>CM042348.1:6877433-8127433 GCA_023558445.1 Drosophila pallidifrons
TTTGCATTTGTATTTGTTAAATTATGCAGCGCTTTACTTTTTAAATTTATTGTTTTAAATTTCAATTTGAATTTCTTTTATTTATACTTTATTAACAAATCAGCTGCGCTATTTTTAATTTATTTTGAATCATTTTGTCAGTTACTTTTAAGTTTTTATATATTTTTTTTTAAATTTTACAATTGTTAACCCAACAGAATGGCGCAGCAATTTTTAATACTTTGTCTTAATTTTTACATTTTTTTGTGCAATTTTGAAACTCTGCAATACTAAATTTTAAACATATATTTTCATTTAGTTGTGCGACAGAGTGGCGCTATACTTTTACTTTTCTATTTGTGCTTTTAACTATATTTTTTCTTTTTTTAAACCATGTTGCGCATCACTTTTAAACTTTAATTCTTTAATTTATTGTATTGTTTTAAATTGTATGTCACATCACTTGTCACACACACAAGAGATTTAGTATAAGCGAACTAGTCGCTGATGTAAAGAAGAGTAAAGATGAGATGAGCTTGATGAGATGACTAAAGTTGAGGTTAAAGATGCAGATTCTGGCCAAGATGAGACGATGCGCAGGGGTGCTGCGAAGGCCGATCGAGCAAATGCCTTGGCGCTACGCCGGCGCAATAAGACGCTCTGCTCGGCAGAAAGATGACAACGGTGTCGCTCACTGGCGCTTCGCTGGCCGCTAGCGCGGTAGCCAAAGGCGGCAAAGATGGCGCTAAGTGGCGCTCCGCTGGCCGCTATTAAGCCGCAAAGAGAGCACTCTGGTGCGTTTGCTGGCCGCTAGTGCGGCGACAAAGATGGCGTTCAGTGTCGCTGGTGCAGGCACTGTCGCGCTCAAAAAGAGCCAAATCACAAGGCCAAGAAAATAACGAAAACGACCTGCGAAATTATCAACACTAAGTATGCAATATCTAAGAAGAATCCAACCATATCAATGCTTACCAGATACAAATCCAAGAAAAAAACCCAATTGTGGCTCGATGCACAAATATTTTCACACAATTGCCAATATGCGTCTATGCACGCTGCCGGTCACCAGAAAAGTGATTTGACCGGAACCAGCGCAGCTTAAGTTGGCTGAGTATGCGCGGTGCAGCTAGCGAAACGTCAAAGCAGAGCTTTTTTTTAGTGCAGCTGTCGAAACCACGGTTGCCACTTTTGGTACAAATGTACCAAAACTGGTACATTTTGTATGCGTTGGTACATCGGATCATTTTTTTCATTTTGGTACATTTTCAATATGCCTGGTCTAGAATTTAAATTTTTCATTAAATATTATGTTCGCACATATTATTTTAACAAATGGCTCTGTTCCACAAGGCACAAATTTTGTATCAGTTAGAAATTGAACCACGACTAACACTGGAAAATATCGCATACAGTCGATTTGCGACGTATTGTGCCAATTGAGAAAATATGTATGCGCCAATCTAAGGTCTATCACTACGTAATCAGTTACATGTATATTATGAATCACAATTTGTGAAATACAAAAAATCTTTCGTGAAAAAATTTGTGGTACATTTTTACTAAAATTGGTACACTTTTTAAAAGTTTTGGTACAAAAAAATTTTTTGGAATGGCAACCGTGGTCGAAACGTCAAAGCTGAGCTTTTGAGTGCAGCTGATGCACAACTTAAAGCTCAGCTTTCCAGCACAGCTGAAGCGCTTAAAGCTTTGCGCTTATTGCAGACAACAAAAATCTAATAGAGCGTAAGTTGAAGTTACACTTGCATACTTTTCGGATCTCTTTGAAAGATTTTGTTCCTTGCTAATAAAATGGCATACTTTTAGGATCTTTTTAACATGACTTTAACTTAAAAAAATATAATGCATACTTTTACGAAGAACTTTAGCTGCCGAGAAAAATTGGATACTTTTAGGCCGTATCCAATTCACATTAGCTTCAGGCGCCGTTACAATTTATTAATTCTTAGCTTCTTAAAGTATAAAACACACGCATTATTATGAGAGCTGTAAGCTACTCTACTCATGTGCTCTATACTTTTTGTAGCAGAGAACTTGTTAGTTAATAACGAATATATATATTTTTAAAATCGATTACCTTAAATTCACAGTCTTCATAATTGCATTTTGAAAACATTGCACGTGGGTTATTCAAATTGTCAACTAGGAGGACCGATCGATTCAAACTTTCATTTCCACTGTGGCACGCTTTTCGAAAACATTATTTGAACTTAATTCATAGCTACCCTTAGACTCATAGACTCCATTAGTGACATCATTGGTTTATGTATATGTATATGTATATGTATATGTATATGTATATGTATATGTATATGTATATGTATATGTATATGTATATGTATATGTATATGTATATGTATATGTATATGTATATGTATATGTATATGTATATGTATATGTATATGTATATGTATATGTATATGTATATGTATATGTATATGTATATGTATATGTATATGTATATGTATATGTATATGTATATGTATATGTATATGTATATGTATATGTATATGTATATGTATATGTATATGTATATGTATATGTATATGTATATGTATATGTATATGTATATGTATATGTATATGTATATGTATATGTATATGTATATGTATATGTATATGTATATGTATATGTATATGTATATGTATATGTATATGTATATGTATATGTATATGTATATGTATATGTATATGTATATGTATATGTATATGTATATGTATATGTATATGTATATGTATATGTATATGTATATGTATATGTATATGTATATGTATATGTATATGTATATGTATATGTATATGTATATGTATATGTATATGTATATGTATATGTATATGTATATGTATATGTATATGTATATGTATATGTATATGTATATGTATATGTATATGTATATGTATATGTATATGTATATGTATATGTATATGTATATGTATATGTATATGTATATGTATATGTATATGTATATGTATATGTATATGTATATGTATATGTATATGTATATGTATATGTATATGTATATGTATATGTATATGTATATGTATATGTATATGTATATGTATATGTATATGTATATGTATATGTATATGTATATGTATATGTATATGTATATGTATATGTATATGTATATGTATATGTATATGTATATGTATATGTATATGTATATGTATATGTATATGTATATGTATATGTATATGTATATGTATATGTATATGTATATGTATATGTATATGTATATGTATATGTATATGTATATGTATATGTATATGTATATGTATATGTATATGTATATGTATATGTATATGTATGTAATTACAATACTTTAACACTTCGAATATATATTTATGGCATTGAAAATATTATATATATATTATTTACTCTAAACACACACTTTTCCAATCAATTTATATTTTTCCGGAATGACCGCTGCATTCCCAGCAAGCAAAGTTAGGAGGGCTCTAAATTATGTGTCCAAAAAGAGCCGATTTTAAGAGTGTTTTCTGAGTAGGCATATTCGGAGTTAAATTAAGTAAGAACTGAGTAAAAACAGCGCTTAAAATAACGGAATGCAGATTTGCGATAATCGAGATCACAAAACATTTATTTAGTTTCTGCATTACAGCCTTGCAAGTCGGTCGTAATTAGTGGACAATTAAAATATAAAATATACGTTAAGTTAATAATGCTAAGTTCGTCGTAAAACTGTGAATTTGAAATCCTAACTTTATAATATTTCAATTATTTTTAAATTTTTCTTCAAATTCTTTATATTTTTCTAATATTGTAATTTGTTGAATTAAATAAAAATTATATAAAGATCAATTTATCCACACGATTGTATAAACCAAAACGAGTCCGATAAGAATTTTTTCGGTGCGATTTATGTAAGTGCCTAAAAATTATACTTTTATGAGTATTTTCTGAGCGTTTTCAATGCTTGATTAGGAGGGTGAAAGCACTTATTTCTGTGTCAAAAAAGAGTCATATTAGACTTAGAAATTGCCCTCTTAAAGTGCGACCGTTTTCACGGAAAAAAACGCTCTTTCCGGACTCTTTTTTGGGCACTTTATGATGTAAAATGCTCATAAAAAACTATCAGAAAACGTTCAACTTGCTTGCTGGGTTGTCACAAAAGCGCCACTGAATATTCCTATATGTATATATGTATGTTACTACACTTAACGTGCGCACCGGATGTAATATACGTATGTACTACTGTAGTACTTACGATTTGGTGGACATAAATTTATTTTCAATATATTTTCTCTCTCACTTTATAAACTTTTAACTTTATAAATCACTTGTTGTGCAAAACTTGTTGTTTAGCAGAACATACAACACTATTCCGTTATGTTGCAGCTTTCCAGCCCAACTTTCGGCCGTAACACGTGTTGCCACCATGGTAATATTAGTTTGGCAATAATCACTAATATGCGATATTCTCGAAAACGTATTACACGATTTGAATAAAACAAACTGCAAAGCATTCGAATATTTTATGTTTATATTATAGCAATGCGCGCCTTCTCAGACAAAGTCTAGTAGAGCGTATAATCGAAAAATGTAGATGTTATTTCGAATTTTCTCGGAAACTATGATAATTTGCTATATAGTATATATTGGGAAATTATGCATATGTTAATTATCTATTTTTTAAAGTATTGAGCAATACATAGTCATAATGTTGAAAAATCTGCAAAACAAAAATTCGACGCTAAATTTGTACTGGCTTCGCAGATGTTAAGTGTTGCCATGCCAAATTGAAATTGATTTGTAATTTTCGCAATAATCACAAAAATTTAATTTTCCCGAAAACGGCTTAACCGATTTGAATAAAACAAAAATCAAAATATTTGTCTATTTGATTCGAATAGAATGACATTGCGCGACATGACCTACAAGTTCTGCAAATATGAAGAATAATTTGATGATAGCGTTAACATAGCGTTTTGCCGCTAAGAGTAGTCAAGTAAACCGCAAAATTACGATTTAAATTAAAATATAAAATTGCGTATATTTATTAATTATAACAAAGGAATATCTATGTAAATAGAGTATTTAAATGTAATTTTAAATAATAGTTATAGTTGTTACATTTAGTTATTTTCTGCAAGTATTTGAAGTCCCGCCAAAGTCGAAATGGTGTTATTTAACACTGACTGGTTCCACGCTGGTTCCAGTTATTTGATGCACCTGCGAAATGAACGGGTTTTGCGGGTTAGGAAAAGGTAAATTTTCTCAAAAAAAAAAAGCTCAAATGATTTCAACCAAAATTGCTATATATCTTCCTTATAGTTGTATCTACGAAAGTGTAATGTGCGCTATGGCCGACAAGAAAGTCAAAAAAAAGTTATGGTCATTAATCGGCAACATTGATTTTTTGTGCTCATTTTGTATGGGGCTGGAGCTGAGGTTATCGTACTTTTCCTGAAATATCTCAAAAATGACTTGGGATAAATTTATGATTTTTTGAGGGTATTTTTATAAAAACAATACTCTATAACTTGTCATAAACCGATTTGGCAGACAACTCGTCAAGGCCGAGGTATTGGCAAAAATGTTACTACCCCGATTTTTCATTCACGATTTTAGTGCATAAATACTGCATGAAATTTGACGAACATGGATTTAATAGAAGGATAATTTAATTTTCTATTGTTTTGAATTTAATCTTTTTAATTGTTACTGACTGTTTGTCCTCCCTGGGGCCGCGCCGGCTGGCTTATCGGTACTCAGGTGGAGTTCCATCCCTGGCCCGCAGTACGCACAATCGATAACTCCACCGATACAAAACAGCTGCTTTAAGACAAAAGAAACGCATCACTAACAAAACAAACAGCTGCCGCGCGATTGAAAATTGCGCTAAACAAAAGGAAATACAAAAACAAACTATTGGCGACGGTAAGTATAAGGAAAACAACAATAAATACTCTCACTGATCCATTTTTGTATTTGAATAGGACCCAATTGGACTCGGCGTACCCACCCTACCTGAGATGGCCACATCGACGCCATCTCCCTTGCGTTGGTCACTACATCAGTGGCTGCTCCTCATTCGGCGTAGCGCTATGGAATTCCCCTCAATCAGAGGTCCAAATTTGTTTCTGTTATGAAGTCTATGATGGTTTTAATGTGCATTTCCTTCTTTCAAGAGAGCGTGAATGTTGTTGTGTTTCCTTAGTGTTGGGTAACGTTGACGTACAGTATTGTATTTCGAACGGCTGAGGATTGCATGTGAAGCGTTATTGATAATTCCACAAGTATCGCACAAGTCGTCCAACGTGACATGCATTTTGAAAAGTGTGGCCTTATCGAAGCCGTTACCACTTAATAAGCGATTAATCGTTTTTATGTCTTTTGGTTTCATATTGAATTTATTGTTGGAAAACAAAGGTTTCTTGATTAAAAATGAAAAGATGTTACAGAAACCTCGAGGTTTCCGAACTACAAAGCAGTTGTACTCCTCTTCCCATTCCAGTTTAGCTATGCGAAGCTGCCTTCTGTGGGTGCGTTTTTGGCTGCATTATCGGCTCTTGTGTTTTGTGGGATGTTGGAGTGTCCCGGAATGTAATGAATTTCTATGGACTTTAGATGGTGATGCCGGTTTATTTTTTCAATGATGTTGGCTGCAATAAGATTGCCGTGGATTGTTTTGCATAGATTGATAAAATATTGATGACCGTAAGAATAGCGACACGAGGAAGATTGTTGGATAAGGCGAAGTCAAGTGCTTTGTCAATTGCAAGGAGTTCGGCAGAGAGTGAAGACAGTACTTTGTCTGTGTAATAACTGGCTATGTGCTTTGACCTATCGTGCAAAAAGGCTGCACTCGAATGTGTTCTTGTAACAGATCAGTAAAAAATAGCTCAAAATTATTGTTTTTTAAATGTGAAATTTTTTCATTAAATAGAAGGAGAATACTAGAATTGCAAATTGATTTTTTGCTCTTTGCGGAACCTTTAAAAAAGTCAGTAAAGCCGGTCAGTTTTTTGCAATGGATAACCAAGGATTCGATTCCCTCGATATGCTCAAGCACATTTGCGAACTGTCTGTATGTTTTTGTGTAACTTGTGTTTATGTGGGGACTGACACATATTGTTTTTCTTTCGGGAAGGTTCAAGGAAAAGACTAACCAGTTCCTTGGCAGTTGTGAATTTGTAGCGATAAAGTGGAGGCAATTCAGCAGCAAGATGGTAAATTATTGGGACGGGTGTACACTTTATGAGTCCCAGCGCTTTTCTTAACTGGCAATTTGCGTGGCTTTGAATCTTGGACAAAGCTGATTTGCTGAGGTTGCTGAAAGAAGAGCATGCATATTCCAAT
The DNA here is from genome assembly GCA_023558445.1 of Drosophila pallidifrons. Classification (NCBI taxonomy): domain Eukaryota; kingdom Metazoa; phylum Arthropoda; class Insecta; order Diptera; family Drosophilidae; genus Drosophila; species Drosophila pallidifrons. The sequence goes on from CM042348.1 coordinate 6,884,754, forward strand.
TTGCTTCTCATGTATGCCTTGTAAAGAGTTAGGCTTTGTGACGGATGTATGCCGAAACGACAGCCGCTTAGGAGCCGAAGGAAAGTACACGCTTTTGATGTCTCAGAGATCGTTTGGTCAATGTGCGCTGACAAGGAGCTAGACTCTGCCAAGGTATTTAATTTGGCTGACTTCTTTGATAGGCCTGTTTTGATGGAAAATGGGTAGGGGTCTTCTGTGAGTGCTAAAGTGAATGACGTTGGATTTGGCTGCGTTGAATTGAAGGTCTAGGCTATTGCAACAATTTGAAATTCATTTATCTTTTGTTGAAGTAGATCGGATGCTGTATTGAAATCTTTGTGAAAGCAAATTAAAAAGAAATTGTCTGCTTATTGAAAAAGAGTGCAATTTGGGCCATTTAGATCGAGGAGTCCTGCCGTGTACAAATTAAACAGAGTTGGACTAAGACATCTACCCTGACACACACCTTTACCAATTGTAACTTCACAATTTCCCTTGACTAGAGTCCTCCTGCGTAAAAAGCTAGCAATCCACTCGACCAAATGCCCATCAAAACCTAGTTCGTTTAGCTTACACTGGAGGATGTCTATGTTTACGCAGTCAAAAGCTTTTTTGAGGTCTAGACATGCTGCTAAAACTGGATATTGCTTGGACTTCAGTGATTGAACTTTATTTATTGGATCATTGATGCTCAAGGCTGTAGATGTCTGGCGGCGAAAAGCGTACGATCTCTCTGGGATTATTAAATTCGCGCGAATATGCTCCTCCATTCTTTGTTTCACTAGCCCCTCTAGTATCTTAAAAGGGACACTCAATAGGCAAATCCGTCTGTAGTTGCTTACTATTGATGTGTCCATACCTTTCTTAGGGATAGGGACTACTCCAATCCTTCTTCAGCTTTCAAGAATGACACCCATGGACCATTTCCTGTTTAGCATCTCCAGAAAACAGCATTTCCTTCTGTGATCCAGCTTTTGAATCATTTTGTATGAAATGCCATGAAGACCTCTGGCAGAGTAGGGATTTCTAGCATTTACAAATTCATTGAAGTCCGATAAGTCGAAGGGTACATTACGAGGGTCGGTGTCTTATACGCCGTTGCCAACGATTTGGGGCACATAGGTCTTGTGGTGTCTACTACACTTTGAAGAAAGTTTTGATCCTCTTCTTCCGTCCATTTGATACCAATTCTTTTAACTTGTTTGTAGTTTTTAATATTTTTAATTTTGGGCCAAATATTTGAAGCTGAAAAAAATTCGTTCACAAATTCTTGGAAGCTGGACTTTCTGTGATTTTTAACTAGATTTTGAAAGTTTCTATCTGCTTCAAAACTTTCAGAGCGTCCTCTCTCTTTTTTTGTGCTGTAAAACTTTTTCCTGCAAGCATTTCTCAATCTAAACAACCTGTCTACTTCTGAGTCCCACCATTTCTCTGGCTTATATCTATTTTCCGAACTAATTATAATAGTGTGCTGCTTTGTGAGTTTTTTAACACTCTCGCTTAGGTCCTCTAGGCTGGTGAATTCACACTCAGCGAAGGCATCTGCGATTTTGTTATGTTAAATTTTTTCTATGTGATGTTGCTGAGGGAAGATTATCAAAGGAGATGAATATTGGGAAATGAGGACTGTTTGTAATGCGCACATCGTTCGCTGACCATCTAAGTTGGTAAACGCTAGATCTAAGACGGAGGATTGGTTTAAGCTACGGGAAAATGTGGAGGAACCATCATTAAGGCAAATAAAGCCCGCGTCCATGGCAGCATCTTCCACAAGTTGGCCTTTGGAGTTAGAGCTTGGGCTACCCCAGGATGTTGACTTGGCGTTTATGTCTCCCACGACTCCCTCCATATCCGTCCTCCCTAGGCTTGCAATAAAATTTGTAATCAGGTATGCTACAATCGCTGTTGTCCATAACCCAGATTTCTGAAATAATAGCTATGTCTATGCTGTTGTTGTCGAGATACATATATAGAAGTTGTTTGTTGTTGTTGTAGGTCAAGCTTTGGATGTTAAATTAGAGGATCTTCATGATGGTAAGACGTTTCCAAGAGAGAGTTGGCTAGCTATTTTATATGCATCTATCTCTGCGTTGGCTGAATTTATAAAATTCTCTGCACTCAGTTACAAAGGCAGCAATTTTGGTGCCTAACTGACTTAGTTTCTCCTCAGCAAAGTGGTTCGGGCTGCTCTCACTGGTGTAGGATTTGAAAAGGATTGGACTGGCGTACTCTGAAGTGAAGAATTTGAGGATCTGGCCGATCTGGGGTTGCCTGTTTGCTTGGGTAGCTGTGGGAAGTTCAACGCATCGAGCGGAGGGGATGAAGCTTTTTGAAAATTGGGAGAGAATTTAGTTTTTGCATCCTTTCTAGAGATATTTTCGGAAGCCATTATTTTTTTTAATCGAATATTCTTTTATCCTCGCTGGACAATTTGGGTCAGTCGCCACATGCTGCTCCTTGCAGTTGACGCATGAGATTGGGCCGCAAAGAACCTGGCCTTGCTCTTGCAATGTTTAGCCAGGTGACCAAACCGGAAGCAGCAGAAACATTGGCAAAAATAAATGAACGGCTGAACAGACAGTCTAGAGTACATAAGCTTTATCTCTTTAGGAATCACTGCTCCATTAAACCATAGTTTTCTCGTCCAGTCGGGATAAGCTGTCCGTCAATTCTAGATTTTTTCATTGTGCGTTCGACTTGGTCTATTGTGATGTCAGATTTAATGTTTTTCAAAATATCGGAATCTGAAAGGCTTAAAGGAATTTTGAAAATAATGCCAGCCGTGTTTACTAGGTGGCGAGGGATCTTCGGCTCGTAGCAGCCTGCGAGTAAATCGCCACAGTAAGCCAAGTTATTAGCGGCCTGCGCCGAGTTGCAAGAGACTTTGCACCGTCCGTACCCCATCTTCGTAATCTCCTCTATGCCCTCTATTCCTTTTGACGACAGAACAGTCGCCAGCTCGATGGAGTTTATGGCTCCGCCATTTCCATTTAAAGTTTTTTCCAGATATAACGCGTATGGGCCCTTGTGGTTGTCGTTGTAAAAGTATCCATTTACATTGTTGTGGTGGGCAGATAGGTTCCAGATTTCCCTTTCCCGAAATTAAATAAATACACTCGCGTTTATATTTTCTATTATATATATTGTAAACTTGTCGGGTTGCTAGTTACAAAACGTACAGAGGGGGTTATTGGGGTGACCGCTATGAGACAAACGTAGATCAATACTGGAGAGGCAAAATGCCGACGGCATTTTGCAGATCTAGCGTCGAGCCCTTGCAAAGCTCGGCTCTGCGGTGGAGAGTTGTGGGAGAGAGAAGCTGAGAGCACTGGAGCATGAGTGCATTCTTACGCATCGAGCGCATTGCTGGTGAGCGAAAAAGCTTTGAGTGCTTCTCGGTCGGCGGAACGGAGGTGTGCCCCTCACCTACAATGCGCTCGCATCAACATTCTCCCCCCCTTGCAATATTGGGATTGCAAAAAATATCAAATTTGGGAGGATAGCCGGCAGGACAATATCAGGATAGATAGAGTGGGTGTGTCTTGGAGCGCAACGACGCCGTGCAGACTCCTTCAGCGTCCATGCGAGTGATGGAGAGGCCCAAGGCCCCTGGCAACGACTCGCTGATGCGGCTTACTGGACAACACGGATCCAACTCGAGCCTCGAAAGCCGCTGTCCCCATGTGTAGCCTGACCGCCGCAGTGGGGAGTATGCTCACTCCTTTGCACTGGAAAGTGCCGTCTGCGGGAGCTAGGCACGGGCCGGGTGCGTGGGCCTGTGAATGCCGGCCTGGTGGATGCCGGCCTGGGAAACGTTGACACGGGACGTCCTTGGTGGTTCTCCTCTAGAGGGTGCCGGGTGGTCGCGTCGGCTCCTGGGCTGGCGCGAGGTTGTGCCGGGCGGCACATAAACCCCACGCGGAGTGACCGGTGCAGAGGAAGACTTCGTCTCCGTCCGGGATCGTTCGACGGACAGTCGAGCTGAAAGAGGTTCTAAGGGGGGGTCCTGTCACAGGACCAATCGTATAGGTTCGCTCGACGGACAGTCGAGCCGATGGTGTTGAAACAGATTTTGAATGGGGGCCTATTATAGGATCGATCATAGAGGAACACTCGACGGACAGTCGAGCCGAAGAGAGTTTCGAGTGGGGTCCCGTCACAGGACCATTCTTAGGGGTTCGTTCGACGGACAGTCGAGCCGAAAAAACTGAAATAGATTTGGAGGGGGGGTCCTGTCACAGGACCAATCGTAGGAGTTCGCTCGACGGTCAGTCGAGTCGAAAAGGACGAGACGGAGTTAGAAGTGGATCCCGACACTGGGCCGGTCAGGATCCAACCGAAAATGGTCTCTTGACCAAGGAGGGTCCCACAAATGTTAGGGTGAGAGCCGCCGAGCAGAATGGACGGGAGGATATCAGCGCCTAGTAGCACATCAATCTGCGAACTCTCAAAGAATTTGGGGTCTGCCAGCTGGATGCTTGGCAGATTTTCGAGGAGTGTTTGTGGGACAGCGCATGAGGGCAGTTTTCCTGCTAATTGCGGAAGGACGAATGCCGATGCCTCAATCTGCAGATCTGGTCGCAACGGGGACTGAACGGATGTGTATGGCATCCTCAAGCGCTTGAACAATCGTTCAGAAATGAAGGTGGCCTCTGATCCAGAATCGATCAGAGCCCGAGCTGTGTGCCGAACGCCGTGATGGCAGATATATACAACAGCTGTACTCAGCAGAACACCTTGTGTGTTTACTGCCAGGAAAGATTGCACATTAGCTGACTGGGAAGGAGTGGACTGTATATTAGGAGTGGGATTAGAGACTGTCGGCGTCGGGTTGACTCGATGCAAGAGTGTATGATGACGACCCTTGCACCTAAAACAGCTGTGCGCACTTGTGCACTCGGCCAGGACATGGCCTCGTGCGAAAGAGTTCAAGCACAGCTTCTGTTGCTTGATATGGTTGACCCTTTCATTGACACCCATCTGAAGAAATCGAGGGCACAATCGAATCGGATGGTTCTCCCGGGAACAGAAATTGCAGTTCTGGGTCTTTATGATCACCCTACTCTCAAAAGAGTTGACCTGCCTGGAGACGGGGGGCCTTCTTGGGTGAGGCTCTTGGAACCGTCGGAGCGTTCGTGCTGGATGACACCTCCGCTATCGCTTCTAGGGTGCGATGGCGCTCTAGAAGAAAAGCGTTCATGTCAACCCACGTTGGAATATCGCTCTTGTTTTGGATTGACTGTTCCCAAAGCGAAAGGGTCATCTTGGGGAGCCTCGAAGAACACAAGAAAACCAGGATGCAATCCCAATTCTCTACGTTGATCTTCGAGTGCTCTAAGGCTGTCAGACACCCTTGAATAGTGCTCTGCAGCTCCAGAATAGAGGAACCTGACTCTTGCCCACTGGCGGGCAAATTGAACAAAATTCTCAGCTGACTGTTTACGAGCAACCGTTTGTTCTCGAAACGCTCAGTCAAGCTGGACCAAGCCGATTGAAACCCTTCATTTGTCAAAGGAGACTTTGAAACAATTGAATGGGCTTCACCGCTGGTCTTGGAGTTGAGATAGAAAAGTTTCTAAGCTCCCGACAGTCTCGGGTTCTGGATGTAGAGAGCCGTAAATAAATCCCGGAAGGTGGGCCAGCGAGTGTAATCGCCTCCGAAAACTTCGGTGTCGCACGGAGGTAATCGACACCCTGTGGGCACGTATTGCACGGCTTGTGGTTGTACGGGTGTACGGGGGGTGAGCGCCTGGGATGCGTTGGCTATTTGCTCACCTAACAGAGCTGCACACTGCTCGTAGGCAGCATAGCAGTACTCGTATTTGGCCTGAACAGTTGGGAGCTCTTCTGTGGTCATCTCCTCAGACATGACGCAAGAGCAAGCCTCATACTCATTCTCGACCTTTTCCCATAAGGAACGCATCTGGTCCCTTCGGACTTGGCACGTATACAGGGATGGGCTATCAGCCGAAGGATTGTTGACTCTCGCCGCAAAGTGACTGATACGATCAGTCGCGGCGATGAATTTCGTCAACGCTGTGTCTACTTTGTTTTGTGCCATCGGTATTGTTTTGCGGATCGGGACGGAAGGAATGGATGTATACTAATTTTTCTCAGAAGCGAAAAATCAAGAAAATATACCAAAAATACCAAATACCAAAAAAACTGAAAAATACCAAAGGCTGTGGTATTTTACACGTAGATGGGTACGGATTGTAGCGGACACAGACGACGAAAGCAAAAGGACGGGGCGGGAGAAATTTCCCGCAACAACAATGGATGTTCGTCGAAAAAAAAAGAGTCAACAACAAAAAAAAAAATAAAAACAATCGTACAAAAAATACCAGAGAGCAAGACACTGGAAAAGACAAAAATGTGTATAAATGTATGGGTATTTAAACGACAATTGTTTGGATTGGAAAAACAAATAAAAATAAATTATATTATTTGTGTAGTGAAATAGGAGAATGTATGTGTGTATATATGTGTGTGTATGTCTGTGTATGTTCGAACACTGGCTGGAGTAAAGCCCATACACAGACAATTGAGCTGAGAGTTGCTCTTATAGTACACACACAGAATATTCACTTGGAAAAATGAAAAGGGTAGGGTATGTCGAGTGCGACTACCGCTGCCCTGCCAATCTATTACTTCACTCGCAGAAGTACTTGCAGTATGTACGTATGTATGTATGTCTGCACTGCGATGTCAAACGTTTGAGCAGACGAAGTGCAGGTATGTTTGTACTCGGAGAGAGATAGAGCAAGCGCTGCTGCAAGCCGGTGCACTTGCCAACAAGAGCGAATGCATGATACAATTATACAAGGTAGTCTCGTCGGAAAAAGCACAACCTCCATAACAGAGAGCTGCAACGATCACAATTTTTTCAATCATACCCGATCATTGACTCGGATTTTTTGTGATGCAAAACTTTGCTTCAACGAACATGAATTGATCGTAAGCAAGCCTGTTCAAAGCGAACATTCAGTTCCAATCACTCGTGCCTGGTTTGAATTGATTTACTTTGATCGAACGCTTTGTGTGAGCAGCAAAGAATGATTGAGAATGCTGCTTACATTCAGATCGATCACGCTCATACCGTTTGGTCATACCGGGTGGTTCGATTCAACCCGATCTACTTATTTCATCATAAGCCGAAACTCGCGCGCACATGCTAAATATATGAATTTTGTGTTTCCTAATATTTTAAGCAATACTTATTTATTAATTTTAAGCATTTTGATGTTAAGCGTCAAAAATTAAGAAAAAAATGAAGTGATTTTTTAGTTAATTTTACGCATTGCAACTTGTTTCCGTTACAACATATAAAATTTGTACATACAAACTACACACACAAACACAGGCAATTCTCGATCTGATTGCTTCACTCACAATCAAATCAAATGCAACTTGATCGATGTCTGAGCTTTCGTTTGCATCGTTAGACTCGATCGTCTTTGTCGGTACAATCATTTCAGATCATCAAACCGGTATGCAACAATCAGTTTGAATCAGTAAGCAGAGCAATCAAATCAGTTGCACGATCTGTTCGTTTTGTGCACGAAGATCGATCGAACAATTTTGTTGCGATCAACTTTTTGAGTTGTGACCGGTTTGAGCGAGGCTGATCGAACCGCATCGGATCATACTCATTGCAGGTCTCTGCTCCATAATCATACCAATGAGTGCGAGTGAAAGAGTCTCAGCACAGCAGTGTGAGCGAGACGACAATGAAATGCGCATTAACCCTTTGACGATGCAATTAATATTTACATATTTTGAAGCTGATATTAATGTCTCTTTAACATATTTTTAAAATGTAAATTGTTTACGAACAATATTAATAATATATATGAGTATTCTCTAATTCTCTAAATGTTTTAATTCTATCCGTGTCTACGGCATACATTGCAAAATGTCATTTTGCGCAAGGGTTAATTGCAGAAAAAAAATTCGTCCGCAGACAACCTCTTTTTAGAAATTTTTAGCGCAATTAACCCTTATGCAAAATGACTTTTTGGCATGTATGCCGTAGACACGGATAGAATTTAAATATTTAGAGAATTAGAGAATTCTCATATATATTATTAATATTGTTCATAAACAATTTACATTTAAAAAACATGTCAAGGAGACATTAATATTAGCTTCAAAATAATAAATATTAATATCATCGTCTAAGGGTTAATGCGCATTTCATTGTCGTCTCGTTCACACTACTACGCTGTGCCTCTTTCACTCGCACTCATTGCTAACATAGACAGGGTACCAGATTTTTTTCCGACGAGACTACCTTGTATAATTGTATCATGCACAAAAGTATGTGTGTATGTGACGAGAGAGCGAGAGCAAGCGCGGCTGAAAGCCGGTGCGCTTGCGGACAAGAGAGAGTGCACAAAGCATGATACAATAACACAAGGTAGTCTCGTCGCGTGCCTTAACGTTCGGCTTCGAGCCGGTATCGTCAGTGCGCTCGTGCTTGTTGAAGCGAAAGGTTGTGCGCGGACGATTTTTTTGTGAAGATTAACCCTTGTGTTAAAATGACATATTGCAATTTATGCCGAAAGCGCGTGGACAGTGTAAAATTTATAAATGCACCAAAATGTTTGAAGAGGAGGACACTGTGGCAGCAAATCCTTGGCTGCAAACTTGGTGAAAACTCCAAGCTTTGCGAAACTCATTTTGATTCTTCGCAATGGAAGGCGGCACCAAACAGAGGAAATATTTACAAAAGAAGACGATTAATTAATGATGCTGTCCCTCACAAAGACACGGAGCCCAGCCCAAAAATTTTAAAATTAGGCTACTCGGAGTTTGGCACACAAACAGAGTAAGTTTACTGTGTCAAAATAAATAAATATATGCTAAAACTTAATTATTTAAAATATAGGGACAAAGATATAGATCGTGCACTAGCTTTGGAGATCGAGAACCAGCGAAAATTGAAAAATAGCAACTTGAAAAATATAAGGAACTCGAGAAATCTCTTAATAAAATTTTTACCGAGACACAAATTAATATGTTGAGGAATGGAGGAAAGAGGACCTTATTTAAGTCAGCAGACATGTCTTCTGCTATTTATCTTCATGCCGCAGGACCTCGTGCATACAATCACCTTTATAGAAAATGATTCCCTTTGCCAAGTCGGGCAACATTGTACAGATGGTTGGCAGAAGTTCAAATTAATGCAGGTCCCCTTGATGTATTAATAGACCTCATGGAAAATGAAGAAATGTCAGAAGTCGACAAGCTATGCGTTTTGTCCTTTGATGAAATGAAGGTGGCTGAAGCTTTTGAATATGACAGCAAAGCAGATGTTGTATATGAGCCCAGCAACTATGTGCAACTGGCCATAGTTCGAGGCCTTAAAAAATCATGGAAACAGCCAGTATTTTTCGATTTTAATACTCGAATGGACGTGCAGACTTTGCATTCAATTGTAACCAAACTGTACAAACGAGGATATCCCGTAGTGGCTATTGTTTGTGATTGTGGCCCTGGAAATCAAAGATTATGGACAGAACTTGGCATATCGGAGAGTAAGTTGCATATAAAAAACAATACAGAAGAGAAATTCAACCTTTTTTTTTGTAGCAAAGACGTGGTTTAGCCATCCATCTGATGGAAATTTAAAAATATTCGTTTTCTCGGATACACCACACCTGATTAAGTTTGTTCGTAACCATTATGTCGGCTCCGGGCTAGTGGTGAACGGGAAAAAATTGACTAAGGCTACAGTCCAGCAGACAATTAACCACTGTTCAAAATCAGATGTGTCTATACTATTTAAGATCACTGATAACCACCTTAATGTTGGATCATTAGCGAAGCAAAAGGTCAAATTCGCCACACAACTATTTTCCAATACGGCCGCCAGCGCTATTAGAAGATGTTATGCGTTGGGTAAGGATGTGGATAATGCATGCGAAACCGCTGATCTATTCAAACTCCTCAATGACTGGTTCGATATATTCAATTCTAAATTGTCTACGGCAAATTCAATTGAAACAACTAAGCCTTATGGACAGGATATCGGAATCCAAAGAGGAATTTTGTCTAAGATGTCAGAGCTCATGCGGACAAGTATAATCGGCAAAACCCATAAACTGCCCTTCCAAAAAGGCATTTTATATAATAACGCATCCCTAGACGGCTTGTATGAATATTTGTCAAAAAAATACGATATTTTTTATATTTTAACAAGTCGCCTGAACCAAGATATCGTGGAGAATTTCTTTGGTGCGATGTGTTCGAAAGGTGGACAATATGATCACCCGACACCACTACAGTTTAAGTATAGATTAAGAAGGTATATAACAGGTATGATAAAATAAAATAATACAAAAAATAAATTAACTAAATAATACTAATTTTTAATGCTTAGCTCTAAGTTTCAGCAAAGTTTGAATAAAATAAAAATACAAATAAAATAACTTATTAATACTAATCTTTAAATGTTTAGCTCTATATTCCAGCAAAGTTTGGATCGTGATTGTTTGTAGCTCTTATCTGTATTCGCTTTTTATTACTTTCTCTTCTTATCCTTAGTTTTTTTTTTAATTAATAATCTTTATTTCTATTTAGCCAAAAATACTGAGATGTTGTCAAAGAATCAAAATGTTGATGAAGACAACACCGATACATGGTTGAATTTAGATCTAAAATCGCAATCAGATCAATGTTCAGACACAGTGCAGAACGAATTTGAAGATTTTGATAAACGCATACCAGCTGCTATAGATGAGATAGATGAGTTGACGGAGGATGCCATAGAGTATATAGCAGGCTATGTTATAAAAAAAAATGCGCCTTTCCAATGAGATTACCGAGAAGTCATCATTTACTTATGTAGACGAAGTTTCGCATGGAGGACTTATAAAACCATCGAAAGAGTTCATTAACCAAATTAAACAACTTGAAATTATTTTCTCCAATATAGTTTCAAATTATTTTAATTAAAAAAAAATATAAAGGAACAATTGTTATTAGCTGCTAGCGATATAAATATTAATTTAGACATAAAACAATTTTACTTTAAGATCCGTATATATTTTAAAATTAAGTACCTCAACAAAAAAATAAGTATAACAAAAACAACGATTACTATCGAATTCCAAACTATTAAAAATTAAATTATAAAAAATATTTCAACTCTTTTTAATATAGTGGAACAATTAAACCCTATGCGCCATTGAAGGGTTAATCACAAAGCTCTACTGTCGATTCTTTCGCACTCACGAGGCGCAGTCGTTTCACTCGCACTTATGCTTGGGATAGATAACGGGCAGCTTTTTCGACGAGACTACATTGTGTTCATGATACAATTATACAAGGTAGTCTCGTCGGAAAAAAAGCTATCGTCAGTGCGCATTCGTATTTCGACGCAAGAGGTTGTCTGCGGACGAAATTTTTAGCGCAATTAACCCTTATGCAAAATGACTTTTTGCCATGTATGCCGCAGACACGGATAGAATTTAAATATTTAGAGAATTAGAGAATTCTCATATATATTAATAATATTGTTCATGCACAATTTACATTTAAAAAACATGTCAAGGAGACATTAATATTAGCTTCAAAATATGTAAATATTAATATCATCGTCTAAGGGTTAATGCGCATTTCATTGTCGTCTCGTTCACACTACCACGCTGTGCCTCTTTCACTCGCACTCATTGCTAACATAGACAGGGTACCAGATTTTTTCCGACGAGACTACCTTGTATAATTGTATCATGCTTGTGTTATTGTATCATGGCACAAAGTATGTGTGTATGTATGTCGGCGATTATCGCGACATACAAAACATAAAACGGACAAGAATTAAAAGCAATACGAAATGCTTGTACACACAGCTTGGATTTTAGTTATTATGTATGTTTATATACATATGTATGGAATATACAATATATATTATTTGCACTTTAGTAGCTCTCTTAATAATTTACACTTTTCACTAATATGCACTTGCACTTACAAAAAAAAACACACATGCATACATACGTACGCGATTGGCGGAACGAAAATAGAATATGTTATTATCAATAATAGTAAATATCTTGGAGTAAAGATATTTAAGACAGCAATTAGAAAGTATGGAAAAAGGTCGTCCGGAAAATATGAGTGAATTTCCAAATCTTATATTTGGTCACCATACGAAATAGAATGTAGAACGTAAAGGCCAGACGACCGTGGGGAAGGAAAGAGTAAAGAAAGGAGAAATGATTTAAAACTTATCTGTGATATGCTTGCTGGAGAAGCATACGATGATGAGCAGATCCGGCTCGAAGGACCAAATGTTGTGGTGGGCAGATAGGTTCTAGATTTCCCTTTCCCGAAATTAAATAAAAACACTCGCGTTTATATTTTCTATTATATATATTGTAAACTTGTCGGGTTGTTAGTTACAAAACGTACAGAGGGGGTAATTGGGGGTGACCGCTATGAAACAAACGTAGATCAATACTGGAGAGGCAAAATGCCAACGGCATTTTGCAGATCTAGCGCCGAGCCCTTGCAAAGCTCGGCTCTGCGGTGGAGAGTTGTGAGAGAGAGAAGCTGAGAGCACTGGAGCTTGAGTGCATTCTTACGCATCGAGCGCATTGCTGGTGAGCGAAAAAGCTTTGAGTGCTTTTCGGTCGGCGGAACGGAGGTGTGCCCCTCACCTACAATGCGCTCGCATCAACATACATTTTCCTTGCTAGTTCCGTTATCCATGGTCATTGATGGTGTTTTTACATTTTCCGTTTTATTCTGCTTTGTTGCTTTGTCCGTTATTTCTGAGCGCGTGGCTTCAGAACTGGTCATACTTTTTTTATTGGTTTGTTTTGCAGTGTTTATTTTGTTGGATGTGCTTTCCAATTTTGAATTATTTATTTTTGAAGAAGCCGAATTGATTGAAGAGGCAGTTGTTCGCCTGGTGGCGGTTCTCTCCACTTGAGTTGGACGTGCTGGCCATGATAGTGCCTACAAATTCTCCTATTTTTCTTGTGCCTGTGGGCTAGAGAAAATAGTGGGAAAGTAGGAGAAAAACCCGCTGAAATGATCGAAATGGGCTTAAAAAGCGTCCGCGCAGAATGAAAGTTAAACGGAGACTGAATTACAATTATATTATTCAAGAATTTCCTTAATTACTAACATTTAATTTATTTACAGGTATAATATTAATAGATATGTATGTGGATTTCAATTTGGCAAAGGAACACGATACAAGAATAACGCAGTAGGACGAGTCGAAACAACCATATGGCCACAACGGCGTAAAGGACAACTTTTATTTGATGCGTTACACTTTCTGGAGATTAGCACATATATATTTATTTGTTACGGACTGGTTGTCTTCCCTGGGGCCGTGCCGGCTGGCTCATCGGTACTCAGGTGGAGTTCCATCCCTGGCCCGCAGTCCGCACAATCGATAATTTCACCGATATTAACAGCTGTTTATAATAGATGAAAACGCATCACTAACAGAAAAACATAAAATTGCGCGAAAACAAAAGGAAATTCAAATCAAACTATTGACGACGATAAGTACAAAGAAAAACAATAATAAACACACTCACTGATCCATTTTATGTTTGAACAGGGCCACAGCTGGACCCTGGCGTACCCACCCTGCCTGAGATGGCCACATCGGCGCCATCTCCCTTGCGTCGGCCACCACCTCAGTGGCTGTTCCTCATCCGGCGTAGTGCTGTGGAATTCCCCTCCCGACCATGCTGAGAAGACTCACACAACCATGATCAACGTAAGTACTAATATATAATTCATGAATTTTTCTTAATAACTAACATTTAACTTATTTACTTAATTTTTATTTACAGATAACATACAATTATTTGGAGTTTAAAACGGCAAAGGATCAAGATTCATAAACCACGCAGTAGGACGAGCGAAACCAACATGTAGCCGCAACGGCGTAAAGGACAACTTCTCTTTAATGCGTTACACTTTCAGGAGATGGGTATGTTTGCATCTATCAATTTACATACACATATTCGTATGCTTTAATATAAATATCTTTAATTACGTCGCTTAAACATCTACCTTGACCTGCCTAGGAGCTCTTGGGATTGGAAAAGGGGCGGTATGGTAAGGTGAGAAAAATGCATACATGTAAACTCATAAATTAAGTATATCCGTATCTCGCCGCGAATGAAATGTAATTAATTATATTTATATTGAAATGTGTTTTGTCGTCCCTACTCGGTCATTTATTTACACGAGAATAAATTTGAATTTACTTTAATTTGTATTTGTATTTCGAACTTTAATTTACTTTGCTTTGCAGTTTATAATTCTTTCATTTAGTTATTTTTCTATTCCCTTTTTTTTTATATCTTCTCGATCGAGCAACCGTCACCACCGGTAATACTAGGGGCGTGTGGCTCTAGAGATCAGAACGAGCACGGGCCTGGTACTGACTTACCAGTTGAATCTCTGCTCCCGGCTCGGCGATGGCGGTGTCGTCTGCCGCTCGCTGTCCTGCGCCGTTGGTGGTACTCCCGTCGTCAAAGCCCGTGTGCCTTCTCCCGGCGACGCTTGCCTGCGGTTATCCAGCGGTTATTGTGGCTGTTGGTGTTGCTCGCCGTTGTTCTGGTTGTTGTTGCTGTTGCTTTGGTTGTAGCTGCCGCTGCTCTCTGCTGGAGTTGACGTTGTTGTTGTTGCCGCCGCCGCTGTTAAATCCTCGTGTCTGGCAATCTTCTTCTTGCTTGCTTGTGGTTATTATTAATGTTGTTGGCAATGAGCGCAGCTGCAATCTCTCTCTCCGATATATCGCTTCGCGATATATCGATAACCCCCCAAACATTGCTGGCACAGACGATATCCAAAACGTAACAATACGTACGTACATCCATGGCATACATGTATCTTGCCAAACCGTTCTTTAATAATACATAATTCCTTTTGTCCGTCTCCAGTATTTGGATGCCTGTTCTCACGGGTATTCCGCCAGTTCTTTGCGCACGGATCGTACACATCTTCAGTGCAACTCGTCAAATAATCCTGACGTGGATTATGCAATGGCGGTTCCGGCTCATTCTGGTGGTCATTCTGGATTACTCCTGTCTCTGCCATCGATTCCTGCTGCGCAGCAGCGGGTCGACTGCCACTACTATCTTCCGTCTGCGGCCGAATGATCTCCTGCATCAGCTTCATCATCTCCAGGAAGCCTGCGCGAATCTCATCGCATATCGTTGCTGCAATACCCTCCACCAGTGAACTCCTGTAGGTCTCATAGGCCTGCGCAATAGCTGCGTTCACGGTCGACTTGATGACTGAATCCATCAACTCCGGTGAATAGATTTGTCGGCTCCTATCCGTCGAATTGCTGGCAGTTACTGATACCACCTCAGATACTCCTGCTGGTTCACGACTCTCTGACATTCTATTTTTCTACTAATCTACTGCTACGTATAAACTCACTAAATACCAACAAACTCCTATAATAAACAAAAAAATACGTTAACTAAATACGTTTCCTAATAAATAAATAAATAACTCAAACAAACTAACAACAACAATTTCCTTTTTTCATTCTATAACATTGACAAACGGAAGGGAGAGAAAAACTTAACACTACGACCTAACCAACGCTTTACTACGCACAATTCAAACAATGGACAAACACTTAAGCACTAATCAGATGCTCTATCCATCACTCTCGTGATGGATGGCATCCAAGGAGCGCTACCTGAGGTCTATTTCAATTCCGTCTCGCTTTCGAGCACGATGGGGAAAGCTGTAAGAAAAGTTGAAAATGCTCTGCCAAAAGACTTAGAAAAGAAAGTAAGAGTACTTGAAATTTTGTTAAATAAATTTAAAGAAATTCCCCAAAAAAATATTGCGAAAACCAAATTCGAGAAAACCCTACCAGAGAGCTTAGTTAACTCAATTAAAGAGTTTTGTATTAATGACAATATTAGTGTTCAGACCTCAGGAAAAAGGCACACTCATTTGACAGCAGGCGATGTAGTTGCCAAATGTTTTATGATGACGACAGTGCGTGAAGCATATGAGCTCTTCAAAAAGAACATCCCACCGAAAAATTTGTAAGGTGTAAAACTATTATTTTTGTCAACAAATGAAATTGACAAAAATATTTTAAAAATAACTTGAACGAAAAATGGAAAGAGGTTAGAAGTATACCAGGTATATCTAAGTTTCATATTTCTTCTTCGACTGATAACGAGGTGAAAGCAGCGAAGACTGCTTATTCATTGCAAGAAACTATTGTTTGTATTTAATAAATTCATTAATATTAAAATAACATAAATAATATATTATTCCATCAATAAATATATTAAAAATTTTATGTAAATAACATTGGAGTTGAATTCACTATTTTTGTTAGTTTAAAAACAATTTTCGATGGGTGAAAATAAAATTAAAATAGTGGTGGTGAAAAATGTCCCGAGCAAATTTACTTCAAATTGAATTTAAAAAAAAATACAATTAGTCTTTAAAAAAAATTTTAAAGAAGCATCAATGTACAAATGTTTAAAATTAGTTGCATTAAAATATTGCCTCTGGATTCGCTGAAGTTGGCGTTTAAATTGGTTGACCTCTTAAGCCTTGACTTCTGCAATTATCTTCTAAATGAAAAAATACCCAACATCAATCTTTGCACCAATGAAAGAGCTAATAAAATGCTATACATTAAGCGTTAATGATTTTGGAAATTCTCATATATAATTTGAACCAAAGAAGTTCGTCACCGATCGAGGCCAAATATCGTTAAAGCTTTGCAGAACAATATTAGTTTAAACTGCAGCAGCCATTTGCTTGCCAACGTTTTGGAGAATTCGTTTAAGGAATCGATAGAAGTTGCTGAGTTAGTAAAAATTGGTAGACCTATGTAGCGCTTTTGAAATAATTTTTAGGAAGCTTCAATTCTGTTAAACAGTTCTTCATCCCTGTGTTTTGTTATACCGTCCATTGAAAAAATGCAGCATATTTGGGCGCCACAAGTGGAATGTGTACCGGCCTTAGTAACATTAAAATAGAAAATTCGCAATAATGTTGATGGAATTTGGATTCCAAATATTTGTGTGTGGCATAAAACTGCTTGTTTTTTGATTCCACCTGCGCTACAAGAGCAGCCTAACGATCAAGACGCAATGAAAAAATGTTGTATTTCACAAATTAAGTACTTGGACGTTCCATTAACAAGTTCTGCTCAAATTAGCCCAAGCACACCAATCTGCGATTCTACAGTATTTTCATTTGAAAGCTCAACTTTTTTCACAAGTACAAAAGTAGACAAAGATCAAACTGCTTCTTTTTTTTCCCCCAACCTAATTAAAAATTCCACATGAGTGAAATCATACGTGCTGATTTTTGTGAGTTGAGTGCTATTCTTGTTAAAAAAAAAAGATTGTTGAACCGAATGAGTAGCGCTTGAAATCATTATGCTGAACACGAGCCAAACAATTTGGAGTGAAACAAAAAATCGCTCGCACCCGAGTGGATTTAAAATCAACAACGAAAATGTGAGCACATGCAAGTTTGATCGGCTGATCCGAACAGTGTGGTTATTCGCCTGTGAGCGCGTACGAATTTTTTTCATTCACCCTTAACCGTTCTCTGTCAAGTACTGTAAGTCAACTGCACACCAAAAAAACTGTAAAATGCATTGACTACTGCACTGACAACTAGGGTTGCTGGACTTAGACGCTGAATACGACGCTTTGGTAGTCCGTTTGGGACTCGATTCTGGCTTAGGGCTCGTTCTATAACTAATTCGAGCTTTCCTCAGCTGAAATATGCTGGTAGCGCCTATTCAAAACATCTACACAATCAGACCATTTTGGAAGCCTGTTACAATCAAGCTGTTCTTCATACTTTGACTTGGTGGTATGGTCAACCTTTGACAATACAATGTGTATGATAATCGCGTTGGTGATATCCCGTTTATCTCCTAGTGACAAAAAATTTTCAAAAATTGCCGAAACAGTATCTATGATGGTCCTCAACCCAGATGACGAAGGTTTATTCATAGGAGATATATAAAACAGTTCTGCGATAGTTTCGAAGAATATAAGACATTTTTAAAAATAACTTCTCTCTAACGTCTCTCTGAACCAAACAATCTGAGCTTTTGAATTATTTAATCAGTGATGATGACGTAAGATACTCGTTTGGAGAGAATTTGATATCAAGTACTTTAAACTCGGATTTAATTAAATATCTATCTGAATAACCATACAAGTTATTATTCTCTGATGATAAGAAAGATAAGAAGCGAGAAACAAAGAGAACATAAAAACGGAGTATGTAGTCATCTTTTTGTATCTCTTAATAATGTTGTCTCAAAGCCTCTTCGAAAAATAAAAAATCGAAGAATGAATATTTTCTTTTACTACTGGTCGAAAGCATTTATGTATTTGAAAAGTTTTAATTGGTTTCGCGCGGTATTTTGGCCTAGTTTACATGAGTTTTTTTGGTTTTTACGAATCTATAAAGTGAAAGATGAGATATAATGAACATAAGATTAGCACCCGACTGGACGGATGCAAAGACTTTCATGGATGTGATTATTATTTATAAGAAGGCACAAAGCTAAGGTTTTTAAATTCAAAGCTCCCTAACAAATAGCATGGGGGGTAATCCCCGCGATTATTATACCCGCTACCCGGGTATTATAACTTTGTGCCGGCAGGAAATGTATGTAACAGGTAGAAGGAGGCATCTCCGACCCTATAAAGTATATATATTCTTGATCAGCGTCAACAGCCGAGATGATATACCCATATCCGTCTGTCCGTCCGTCCGTATGAAACACTGGATCTCAGAGACTATAAGAGATAGAGCTATAAGTTTTTTTCGACAGCATTTGTTATGTTTGCACCCAGATCAAGTTTGTTTTAAATTTTTGTAGAAAATTGTGGAAGTTATTAAAGAAATACTTTTGTATGGGCAAAAACGCCTACTACCTAGGGATCTGAGTTGCTTTCGCCGACAATCTGGTACATTGTGCCGTCTATTGGTATATTTTGAATGTGGTTACCAAACATATCATTTGGTATATTTTTAGTATTTTTAGTATTTTCGGTATATTTTGAAAATTATACCGCAATATTTTGCCTTTATTAAAAATGGATGGCGGGTATCTCACAGTCGAGCACACTCGACTGTAACTTTCTTACTTGGTTTATTATGTTTTTAATACAACAACAGTTTTTCTCTTCTACTAGGTCAGGTATTAGGAATATTATCTCTAGAGACATTTGTGAGGTTATCAGGAACTACATTTGATATGAGGGACATGTGACAAATAAAAACCTTTTGCAAAATAGCAGTGAATCATTACAAGGCATATTCGAAAGTACGCAATATATAAAATAATTAAAAAAGCTGCAATCAAAAGTATGCTAGACTGTGCAATATCCAGTTATTTTTGAAGAAATTTTTCGCATCAATAAAATAAGTGGATAACATCTTTTAAATATATACTTATGTATAGCATTTAAAGAAGAAAGAAGAAAGAACTTCATCTGTGTCCAAATCAATATATTGAAGTGTTATCTACAGATTTAGATCTCGCTTTGGAGATCATTTAAACTTATTATTATTATTACAGAGCGTGACAAAATTGATCTCAATAAAAATTTCGGTATGTAAACTACATTCCCATTATATCAGCGTTATTCTTTGAATTTAGTTAGGTCCAATTTATATGAGAAATTTGCAATATTTGCTTTAAGTCTCTAAGGACATGATTTTTCAATCGTTTGTTTATCTGTTTGTTATCTACATTTTCTATGGGTGCTAAGTAACTTAGCTAAATAGCTGGGCTATGTAATTTCACAATAATCTAAATAGTTCCCTCAGTTCAATGGTCTGTGATAAAGGTGGCACGCTTCCTATTCAATTGGTATAAAAATCGGTCTCCCACAGTGCGCTGCTCACTTCTTATCGTAGCGACGTATTGATCACTTCGTAAAATCGATTTGTTTAATTGTAACTAAAATGGCATCGACGAACAATAATAATGACTATAATGTCGACGAACTGATAGCGCCAAAGTGGCTAAGTGCAGAAGTCTTCAGGGATGTGTTAAGTCAGCATTTAAAGGAATCAGAATTGAAAGTTTTGGATGTTGTGATGTCTCCAGCGAGTGCTAAAGGAGATCACTATGCAAGTGTGATGTTCCGGTCGAAAGTTGTGTATGAAACCCAAAAAGGAAAATTCTCGAAATCGTTGATTATTAAAACTATGCCGGAAGAAGATGGCCATAAGAAAGAGTTGCTTAACAATTCCAAAATCTTTGAAACAGAAATTGGCAAGTACACCAAAGCGTTGCCCAAGTTTGAGGAGATTTTGCGGCAGTCTGGAGATGAGACTAAGCTATGCACGCCTTGTTTGTATCACAGCTTGGAGCCACGACAAGTTATGATTTTCGACGATCTTGTAGTGGAGGGTTACACCGTCATAAGAGATCGAGGAGCGACTATCGAGGAGTTAAAATCTGCTTATACAAAATTGGCTAAAATCCATGCAGTGAGCTTTAAGATTCTTAATGAGGTAAGCCAATTAGAAGAGCATATTGATTGAATCACTCTTAATGGTAATATTATATTTCAGAATCCCGAATACCTTAATGAATTCAAGCATTCAATAACTTCCATGCCTAATATTTTGACTGATCCTTTTATGACATCGGGAATCACTAATTTCCTGAGACTAATTGATTCGGTTCCAGAGTTTGCCAAGTATAAGCCCTATTTTAAAAGCATTGAGAGAGATATTGTTCAAAAATTTATTGATATAATAGAAGAATATAGATCAAATCGTCAATCAGATGGTTATTATATTTTGTGCCATGGGGACTTCCATTTACGTAATATGATGTTTAAGCATAACTCAACTGGTGGCTTGGAAGATTGTATGCTTCTGAATTATTAAATGAGTAACGTTTGTCCCCCATCCGTTGATATCCTTTACTCTATTTATTTGCTAATGGGTCCGGATGAACGTCGAAATCATCACAAGGAACTTATTAACTTTTACTTCAACACGTTCGTCGAGACTTTAGAAAAAAATTGGTTTTAAGGGTGAATTATGTGGACTTTTGGCGATGAATAGGAAATCCTCAAATTTAGGACTATATACATTTTTATATAATTTCAGAAATGTTTTACCTTACATTGTTGCCAATGCCATTTGCAGCCGAGGCAAGAGACATCGATATTTCTGAGATGATGACGTGCAATGAAGTTCGTAAAAAGCTTTTTTTTCATCGAAAAATACGTTGAAGAAGTGAAGTATCTGCTACCTAGATTCGAAAAATTGGGTTACTTTAAATAGTGTTTACCACATTTGTAAATTATTTAATAAATTACTATTTTAAAAGTAATAAATACACTTATGATAAATCCTTTCTTTGTCATCTGAATATAGGTTTTGCTTATCGTTCCATTTTTATTTCCAATGTTTAGATAGGGAAACTGAATACTTAAAGATATGTTATCTTCAAACTAACAGCTCTATGAAAAACCTTTAAATACTTAAATCGATTACAAGATACGACTTGCCAATTGACTTGCAATCACAATACTTATCACACACCAAAGCAGAAAACTAATCTGTACACACACATATTTATTTAGAAAGACAGTTACTTAAAACAAGTAAGAAAACTATTGTTGAGTGGGCTCGACAGTGAGATTCTCGATTCCCCATTTAAAAAAAGCCGTATTTGAAAAATAATAATTATATAACAAAATGTCAGGAATTACAGATACTGTTTATGTTAGTGTATGTACCAGAAATCACGGCTTTAGCTATTTGATTATAACTCTATCTCTTATAGTGTTTGAGGTCTACGGACGGATAATGAATAAATACTTTATGGGGTCCGACCCCATGGCCTTCATTTTGCCTGTTATATACATTTTCTACCGGCACTAAGCTATAAAAATTCGACTAATTGTGAATTATCCCAATGAGCGAGTCAAAATAAAATTGATCTGCCAATTAAATTATGAAACTTTTTGTTTTTTCGTCTTTAAGATTCACATACACGGATTGAGAAGCAGTCAGACAAAATTATTATTAAGAAAACATTACTATTATCTAAGAAACTTATTATTTTCTATATTTATTTATATATATTTTCAACAACATAATTTTAATTTTTAATCCATTGTTCCCTTTTCTATTTGTATGAGGGTGTAGCAACTGATAATAATAAGAAGACAGATCACTTTTCATTTGAAAGCGTTGTTAGTTTTCACCAACAATGATTTAATATTGAGTTAAATTTTGCAATCATAAATACATTTAGAGAACGAGCTTTTAAAGCTTGAAAGCTTCACTGCCAAACCACTTACTATGTATATATAGCGGCCAGTGAAAGAGAGCTCATTCAGTAACCTGCCATCGGTTGAATTGTTTACCTGGCATTAGCGAAATTTTTCTTATTGTACAACTAAAAGAAATGGATACGTCGACGAATAATGATAATTACAATGCTGACGAGTTGGAGGCACCCGAGTGGCTTAATACGCAGTACTTCGAAGAAGTGATCAAGCAATATGAGAATGCGCCGGAAGTCAAAGTAACTGAACTAAGGATCTCACCAGCAAGTGCCAAAGGAGATCACTATGCCAGCGTTATTTTCAGAGGTAACATTTCGTATACCACCCAAAAAGGCGACTTGTCCAAGTCTCTTATCATCAAGACGATGCCTGAAGTGGAGGGCCACAAAAAAAGACATGCTCGGTGACTCACACCTCTTTAAAACGGAGATAGGAATGTACACCAAAGTATTGCCTAAGTTTGAGAAGATACTGCGTGAAGTGGGCGATGAGACAAAGTTGTGTGCCCCATGTGTGTACCACAGTCTGGAACCTCGCCAAGTGATGATCTTTGAAGATCTAGTGCCACAAGGCTACACTGTCATGCGAGATCGAGATCCGACTGTAGAGGAGCTGAAGGCGGTATTTACAAAGCTAGCTAAACTGCATGCAATTAGCTTTCACATTTTACATGAGGTACGCATAAATTATCATTCTCTTTAGAACAAATTAAGTAAGAGATATTTCTTTTTCAGGATCAGGAATATCTTCAAGAATTTAAGTATGGTCTTTTTGAAATGCCAAATATCGTAGAAGACCCCTTTATGACAGCAGGAATTTCCAATTTTATTGAAATGCTAAAAAAAAATTCCCTGAGTACTCAAAATATGTACCAATTTTCGAGCGTTTGAATAATGACCATTTGGATCGCTTAAAGTTAGTAATGCAAGAATATCGAGTAAATAAAAAACCTAATGGATACTATGTTCTATGCCATGGGGACTTTCACCTGCGTAACATGATGTTTAAGCATAACCCGACTAATGGATCCTTTGAAGATATCATGCTACTGGACTACCAAATAAGCAATTTGTGCCCTATAACTGTAGATTTAATCTACTCCATTTATATGCTAATGGGAGCTGAGAGTCGTAAAAATAACTACAAGGATCTGTTAAACTTTTACTTTAAAACTTTTGTCGAAACTCTACAGAAAATTGGATTTAAGGGAGAATTACCGAATTCCGCAGAGTTTTGGAAACAAATGGCACAACACAAAGCTTACGGTAAGTTCCAACAATTTATTGATAAAATTGAGTAATAACTATTTCTGTTTATGGTTTCTAGATATTTTTCTACTTACAACATTTTTCCCAATGATATGTGCTGTTAAAAACAATACATTCGACCCCAATGAGGTGATGCAAAGTAATGATTTTCGACAAAAAATGTACTTCTTAGATTTATTCTTAGGGGGAGGTTAAATATTTAATCCCTAGATTTGAGGAATTAGGCTACTTGGATTAAACTATATAGAGTTTTTAATACATCAAATATATTGAACAATGAACTTTACAAGCGTTTTTTTTTTAGATCAGTTATTAATAATATGAGCACAATAAGAGCAAATGTTTTCTGAATCAATTAAAATATGCATTCAGGAGAACAAGAGAGCTGTGAGAAACGGACTTTTAGAAGCTTGTTGGCCTTTAAATATTTGCAAAGAGGTTAGAGAACATTTGATCAATCTAGATGTTTATATACTACTCTAAAATATCTATTGTCAATTTCGTTACGTGCTTGATAGCAAGAATACATATGTATGAGCTTAAGCTACTCAAATAGTAAAATAGCGAACGAGCTTTTGGCTAAAAAGTTTCATTGCTAAATCACATATATAGTGTCTGATGGAGTAGAGCAAAGTTAGTTAAAAGTGGTTACTTGGATTGTTGCCACGGAACTTTCACTAGAAAATTTGCTTAATAGTAGTAGAATATAATGGATTCCACGACAAATAATGATAATTTCAATGCTGACGAGATGGAGGCACCTGAGTGGTTAAATACGCAGTACTTTGAGGAAGTGATGAGGCAGTATGAAAAGATGCCAGAAGTCAAAGTGACCGAACTAAAGATCTCACCAGCAAGTGCCAAAGGAGATCACTATGCCAGCGTTATGTTTAGAGGTAAAATATCATATACGACTCAAAAAGGAAAGTTCTTCAAGTCGCTGATCATCAAAACAATGCCGGAAATGGAGGGTCACAAGAAAGAAGTTCTCGGTAACTCGAAAGTCTTTGAAACGGAAATTGGAATGTATACGAAAGTATTGCCTGAATTTGAGAAAGTGCTGCGTAAATTAGGCGATGAGACCAGATTGTGTGTGCCTTGCTTGTATCATAGTTTAGTACCTCGGAAAGTTATGATCTTTGAAGATCTAGTTCCACAAGGTTACTCTGTCATACGAGATAGAGAAGCAACTAAAGAGGAACTGAAGGCGGTGTTTAAAAAGCTGGCTAAGATACATGCAATTAGCTTAAAAATTTTACATGAGGTAAATAAATCATAGTTAACGTGTTGTGTATTGTTAAGAAAAATATATTGTATTTCAGAACCCTGAATATCTCGAAGAATTTAAGCATGGTGTATTTGAAGTGCCCAATTTTGTGAATGACCCCTTTATGTCATCTGGAATGAATAATTTTATTACAATGCTCAAAGAAATACCTGAGTTCTCAAAATATTTAACACGTTTTGAGAAGTTGAAAAATGATTATATGGATCAAACGAAAGTGATATTTCAAGAATATCGAGTAAACAGAAAAAGTAATGGATATTATGTTCTCTGTCATGGCGATTTTCACCTGCGTAACATGATGTTTAAGCATAATCCGACAAATGGATCCTTTGAAGATATCATGTTACTGGACTTTCAAATGAGCAACCTTTGTCCTATTACGATCGATTTAATCTATTCGATTTATATGTTAATGGGCCCCGAGTGTCGGAAAAACAGCTACAAGGATCTGTTAAATTTTTACTTTAAAACGTTTGTCGAAATCCTACAGAAAATTGGATTTAAAGGCGAGTTACCAAATTCTGCAGAGTTTTGGATGCAAATGACCCAACACAAATCTTACGGTGAGCTTGAAAATGAATTGATAGAGTTAAGAAATAATTTTGAAAAAAAATAATTTTTTCTAGATATCTTCTTATTAACAACATTTTTCCCCATGATGTGTGCTATAAAAGAAAATAAATTTGATCCCGCTGAGATAATACAAAATAACGATTTTCGCCTAAAGACGTACCTTACAGATGCTTTCCAGAATGAGATGAAATACTTGCTACCCAGACTTGAAGATCTAGGTTATTTCAACTGAACAATAAAAGAATATATTCTTCATTCTTTACTTTTTAACCAAATTTATTTTACTTTATGATTTCAATAAGTGCAAATTATAGAAATGATGAATTAGCATTTGAAAGCTTTACGGCCGAAGCTAAGTTCTCCAAGCCATTGTATAAAGAAGAGCGTCGATAAAAATAAACGCTCTGTTACCTATGTCTCCCTAATTTAAGAGAATATTTCAAAGAGTGAATGTTGTGTTAATAGAGACCTTAAAATATTATAATCTTTAAAGATGTGAAACCACTGGATTATACTTTTAAATGGGATCAAAAGACAACAGCAAATACTATTTTTTTTATGGAAGTTGATGCTGTTGCTTGAAAATATTGGTACATATATTGTGGTGATTTTGCAACTACAACAATATAGTACATAAATAAGGAATATATCAATGTTTTTCAAATGGAAAATGTTAGAAAATTTTATTGCCAAATTAGACTCGATGTAATTAAAATAAAAATATTGGTCCATAATGTATGTATGCACATACATATATATATGAAAGCTAAATATAAAAATACGTTTGGGTAGTAACATTGGACAATGTAAAATATATATTTTCCAGATTCCACAAATTCATGTTTAATACATGTGGTATCTGTTGACTTACAGAATGCTCATTTATAGCGGTAAACACATAAGATATTATATTATCTGTAATACTAATTTGTATGTCGTGTTTATGGAAGCCCTCGCATTTGTTCAAATGTACATAGCTCAACGATTTACAAAATCATTTACGTATCCAAAAAGCCAGACAATTCAAACTCCTTGACAGTTCGTTGTAAAAATGCTCGATACTTGGGATTCTCAACATTTTCACGTCGGAAACGATCGCCATTCTCGGTACGAGAATTCAAATCCTCAAGATTGTCGAAGCCAGCTTCTTCCCTGAATATGAGAGGCGTAAGGCAAGTGGCTCCAATGACACCTAGTGATTAAGTGGAAGGTTTAATAAGCTAATCTCATAATGTTTTTACAGAAACTCACTAATTAGGCTGTTATTGATCACATCAATGTGGATCTCTTTAAGCGTTGGAATGTGTCCCTCGTACTTCAACTTTTCAAGAGTTTTCTGTAGTACTTGATGATACTCTCGAATAATATACTTGTAGTGAACCTTGCGCACATTTTCGTTGAGGGAGCCAAAGAGGAAATAGTTAAGATCGACAGCTGGCGAACCCACATATGCCAACTGGAAGTCCAACTGCAAATGATTCATGGATTATAATAGGAATATACATATATGTGCAATATGCTGGGGCTTACAGCAACAACATTATCGGGTTCCTTGGTCTCGTTGTTAATGTGAAACATCAGATTGTTGATCCAAATGTCTGCCATGTTAAAGACCTTGAAGCCTTTCTGCTGTTCCTCGTACATGGTGACGGCACTCT
This sequence comes from Drosophila pallidifrons, assembly GCA_023558445.1. NCBI lineage: Eukaryota > Metazoa > Arthropoda > Insecta > Diptera > Drosophilidae > Drosophila > Drosophila pallidifrons. Next base: position 6,911,863 of record CM042348.1, read on the forward strand.
GGAGCACATTCTCGGCCAACTTAAACATCTTTTCGGTGATCTCCTCAAAACCCTTCCAGTGGGCAATTTCCTCGGCCACGCAACGAATGTTGACAGGGAAGAAGCTGAGGAAGTCACGTCGATCGGGATTGCGGGAAATTGGTGCCTCATTGAAGAACTCTAGCACTTCGGGGTTCTGTTGAGCAATCACAGCACTGCAGGCATGCAACTTGGCCAACTTTTCGATGGTGGGCAACACATAGTCCAAATTGAGCAGACGCCCCCGCTCAAAGTTCTCGAAGCCGCTCAGCTGCATGTCCTCCAATATGAGGAACGGTTCCGGACTCTCCGTCGTGTAATAGCACGTGGGCGCAATTTGGGTCTTATCGCCAATGGACTCAAGCAGCGCTTGCACACGGGGCAACACTTCTTTGTAGGCTAAAATTTCACGCTTGAACAGCTTGCTACGCAATGCAATGGCACCCGTCTGTCCCTTGGGATGGTCCTTGACAAACACCGAGAACTTACTCTTCACTGTGCCACGGGTGAGATTGAAGCACGCCCGATGCATTTCACTGGCAAATCCAACGACCACATCGCCCACATTGGCGCTTTTTACTAACAAATCACTTACTGTCAGCTGCTCCTCCTTGAAGTGCTCCTTTAGAACATCCTGCAGAAATTCTACAGTCAACCACTCGGGAGCTACATAGTTCTTCTTGCCGGTGCCCATGTTTATTTCTCAATTATTTTAATATTTTTTCTCAAGTCACCTGACTTGTGGGGAAATATGAACAACAACAAAGTACTCTTTGTAAATTGTAGCCGAGCAGCTGAGTGTTAGCGGCTGTTGTGTTTAACAGCTAAACGAAGAGTGAGCTGAATGAGAGAGCGAGGCATGCAGAGCTTTAGTGGGTCATCAGCTCACGTGCTCAAGCATAAGCTTTGCACGAAAGCTCTCTCTGTTTATAGCTTTTGAGTGTGAGGCGTAACCAGCTTATCAGCTGACGGCCAGTGGATTTCAATGAGAAATGCGACAAGTTTGTTTTTTTGATAATAATAGAAACTATTTAGTCGAATGATGACTATGAAATACCCTCGATTTATTCACGAGTGATTTATTTACTTCTATTATGGAGTCTATTCATTTTTATAGAAGTATATTTATTTAAAATCAGACCAAAGTGAGTACGTATGCTGAAGTTAACATGTAAGTACAAATATTATCAATTCCGAACATGCTTATAGAATATCTATTGGTCGAGTATCTACGACTAGAGCATAACTACTTTGCCGCATCTAAACAAAAGATAAACATCAAGATAAACAAAGTGACTTTGCTTACTGTGGTAGGTAAGTCAACATTTTAAAATTCTAGAAGACCACGCCTATGCAGAAATGGTAATATACTAAGGGCTGCCCTAACATAAAGAGGATTCGTATATGCCTTGGCGCGAACTCGATCTCCCTCCTCGTCGGGCAGCATTAATTTCGGTAGATTAATTTCCTTGTCAACGGGTAAAAGTATGAACACCAGATGCGTGAAGGTCGTATAATAACCTATCAGATAAAAATCTAGTTTAGTATTTTGGAAATCTGATTTATGTTATATGGATAGACTTACCCCAGAAACCATGTTTGATCATGCTCATATGTAGTTCCTTGAGCAGGGGCAGAGGTTTGCTGTAATTGAGCAGTTTTAGACACTGCACAAGATGTGTGTGATAGATTCGGACAAAATAATCGAATTGTTTGATTCGCAGACTGTGATGTGCGGAACAGATAATTAGTTCCCAAAGATCCTGAGCTGGACTGCCCCAGCGACAGCGTTGAAAGTCTACGAAACGCAGATCCTTGATATCACAGGCTAAGGTGGTATTCAAAAGTATATTGCCAGACCACAGATCACCATGATTAAGTACTTTAAATTCCTGTGGTTCACAGTTAAAGCAACGGGCTGCTGATCGCACAAACTGCTCCGCAGTGGGCTAAAAAAAAAGTAAAGTATTCATATAATTTCAGGAAGCATTCATATTTATTATTTACTTACAATACGACTCGCATATTGGTCGGGATTCGTAAACCCCCACGTAGCCATTGCATTCTTGTAGCTCTGCACTCGCACCTGATACGACATGGATCTCTGATAGTTGGCCGGCAGATAGATGCGTTGAAAGTCCTCCGGATAGGGACCATTATGTTGATACCACACGGCACTGACGGCATGAAACTCAGCCAACTTCTGGAGCACGCGTTGCATTTGCTTCTGATTGAAGCCCTTAAGTCGATTGATATTGCAAAACTTTTTAGGTCGCAAATCTTCTAGTACCATCGAGATGCGACCATTCACATTCTCTGCCAGGTGACATTTGGGTGCGAATGACACCGCTTTGCCATGCTGATGATAGAGCTGTTCCAACTGGGGTATGATTAGCTCATACATCTGTTTCTCCTTGGGGAATATGTTCAGGGTGTTGATGAACCCAATGCCCTCGGCATTGGCTACCATTGTCTTCATAATGTATGACTTTTGTTGTGTGAAGCCATCTATATACATTGAATCAGTAGCGAGACAGACGGAATGCATAAGCGCGGGATTAGGTCAGCTTCGTGAATATATATTGCCTGGTATTTACCTTTTGCTCACCTTTCATTTCGATGTCGATGATAATGCGCATTAGCAGAGACGTGGAAGTGGCTGACGAGGTGGAGCAATCGCCTTCACTCTCGCCCGGAGGCGTCGCTGGTATTATAGAGAGATTCAGAATCTTGCGAAAATCGCTGAGCTCTCGCTTAAGCAGCTTCTTGAAGTACGCCATATTGATCCATGCCGGTATTTTGATGCGTATATCGTTTGAATTCGATTCACAGAATTTGTTACTATTATCGGGCATTGTGAATGCAATCGAGTCGCGACGAGATCATAAATTCAATTCGTGTTGTGTGTTATGTGTTCTACTCTGTTATACTCGTCTTTTTGTTCTGACTGTTGTTCGACTGAACGATTCAACACGATTCTATTTCTGTTCACTTTGCTTTTTTGTTTTGTTCTGTTCTGTTCCGATCTGTTCGTTACGAACAACGAGACGTAACTGTTTGCATTCTTATCAAGCATGATTTCAGGCCCCTGTTTCTTGATTTCGTTGCACGCATAATACGTATACTTAATATTCAGGTGGAGGTGTAGTCGGCAGTAGAAATTCTCCCACTTGAATGCTTATCATCTATTTTTCACCGAACGAGTTATCATTCGTTTAGTTTCGCTTTGTCAAGTGCTTGCTGATTTGCTTTTGATAATAAAGAGAGGCAGACAGAGAGGCAGAACGCATGAGAGAGGGAGAGGCACAGAGAGAGGATGCTCTCATCGTCAAGTTGTCAAGCAGTGTTGTTCATTGTTTGCAGGGTAATCTATTGGCTGTATATGCAAATTGTTAGCATTAATAAATTGTGTAGACTCAACTATTAATACTAAATAGAGCTGTCTAGAATTTCATAGTGAAGAGAAACTCATTCATCGACTCGCAAACGCAATATTATTTGTAAACTGTATTATTAGAAATCATCTTCAAAGTGCATTTCTCTTCAGTTTCAATTGCAATTCTCATTTCCTGGTTTCAACAAGCTGAAACTGGTATCAATATGCTTGCAATCTGATTAATTTAAATGCTATTCACTTTTTATCAGATCAGTTGTTATAACATAACACATTATTTCACAACTTGCAAAAAGTGATAAGAGGACTTCAAAGCAACTTATCAGATAATTATTATCAATATAATTTTATTTTTTTCATAGATATTTATCATCCAACTATAATTAGTTTTTGCTATAATCATCGAAATTAAATAGTCCACGATTGTAATAAAATGGGTACAAATCCTTCATAACTTTGCCATACAAGGGATTTGAGTTAAGGCGCAATCGTAAATTCTCAGCCTCCTCCGTTTCAGCCAGAATTGAGTGCAGATTGCTGTCCTTATCGGAAGGGAAAAGGATCAGAGGCAGATGATTCGTCAAAGCAAAGAAAGCTATATCAAAATTTAAAAAGTTATAAGTTAGAGGTAATATGAAGCATAATTTCTTTTAAATAATAATGCTTACCATAGAATGAGTTATTCTTCTTGTAGAGGGAACTTTGCAGTTCTCTCAACTCTGGCAAAGGCTTCTTATATTTCAACAGTTTCAGGCACTCTGTTAAGCGCTCCCAATAGATGCAGATAAAGTTATCGAATTCTTTCAAGCGAATGTCGTTTGCGGCTGATAAGGTGATGAAGAACAAGAGATCTATGGCTGGACTACCCCATTTGCAGATTTGAAAGTCGACCAATATTAGTTGATCCACATCTCCACTGGCCAAATAGTTGCACATCAAGTTGCTTGACCAGAAATCGCCATGGGTTAAAGTATTGAATTCCTCAGGATCAACATCTAGAGTGCTCATGCATTGGGCCAAATATTGATCTTCAGTGGGCTAAGAGAATTACATATTATTCCATGAATAAATTTAGTAGCTTTCAATTATTTCCCCTTACGAAATTCTTGATAAATTTCTCGGCATCTGGCATGCCCCATGTGGACATGGATTTTTTGTAAGTTCGCTCCTTGACCTTGAAGCCGTCTCTGAGGAATTTTTCGGCGTTTTTTGAAACAAAGCCCTCATCAAATTCACTAGAATAAGGACCGTTCCTCTCCTGATAGACCGAACCAGCTGCATGAAACTCAGCCAGCTTACGCAGAGCGTGCTTCATCTGTGCCAAGTCCAGACCCTTGATACGATCGACGTTCTTGAACTTTTTCACCGCCAGATCCTCGAAGATGAAGTGAATGTTTCCCTCACGCGTCTCGGTATGCAGACACTGGGGCGCCAACTGTATATCCTCACCAGCCTCCTCATAGAGTGCCTCGAAGGCTGGCAGATACTTGCTATACATGATCTGTTCCTTGGGAAACAGGCCATATAAGTCGATTTCTTCGCCACCTCTATCGCTGGCTAGCACCGTCTTGAAGATGTACGTCTTTGGTTTGGTACTGCCATCTATGTAAAGGAAAATTTTTAATCAGAATTGGTTTGATAAGAACTCTTTAGTTTAAACATGCCTTTCATCTCCAAGTCAATATGAATCCGCAGCATAATCGAGGTAAAATTCTCTCCTGGAGGAATCGCCCGCCACAGGCGTAAACTTGAGCACTTTAACATGGTCAGGTTCGTCTTTGTCGAGCACTTCCTTGAAATACTTTTCGGTTATCCAATCGGGTATGATTAGATGTTCGTTGGGGTTCACTATCTCGCTCTTTGAGTCGGACATTCTCACAAAACACAACTGATTTCGACAGCGTCTACTTTGGCACTGGCCTCACCTATATAAACGAATCGACTCTAAAACCTTTTTGCACAACTGATTAGGCTTTTTTTTATCAACGCTTTCAATTACACGCTTAATTGGGGAAACATACATACGTACATGTTATATTTTCATATTCTTTATTATGAAATCAAAGCGAGTCCAGTTGGGTGTTAACTGATAGTGTTTACCATGCGCTCATGAAATTAATTAATTGTATCGTAACTTTTTCGCGATCTAGGTGTTAATCGGCTTTATAGCTGTGCTATGCATGACATTGCTAGATTTTTAACTATCTTCCCGCAATTCTTATTTTATTTTGTGTAAAGTTAATAAACATTTAGAGTTTACCCCCCTCGTAAGTCATCCAATTGTATGATTTAAATCTCATTTCTTGTTAGCATTCTGAGCATTCATTCAAACAAAAATACTAATGGTGACTCTGCACTTTAAATTGTTGAATAATGCTTGATATTAAAATACCAAAACTCACTGTCTAATTGTCATTGTCATAATAAGTATAGATTAATGTAGGGTAGTTCCTCAGTCGATTATGCATGACTTTGGCAGTCTTTATTGTTTCACAAGTCATCGGGTACAAAATAGCATTCGGCAATGTTGTCGTCGTGAGATTTAATTTATTAATACTGTTTACCTTTTTTTCATTGATTATACAAAGTCAGTAAACTGAAAGATACCGCGGTTGGCTAAGAAGGGGTAAAGATCCTTCATGATAGCTGCATATGCGGGGTTAGTAAACAGTCTCCACCGGAATCTCTCGCCCTCCTCAGATTCATCTCTTAAAGAATGCAGACTAGTTTGCTCATCGCTCGGAAATTGTATCACGGGCAGATGATTGAATATGGCAAAAAATGCTGCAAGTTAAAGGAAAATAATATTAGCAAAATATACAATCTAATTAAATTAAATTATTTATAAATAGACTTACGATAAAAGGTGTTACTTTCATGGTACATGGATTTTTGTAATTCCCTCAAAGTTGGCAGTGGCTTTTGGTACTTTAACATCTTCAGACAGTCAATAAGGCGTTCCCAATATATTCGGACAAAGTGATCAAATTCCTTCAGGCGAATATTGTTGGCAGCAGATATGGTAATAATGAAGAGCAAATCTAACGCAGGACTTCCATATTTGCATAGCTGATAGTCCAGCATGATCATTCGATCGATGGATCCATCGGCTTGATATTTAAATAGCAAATTACTGCTCCACAGATCTCCATGTGTAAGAGTGTTGAAACTCTGAGTATCTAATTCCAGATTCCGTAAACACATCTTCGAAAACTGCTCAGCAGTGGGCTAAATAAATAAACTAAATCATATAATGCTTTTCAATTTCAAACTTTGATACTACTTACAAAACTCTTCGTGTATAGCTCAGAATTCTCCATACCCCAAGCAGCCATAGATTTCACAAAGGATTCACGTTTCAACTTGAAGGCAGAGTCTTGCATCTCTTTGTACTTTCGGGTCATGAAACCTTCATCGAACTCTTTGGGAAAAGGTCCACTTCGCTCAACATAAACTGCAGCGACCGCATGGAACTCAGCTAATTTGTAAAGAAGCGTCTTCATATGTTCCATATCCAATCCTTTTATGCGATCGACATTCTGAAATTGCAATTCTCCCAGATCTTCAAAGATAAAGTGTATTCCATCGTCACGTTCTTCGGTTTGCAAACACTTTGGCGCCAATTGTATGTCTTCTCCCGCATCTTTATAGATCGCTTCGAATTGCGGGAGATACTTCTGATACATTTGCAATTCCTTATCAAAAATGCCGACCTCCTTAACCTGTTTGCCTCCACGATCTTCAGGCAGCATCGTCTTCACCACATAGGTTTTGTGCTTGGTACTTCCATCTGTTGGGAGCGCAATAGTGAAATTAGAGCAATGAATATGGAAAGCTCAAAGTCTGTTTTGCTGTATACCATTCATAGCCAAATCTAAATGTATGCGCAACATTACAGAGGTAAAGTTCTCGCCGGGTGGTATGGCTGCAACCGGTGTAAACTTAACAATCTTCACACAGTTTGGTTCATCTTTCTGGAGCACAGCTTCGAAATATTCTGGATTTATCCATTTGGGTATCTCCAAACTTTTATTGGGATTTACAATAGAGTTATTATCTGGCATTTTGGTCCGACAGTGACGGAGTTGACGTGATAAGCTTTAATTTAGAACTGAATGCAGAGCGAAAAGTGCAGCGCTTAATATCCAAGAGCACAAAGCTTTTGCTCAGCATGTAAGAGCACTAAAAGCACAAAGCTTACGATTGGATCAGTAAATATAATATTTTCACAACAAAACGTAAACTTGATGTGAGCTTTAAGCTTAATATTGCTGGCTTTTAAGAGTAACAATTTTATATTTCGTGAATGCAAATCAAATTAATTTCTCTTAACTCTACGTATGTATGTGCATACATATGTGTATGTTGCTTACTTTATCGCGCTTTTATTATTTTAACTTTCCCAAATACAGTGTATAATATCATTAAGCTACTAAGCAACAAGTGGCTGGCCTTGCTAAGTAATTACACGTCCTCGGTATAACGCGAGTGGAAATAAAATATAATTATAGAATGATAATTACATTTAATTCAGATGCTTCTCAATGCTAGTCAATTTCCTTAATTACTTTCTACGTTGTTCGTTTCTTTTTGTGTCAGAAATTTGTAAAAACATCAATTAATTTGCATCAATTTGTTAGGAATAAATTATACTTAACTAAGTAAGAACTTCAGAATGATAGACTGTAAAATACCTAGTAGTAAGATCTTTTTGTTCTGTTGTTTTTGTTTAATTAATTATTAGCTTAAAGCAATGTATCGAGAACACAATAGTAATAGCATATGTTATGTTAACAACCGAACCGAGGACTTTGTAGAGAGAGAGTCAGGTAAGAATTTATAACATAATTGGTTGCCAGTAATGTTAGTAGTACTCTTATACCCCATTCTTATCGGGTATTTGCCAAGCAAATTTAAACCTTTTGACGTCACATTCTTGGTGTACTTGAATTTTAATCAATTTCAGTCACACGCTAGCAGAAACCCATTGATAATGAGCCTAGGCTATGCGAATTTCTATTCACTGTGACTCAAAGCATAATAATCAAGCACACTTCGTGCCACACATTTTTTGCAAGTCATTCTTATTATTGATTTTTAACAGGTTTGTTTATTTTTATTTTTATAATCAACTGGTTTATATGCATAGAGTATTTTGTTTGAAGAATTGAGGAATATAAACCTTTTCTCCCTCTCTATAGAAGGCCCTTATTCTTAAGGAACGGATAGAGTTGGACCATGGCCTTTTCATAACGAGGATTCGTAAATATCTTATAGCGGAAAGCATCTCCTTCAGGTCCCGGCATCATCATTGTGTTAATACTGGCGTCTTTATCAGATGGCAAAACCACAATCACCAAGACTCCGTTCGCAGTTGCCATAGCTAAATAAAGAATTAAGATTGTTTTATTCAAACTTATTGAGGTTGACATACGATTAACTTACCCCAATCGCCATGTTTGATCATCATAATGTGCAATTCTCTCAAGGTTGGAATGGGCTTTGAGTATTTTAACAATTTAAGGCATTCCACCAAGCGAGTGTGATAGATTTCGATAAAATGATCAAATTCCTTAACCTTGATGTCCAACGAGGCAGATGACGTAATCAAATACCAAAGATCTTGAGCTGGACTTCCCCACTTTGCAATTTGCAAGTCCACAAACAGAGTGCGATCTCCGGAAAACATTATATTGTTGCACCACAGATCACCATGATTTAGGACGTTGAATTCACTTTCATCAACTTGGTATAGGTTCAAATTATTATCGAAGAACTCCTTTGGAGTGGGAATCAACTTAATATATTCCTCCACATCAGGTAAATTCCATTGACGCATTGCTTTAACATATTGAACCATTCGCATAGCTGACATTCCTTCGAACATCGGGCGATTTTTCTCACTGAACATAGACTGATAGAATATATCGGCATATTGTCCGTTCCGATCATGGTTAACTACAGATGCAGCATGGAGCTCTGCAACTTTACGGAGTACTCTAGTCATGTGCTCCATATCGAATCCCTGCAGGCGATCAATATTTTCGAAATTCTGCTGTTTCAGATCCTCCATGACGAGGGTTATGCCCTCTGGAGTTTCCTCAATATGCACGCATTTGGGAGCCAGTTCAGTGTCCAGTCCCGCCTCCTTATAGAGTTTAATGTAGTTGGGAATCTGAACCTGGTACATTTCTTTTTCTTTGGGAAAAAACTCATGCCAGCAACCAAATCTCCTCCCTTATCTGATTCCAGTGTGGTTTTCAGAATATAGCGCAGGTTCTTTTCACTGCCATCTAAGCGAAACAGGATTCAATTGAATTTTAGTTCCAGCAGATTGAATTGCTCAACTTACCTTTGGTTTCTATATCCACGATCACACGCACCATGACCGATGTGAAGTTTTCACCTGGTGGTGTTGCTGCGATGACTGTAAACTTCTTTATGCTCACAAAGTCATCCACTTCTTTCTCGAGAATGGGACGGAAGTACTCCTCATTTATCCATTTGGGAATAACGAGGTATTCGTTGGGATTCTCGGGCACATTTGAATCACTATTATTGTTGGGAGCCATTTTCTAAAGGAAACACACATTTTAGAATGTCACAGCGTAAACTCATGAATTATTATTCTTACTTAGTTTAGATTAAATAAGTTTGCAACTGAAACGATCAATTTACCGTTCTCTTCAATTGCTCAACAAACACTAAATACTTGCGCTAGATTTCCGAGTATTATACGAACCTGTTCCACACTGCTTCGTTTATAAAGCGTGCCGATAATAGCTGGAAGTATGGGCATTACGAAGAGGCGTGTCCGAATGTCATCAGCTACAAACCTGATAGTACAAATCTTTGACGAGTAAAGCTATTTCCCTAGTGTTCCTGTACAAAAAAAATATACAATCAATTGATATGAATACTCATAACAAACTCGTAATAAACGTTACCATATTTAATACTCATTATGCGTTTGCAGCTATAATAACATTTGCTTTTTATACCCGCTACCCATAGGGTAGAAGGGTATTATAACTTTGTGCCGGCAGGAAATGTATGTAACAGGTAGAAGGAGGCATCTCCGACCCTATAAAGTATATATATCCTTGATCAGCGTCAACAGCCGAGACGATATAGCCATGTCCGTCTGTCCGTCTGTGTGTCTGTCCGTCTGTCCGTCTGTCCGTATGAAACACTGGATCTCAGAGACTATAAGAGATAGAGCTATAATTTTTTTTCGACAGCATTTGTTATGTTTGCACGCAGATCAAGTTTGTTTCAAATTTTTGCCACGCCCACTTCCGCCCCCGCAAATCAAAAAAATTGAATAACAAGCGTAATTCTTCTGAAAGTTTGGTTGCGATCAGATAAAAATTGTCGAAGTTATTAAAGAAATACTTTTGTATGGGCAAAAACGCCTACTTACTAGGGGTCTCAGTTGCTTTGGTTGACAATCTGGTATTTTGTGCCGTCTATGGTATATTTTGGATACGGTACTATGTCGATATACCAAATATACCATTCGGTATATTTTTAGTATTTTTGCACTATATTTGGTATATTTTGAGAAAATACCGCAAAATATATTTCTTTTATTCAAAATGGGTAGCGGGTATCTCACAGTCGAGTACACTCGACTGTAGCTTTCTTACTTGTTTTTTGTAGAACAGACGCGTGTCCATGAGCTTGGCTTCAGTCATTCCACAATATTGCAACTATCTTTATTCAATTTGTTTAAATTTGATTTGATTAAAATGCTTCATTTTAGCAGCACAACAAATGGATTGGATTATTGTATTATAAAAAGTGTTGTGAGGAGAGTGTCCGATTTCGAGTAGATAAAGATTGATTTCTAATTTCGACCCATATCAATAAAGCAAATAGTTAATTTTAGCCGATTTATGATTTATTTAAAGACCAGCACAAACCAACCTTAGGAAAGCGTCTACTACATAAGTTTCTAGACTCATATAAATATACTTATCGTGAAGAGAAATACTATATGATTTTTCCGATATTACGGCATTTCAGACGACTTGATATTAGATCTTTCAAAATATAATGGAATGTTTTCTATTTCACGTAATTATATATATACAGTATAGTTATATTAACCTCATATAGCATCAAGGGCAGGAAACCACTCGTGGGAGAGTTGTTTAGTAATTTCTGTGGTCTGCGGCTTATTTGTTCATCATCTCGAATTGTATTTGAATTGTCTATTTGCTTGTTGGAGAATTATTGAAATTGACAGATAAACACGAAATGTGTAAGATAAGAGTATAAATATTTAACGTCATTACCATTGTTAAGTACTGACGGGTCATTAGTTGGCTTTCTATATGTAAACATGGTTCGGACTAAAGTTTACACCATATAGATATGTCGGTTATTAATTTATTACTTCGAATGTGTGCTATTAGCAATATGAATATTATTCACAATGAATTTTAATACGACATGGTATGAGTATTTCCGCCTAAAGTCGTATATAGTTTCGCACTTCGATTGACCATATAAACTATTATTATCTTTGCAGCGACAATTATAAAAAAAAAATAGACCCCAGCTTGGTCAATTTGCCGTGTATTGCAAGTCATCATTACTATTGATTTCGATCGATTTGTTTGTATATAAAATTAGCCAGACGTCTTTATTAATAAAATGTTTATATTTTATTTGACTTGGATGACATAATATCACATTAATATGCACAATTTAAACTAAATGAAAACACGTTTTATGCACACACAGTTAACCATATTTAAATAAGACCTTTGTTCTTAAAGAAAGGTTTCAACTGAAGCATCGCTTTGACATAGTAAGGATTCACAAACGTCTTATATCGAAAGGCGTCACCCTCAGGACCCGGAGCCATCATCATATCTATATTAGCATCCTTATCTGAAGGCATTATAACAGCCACCAATACGCCAGCTGCCGTTATTGGACCTGAAAGTAAATATTTGTAAGTCTTTAATAAATATAATTCTTGAACTTGGAGTATTCATATCTTACCCCAATCGCCGTGCTTGAGCATCAAAGTGTGCAGTTCTCTCAAGGTTGGAATGGGTTTAGAATATTTCAGCAGTTTCAGGCATTCCGCCAAGCGCGTGTGATAGATATGAATGAAATGATCGAATTCCTTAACTTTGATGTCGAGCGAGGGTGAAGTTGTTATCAAGTACCAAAGATCCTGAGCGGGAGATCCCCAACGTCCAACTTGCAAGTCCACAAATATAGTCCGATCTCCGGAGAACATTATATTGTTGCACCACAGATCACCATGATTAAGGACATTGAATTCGTTTTCGTCGACAACGTTCAGGGCTAATCCGATATCAAAGAACTCGCTAGGTGATGGTAGCTCTGCAATATATTGCTCAACATTCGGAAGTTGCCATTCTCGCATTGCATTGATGTATGTTTGTTCGCGCATTTTGCCCATTGCCTCGAATAAAGGGCGAGACTTTTCGTTATACATGGAAGTTCTATAGATCTCATCATAGGGTCCATTTTGCTCGTAAGTAACTGCCGAAGCTGCATGGAGCTCTGCAACTTTACGGAGTACTCTAGTCATGTGCTCCATATCGAATCCCTGCAGACGATCCACATTCTCAAAATTCTGTCGTTTTAAGTCTTCCATAACCAGGGTTATACCTTCTGGAGTTTCGTCAATGTGCACGCATTTGGGCGCAAGTTCAATGTCCACACCTGCCTCCTTATAAAGCCTTGTGAAGTTTGGAATATGGACCTGGTACATCTGTTTTTCCTTGGGGAACAAATTCATGGCAGCCACAACGCCACCGCCTTTGTCCATGGCCAACATTGTCTTCAGTATGTAGGAGATTTGCTGCTCAGTTCCATCTAAGAAACGTAATGATTAGTTACGTATTTATTGTTTTCGGTGAAAGTTGTTGGACCAACCTTTGAGCTCTATGTCAACCAGCACTCGCACCATAATCGATGTGTAGTTTTCACCAGGTTGTGTTGCTGCAATAGGCGTTAAGTTTTTTATGGCTGCAAAGTCTTTCACATCTTTTTCGATGATCGGCCGAAAGTAATCTTCATTAATCCACTTCGGAATCGGAAGAAGTTTGTTCGGATTTTCAGTTGCACTTGACTTGTTGCTATTGTTGGGAGCCATTTTCTACGGGAAACAAACTGACGTTAGATGTTGATAATTGAACTTGATTTAATTGTTTCATGAATGCGACAGTTTAAGCATTATATAGTACAGATTGTTTTTGTGTCTTTCACTATTTTATTTTCGTTCACTTACAGCCAATTTGTTGTTTTTAATTGTTCGATTCTATAATTAAATCAGTTCCGACTAATGCGCGCGATAAACAAATGTCCGGCGTTTTCGAACGCTAGACAAATACTGAGCGATCGCGGCAGTCGTCAGTTTATATGTATGGAGAATAGTACGGCCGAGACTCGCTTTATAGAGGAAACTGGTTATGTGTCTAGCAAGCGATGAGAATGTTACGCAGAGACTTGTATGAACAAGTGTACGCGAATGTACATATATGTATATGGGTGCATGTAGAGAAGATAACTGTACTGATAATATCAAATGCGTATATACACACATCTATTGTTAAATATCTGTCTCTTAGTAGTAGTTCCCATCGTAATTCTAGCGAGAGTGCGGCTTAGTTTTGGATGTTTGGGGGCAAGGGTGAATGTCGCCCCAGTTTATCAATTGGACGCGTGCGGAATCATTTGGGTTTGTGGTCGCGGCGTTATATTATTAATAAAATTTAATTGATGTGCACATACACATACCATATTTCATAGTTAACGTAGTTAAGCCAATATTTCTCAACTAACATATGCGCTGGGCGGGTCTCAACTCAAAATTGAAGCGCACTACTATAACGATAAAGCAATTGATAAACGTACTTATATTTGGTTACATGGGCATTACGAGTAGTCTTCTGATAACTCAGTTTGACTCAAAACTGGGCAATTTGTTGAAGTCACACATGATAAAATTGAAATTCGAAATCGCAACGTGATAATGAGTTGAGTGTTTGAAAAGCATATAGCAGGGTGCAAAGTGTAGCTGGCCTTAATCGTAAACGTATAGACTTTAGAGAACAATATTGATCTGAGCTTGCTATTGCTAAGCAAGAGAAATTTCATTTTACGGAAACTTATTTCTGAATGCAATCACAAATGCTGTTATTTTAAAACATTGTTGGAGAGTATGTCATTTAGTAATATAATGCACAATGCGCGATTCTACAATAGCAAATAATTACTTACATATTTATTATATATAATTTAATTCAAGAATATTTATGTGCTTCGAATACTCCATCAATGTCTGGCATACACAAATTGCACTTAGATGAATGAATCAATTTATTTCCTTGATCTTGATTCTCACTGCGGCTTATGTCACAGATCAATATGAGTTCTATTACATCAAATATAATTACAAATCTTGAGCGTTGTCATTATCAAGAGTCAGACTCGTCCCACAGTGGCTCTTTTTGAATTTTTTTCGCTAGATAAAGTAAATATTGCACCAAATGAGATAATGAAATAAATTAGAATAAAAGACCGAGGCTTTGTAACCTTTGAAGAATTTTGTATATTCTCAGACTGAACATGGAATGATATGCAATGCCGGCACTACTGTGCATGGTTTTTATAAAAAAAATTTTTCTTGTGCATATTAAGTGCACTTGTCAATTTGACTAATTTGAATTTGCATTGCAACGCAAAAGTTTCCAGTGTTGTCATAATGCACTAGACAATATAAAATTATACTTGGTATTTTAAGTATTTTTTTCTCTTCAGTGTAGCCTATTTAAAATTCGGCAATCGTTGTTATCGATAAAGTTTTTGACTACTTTTGCCGGCACTAGCTGATAGCGATTTCCTTGTTTATCTTCTTGAAATTCGCTGTAATTTTATGAAAGCAAGGCGAATTTTTCTTCGGTAGTTGTCGAGGACGTGATATTTAATTGAACACTTATTCTATTCCACGTAGGAGCAACCATTTATTTTCCTTTTTGTTAACTTTCAGCGTAAAAGATGCTCGGCCATCACATATGTACATAGTTACCTTAACTTTCGCTGCTGCGTTCTTGTCATTTAAAACTGTATACTTACACATTTATTTATTTGAAGTACAGCCTTAAGCTGAATTAAGTGTTCTACTAAAGTGCTAGGGAAGAGTAAATAAAGTCTGGCAAAGCAATGCATAAGATAGTCGAAGATGATAACTTAATGGTGAAAATCATGGGAACCAGTCGGAACATGTGAGTGTGAGTAGATCTTGTTTGTATTTGTTTTTGCTGTTATTTCTTCCTCTGGACTTAATTTTCTGTTGTCTAAGCTTAATATTTTATTTAAGTACATACATACATACATACGTACGACAAAATCACCGAGAAACATTTTCTCAATTACAATGAAATTCATTTTTAGGTTCGTTTCAAAGTACAAAGATAATTTGTCGCCAAATGTAAAATTAGAAATGCATTAAACTCAAATTCGAAAAAAGGTAAAAGTTTCCAGTTTCCAGTTTTATTCAACGGATTTGTAATTATTATATTAACCCCACGATTTATTATAAAATAGCGTTGCAAGTAGATATTTTGATAATTGATAATGGAAACAAAACATTTCATAATAATACATTTGCATAGCGTGACCAGAAGCTACGTTCTTTGTGTAGGTCGCAATGCGTTAAAATAAACCTCATTGTCATTGTTGTTATTCGCTTTCAGCGAGGGTAATTAGTTAATTACTTCCAGTCGAGTAGGCCCCGATTATCCAACCATGGCAGCAATTCTGTCATCACCTGTACATATTTTGGGTTCGTGTACATGGCGGTCTTCACTTTAGAGTCGTCGTTTGGATACTTCTCGAGATCTCCGTTCTGGGTTTTGTCCAGCATCACAACTGGCAGAACCTTAGACGCAACCATGTATGCTTAAAAGAGAATTTAAATAAGTACGAAAATCATCACGTAATATCTTAAAAACATACCTGATAAGCCATTGCGGAACAGAGCCGCATGCAGATTCTTCAATTTGGGCAATGGGCGATGGTATTGCAATAGTTGAAGATTCTCAATCAGATGGTCGAAATAATAACGCACAAGATAATCAAATTGAGCTGTCTTAATATTGGGAGCAGCTGATGAAAGTATCAAATAGTAAAGATCATTGGCTGGTGAACCATATTTGCCAACTTGAAAGTCCACAAAAAGTGTATCCTTGATCTTGCCAAAAGCATCGTACTGGAACATGATGTTAAAGTTCCAGCAGTCGCCATGGTTGAGCACATTGAATTCCCTCGTTGAAACCTGCTGATTTTGCAGCAGCCGATCTACCAGATATTCATCACTAGTGGCCTTCAAAATATGGTAATTAATATTGCTAAAATGGTAATGGTAAATTTTCAGACTTACCAACTTATCATAGATTTTTTGGGCATTCTTCCATTTCTTGAGCTGAGTCAAAAATGCTCCCGAAGCATTAAATTCCTGCAACAACTGGCGATTTGCCTCATTGAAGACACCGACAGTGAAATCTTCACTATACATGCCGAAATGCTCCACATAGCAAGCGGAGGCAGCATGGAAGGCAGCAAGCTTCTGCAGAACTTCCTGCATATGCTCCAAATCTAATCCCGCCAAGCGATTGCCGTTCTTGAAATTCTTTGGGCGCAAATCCTCCAGTAGCACATAGTCTACACCCAAATCCTGATCAATCTTATAAGCTTTGGGGGCAAATTGAGTCGGCTTGCCGGCATCCGCAAAAAGTTGCTCGAATTTGGGCAAAATGTTGTGGTACATTTCCTCCTCCTTCTGGAACAGTTTCAGCTTGTTTAGTATAGACGCCATTATTTCATTGTTATGCTGAGCCTTCAGCACAAAAGACACACTCTTCGTGCTGTGATCTGTGGAGAATATTTTTATGAACTATTGATAGTCACATCGATTTTTCAACTCACCGATTAGCTCAACCTCCACAATCAGGCGAATCATTAATGTGGAGTAGTTATCTTCGGCTCCAGTGCGCTGCGGCGTCACAGAGAGTATCTTCTCGAAATCCCCAATCTGCGCTCGAACCGCATTCTCCAACGAGATTCTGGGCAGCCAGGATGGCAGTTGAGAGTCCGTAGACTCAACATTTCCATTTGTTTGCTTAGACTCGGTCATTTTAGTTCTGAAAGAAAATCACACAATTCCCAAAGCGAAATCGAAATCAAATTAATCTATTGTCGTAAATTATTGTCTTTTCAACTTGTGACTAATAGTACTCGAGAGCGATAATCAACTTCTTCAATGTATTAACAGTTGATAGTGTGACAACATCACCAAACAAGTCGATTAATTATCAGTTCGTTTGAATCGGAATATGAAGAGAAGAGATATGTTACTCAAACACCTCTCTTTCTCGGTCTTTCTTTTTATCTCTTACTTATCTGTATTTATTCTTCTCTAGATAACTCCGAGGCTATGCAAATATTTCACACCCTTTTTTTATGCTAATTGTATATGATATAGAATTATACCTAATTTGGTTTTGCCGATTTGCTAACGTCAAACAGTTTACAAGCTGCAAAAATTTCTTATGACATAGAACAATACTAGATATACCGTATATTCTTATCGCATAATAACTTTCTTTCTTGGAAAATATTCTTTTCTCAATGGTCAGCGTAATAAATATCGATCAATAATTGACTAGAGCCTTTTTAATTTGTAATTATCAATACGGAACCGATAACGTCATTTATAAAGACAATACAAACAAGTTTTATTGTAAGTTGCTTTTAGTAAAGATAATATAAGTAGAGTGCCACCACAGAAAGCTACAAATGACTATTCAAAGAACTATTAGAAACAAAGCTAATTGATGAACTGGTAAATGGATAATGCTCAACTCTGTATACTCTTTTTACAGGGTATTTTCTTCAATCCTGTTTTAGGGAGTATTATATAACTTTTTTTTTTTTTTGAGTTTTTGGGGTTTTTATCCCCCTCAAATGTCGAATGTTTCAATGTCAAATGGGTAATTTCTGGACTCTCGTTTGTATAAATTGTGCTCACAAATCATCGAATATTGATTAGGTTATTATCAGTGCTGCAATCGGCACATAATTATATCGGACACAAACTTATAAATCAGGTCACATGCCAATTGTTACAACATTTTCGTCGACTTCGAGTTATATTTGCAAAAATATTAATTATACCGAAATTTCTTTATTTATATAGTTTTTTTGTGTGTGTGCCATATGAGATAATGAAATCAAAGGCGAGTTTTTTCTTCTTCTATGCACCAAGCTAATAATCAGGTTGTTAATCTCAGTTCTGCCATAAATTAATAATATTATTACACTTATTGTTCCGTTTTAATAACTATTTCGATGAAACTGCACAGAAGTCAACTATTTAATATTTCTTTTCTTTTAGATGCAAAGGTATCTCAACATCTGAACACAAACACTTTAAATGTGAGACATACCTTTTTCCTTAATTGACAAAAAGAGACTGAACTTCGAGTTGTTTGAAATTGCGAGAGCGATTGAATGCAGTTCGGCCAGCGATTAATTTCAAATGATGGCAGGTGCCCTGTTGTTGGCCCGATTTGGTATTAGCCATAGAATTCTTATCGCTTGTGTTCAATTAAAGTTTATTTTGTAATTTTATTCGCACAAAACCGGCAAAAGGCGTCATACTCACAAAAAACCAACCTCTGCGAGAATGAGTTTTAAATAAACATATGATATGAGTATGGTCGCGTAGGCAATTGTTTCACTGATAAGGAAGGCAAGGCACTGCTGGTCTCTTCTCTGGCTCCCTGCATACTCGAAATACCCATTTATTCATTATTTTGTGCTATGTGCTCTAATTATTGTGATTCTTTATTAATTGTTTTTGCTCGTGTTGCGACTGTGAATCACTCAAACATGTGATAGACAACAATGTTCTTTACTTACTTATATAGTAAAAGTAAATAGAAGAAATCATTCAATCATTCGACACTATCAAACAGTCACAGAACTTTAACGCTAGACGCTTTTTAAAATCTATATCAGTAGACTAACAACCTTATAAGGGATTGGTATTCGTATAAGAGAGTAAATAATTACTTTATAAAGAGCAAATAAATGTAGGTTTGTTATTTACTTTTATTGAATCTTTGTGCAGTTGCTTGCAATCAATTCCAACCGTAAAAATATTGAAGCCATCGATAGAAACATTAAATATCATAAAAAGAATGTCGTCTGATGATATCAACACAAAAATGCAGCAATTGTAAATAAATAAAAAAAAATAAATGCGAGAATTGCTAAGATAAAAAAGTACATAAACATTCACAGCCAATTTCATATAAGGATAATTGTTGTTTCTTTAATAATGCGATGGCGCCATGTGAGATAAATAATATTTTAGATATCAACGTTGTTGAAACTTAACAGTTTTATATTCGGGATAATGCCATATATTTTCATTAAAGTATCAATTAAAATAATGATTTGAAAATCCTTGAAGTATTTTATATTTATACTTTGTTAATACACACATTTTAGAGTAGTTTAAAGTGATTTATCTTTAGTGCTACATATAAATGCACGCATGTGCAAAAATGTTAACTTTGATAGCTATGCAGAATATTGTGCGAATTATAAAATCGTTTTTTTTTTTTGGTGTGTAACGATTAGAATTGAAGGGCTCCGCGATTTAACATCCAAGGCAGAATAGCACTGACATGCTTGCGATAACGAGCGTTGCTAAACATTTGCATTTTCGAGCCCTCTCCGTCATCTGATTCGGTGACAAAATCGCTTAAATTGGCATCATCGGTGCGATCAAGAAGTAGTGGTGGGCATAGCATCAGAACAACCTGATATCCTGATTAAAATAGAAAGTACAAAACAAATTTCGAAAATTATAAAGAAGAATAATAATATGGAAACTATTGCTTACCAACAAATCCGTGCTTAAGTAATTGCTGATGAATAGAGCGCAACGTTGGGATCTTTTCCTCCGGGTATTTGAGCAAGTGAAGATGCTTTTTCAGTTGATCATGATAATTCTTGATGAAGTAGTCAAAATGACTGATCTTTAGATCAAATTGTGTAGAAGCCAGCAAGAAATACATGAGATCATATGCAACTGGAGATCCACAAAATAAGTTTCGTTAGGTTCAAGGTTGCCTTCCTTATACTGAAAGAGTATATTATTGGTCCACAAATCACCATGGGCAAGCGCATTAAAGTCTTCTGGATCCGGGTTATTCAAACCGTACATTAGATCCACAAATTTCGGTTGAATAGCATGCTAGAAATATTAATTTGACATTATTTTTGTTCTAGCTCAATAAATAAATTAGTTGTTTTTACCACTGCATCGCTGTAAGACTCGTACTCATCGTATTTGGGCAAACACTTGAGTAAATATTTTCCCAGAGTCTCTGCTGTTTCCTCGATTTGAGGCCGCATGCTATCCGTATAAGTCGGTGCAAAATAATGCTGCTTATAAGCGCCTTTAAACTCAATGCGAGCTGCAGAGGCTGCGTGCCACTGGGCTAATTTGGTAAGGACACTAAGAACGTGGCTTTCATCAAGTCCTTCGAGGCGGTCAATGTTCTGGAAGCCAGCGGGTCGAAGATCTTCAAGGAGTACATAATCATCGGGTGCATTAATTTCATAGGCGGTGGCTCCAAATCTAACTTCAAGTCCAGTTGCTCCAATTCGGGTTTGACATTTAAAAAAACGTCTCGTTCAACGTCAAACATGTTGTTCTTCTTAAGAATCTCTCGATACATTTCAAAGTTGTGCGGAGTTTTAAACATGAAGCTAATTTCCTTACTGACGTCATCTATTTAGGTTGAAAATTTAAATAAAAGGGGTTCAAATAGAAATTGAATATGTACCCTCCAATTGAATTTCAAAGTGCAACCGCAACATAATTGTAGAATAGTTCTCGCCAGGCTTAAGTCCTGGGACAGCCTTGAAATTATTAATGCTATAATATTTCGGAAAGAGCTTTAACAGCAAATCTTCAAAGAGTTCTTCCTTAAGCCAAACAGGCAACGGGGCAGCACTTTCGTCTATCATGATTATTGTATTCTTTTATTGATTTTGAGTCTTTCCTTGCAAGGGCGTATAATAATTGAGATTTTTGTGTGCCCAACACCTACCGGAGACTAATTGTAAGTGCGACATGGTCTCTTGACAACACTTCGAAGTGGATTTCAAAAGCTCTCAGTTTGTATATCACCATTGTTCCGCGTCAGTTCTGTTACCATATGGTGAACTTTCCACAGCTTTTCTAACGGCTGACGAAATATTCACAAGTCTTAGCGAAATTGGAATACGCTATATTTTTGAATTATGTTTGTACATTTGAACAGAAGTAAAGAAGAAGAAAAAGCTCATAATTCCTTTGTCATGTGAGTTACTGCCGAACTCATCAGCGTAAACTGAATTAATTTGTTTTGTTCTTACTAGCCAAAATAAAGCAAATCAAAGCTACTGCGTCTTATCTAAAACCTCTTTAGATAGATACTACAATGAATTATGGAGATATGCAAAGGTTATAGTTGCCAAAACGTTATTTCAAATACAGTATAAAATTCATTTATTAATATTTTTAGTATGTCTATGAAATGCAATGTGAGTAAAATTATATAAGCAATAGTGTTAAATATTAAAGATATTTTTTCATTTCAAAGTATTTAAATTTTGTAGAATGCAAACTTTAAGGTTTAGTATTGCATAGCTCCACGATTGTACAACCAGGGCAGAATAGCACTGACATGTTTGCAATAACGAGCGTTGCTAAACATTTGCATTTTCAAGATGTCTCCATCATCTGTTTCGGTGACAAAGTCAGTCAGATTGGCATCATCGGTGCGGTCGAGAAGAACTGGGGGGCACAAAATTAGGGCAACATGGTATCCTAAAGACAATAAGAAAATTTCTCGATAAAAAACATTTTTAAAGAAGAGAAGACAGGAAAAAGATATCTCACCAACATATCCATGTTTCAGCAACTGTTGATGGAGAGAGCGAAGAGTTGGAATCTTCTCTGCTGGGTATTTGAGCAATTTTAAGTGTTCCGCGAGTTGATCATGATAATACTTAATAAAATAGTCGAAATGACTCAGCTTGAGTTCCAGTTGTGTAGAAGCCAGCAAGAAATATATGAGATCATATGCCACAGAGCAGTATTTAGGTAATTGAAAATCTACGAAATAAGTTTCGTTTGGTTCATCGCTCTCTTCTTTGCTTTGGAAGAGAATATTGTTGGTCCACAAATCACCATGGGCAAGCGCATTGAAATCTTCGGGATCGGGTTTATTTAATCCATACATTAAATCCACAATTTTTGGTTGAATTTTGTGCTGAAGTAATGTAATAAAATGGATATTTCGACTTTTGTAGGGAATTTTTATTATATAAATTTACCACAGCCTCACTGTAGGTTTCGTAGTGATCGTATTTGGGCAAACACTTTAGAAAATATTTTCCTAGAGTTTCTGCTACCTGAGCAATTTCTGGCTTCATACTATCTCCATAGGTGGGCTGAAGATAATTCTGGGTATATGCGCCTTTAAATAAGATACGTGCTGCTGAGACCGCGTGCCATTGAGCAAGTTTTTTAAGTACACCTAAAACGTGAGTCTTATTTAAACCCTCAAGACGATCGATGTTCTGGAAGCCGGCAGGTCGAAGATCTTCAAGGAGTACATATTCATCGGGTGCATTAATTGTATAGCCAGTCGCTCCAAATCTAACTTCTAGTCCAACATCTTTATACATCTGTTCCAACTCCGGTTTTACATTTAGAAAAACATCTCGTTCAACGGCAAACATGTTGTTCTTCTTAACAATCTCTCGATACAGTTCAAAATCGTGCGGTGTTTTCAACATAAAGCTGATTTTCTCGATCGAATTATCTAGTTAGCTTAAGTAAATTAGATGAATTCCTACATATGTATGTGTAAACTCACCTTCCAATTCAACTTCAAAGTGCAATCGCAACATAACATAATAGTGGAGTAGTTCTCTCCCGGTTTGAGCCCGGCCTCTGGCTTGAAGCTCTTAATACTGCGATATTTAGGAAAGAGTTTCTTCAGCACATCTTCAAAGAGTTCTTGCTTCAGCCACGCAGGCACTTGGACATTGTTATTTTCAGTCATGATGAATTTATTTGTTGCAATTTAATATTGCTGATCTATAATGATTTTGAAAACAAATATGATTTGCTTTTGCCGGCACTTTCAGCAGACTAAATTGTACATGCGATTTGTTTCTCTTTTCAAGCTTTTTAGTCTGAGGGCATCACACTGATTCACTCACTCTGAGCTTTTGAAAGCTTTTAGTTTATTTACTCTCTGTCTCTGCTGATATTCAATGTATATACAAAAGAAAGAGGCCCACGATCTCTTTTTACGCTCTACATGTGGGATTCACCAAAGGTCTGAATGCAAGCCGGCACATACATAACTTAAATATTATTTTATTGCCCTTTAAGCCGAAAGAGAAAATCTTACTTCGCTGTGGGCGTCGATTACTTGTTTGCCCAGCAATATTGTTGTAAACTCTACAAGCATTGCTTAAAAAGCATAGAAATAAGTTTGTGTATACAGAAGTTCAAGGCTGCGACAACAAATTGGTATTTGTAATTTGTTTGTTTCTCATTTTGATTCGGGGAGTAACAAGTTTTAATGGTTTGTGCGCTTGTGGGAAGCTCAGTGAGTGGCTTTGTTAGAGAATGAATTCTTAATGATATTCAATCAAAAATTGTGCTTGTCATAATGAGCTGTAAAACCTTTAGTAGTTAATTTTAACGTGAGTTCTGATCAACAGAATATTTCAAATTTATTTAACAATAGTCAACACTATAATGCCAATTTTCTATTTTACTAGTCTATCTTCTTATGAATTTACTTGCTTCTTTTGCTCAATTGTAAAGCTCCTCGATTGTGAAGAAAGGGCAAGACAATCTTCAGATGCTCTTTATATTGTTTGCCACTAAATAACAATGTTCTGAAGGCATCTCCCTCTGGCGTATCGTCAAATATATTCTCAAAGGTTGCGGTTTCCGTTGGTTCCAGGTTAGCGCCCGTCATAACACCGCCCGCCGTCGCATACCCTGTAAATGATCAACAGATGTAAATTTTCTATTTATACCCGCTACCCATAGGGTAGAAGGGTATTATAACTTTGTGCCGGCAGGAAATGTATGTAACAGGTAGAAGGAGGCATCTCCGACCCTATAAAGTATATATATTCTTGATCAGCGTCAACAGCCGAGGCGATCTAGCCATGTCCGTCTGTCCGTCTGTGTGTCTGTCCGTCTGTCCGTCTGTCCGTATGAACACCTAGATCTCAGAGACTATAAGAGATAGAGCTATAATTTTTTTTCGACAGCATTTGTTATGTTTGCACGCAGATCAAGTTTGTTTCAAATTTTTGCCACGCCCACTTCCGCCCCTGCAAATCAAAAAAATCGAATAACAAGCGTAATTTTAAAGCTAAAGTTACGAATTTTGGTGTATACAGTAATAAATATAGTATTTATGATCCCTGAAAATTTGGTTGCGATCAAATAGAAATTGTCGAAGTTATTAAAGAAATACTTTTGTATGGGCAAAAACGCCTACTTACTAGGGGTCTGAGTTGCTTTGGCTGACAATCTGGTATATTGTGCTGTCTATGGTATATTTTGAATGCGGTACTATATCGATATACCACATATACAATTTTGTATATTTTTAGTATTTTTGCAGTATATTTGGTATATTTTGAGAATAATACCGCAAAATATATTGCTTTTATTCAAAATGGGTAGCGGGTATCTCACAGTCGAGTTCACTCGACTGTAGCTTTCTTACTTGTTTTATCTTGACTTTTTCTGTAATCATACTCACCCCAAATGCCATATTTCAAAAGCTGCGTGTGTATATCAATAAGAGTTGGCAGCTTTTCAGTGTAATTGAGTAACTTGAGATGCTTTATCAGCTGATCGTAATAGTGCTTTACAAAATAATCAAACTTGCTGATTTTCAGTTCCAGCTTGGGCGATGATATCAGGAAATAAAGCAAGTCCATTGCGACATTGCCATATTTGCACATTTGATAGTCGACTAGATAAGCGTCCAACAATTTGTCCGTTGTCTGATCATATTGGAACATTAAATTGCTGATCCAGCAATCGCCATGGTTCAACGCATTGAACTCATTGGAATCGATAACACCTACATCCATCACGCTTTCAAAAATGTGCCCCTCCATAGCTTTTAGATCATCGAAGTACTTCTCATGTCCTTCAAATGTTGACGCGGTCTTTTGCATGTACTTGGCCATGCCATCTGTCATTTTACTCATCATTAATTGGCTATCCTCTCCAAAAAGTCCCTCTAACAGTCGTTGGGGATAAGGACCAATTGTGGCAACTCGAACTGCCGACGCCGCGTGCCATTGCGCCAGTTTTTGAGCAGAGAGAGACAATGTTCCTCATCGAGGCCTGAAAGTCTGTTGGTTGGTCGAACTCCTTTTGCCTTGAGATCCTCTAGTAGAACGTGATCGTATGGGACGTCTAGTTTATAGCATTTGGCTCCAAACTCTACATCCAAGCCAACGTCGCTGTAAAGTTTCTTGAATTCTTGCACATATTTTGTGAACATTTCGCGTTCCAAGTCAAATATGTTGTTCTTGTTCTGACCCAATGTCTCTTGGTATGCCTCTGAGTTGTGGGCCAACTTCAACATGTACGAAATGGATTTTGTGGTGTTATCTATAAATAAAAACAACAAATTAGAAACGTTTTCCACTGTTAATACCTAACTTTCACTTACCATTCAATTCGATCTCCAGCTCAATTCGCAGCATTAAAGTGGCGTAGTTATCACCAGGTTTTGTGCCTCGCTCAGCGTTGAATTTGTTTATTTTCTTGAAATTCTTAAAGGATTCTTTAAGAACCGGTTCAAAGATTTCGGCTTTCAGCCAACTGGGCAGTGACGAATTCGACATTTTTGCTGAAATTATCTTAAGCAAATATAAATTAAGTGTTGACTGGGAGATGAGCGTCGCACGACTGTTAAGAGCTGAACGTTTTTCCGATTTATATACACATTTGCCAAAGCTTTTGTTATCAGAAAGCTTTTTCACCAAAAGGTATTTCATAAAAAGATTAAATAAGCGAAAAGGAAGGTTGTAGAAGGCACTTAAACACACTTAAATTTCGAATTATTGTTTGGGAATACTATCATTTTACTAGATCCATATGTCTATCCATTAATAGTAAAATACTGTTATAGTTATAGATTTTTGATACGCAGTATCAGCAAGTCAAGCATACTCGCAATGTTTAATTTTCGGTTTTTGTTTTTATACGTTGATTCGTGCTTTGATTGAGAATACTTGACAAAGTTCCTTCCTCCGTTTTGATACTCTCAATTTTGTTGTGCTTCTCAGAGATAAGATACACTATCATTGTGTATAGGAGAGAGAATTTTGATTATTGGACGAGAGAGTTTCTAGGAAAACCAAACAGGGAAGAATAAAGTCTGATTTTTGGACAGGCAATCGATATTTTATTTTTTTTTTCCTCAATTACGAGTGTTAAATTCGTTATCACACACAACATTAACTTATCTTGAAGTGATAGCAAACAGTTCACTTCAAGGCTAAAATTGCAGTACACAAGTTTAAGAAGAATAAAGAAAGTTGCTTAGGGGTCTAGAGCACCGCGGTTCAGAAGCCAAGGAAGAACAGCTTGGATGTGCTTACGATAGCGAGGATTGGAATAAAGTAAGTTCTTGAAGTCGTTTCCCTCACTGGTATCACTGAGAAAGTTTTCAACACTGGCAGCTTCGGTGGGATCCAATAAAATGCCGCTCATCACGCTCGTTGCGGCTATGTAACCTGCGATTAATGAGTTAACATGGTATAAAATATAATATATTAGGATACATTTTCAACTAACCCCATAGACCATTCTTGAAGAGCGATAAGTGAATATCGCGCAGAGATGGGATAGTCTTAGAATACTTGAGTAGTTTCAGATGTTCAACGAGACTCTCGTGATAAAACTTGATATAATAATCAAATTTAGTCAGCTTGTCCTCAAATTTAGTGGAGGATAGTAGGAAATAATACAAATCCTGAGCAATAGATCCAAATTTGGGCAATTGAAAGTCTACTAAATAAATCTCTTTGATTTTGCCAAACGAATCGTGGGAGTACATCATATTATTACTCCAGAAGTCGCCATGGTTCAATGCATTGAACTCATTTGGATCAATTTTAACCATTTTATAAACTTCATCGTGAATCCTGGGTTGCAGGGCTTTCTAATAGTACAATCATTGTTATTCTAGTTGTGAAGTCGATTGAGTTTCGATTATTATTATTATTTACCACTTGCTCGAAGTACTCCTCATTGCCATCGTATGTGGCACAGCATTGAAGAAAGTTCTGTGATAAATGCTTGTTCATCTCGATCATCATGGCGCGATTCTGTTCCGTGTAGAATCCAACCATTAAATTCTCTGGATAGGCTCCTTTCGTGGCCACACGCACCGCAGAGGCTGCATGCCACTGCGACAACTTTCGCAGTGCAGATTCAGTATGAACCTGATCAAGACCCTCTAGTCGATTGGTGTTCTTAAAACCTCGGGGAGCAAGATCTTCTAGAAGTATGTAGTCAGTGCTTGCACCCTTGACTTCATAAGACTTGGCGCCGAAGTTCACCTCCAAGCCAACATCACGGTACAATTGTTCCATCTCAGGAACAACCTTCTGATACATGGCTCTCTCTGCCTCGAACATATTTCTTTGCATCATCATCATGGGAATGATATCGATCTTATGCGGCACTTTTAGCATGTACGATACCGTCTTCTCTTTGCCATCTACAAGCAAAACAGAATGATTATGAATTCATGTAGGTAAAATAATTCAGTTTACCATCTAACACGACTTCTATAATCACTCGCAGCATTACAGTCGCATAGTTCTCGCCAGCCGCTGATCCGCTGATTGCTTTTAAGCTCATTTTGGAGAATCCCTTGACAGATTCTTTTAGCACATCAACAAAGTTTTCGGCTTGCACCCAATCGGGAATTTTGCTGGCAGTTGGATCTATTTTTGCCTCGGACGCCATAATTTTTATTTAATAATTCCTCAATTGAAATGAATTGCACTCGCGATTGCGATTGTATTAATACTTGATTGGTCGGCGTTTGATGTGGCTCTCCTGCTCACCAACTGGCTTCTAATGTGTCTATAGCTTTCGCAGTTCTTTATAAAATGGAAAAAAAAAGCTTTGCCCGTTCTCTTCGGTCATACACAATCGAGTAGTGCTCTTTCTTTATCTCTTGCATCTATCTCTTCTATCAATCTTCACGCTCTCTGAGAAATTGTTAACAATCAAAATGGAATTAGCCTTATTGGTTAAAACTAAACAAATTAAAAAAGTGTATCTAGGTTGCAACTGCTAATATTAAACATTTCCGAATTTAGAAGTTTAACAAGTCTTAAAAGCTTTAGTCCAATAGTATTTCAAGCTATTGATGCAAGCATACCTCAAGTGTATTCTAATTAGTTTATAGTAAATCTGTTCAACATTTGGTTTATATATATAGTTCCAGTGTGCGTATAATGCAATCATCGGGAAATAATTTAAGTCCCAAACCAAAGCATAACATTGATAACACTTGTAAAATGTATTCTTATCGTTTTTGTGCGCTAAGAGTCACGTTATCGACTCCAAACTTGAATACATCAGCTATGACACATCTAAATTGATAATACAAAAAAAAGTCACTTATCGAACGTTTATTCACCTTCATCAAACATACAAATATTTCTTGCGTTTAGAGATCCTCAAACACACCGCGATTTAATAGCCAAGGTAGAATAACTTTCATATGCTTCCGGTAACGAGGATTCGAATAGAGCAAAGACTTAAAGTCGGCACCCTCGCCGTCATCGCTTAGAAAGTTATCAAAACTTGCTTTTTCTGTGGGATCGACCAAAACTGCGCCCATAACACCCGTCGCTGTAAAATAACCTAAAAATATTTTCGAAATATTATCAAATTGTAAAAATCAAAATGAAAATAGTCCAGTCCACTGGTATCTGGTTTGGCCAGTTTAAAGCACATATCAGTTAACTTAGGCACCAATGATTTCTACAAGTAGAAACAAATTAATGAAACTCTTTTAAAATAGTAAATTGACTTATAAATTTACCACGATAGTTAAGTATTCCTCGCTGTCCTCGTACGTTGCAAGAGACTTCAGAAAGCTCTTTGTCAAACTGCTGTTCATTTCCTCTATAATTGGGCGACTTTCTTCTGTGAAAAATCCAGTGCTATACTTTTCGGGATAATGTCCTATATGGGCAACACGTACAACAGAGGCAGCATGCCATTGGGACAATTTCCGTAGAGCTGATTCAGTATGTGCCTGGTCCAAGCCTTCTAGACGATTCATGTTCTTGAAACCCTGAGGAGCAAGATCCTCGAGAAGGACATAATCTGTCTTAGCATCTTTCAGGTCGTATGATTTCGCACCGAATTTTACTTCTACGCCCGCATCACGATACAATTGCTCCATCTCGGGAACAATTGTTTTATACACATTACGTTCGGATTCGAAAATATTGTTACGTTTCATCATCGCTTGAAATATTTCCGACTGATGAGGAAGTTTCAACATGTAGGAAACGGATTTTTCCTTGCCGTCTAAATACAAATTACATACATATATAGTGATAAGACAACGAATGTTAATATAATATTATTAATTACCTTTTAGTTCCACTTCAATATTCACTCGCAGCATGATAGTTGCATAGTTTTCACCTGCTGCTGATCCCCCAGCAGCTCTGAAGCTTTTAATTTTCGAGAAGCCCTCAACAGATTCTTTTAATACATCAGTGAAGATTTCACCCTGCACCCAATCTGGGACTTTGCTATCAGATGCTTCAGTCGCCATTGTTAATGTGTTATTTCAATTGAATATTCAATTATTTACGCCGTAATAACAGATGATATGCCTATGATTGTCCACACGATTCTAATAGTTGTTTTGAGTTTACACATTTATTAATACTCAGTTAGGGGGCCTTCATACATATCTAAAGAGCATTCAAAAGCTCTGATGGGGTTTCTCTTTGAATTGTGAAATATCGAAGCTTAACAAGCTTTTCAACTGATAAAACTTATTCGCATAATACTATTACTGATATTAAATTAAAAAAAGTACTATTAGTCTTCTTTGGATACTCTTTCATGGTAATTTCAAAAGAAGTTAATAAAAACATTATTAACAAACCTCTACAAAATAATAAGCAGATGGGTAAAATAAAAATAAAATAAAATAAAATTTCTAAATTTTTCCAATTGCGTCTAACACTTTCGGTCATATTGCTTCATATGAAAATATTTTTCTTATTTGCAGCAATTTTGTTTGAGTTTATAAGACAATATCAAACGTTGATCTGTTAAAAAGAAGAAAGAGCTATGTATGATATGCTGATATTAAGAAAAAAAAACAACATTTTTGAATTCGCAGAAAGTAATAAAAATATAAATTTTTTTATCTTAAAAAAAAACAAAATATCTTTGTTAAATTTAACATTCCTCAAAAACACCGCGGTTTAATAGCCAAGGCAGAATAATTTTCATATGCTTCCGGTAACGAGGATTAGTATAGAGCAATGATTTAAAGTTTACACCCTCCTCGGTATCACTAAGGAAGTTATCAAAACTTGCATTTTCTGTGGGATCGACAAGAACTGCACTCATAACACCCGTTGCTGTAAAATAACCTAAAAGTAATACAGAAAATATAACTAAACTTGTAAACAATTATAATTAAATATTTAAATTACCCCAGAAACCATTTTTGATAAGTGCGATGTGAATTTCACGTAGTGTTGGCAGCGGTTTTGAATACTTGAGAATTTTCAGACATTCCACAAGGTTCTCGTGATAAAATTTGATATAATAATCAAATTTAGCCAACTTATCCTCAAACTTAGTTGAGGAAATCAGAAAATACAAAAGATCGTGCGCTACACTTCCATACTTAGGCATCTGAAAATCTACCAGATAGGTATCCTTAATTTTACCAGACGAATCATGGGAAAACATCATATTGTTACTCCAAAAGTCGCCATGATTTAATACATTCAGTCCACTGGTATCTGGTTTGGCCAGCTTGTAGTATATATCAGTTAACTTAGGTTGTAATGATTTCTAAATAAAACAAACCCAAATTATTAAAGTAGTTAATATTTAGGTAACGACTTACTAACTTACCACGATGTTTACATATTCTTCGTTGTCCTCGTACGTTGCAAAGCTCTCCAGAAAACCTTTTGCCATACTGGCATTCATTTCCGTTACAATGGGGCGATTTTGTTCTGTAAAAAATCCAGTGTTATATTTTTCAGGGTATGGTCCTATTTGGGCAACACGTGCAACGGAAGCAGCATGCCATTGGGACAACTTCCGTAGGGCTGATTCTGTATGTGCCTGGTCCAAGCCTTCTAGACGATTCATGTTCTTGAACCCCTGAGGGGCAAGATCCTCGAGAAGGACATAATCAGTCTTAGCATCTTTCAGGTCGTATGATTTCGCACCGAATTTTACTTCTACGCCCGCATCACGATACAATTGCTCCATCTCAGGAACAATTATATTATATGCAGCACGTTCTGCTTCAAAAATATTGTTAATTTTCATCATCGCTTGAAACATTTCCGACTGATGAGGGAGTTTCAGCATGTAGGAAACGGATTTTTCTTTGCCGTCTAGTAAGTAGATTGAGTTTTAGAATATTTTTTAAAGCCAGTTAACGTCATAAATTACCTATTAGTTCCACTTCAATATTCACGCGCAGCATAATAGTTGCATAGTTTTCGCCTGCCGCCGATCCTCCAGCAGCCTTGAAGTTCTTGATTTTCGAGAAACCCGCAACAGATTCTTTTAATACATCAATGAATATTTCAGCCTTCACCCAATCGGGCACTTGGCTAACAGGTGCTTCAGTCGCCATCTTAATATTGTATTGTATATACCGTAATTATAGATGATATAGTTGTGGCTGCTCACACGATTCTAATAGTAATTTTAAATTTTCACTTGTATTCATACTCAATTGGTAGGCCAATACCATGCAAATATCACTCAAAAGCTCTGACGGTCTCTATGATTAAATTGCGAAATATCTAAGCTCAGCAAGCTTATCAACTGATAAGCCCCATTCCTAAAACATTATTGCTGATAATACTTAAAAAAAAAATACTGGATGTTCACGATGAATTTCGAAAAAAAACGTTTCTTTTGCTTCTGTATCCATTTAGATTGATATAAAAATGTTTTAATTATGCAAATTTATAAGATGTTGTGATTAAGGATTAGACTGGCGGGCTTTAGTATAAAAACTGACGGCGGAAAAATGAGATTCAAGCGTAAGAAAATGTACTAGAAACGTTGGTTCTTTATTAAAAAACTTTTATTATTTATTATTTAAAAGGAACTTTTTTAAATCTAGTACTACAAATACTGCTTTAGACAGTAGGTGACTGCAGTTTGCATGTAGTCGCATATATGTACATAGTTAATAACAACACTTTATTTATAAATAAAAACCAAATTATTAATGTATAACCATTTCTATTGAATGGGGTTTCAGAACTAAAATTTAAGGTTTAGATATACATTCGAGAGACCTACCTTCCCTTTTGTTGTTTATATGTATATGTTTTCTTATTTTCTAACATTCTGTTATAAGTATGTTAGGTTAATAGTATTTACTGTCTTTGTTTATGTTAGTTTTGGCGATTTTACCAGCTTGCTAAAAAAAAAGAGGTTTGAGTATGTGCTAAGTTTATTCACACTTAAGCTTTTCGAAAGTTTGCTCATAATGTGAAATGATATTTGTGCCAAGTTATATCGAAAATGTTACTACATATTTGAAATGTTAAATATGATCAAGGCAAAATTTTTGTAATGTGCAGTTGATATCAGGGATACTATTAACTAAAGTCTTTATATCCTCGGAGGAATCGATCAAAACTAAATATATATGTTATGTCTTCCTATTCTAATAAACATTTGCCACCGCGTTTTTATATCGTACTTTTAGGTAGCTGTTTGATCAATTCAATAGTTTATGAAGTGATGAAGCTTTATAAAGCTCGGCTAACCTAGGCTAGGCTAGGTTGTGAAATATTTTAGCTTAATTTGAATCTTGCGTCGTGTATAATATATAAGAGAAAATATTGGTTTAAAACTTTGAAGAAGTAATATATAATAAATATAAACTAAATTTTTATAATAAAAAAGAGATTCAAAGAGCTTTGTCCATATTTCATTATTTTTGTTTTATTCAAAACTATTCCTTTTCATTTTCAAATACTTCGTGATATGCAAATACATTAAGTAATTATATCAATATTCTTCAAACACGCCTCGATTCAGTAGCCATGGCAATACCAATTTAACGTGCTTCTGATATCGAGGATTCGAATAGAGCGATTTCTTGAACTCGTTGCCATTGTCCGTATCGCTCAGCAAATCATCAAAGTTAGCCTTTTCTGAGGGATCTGCAAGAACAGCATTCATTATACGGGTCGCAGTAAGGTAGCCTAAAATAATAAAATATAAATTAATAACTTATAAATAAATAATCTATCCATTCTTACCCCAGAAACCGTATTTCAAAAGCGAAATGTGAATATCACGCAGAGTCGGCAATGATTTTGTGTATTTCAGCAGTTTCAGATTTACCACGAGATGCTCATGATAAAACTTAATGTAATAATCGAATTTAGTCAACTTATCCTCATATTTTGTTGATGACAATAGTAAATAGTATAAATCTTGCGCTATTGTTCCATACTTTGGCATTTGAAAGTCTATCAGATATGTCTCTTTTACGTTACCAATAGAATCATGAGAAAACATTATATTGTTACTCCAAAAGTCGCCATGGTTAAGTACATTAAGACCTTCGCTATCTGGCTCAGATAATTTGAAGGATATATCAGTATATTTGGGACCAAAGATTTTCTGATTGAATGATAAAAAGTTAAATAAAACGAACAAGTTATTTATTGTATAGTCTTACCACATGTTCTATGTATTCTTCGTTATCTTCAAATGTTAGCAATCCCTTTAAGACGTCTTGTGATGTATTACTATTGATGTGAGTCATAATTGCACGATTTTCTTCCCTGAAAAACCCAATACTATACTTTTCTGGATAAGGCCCAATATTAGCAACTCGTGCAGCTGAGGCTGCATGCCATTGAGAGAGCTTTCGTAGCGCCGATTCGGTGTGAACCTGGTCCAGGCCCTCTATTCTGTTCATGTTTTTAAAACCATGTGGAGCGAGATCTTCAAGCAGGACATAGTATGAGTCAATACCCCTTAGATCATATGATTTGGCACCGAATTTTACTTCTAAACCCGCTTCAAGATACAATTCTTCCATTTCTGGAATAATTGTGTTATACATTGTACGTTCTGCTTCGAAAATATTGTTTTTCTTCAATATTTCCAGATACATTTCTGACTGATGGGGAAGTTTCAACATAAAGGAAACTGACTTTTCTGAACCATCTGCAATAAAGTGTGTTTTTGAATTCCAAAAAATTAAAATTACTTGCACTCAATTACCTTTCAGTTCGACATGAATATTTACTCGCAGCATGAGAGTGGCATAATTTTCACCTGGTGCCGATCCGCTATCGGCTTTGAAGTTTGTGATTCTCACAAAACCTTCTACAGATTCGTTTAGTACATCAATGAAGATATCAGGCTTTACCCAATCGGGTACTATGATCTTGGATGCTTCAAATGTCATAGTAAATGTTGTTACTTATTGCAAATTTTAATATGAGATAAATGTGTACAGTAACTATAGTTATTATTGTCGGTTTGCTAACGCGATCCTACTGGTTGCTCTGTATATGAGCAAACGCATTTATAAGCATCAACAAACAAATTGTGAAACTCTATTTCACAAATATAAAAAGCTCGAAAAGCTCGGTTGATATCTCTTTAAATATGTAAGTTGAGCTTTTAAGATAGGTCGCATGGTAAAATACCTTAAGAGATATATTTTGTTCTCTTACACTGAAACCACATTAATAATATAAAATCAAATTAGAAAGCTATTGGCGAGTAAGCTCGACTATTAGTTCTGATACACAAAATAATAATAAGAAACCAATTTTTAGTCATATTAAAGAATCATATTTTGTCTAATATGAATCTTGTTTTACAAAAAAAGTTCTAGCTACATATCAATTAATATCACGAAGTTGAATTAGGTTTATTAAAATATTTTGAAGCTCATAACCATAAACATGATATTCTAAATTATCGATAGCATAAGACCTGACCAGTCACTTTTAACATTCCACACACCCGAATTTGAACAATTAAAACACACTAGTTAATTACTTCTATCGATTAAACCATTCTTTACTCTTTGAGGTCAACAACCTTTGAAAAACTTTTCTCTTATCATTATTTGAAAGTAATAGTCACATTAGTACTGTTAAAATTGCATTACTCATCAGAATTGATAGTGCCAAGAACACTTTAAAAACTTTATTAAAGTACTTCAAAATATGAAAGTATCTACATACACATATACATATGTTTGATTTAGTATTCTTCAAACGTTCCACGATTTAATAACCATGGCAATACCATTTTAATGTGCTTCCGATATCGAGGATTAGTATAGATCAATGCCTTAAAATCAGCTCCCGCATCCGAATCGCTGACAATGTTGTCAATACTCGCACATTCTGTGGAATCTACCAAAACAGAGCCCATAACACCCGTTGCAGTATAAAAACCTAAGATCAATTCGAGAAATAAATAATCAATCGCAAGTATATATAAATTTGAGTAAGATGAAATGTTTGTTTTTTTACCCCAGAAACCATATTTGAAAAGCAAGATGTGAATTTCACGTAGAGATGGCAAAGGTTTTGCATACTTTAGCTGTTTCAGATTTTTCACAAGATTGTCATGATAGTATTTGATATAATAATCAAATTTAGTCAATTTATCCTCGTATGGAGTTGAGGACAAAAGAAAGTAGTACAGATCTCGTGCAACACTTCCGTATTTGGTCAACTGAAAATCTATCAAAAATGTTTCCTTAATTTTTCCAAACGAATCATGGGAAAACATAATATTGTTGCTCCAGTAGTCTCCGTGATTTAAAGCATTGAAGCCAGGCAAATCGGGTTCAGCCATTCTATAGCAATTATCAGTGAACTTGAGTCCAACAGCTTTCTGTATTGATAGTGGCGAATTGAAACAGTTTTGAAAACAAATCATTGAAAAATCTCACCACTTGTTCTATGTATTCCTCATTGTCTTCGTATTTTACGCAGCTCTTTAGGAAGCTATTAAATATATTGTTGTTGACTTCCGTCATAAGGGGACGAACATCTTCTCTGAAAAACCCTATAGTATACTTCTCTGGATAAGGTCCCAAATTGGCTACCCGAGTAGCGGATGCAGCATGCCATTGGGACAATTTTTGAAGAGCTGATTCAGTATGTGCTTGATCTAAACCGTCTAGTCGATTCATGTTCTTAAAACCCTGAGGAGATAGATCCTCGAGTAGGACGTAGTCCGTCTTGGCATTCTTCAAAACGTATGATTTTGGTCCGAATTTCACTTTTATTCCAACATCCCGATACAATTGCTCCATCTCGGGAATAATTGTATTGTATATTGTGCGCTCTGCTTCAAAGATATTGTTAGCTTCTAACATCTTTTGGTAAATTTCCGACTGATGAGGTAGTTTCAGCATATAGGAAACCGATTTCTCAGAACCGTCTACAATATATTTCGATGCATCACACAATACAAATAACTTGTTTACGCTCGGGTCAATTACCTTCTAACTCGACTTCAATATTCACTCGCAGCATGATAGTCGTGTAGTTTTCGCCAGCCGCAAGCCCGCTTCCGGCCTTGAAACTTTTGACTTTCGAGAATCCCTTAAAAGATTCTTTTAACACATCAGTGAAGATTTCGGGCTGCAGCCAAGCAGGCACTTTATTGTCAGGAACTTCAGTTGCCATTATTGTGTTCGGAATTGCGAATACGGTTCTAATGGTTTTTCTACATTTATGCAAGGGTATTTATACCCATAGGTTAGCTTCATATGCTAGAAATTCTCTTTTAACATAACATAGAAGCTCTAAAAAGCTTTGCAAAAATCTCTTTAAATGTGCATACGATAAGCTTCCCAACTGATATTTATTTATTGGAATTTTTAAAATAGTAAAAACAAGTAAGAAAGCTACAGTCGAGTGAACTCGACTGTGAGATACCCGCTACCCATTTTGAATAAAAGCAATGTATTTTGCGGTATTATTCTCAAAATATACCAAATATACTGCAAAAATACTAAAAATATAAAAAATAGTATATGTGGTATATCGATATAGTACCGCATTCAAAATATACCATAGACGGCACAATATACCAGATTGTCAGCCAAAGCAACTCAGACCCCTAGTAAGTAGGCGTTTTTGCCCATACAAAAGTATTTCTTTAATAACTTCGACAATTTCCATTTGTTCGCAACCAAATTTTCAGGGATCATAAATACTATAGTTATTACTGTATATACCAAAATTCGTAACTCTAGCTTTGAAATTACGCTTGTTATTCGATTTTTTTGATTTGCAGGGGCGGAAGTGGGCGTGGCAAAAATTTGAAACAAACTTGATCTGCGTGCAAACATAACAAATGCTGTCGAAAAAAAATTATAGCTCTATCTCTTATAGTCTCTGAGATCTAGGTGTTCATACGGACAGACGGACAGACGGACAGACACACAGACGGACAGACGGACATGGCTAGATCGTCTCGGCTATTGATGCTGATCAAGAATATATATACTTTATAGGGTCGGAGATGCCTCCTTCTACCTGTTACATACATTTCCTGCCGGCACAAAGTTATAATACCCTTCTACCCTATGGGTAGCGGGTATAAAAAGTGTGTGTAAATGTTTGAAAATTTGTTTGTGTGTAAAATTTATTTAATATGTATAATTTATAATTAACACAGTTCCAAATTTTCAATCATTTTATTTACAATATTTGATTCTGCACCAAAAACATCAAACCGCTACCTTTAATTTGCGTCGCATCGAATTTATTTTGTTCGGCAATATTGGCTTCTAATTGTTTGCATTTTGAAACAATAGCCTGATGCAATCTGTTTGGCGATGTTTCTCATCAAATCACTCAAC
Organism: Drosophila pallidifrons; assembly: GCA_023558445.1. Classification (NCBI taxonomy): domain Eukaryota; kingdom Metazoa; phylum Arthropoda; class Insecta; order Diptera; family Drosophilidae; genus Drosophila; species Drosophila pallidifrons. Next base: position 6,950,578 of record CM042348.1, read on the forward strand.
ATGAACATGGTGTTAAAATGTAAACATTTTTATATGTAATTTATAAGCATATATTTCACTATTGAATACATGCGATGCAAACCTCCTACAAATTCATTGATGCATTGAATACTTATCTAGCTTTTGCAGTTTGTGAAAGCTTAATAGTTCTCTTGTTATAAGCGCTTTTGTAGTTCTCTCTTACTGTGTCTCTTTACTTACGTGTGCTTAATTCACAGAGAAATTAGTAAAATATTATACTCTAAACAAATGTTGATTTCTGCTTAAAAAGTACCATAAATACATTGATCCCACACGTGTGAGAATTGTTAGGGGATTTTTTAAATCTTTACTTAAAATTTTGCCAAGTCTAGAACAAGTCTTTCGTACTTATTATTAAGTCTGTTTATTACTCATATCACATTTGCGGTAGTTTGAAGGAGAATAATTTTAGTGCGCAGTTAGAAATGTGCTTTTTCAAATGCTCGAGTTCATTGGCTCCATGCAATTCATTTTGGTATTCCAAAACAAAGCAAGGTTCAATGACCCCTGAACAATTTTCCCCTATCATCATAATAAAACTTATAGTTACCTTGAAATGATCTACGACTATTTCATTGTTTTGAAATACATTTTCACAGTCCATAGCAGGTACAATTATTTTATTATTTCATAAAATATGCATATGTTAATATATATTTAATTTAAAGATCATCAAATACACCACGATTTAATAACCAAGGTAATATAGATTTCATATGCTTCTGATATCGAGGATTGGTATAGATCATTGTTTTGAAGGCATCGCCTTCGGCTGAATCACTAAGAAAGTTATCAAAACTAGCATTTTCCGTGGGATCAACCAGAATAGCACTCATAACACCCGTCGCAGTAAGATAACCTAAGAATAATCAGAAGTGGTAATAAAATCAAGACATAAAACTATTAAGATAAAGTGTCATTTGCTTCTTACCCCAGAAACCATATTTCAAGAGCGAAATATGCATTTCACGTAAAGTTGGCAAAGGCTTTGTGTATTTCAGTAGCTTGAGATTCTCCACGAGATTCAGGTGATAAAACTTGATATAGTAATCAAATTTAGATAACTTGTCCTCAAATTTGGTCGATGAAAATAGAAAATAGTACAGATCCTGAGCCACACTCCCATACTTGGGCATCTGAAAATCAACAAGATATATCTGCTCTATTTGGCCATTCGAATCGTGAGAGAACATCATGTTGTTAGTCCAAAAATCTCCATGATTTAATACATTAAGCCCAGTTGTATCTGGTTCAGACATTTTGAAGCACATATCGGTGATCATCGGCTGTGCCGCTCTCTAAACAAAAGATAGATAAAGACAATACAAGGCAATTTAAAGGATTAAGACAGTATATTATGCACTTACCACGTGATCAATGTATTCTTCGTTATTCTCGTATGTCTCACAGCTCTTGAGGAAGTTCGTTGATAGACTATGATTCATTTCCTTAATCATTTCGAGGTTTTCTTCTCTGAAAAATCCAACAATATACTGTTTTGGATAGGGACCTTTTAAGGCAACTCGAGCAACGGAGGCAGCATGCCATTGCGATAACTTCCGCAAGGCTGATTCAGTATGAGCTTGATCCAGTCCTTGAATTCGGTTCATGTTCTTGAACCCTTGAGGAGCAAGATCCTCTAGTAAGACATACTCTGACTTTGCGTTCTTCAGGTCATAGGATTTCGCACCAAATTTTACATCTACACCAACATCACGATACAATTGCTCCATCTCGGGAATAATTGTTTTATAGACAGTACGTTCATACTCAAAGATATTGTTGCGTTCCAGCATTTTAAGGAACATTTCCGACTGATGAGGGAGCTTTAACATATAGGAAACCGATTTCTCAGAACCATCTACAATAGATTGCGATATTGTGCATCACAATAGACAAACAATTTGTTTATTTTCAGTTCCAAATTTTCAATCATTTTATTTACAATATTTGATTCTGCACCAAAAACATCAAACCGCTACCTTTAATTTGCGTCGCATCGAATTTATTTTGTTCGGCAATATTGGCTTCTAATTGTTTGCATTTTGAAACAATAGCCTGATGCAATCTGTTTGGCGATGTTTCTCATCAAATCACTCAACATGAACATGGTGTTAAAATGTAAACATTTTTATATGTAATTTATAAGCATATATTTCACTATTGAATACATGCGATGCAAACCTCCTACAAATTCATTGATGCATTGAATACTTATCTAGCTTTTGCAGTTTGTGAAAGCTTAATAGTTCTCTTGTTATAAGCGCTTTTGTAGTTCTCTCTTACTGTGTCTCTTTACTTACGTGTGCTTAATTCACAGAGAAATTAGTAAAATATTATACTCTAAACAAATGTTGATTTCTGCTTAAAAAGTACCATAAATACATTGATCCCACACGTGTGAGAATTGTTAGGGGATTTTTTAAATCTTTACTTAAAATTTTGCCAAGTCTAGAACAAGTCTTTCGTACTTATTATTAAGTCTGTTTATTACTCATATCACATTTGCGGTAGTTTGAAGGAGAATAATTTTAGTGCGCAGTTAGAAATGTGCTTTTTCAAATGCTCGAGTTCATTGGCTCCATGCAATTCATTTTGGTATTCCAAAACAAAGCAAGGTTCAATGACCCCTGAACAATTTTCCCCTATCATCATAATAAAACTTATAGTTACCTTGAAATGATCTACGACTATTTCATTGTTTTGAAATACATTTTCACAGTCCATAGCAGGTACAATTATTTTATTATTTCATAAAATATGCATATGTTAATATATATTTAATTTAAAGATCATCAAATACACCACGATTTAATAACCAAGGTAATATAGATTTCATATGCTTCTGATATCGAGGATTGGTATAGATCATTGTTTTGAAGGCATCGCCTTCGGCTGAATCACTAAGAAAGTTATCAAAACTAGCATTTTCCGTGGGATCAACCAGAATAGCACTCATAACACCCGTCGCAGTAAGATAACCTAAGAATAATCAGAAGTGGTAATAAAATCAAGACATAAAACTATTAAGATAAAGTGTCATTTGCTTCTTACCCCAGAAACCATATTTCAAGAGCGAAATATGCATTTCACGTAAAGTTGGCAAAGGCTTTGTGTATTTCAGTAGCTTGAGATTCTCCACGAGATTCAGGTGATAAAACTTGATATAGTAATCAAATTTAGATAACTTGTCCTCAAATTTGGTCGATGAAAATAGAAAATAGTACAGATCCTGAGCCACACTCCCATACTTGGGCATCTGAAAATCAACAAGATATATCTGCTCTATTTGGCCATTCGAATCGTGAGAGAACATCATGTTGTTAGTCCAAAAATCTCCATGATTTAATACATTAAGCCCAGTTGTATCTGGTTCAGACATTTTGAAGCACATATCGGTGATCATCGGCTGTGCCGCTCTCTAAACAAAAGATAGATAAAGACAATACAAGGCAATTTAAAGGATTAAGACAGTATATTATGCACTTACCACGTGATCAATGTATTCTTCGTTATTCTCGTATGTCTCACAGCTCTTGAGGAAGTTCGTTGATAGACTATGATTCATTTCCTTAATCATTTCGAGGTTTTCTTCTCTGAAAAATCCAACAATATACTGTTTTGGATAGGGACCTTTTAAGGCAACTCGAGCAACGGAGGCAGCATGCCATTGCGATAGTTTCCGCAAGGCTGCTTCAGTATGAGCTCGATCCAGTCCTTGAATTCGGTTCATGTTCTTGAACCCTTGAGGAGCAAGATCCTCTAGTAAGACATACTCTGACTTTGCGTTCTTCAGGTCATAGGATTTCGCACCAAATTTTACATCTACACCAACATCACGATACAATTGCTCCATCTCGGGAATAATTGTTTTATAGACAGTACGCTCATACTCAAAGATATTGTTGCGTTCCAGCATTTTAAGGAACATTTCCGACTGATGAGGGAGCTTTAACATATAGGAAACCGATTTCTCAGAACCATCTACAATAGATTGCGATATTGTGCATCACAATAGACAAACAATTTGTTTATTTTCAGGTCAATTACCTTCCAGCTCGACTTGAAAAGTCACTCGAAGCATAACAGTGGCGTAGTTTTCTCCAGGCGCTAAGCCGCCGTTGGCCTTGAAGCTGATGATCTTAGAAAAACCTTTGACACCTTCTCTTAACACGTCAACGAAAATGTCGGGTTGCACCCAATCGGGCAATATACTCGATGGATTTTCAGTCGACATAGTTAATTTGTAAGTACTATAACTGTGTAAGTAATTCAAACTATCGACACAGAAATTGGAGTTGTTGTTTCCGTAATAGTCGACACAATTCTAATGAAGGTTGTGCTCTTTCAGCACATTTATATACATAACAAACAACTCTCTCCAGACAGCATTTAAAAGCTTTCCAAAGCTCTCTGGGTTTCTCTTTAAATCGTGACATATTTACTTGGAACGTGATTTTCAGCTGACAAACAAAAATTTTAGAATTCTCTCAATGATCTTTTGAATACATGTTAGTGTGTTAGTAATATATAAAGATTGTTTTCATACTCTATCGTGTTGAAAAGAGTGAGCTCCCTTGACCATAGAAATACAAAAGGAAAGAAACGAACCATTTTGGATAAATATATTAATCACACTATTCGAAGGGTAACTTCAAGTCGACTAAAGACTACGACGATTTTTACGCTACGAATTGTTACTCGCGCTCATTCACTTTCATATCGAATTTTGTTTTTTGTTTTGATAAGTAAATTCTAGTTTTGACTTTCCACTTTGTTCGTAAATACATTATTTCTCAGTATCCAAAGCTTTATTTTAGAGAGAGAGAGTACCATCACATGATAAACATGAATATGCTTTATTCATTCATTTAATATGGAAGCGGTTTGATTCAATAGCAACTAATTGATATGGAATTCTGTATTTGATTAGTTTTATAGTTTTTGTATTGTAGTAATACTAGACTTTATAAAATTTTGTGAATACTCTTAGCTAATTATTTAAGCGTTTCTCACCAAAGTTCATTCTAAAGTTTAGAATCTAAACTAATTGACAAGTTCGTCGCTATAAATAATGTATATGGTTTTCTGGGAAATAGATTAAAAAGATTTCATTGATTATACTTGAACAATTTTCCGTTATTGAAATAAAATGAAATACTTGCACTCATCGAAGTTTGTTGTGCAAAAACACCTATAACCAATTTCTTTACCTTCACATAATAATACAAATATAAGTTCAATTTAAAGTTCAAACACACCGCGATTTAAAAGCCAAGGCAAAATAAGTTTCATATGCTTCTGGTAACGAGGATTAGAGTGGAGCATTGACTTGAAACTGGCACCCTCCTCGGAATCGTTAAAGAAATTATCATAACTGGCAGTTTCTATGGGATCGACCAAAACTGCACTCATGATTCCCATCGCTGTAATATAACCTGAAAATATATGGAAAATAATTTAATTTAAAAAAAAAAACTTATAAACATTCAAATTACCCCAGAATCCGTATTTGAAGAGTGATTGGTGGATTTCACGTAGTGTTGGCAGAGGTTTTGTATACTTAAGAATCTTCAAATTTGCCACAAGATTGTCGTGATAAAATTTGATATAATAATCAAATTTAGTCAACTTATCCTCAAACTTTGTTGACGAAAGCAGAAAATAATACAGATCCTGCGCTACAGTTCCATGCTTAGGCATCTGGAAGTCTACCAGGTATATCTCCTTAATTTTATCAAATGAATCATGGGTAAACATCATATTGTTACTCCAAAAGTCTCCATGATTTAATACATTAAGTCCACTGGCGTCTGGTTTGGAAATTTTAAAGCCCAAGTCAGTAATCTTTGGTTGCAATGATTTCTGAACAAAACGTGATAAAATTAATAAAAGTCTTTAAGATTTTACTTATAAACTTACCATTAGCTTTGCGTATTCCTGGTTGTCCTCAAAAGTTTCACAGTACTTTATAAAACCCTTCGCCATGCTGTCATCCATTTGTGTGATCAGCGGGCGATTTTCTTCCTTATAAAATCCAGTGCTATACTTTTCGGGATATGGTCCTATATTGACAACACGTACAACGGAGGCAGCATGCCATTGGGACAACTTCCGTAGGGCTGCTTCAGTATGTGCCTGATCCAAACCTTCACGACGGTCCATATTCTTAAAGCCCTGAGGAGCTAGATCCTCGAGTAAGACGTAATCAGTTTTCGGATTTTTCAGGTCATATGATTTTGCACCGAATTTCACTTCTACGCCAGCATCCCGATATAATTGCTCCATCTCGGGAACAAATGTGTTATATATTGTACGCTCTGCTTCGAATATGTTGTTAGCTTCTAATATCGTTTGGAACATTTCCGACTGATGAGGCACCTTTAACATATAGGAAACCGCTTTCTCAGAACCATCTACAATAGTATGATGAGATCATATTAGAAAAGACTCTTTTTTTTATCTTTCGGATCAGTTACCTTCCAGCTCCACTTGAAGATTCACTCGAAGCATGATAGTCGCGTAATTTTCGCCAGGCGCCAACGCGGCGCTGGCCTTGAAGCTCTTGTATTTGGAGAAACCTCTTACGGATTCTTTTAGCACGTCAATGAAGATTTCTGGTTGTACCCAATCCGGCACTAAACTCTGTGGGTTTTCAGTAGACATGTTTTTTGGTAGTTACACTTTAAAAAGATCTCTTCAAATTATTAACACATGAGTTAGAGCTGTAGTTTCGGCAATTGTCGACACAATCCTAATGCAGATTGTGCTTTTTTTAGCACATGGTATGTATATATAACAAACAACTCTCGCCAATAATCATTTAAAAGCTTTCCAAAGCTTTCTGGGATTCTCTTTAAATCATGTCATATTTATGGTGAACGTGAATGCCCAGCTGATAAACAGAAATTTATGAACTCTTAATGATCTGTTTAATGGTTGATGGAGTTGTTGTACCAATGGAAAATACACCACGAACGGTAACCTAAAGCCGAATCCAAATTTTTACGTTCATTAACTTTCATATCGATTTTTGTTTTACTTTTATAAACAAATTTTAGTTTCATGTTTTAATTGTTTGTTTTTAAATGCTTTATTTTTCTTTATGTGTAGATATAAAGGGAAGCTTTTGTTTTGGGGGAAAGTACCATCAAATGATTCCAAATACAATTTGTGCAATTAATTAATCTCCAATGCGCCACGATTCAACAGCCAGGGTAAAACTATCTCAATGTACCTACGATAGCGATCATTTGTTGTAATTGAGGACTTAAACTCATTACTGCCCTTGTCATCGTTGAGAATGTTCTCAAGATTAGCGTCCTCTGTGGGCTCCAGTAGCACAACGGACATGACGCCAACTGCAGTCAAGTACCCTAAATGAAAATCGAAAAATATGAATTTCATAATTTGTTTGATTGTATAGCATCATTTACCTTGGAAACCGTATCTGAAGAGTGACATGTGAATTTCCCTCAAAGTTGGAATGGATTTGCTGTACTTGAGCAACTTTAAATTTTTCACAAGATTTTCGTGATAGAACTTGATATAGTAGTCGAATTTAGTCAACTTGTCCTCAAGCTTTGTCGATGAAATAAGAAAATAGTACAGATCCTTTGCAACAGGTCCATATTGCGACATTTGAAAGTCAACTAAATACGTGTCTTTAATGTTACCAAAAGCATCATATGAAAACATCATATTGTTGCTCCAGAAGTCCCCGTGGTTCAGTACGTTACATCCCAATGGATCCACTTTCCCCATATTAAACATACCTTCGATTACCCTTGCCTGCAAATCTTTCTAATATGTACAATAAACAACGTTCGTAGCTAGAGAATCATTAACGAATATTAATTGTAATTACCACTTGCTCAATGTACTCTTCGCTGCCTTTGTAAGTCTTACATCCCGCTATGAACTTTTCTGACAATGACTTCTGCATTTGTACCATCATTGCACGATTCTCTTCCTTAAGGATCCCAACAATCAACTCCTTGGGGTAGTCTCCCTTTGTGGCCACACGAACTACAGAGGCGGCATGCCATTGTGCCAATCTTTGTAGAGCTGACTCGCAATGAGCTTTGTTCAGTCCCTCTAGTCGATTTGCATTTTTAAAACCCCTGGGTGTGAGATCCTCGAGAAGTATGTAATCGGTTTCAGCACCTTTTAGTTCATACGATTTTGCACCGAATTTCACTTCAATGCCTACATCCCGATACAATTGCTCCATTTCGGGAACGTATATTTTATACATTTTGGACTCTGACTCAAAAATATTATTGTTCTCCAACATCTTTTTAAAGAAGTCCGTCAAATGAGGCAACTTCAGTATATAAGAAACCGATTTCTCTGTGCCATCTTTAACGAATTGCATATTTGTTATATTGGGTTAATTATTTAATGGAAAATGAAAATTACCTTCCAGTTCGATGTCTATAAACACTCGCAGCATAATAGTTGCATAGTTTTCGCCGGCCGCCGATCCATTCTTTACTCAAAAACTTTTGAGTTTAGCAAATCCCTTAACAGATTCCTTCAGAACATCTATAAAGAGTTCAGCACGCACCCAGTCAGGTACATTATTTTCTGATTTTTTTTGACATTTTTTCAATTTATTGCAATTTATAAACTGTATATTTTGATTGAACTTCTCTCCTTTAACTATAGATTTCTGACTAGTTGCAGAATGCCGCTTTATTTATACGATTCCAGCTGAAGAGGCCTCTCTATAAGTCTTTGTGATGTAGGTTTTTTGACCAAGCAGCTCTCTCTTTCTCCCAAACGTGTCTCAATTGTAGTTTATAACACAAAATGAGAAGCTTTCCTTCTCACTCGTTGCGCTCTCTTAACACCTTATATGGTATCTGCGTTTTGTCAACAAACCGCCGCATTTACAGCTCTAACAATCTCTTCTGCAAACAAATTTCTAAAGCTCTTTTTTTTGGTGCTCTCTTAACGGTCATTATCTTTTTGTTGCTGTCGATACAGTTGAAAAAAACCAAAACAAACCGATTGTGTTTCTATTTCTTTTTATCGGTTTCTCAATCAGTTAATGGTAACTTACATACATATATACAATATTTTCGCCATAGAGAAACAAACCAATCAAAATAGCTTGAACCTTGTTTGGCATAAATGTTACACATTAGATAGTCCGGTGACAATTCATAGATTCGATATTCTAAACATTTCATTATTTATTCGCTAATTTCATTGCACTTTTGTATTTATTTATACTTTTTTATGCTTTGATAGTCGGAGGATATAACATAATAGTCAGCACTATAGTAAAAAAAAGACTTAACTCGTTAAATTTAATTATTGGTCAACTGTAAAAAAAAAAATAAATTTTAAGAATTTGCGAGCAATTGTGTAGCTCGTTAAATGTAATTTTAGTAAATAAATTAATTTTGTAAATATATAATATATTTTTAAACATTGTTGGTAGCAGATTTCTGTTTGACTTTCTGACATTATAAATTATTAAAACTATTTTTAAAAGGGACTTTAATTTTATTTTATTACTCAAATTTTATTTTTAAATAACAATAGGGTATAACTGAAGTTCCCAAATATTGATAGATTTCAAGATGTTTGAATCATAGCATAAATTTACCGGGTTTCCTCTGTTGTTCTGATTCATAATATTATTTATTTCATCGTTCTTTCTCTATAAAAAAAAAAATATTTTATAATTACTAAATATAACATAAGACGGCTAGACAAATTAGAAAAGTCGCAAGTTGCACAACAAATCATAAATTACCATAACAATATATTAATACGGAATGAATCAAGGATTTCGGTTGTATTTTATTTTTATATTTGAAATGCATTTTAATTTGGTAATTTGTTATCAATTATTATCACACGTAATTTTAAAAATCTTCAAGTGCGCCACGATTCAATAGCCAGGGCAGAACAGCTTGGATATGTTTGCGATAGCGGGGATTAGAAAAAAAGCAACGTCTTGAAATCGTTTCCCTCTTTGGAGTCGTTGAGGAAGTTCTCAAACTTTGAAATTTCTGTAGCATCCAGCAACACACCGCTCATAACACCGGTTGCAGCAATGTAACCTGAGATAAGGGTAAATATAGTCACCAATAATAATATAAATAGTATTATTTCAACTTACCAAAGAATCCATATTTCAATAGTGAAATATGAAATTCGCTTAAAGTTGGTACACGCTTCGTGAATTTGAGAAGTTTTAAATTTTCTACCAAATGCTGATGATAAAAATTGATATAGTGATCAAATTTGCTGACTTTATCCTCGAACTTCGTTGATGACATCAAAAAGTAATACAAATCCTGAGCTACAGATCCATATTTGGGTAATTGGAAATCCACAAAATAAGTTTCTTTGATATTCCCAAATGAATCATGCGAAAACATCATGTTATTGCTCCAAAGGTCACCATGATTGAGTGCATTAAATTCAGTAGGATCTGGCTTTGTCATCTTATAACATTGCTCAGTTACCTTAGGCACAGCCGATTTCTACAGAAAGAAGAAGTTAACAGATAGTTCATAAAACTTTATAATAAAGATCTCAAGATTCGCATTTACCACATGCTCTATATATTCCTGGTTTCCCTCGTATGTTCCACAGCACTTAAGGAAAGCCTTTCCTAGACCATTATTCATCTCAGTGACGACAGCTCGGTTCTCCTCCTTAAATAATCCAAAAATATACTCTTGTGGATAATCCCCTTTAGTCGCCACACGGACGGCTGAGGCAGCATGCCACTGTGATAATTTTCGTAGAGCTCCTTCTGTGTGAGCCTGGTCCAATCCTTCTAGACGATTTATGTTTTTAAAGCCCCTAGGAGCCAAATCTTCAAGCAATATGTACCGGGATTTCGCTTCCTTCAGTTCATATGACTTTGCACCGAAATTCACCTCCACTCCAGCATCGCGATACAATTGCTCCATCTCCGGAACAAATGTTTTATACATATTTTGCTCAACGCTAAAGATATTATTATTTCCCAACATCCTTTCGTGTGCTTCCTGCTGATGAGCCAGTTTTATCATGTAGCTAACAGACTTTTCCTTGCCATCGTCTAGCTCGACTTCAATATTCACTCTGACCATGATTGTTGCATAGTTTTCACCTATGGCAGATCCTGAATTGGTTTTGAAACTCTTAATATTGGAGAATTCCTTAACCGTCTCTTTGAGAAGATCCACAAATAGTTCTTTCTGCACCCAATCGGCAGATTTGTTTACTGCTGATTCGGTTTCTACTTTTGTTGTCATCATGTTTGTTATTGTTAATATTATTTATTTTTTATTTGAATTATTTTACACTGATCTGTTTGCTGCGCTTGCCAAAAAGTTTGAAATAATTCTGTGACTTTTTCGCACTCTTTATATAAGTTAATTATTTATTTAAAAATAATAACAAAAATATATTTCATTACGATTCCGATTGGAACCGTTCTTTATTGAAATTGAATTAAAGACTAAAGACTAATTCTAAAGCTAGCCCTATATAAAGCTGCGAGTTTCAGCAGCGGCGTCGACAGCGCTGCTTTGGTTGGTGAATTGGGTGCAATGCTTCTTGTTCCTGGAATTGCTTGCACCGGCATGTGGCGGATGTATTGGGCAACTTGGCTTGGGTCTTCTTGGAATGTTTTGCAGGTGCACTCGGCGCGTGCAGGAAGTTGGTCAGACGCTGAGTCTGCATTTTGGACTTGTTGGATTTGTTGTTTGGGTTTCGAAATGTTTTGTCTGTTAACTCTTCCCCCTCTAATTCGTGCTTGTCCTCAAGCAAATTTTATTTCTCAAAAGTATGGGATGTTGTTGAATTGAGGCAGTGGATTTTTCTGTAAATCTTCTTGCTTGCGGAGTGGTGGCTTCAATGTTTCTGATGGAGCTGGTGTTGGTCCAAGTTGAAGGGTAATGGTGTTCTTCTTCCGACTGCAAGCGTGAAGTCCTAACGCTGTTATCAGGATGACACCGAAAAGCGTTAACATTGTAATGCTGTTGACCATGGAATGCGTCTGTATGTATTGCAGCTTGTTGGTGTTATTGAGATGAAGCGCCTCCAGTGCCTCTAAGGATAGAATCCTTAAACGTTCAGTTTCTTCGGCTGTTATTCGTGAGATTGGCACTTTTGGTTGCATAATGACTGGCTCCATATTGTTGAATAGCCGCTCTTTGATTTGCATGGAATCGTTGATTAGGTGAATTAGAAATGACCCTTCCAGATGATTTCCGGTTCCATTCCAGACCAAATTGCCGTTGAAGTTATTGAGGAGAATTAGACCATTGTCGATTTCCTCTATCTCCGGGATGTGATCCGCGTTGCTGAAACTGCACAGTGCTCTCTCTCCCTTAACTAATTTCGGAATACAATGTGTTTGGCTTACATCAATAACATTCTTTTTGTCGCAAACTTTTATGTTTAAGTAGGTTTTACAATTTTTTGGTATGCCATATACTATATCATTATACAAAAATAGTTGACTTATTTCTAAGTGTACAATTGCGTTATTTTTTACTATTGGTTTTAATAAAATATCTTGATATTCAATTTCTTCTAGGTTAGGAATTTTGACAATATACAAAAGTGTAGTTTTATTATGAAGCATTGATATATCGGAGAATTCCATTATCTCTTCGATTGACAATGGTGGCATATTGCCTTTTCTAAATATTTCTCCAATTTCTGTTAGTTCATTTTCGTTTAGTAAAAGAGTATTTGCTATATTTAATTTGGCCCACTGAGTGGCATACTTGATGTTTACTATTTCATCTTTTAATAATCGGATTTCATTATGAAGGCTAATGGCTACCTCGTTACTAAGAAAACTACTTTTTTGTATTGAATTAGTTAGGGAGTTCGATAAGGACGTAAGTTTGTTAATTCTTTGCTCCAGTTGTGTATTAACTTAACCTGTTGATTATTATTACTGATGAGATTATTGATATTTTCCTTTAACATGACGAGATCGTCATGATCTGGGTTGCCTGCTATGTACTTCCAACCTGTACCTAACCAATTTAGTGACCTAGATTTTCGTTTATTTGGGGAATCTGTAATTGTTTTAAGTGCGTTAATGGTAGCGATTAACTCATGATGTATTGTTGAATATAGCGGACTACGCTTTAAGCCCTCTTCAGTGTGACTGTTAAGTAGGTCTAGTGCTTCCTGGATTTGATTAAGGTCTATTACATGTACTAATTTTGTTGAGGATGTCTGCAACTTTCCCAGTCCCCTATGAATGGTCACTGTCTGAGCGTTCGTGTAGTTTGTAATGTCCATCGTAGCTTCCGTTATTGTCCATAGTAATACCCTGCGAATATTATGATTTGATGTTACTTTTATGTACGATTCTTCCAGATTCTGTTAAAATGTTTGTATTTTTATCTTCTTTAACTAATTCTTTCTTAAATCTTGGGGAAAGTTTTGAACCTAAACGTGTGTTTACTTTTACATATATTTCTTGTCCTGGCTCATAAGTTATTATTTCGTTTCTGCTTTTGTTGTGGAATTGTAAATTTTTATTTTGTGCTATTTTAAGTTTGTCAATATTGTCTTGTCTGGCCTGTTCGTACTGGTCTGGGTTTGTCGTGACTCTCCTTCCGAAGAATACCTCTAATGGTCGCTTTTTGGTTGTGGAGTGGAAAGAGTAGTTATATTCGTATATGGCTCTATCTAGGAGTTCTTCGAAGGTTCTATGGTGGTTTTCTTTCTGTAAGCATCTCATTACTTCGGAAAGTGTCGAATGGAACCTTTCTACTTGTCCATTAACTGTACTCTTATATGGTGGCGCAGTGTAAATTGTAATATTTAACTGATCCTCAAGCATGAATTTTATGGACCTTGAGTTGAGAGATTTCTCATTATCTATTACAACGAACTTAGGAACTCCATAATAGAAAATAATGTCCCTAAGTGGTGTTCGAATGTCTTCTATTGCTTTTGAATTGATTATGCGTGCTTGTGCTAGTTTTGAGAATTTATCTATTGCTGTAAGAACTAAATGGCCTTTGGTTGAGTAAATGTCGATGTGAATGATGTGACCGGGATATTCTGGTATTGGAGTTTTTTTTATTTCTGGATTAGGGGGATGTCGGTCATATTTCGATTCCTTACAAATTTTGCATTGCCTTACTATGTTGCTTATTTTTTGTTTCATTTTGGGGAAGTAGAATTTTTCTGCTAATTGAATTTTATTTTCTTCGGCACTGCGGTGTGCTCTATTGTGGATTTTGAGGATTTCCTCCTCTTGTCTAGATTCGTTGGTGAGGTCTACAGTCATAGATTGAGAGAATCGGGTTTTGATGTTTTTGAAATATTTAGGATATAATAGTTGTATTTTCCCCATTATATCCTCAGTTGTTTGGATGCAATTTATAACCGAAGGGTTGAGGTATTTTTAAGAGTTTCTACTAATTCTTTATCGTTAAATTCCTTTTTGTATATTTCGTGTCGATGGAACGTGGGGAATGGTATAGAGAATATGTAGTCGGATTTATCTGATTTGTTAAGAAATATTTGATTCTTGAAAACATTAATGGGGACTTCCATACTGGGTATTAGTTCGTGACTTGAGCTTTCTGCACTATGCTGAGTTGAGGCTATGGAATTGATTTGATCAGTTGATATTCTCGAGAGTGCGTCAGCTACGACGTTCTCCTTTCCTGGTTTGTAGAATATTTCGTAGTCATATTCTTCTAGGTAGGATTTCCATCTTTTAATTCTAGCATTTCCGTTCCAACTGCTCAAGGAATGTGTTAGGGGTTGATGGTCGGTGAATATTTTGACTTTTGCTTTCCCATATAAATAATTTTTGAGAGCTTTAAGTGACCAGATGATGGCCAGCATTTCCTTTTCGTTAGCTGCATAGTTTTCTTCTGCTTTTGCTAGTGTTCTCGATAGGAATGAAATTGGTTGGTTGTCTTGCGATAGGACTGCTCCTATTGCGTAATTAGACGCGTCCGTTGTCAAGTGAAATTCTTTAGTAAAATCTGGATAGCGAAGAATTATTTCCTTTGAAATAAGACAACTTCGTAGTTTTTGAAAAGCCTTCAATGCTTCGGAGTCAAGAGTTATTGGTTTTTTGATGACCTGTTTTTGGACACGTGTCCATCTTCCCCTCTTAAAAGAGACGTAAGGGGTTTTGCTAACTTAGCATAACTTTGTATGAATCTTCGGTAGTAGCCGGAGAGTCCAAGAAAAGATCTCAGCTCTTTTAGTGTTTTAGGGCAGGGATAGTTGGCTATCGCTGCGACTTTATTTGGATTTGTTTCGATGCCTTTATCGGAAATTACAAAACCTAGAAATTCGACTTTATTCTTCATGAACTCGCATTTATCTAACTGACATTTCATGTTGGCATCTTGTAAAGTTCGAAAAATTAACTCCAAGTTCCTGTAATGGGATTCATCATCTTTACTAAATATGATGATATCGTCTATGTAAATGAAACATATCTTACCGATATGTTCATGAAGTATGTCATCCAAAGCTCGCTGAAATATAGCGGGCGCGTTTTTGAGACCAAATGGGAGTCGTGTAAACTCATACTTTCCGTTATTGACGGAGAATGCGGTCTTTTCTATATCTGAAGGTTTCAAAGGGATTTGATGAAAACCACTTTTAAGGTCTAAAACCGAAAATACTCTATTATTGCCTAGCTGTGCAAGTACTTCGCCTATCTCAGGAATAGGGTATTTGTCTGCAATGGTTACTCTGTTTATTTTGCGATAGTC
Source organism: Drosophila pallidifrons (assembly GCA_023558445.1). Taxonomy (NCBI): domain Eukaryota; kingdom Metazoa; phylum Arthropoda; class Insecta; order Diptera; family Drosophilidae; genus Drosophila; species Drosophila pallidifrons. Next base: position 6,966,330 of record CM042348.1, read on the forward strand.
TATAACGACGCGATATTTCTTTTTTCCTGAAGCGTCAGCTTTTTTGGGTACGATCCATACGGGAGAATTGTATGGGGACCGAGACGGTCGAATTATTCCATCTTCTAAAAGTTCTTTTATCTGTTTATTTACTTCATCTTTCAGTGACATTGGATACTGATAGAACTTGGAATATACAGGGGTGTCGGTTGATGTTCTTATTGTTGCTTGTACCTTGGTTGTATAGGTCAGTTTTTGATTCGGATTGGCGAAGAGATTTGGAAATTTTTTAAGAGTTGGTTTAGATTTGTTTTCTGTGTTTCTGACAGGTGGCTTGTTCTTGGTACTATTGTATTTACTGCTTCGAAGATTTGTTCTTTTAAAGGGATTTTTATCTTGTTTCTGATTACCATTAGGTTTTTACTTGGATTTATTTCTGCTCCTAATTCCTTTAAGGTGTCGTTTCCTAAAATAGCATCAAAAGTTTCTAGGTCTTTTAATAAGAAAAATTTCACCTCAACATCTGTTATATTGAACAAGTTGGCATTTTTGTGGTGTGTTACCAGTGTATTACCTCCTATCGAGACGGCGTGAAAAGGGTTTTTATTTGGAGTGGGGTTTTCTATAAATTTCGGCTTGATGTAATTTCTATTGGATCCAGTGTCTATGAGAATTTTAATTATTTGGCCGTTCCTCAATCTACAAGTAAAGTATGGGAGAGAGGAACTCTTTACCCTAAAAATTTAGTGCAGAGTAGTCATAAAATTCGCAAGTGTCATCTTCATAGTTGTTGTCATATTGGTCTACTTGTTCTACGTATTCTTCTATTGTTTGTTCTACGTCTGCGTGAGTCTCGTATTCAGCGACTGCTTGTTCATAATTAGTTGTGGTATCGTAAGTTTCTGTCGAAGGTTCTGTTATTTCGTCGTTGTTTGTCTGTATGTTAAAGTTTCTCTGTCGTTTCTGTCCGTCTGGTATAGGACCGGGGGGTCTTTTCCCAGCTTCGAATCGTGGTCTGTTCATGTAGTTGACAAATTTCGTTTGGACGCTGGAATCCACATCCATTGGTTCTGGACGCGGTAGCGGTTTCGGGGCCATTGGCCTAGGTGGTGCAACCTGTTGAGAGGTTGTGGCAACAGTGTATTGCCGTGGGTTGGCAATTGGTTGATACCCAGAATTCGGGAAATATTGTCTTGGTAGTGGAGTTGGTGGTGGTTGCCCGTAGTGTAAGTATTGTCGTGGCTGTTGTTGTCTGAAAGGGATTGGTGGCGGTTGTCTGTTTGAGAAGATGACATTCCGTGGGGCTGGTATGGGTTTACCATTACTGTTTCTAAAATGTGTCGGATGTCCTTTAAAAGTGGCATGTTTCGACCTAAAGGTTTGATTTTCCATTTTTAAGCAGAGATGTAGTGCGGTAGGTAAGTCTGCTGGTTCTTTCATGCCTAATAGCCGAGGCAAGTCACCATGTAGCCCTCGAATGAAAGTGTCTAGCGCTTTGTCTCTGTATAATTTTGTCAACATTGCTTCCCCGTTTCTGTCAATATCCATGCTACTCGTTTTATTTAAAATTAGAGACAAGTGTCTGTATACGTCTTTGTGGAAATCTTCCACTGATTGATTCGGACCTTGTACTAATGTAGTCATTTCATATTCTAGGGTTGCTATGTCTCGTTTATCTGCATAATGTAGTGAAAGACATCTACACATGGCATCCCAGTTAAGCGGTACCTTATATGCTTCTAAAGCTTGGTCTGCACTTTTCGTTATCTTGTCTCGAATGGTGTGCAAGATATTATGATATTTGGGCGTACCTTGGTATGAGTTATATGCTTGTAAAACACGCTCTACACTTTTTTTCCATGAGCTAAATTCTTCGGGGTTTCCACTAAACTCGCGCAAACCTTTTGCTATGTCGGGTACTCTGTCAAGATCTGTCAAATTTCTTTGATGTTCTGGCGCAATAACATGATCTGGGAGACTTAGAAAATCTTCTACAGGATTGGTATGTTGTCTTAGTAATATTGGCAATTGTTCGGCTAATATTTCGCTTATAGCGGCTGTTAGAGCGGCTCTGTTATCTTCGTTCATGGTGGGTCTGTTTTGTTGATGTTCTAAATGCCTATTGTTTTGTCTCTCAATTGAACGTTGTCTTTGTGCTTCGTTCACTTGTTCTATTTCTTCTGGATCTAATATGGGGGGTCGAATTAAGTTATGACGATTGGCCATAAGCGATAAGATGAAATTTAAACGCTATATTTTTCCCTTTTGTTTTTTTTTTTTTTTTTTTTTTTTTTTTTTGTTTTATATTATAAGTTTATAACCAGTGGATGGTTTTTTCCTTCTACTTTGGAGGGTCCCTTGGGAATCGCAAAGTTGGAATAAGTTATATCACCGTTGTGATCTTTTTATTTGATTTATCGCTTTACGCTTATTTATGTTATTTACTCTTTTACTATGGACTCTTTTGAGTCTTGTTTACTTTGCAATGATTTGTTTCTTTTCTTATATATTTTTTTTTAATTTTGCTTTTCGCTTTTAGTTTTATTCATATGGACTCCTTGGAGTCTTGTGTATTTTCACACTTTGCTTTATGTTTTTAATTTTCGTTTTTGTTTTCTTTTCTTTGTAAAATTTCTTATATCTAGCTTACATTAGCAATGATGTGGCCACCTTTCCTGATGGGACGGGGTTGTTCCTTTTTGCAGCTGCTACTGGGGCTCCGTGATCCATACCTCCTGGAGAGTATTCTGAGAACGGATCTTGCAGAATATGTGGTCCACCGATGCAGTTCTCACAATCTCACCTGTTACACTAGCTAACTTAATGGCTTGGTACAGGTTTATGTTGGCTAACTTAATTGCCGAGATTGTTTGAACTGTTCCTTCAACTGACTAATTTAATAGTCGCGAAGGTTTTGCAAATTTAATTGCTTTGGTCGCACTTGGTCGAATTAACGTCCTTTTGGCTTAGTTGCACTTCGTCAAATTAATGTCCGATTGGCAGATTGTTATTTCCCAGTGATTGATTATCACGAGCCTTTATTGGGATAATAACTTGGTTTGAATCGCGCACTTAGAAACTGTTTTGCTCTGTCGATGCACTATTCGCTTTCACGCACTTAGAAACTGTTTTGCTCTATCGTAACGCGATTTGACCGAAAATGTTCTTTGGCGCACTTAGATACGGTTTTGCACTATCGATACGCGAACTTTCCGGTCCCTGCTCGGGCGCCAGTTAATTATTTATTTAAAAATAATAACAAAAATATATTTCATTACGATTCCGATTGGAACCGTTCTTTATTGAAATTGAATTAAAGACTAAAGACTAATTCTAAAGCTAGCCCTATATAAAGCTGCGAGTTTCAGCAGCGGCGTCGACAGCGCTGCTTTGGTTGGTGAATTGGGTGCAATGCTTCTTGTTCCTGGAATTGCTTGCACCGGCATGTGGCGGATGTATTGGGCAACTTGGCTTGGGTCTTCTTGGAATGTTTTGCAGGTGCACTCGGCGCGTGCAGGAAGTTGGTCAGACGCTGAGTCTGCATTTTGGACTTGTTGGATTTGTTGTTTGGGTTTCGAAATGTTTTGTCTGTTAACTTATACCTTTGTATGCCGGTATTTACTTGATAAAGCGTCGTTCAGTTATTCACAATCATTATTTTACCAACAACCCCATTCTCTTTGCAAATAAACTCTGACCATATATGGTATCTGATAGAGTAGTTTGCGAACTAGAACAAAATGAGCTAGCTTTTTCTGTAAGTGTTTTCAGTGATTCTCTTTTGACTCTCTTTGTTTCCCTCTCTCTCTCTCTCTCTCTCTCTTAGTTCTCTCCACGAATCAGCAGACCAAAACAAAACAATGTGAATCTTATATGGTGTTTGATAATAATATATGGTTACTTTTATAATGTATTCACAAACTTGCCAACTCATCTTAAATAACTACATCATTTAATTTCTATGTATACTTTTATATATTGATTAAAAGATTGTGCGAATAATATTGTCTATGTATGATTGTAGTTTGTGACGCTTGTTCAGTTAATGTAGCCTCTTTCAATGAGCCAAGGCAATATTTGTTTCATTTGTTTAACATAACTGGGATTGAGAAGAATATTGCGCTGAAATTGCATCGCAGCATCCGAGTCTCCCATGAAGTTTTCTATATTGGAATCGGAGCTAGCTGGGTAAAGCGATAAGGACAGCATTCGCTGAGCGCATACAAATGCTATAATTGTTGGAATAGGAAAGATCCATTAAAATTCAAATATATACAACAAATATGTATATAAATAAATACGTACCCCAGAGACCATGTTTGTGAAGATTTGTGTGCAGTTCTGATAGTGTTGGTATTTTACGCTCATATTTGAGTAATTTTAAATGATTGACGAGTTCTTTGTGATAATACTCTATAAAATGATCGAAGTGCTCCAGTTTGATGTCTATGTTTGTTGTCATTAGCAAACTGAATAAATCTTGAGCCGGAGTTCCATACTTGGGAAGTTGAAAGTCCACAAAACACACATCTTCAATCTCTCTGTCATTCACTTTTAAAAGAAAATTGTTACACCAAAAATCTCCGTGATTTAGTACAGAAAAATCTGTCGGAGATATACGACCAAAATCCATATACAATTCTGTCATGCGAGAGGTGTAGTTGCTCTGAAAATATATAATTTACATTTATTGTCTACATATTTAGGTTAGTGTCTACATATTTAGGTTAGTTACTCTCACAATTAATAGCTGTTGACCCGGATCGAGTTCATAGTGCTGCAAACATTCTAAGAAGGGCACGTTAGACTTGACATTCGATTGTTCAATCCATTTGAAATGCTCGGGGCAGATGTAACTCTTCTGGTAGTCTGCTTTATCTGAAACTCTGCGAGCAGAGGCAGCATGCCATTGAGCCAGTTTTTTGAGTACGGCTTTCATTTCTGTTTGTTCCAGGCCAAACATACGCTCCAAATTTTTATAGCCCTTGGGGCGCAGATCCTCCATCAATATGTAATCGCAACTGGGTGGATTATCTGGGAACTTTAGATGTTTGGGCTTAAATTTCACCGAGATCGAGGTATGTTTCTCATACAGTTTCTCCAGCTCGGGCACTAAACGATCGTACATATCAGCTTCCGTGACAAACAGATCGTGAAAATCGTGCTCATCTCCACGATCGTTTACCAGTGGAATTTTCAATATGTAACTAATCTCTTTGTTACTCTTATCTGTTGAATTAAGCTCAAGTTATTTTCTCTGTCATAAAATGACACTGTGTCGGACGCACCTTTCATTTGCATTCCAATTTCAATGCGCAGCACAATAGTCAGGTAGTTTTCTCCACTATGACTATGCATCTTAAACTAGTAACTCTTGAGATTGTGTTTGTGTTTTCTTGCATAACTCTTTAAAAATTAATTTAACACATTTTTACAATTTTATCTTATATAGTTTCTTGAATCTTTTTGTTCTTACAGCTATTGGCAATTTCCAGATGAGTTCTTGTTGGTAAACAAGGAGTTGATTCTGTCCCATACGCAGTTGTCGTTATTTTGTAATATTAAAAATTTTTAGTTGGGAACTCTCGCAAAACGATGTTTCTGATATTTCTCATTAATATTAATTTCATGGTACATTTTTTGAATGTCAGTAAAAACTACCATTTTCGACATTTTAAGATATTGTCAAAAATATTATTTTGAATTCATGGTTCAATCAGCCTTTCATTCGTATATATGATCCGCTAAATACTACTGTTAACTTTGCTATTAAGCTAGTATATCTAATAAAGTAAATAGTATTTCTATTCCTCTTTAGTTTCTACCAAATGCCCTAAATTTTTATATTCTTCTATAAATTTGATATAACCTCGATGTATTTATATTCTTGATGAGCGTCAACAATTGTGACGATATAGCTATGGCCGTCTGTTTGTCCGTTCGTATGAAACACTGAAAAGGAGATACTATAATTTGTATTCATTTGTTATGATTGTCATTCCCACTTCTGCCCTATATACACAAAAATCGTATAAAATAATAATAATTCATATTAAATAGGTGCACAAATAATTTTGTAGCTAATATCTTAGTAATTTTTTTGAGTTGACAAAATTTTGCAAGTAATATATGATTGTAGTTTGTGACGCATTTTCAGTTAATGTAGCCTCTTTCAATGAGCCAAGGTAATATTAGTTTCATCTGTTTAACATAACTGGGATTGAGAAGAATATTACGCTTGAATTTGATTGCTGCATCCGAGTCTCCCATAAAGTTCTCTATATTCGAATCGGAGCTAGCTGGGTAAAGCGACACCGGCAGCATTCGCTGAGCGCATACAAATGCTGTATTTGTTAGAATAGGAAAGATCAATCAAAATGCAAATATATACAATAAATATGTCAAACATACCCCAGAGACCATGTTTGTGAAGATTTGTGTGCAGTTCTGATAGTGTTGGTATTTTGCGCTCATATTTGAGTAATTTTAGATGATTGACGAGTTCTTTGTGATAATACTCTATAAAATGATCAAATTGTTCCAATTTGATGTGTATATTTGGTGTTGTCATAAGCAAACTGAATAAATCATGAGCTGGAGTTCCATACTTAGGAAGTTGAAAGTCCACAAAACAGACGTCTTCAATCTCTCCGTCGTTCACTTTAAAAAGAAAATTGTTACACCAAAAATCTCCGTGATTTAGTACAGAAAAATCTGTCGGAGATATACGACCAAAATCCATATACAATTCTGTCATGCGAGAGGTGTAGTTGCTCTGAAAATAAATAATTTACTCTTATAATTAAGTCTTTACATATGCATGTTAGTTATTCTCACAATCAAAACCTGCTGACCCGGATCAAGTTCATAGTGCTGCATGCATTCCAAGAAAGGTACGTTGAATGTAACATTCGATTGCTCGATCCATTTGTAGTGCTCGGGGCAAATGTAACTCTTCTGGTAGTGCTCCTCGTAGTCTCCCTCATCTGCTACTCTGCGAGCAGAGGCGGCATGCCATTGAGCCAGTTTTTTAGTACGGCTTTCATTTCTGTTTGCCCCAGACCAAACATACGCTCCAAATTTCTGTAACCCTTGCAGCGCAGATCCTCCATCAATATGTAATCGCAACTGGGTGGATTCTCTGGGAACTTTAGATGTTTGGGCTTAAATTTCACCGGGATCGAGGCATGTTTTTCATACAGTTTCTCCAGCTCGGGCACTAAACGATCGTACATATCAGCTTCCGTGACAAACAGATCGTGAAAATCGTGCTCATCTCCACGATCGTTTACCAGTGGAATTTTCAATATGTAACTAATCTCTTTGTTACTCTTATCTGTTGAATTAAGCTCAAGTTATTCTCTTTGTCATAAAATGACACTGTGTCGGACGCACCTTTCATTTGCATTCCAATTTCAATGCGGAGCACAATAGTCAGGTAGTTTTCGCCTCCACTGATCGCCGCAGTACATACAAATTTTTTGATTGTTTCAAAATCATTATAATTATGATTAAGTAAGCCCGTAAAGAGCTGTTGATTAACCCATTCCGGTGTGTTTGTCGACGTCATTTTGAATATATACGTTTAATCCGTTGCCAAAAACCGTGTGTGGCGTCTCCGAAGTGGTAAATGCAACTGAGCGAAAGCTCCCTCTCGACGAGTCTGCTGCTCACAAAAGCTCATGCAGCTTGCGATACTTTTGTATTCAAATTAAGCATAAACCAACTAGTCATCTAGTCTAGTGTTCACGGAGTTAATGTCAAGTTATCGCTTAATGAGAGATCAAGTTGAGCTAATCAAGTACTCCAACTATCAGTTAAGTAAATGCTATTTGCATGAAAATCTATCAAATGTTCAACCTTGAGCTAGTACTAAGAAAAGCCAGACGGTTATTGACCCAAGTCTACCTTCATTCAAGTAACATACAATGATTTTATTCGTAGTGCTGTTAAATGAAGTTAAATTTTAGTCTAACGCCTTACACTGTGCATGTAAACATGACGTCTAAGCTTATCGGGGCGTGCAAAATCCTTGGCACAAAATGTGCATTGATAGGGACGCTCGCCCGTATGCTTTCGACGATGAACTTTTAGCTCGTAGAAGACTGTAAAGGACATTTCGCACAGATCGCATTTATGTGGTTTTTCGCCATTGTGGCGTTGCATGTGGATTGCCAGCTTGTTGGGTGTAAGCGCCTCCAGGCCGCACAATGAGCAGAGATACTTCTTGCCAGGATTCTTTTTGGCCACGTGCATGTCGCGTATGTGTTTGTCCAGGCTCGGTTGTACAACAAAAGATCGCCAACAATGCGGACACTGGTATCTGAAGCGGCGACTTCGCTTGTTTTGAACTGGGGCCTGACTTGAGACATGATTATGCTGGCTGTTCATATGCTGATCCAGATTTTCCTTCCACATGAATTTAAAGCCACAGCGGGAACATTTGAATTTCTTCTGCTCGTTGAGGCACTGCGTTCGCAAATGATGTTGCATCATGTACTGAAATTAGGTCTCATTTAATACGATAATTTGTATAATGATTCTTCAATCGTCTAACCTTGTCGACCGTCTTGTAAATACAATGTTCACAGGAATGTGGTAGTTTATCAAAGGTATGCAAGGAATACTGATGTTCACTCATGTCACGACGCCGCTGGAACGTTGCATCGCAAAGATCACACTTGTAGGTTCTGCCAGCAGAAGGGGCGGCGTTAGTAGTTGTAGTCTCATCATCGCTGTCGTCCGTCTCATCCAGATGCAACTCAAATCCTTCCTCTGTGCTAATCATATAGTTGGATGGGTCTTCACTGTGCCCCTGCATAGAAATGTGTCGCCGCAAATCAGCTATGCTAATGAACTGCATATCACAAAGTTTGCAAATGATCGACTTAGGTCCGGATGACTTTGCGGCATAGGCCAGCAATGTCTCCGCCAAGGGCAAATCCTCTCCGGTGAAGCCATGTCGTTTAACATGTTTATGCAACAAAGCTGGACGATAAAAAGTGCGAGTGCACCAACGACAAGGAATCAGTTCGTGGCTGCCATCGTGATGCATCAGCTTATGCTTTGTCACCGCGCTTTTATCCTGAAAACTGCGTGAACACTGATCACAGGGGTAAATTTCTTGCTGAAATAATAGAAAATGTAGATAGAGTTAATTGTAAATTGCGTTTATTTTCGAAGATAAAATAAGAAAGTCGCACCTTGTTTTTGTGCTCGACGAGATGAGCACGTAAATTGCGACGCCAGAAGAAGCGTTGTGGACACTTGTCGCACATGAAACGTTTGAGGGTATTCTGGCAGAGTTTATTCGTATGATGATCGAGCAATTGGGCGCTGAGGAAACGAGAATCACAACGTGAACAGATGTATGGCGCCTCTAGCCAAGTGTGTTGCTGTCGATGATGTTCATGTAGCTGAAACTTGCGCGGGTAAATGGCAGCATGTGAATCGCACAGTTCGCAGGCGTAACTACGTCGCTCAACAACTCCGAATTCGCCATCGCTGTCAGTGTCTGAGCTGTCCAGATTCATCTCATAACGCGCCTCATTGGTGATGGAATAGTATCGACCATACATGCCAATTTTGAGATCATTAAGAATACGTGTCTTCAAACCATCCGCAGTTGACTCCACAGCTGTGCGATAGAAGCCCTCAGCAATGCGTTCAATAGGTTCCCCGTGAGCCTCGAATGAAATATCTTTGGGATGCGCTCTAAGGTGATTACGAAGCTCTCTCAGTTTACCAAATCTTCGCAAACAGATCATGCACTGAATCTCCTTGATTCCATTTGGTTTACAGCGATGCAAATCGAAGCCTTTCACCCGACGATCGATGCGTGTGGGTTTAGAATTGGCAGCTGCCGTTGGATATTTGGATAGGGATGCTTCGTCCTCATCATCATCGGAATCTTTGTATTCACTATGCTCCTTGTGCTTGTGCTTGATGAGACTCACAATGTATTTATAGGATTTCTCGCATTGATCGCATTTGTAATAATTATCTGAGCTGGTGCCTTCTAAGTCTTCCTCTTCAGGTGTTCTACGCAAAGACAGCAATTAATTAATTGTCAAGGATGGACTTGCGACTTTGTTAACTTACTTAACCTCCTTGATTAAGCTGTGCACCAAGGAATCAGTGCTCGGAGGCTTCAAATGCTTTCGTTGTGTGGGTCTTGTTTTGGTTGATTCCTCAGAACTGGATTTGGGTCCTGAAATTGGCATAGGTACCGCTGGTAACTGGTTGACGCCATGTACCTTGTGTTTGTGCTTAATGAGCAGCATAATGTACTTGTAGGATTTATCGCATTGATCACATTTGTAGTAGTTATCATCGTCATTGTCTAAGCTAAAAGTAAATAAGATACAATTTAAGTATAACACTGATGAAGATTGCATTCCACTTACTCTGAGTTGGCACTACTTCGAGATACCGCAGGTCTTTTTGATACATTGTGTAGGAATTGCTGTGAATGATTTTCTCCCTTTGATTTCATTATTAGCTTGTCCTGATTATCACTCTGGTGGTCTCGCTGTTTATGTTTAAAGAGATTTGTCGCGTACTTAAAGGCTTTTCCGCATATATTGCATTTGCGGTTTATGGGCAACTTTGCTTGATTCACTTTACGCTGTTTCAATGGCACATCGTCATCATCATCTTCGCTTTCATCGTCCACAATACTCTTCTTAATCAACGGGTCAACAGATATGTTGGGATCTGATTGAGGCATATTTGCAGGTTCGGCGGGTTCTTCCATTTTAATTATCACGCCTTCAATGTCCAGCAATTGTATTGGAGTCTCACGCAGACATTCAAAAGTTGCCTTCTCCGTGTCATCGGTTGACAGCTTCTGTATCCACAGTTCGTGGGATTCGCGTGCTTGTAGCACGAAATCATAGGCATTTTCTAGGTTTTTTTGCACAGACACGACACAGCCAGGGCGGAAGCTTGTCAACATGATCCAAGGCGACCTAAAAACGTTTGTCTCTTATCATTTTTGCTTTATTTCTGTTGTATGTGGAGAAGGGGAAGGAGAGTTTACGCACCTCAAGTCTTGTTAATTCCAATAACAGTTGATTGAATGTTTTTTCAGCGTACTTATTCACTGGCGTCTCAATCCAATAGCGTCCATCTGCCCCGCCGCAGATTCGGCATGTTCTCGTCATTATTTAATTTGATTTAATTGTTGAAAATCAAATTTTATTTGAAAATATTATTTACCGAAAAAAATAATAGAGACTCTACTTCCACTAGAGCTTTTAAAAACATCGATATTTTTGCCATTAATCAAGAGTATACGAAACAGTGTTTGATGTGTACACACTGTTTACATATCATCTGTTAAACGCAGCTGTTAATACGATTATCGATAAACGATAGGTGAGTTCAGTTGGCTATAAGCGACAAAGGTTATTGCGGCTGAAGATTTGTAAAACATTATTAAAAGTGGGCTGCTGTGATGAAAGACATATTTAACAAGTGTTCAGTAGATTTTGTAATTTAAAGAATTGTTACATGCAAATCGCACAAACGCTGCTGCCAGGGCTGCAAATTATCAATCAGCTGTTCAGTGTTTACATATATCTGCCCTTGTCGCAGCCACAACAACAGCTGTTGTTTATAGCTATACATATTTTATTTTTACCGTGCATAATATGTTTTTATACTGAATAAGAAACAAACCAACATGTTGCCAACTGATATATGCCGCACATGTGCGCTGCACAATGTTAAATTGTTGGCGCTTTCAACACGCAACGCGAAATATGCGAATAAAAGTTGGTGCGACATTTTGCATGAATTAACACAAAATGATGTACGTAAAATGCCAATTTCAAAGTGCACTTGCTAACTGCGAATATTATTTTAGCCCTTAATGGAACAGCTGGATGACAATCTACCACAGTATCTATGTGACGACTGTCTACGTAAGCTGGAAGATGCTTACGCATTTGTGTTACAAGCTCGCCAGGTGCACGAGCAGCTATTGCATAAACTACACAAAGAATTGCAGTGCCTCGATGAGGCACCAATCGATATTGCAACGAATGAGATTAAGAGCGAAACAGATCTTGCTTTGGAGCATATAGATAATGCAGCAGCAGCACTGGATGTTACTGGTGGGGAAGCGATTGCTGCAACTCTTAAAATACAGCCAGAAAGCGACAGCGACAGCAATGTTGGCGAAACTGAATTAATTGAGTAAGTATACATATGTACATAACTATATATTAACTATGGTTAGTAGTAGCTACTAGCTACTGGGTAGTTTATTTGAAGATTGTACTATTAGGATTTCTTCGACCCTATAAAATGTATAGTATGAAGTGATCTACTGTATCACAGCTATACATTAACTTTTCCCACTAATTTATTTTAATAATGTAATTGCCTTGAACTCACATTAAGCTCTTTTGACTGCAGCTTCTTGTTTACTAATTTATTTTTTGTCACAATCTGTCGACTTTTCCAGAGCCAGAGGCAACGAGCTAGACTTGAAGCCAACGCAGCTGAGACGCAGCAATCGCAAACCAAAACTTGCTACTGACAGCGAGAATGAAGAAAAGTGAGTGGATGATAATAAAAGATTTAATAAACTAAATTATCGCCTCTCTTTAATGCAGTTCAGATTTGAAAGCAATGCCGCTAAAGCGTCGTCGCGGGCGTCCAGCGCGTGTTTCAAAAAAGGAAGCCATCAACAAAGACGGACGGCACGCCTGCGATGAATGTGGCAAGACCTTCTCGTGGCACCGCGATATGCAACGACACGCACGCGTTCATTACGAGCAGGCTGCCTACGAGTGCGATACATGTGGCAAGCGATTTCTACGCAAGGATAAATATACTTTCCATCTGCGATCGCATGAGAAACGTCAGGCCAAGCATGCACCAACAAGTTTGCCGCACGGCGACGAGTGGCGGTTTGCTGAGCGCCTCTATAGTTCGGCGCGTTTAAAGCAAATAGAGTGCAAGCTATGCGACTTGAAGTGCCAGCGAATTCAAGAGCTTCGCGAGCACCTCACGAATCATCATGTCAACATCGAGTCACTGTGCAATCTCAGCAATAATAGCGATGTTATAAGGGAACATTTTGATAGCCAAACGTCAAATTTGGAACAGATAAAGCAACAGGTATGCTCAGAGATTGCTACGGGAAGCGATCAACTTGACAAGTACTGTGTGATAATAAATGCCCATGGCTACGAACTCAGTTTAAATGATTCCGATGAAGAGTTAGCTGATACAACTCCGGCATATCAATGCTTGTCCTGCAATATTTCCTTCACACGCAAACATCACCTTATTCGGCACACGTTAGAGCAGCACACTCAAACTTCTTTGCATCGTTGCAACACTTGTCAAATTGGGTTTGTGTGCGAGATTCTGCTGGAACAGCATCAACGCACCCAGTGCCAGAATCAATTGAAACGCCACAGCTGTCCAAACTGTCCAGGCAAATTCATCTGGCTGCAAAATCTAAAACAACACGCGTGCACAAAGAAGACGGATCAAGAACGCCAATTCCAATGTTGTCTGTGTGATGACCAACTACACAGCATGCCCGCTCTCCGTTCGCATCTGCTTCAGCATGGCGATGGAGCAAGCGGCATTGACGCTAATCAAACTGCTGCCTACTTTCGTTTCCATTATCCGGATGGTGTGACTTGCAGTCAGGAGGAGCTCAGCACACGCATTTCAAATGATTTCAAGGTACAAGACTATGGGCAATACTTCAATGCGTGCTCAGGTAGCGGTCGCGAGTTGGATTTCTTTGCATCGGACACAGAGCTAAGTGATGTTGAGCAGCTAACCACATCGACGTCTGCTCTACATTCATGTGCGTTGTGTGGGGTGGCCACAGCTCGACTCGCTCAACTGCAGAGGCATCAAGAGGATCATCACAGCGACGTCACGAACTATTTACCTCATGTTTGTAATAAATGTGGTTTGGGATTCGTGGCAGAATCTTTACTGCAACAACATTTGCGACGGATTTGCGACAAACGACATGCAAACTTTCATTGTGAGCCATGTAATCTGCATTTCATCTGGCAAACGAATTATGAGCGGCATATGGCGATCAAGCACGATGTGGACACAGAGGAGAATCAAGAGCAGACGCACAATACTAGATTGAGAAGCAAACGACAAGTTGCCAAACTACAGTGCAACCAATGTGAAAAGGTTAATGAAATTATAACTGAAATAATTTAAATAATAATTGTACTGATTTGTTCTATAGGTCTTTATCTGGCCAAAGGATCTAACGCGTCACAAGCGCATTCATCAGCCGCAGGCATCGGCACAGTTCGAGTGCAGTTTTTGTGAGCGCAAGTTTCATCGCAAGGATGGCCTAAAGTCCCATCTTCGTGTACACGGCGAACAGCAACTAGAGGTGCCGCTCGCTCCTGTTGAACAAATGGATGCAAGTGTGTTACCGCGAATGCCAGCAGTGTTGACCCAGTTGTGTCGTCCGAACGGTTGCAAGCAGATCCAGTGTATGATCTGTCTATCGCAACACACAAAGATCTCTGATTTGCGAGCGCATTTGATGAAGCATCAGATAAGTGTGGAGTTCGTAGGGGAGCGAGGCAAACCGGAGAACATTTCAAGCATTAGTCGCGGACTATATCCGGAGCTGGCGACACCACTGGATAAGCAGCAATTGATTGAGCGCATACAGCGTGATTTGGGCAAAGGGATTGAGTTGGAGAGATTCGTTTCGATCACGAACGAGGCAGCGATTGAGCTCAGTCTTGACAGCAGTGAAACTGAAACGGATTCAGACTCTACCGAAACGCAACAAACTGACACTGGACGTCAATACAATTGTGACCTATGTCAACTGCAGTTGACACGCAAACATCAACTCTATGCCCATCAGCTGCAACAGCACACTTGGCAAGAGGCGACGCTCGTCTGTTCACATTGCCAGGCCAAGTTCGTCAATGAGCAGCTGCTGGAGCATCATTATCGCACTCTCTGTCGCAATGCTCAAAAGCGTTTTCTTTGCCGCAAGTGTCCACTGCGCTTTCGCTGGCGAGACAATCTCAAGTTGCACATCGACGTGGCACATCAAGAAGTGGCTGGAGCACAGTCGACCATTCAAGGCATTCAATTGAATACGACAAGTCTGTTGCCAATTGTGAGCTACGATTGTCAAGAGTGCAACCGCAGCTTCAAAATGCAAAAAGATCTCACTCGCCACACTCTAATGCATGCCCAGGACTCCAGCATTTATCGATGTCGGTGGTGTGCTCGCCGTTTCTATCGCGAAACCAATCTGCTGCAGCACATCGAACGCCATGGCATCAATGCCGCTCAGCTGGCTTATGCCGAAGCCCTCCTCAATGCCAGTCGCCATCCGCATGGTCAAAAGTGCATCCAATGCAAGGTGTGTGATGTCCGCTTTCCAACAATTGCCTTATTGCGCACACACTTGATGTCCACGCCCAATGGTAGCCATCATGATGTTGGCTCGATGCTCAACTACTCCATCACTAATCAGCTGGGCTATGAGTTGCATTTGGACGACTCGGAAACGGATGAGGAGGGCAAACCTCCGGGAGTACCTACGCACTACACTTGCGGCATGTGCCAGCTGCGTTGTGTGCGCAAATATGAGCTCTACCAGCACCAGCAGGCAATGCATCGACTGGAACGCATTGCCGAGGGATGTGATAAATGCATCTACAAGAGCGTTTCCTCCGATCTGATTGCCTATCATCGTCGTGTGCTGTGTGATAACACAGAAAAGAAATTTAAGTGCGTTAAATGTGGCTACAAGTTCATGTGGGAGACGAACTTGTTACAACACATCCAGCTGCAACATCCCAGCAACGACAATCAGCAGGTGGAAGAGATACCACGATCACTAGAGTTGTCTGCAGCTGAAAGTCAGGTCTTTCAGTGTGGCCAGTGTCCACGGAAATACAATCGCAAGGATCGGCTAACAGCACATGTTAAGAAGTGCCATGTACCAGGAGCCGTGAGCCCAACGGGAGAAAATGCACCCAAAGCAGCAAAGGCTGCAGCAACTGTGGCTAAACAGCACAAAAGTTTCCTCTGTGCCTTTTGCGGCAAGGCGGTGAGCTCCTCATCGAATCTCATCATACACATACGTCGGCATACCGGCGAGAAGCCATTCAAGTGTGACTTCTGCGACATGGCGTTTCCTCGCTCCTCTGATCTGCAGTGCCATCGCCGCACTCACACTGGAGAACGGCCCCATGTTTGCACTGTGTGCCAAAAGGGATTCGCCCGATCCTACAAGCTGCAGCAGCACATGCGTATTCACAATGGCGAACGTCCCTACAAATGTACCTATTGTGACAAGAGTTTCACCCAGTCCAATGATCTAACGTTGCATATACGACGGCACACGGGTGAGCGACCTTATCAATGTGAGACGTGCGGGGAACGCTTCATTCAAGGCACAGCACTCAAGAATCATAGACTACAGAACGGACATTTCGAAACCGCAGATTCCTTGGCTAAAAATAATTAGCTGTCACACTAAATGTTATTCAAAAAAAATATATGTAACAGACATAAAAATAAAAATATAAAAAATGGTATTTGAATTTAAATTTTTGCCGCTTTTTGATTAAATTATATTTCCCGATTTATTACAATGCAACCCTTGATCGATAACGATTAGTGAATAATAGTCGATAAGTATTGTTTTGTGAATGTAACCGTTGTCATGGCGACAGTTGTAAGTGCCGAACAAAGTTTGCCGGGTGTTTGTTGTGCTTGTGTGACAATTAAGCAGCAGCAAAATAAGAAAAACCATAAAAGCCAACTTAAGTTATATTAGAAATTATAGATCATCAGCAAACACCAAATACAAGTTAAATTCTAATCAGTTGAGTGCATTGTTACAAGTTTTGTTTTTAGGTTTGTTTTAAATTACTGAGTTCAAATGTACAGTGCAGAGAAAACAATTCAGTCCGCCATGGTTAATAAGCCCAATAACAAGCAGCAACAACAACAGCGTCCATTGGCTGCAACCGATCGAAGCAGCATGAATCCTAGTGGCAGCTTTGTAGACAACACATTTTGTGTGGTCCTCCATGTGGTTGAAGGTGAGTCCCGACCTCTGCATTGTTATAATACCCGCTATCCATCACAGCTCTGTTAGTTAGCATTTTCTGTTAATTTAACCATCACTTGTCTGCAATGTAAATGTTAAGAGCGATATAAATTACAGTTTTAGAGGCGCTGAAGATGGGTGTCGGGTATTTTGTAGTATCTGTACATCCTATTAATTTTAGAACTCCGTTAACAGCAATAAATTTCTATGGACGTGAGATGCGCGAAGGGGAACGAGATCAGATTGTTATGAATGCGGCACTTAATTCGGTGGACTTTGAGGTTGAGGGTACACCTTCGGTGACCACGGAAACAATCATATTCAACAGCAACTGCATTTGGGAATGCGACATGGCGGGAATCAAGCGAATCAAGACCGATCATCGACCTGTAAAGGTCACTTTCTTTGCCTCCAATTCCGTCAGTTCATCCCGCAAGACTATTGGATCGCTGTTGCTTCCGGTTCGGGGAATTCCTGTGCTGGGCCTGGGTGGCAACAACAGCCCGTTGCAGCTGAAAATGTTCTGGCACAAATTGATCTGCATCAGCAGCGAGTTTCGATCTCACAAGCCGGAAGTCTTGCTTATGCTGGCCATCATCAAAAAGTCATTGCTGCACACCAAGGACTTTAAGCATTTGATGGTCTTCAATAACGCAGTGAGTGGCTATCATTAACTGGCTTATATCCTTAGCTTTCTAAGACTTTTCCTTTCAACAGGAGAAGCAACCGCGTGGTCCGCCGCTGCAGTCGCCAGGACACTCAATCACAGCCAACATGTTGCAGTCGCAAGTATATAATTGAAGCCCAGTTAACGACAAAGAAATTTATTTACATATGAAACTTTCTGCAGGCTAATGTTTATGTTCAGTCATTGGTGCAATTGGGTTTGCTGCAGGTGGGAAACAATCCTCTTGTTGACTGCGACATCATTGAGGTGGTGCTGCAATTTAAGCAACTCAAAAACCTCAACAGGTTTGTCAAATCAATATTTCAAGGCAAGGATGTGGACACAGTTCTCCTCATGTTCGACTTTGTTGGCAACGTCACCAATATTGAATTGAAGCTAAATGAATCGGATTGCTATACACTGGACGATGTGTTGGGCTTGCGTTTTAAGTCGTCACTAAACAGCATTCGGCTCTATTTTCAGCGTATTTTCTACTTACCTATTAACATGTATATAAGGGGAACTTCAATAGGTAAGCTAACGTTCCTTATTCCCGAATTGTATCGTTAAAATTAATTTGCTTGTAGCTAACTATCGCATGGACTTTGGCAAAATGCTGCCATCAGATTTGTACTTTTCCGATCAACGAAAGTATATGCAAAGCGGTAGCTTTGCCTTTGAGCGCTTTGGTCGGATGGGCAGCGCACGCGAGCTGAAGCCAATCATGGACTACACATTCTCAGTGGACATCCAGGAAGTGTGCTGGCGTCAGCAAGGCGGTCAATCCAATGTGCCACAGCAAGAACAGCAACAGTGCGATCAGCTTAGTTTGCATTGCGCGACCAGCAAAGCTGTTATACATGAAGTGCCCAAAGATCGGGTCATTGACAATGCTGGGGATTGGCAATCACAGGATCCGGATAGACATTGCAAGCCCGACACTGTATCTATCAATAGCTTAAATGTTGGTGCTGAATTGTCCGACTCCGATGAACGAGAAAGCCCCGCTGAACCTGCTTTGAGTGATGCCCACGACTCAGATGATGGGGGCGAGCACAAGTTTCATGGGCGTCGCAAGAAGTTTACACGACTCGTGGATGCCTTGGAAATCGAGCAACAAGATGCTGGTATACTTGATATGGCTGAGGACATTGATTCCGAAGCTGAGCTTTTAGGGCTTTATAATAATAGCAAGTTCTGTCACCAGATTACAACCGTTGAATGTGAGGAGAACGTTCTTCAGAAAACGAAGGAGTGCGTGGAAATGTCAACAAAAGTTAAACTTCAAGAGACTTCTTCTCAACAGACTAAAAGTAAAAATGAAAACGGAAAAATGCAAATGGACGAAAGTGCATGTCATAAGGAAAATAATAGGTCAGAACGAGTTAAAATTGTTGGAAACGATCCGTGGTTACAATTAGAGAAGGAATACGATCAGAAATCACAAAATACTCCAAAAAATAACCCCAATGAACAGAATATTAAAATGGTGCACAAGTTACGCAGATCTAAAATTATACCAAATGATAAGATGGACTTGGACTTGCCCGAGTCTGATGTGAAAAGTAAAGTCGCAGTCCGAAAGATTATTTCAAATGATAAAGCATTAAATGTGGAACCAAATATACTCAGTCAGAGGAAAGGTCTATTGAAAACCGATGACGAATTGGAGCATTTAGAAGTAGCTGAGATGGCCAAAATTATACATAAATCGTCTAATACTTCGAAGCCATTGTCACAGAATAGATATTTAATGTCTGACGATAGTTTTCTTAAAGCTGAGAATGATATCGAACTGCGATTGGATTGCGAGTCGCAGAAATCGCAAAACTTAAGGAAATCTAGGAAAAGATTTGTTGACGGAGACACGGTGGAGGCGGACACCACAACCGACACGGAGATTAAAGAAAAAAGTGGCACGCGAAAGACTAAATCAAAGGTATTCGTTCAAGTAGAGTCCGAAGTTTGTGGGACAGTCATAGATAAGCAACCACAGAAAACGAAACAAATGTCGACATCAAAGGCTGAGCTCAGTTTAAGAGCACGGTGGGTTCAGGTTAACAAGAATCAACGTACTATGTTAGAAGAGACTGAAAGGTTTATTGGAGAAACTATTAAAGGAGCTAACTACCTAACTGAAGAACCATTTTCAGGAAGCTCTACAAGATCCTCACCTAAGAAATTAGATCGAAACCATGTAAAACCTCGTTCAAAAATAGATATTATAATGCCGTTAAATGAAGAACAGAATTTAGAACATAAAACAATGAAGAAAAAAGCACCTGATAATATATGTGTTAGTGAGAACTCACAAGAAATGGCACCTCCCACAAATAAACTATTGCCAAAGGCCAGAAGAGGAAATGAAGCTAGAGATGTTGAAGAACTTGGCAGTTCTCAAAGTTTCGCACAAAAATCAAGTCGAATTGTTAAGCAATCATTAGCCCATGCACCAGAAGAGTCAACCAGTAAGCAGCCTGTCACAAATAGATACACCAAGGAATTGCCAGAGACAGAGTCTAGTGAACTTGAAATGGTTACAACCCAACGAAAGAAAATGCTGAAAAAGAAATCATCAAGAACTGTCAAGTCAGGGGACGAGTGCTGCGGCAATGCTACTTCGAAATCACAATTGGAAGTGGATTCACAGTTGTCACGATTAGAGGTTACTGTTCATATGTACGATCAAACGAAGGGAGCTGGAGCTGAGACTACAAAGCAAGTTGTTGACGGGGATGTGAACAACATGAATGAGAGTTTACAACAGATATTGTCCGTCTCTATGGGTCTTCAACGAGAAATGCAACTAAAAGCGTTGGAGTATCTGCAGAGTCTTAGCCAACAACCGTCACAGGTTCGATTAGACAAGCATTCACAGTCAACGCCTGTTAATGAGTCGAATAACATGGATGCAAACTATAATGTTAAATTCAAAGAACTAGAAGAGCACATTATCGTGCTTGAGGATCACTTGCGTCAATTTGAAAGTCGCACCTTCAAAATGCAAGAGCAAAACTCAAAATTAGCACAAGAGAAAATGCAGCTTAAGCAACGCATTTGTCACATGGAGCAGCAGATTGAAGCGCTGCGTCACGGGGCAACTAACGCCAATGATCTGAGGCAAATGCTCAACGAGTTGCGCCACCAGAATACACGTTTTAATGATCTTGCCAAGGCAAGAGATCACTACAAAAAGCAATGGAGACATGCGGCCAAGCGAATTCATGTCCTCAAACTAGCCATGCATGAGAAGAATGTGCAGCAACAGTACGAGACCCTAGAATCCAAGTAAGTTATATTTTTACTGATCCTTAATTATATTCAATTAAAATTTCAAACTTTGTTCATTTAAGCGTTATTAATCTAAAGAGTATTTTGACCCAGGATGCCGATGAGTTTGAGCGAGAATTTGGACGCTTTCGTAACACTACAGTTAGTTTTCCTGGTTCAAACGATTCTTCAGAGCCCTTGCTCAAAGATTATCTGCGCGGATTGTCCCCACAGACACTTGGTAAACACATACCTGCAAATAGTGTTGACAGCACTCGAATGCATTAGGAAGTTTCTATCCGTCGAAATTAGCGGTGTATCTGGTTATTGGAACACTTTTATCTAATTTAATTTTAAAGTTTTTGTTTTGATCTGTTTTAGTTTGGAATTAAAATTGCGATAGATACTTATATTGTATTTTTGCTAGAGTCTGTAGTAATATTGCAATTATTATTCATTTCTGGTATAACTATAATATAGATGTTATAAATGAATAAATCTTCTGTAACTCGTACCCTTTATAATTTGTTACAAATTAATATACGTGTGGTCTACATAATACTCTTAAAATCTTTAAGATATCAAATGTGATTGTCTTTTATTATTAAGCTTGTAACTTATTATAGTTTAAGAATGTTTAACATAATACTAAGCCTGTAAATTAAACCAAGGTAAAGCCCACTCGCACAAAGTAAGGCAATATGTTTAGAGGTGCTTCATATTCCATAAGCCACACGGGACCAGTGTAAATGAGACTGCTGTTGTTGCCGTCAGTCCATTGTCCTTCGGGAAGGTAAATGTCACGATTGGTGGCACCTTCAGTCACCACAGGCGCAGCAATAATGTCATCGCCCAGTAAAAATTCTGTAAAGTAAGGAAACGTTAAAGATTGCGAAGTTTATGATTGAGACTGTTAATCATGATATTACCATCGTAGATATCCTGGGCAACTGCATCGGTTGGAGAAATCCACCACAGCGGCGCATTAACTGGTTCGCCGGTAGTGGTGGCTCGCTTGAAGAGCTTCATGATGTATGGTGTGTAGTCAGAGTGCATTTGCGTGAAGGTCTTGCTGATCTCAATGGTTTCGTTGTCAAAATTCCAAGGCACAAAGGAGAACTGCAAGCTGGGCATGAAGACATTGGCCTGTAGCCAGCGCAGGAAGAGTTCTTTGGTGGGCGGCTTCTCGTTGTAACCGTTGCCGCCGATCATGTCTGGCAGCACAAATGGATAACCATTCATATTCATCTGCAGCAGCGATGTGATCAGCGTGACCAGACCATTGTTCCAGCCCCACTCGGAATCCTTATCCACAATGCGCACAAAAATGGGCAAATCCTGAGTATTCTGTGCAGAGCGTACCTCAACCATACTTCCAAATTTAGCAACAGTCCGCACATAGTCGGTAGTGATTTGAAGTGGCGTCAGATATTCATCACCCTGAAGAACCGGATCCGTGGGCACCCAACTGGTCTCGCCCGCATCAAACTTGAAGCTATCAATGCCATCTTCCGTCTGCAGACGCGTCAATCGAGTGGCAAACCAGTCCTGCACTGCCGTCTTTGTAAAGTCCAGATAAGCTGCATCCTTTGGCTGGCTGTTCCACCACTGAGTATCCGCACTACCATCATGATCCAGGACGAGGTAGCCAAGTTCCTTGGCTGTCTCATAGATGGCCGTGCAGTTGTTGTTAATGAATGGATGTATCCAGAGAGTAACACGGAAGCCCAACGCCTTGAGATCATCGGTCAGCTTCTTAGTGTCTGGGAACTTGTTTGCCCGGAACGTGAGAGCTCCATAGCAATCCTCCCAATCATCGTCAATCTCCAGCTGACTGTTTTCGAAACCATTGTCGATGATCTGTTGGGCGAAATCACGTACAACCTCATCAGTCACCTCAGCCTTGTACAGCGCCCACGTAGACCAGACGGGATATTGAACCATTCGTTCATCAGGGTAGCCAGTTGGCTTACCCAGCAGCGTCTGCACTGCGTACATATGCGCCACCTTGGCATTCTTGGCGAAGGCCAGTTCGTAACTAAATTTGGCCGATGTCACACGCGTATCGTAAGGAAGTTCGCTGAGAGCGCTCATACAGAGTTTACCCTCGTATCCAACTGAATTTTGATCAATGAAAAGTGGTGTGGTGTTGTTTACATAAAGGAAAAAGCCATCACTGCTCAGCCAGTAGCGCTCAGCGACTCCCATGTTGCCCAGCTCCTTGGGTACATATGAAAAGTTGCTATACTTCTGCCGTTCCACTGGCCAATAATGCTCCTTCTGTTCTGCGCCCCCATACCAATGTGTGCGACCTATATTGAGAGAAATGCAGTCCTTGGGTTGTGTGCCCTTGACAACTTGATCACGGGTCACTCTGATATGGGTGATGGTAGAGTTGGACTTGACCAGCGAGAACTCGATGCTCGTTGTGCCATCGGTTAGCTTGTAGCTGCCAGTTGTGGTTGCTTCCAGATTACTGCTGGTCACAAAGTTGTCCAATGTGATAGTCTGCAGAGTTGTACTGCTCTTCATTACCTCATACTGAAGTTTCTCACCACGGCGCAGCCTGACATAGATGTCACTGTTGTTGAACTTAAACCGCTGCTCGATGGTTGAACACGATTGTCCAATCTGTCCGAGGCAGCAGAAGGCGACTCCAGCCAGAATCACCGCGGCACTTGTGACACCGGGTTGCATTTTGAAAAGACTATTCCAGGAGCTAACCGATTGCTGCACTTATATAGCCGGCTCACAGTTCACAAATAAAGCCCTTGGCCATTGTCAATAATTTCCACTATAGATGTACTTACCTTACTGATAAGCAACTGATAATTATCGACTCATCTAAGCTTTCTGTTTATGTGGTCAATAGAATGTATTGACGTGCCGATGAGAGCTCCTCGAATTATCGATTAAAGTACATTCTTCAAGTATACGCAATCGTAATTGAATAAATAACATCTAATAACATTGTTTTTAAAATGATTCAACTTACTTAATTTGCGGAAGAGCTTGCCATTTTTTTGTTTTGTTAAAAAATAAAATAAATTAGCATAATGCACAATAGTAGTTCACGTTTATCTAAGAGAAGTGTATAACAAAATAAACATAACAGAAATTGCAAACAAATTGTCATTTGCCTTGACCACCGCAACGACCAAAAAGAGTTGTTTTTGTAGTTAAAATACCAAGCGAACAGAAATGAGCAGCTGGCGGAATAAGCATAAGATTCCAAAGATGTATGCAACACTCTTTTAAATATTAATTTTTTAAGCTCTGATTGTTAAAAGCTTTAATACCATCGCCTAAAAGTATGCTGTAAATTTCTTTAGTTTTTTTTGTAGAACTAAGAGGCTTGCTGAGTAAGCATTGGTTTTTACTTGCGGATGGGGTTAATCCACCTGCTTCAAGTATCAGTTTCCGAGAGTTATCCCAGAAATATCGCCATACCTTGCAGATGATCGGCAACAAATTTCTATTGTTTTCATTCTTGGTAACTTTGGTATTTAAAAATACAATAATTTTGGTGCTTGTTTTATTATTTTGACACATTCGGTTTATTTATAATTCGTTCTAACTTACTTCCTTTGAAGCCAAAGAAAACTACAAATACATACTAAAAGATATAATTTATTTATTTCTTGTTGGCTTATAACTATGATAAATATATTTAAATAAGAATTTTATACATTTTAAGAAAAGCAGAATAATTTAAATGCATGTTATGAAATGTCTAACGATTTTTAAATAAAAAACAAGCAATTGCAACTAATAAAAATTGAGTTGTAGCTAAATACAAAAATTGCCTATGACTAATTGTGTTATAAGGATGTTCGCACTTAAGGCACTAGGTGTGCGCTCTCTTTCTCTTCCGCCGGTTCCTCCTCCTCGGCCGCCTCAAGTGCATCACTGGGCAGCTTCTGTGGCCACAGTTCATCGTGATATTCAATCACATCGCTTGGAAGATGTGATTTAGCTTTATATATTTCCTCGTCCTCATCGCTATCGTCTGCAGCCATGAGCGCCACTCGTGTGTATACTTCTTCCTTGGTGGTGCGTCGATAATAAACCATAGCACCGGCCACTGTGACGCCAACTAAGGAGACGATCATGGCAATCATGAGCAATGCTGTACTCCACTGCATGAACTGAATCTTGACAGCGTGCCCCGACTGCTCATCAGCCTGTTCGATGGTGCTGCGTACAACGTATGCGTAGCAATACGTCTCGTTGGTCTGCGGCAACTTGCGAAGTTGGCTACCCGGAGGACAGGTGCTGCACTGGGAATTGTTTGGTCCGTAGCATCGCAGGCAGCTGACATCGCAGCTGGCGCAGACTTGACTGTGACGTGGTGTCAAAGTCAAAGTGGTGGACTCACGTCGTCGTCGACGCTCCGCTGCCTGCAGAGGATCGTCCTTATCGACAAGACCATTATTATTGATATCCGCGATAGAAGATTCTGTGGAGTTCACATCGCTGTCCGCATCGATGTCATCAAATACGTTATAGTTTAGCTTGGCATACGTATGCAGTGGGCACTCATCGTAGCAGAGATCCTCATAGAAGTAACTGGAATCACGGCACTCTGTGGAGGGCGTCAGATAGGAAACAATTTTAGTTCATATGTCAAATTATATTGGGAACGAATATAAACACTACATAGAGGAATACCCAATTACCTCCGAAAACAGTGTTGAGAATGGGGAAAAGAACATGACATATTAATGATCAGTTAGTAAAGTAATAAAACGATTGAAAATGAAAATGTTGACGAAAATAGAAAGAGAATTATAAAGTGTAACAAAACAAAGGCAACATACGAAATTCAGCGGTTTTGTTTACTCATGTTTTCATTCATATTTTCTTTTGTTTTATGTGGTCGGAATAAAATGAAAATCTAGGATCAATAGTCAAGTCTCAACTGAAACTGAAACCGATCTGTTAACAACAAAAAGTTCAAAGTATTTATGTATATTTAGGCAAAACGCAAGCGCAGTAGTCCAAAAAACATGCTCGAATACGAAAATCAGAAAGAAAAAAATAATTTTAATAAAATAAAATAGTCGGTGAATGTGCGTTTACTGTGCCGAAACCAGTGTTGGAAAGCAGACAATGAGCAGTGCGATGTGAGCGACATATTGAAATCGAGTGTGTGTGTGTGTTTTGTTAAATAAAAGATGTTACAAGAAGACCAATCAAAATGTGTTAATATCACACAGAAACCAAAATAGAGAAAAACAAAACTAATTATGTAAGTAAGAGTATTATTTGAGACGTACGGAAAGTACTTTTGGGTTATTAAAAAGCATAATAGCAAATAATACACAAGACAATAGTAAATATTTTACTTAGAAGTTGCAAATTTTGTTCAACTAAACTCACCTTTTATTTAAGATACTTATGCGAGAGATATGCTAATACTTAAGATCATGTTCGAATTCAGATTTGGAGTTGCTTAAAATGTTTTTGGACCACATTCGACTTGCTGCTTAACTAGTTGTTGTTGCATAATAAAGTTTCAGTTCAATTTGAAAATACGTTTCCAATGCATTTATTTATTACTCATAGATAGTTTATATTGATAGATATAGATATATTATATATATATATATATAGATATATATATATATATAAATATATATACACAAAACATACATAAAAAATTGCTGATTTGAAATAGCGGCCATCGAATCTCATTTACAGTTCTAAATACTTTAATTCAATTTCTTATTCATTTTCATTTCATTTTTACATTTAAAAAGTTTTTTCGCATTTGTCTCGAAATTGGTTTAATTGTTATAGTTTAAAGTGTTGTTTAATTGTAATTTTTTTAATAGCTACCCCAGGCCCTAGTACCACTTGTTCGTTTTATTGTATATATTTATATATCATTATTGTTTAGACTTAAATATTAATTTGGCTTTATTTTTAATTGTTTGTTTTTATTGATTTCTTTTAATAAAGGTTTTGAAAAATATTTAAGCATAAGTACCGCAGCCAGCACTGATAGAGTATTAGTTTGAAAATTATAAACAGTATCAATTGAAATATTTAGATTTTTTTTGCCTGACTTGGAAAAAGTAGTTATTGAAATTGTTAGTTTTATCTTTTGCTGCTAATTATTGTATGCTTGTTATATGCTTGAAGATTTTTTTATTTTTGCGGCTAAGTTGTAATTATTGTATTTATTCATTTTTGTTTTGCTTTATTTAATTGAATTTCATTTCGTTTCTTTTTTGATGTGAGTTTGCTAAGTCCAACAACAACAAATAAACAAACTAAAATATGAATAGTTCTATATGCAATTTTATATTATACTTATGTTTTGGTTAGTTTATTGTTCGGTTACGATATGATTATTCATTTCAACAAAACAACAACAAACTTTTGACCAATTCAAAATTTGTACCAAGTGAAAGCGAAATTTAAAATAAGACAAATCTATACAAAATGATATGTCACTTATTTAAAATTGGAAATTAGACAATACTTGTGATTCTTTATTGTTGTTGCTTATGTTGTAGTATGAGAGAATTAGAATTAATTATTGCACTCTAGTTGCCATTTGATTTCTTTTATTTAGATTTAGGTATATTTCCACTTCACAACAGACAAATTAAAACCATATTTTTGCCATGAGTTCAATTTGATTCGGTTTTGCAAAACAAGTTTCATTATTTATGCATTGTGGAAAATTGATGAACAACAAATATTTTAACAAAGATATGTGTGTGCATGAGAGTTTTCATTTATTCTGTCGTTCAATTTGAAAAGATTCGATTTTCTCTGATATGGAAATCAATTAAAATTTATTTTGTTTGGTTTCAGTTTTTATTTATCATATATTATTTATATTTACTCATGTTATATGAAGCGCACAAAATATGACTATGACTAGAAGCTTTTTGCTCACTTCTGGCATTTCTTTGTTCAAACCTTTTTAATATTTTGTGCGCTGATTACTTGTTTATAATTATTTAGTTATTGCCTAAGCTCACTAGAAAATTAGCTAATTTCACGTTCTGTAAGTTTTTATTTGTTTTTGTTTTTTTTCTTTTATGTATCTGTGAAATGTTTATTTCGTTATTATATTGCAACTTTGTTCAAAACTGCAGGAACTTTTTCTATATAAATTGTTACATTTATTTAATTGTTAAATTAATTATATATTTTTGTTTTTGTTGCTTGCCTACGTTAATACTACACGTACTTGTACCCTACACCCTAGAATTTCATTTTCGTTTACTTTTGCTTTTATTGTTGTTATTATTATTAATAATAATTGTTTTGTTTTTTTTTGTTCAGTTACAGTTACAGTTTAAAGTTTAAAATACAAAAATTTGTTTGCTTTGCTTTGATGCCTTAACACTATGAATTTAATGCAAGTTTCTGCCCGCTAAATTTTAAATCTTTAAATTTTTGTTTTCAGTTATTCATTAAGATTTACGTTTAAATTTACGAAACAGTCTTTTACTATGAATTCTAAACTGTTGTGTTATCATCCATTTGCGAGTGTGGCATTTTAAACAAGAGATATACAATAAGAAAAAACAAATTTAACAAAAATGTTGAAAAAGTTGCATTTAAGCAGGCAGTGCTGCTCTAACTGTGGCTACTTGGCTGGCCTGGCAAGGTAATCTGAAATGCATATAGTTTATAACATAGCAAATAAGTTTTGTGGGCACTGCGAATGTGCGTAAGGAAGCACTCAGTCAACAGAGCGCATTTCAAACCAATGCATGCAAAACTTGAAGAATAGCAGTGCTATAAAACTTTAGACGATTAATTGATTTGACGAATTAGCAAATGTATTAACACAAGAGTGTTGAGGGCACTGCAAATTGTGCATTTCAAACTATGCTGTGACAGTCTCCTTGCAACTGTATGCCATGACGCAATGCATGCGAAACTAACGAAATGACTTTGGCACGGGGAATATGTAATGAAAATTCAAAGGTACTAAACAAAAAATAAAAGAAAAACAAACGAAAACAATGAATTACACATAATAATTACAAACAAATTCAACTAAATCCTTAACAATTAAAATATACATGGATATACTAAATTATTGTTTGTTGCTTGTGCGAATCAAAAAGATGAAAATGTGCAAACATTTTCGTTAAACAACCATCGTTTTGTTTTTGTATTTGATTTTGTTTTTTGTTTTCTTCAGATTTGTTTGTTCTTTTCTCAGCCACGCCTATTTCTCTTGAGTGTGTATGTGTGTGTGTGTTATTGTGTGTATATAGCTACACTTAATACTAAATTTAACTACAAAAAGTTTTAGTATATATTTTTTGGACTTGCAGTGTTTTGTTGTTTCTTTTTTTGTTCTATTTGTTTTTATTACTTTTTTTGCATTTTACTTTTGTTTGCTATTGTTGTTTTGTTGCTTACTTGCTATTGTTCAATTGGTTTTGTTGCCAGCTTATGAAATGCTTAAGTTAAGCATTAAAATGCTTTTGTTATGTTTGTCATCAAACTTTAAATTGGAATTGAATTTTTTTTGTTTTTGCATCAGTTTAAAAAATTTTTACAGTTGTTTTCTTTTTGTTGTTGACTTTTCAAAATTCGTTTTAGAATTATCTAATGATTTGGTTGTTGTTGCCATTGTTGTTGTTGTTGTTGGCGATGGCGTGTTTAAAGTTTAGATAGAAGATTTGTGTAATGAGTAGAAAGATTAAAGACAAACCTAAACATTTCTGATCATTCCACTTGAGACATGCAGCAGCATTGCTACGATCCTGGGCAACACCCACTTCGCCCACCTGAAAAGAGATACAAAGTTTTGTTAATGATTAATATGGATACCACTCGGCGTATGCGTGATATTATCATACTAATTGTCCGGGGGCTAAAACAAGAAAAAGTTTAGTTCTTAATCGAAATCAATACTTAAATATAGTTTCACAACTAACTTCCAACAGAGATTAAGTCATTTTTGCGCTGGAAACATGCAGACATTCACAGGGAATCATTTGTGTAGTGAAATGTACGATTTGCTATGCTTTAAGCATGCCTATTGCATGGCCATTTCATTGAGGGTTAGCGCCATTTTTTGTCAGTCTCTTCGCTCTCGCTCTTTCACAGTGTATCTTCCTCTTGCACTGAGTTTGTCTGACATCCGCTGTGGTTCATTGCATGTTGCCTCGCTGTCTGGCATTTTGGGCATAAGTACTTAAGTATGTATGGCAAGTTATCTGTGTGTGTGTGTGTCTGTGCGAGTTTATTTATAGCTGTTCTAACCAAAAAGTGTCTGTCTATAACTTGCTGATGTGATGTTTCTCTTACCCCAACCTTATTTGCAACTCGTGTGTATCTTTCGCTCTCTTTCTCGCTTACTCTAACAGTTGTTTCACATGCGATGACGTCGCGTGTTTGCGAGTCAAGCGGCAACAGCAAAAAAGATGCAGAAAAAAAATGGGGAAATGTTTGTTATGCAAAAAGTTTGCTGCCTGCCAATGGGCAAGGCGGACGAAAAAACTAAGGTCACTGCACTTTTAGTTTATTACAGAGATAGCGACGCAAAGATAGAGAGGGAAAGGGTTTCCTAGCAGAGTGGAAAAAAATCAGAGGGACGATAAAGTGTTGCAGGCCATGCAGAGACTTTAGAGCAACAATAGGTGCCAAAAGGCGAAAGGTCGGACCGTTTTAGAGCGAGCGGAAAAAAAGTGTTGCCTGCCAACAGGCGCAAAAGTGCACTTGAAAAATGCCCTGGCAGCAGTTGCAGCACCACTGCAGTGGCTCTCAAACTGTTCGTGAATGCAAAATTAAATGGGTGCATTTAAGTAATGCACCACTCTGCCGCTGACAAGCGCAGCAAGCGAAAAAAAACACGCACAAAGAGAACTCGGCAGTCTGGTCTAACCAGAGTTTGGCACATTGCCCAGTCCCAGGCCAGTCAGCGAGCTCGTTGAGTGCCAAAAATTGAATTCGGCTGCAGCAGAGCAAAGTGCAAATCGGACATTGTGTATGCTAAGTATGGGGGAAATTTATGAGCAGCTTGCTGGCTGCATTAAAGCTGACTTAGTTAGTTGAACGAAATACTATAAGAGGCAAAAAAATATACATACATATAACTAAACCGAAGGAAGCATGCCAAAAACAATAACTCAACGTTCTTGCAACTCTACCTACGCCCAGCTAACAGTTTTCAAAGCACTGCCTGTGAAAGCCTCTAAGCTGCTTTGCTTGCTTGTCGTACGACTCAAGTTAGGAGGTCAATGCTCAATATAGTACACAAGTAGCACATCATAAAACTCAAGCCAGCCACATGCAAGCATTCGACGATGCGCCGCTATTGTGACGGAGTCCCATTTGGACACGGACACGGACACTGCTAATGTCCTCGTCATCGTCATTATCGTCGACTTCGCTCTCTGGCAAGCCGCTTGCGAAGCACTGCAACACCCGAAAATTACCAAAAAAAAAAGTAAAATGAACAAATAATAATACTAATAGTGAAAGCACACAGTTAAGTTGTATTACTTATTAATAAAGCGAATGTGGTAAGCAGCATCATTCCGCAAACTTATTATGTGGTATAAGATTTCTTTCTAACCAAACTGCTAATCCTTTATAGAAATATAGATTACATTGCATATATTTGTAAATATAATTTATTTTATTCACGATTGGCAATAATTTAATTGGAAAGATTCGTGTATGCGTTTCTTTCTATAATATGTTATGTCTATAATATGTTATTGTCTCGTGTTAAACTATTTGTCTTCTTCACCACTTTATATCAGAGCTTGCAAATAACTGTCGACCGTTTCTCGTTGTCCGCAAATAAGTGTCTCTCTCTGACTCTTTACGAAAAGACTCAGAGAGCAACCATTTTTTTTGGGTCCTTGAATGAGATCGCTCGCGCTCAGACCGAAATGAATGTCAATATTTACATTTATCAATGTAGTTTTTGGTAATCTTTCGATATCCTAACTGATGCTTGTGATTCTTCTTAATTTGCTTAATTATTTTCCAAATTTGGTTTATGTCCCTAAAATTGCCCATTTTTTCTGGAATTTATCATTATATACATATGTTACACATTTTGTTGCACTTTTCAGACTTACTTGTTGCATGTTCCGCCATTGACCGCTGGCGTCGTGTTCGATATCGTTGTGAGCCATCTCGTCGCCATACGAATGAAATTGTGATGGCTGCTTGGGATGTGGAGCGTCCTGTGGCTGGGCGGGTGTCTCAGTGCCATATAGAATCATGTCCCATTGTGTCACTTGCACTGCAAAAGGCATCAAAATGAGGTTAATGAAGAGTGCAAACATTTAACAATGAGCAACAAAAATGCAAAATCAAAATCAAACTGAACATTTTAAAAGGCAAACATAAAGACAAGCAACCAAAAATGTTAACAATTTGATTTATGGTACGAGGCTAAACAAGCCAAGTGCAGAGCCAATAAATCTGCCAAAGCAGAGGCGAGACGTGAGATGCGAGAAGAGAAGAGCAGAAATGAAACAAATGATGTGACAAAGAGCTAAACAAAATTTTCTACTTGAGGCACCAAACAACAAAATATAAAGAGAAAAATAACAAAAAAAAAAAAAACCAAATTGCAGCAAGAAAATGAAAAATGTGTTGCAATATTTTTGGCTGCTGACAAACAAAAACAAGAGCAACAAGAATTTTGTGTTGCACTTTGCACTCTACATTTTGCTACACCACTTTGCCGGTTGATTGATGAAAGACGAGCTCAGTGGCTGTCAAACTTTGCAAAGAAAATCATAAGCAAAAATGTTAAAGCCACAACACTGCACTGCATTGAATGAGTTTCGCTAATGCAATTACTTCAATGTTGCAATGCAGTGTTGCTGTCAGCGATGTTGCACAAATAAGCTACCATTTGGTCTGTAGCCCTGACGAAAACTGCCCGCAGCCACAAGTTCCACCTGCGCTTCCTCCTCCTCATCATCATCAACAGCATCTGAAGCGGCAGCAGCAACATTATCGTTGTCATTATCATCAGCAAAGACATCAACTGGGGTGATGACGCCGGCGGCTGCCATTAGCAGCTGCTGTTTCTTCAGTATCCGCTGATCAGGCAGAAAGCTGCTGCCACCCGCTGGCAACACCGGCAACAATGTGGCAAGATGCGATGAAGGCGGCGGCGGCGCCGATGGCGACTTCTTGGTGTTTCCCGCTTTGCTGTTGCCAGTGCCGGAGCCGGAATTACTGCTCGAGACGGGTTTGAAGAGTTCCACTTCAAATTGTTTTCCCTGCTTGCGCGATTGTTGCACGTTTCCACCTGGCTTCGACTTGGGCGAGTTGCTGCTCTCGTAGGGCTCCAGTTCCGGGAAGATGGCTTGAATCTTCTCGTAGCGTTCGAATAGTTTCGGAATACGTGAGTCGGAGCTGCTGCCGCTGCTTTCTTTGACCTGCTTGGCTGCCTTAATCGGAAGACGTGTCGCGTTGTTTTGGTTGTTGCCACGATTGTTGTTGTTGTTGTTGCTGTTGCTGGTTATATCGCCAATCACTTTGCGAGTCTTCTCCTCAAAGAACTTCTCTCCCGAGCTGGCCTTGGGACGCTGCGTTTGCAAGCCATTTCCCTTTCCCTTGACACCTCCTCCACCACCGCCCTGCTGCGAGATGCGATAGTACTTATTCTTGTTCGTCGTCGTGCTGCTGCTGCTGCTGCTGCTGCTCGTGGTGCTCTGCGTCGTCTGCTCCTTCTTGTTGGCCCTGCCATTGCCATTGCCGTTCTTATTGCCATTTTCGCCCGCCTTGTTCGACTTGTTGGCCTTGTTGTTGCCTTTGTTATTGCCCTTGCTGTTGCCATTGCCATTGATATTGCCGTTGTTATTGTTATAGTTGCTGTTATTGCTGCTCTTGCCCAGTATGACACCGTATGTGGCCGAGATCTGTTGATATCCCTGCTTGCCAGCTGGTGCCGGGACAACAGACAGCAGCGGATTGTTCGTCACCAGACTCGACGACTTATTCGGCTGTGATTTGCCCAGCGGCAACTTGGCTCCACCCGATGGGGTATTGGCAAAGTTGTTTGGCGATATACGTGGATATTGTGGTGAATAAATCTGATGGAGATTGCTGGTCGTGCTGCCCGTGCTGCTACTCGAGTTGGGCGTGGTTGCCTCGGCGCTGTTTGAACGTGGCACCGAAATGGGATCATTGGGATCGATGGTCAGCGTAGTGCCGTAGAATATCAACGACCATTCACGCAACAGTGCATGGCCTGTGACCCGCAGTATTCAGTATTTGGATTGAGTGATTAGTATTCAAAGGTATTCAAAGTGTGGTTTGCAACAAGGTGAATTGAATGAGTCGGAAAGTTCCACAAAAGCGCAGCATGTAAAACGTTTGATTTGTTGTTGAGTTGAAATTGCAGTAACTAGTGTGCTTAGCTTGCGATGGGCTCAGCTTAAAGAAGAGTTCAAACTTACCCATATAACGACCTTCGTTGTGTATCTCCAGCTGCCAGTTGCCGTGCGGCGACTCTCCCCAGGTGTGCACTGACATGAATGGCCATTGATTGAATCCTGAGCGAGAGTTATCATGCATACTATGGGGAAAAAGGAGATTTAAAAATGAAAGCTTGCCATCAATATGGTTATTTGCTGTATAGGTTCTTATTATAATACTTCTATAATAATTAATTAATATAATTAGCATTAGGTAAGTGTCTATTGAATTGACTATTGCATGTGCAGCGCATCGAAGCAGACACTAGTAGAGAAGAGGCTTGAGGCCAATACTACCTTAACCTGTGTAGCCCTGTGATTTAGCATATTCATATAGATGTATGTTAGTTGAACAATTTAATGCTCAATTACTATACTTTCATTTATGTACAAAGTTTAGTATCAATTATTGATATGAAAATATGAAATATTTAAAGTCAAATAATAAGCATAAAATAAAATATCAGATTTAAGATATACATATCATAACATATATAGTAAAATGTAAAAGTAAATAAGAAACGATCAAATTTGTTAATTGTAAATTTGTGAATTGATGTGGACCCATTCAGTCA
Organism: Drosophila pallidifrons; assembly: GCA_023558445.1. NCBI lineage: Eukaryota > Metazoa > Arthropoda > Insecta > Diptera > Drosophilidae > Drosophila > Drosophila pallidifrons. The sequence goes on from CM042348.1 coordinate 7,001,355, forward strand.
GGACCTTCATATACAATAAATCTTTCAATCTTGACGTTTAAAGCATTAATGAAACTATTTAAACTGTTATATTGTTGTAGTTGTAAGACCTCTAATATCCATAAATTTTTTATTTTTGTTAGTTTTACATTTACAAAACAAATAAATAAGTATCTACCATATATTTGAGGTGAATTTTAAGCCTATTTATATAAAGAAACTGGAATGTTGAAATACTTTTCTATTCTACAAAATTTTCTTGCAAACTTAGACAGCTTTGAGCATTGATAATCTTTGGCTTTCGCGGTTGCAATGGGAAATACGATTGTGAACTATTCTTGGGCTTTGTTATTTAAAAAATTAATATAAATTTGATATGAACATGAGTTGGATGTTCTCAAGTGATTGTTATTATTTTCCATCCATATCAACATTTTTATGACTAACCATGAGTTGAATGTACCGAAGTAATCGATATTTCATCCATGATAAATCTATTACGAATTGAGTAGCTTCATCAGTTATTTCCTTACTTACCGCGTGGTCAGCAGGGTGACTTTGGTGTTGGCTGGTGACTTCAAGTAGAGCTGAATGTCTCCGCGACGCTGCGAGGTGAGCGTGATCTTGGCCTGCACATGCTCCAGATAGTTGACCGATAGGCAATGATTGACTGATAGCTGGAGTGTGATGTGAGTGCGAGGCGGAATGACTCTAAGGATGGCAATGATAAAGTAGTAAGTTAGATGATCAGTTGCACAGTAAAAGACAGTACAGAATGGATAGGAATGGAAGGGGAATCGCGTAGACACACTTACTTGTCGACATGAGGGGCATTGATCTCGCATCGCTGCTGCTCGGGAACCGTCTTCCAGTTGCGGGCAACGCGCACCATCTCGGCGGCGTCCATGAGACCATAGCCAAAGGAATGGCTCACACGTCGGCCCACACCGTTGCGCGACCAAGTGGAATCTTTGAGATTCGCTGGCTTTGCGGTGCGCACCACAATGTGCTGCAGGTCGCGCCAGGTGAGATTCTGATTCGACTGCAGCACCAGGGCTGCAATGCCTGCGGCGAGCGGTGCCGAGGCCGAGGTGCCCGTATGCGATGCTGTGCATGAATGATGCAAGTCTGTGGTGACCACCTGCTTCTCGCTCTGCCCGCCGCTGCTGTAGGTGGTGGCCAGCGTGGAGCTGCATTTCTCCGAATACCACGGCACATGACCCTCCTCGGTGGCACTCGATATGGACAGTGTCCATATCGAATTCGTGTAGCCATCGCAATTGCAATTGTCCATCTCGCGACCCCCGTTGCCCGATGCCCATATGAAGATGCTCCCCTTGCCGCCACGCCCCTTCGTTGTGCCTTCGATAAAGGCGCGGGATGCCAACTCGCCGGGACCATCAACCGTTTTGCCATCGTCGTCGGGTCCCCACGACGCACTGTAGATGTCAATGTGCTGCGGATTGAGCGAGAGCGAACGCGCCTCCACAGCATCAGTCACATCCCCGTCCAGCATCCGCACCCCGCCCACACTCGCCCCGTACGCAATGCCCACCGCACAGAACGAGTTGTTGGCCGTGGCCGCCACTTCGCCGGCACAGCGAGTGCCATGTCTGTTGGAGTCGGTCATGTCGTAGTGCGGCATCGGATCATCGTCATGGCTGTTGACATCGTACGACGCTTTTGGATCCTGAGTGCAATAAAAAATGTATTAGCAATTCGGTTCTTAAAACTCATCCTCAGTCGACTTACGTAATTGTTCACTATGTCCGGGTGATCGGACTCGAGACCATCGTCCAGTATGGTCACCACGACGCCTTTGCCAGTTATGCCCTCCTTCCAAGCGGGTATCACATTCATGTCCAGGCCACCGCCGCGATTCTGTGCAACAACATTTTGAATTAAGTCGTTATTAAGATGGATTTTCATAAAAAGAAGAGGTTTTTCTAACGACTCTTCAGGAAAATCAAATTCAGTATTCTTATTTTTTTCTGCAGTTGTGTTGTTGAGTCAAGAATCCTATAGTCGAATATTTTTCAAGTGCAAAATAACTCACATTCAAAATAAATAAAATAAAAAACAACTGCAATAGTATTTGGGTTTTCTCTTTGTGATTATTCCTTTGTAAAAACTATATGTTATACTAATTTTAATTTTACTTATATTCTTAAAACTCTTTTAAGAACTCGCACTTTTCCCAATAGTTTATCCCACTTACCAGATACCACATCTGTGCCCATTTGGGATCGTCAAAGGATACGGCATCCACCAAGGACAAGGCACGCGATGAGGTACGAGATGGTCGCATGCGAATAAAGTCACGCTTAGAACGCGACTTGGCTCTTTGCTGCTTGGCCCAATGCACTCGGTCGTCCAAGTCGAGGCGGGTCTGATGATGTGATGCGGGCTGCAGGGAACGCTTCGACACCTTATGATGCGCAAAGTGATAATGATCATCAAAGATCTGTAATTGAACGAAGGCGAAAAGATTTTATAAGTATGGTGAAACTTGTTTGGAAAAAACAAGACAATTTGTTAACTTTAAATTGATATTAAGTTGTTTTGAACATGTTTTGCTGAAATAGTAATTCCAAGTCTTCTGATAAAGTAATAATATTAACTTAATTTAGTTAATAAATGTGAAGGTGTTGAAATTTTCAATTTTAATAACACTCGGAAATCCCGAAAAACTGTCTTAGAACCGTTATGGAGAACTATAAATTATAATAAATGTAATTTCATACTTAATCGATTTATATTAAAAATTTGTTAGTATTTAGATGATAAGTAATTAAACTTTTGAATGTTAAAAGTATAATGTGAAAAACATGAGCAAAACTCTTAAAACATCCACAAATTTCATGTCAATCAATTTACCCGGGAGAAATCCTTTCATTACACTTAATATATCGTAGATTTGAAACCCCAAAATAATTTCAAAGTTTCAGCTAGTTGAGTCAAGGAATTTGATTTGCAGAATGTCGCGGCATATGGAAAAGGTTCGCCAATTGGCCGGTAAATTATTCACCGAATCCGAAATAAGGCGATTCAATGCGTATCGCAATAACTTTCGCAACAAGTATTTAAAATTGGATGCATACAACTTTAAGTTATCGTTAAAGAAACCCACATTGTCCAAGTGGCCGAACATGCGTTTTTTTTTCTTCAGGCGATGCTCCAAGTAAGTAACTCATCTTGCGCATATTCTGCTTAATACTCTTTGTCAAATTCTATAGAAACCCCCGAAGAGTGTTGTCAAGAGATTCCTGATCATATGCAGCAAAAATATGAAATTGATTGGGATGCCATTCGGCCGCCGGGAGAACCTTACAAGTGGCGAGACACTCATTACTGGAATCCAGATCCAGAATTCTACCAGAACTTCGAGCATGTGGTCATGTATCCTCCGGGAGATAAGTGGAAGAAGCGACCCGATGCCACAGATCGCTGCTATCCGCCTGTGGATCGTACATTCCGCACAAAGTTCATCAACTTTGGACCCGCTCATCCGGCGGCTCATGGTGTGCTTCGCATGATTCTCGAGCTGGACAATGAGACTGTGATGTCTGCGGATCCACACATTGGACTGCTGCATCGTGGCACCGAGAAGCTGATCGAGTACAAAACCTATTTGCAGGCGTTGCCCTACTTCGATCGCCTGGACTATGTGTCATGCATGGTCTGTGAGCAGGCCTATTGTCTGGCCGTGGAGAAGCTGCTTAATATTGAGGTGCCACCGCGTGGCAAATACATACGCACTCTCTGCTCCGAGCTGATGCGTCTGACCAATCACACCATGGCCATCTCCTCAGCGGTGCTCGATTGCGGCGCGATCACACCGCTCTTCTGGCTCTTCGAAGAGCGGGAGAAGCTCTACGAGTTCTCGGAGCGTTTGTCGGGTGCACGTCTGCATGCTGCGTATATACGACCCGGTGGCGTCTCGTTGGACATGCCACTTGGCTTCAGCGACGATCTGTACAATTTTCTAGTGCAGTTCAAGGAGCGCCTCGATGAAGTCGAAGATGTTGTGACCGAAAATCGCATTTGGCGCATGCGCAACATTGGCATTGGCAAGATCTCGGCCTCTGAGGCCCTCAACTGGGGTTGCACGGGTCCCGTGCTGCGTGCCACAGGCATCAAGTGGGATCTACGTAAGCATCAACCCTATGAGGCATATGCAGACATGGATTTCGATGTGGTGATTGGCTCTCAAGGCGATTGCTACGATCGATATCTGGTGCGTATGGGTGAAATGCGTCAATCGATTCGCATCATTCAGCAGTGCATTGATCGCATGCCACCCGGCCCAGTAAAGGTCGATGATCGCAAGATCTGCCCACCACGACGTGCCAAGATGAAGACCGACATGGAAGATCTGATACATCACTTCAAGCTCTATTCGCAGGGCTTCACTGTGCCGCCCGGACAAACCTACACCTCAATTGAGGGGCCCAAAGGCGAGTTCGGTGTCTATCTGGTGTCCGATGGCACTTCGCGACCCTATCGCTGCAAGATCCGGCCAGCCTCTTATATCCATCTGGCACTCATGTCCAAGTTGGCGCCACAGTTCCTGCTGGCCGATATTGTGGCCATCGTTGGTTCACTTGACATTGTATTCGGAGAAATCGATCGATAAATCTTGAAATTGTAATCGCAATTTCAATAAAAGCAGAATTAAGAATGAAGTGGTTTAAAATATATATTTGTCTAATATGTCAAAAGATTTCTTCAGTGTTGCGTAAGTTGTAAACATTGTAATTAGTAAGATCGTTCGATCATTTTGAATAGGGAACTAGTTTATTCTTTTCGTTCCATATTGTCTATAACGATCATTTCTGTTGTTCATCGTTTGTTGATGTTTATCGATCAGTTTGTTGATGTTTTGGTTAGAGCATATTTCAGCATTTCCTTTCGATAATATTAATCATTTTTTAAACTATTTCTATATATAATGCTATATTATTTGTAGAACAACAGTAGAAGAGGATAATAAAATGAACAAAAAGAAACTTTAGGGCAAAAATAAAAGAATTGAGCAAGTTTAATATAAAGAACAAAATTGAACAACTGCTCAAAAAAGACAGAAGAAGGATAATTTATTCATTTTCTTCTCTTTAGTGAAAAGCTAATATTTATTCGTTCATTTGTGAACTATGCAACTCAAGTAGCGAGTACTAATTTTATTATAATTAGGTTTGGTATTTAATATTAAAAATAAGCATTGCTCTAAAGTTGTTAAACATATTCCCTCAATTACCAACAGGAATTATTTTCAAGCTGTCAGCACTTGTGCGATGTATGACTTGTCAAATGTTTAAAATGCTCTTTGACACTTGATATGCCACATTATCAACAAAAAGCGAAGCCTTGAATACAAACAATATAAGCCATAAATAATAGTAGCACAGCAGCCGAAAACAAGAACAACCGCCGCAGCCAAATCCCATAATTACAATAATGGCAACGTCATTTCAATTAAGTAAACAGGCTGAAAGCAAACGTTGGTCAACAGTATTAAATACCAACACACACACTCACTCACTGATACATATGCATACAAACACGCACGTGTGTGAGTTTATAATTATATTTTGTATTTGCTTGTAATTTATGTAAAACTATTGTGATTTATTTACGCACGTGTGCATGTGTGACTCCCAAACTGTAAAACTGTGCATGAAGTGTATGTGTGTGTTGATGACTTGCTCATAATTAAATTTTATTGTGTGAAATTCTTTGGTAAATTACAATTTAAATGCTGAACTGCAACTATTTTGCAATTACTTTTCGTTATGCTTCAAGAATTTCTTGGCCTTTTGTCAACAGGAATGTCTGTGGTCAAATCATTTGTTTGCTGCGGTCTATGAGGGCAACAATAACATTGTAAATTTACAAAATACTCCATCGCCATTGCATATAACATAGAATGTACACACATTCACTTGCATTTTTGAAGCAGTAAACTTTTAATTGCGGTTGCCAAGGGTTTTACTACATACACAATTCGACTTGGCACATTTGTTTAATATTCTATTAAAACTTTTGGTTTGTCATTGCTTTTAAATTTCCATTTTCTACAGATACTATCTTTGGCTACCTTGCTGAGTTTTGTTATTGTGTGTCGACATTTTTCAAAGGCTCGCTTTGTTCGCTTGCCAAAAACGCACATGACCACCGCTTTATTGTTAGCAACAGCGGGTGAAACATACACAAAAACAGAGGCTGGTAAGTACACGCATCATTAGACGAGTGACCGAAAGCTCTGGAAGCGAAGCAGCAGGTTGAACGCATAAAAGTATGCAACACAATTTATTTATGCCCACAGCAGGATGTCGCTTTCGATTTGCAGCTCTGGCGGAAGTGGTTCCTTCACCTGTGTGCGTGTGTTTGGGTGTGTGTATTTAGCTGACAGTTGTGTGAGTGTGTGTGTGTGTGTTTGCAGTGAAATTTGAGCACTCGAAAAACGGACGTACGTGTCACCAACGTTACGCCTACTACAACAACTACTCTCGCTTTCCCTTATCGGCCTTGTTTGGTATCCAATCCGCTCCACTCCTCTCCTCTTCTTTCCCCCAGGATGAGCACTAAAATTTTAATTGCAGCCACTCTCTGCGTACGTGTCGCCCAGTGCTGAAAGCTCGTTTAGTTTTTATGCATATGTATGTAATACAACCTGCTGCTGTCGCTGTTGCTGCCTGGGCTCGGTTGCTCTATCAAGTTTATTAATTTATGCAGCACAGCATGAGGAATACAGACAACAGGATATACATACTAGTTAAAGATAGTCCCTGGCCGCATACAGTAAACAGCATATAGCATACGGTATGCGGTATGCGGCGTACGTTATACATATGCAATTTTTATTCAACATTTTAATTGAGTTTGGTGTCAAAGTTAAGTTTATACCCGGTCCTAAAAAACAACTCGAGCGTGTGCTTTCCGAAGCCATGCGAGAACCGGGCTTAGTTTTAATTGTTTTGTTGCGGTTTCAATTAAAATTGACTTACTGCCAGCCATCAAGTGGAGCTCCACTTTCTCTCTTCTCTCTCTCTCTCTCTCTCTCTTTCGCTGCTGCCATTTCACTTGGCCATAAAATTTAAGTGCTAATGCGCCGGACGTTGATGGATTAATGGGTATTTCGTGTTCTGCGTATGTGCGTGTGTACCAGGGTATACAAGCCATTTAATACTCGGGCACTCGTAAATGTAAACGAGACTTTCCAGAACCAAAACGATAAACTTATGCAGATGCGAGTCTTTTAATCCCTTGCAATATTAGCTAAAGTATCGATAGTAATTAGTTGATTGCAACAATGGGGAGCAATTTGCTGTTTCATCATGCAAATGCTATATCTAATTTAAGCAGCTCAAGTGCATCTCTTGCAGAGGAAGTGAGTGAGATACGAGTAGCTGTGTCGATTTGTAGTCAATACACTTGAGCAAAGGTATTTCTCGATTGCTACTTTTGTTTGCCACATTGAAACCACAAAAATGTAATTTTTCTCCCTACACCTGTTTCGAATGATTTCATTGGCTTTTATAGATGGATATTTTTTCCACACATTTTGCCGTGCTCTTTTTCATACGCAAAAGGAGCCAATTTTTTAGTGCATTTGTCACAGACAAACGAAATGGACGATACAAAAGCGAGAGAGCGGCAATAAAAACCGCAACAAATTACAACAACTTGAAGTGCGAGTGAACAAGTAGGAGAGTAGAGACAGAAACATAGAGAGAGAGAGAGTAATATGTTAAGCTGTGAATAATGCGAAACGTAGGAGTGCAGGAGCTGCTGTTGGCAACACGAGGAAAGCTTTTAAAATTGTCAACAATTTAATTAATCAACTCGAATGTAAGCAAGTGAGAAGGAGAAGGAGGAGAGACCAGAAGAGAGCGAGGGATTGCGGCAGCAGTTGATAAATGCCCAAGAGGCAGGGAGGTGACAGATTAGCCACTGACTGACTCTGAATGTGGTTTTCAATAGCTCACTTGCCACTCTCAATTGCGACCACGAATGGTTAATTTTTAAGCAAGCGCTACTAGACTTGCAGACTTGACACATTGATAAACTGACAAACTGACAGACGAGGTGGCGGAGTAGTCCAATATAAATATGTGCATCGTTTAATTAGCTGCTAATTAATTTAGCTGTAAAGTAGACGCTTAGCAGTAGCAGCGTCTGATTAGTTGAGGCTGAGATGTTGCATGCAGCTGTGATTTTCAATTAAGTGGGTGGCTAAAATGGACGATTCTATGCCATTGTATAGAAGTTGAGAGAACCTGCAGAGGTATGATTACTTGCGAGTCTATTCAGCGAAGGCTTATTTATGCATCAATTGGTTAAGTTAATTATGATTTTCAATTTATCCGTTTCAGTTAGGGATTGTCTATTGTGTTTGCACATAATTAATAAAGTATTTTCATTTTAATTGTTTGCTTTTAATAGGGATTATGCACCGACTATATTCATCGTTTGTTTTACTAAATATCCGCCATCCATGGGGTTGAAGGGTATTAATATTGGGCTTACACGAAATATGTGTAACAGACAAAAGAAGTCATCTCCAATCCCGATATTCAACGATATATCCATATCCGACTGTCTGTCTGTCGATGACAATCTGGTATATTTAGTACTCTATTGTATATTTTTAATAATGTAGTATATCGATATACAAAATATAGCATTTTTTTGTATAACTAACAGGAGCCTTCTCCCCATCTCATAAAAAGTATACATACATATATTATTATTAGTATATAACACACCACTCAATAAGTTCCCGGCCTGAGAGGGAAAAACACATTTTTTTCTAAAAATTTACTTTTATTCATCAATTTAGTTTCCATCTAAGGCTATACAGTCAGTCCAGCGCTTCTCCAACCTTTCGGTGACATTTTTGTAGAAGGATGAACTTTTACCCTCAAAATAGCCCTCAGTATCGGCAATCACCTCCTCATTTGATCGATATCTCTCGCCTTGGAGGTGCTTTTTGAGATCTGCAAAAAGCCAGTAGTCGCTGGGGGCCAAATCTGGAGAGTAGGATGGGTGTGGCACTAGCTCGAACCTCAATTCGCTTAATTTCAGCATTGTTGCCATAGACTTGTCACACGGTGCATTATCCTGATGAAACCGCGGTTTCTTCTTTGCCATATGTGGACGTTTTTTCTAAATCGCTTGGCCCAGTTGATCTGGCAGCTTTATACAATATTCGTTGTTGATTGTTTTACCTTTCTCCAGGTAGTCTATAATCAAAATCCCATATGCATCCCAAAATATGGACGCCATAACCTTACCAGACGATATTTGTGTTTTGGGACGCTTCGGACGGCTTTCACCAGCTACCACCCACTCAGAAGATTGACGACTGGAGTGTAGTGTATCCATGTTTCGTCCATGGTTACGTAACGGCGAAAAAAATCGGTTCTTTTGCGCTTCAACATGCTTAAACACGCCTCGAAAGCATCGATACTTTCTTGCTATTGGTCCGGTGCTAGCAATCGCGGCAGCCAATTTGAGTAGAGTTTTTTCGTATCCAAATGTTTATGCAAAATCGTAAACAAACAGCCTTCTGATATCTTTGAGGCATCAGCTATCTCCTTTAATTTTAATTTGCGATCGGCCAATACCATTTTCATATTTTTGCGAAATTTTCTGGCGTAACTGCTGTTTTTGGGCGTCCGCTACGCTCAGCGTCTTCGGTGACCACACGACCACGTTTAAATTCATTATACCAATCCTTAATGGTTGATTTTCCTAGAGAAGAATCCGGGTAATGCCTATCAAGCCAAATTTCGGCTTCTACCGTATTCTTTCCCATCAAAATACAGTGTTTAATGAGGACACGAAATTCCCTTTTTTCCATATTGTAGAAAAACTCAAAGGTTGTTTCACTTTAAAAATTGTAACTTAAAAGCACGTGGTCGCAGAGTTGTAAAATTTTTACACAGAGCTTATGATAATTGACACTATCCATAAAAAATATCGATGTTTGCTTACTACTGCCCCCTTTATGTCAGGCCGGGGACTTATTGAGCGATGTGTTATATACGAGTATTATGATCAGCGTTAACAGTTATTGTTATATCCATGTCTGCCTGTCTGTCAGTCATTCACAATCTATTAAATTGTATAGTTTTGGTATATTTCAGTTCAACACTTACATCAAATATAGGTAGTGCAGTTGAGCACACTCGACTGTAGTCTTCTTATTTGTTTTTATATGCTTCTAAATAAATTCCCAAACAGCTGTTAACCCAAGCGTACTTCGCTTGACCTGCAACTTACACAGAGAACAAAACACGCATACCTTTACCTTTTGGGGCAAAATTGTGTGACAGCTGCAAGGCTCCTGACGTTGGTAAAGCTGTGAAAAGTGACACAAAAGCTGCGTAAGATGTCAACTGCAGTTGACAGTTTATAATGTTGTTGCAAATTTTATGACAGAATTCGTAAAGCGCTTTACTTTTTACGCTTTTTACACCCCAGCAAAAGCGACAAAAATATCAAAAACAAATTACGACGCAACATGTTGTTATTCGGTTTTTAAGAATTTAAATTTCCACTCTTTAACATTCATTCTCATCTATTACATGATCACTTTTAATCTAAAAACATTCGCTTCTGTATCATCATTTATGCCTCGCAGTGCTGCCATTTCCGTGGATGTTTCCCTAAACTCCTTTACACAAATTCTCGTATTTCAATTTTGTTATTTTTTTTTTTTTAACGCCTGTTGGTTTTTATGCCAATGCTATAAAACTGAAAATTGTTTGCTCTTATTGCACATTTTGCTTCTCTTTTGTGGCTATTGAAATATTTATAAAAACTGGAGACGATTTGACGCGAACAATTGGTAGCCAGAGTTGCCAGGGTTGTCAGGGTTGCCACAGCACTCACACAATCGACCACAAGGAACAAAAAGGCGCAAAGACTTCGCTTGCATATTTATGACTTCTGGCTCTTTATTTGTTAAAAGCAAACAATAAATTGAGTTTATTTATGCCACGCCCACGCCCACTCCTACTCCCATTTGTTTTTGTTTTTTCTTGGGTGTTGCAAATTTTCGTTTAGGATCAAATCTAGAGGCGAGTAATAAACTAATTTCTAGACCCAACTAGGATATCGTCTGGCTGGGCATAGCCTTAAGCTAGTTTTATGAAAGATAAATAAGACTTGAGTGCCAGAGCTGCGCATATGCCAGCTTTCGACATGGCAACTCCTCAGCTCAGTTCAGCTCAGCCCGAGGGGTTAGTCAGTTAGTTAGAGTAAGGAAGTAGAGGCAAATCTACCCTTAGCCCGTGTCTCAGACTTGGACTCAGTCTGAGTCACTTGGATACAACATAATTGTTTATATGCTGCCACGTTGGGATTGGGAATTTTTTGCTTTTGGTTTACTTTTGCTTTTTTGCAATCAGGTAGGCTGGCTGAATGGCTTACCCTCAAGACACACACACGCACAGTACAACCCTTGGCACAAATGCATGTCAAACTGTCCCCTGTGGGTAGAAAGTGAAGAGCATGGCATCACGAGGGTTACAAAGGCAAAAATTTAATAAACCAAAAGATCAGCTGCTGTAAATTTGACTTGCTTCGTTTCTTGGTCTTGGTCTGAGGTTCTGTTTTATGGCAATTGGGGAGCAATATCTTAGCAAACGTGTCTTGCATCTCTGCTGAGGGTTGCTTAGGGTTCGTTTTTGCCAAATAACGAAGCTATCTTAGAGCTTAACCTTTTTCCTAATGCTAAGTGTGGGCTACTACGCAGCATAAAATCACGTCTCTAGCCCGAAATAACCTCTCAAACCACACACGTATCAAAGTTGGGTTTAAACAGCAACCATTTGCCTAAATTATCGGCTGCAATTTGATCTTGAACGTGTATTTCATAATTTACATTTATAGTCATTATTTAGTAGTCATAATCTAAAAACAAACACAAAGTGCAAAAATCAATTTGAACTTCAAATAGTTTGCTGTGTTTTTGGTTAATTTTTACCGAAAATACTAATTAAAATCCATATGCAAAATGCAATTTATAAATAGAGCGCTCCAAGCACTGCAATTGTACAGCATTATAATTGAAAATTTGTAAAAAAAATTAAAATTGCGTTTAAAATGTATGCAGAGAAATATGAAAAGCACGTCGAACATCGCACAACAAAGAGCAGGTGTAACTGCTGGGGTATGCTGTGCTCCAAATTACCCTGTACCCCTTTTATTCGATATATAAAATTTCACAAATCAAATATTTTGCAAAACGTGGTTGCGATTTGCTTTAGTGTATAGGGTATAAAACGTGGACAATGGAGGGAAATTACTTGCCACATGTGTAGCATTTCAATTGATAACATTGAATGCGGCGACATTACCTTCAATTGCAACCACATCAATTTACAATTAACGAGCCAGCGAGGCTTCTGTGTGCATTTAAATCATTTATACCGGCCCTCAATTATGGCCCTCAATGAATATACACATTATATATTTAATTTTTGCATGGAAATTAATATACAAAACAAGTAAGAAAGCTACAGTCGAGTGAACTCGACTGTGAGATACCCGCTACCCATTTTGAATAAAAGCAATATATTTTGCGGTATTATTCTCAAAATATACCAAATATACTGCAAAAATACTAAAAATATACAAAATTGTATATGTGGTATATCGATATAGTACCGCATTCAAAATATACCATAGACAGCACAATATACCAGATTGTCAGCCAAAGCAACTCAGACCCCTAGTAAGTAGGCGTTTTTGCCCATACAAAAGTATTTCTTTAATAACTTCGACAATTTCTATTTGATCGCAACCAAATTTTCAGGGATCATAAATACTATATTTATTACTGTATACACCAAAATTCGTAACTTTAGCTTTAAAATTACGCTTGTTATTCGATTTTTTTGATTTGCAGGGGCGGAAGTGGGCGTGGCAAAAATTTGAAACAAACTTGATCTGCGTGCAAACATAACAAATGCTGTCGAAAAAAAATTATAGCTCTATCTCTTATAGTCTCTGAGATCTAGGTGTTCATACGGACAGACGGACAGACGGACAGACACACAGACGGACAGACGGACATGGCTAGATCGTCTCGGCTATTGATGCTGATCAAGAATATATATACTTTATAGGGTCGGAGATGCCTCCTTCTACCTGTTACATACATTTCCTGCCGGCACAAAGTTATAATACCCTTCTACCCTATGGGTAGCGGGTATAAAAACACAATTGCATTTCCATGCACAATTAATTGCATTGCATTAAAATTTTCCATTATCAGCATGCAAGAAAGGTAAGGCGCCTTTTATTGTCATATCAAATAGCTCACGAGGGAGCCATTAGTAAGTGCGACATCGTCGCATACTACTATTCAACACCAACCCTCATCTCACATAGTTCGGGTTACAGCAAATGGAAACAATTTAATGGCAAATCATTTGAATTGGGCTGAGAGCCTTGGCCCTTGGGTCGCAGTCAGAGTCAACAACTTTGACACTATTTGGACTACCAGTCGAATGTTGATGATCCTACGTTTGGAGGGGTAAGGGGCGAGGCTTTGAATCATCAAACTTACATCAGTCACTCGTCCACTGAGCAGTTGTCAAAATTGTCTAAGCCAAAGAGTCCCCAGTCTCTCGCCTTCGGCCTCTCAGCTCTCTGCCCAGAGAGGAGCGACAGCTGCGCCAAAAATGATTTACGAGCACAATTTTGACAATCATTTTTTGGTAAAGCATCCTCTCAATTCATTTTAAAGTGAATTTTCATACGCCAAGCTGAGTACTGGAAGCAAATAGACTCGATCGAAAGGTTCCATATGCATACTTTATAGGCTCAAAGAGGTAGCGTTTTTTTAAGCCATAAAAATAGTTAAAAATACGACAGTTTTTTATGTTTGTTTTTGTGGAGTGAACTGCGGGTATTTGCGAGCGTTGGTCACTCCTGGGTCAGAGTTCTTGCAATGGATTGCTCTTTGCTGCTCTTTTAAGCAGCCTGTTGGCATTCAGCTCACACACACACACTGTGTGTGGCGACACCGCACGGAATGCAATTTATTGACTTTTGAAATGGCTGCACCTTTGCACAGGTTGTTTTATTATTTGACCTGAGAGTCACTGCGATTGCAAATGTCGCGGTGGTTGTGTAAAGTTTGTGCTCTTTTAAAGAGTTGCTTGAAAAAAATCTTTTTTATGGTAACCAAAAGACTAATTTCTCGTTATGTAATTAAAATTTAATTAAATTTTTTACCCATACAGCAAGTTATGTTGATTCTCTGCTGCGGAAATTTGCACAAGTATTACGCATACGCAGCGTGCGGATTGCCAAGTTGCAGATTTATTGAAATTGCCAAAAGCATTCGAGCGAAAACAAAAGCTACAAAGCCAACTGAGTTAACCAAATCGAACCATGTTGCGGCACACAGAACTCTACCCAAGGGGAAGGCTCGGTTGCCACTTCACCAGCAGCTGCAACAGCAACAGCAGCAGCTGCAAGAAAACCACTTAACAAAATACTTGCATGCGAGCTGAAAGTATCTCGATTAGCTTTATGTATGCTTATCGATCGTGCGTATATTACGTACTATAATAGCAATCGAGTTGTCGGATTCTTCCTTTGTATAACTCGCCTCATCATCATCAGCAGCAGCAGCATTATCATCTTCATCAGATGCATCGTTAACCGCAAGTGTATAAAGTTTGCTCTTCATTATCATCGGGATGCTCGTCATCATCATCGTTATCGGCATGAATAGTGTTTGCTTCGTTCGTCGACCATCCGAATCGGGTTGTGTTGTGCTTTGTTAAATGCCAACGCATCGCATCGCATCGGCTGCAGTTTGGTGCATGCCCCTGATGCTCGGTAACTTCCATGCAAATTTCCAAATATTTTTGCATTTCAATTACCAGCATCAGCATCAGGCACGTAATTTGCACCCACAATGCAGTTGCACTTGTAGTTGCACCCAGCTAGCTTTGAGGGGTCAAAGCGAAATGTGGAATGAGGATTGGGGAATGGGGAACGGGGGCAGGCAGTCGAGTCGTTTGCTTCATTTTGTTGCTGGCCAAATTGATTGCACTTGTTGTCTGCCTCGAGTTGGCAAAGGCTCTGCTCTTCTCTGCTTTGCTCTGCTCTGCTCCTTCGTCCTCTTTATTCCCGACTGGGTTTTGGGTCCTTTTGGGCCATGGGCTATGGTTCATCTCATCGATGCTGTTGTTATTGCTGCTGCTGCTGCTGATGCTGCCCGCTGCTGATGATGACCCCATTTGCTTGAGTAATGATGCCACTTGCTTTTGGCTGCGAACGAAGAGAGCAGGAGAGTGTGGAGGCTGCTCTCCTTCCTTCCTGTCTAGTCTAGTCTATGGACTTAAGTCGCTTTTCTGGGCGTTTAATGCTTCCAAACTCAAATCGATTTCCTTTCATCACCCTCCAAAAACATTGCACTCAAATTATCTGGCATCTTTAGCTGATTTTTGGTTTTGTAATCAAATGTAAAATTTGTTGGCTGTCTTGTCGTCTCGTCTCGTCTCGTCTCGTCGTTGTCGCTTCGCTGCTTGCATTGCAATTGCAACTGGAAATTGTTGTGTTCTGCGAATTCAGCAGACAGTTCTCAGTAGTACAACGTTTTATCAGCTCTCGAGTTTCGATCCATTGTCTCCCGCTCTTCGCATTTCCATTTGTCTCTCTCTGTCTGTGTCTCTAGGTCTTTTGGGCAGAGAGACGAAACTGATTCGTTAGGTTTGGCAATCTGTTGCTTGTTAGTCCAAATTGATTGAAATTGGGTTTAGTTTCCTTTGTTGCCGCATTTGATTTTCGTCTTGTAATTGAAGGTAGTATGCGGGTTAAGCTCATTAGAGACGCCCCCCGAAAGAAGTACTCGCTGCTGTGCTGCACTTTAAATACGAATTAGCTGCTAATTCGAGTACACTGATGATTAGGCATACATTATAACGATGCATAAACATGCGAAAAGCCTTTACGGCATTAAAGTACAGCTAAGACTTTCGCAGCTTATGTATTGCTAAGCAACGTCAGATGCGGATGGAACAGCTACAGTCTCAAAGCTCGAGTTGCTCTCAAGCGTCTTAAGTTATGCAATAAAATACGCACTTGCGATGGCATCCCAGAAATGTTGCATACCTCACGGCGCACACACATGACAGCACACACAACATATATACGATGCGATGGGAAATATCGCACAGCGTGGAACGCGAAACACGCAACAAACAACGAGAAAGAAAACGGGAAATGTTAGCTATTATTGCACCTCAAAGTCAAAAATGCCGGAGAGAAAGCAAGTAATGGCAAGGAATATGAGAGCAGGCAGGCAGCATTGAGTAGAAAGGGTAGAGGAGGGGCAGCTGATGTATCGGGGGCATGTCATCCATAATAGAAAAGTGTGCAAATGAAAAGCTGCCATGTCAGCACGAAAAAATTTCCAAATAATTTTCACAAAAAGTTTGCGAAACATGGTTGGAGATGGAGATGATGTTGCTGTTGTTATGGCAGGCAAGCGCGGGAAATGCTTACTTCGAATATGTATGTGTGGGTTGCCTCAAGCAACGGAAACTTGACTCGGAAGCTGCCTATGCCGCAACTCAATGCATTTTCAATTTCCGTTTGTGGCGTTGGCCGTGTAATTGTCAGCACGTGCGAACCGAACCGAACCGAACCCAAGCGCGATAAGGCAACTCCCCTTTCATGTCGAATTGCCACTGGTAACTGCCACACACACCACACACGCACACACTCGGACGTACGCGCACACACGCATATGAACCTGCATTTCCTGTCGTGCTTTTAAATGGCGTCTCCAAGAAGACGGCAACAACAACAAGAACAACACGCAGCTGCCATGGAAGCCATTTGATGACCCGAATGCGAATTGGCTGCAACCAGAGCAAAGAGTCAAGGAGTGTGTACAAGTCTGTGTGTGTAGCAGTGTGTAATTTATATGTACGTGCAATAACAATAATCATAAATAAACAACGTTTATATGAAAATGGGGACAGACGGATTACATCAGCATTTGCCCTAGTTCTTCACACGATTCGAATACTCATATATAACGTGTTTATACCTTTTTTTTTTGCTTCTAAATTCAATATGCAAGTATAATCCACTCTTATACCAGCTACCCACAAACCTTCTACGATATATTTTCAATGTAGTTGAAGTAATATTATATCGATATATTTTATATTTTAGTATTTTTGTGATAAAAATGTTTTATTATAAAAATGTACTAAATTAATATTTCAAAATTAGTTAAAAATCCAATTTAAAACATATCCCAATTTAAAATGTATTTAATTAGTTGATCTATGACGTTATACCCATATGCATTTGTCAAATACATTTCATTTCATAGACATATTTATTCAACAATATTCACCCAAGAGCTTAGTCTATTTTCCATCTGCTCTGAAAATTCACTTGAATTTAAGCTCATAATTTTCGGCACAACTTCACTACTGAAATATGAAACAAGGCTACAGTGTTTCATTTTAATTTTACTCAAATTTTGAACAAACTTTAATGAGATTTTAAAATGTTTTCTCTACGTGTTTCCTATCAGATTTCAGATTCATGTTGGAAAAGAGAGCTTTGATTATGAGCTTTATACTTGCACTGCATGAATTGAAGCAATAATTTGAACAATTAATTTTCATTTCATTGCGCTTTTTCATTGGATTTTTTATAGTGATTACAAAATTGTGAGCATTTCAATTTATGTTTTTTCCCCTGCTCAAATATTCTACATTACGAAGTTAGTAAGTTTTTAATTTGCAACACACTTTAGTCGAGCTCAAAAGAATGAAAACTCGTCAAAAGTTAAATTACTTGAAACTTATTCACGTCGAAACCAAGGCCAAAAAAAATGATATAAAGTAAACTTTTAAACAAAAGGAAATGCTCAAAGGAGGAAAATGTGAATGGCCAGAAGAGAAACTGCTGAAATGAAATTGTTATAGTTACATAATACAAAAATTAACCTATTTTCCTTTGAGTAGATATTCCTTTTATCAATCATGAGGTTAAATGCAATTTGGCATCGTGATTTGCGAAAAAATCAAACGTGATGCCCATGACAAATATCGGGGTATAGTTTGAGTATTTGTTTTAATACATCGTCCGGCATATTGCAACTCATGTGGCACATTCAACCCCGCCACACAATGGGTGCAACATTTTGCACCCCTCGTCTTGGCGACCCTGAATGTTGCTCGTAGCAACATCAGCAAAAACATCAAATGAAACCATTAAAGTGCAAATGTGAAACGAATTGTGAATTGGCATCGGAAAAATGAAGAATGCCCGAAAAGGGAGAAAGTGGAAAAGGAGGCAAGAAGTGATTTGCCACATGAAAAGGAAAATTCCAGAAATAACAACAACAACATTATTGAAATGCATTAATCAAGCATTTTCTAGGTGTGTTGTTTTTCTTTCCCTTCTTCAGGGGTAGTTTTGTGAAACCCAAAATAAAGCCATTTGATTTTGGATTGCAATCAAAATATTACTGAGCGTAGCTGACAGTTGTGGGTGGTTGGAAAAGATGCACTTAGGGGAGACTGATGCTGCATTTTATTTCTTAATTGCGAAATATGAAACGCAACAAATCAACTGTAAGTTTCGGTAATTTATGTGTACTATTCGCATTTCCTTAAGACCAGCTGGCAATAACCCTTCGCTGCTATTTGCCTACTGAAAATTTCAATTGCCACTTCTCTAGTGAACTTTATGGGGCTCGGAGCCACATTACATAAATTCTGGCTAAATTTACAACCCACGCGGCAATCGCTTAATGCCACACAACCTGCGATAGCAAATGCTGTAGAGCAGTCAAACAGTTAATCATGTTGCCGTGTATTAATTTGAGGCCGACTACAACGAAAATACTCGTTAGAGGCTACAAAAGGTAGCTCGAGATTTATGGGATACAAATGTATCTAATCTATGAGTATGTGTCTGGAGTGAGAGAGCTAAAAGAGGCTCACGCACACCTGAAGCTAGATTAAGGCAGATGCATGGAAAGGAAGACTCAAGTTCTATATAAAGGTGTGCACACATATCACGTATATCAAATGAACTAAGACAGGTTTTTGTCTGTCTCGGTCTCGGTTTCGGTCTCGAGCTCGAAGCCTGCGGCGATGACAGGCGACGGGTGAGAGAGCGACAGCGACGTCTTCTGTTTTAATTTCCTAAAATAATAAAAAATTAAAATGCCGGGAAATTCAATTTGAAAAATGAAAATGGCATGCACGTGTCAGGGGGCCAAGAAGAAACAAGCCAAGAACCATGTGCTGCTGCTGTTGCTGCTGCTGTGAGTGATGGATTCGTTCCGCTTCTCGATGGCGGAAATTTAAACACAAATATCCGGCAAAGCGGAAAACTTAAAAAGCGCTTAAACGTTGCCGAACGATATGCACACAACGAATAAGAGATACCCTATAGCCTCTACTGCAATAAATTTCAGCTCTGGCTCCGAAAGGTTGCAAGATAAACTAATGACAACATGCAAATGCCAGCTAAAGTTAAAGACTTTCGACTTTGCGTTGTTGCAGCAACTACTTACAAGACCACAAGCATTGCCCCTAGTTGCAAACTCGGCGAGTGCAAGTAAGGCAACAAATATGACACTCATGGGTCTTGAAATAAAAGAAAAAGTTGGAAAAGAAAAGGGGGAGGAAAAAAACAAAATTGTTGCATACTTACAGACTGTGATGCTAGACTAAACACAAGTGAAAGTTGTGCGTGCCTTGCCAGACTGCGGCAGGTTGCATGCTGCACGTTGCACATTGCTGCAAGTGTGGGCCAGAGTGTGATGTAGTTGTGAGCAACTCAGTCAGTGGGTTACTTTTGGAGGGCGTTGATAAAATACGCAAGAGGGTGACAGAAACAGACTCGAATGGTCGGCTTTAAACTCGAGAATGGGATTGAAGATGGCTGCTTAAATCTTGTTGTTGTCGTTACATGTCTGAGTGGAAAGAAAAGTAAAGAAGTTGCTGCCAGCCGCAAGGCACTTTCAAGAGTCATCGCACAAAGTGAGTGCGAGAGATCTGAGACCAACACTTGCGGAATTCACGTATCAAGCTCTTGGCAAATGCCAATTGAAACGAGGTTAATGCAGTTGCTTAGTTAGCTCAACTACCAAAGGGTGAATTTTATATTCCTTAAAGACAAATGTAAGTTGTTTACTCACTTTGACTTAGGACTAGTGCTATGCAAAAAGTCCTTCGAGCAGTGAGATCATCAACACTCTCTCTCTCTCTCTCTCTTGAGGAGCATTTGCAATTGCGATTGTCTGTGCATTGCATAGCTAAACGCTTTTCATTCACTCAAGGCTCATTTGGCCTTCCTCATTTTCCGTTTCATGAAGGTGCGAAAAACGTGCGCTGTTTAATTCAAAAGCACCTTCTCTCGCTCCCTCAACCAACACCAACAACAACAACAAGAAAAATAGAAGAAAAACAACAGCCAAAAACATTGGGTGAAAATATGCAACGAATATGCAATGTCAGGCAACAGCTCGACTGTGTGAAACGCACACTCGAATATATATCCTATATCTATATATATATATTTAGTATATATATCCATTTATGTATAAACAGTCACGCAGTTGGTTGCACAAATTTTAGCGTTGCATATTTTGTGGCGCTTGAAATTTTTATGGCAATTTGCTAGGCGAGCGACGACTGAGCGGCAAGGCAACGGCAAAGAGCGTTGTGCAGAATGTGTGGCAACGGAATTGTTGCGCTTAAATGCGGTCACAAACGCACTAAAAAGCTTCTGGGGAAGTGGAATAAGAGGGGAGGAGAGAGGGTGCTCTGGTAGCGTGTTGGGTTGCAGTCTTTTACCTGTTTCTACAAGCAGCGTGCTTGACGCTGACTTTTTGTTGCGGCTTTCGCCTTGGACACACAATGCTCACATGAGAAGGAGCTTTTCTCCCCCTCTCCCTCTCTCTGTATCTCTGTCTCTGTTGGTCCTTTTTATTCTAAAAGCACTCACGAAAAGCCATTTCACTTGTCCCTGCCCCCTTTTTGTTGTTCAATAAATAGCTGGCTAACAGCTTGGACGCATCTTCCTTTTCTTGGCACTCTTTCCATTTCGTTGCGTCCATAAAGATGCCTCAAAATGTTGCATAGATGTTGCGGCTACCGCTTCTTCTTCTACTTCTGTTACAGCAACTACTTTTTTGGTCAAATTTGGAACGTATCAAAAATTTCATGTCGTTTTTTACGACACTTTTCACTCAGCCCTCTGTCTCTCCCCATCCTCTGGCATAATTTGATAGCAAATCAAGTTGTGGAGCATGGCAGAGGAAGCAAGCGGGAAGGGGGATCAAGGACAGCAGCCATGCAAAATGTTGCACATACTTTGTTGCACACATGAAGCATACTTCAACAGCCGCAGCAGACTTTTCCCCCCGCCGGCAACTCTTAGTCACTTTGCTTGGAAGTCACTGTAAAAACATGACTGAAAATAATACTAAAAAGTTTATGGTTAGTGGTCAAGTGGAGAGCGCATACATCTTCCTCTCACTCTTTTCTTTATTTATCTCCCTCTCTCTCCCTATCTCTGCATTCTCTCTATCTCCCTCTCTATGTTTGTCTGGCTAAAATGAGCTCAGTGTTTTGTAGCATCAAATCTTTTAATTCACACAAATTTTTGAGCAAGACTTTAGCCGTTGCCATGAAAACTAGTCGAGCAAATGAATGCCATGATGCCATTAGATTTTAGTGGTTATTAAGTTTACACGTGGTCAAGTTTTGTGGTTTGCCCAATTACGGTTTTTGCTCTGGGATTACGCAATATAATTCTGCTTTGTGCACAAAGTTTGATTGCTACTTTTTAGTGGACCTTAAGCCAACAATTTGCAGTCTTGTTTTTTAGGACTCCCTTTTGTGTGCCTTTCTTAAACGTTGTCTGTCGTATAAGTTTTCCTCAAATGTTAAGCTCTTTCTTTTTTAACTCCTTATCTTTTATCCTTGTTTTCTATATGTTGTTGTATGTCGTATAAACGTCACTAATGATTTAGTCTGCTTGTGAGCGAATACATATTACTTGCTGCAAAATTCATAAACTGAAAAAATATTCTATCTATCTGGCTTTTATTTCCTTGCAACGTTTTAAAGTAGCTTGCATGGCTTTAAGCTTCGTCCGCTCTAGCTACTTGTAACCATTTCCACCATTGACATGTCCAAGTATAAAGTGCACTTTTCTCTCCATGTATTTGTATCTGCATCCTGCACCTGCAGTTCGAATGCCCAAAAGGACTTTCAGATAATTTCAACTAACTCAACAACTCTCGTCACAGTGTTTGGGGTTCGGTTGCCGCCTCTGGGGAGCAGTATTGAGTGGGTCAGCCAGCTGCAGGCCTTCCTCCTCTTCGCTCCGCATTCTCTTCTGTGCTCCGCCTCTTTCCGATCCATTCAGATTACAACGTGCAGCGGCATTTCGGTTAACCAAAAGTTACGTGTTTTTCACTTTACTTTTTCTCTGCTTTTCATTTTTGTTGTACATTTTCATTTTGATATTCTGTTGTACAATATTTTGTGTTTTTTTCTCCTTTTTTGTTTTTGCTGCTGGCCATGAAACAATTTTGAGTGGCGCCTCGTGGGTCGCGGACGCCACAAAGTATGCAACACACATTATTTGCTTTGTATTAGCGCATGTCCTTGCGCTCCTTGCTGCCTGCCTGCCGGCCTGTCCCCGCCACGTCATATAAATTAGCGGCAATGAAGAAATTGCAAAATTTATGAGTCTCTCAGGAGCAGCACGGCAGTCAGAAAGAGATCGAGAGAGGTGGAGACAGAGAGAGAGAGAGAGCGAGCGAGCAAGACAGATAGAGCGCAGCAGCACACTTTTAAAGATGCAAAGGAGGAGGAAAATTGCGTGAGTTTCGTCCTTTTTGCGTTGAATGTGTTTTTTAAAAATGTCTGGCGGGCATTCAGCAAAAACTGAACTTTCTGTCCATATATACATATATCTATATATACATATTTGAGTGTGTGTGCAGTGTGGGGGAGAGGAAAGCACGAGGCCAATGTGTACCATTTTTCGCCTGTGGCCTGGCTCGTTATGGCCTGTTAAGCTTCACTGAATTGAGTTGTGTGTGTGTGCGAGAACTTGTTTACTTGTATACCTAAGAGGTGTGTGCGTGCGTGTGTGTGTGCGTGTGTCAAGTATTGTTGTTGCTTCTAGGTTGCGTTGAGTTGCGTTGCGTGTCCGGCTACGTGTGCAAATCTCATCTTTGAGTTTGGTCTTAATTGAAAGTCAGTTTTTAACAGCTGTCACTGCATTTTGGGCCAACGGCGGGACTTTTGAGCTGAGCGGTAATCAAGAGTTCACCTCTTGCCAGAGAGTTGACTAGCACATCAGCTTGGGGACACGGTTTACTTTTGTATCCTTCACCACTTTTGTAAGCACACATTCTCTTTATGAGATTTATCTCCTGGGAGAGCACAACTAATTGTCGTAGTAATATTAAATGTTTTATTGAAATTTCTTTGGTATTTATTACTTTCGTTGAGAGGATGACACTGTGGCGCAGTCTCTTAGTAATTTTGTGTAATGGAATTAATTTGGTTGTACTTAGTTCGCTGCTAAACTTCACATGAAAGTCAATTAAGCGACTTACGACCATGCCTAGTTACCTGAACAGTAGTCCACAAGCATTTCCCACTCCCATTTACACTACATATAAATATATTAATTTCCATTAACGCATCCCCACACTAGACGCCCTTCCGCTGAAAAGGTTTATGATGCGAAGGTTTCGTGGCGAAGTCGCTTCTACTTCTGTTTCGCATTCTCTTTCTCTCTCACACTCTCTCTCTCTCTCTCTCTCTCCGAATCTCTTCATAAAACTTGACAGACACGGAGAGAAAGTTGCGCCAAATGACCGAATAGCCGAGTGGCGAATGGCAAATCTAATTAAGCAGCCTTGTAGCTTTCTACGAAATGCTCAAGCATTAACGCCAAGGGCCATAAAATGGCGCCCAACGTACGTCGCAATGACAGTGGCGTCTGGAATGAGTTCAATTGGCTTTTTCTTCATTAGGCTTAGACGAAAGCGAAGTTTTTATGGGTGCTCCCAACAATATGCACTTAAATGTTTCTAAATTTATGTCGACAAAGTTGCAAGCAGGCATATTAAGTATACCACATGTTGTGCTCAGCAATGTTCTCGCTCTCTCTCTCTCTCTCTGTCTCTCAACAATGCAATAAAACTCACAACGCTCAGCATTTCTTTCACTATTCTCTCTGGTGTTTTGCTATGCTTGAGCTGTTGTTGTGTTTGTTGTGCAGCTTTGTTCGCTAGCAACCCGCTAAATGCAAAACGGAAGCAGCACAAATTTTAATTGGATTTCCGCTTTTCCTTTATGTATTTGCCGAGTGCCGTTCTAACAATTTTTCATCTCATTATGAGTTATGAGCTGCACTGCATGTGTTTTTATTTTTTTCCTATTCTCACAAGAATAACACTGAAAAGCTTTGGCTAAATGTTTCATTCTTTACATGATTTCAATGTGGGTGCGAGGCAACAAAAAAAGTTCAAATTGCTTTGGGTTCATTGCTGGTTTCATATTCAAAAATATTTCGACGTAACACGACGGGTAACTTTGATGTTAAATGAGGAACAATGCGAAAATGAAATTTATTGCTTACAGGGAAACTTCTAGTCGTTTCTCTCATTTTGAGTGGACTAATTGTTTTCTTTTTTGTGTTTGCTCTCAGAATGTATAATTTGTAAGATTAGATTTTATGGTTTTCTCGCTCAGTTTTATTCCCTTTAGCTTCTTCCGGTTGCACATAATGAAAATGAGAATGAAAATTTCGACTATACTCTGCGTGTAATGTTTCGTGAATACATTTTGGGTTAGCATATTGTGCGTTGGTAATTAAACTCCCTCAACTGGAATTATTGTCACTCTCTCATAATGCCATTAAAAGTGGCCATCAATGTTGGCATATGTGAAGTAATTTGATTAGCTTTTTGCCAGCCAGAAAAACTACTCCCCAAAGGTTAGTGCAACAATTTTGTGGGGCTAAAACTATGTAGCCAGAACAAAAAGCAAAAGAAGAACGTAACATAATTCAATTTATTTGGGACAAATTGACTGTCAGAAAGAGCCGGAGCAGGCCAGAAAGTTGAGTCCCCAAGTGGACCCACAAAAAAAAAAAAAAACGCACACACACCAAAAAATAAATGAGAAGGAGTGTGTGTGGGGGAATTGTGTGTGTGTAACATATGCAAATTGAGAAATCGCTTAGGAAAGTACTTTTTGTGCTGGGCGCCAGAAACTGGCTTTTGAATAATTTCTGCGACATGCGGGAATTGGTTGAGTGCAAAGTGTCTAAATCATAAGGAAATTTGCAATATATATGAAACATTTTACACTACATAGTCGTGTAGTTCCCCAACCTAAAGATAGAAAATGAATAGTTAAAACCCCTGCTAACAGTTGACTTTACGATCCGACAAAGTTGTGACGTGGAAATGTGGCAACAGACCACAACAGAGGTGGAGTGCAAATGCCCACAAATCAGTTGACCTCGCACAACAATCGTGCTTAGAAGTAGGCTTGAAAAAAAAGCTAACAACAAAGCCAAATGCTTGCGTGTCTGTGTGTTGAATTATTTATGCGCGCACGACAACAACAACAACATTAACAACAATAATAGCAAGAAACAATAGAATCGCAACAACTCCAACCATGATAGCAGCAGCAATATGTGGCCAAAGGGAGGAAAAGGTTAAACATGGAAACGTGTAAAGGGACAAATAAAAGTAGTTAAGAAAATTCTATGTATGAAATGACAGATACTGCGCAATTAAAATATATGTGAGTATATTAATCTTTAATACATCAATAAATTTAACTTAAAGTTTTGAAAGATACTCCAATGCAAATTAATGAAATAATGAAAATGAATGAAATAAATGTTTTGTTGGTTATCTAAAGTGCTGCTTGAAACCAACACATTTAATTAAGTCTATCATAATTCAAACATATGATTTTATTTATCAATATAAATTCAATGTGAATCTTAAACTGTATAGCTAAGTCGTTGATAATTCTTTGATACAGATCATCCCAAAAAAAAATATCTACTATACATAATTCTAAGCGCAGTTACCATATTTTAAAGATGAACAATTGCTTTATTACCGTTTCATTATTTATATAATCAAATGTGAAATTGTTATCATAGTTTTCATTTCCAATTCTTACCAAAAATTCCTTGACTCTCTAACGTTTTTACAGGGTATGACCAGAGACTGAGCTCCACACACACATACGCTTGTACCACACACTTACACTTCGGTCGTTACACCCACTCACACACACACACACAGAGAGAGACACGCGCACATACGCAGACATCCGTAATGGCCACATGGCGCGACTCTAACAAAGGCGAGTTTAGTTTTTGACTTTTGCCTGCCACATTTCGTTGCAGTTGTTGTTGTTTTATACACTTTCTTGCTTTTTAGATTTTCCTTGGTCCTGTGTTACCCCTTTTTTCGCCCTGTTGGCAGCACATGTGGGGGCGGTGGGGGGAAGGGGGTAGGCGTCAAAGGGGCGTGTCGCCGACAACGCCACGCTGTCTGGCTCGAGCTTTGCGTTTGTTACTTTTTTCGTTTTCTTTTTTCCCCACTTTTGTCTCCGGCTTGGCATTTGGGCGGCTTATAAATTATGGAACAAAATGTCGGCTTGAGCTTTCCCCCTGCTGCCCTGAGTCGAAAGTTTCACAACATAATTGCTTGTCTGAGTGTGTGTGTGAGCTTGAGTGAATGAGTAAGAGCGTGCGTGGTTGTAAATGTTAAATGTAATATCCGTGTGGAGCTGCTGCCTCTGTTGTTGTAGTTGCTTGTGGCTGCCTTGAGTGGCAAATACTTAATGTAAGCGAACATAAAGACTTCTCGATTGTCATGCCGCAGGTTAAACTCAAGTTACTGCAACTCACCTGAAACGAAAACGAAAAAAAAGAAAATCACGTTAATATCAATTCAATATTCGCAACTGCCGATAAGTGTTTGACTTATTTTCTAAACTGTCAGACGAATGTGAAACCATTGACCAACACAATCAATGTCAATTGCAGACTACCACTAGTTGAAGTAGATGAAGAAAAGCATCAATAAGTGGTATAGCCCAGCACTGGACACTATAATTTCAATATTGGAATTGCACTTGTTGGCTTGCGCACTGAGCCAAATAATTGGATTTAGAATTAATACATATAATTGATTGAATATTGTAAAGTTTTAAACTATATATTCACCATAGATAATATAACTTAAAAATTGTACTAAATATAACTGAAATTCTTTTTTCAATTAGATTTTAGCAATTAATATTAAATAATGAGAAAAATGCATTAAATTCATGCTTTACTTAAGTATGTTTTATCTATTGTGGACGATGACTATTTGAATTTACTTAATTTCATTATTTCACTATTTTTTACAACTTACGCTCTTATTTCATAAAGTTCGTCTATCATTAATCACACCCAATTGAGCTTTATTATTGATTGTCGGTATCTCCCTTTCGATACTTTTATAAAATGTGTTGCTGTGTTGTGTTTAAATATTAACGAATAATAAATGAAGCAACTTTATACAATAGTAAATTATTAATGTTTGAACAGCAAATCGAGTTTTTCTCTCAGTGTGTGGACACTTTTAATGCTCGATGTAGTCGATGTATGTACTGTCTGTGCGCCTCGATGTTTATCGTTAAATTCAATTTGCAATTTATAAGATTTCATGCAACAACAGAAGGCAACGCTTGTTATCGCACATATGTATATACAAACATACATATAAAGAAAGAGATACACACACCCACTCACATACACTTACACGCAGAGAGAACACGCACTCTTTAGTTGGCCCCTATAGATATGCTATAAATTGTGCAAGGCAAATGGGCAAATGGCAGCTGCGCGCATTCCGTCTGAGTGCAGCACAATGCGGGAATACTACAAGCTGCTGGGTTTTGGCTACCAACGGGCATCGAGGCCTGGGGATGGAGATGGGGATACGACTTTATAGCAAGCATTGTTCATTCAAATGGAAGCCATACACTTGTGTGTGTGTATATATTTGTGTCATGTGCTGGTTTCATGGCTTGGTCAGATGCCAAAGTCATGTCGACATGCCCACATGTCCCTTGCAAAAGGTAAACGAATAATCAGAGCAGAAATTCAACTAACCAAACAAAATAAAAAGAGAGAAGAATATTATCTAATCTATGTGTACAAAAACTTTGCTTTTTTTTGCTAGTATAATAAGTAAATGATTTGTCATGTCAGCTGCTTTAGCGATAGTTTATGTGCAGATTTTCATTACCCAAAAGGACTGCAGACAAATAGAATTCCATTTGCAGATACTCATATGCAAAGCAAGCGGCAAAGCCAAAGGCAAAGCAAAAGCCAATACCAATACCAATACCAATGCTAATGCATTGTGTTCACTTTTTATACTACTGTCAAGGGAAGCAAACCGAATGCCAATTTGAATACTCATACGAGAGCATTCATAGAATATTCCCATCTATAATGTAGCTCGTTTCCGTCATCCGTTTTCCGGTTGCTGCTGCTTACATTCTTTCTGACTTGTTCACATTCTTGCTTGTTATGTACTCAGCTCTATTTGCGGCAACTTTTCATTTGTTTAGATATTTTTCCTGAATTTCGGCTGCGTTAGCTTTAATTTATGAGACGCAATTGATATTGAAGAAATTTCTATAACTCGCAATTACAACTTACGAAAAACGTTTAACTCATTTTAAATTATAACTGTCTTGTTTAATATATTTAATTAATAAATCTATTTTTGAAGGAGTATAAAGAGTACTTAATTATCATATAAAGTTTAATTTAGTATTATAAACTTATTTAATAAAAGGAAATACTAAAATCTAAAATAAATGAGATCATTTGAAAAATGGTTTTTGTTTGTAAAAATATTTTTTAAAAGGAATATAGTAAGTTAAATTGGCATAATCAGGAAATAAAATGCAGATGTACAATTAATAAAGATTCATAAGGAATACATTTTAGAAACTAATAATGATTTTTTATTTAACAAATTTAATGGTTTTTAATTACAATGTTTGAAATAGAAATTGAAAGAAGTGAAGTTTTTCTAGCGCAAGTAACAAAGTAGTTTTAGTGCTAGAAATGTTCTATGTTCTGGCAGCAAAATTGCGTGTGTTGCACATGCTTGCATGCTACATGCCGCAAACCATGAGTGTGTGTGTGTGTGTGCATTGTGCTGCGTGCTTAAGCGCTTTTACTACTTAGTTAAACAATTTGGTTAAAAGTTGAAAAACACACACCAAGATACAACACTCACTCCTCTCTGTTGCTTGCTGCTGTTGCCAGCGTGAAACGTGCGTGCAACACAAGCAGCAAAGAGAGAGACAGAGAGAGAGAGGAACACGATGATTCCCATGGAAGCGGCAGAGACACGTACGCGAAATGAGCTGCAAACTGGGCGTGGTTACCAGGTGGCAGTTGGATGTTGTGGCAACATAATTGCGTCAAAAAGCCAGTTAATAAGGTAGTGGGAAAAATCAAGCGCGAAGCGTGGCTTAAATTTAATTTGTGCAAAGAAGTTGAAAGTAATTTTCATTTTGTTGTTAGCCGAATGTTCTTTTCTCTGGCAATTAGCTGCCAAAGAGTAAATGCTACCTGTCGACATACACACACATACAGGGACAGACACATACATTAAATAACACATTTAAGCGAGTCGCCTGCTAACACTAATTAGGCACCACGCCCCCGCTTCGGAGGGGTGTGCTGCTAATTAAGCGTGAATTTATGCATACACATGTTGCGCATACGCCTCGTTTGCCCTAAACTACAGCTACAGTTGGGAAGGCATTCGAATGCATAACTCAGCTACAACAGTCGTATTTCTATTCAGACACAGATACAGACACAGGCACCGACACATACACATCTACATTTATTATTCATGCTGCCCAATTATGGGGCCTTCAACTGCAGAGAAACATTCAATTTTAATGTTGAGCGCACATTTTTAGTAACATTCTGTTACAAGCATTCACAGGAAGTGGTTGTTTCCCCTCTTTCTATTCTATCTATCTTGGGATAGATACTCTTTATACATTTCAACTTTAGGGATTTGGCATAAAATGGCAATAATTGTAGTCACAGGATATCCTAAAGTCGTGTCTTCCTAATTTAAACTTTTCCCTATTTACAGCTGGGCAGTTAAGCAGATGTTTTTTTGGTCATTAAGTTTTATTTATATGCTCGAACACAAAGCGCCTAAAAGACACCAGCGAAAAGAAGAAAAAGATTCAGATTAGCTAGAGTAAAAGAGAAAAAGATACGCTAATGCACACATAATTGCAGGCGCCATGCAACTGAGTGTAAAATGTCATATAATTTATGATCTGATTAAAAGCTTCGTTCTTCGGTCTGCTTTAAATAAACAATCCAATTATTCAAACAACAAATTTATTTGCTGCCTTCTGTCTCTGTTTTCTTGCTCATGCTGTGAGTGTCGAAATGAGCTTATTTAAGCACCAATTGCTTTCACATTTCAAACGCCATACAAACATAATGCGTGTTTGTTTATTTGCCACAGAGCACATTTCAACAAATAAATAAACACTTTGGGATGAAGACAATTACAAAATGAAATTAAAAGAAAAATAGTTCGATAAATTAAAAGCAATTTCTACCAAGACATTTTTTGTCTGTGCTTTTAGTATTATTTCGCAGTCAGGACAAGACAAGTCGGCTAACTAAGTAAGTAGTTCAAGTTGTGCTCTCGTTTAGCCATTGACTTTGAAGTGGATTAGGGCAAGAAAAGGTGGCATCAAATTTCATTTATAAGCTCCAGCAATTGATGCTGTTAAATCTGCAAACAATTTCCCTCTTCCCTCCCACTCACCAACTGAAGAGCACATTTATGAAATCTGATCTTTGCCCCTGGAAACATAAAAACAACTTTAACTCTTTAAGCCAGCTGCAGCAACGCCAGGACGATGAAGGAAAGCCACAATAGAAGCCAGTTTGAAATGTGGCCAACAGCTGTTGCAAAGAGAACCAAGGCGACTTGTAAAACAATATAATTAATAATTCAAAAGCACAAAAGTTCAATAAATGTTGAACAGGACCAGACCAAAATCCTTAAAGAGTAGAAAGAGAGAGAGAGAGAGAGAGAGAGAGAGAGAAGGGGCAACTAAGCGCTCTTGTAAAATTTCGGGCAATAAAATCAACTTAATTATAACAATGGTTATAAACAGCAGCAGCAACGACAGCAACAACAACGAGCCAAGCATGCTACACTCAAGAGTACTCGATGATGAGAATACCCTGACTCGAGTGTCGACAGCCGATCAGCGGTGCAGATAGCAACCAAATCGTTAAACAACTTGTATATACCCTCTACTCATATTATTCTGATATATTGATAAGTTGATTATACCTTTTCATAATTCATTTGGTTAGGGTATAGAAGATGCGAAGTGGTTGCGAAAAACTGAAACTTTTGTGTACAGCTTTTGTTTTTCTAATGAGCTGAGGCAGCAGCCGAGAACAGCAACAAGAAGAAGCATAATAATAACAACAATAACAACATTTTCATAAACTTGCCAAAATGAATTTAGTTGAAGACACAAGAAGACATAGCTCCAGAAGAAGAAGAAAAGCGCCACGAGATGAGGATGAGGATGCTGCTTCTGGGGTTAAATTGTTGCGCATATGTTGCATAACGAACGTAACGCACGTTAGCGTTTCTGCTTTTTCGGGGGCAACGTTGAAGTTAACTCGGTAAGCAGCTGCCACAGTTGCCACGGCACGGCACAGCTCAGCGTTGTTGCAACAATGCCAAAACAAACGACGTCGTCGCGTCGGATAACGAAACGGAAACGGAAGTTGCTTACAAGCGTTCAACTAAAATTCTAACACAGTCAGAGAGCATATATAGACAGGCGCACTCACAAACATTTATACAGTCAGACAAGAACGAACAATGCCAGAGAGAGAGAGAGAGAGAGAGAGCGAACGTCTTAATGGCATAAGCTTTAAAATCTGCTGCATACTTTATGGCGCTGTTAGTTGAAAATTTCTTTTGCATTTAAATAGTTGCAAGTGGAGTGGAGGAGCTCGCTTAATGCCGTGGGAGACGCCGCTTTGATTAAAACAAATAAATGCCATTTTATTCGAGCTCAAGAAATGCAAATGTAGCTGTTCAAGAATAAAATCTTTAGCATATCATAGAGCTAGCTTTGAGCTGTGAGTGCTGCCTTAAGGGTGTTTACCTAATAACACGATAAAATGAAATAAATCAAATTCTATTCCAGTAAAATGCTACACTTAAATATTATTACACATATTCTTTAAAGAGTTGCTAACAATGCGAAAGTTGCAATTCTTTAAATATCGATTTAAGTCTCCAGCAACTTGATTACCTTTTATCACTCGCAAATTTAAGCCTTTTTAAAGCACGACAACAAATATTTATATATGTATTTATTATCAGAGCAGTGTCGTCATCGCCGCCAGCTGATAAAAAATATGTGATGTTGATATTTTTTGTTTACATTTGAAAGCAGGAATTCGTGTGTGTCCATGTGTATGTGTGTGTGCTTTGTGTGTGTGTCTGCATTTAATTAAGTTTCTCAACATCAAACTCACCCTCGCTGAATTTCTCTCTGTCGCTCTGCGATTATCTCTGCCTGTGTTGTCCTGGTTCATGTGCGATTACGCTGATAACTTTCATTAAACCATTTTTTTTTGTGTTGTGCTTTATGGCCAAGTATTTTGTTGTTGTTCTGTTTTTAATGCTCGTAAAATATTTATGGCATATTCAATTGAGCGTCTGCGAATTTTTACACTCTTAAACTGGATACTTGAACTTAGAAATAAAATGTGTAACACTCTCCCAGATTTCCATTTCCATTATGATAATATTTGTGTTTAGTGCTTTATCTCAATACCTTCTATTGATCTTCTTTCTCTCATTTCTCTATATTAACATGTTAGGGTATTCCACCTTCTGCCTTGTGGAAATGCTTTATTTACAACACATTTTTTATTTTTTACAATTTTTGCGTGAAAATGATAAGCTTTAAAGTATTTGGCGTTTATATGGGCGTATATTCACAATAAATACTGTGCAAATATTTGTTTACACACAAAAAAATGTTTAAAATATGCATGAAATGTTTTTCCAAAGGACATTAAGTCCTTTGCAAAACACACACGACGAGTATAAAATGGCTCAGCTTGTATTAACAAATTTAAAATGATGTGCATAGAAAAAAATAAATATGTCAAGATAATGCCACAAAATTCTGTATTTGTTAAATGATGCGACATAATTTATAAAAAAAGTGCAACAAATTGAATAAATTGAAGTCTTATATGAGGTGAAGGTTAAAGACAGCCCACAAATAATATAGAAGATATTTAAATGTTAAAACTATATTCAAATCGTTTAAGGAAATTGGGTATAAAGAGAAAAGGTGCTAAGAAAATAGAACTTTGGGTAGCGGGCATAAAAATTATGTTTAAATCATCTAGGGGAAACCAAAACTAGAGAGAAAAGGTGTTAAAAAAAATAGACAAGACTTGCTTTCTATATCTTAGAATTTCTTAATAAAATGTACATGAGGTGTAGTTTTAAAAACAGCCCAGAAATATCAGTGTGCAAATTAAGAATTGGAAATAATCATTATAACATACAATAGAAGTGAAGACTTGGTGTCTTTACTTGTTTTCTATACTTAATAAAGTTAGGTGAAGTTTAAAGGCAGCGTACAAATATCAATGTATAGTATTTCGATTTAAAAATTGTCCTAAAAACTGAGGTGATAACAAAGGATCAAAGACTTGTTCTGCGTAAAATAGTATTACATGAGATGAAGTTGAAAGACATTCCGCAAATTTAAGTAAGGAAATTCAAAATAGGAAGCAAAGAAGCTATCATAAGAGCGAAAGCATTTTACCTATAATTTCAAGTATCTCTGTGAAATGTATTCAAAAGAGTTAAGAACATCTAAAACCAATTTGATGTTCAGAACCTCACTTCTCAATCACAATAATACCAAGCGATTCCTTGTTTCCAAAGGGTGCATTGCGCTTTATTATACGTCGTAACAATAAGTAAATTAAATTATCGGTTGCTTGCTTGTGTCAATTAATCCTATTTCTTAATGCAAAATATATGTATAGGACGCCCATTATGCGGTACATCCAATAGATATAGTTTGATTAAATATGATTTGAGTAAATATGTTTGGATAATAGTTAGATAAATTGGTGCTCATAGTTTGAGCTTCATTTCGTCCAGCATGCGATAGACTTTGATAAACTTCTTCTCGACCAGCTCCGTGAAGGCTTTGATCTCGTTGCGCACTATGGACAGCTCGAGAGCAGCGTCTGAGCTTCCTGTGCCACCGCCATCGCACTTCTTGGTGGCCTTATTGCTGTCGTACCAACAGGCAATCCCATCAACATAGTCATCTACCAGTTCTGGTGCAGTTACATCCTCCATGAACGAGATGTCACGCTTTTTCACAAACGAACTCATTAGCAGTTGGAGGAAATCGCAGTTCCAGTTGTTCAGCTGAAAGTAGAAATACTGCAGCGCCTTGAGGCCATCGAAGATGGTGATCTTCATCGAGTAGATGCCGTTTCCCGAGATGTCCAGCATTTGCAGCTGCGCCTGCTTCTTGAAGAGACCCTCGGCAAACTCGGGAGCATTGATCGACGACAGATTAAGACGCAGCAGCGCAGTGAAGCGCCTGAAGGGATTCCCCTGTAAATTGCCCAAGGGATTCTGTGATAAATCCAAACCAGTCACATTGCTGGCATGTGTGATCAGTGGAATATCCGTCAGCGAATTATTGTGCACATCCAAGTCCCGGACAAAGCCATGGACTGTCACACGACGCAAGTCGCAACCATGGGCGACGGCCTGTTCCAACATTGAGAAATTCAAAGTCAACTCTGGCATAATGTTGCCAGAGATGTCCAACAGCTGCAGATGGGGCTGCAGCTTCAACAACTCCGATTCAAAGGCCACAAATCGATTGTCCGCCAGATTGAGGCGTGTCAAATTCAAATTCCTATCGAATATGCCACGCGGCATCGCCTGCAATCGATTGCCAGCCAAATTGAGGTCCAACAATTTGCGCAGACTCGCAAAGACGCTCAGCGGCAACTGTTCCAGTTGGTTGCCGGCCAGCGAAAGTTCCTTCAGCTCCTTGAGCGCATGGAAGCTGTGATTGTGCAGACCTTTGAGCAGATTGTGCTGCAGTTGCAGCGTGGCCAAATTGTCAGCACCGAGAAATATGTTCTTCGGTATGTCTTTCAAGCGATTGTAGCCCAAGTGAAGCTGCATCAAATTGCTGGCGCCCTCGAACTGCGGCTTCTCGAACGACTCCAACGAGCAGTTCTCCATGCGCAGCTGCTGCAGATCCGGAAAGGTGTCGAACATCAGATGCGGTATCTTGGCAATGCTCGAGTTGAGGAACGTGAGCGCCAGTTGCTTGGCAATCGGTGCCTGCGAAAAGATCACGTAATCGCTGCGAGCAATGTGCACATCGGTGCAGATGCCTGCGCTGCAGTGATCCTGCAGCCAAATGCGACGCAGCTGACCCGCAGTGGGACCCACAGATCCGCCACTAGAGCTGCCACTGCTGTGGCAGACAATTAATGCACATGTTGCCAACAGCGAGAGTAGCAGACGTCGCGACTGCCACATCCCGACCCGAGGACACCAAAGCAAAAAACGGCGCGAACAACAATGCGAGGAGACGACGTTTCGAGGAGGCGACGAGCGCCCAACGACGCGCACGCCACGGCGCAACTTGCTCAACTGTTTGGAACTGGAAACTCGTCTCGTTTTAGTTGACACAAGCAAGCAAATCCAGATGCGGGCTGGCAATCATGCCACACACACACAGCAGCAACAGCAGCAAAAAAAAAAGGGGGTGCAACCCCAACAAGCTGCAACTCATTCGCCGCGTTGTTAATTCAATTCAATTATATGCTTGACATTTTTTCACTCGATTTGTTTCGAGTTTTTGCCCAGTTTCCAGTTTCTATTATTTACATATACTCGCTTATATGCACTCACATATCATTTATGTTGCTCTAAGTAGCACGAAATATTTCATCTATGCTGAACTTTCAGTTTCATAGACTCATTGACTATTTCTATTTACTATATTCGTAATTTAGTTTATTTCTGTTTCGTGTCTATCTCTCTTTTTTGTTATTTTCATTTACTTTTTGTTTATTCTTTGTTTAGTTGTCGGCTTGATGAAAATAAATGTTTTTTAAAGTAGGAAATGCCAAAATGCCGAAGGGGTGACCACTGCGGCTGTTTGATAGAATAAATATTAGGAAATTCCAGCTGAAATTAAGCTGGGTAGTTATGTTTAAGTACTCAGAACATTGCTTGGGATTTAATTAGACTAAAATTACATCCGCGGAGTTGAACTTATCTTGGGAGTATAACAAAAGCTCTTTAGGAATTTATTTGTAGATAATTTACAAGTTTGTTCTCATATCATTCGCTATTATTTATGTTTGTTTTTTTGCAGAAGAGCTTTGTAAGATGTCGTCACTGCCCGACCTTTATTATCTTTGGATCTCTATCAACGACATAAAAAATCGATTACAAGCTCAACAGCTTCTAGTTAAGCACCACACCCGAAGATCATTAAAAAGATAAGTCAATTGCTAGTTACAGCCTTAAGTGGAACCGGTTTTTGTGGTGCTGTGCTCTGACCCAGTTAGATTAGTTAGATTTTCTGAAGAGAGTTGATTGAACTTAAGACTAAACCGTTAGATTAATGGGAGCGCAAAAGCACCTTCCAGGAATCAATCAATGATTGCGATTATTATCGCTGTAGTATAAAAGTATAGAAACATCACACTATGGGCACAGTGAACCAAGATGATTGTCAGTGTGAAGACGCTGGGTAAGAAAACCATTTCTAAAAATAATAAACTAAGCTAACTATTTAAATTTCTAGCCTTTTTCCTGGGCATCGTTAGCCTTTCTCAGGCACAAGCACTTCTGCCAGGACTGCGGGTGGCGGCCTTAGCTCGCAGCGCTGCATCTGATGCAGAGGTAGATAATCCCCAAATTGTTCTATATACGGCAAGTGATCAGCTGAAACGCAGTGATGAAGACGATGGGATCAATGGGCCGCAAATTGTGGAGTCAGAGCCCGAAAAAGACAGTCGTCGAGTGCCTGACTATCTTTATTCAAACACGATTCCCATGCTGAACGAACAGAATGTCAAGTACCAGGTCCCTCAACTAACAGCTCTGCCCATTGCCTATGGCCCACCGATCATCTCCGGCTCCCACCGACCCTCCGGCAACATTATCAGCAACAACAACAATAACAACAATGTGCCTTATGTGGTTGTTCCTCGGATGCAATTGGGTTTCAATGTCCATGGACAATCGAACGTCAATTGGCCAAGTTTCAATATTCTGCCCGAGAGCTCCGCCACACAAAAGGAGGATACTTCGGGGGTGCAATATGTGTACGTGGCTGGACCACCAGGAGAACCTGGACCACCTGGACAACAAGGTCTACCTGGACCTCCAGGGCCGCAAGGACCTCGCGGCTATACCGGCGCAACTGGAGCACAAGGCAGACAAGGAGCTCGTGGTCCACCTGGCTACTCGTCGAGCAGTGCTCAGAGCTCGGCTCAGAGTCCTCAGGGTCTTTGGTATACGCAGAGCAACAGCAACATCAACGGCAACAGCAACAATAAGCCACAATATGAACATTTCACGAATGGTTACCACAACTGAGCACATTAAACACTGAACTGAAAATTGTTTGGGGTTTATTTTTAGAAACGCGAAGGGGGCTTTGGGGAATTGAGCGTTGCTTTGCCAGCAGTGTAATAGAATTCTGCGGACATTTGTACTCGTGATTCCCCAACAGTAGGTAGAAATTGCGCCCGTTGTTTAGCGCATGATTTTTACGTCACTAGAATATCAGACAATATATGTATGTAAGTACATTTGGATCTCCATTGAAGAACTGAGAAACAAGGCACTTTTACAACAATGTACTACATATATTATATTAATCAATGGGCGCCTACAGCAGATAATTCTGATTAGTAACCATGGTGTCTTTAGTCAACTCTTCACTGCCATTGCATTCAGCAGGAAATAAAATAAATATCATACCAATATGTATCGGACAGATTACTGATACTTATTGTGAAACATATTTTTTTTAGGATGAATGAATTTTTTTTTGTAATATTTACTTTGAATTTACATTAATTAGTATTTATCAGCTGATTTTTGTAGAATTGCTAAAATATTGAAACGTTTTTGGATTAGATTGGATGAAAAGGTATTATAAAGAAACAAATTACAGATGGATCTTAAAAATTTCGTAATTACTGCTCAGTATTACGTGCTGAATGTTTCTTTAATAATAAAAGAACAATAAAGATTAGAAAATTAGGATAAACCCCGGAAATTGCAAAACTGTTGAACTTTATAAAAAAGTTTAAATTGATCCGTTAAAACAAAAAAACGCAAGCTGTTTATTAAATTTATTGTTGATAGCAAGAGAAGTAAATTCTTCCTGCGAACAATCGTCATAAATTTCTTTGTTATAATAATACTCAGAATACGACAATTTTTATTGTTCTTATAATTCTTAAGATTTCTTTTTTAATTCTTAAGAATTTGGATGAGACTACAGTTGACGATTGAGAGTAAAAAAACTACTAAGAGAGATACTAAAGATACTACCCAAATAGTTCTGTAGAAACGCTATACAATAAAGTAATACAAAAATTTATTACTAAGTCCGATTAAGCGCTGAAAAAGAAACTTGCTGTCATTCAACATAACTAGAACTCAAGTATGCCTGACTTTTTGAATTGCCCATTCACTTATTGTCCCGCATTCTGTTCTCTGTTCTATTCCCTGTTCTATTCCCCCGCATAATTCCACAGAATCGCACTTCAATATAGCAAACGCAACACGTCTTTTTTTTGGGGGCACGTTATGTGCATACGTGAGATTATTTGGTATAGTGCTTATTATATGAAATGTCGTACTATACAAGTATGTCAAAGCGTAAAGTGTCGTCTGCAGAATGAACACTCGTGCTTGGTGTCATTTTATGGCACACACACACAGACTCATATACAGATTCACACACGTAGACACACTAACATACTCATATTATGATGATTGTGTGTAATTTACATAGATTTTGATACCCCGCTTGACGGGGGCAGCTTTGCCTTTTTTATTGTTTTTTCTCATTTTTTTTTTTTTTTTTTGGCTTTGGTTTTGGTTTTTGGGTGCCCCATTGACGGCCATTCAATTGGCGACAGTTTACGGTTCTTGTTGTTGCTATCTGAGCAGCACCTGACAACGACAGCGACAACGTTGTGTTCTCCCTCCAATCTTACCCTCTCTTTCTGAGATAAACTCTGTCCTGTGTGCCACACACACGTAAATGATATCACATTTACACACTACTATACAAAATCACTAACACACACACACACACACATACACACCTACAGCATTTACAGCAACTACACCTACACAGCGACACTCTTAGTGAGCTGTTTCTCATGTTTCAGACGTTTGGCATTTTGGGGTCTGCGTTGATGGCAACAATCTGTGGCATAGTCTCTGATCTTATTGTTGTAGTCGTTAGTTTTTATTGCTCTTCACTACACAGCATTTACAATAGTATCACACAATGTTGCTGTTGTATTGTTGTCACTACTCTTGCTAATGCTTTTGGTGTTGCTGCTGCTGCTGTTGCTGCAGTTGTTTGTCCCGCTTTACTTAAATTGATACGCAGCACGCATTTGTTTCAATTAAATGAAAATGTTTTATGTGCTTCGTGTCGTTTTTACAACTGTAAAACACAGGAAGGGCACTTTAGACTATGTGTGTGTGTGCTGCGGGTTGCAGGAATTATGTGTATTTAATTGTATGAAATAGTTTAAGAGTCGCAGAAAATACAGCAAACATTTTTCTTCCATTCGACATTTTCAAATCATCGCAGTACGGAAAGTCCAATCCGGTTATTTAGCTAACAGTAAGTACGATTTATTGCATTTCGTACAAAAATTCTCTATTCAAGTTATTTATATTTTAACTTTGAATTTTTTTGCAGAGCTATAACCAAATCATTTTGTTTAAAGTATATAGTATTTTTTAAAGCTGCTATCTACTTTATATTTTTCCCAATTTATTTTGTGTTTTGAGCATTAAGCTTATGTTAAATATTATTTTCCGCTGTTTCATAACAATTTTTGTATATTAAAATATATGTGTACAGTAAAATATAAATATAACAATGTACTTTATATGAACTTATGTATAGCGATCAATATAAAATTGTTTGCTTTTCCTATAGAAACATTTTTATAAATGCTCTTTCATTCTAGCCACCCCAACGACAAGCCCAAGGCACATATTTCTTGCCTGTTAATGTGATTCAAATACAGATAAGAATACAAGAACATATGTGAAGGGAGGCGAGCATGATAAACAAAATGTGTAAACAGGCAGAGCACGAAAATGGAATAAAATTATTACGAGGAAAATCTAAGCAAAATACTCAGAAGTTGCAAAAAACAAGTAAGAAAGCTACAGTCGAGTGTACTCGACTGTGAGATACCCGCTACCCATTTTGAATAAAAGAAATATATTTTGCGATATTTTCACAAATTATACCGAATATACTGCAAAATACTAAAAATATACCAAATGGTATATTTGGTATATCGACATAGTACCGTATTCAAAATATACCATTGACGGCACAATATACCAGATTGTCAGACAAAGCAACTAAGAGCCCAAGTAAGTTGGCGTTTATGCCCATACAAAAGTATTTCTTTAATAACTTCGACAATTTTTATCTGATCGCAACCAAATTTTCAGAAATCATAACTATTATAGTAGTTATTATATATACCAAAATTCGGAACTCTAGTTTTATTCGATTATTTTGATTTGCGGGGGCGGAAGTGGGCGTGGCAAAAATTTGAAACAAACTTGATCTGCGTGCAAACATAACAAATTCTGTCGAAAAAAAATTATAGCTCTATCTCTTATAGTCTCTGAGATCCAGTGTTTCATACGGACAGACGGACAGACACACAGACGGACAGACACACAGACGGACAGACGGACATGGCTATATCGTCTCGGCTGTTGACGCTGATCAAGAATATATATACTTTATAGGGTCGGAGATGCCTCCTTCTACCTGTTACATACATTTCCTGCCGGCACAAAGTTATAATACCCTTCTACCCTATGGGTAGCGGGTATAAAAAAAGTGCGTATAGGTGAGGCAAAAGTGAATATGAACACGAAGTGAGTTGACAAAATATTTGAAAAGTAAATTAAAAGAATAAAGTTTGAGTAGTGCTTCGATTTTCAAAGATTAAATGTGAATAACATTCAGCAGATACATTTTATTTGTTGTGTTATTTATTGTGAATGTTAATCGACTTTCTAAATTATATTATTCACGGAGAAAAACACCAACAAGCGCCTCACAAACAAATACCTAACTTGACATAAATAAATATCTTCTGACTTTGATGACAGCCAAAGAAAATGACTGTTGAGGACATTTTCTGATTGCAGTTCAAACATCAAAGGAAATCTCGACATTTCTTGTTCTTGTTGTTTTCCGTGTTTTTGTGTGCTGTGTGTGTGTGTTTGTGCGATAAAGTTAAAATGTTAATAAATATGATTAACATGCCGCTTTTCTTGCTGTTGCCTTCTTGCCGTTAACATGATTATGGCAATAAATAATAAAGTGTTGCCATTGCTTTTCCTCCTTCCCTTTGTTTTTTGCCACATGCCATTTACACGAGCTCAGTGTTTAATTTTCGTTTTCATGGAAATTCAAGAACATCTCCAAATGCTCGCTGTGCAACTTTGAAGTTAGTCTCGCGCCACGTGGCGTATGCGTAATAAGAGAATCACTTAGAAGTATTCTGTGTTCGGTGTAATCAAATGTCTTCATCTTTATGCACCCTTTAAAGTCTTCGTAGTGAATAAATCATCAAGTTTACAGTTGAATAACTCATATGGTTAATTTACAAAAGTTGTTTTCCACAACATTCGCAAAAACATTCTTAGTTAAAGAACTTGCATTAAAACGGGCGGTAAATTATTTTGTTACAAAATACAAGCAGCAGAATATAATAACTCTGTCAGTCCGTGTTGGGCGGAGGCGAAAACAGCAACGGCATTAGAACAAAAAGTTGTCCGTAATTTGCAAGCAAGCAAGGGGCCGGCCAGCCAACAACAAGTTAGCCAAGTCAGCGAAATGAACATTGGCCGGAACTGTGCCGTTTTGCGTGGGAGCAACAAAAAAAAAAAAAAAAATAAAGAAAAAGAATTCCACAATAAGGAAAAGATGAAAAAAACAGAAAAAAAGATAAATAATGCAGAGAAATGCTGGTGAAAGATAATAGGATAAGGCAGGCGAGAGCAGGCAACAGCCGGAGTGGACATTGCAACAGGAAACGTCGCCATTTTCATGCCAGCTTTTCTCTTCAACTTGCATATTTCATGAGGCGTTCAAACAGAGCGCGAGAAATGCTTAAAATGAGCAAACCATTGCCATTTGCCATCTGCCATTCTCCAGTTACAGCTCAGAATATGAATCAACTGCAAACTCAATACCCTTCGCATTCAATTCGTATCGAATGCAACTCAAACTACAAAAAGCACTTGGCGTTTTAATATTACTTATTCATACCACACTCTCTGTCATGCCATGTAATCCAACTTGGCACACTTTTGCCATCACATTGTAATGAGTTGAGCGCCTATTTATTAATTTTTGATGACAACAAGTTCTCTCCCAAAAAAGCATTCTCGCTCACATTTCAGGCAGCTTAAATGTTGAATGAAACTTGTTTGCTAAAGTGAGCCAAGGAACTATAGCATACTTTTTGAGTGCACTTCTCGCAGTTCATTAACGTGATTTATGAGTCTGATGCTCGGATTACGACAGTCACTTGAAAATCTTTAAATACGATACTTACGTAGTACACTTGCAAACAAATTTGAAGAGTTGTTGCTTACCTACAAAGAAAGGAAATATTTTGCATACATTATTAATAAATTCTTGTGCTTAAAGAGATTTTTATTGCAGTTTAAAAGCTCTATGTATAAGCAAGTCTAATCTCACTTTATTCAGGCATACCCCTATTATATTTCCAATTATATTCATTTAACTTATTTGTTGTCTGTTAACCGGGTTTTTTTATACCTGCTATCCATAAGGTAGAAGGGTATTTTAATCGACCCCATAACGTTTATCAATTCTTAGATAATGTAACATTTTTTGGTACAAGCATTACTAACTACAGTTTTAGTGATTTCTGACCGGATAAAAAATTCGTTGTTTTATATGTCGGGTGTTATACATATGTTGAATCTGGTATATATTGTACTATCCGGTTTATGTGGAATGTAATAGTATTTCGATATACCAAATATAGAAATCGTTATATTTCAGATTTCTCTTCGGTGTATTAATTTGATATATTTATACAGTGGTATATTTTGAATGTAATAGTATATCGATGTATCAGATATAGTAATCGGTATATTTTAGTATTTCTTCAGTACATTATTTTGGTATATTTATATAATACTACCACACTGTTATATTTTTTTTCAGAATTAGGTAGCGAGTATCTTGCAGTCGAGCTTGCTCAACTGTAGCTTTCTCACTTGTTTTTCTTCTACGACTGCCTTTCGTGGACTTAACGTTTCGCTTAGCTGCAATTATACCGTACACTAATGACTTTTAATTAACTCTCTAGATTTGTATGCCGAACGAACGCACATG
This sequence comes from Drosophila pallidifrons, assembly GCA_023558445.1. Classification (NCBI taxonomy): domain Eukaryota; kingdom Metazoa; phylum Arthropoda; class Insecta; order Diptera; family Drosophilidae; genus Drosophila; species Drosophila pallidifrons. The sequence goes on from CM042348.1 coordinate 7,045,262, forward strand.
CGGTATAATGCCTTCTGCTGTTCTCTTATCTCGAGCCTTGTTCATGGCTCAGGCTAATGCCTAGTTACCTTTCTATGTGCGTATCGTGTGTGTTTGTGTGTGTTTGTGTGATTGTGTGGGGAAAGCAGACGCTTCTGCTGCTCCATTGGACATAAAAATAGCCCAAAGCGGTGCCATTTCAAATGCAGCTACACCGTTGCCTTAGCCAAAGCCAAAAGCTTAATTACAATACATACACACAGAGCGTTCACACGTGTGCTCACACACACACACATACACACACCTCGAGAGAGGAAGAGAGAGCGAAATATGGAGAGTGAACTGCTGTTGTTGTTGCCATGATTATTCATAACTTGGCAGACATTCGCTTTTATTTATGTGGCCATTTACACAACTGCCTCGTTGACTTTTCCTGCTTTTCCTGCCATTTCCTACCATTCTTTTCTGTTTGCATGTCTGCATGTCTGCATGTGTGTGTGTGTGTTTGTGTGTTGGACGCTCCTAATAGGTGTTAATGTGTTGAATTGTCTGTAAGTCTGCCACACGTAACTTGTCCACAGCTCGGACTCTGGCCATGGCTAACTAACCAACGACTAACGTCTAAGCCAGAAGACACATTTCGTTTAGCCCCCAACGTGTATAAATGAACTCGGTTTCTGCCCCGTGTTGGAAGTGTTAATGAAATTTTGTTGCTTTTCTGCCATGTGGGACTTGGCCAATTACCACAAAATGGTCAATGATAGCGATATCGATGTGAGCAGTTGTCTGCTAATTGTGTGAATGGCAATCTAATTGCGGCTACCTTTAGATATCTATTTTTCTGATGTAACGAAATTAAAAAGCTTTTGTTTCGTTTGCAAAATATTGTAATAGTTGAAAAAGTAGTAAATTGTGTTGAATTTAAAAACATGATTGTAATGTAATATGCAGAAGAGTCTGTAATTATTCTGTACATTTGTGTATAATAATAACAATGTTACACAGAGATATCAATAGAAATATTGGTTGAGCCTTCAGGCCATGAAATACATGAAACATAGCAACAAACTTTTCATGTTTCAATAAGCCTTCACATAAAACATATTTTGAGTTTGCAAAAGTATTATTTAAACTTGATCAATCTACTTTAAATCCGATAATATTAAGTTTCTGTACACAAGAAAGATACATATATACGAAAATTGAAAGTACAACAAGAAGAAATACATTCAACTTTAATAAAAAGAATTACATTTCTTAAAAAATATAATTCAGATAATAGGTATATATTATATTATATTATATATTTAAAAATTGTTATATCTGACATATGTTTAAAAAAAACTAAAATAACTGGACACATCTTTTAAATTTCGTATACGTGCACTTTTTGCCAAGTTGTAGATAATCTTAAATTCATACATACATATGTGCGTGCATTCTTGTTGTTGTCCGAAATGCGGAATATAAAACTACAGACAAGTGTCAGATGTCGCACACACTAAAACTAACCAAGTGCACTGCAATGTCTCTCATTTACTCTCTCTCTCTCTCTTTTGCTCGTTCTCTTGGCTATCTTTATGCATGTGTTTGTGCTTGTGGCAGCAAATGCTTTCATTACGGTTCAAGTGCAACACCGAGTGGCCCACTTGATGTTGACGTTGAACGGCTGACTTTGCTCTGCTCTGCTCTGCCCTGCTTTGCTCTGATCTCACAACGACCCTGAACGAGATGCACCCGAGTGACGCAGCGCAGCGGCTGCGGCTGTGGCAGCCGCCTAAAAATATGCAGCACTACTTTTTTCTTTCTGCTCTTTGCTCTTCTCATTTCTCCTGTAGTGCCACTAACAAGTAAATGACAAAATGACTAAGTGTCTGTGTGTGTGTATGCGAGCGTGTGTGGAAAGCAGGCTAAGGTCAACGGCTAAGTTCAATACACACACAGACAGATAGACACATACAGTCACATAATTGCAACGGTGATTGGCATCCGTTATGTGCGTCCTTTTACAGCTTTGCAGCTGTCAGGCAACTTTTCAATGTCAAGCGAAACGAACAGCACGAAAAGCTTTTGTGTCGTCAACTTTTTTGAATGCCTGCCAAATCCCAAGCCTGCTTTTAGTGTGCCTCTGTGTGTGTATGTCTAAAACAATCAAATAATTCTCTGGCTGATTTATGGACACGTTTCAAGTTGATTAAAAATTGAAAAGCCATGCAGCATTGACTTTTCCATCCTTTCCCGATGTAAATGAAAGTTGGTAATTAAAGTTGTCATCATCGAACTAATGTCGTGACAATCTGCCGAGAGCCGAGAGTAAGTGAATTAGATTTGTTTTCACTTGCCTCGTTATTGCATTGGATATTGCAGAAAGGGTATTGATAATGCATCATCTGGCCAAAAAATTGACACCCAATTTGAATATCGATTTGAGTGTGCCAGCTGTAAGGGTTCGTAAATCAATTTTATTGCTCAGAATGCAGTTGATGTTATTTCAATGTAATTGCAAACGTAACATTCACATTCATTTCTGCCAGCAGGCTGCATTCCACAAGGATACTGCATATCAATCTAAAATCAGATTACAATTCAATGCTCCTGGACGAAGCAGCAGAATGATGGATAAAATGATTTATTAGTTGTTGCTGGGTTGTGCTGTTGATTGCTGGCAATGATTTTTCTTACTTATAATTTGTGGCTTGTTGCTTGCAATTGACTGATTTATATTTTTGTGAAAGCTACATTACAAATCAATCGATTTGAAGAATATTCAGTTTCAAGATATTTAGTTTAAATGCAGAAATTCACAATAAAATCACATTACATTAATGATAATAATTTAAAATACATTATTCCAAACAACAGCTTGTTAGCATTAGGAATTAAGTGAGTGTTTTGTGAATATTCCCATTAAATTTCCAACGGCAGTTAAAATGCCAATCGAAGCTCCAAATGCCATGATATATGAATGTGCGTCTAATAATTCACTCAAATATTCCCATTCGTTCTACTTCGTGAGGAATTTCACTAGCTGAAGGTATACAATGATTTAATGCCACATTATGCGCCTCGCTTTCAAGTCGGTTAAAATGCTTGCTGACCAAAAAAAAAAACCCAAAAAAAGCAAAAAAAAAACATTTTAATGGCCAGCGGACTCGCAGCTGCATCTGCTGAGCAAGTTATGGTCAATTTATTGCAATTTAATTACGCAACAGCTTCAGTGCAAGACGAAGAACACGCACACGGATGGAGGAAACAATAAAACAAACGGGAAACGAGAATGAGCAAAAGAGCGATCAATGTTATGGCATACACGGCGTATGCGTGCTATTATCGACACAATGTCAAGCATACGCCGCGTGTGTCCATCTCATAAAGATAGTATTGGGAAATTAATGTGTGGACTCGCAACGAATGGCCATCTCTTAAGACAAATATTATCATTTCATTGAGTATCGAGTACCTTGAACTGAAGAAAATTGTGGTAACATTTAAATGCAACTGAATGGAAATTAAAGCTGAGTTGAATCATTTATTACGATTAATCAAACGAATGGTGTAAGCTGTCAGCGCTTTCAGCTGTCAGCACATTTATTACTATTTCACAATTTTATTATTTGGTTCATCAACTTTAATTGTTTTGACTGCTTGCACATTTTGTTGGCCATCTAACAAATTTGATTCGAAATTCGACAAATATTAAACGAGTATGCACATAATTGCTAACAGTAGGTTGTGGCAAACATAACATTCCGTTAATCAAGCGTAAAGCGATGATTTGATTGCGCAATCATCGTTTCCCCTTGCTCAAACAAAAAAGAAATATATATACATATATATGCAATTGCTAACGATTTGTTTGGCTAAGCGCAAAAAAATACAATAATAAAATGGCAAACAAGTGCAAATGTCAGCACTACTGTTTGAGAATACCCTGGAATGTATTTCAGTAAAACTATTCTGTAGAAGGGCTTACCATTAAATGCAAACAACTAGTGAAGTGTCTTTGAAGTAAATGTTTAGCATAATAACCAAAAGAGTCAAACATCCAGCAAAGGTTCCTTCATTAGCTTAACAACTTAAACTACCCTTTCTACATTTATATATAGGGTATAAAAATATGCCTGGCGGCAAAAAGATGTCCAATATTTATGCAGTCAAAATATTTGCCACAAATTTCAAATTTTCACTTTGGCTTGTTGTGTGCAATAAAGCTGTCACGCTTGATTGAGCACTGCATAAATTTTCTCTTTTAGCTCGACTTTTCGCTCCATTCTTTCTTGTTTTGTTTCCTTTTTCTCTCCCAGTCCAACCGGAGGGAGTGTTGGGGTTGGCTGGCAATTAAAATGGCCCTAAAATCAACTCAACTTTGACTTTGGCAAATGGTGCGATATTTTGTGCATTCACTGTAACTGTGACTCGACTGGACTTTGGGCCTTTTAATTAAAATCACAGCGCGGCAATTTACTGGCGGCGCTACTGTGACAGTACTTTTTTTTTTAACGGCTGAGAAAGCCAGTGGCTGGAGGGAGGAGGAGAGCGGCGCGTTGGGTGAAATTGCCGTCGATTGGCAAGGCTTTGTATAAGGCTGCCTGTTGACCATTAGCAATTTTTCACTTCAATAGAGCCGACGGACGGCCTACAGCGAAAGGGAGGAGATTACCCAAAAGAGTCAACAGCAAAGCCAGGGGGCGTGGCCCAAAAGAAGAGCAAAGTAAAATTAAAAAAAAGAGCAAGAATGTTAAAACAACATTTGAAGAAACAACAAAACAGCCTAAATGAAGCCAGTTAAAGGAAGTTTCGCTGAAACAAATTTGTTTTGTGTGTGTGTGGCAAACAAATCTTAAATTAATCTTGCAACGCATCTCCGTTAAGACTCCCATTTGCTTGGCTTACACTCTGAGGCGTGTAGCACCCATTTTATTATTTTGCCATTTTCCGTACCAATGCAAGAGAATGCGCAGAACATTTCCAAGAATATTAAAAAAGAAGATAAGCCAACATGATGCGATTGGGCGTTAACAAAAATGGCCATAAATAAGGTGGATATTAATACACACAGCATGTAACTAGAAGAGGTTTTGTAAACAGATCTCAGCTATAAGATACGCTTTGACACACTTTTAGAGGAAGCTGAATTGGCGAGCCAATAAATTCCACGAGCAACTTGTAATTTTCTAAATATATTTCCTGCATTCTGTTCTCGAGGTAATGCCAACAATGCAACGTTGGAAAAATATCGTAGAAGGAAATGCGCATATATTCATTTTTGCTTATCAATGTCAGCACTTGCATAGAACGAAAAAGCTCTTATTGCATACCTCGCTATCAAGTTGAGTTTCAGGTAAACTTACAAATTTTTAATAAGTTGAATTCGAAAATGTGAAATCACTAGTAGATTTTTTTTATTGCATTTTAATATTTATTCTATGAATTTGTTCTTTAGTTAATTTGCATTGCTGGCAATCAAAATATCTTCTAATAAACTCCATCGTTAGACCTCACAGACAAGTTGACTCACAGGTAAGCTTACTATTTTGCGTAGATTTTAATATTGTTTTGCTTGTTTTTCTTCTATGTTTTAGATCATTAGTGCAATTGCAGTGTTGGCGTATTAAAACATATAACTCATGGTTTTTATAATAAATGTTCCAATAACTATTTAGTATGAATTTTTATTTAAATGTAGAATTTCGCAGGACCTTTTCAATTCCCACTTGAAACCGCTTCTCTGTCCGACATAAATAATATCTGCTCTTTACCAAAATGTTCCCCATCATCAACAACATTTTCACGAAACATAATTGGCCTCCGTTTGCCATTAAATTTGGTAAAAGGACTATTACATCCCGTTGTTGGAAATTGTGTCATCATGCTGGGAAAATTCATTTACCTCTCGCGTTTTGAATGAAATGTTTTTGGGGGAATGGCAAAGAGGCAATCAAATGAATTGGCTATGTTAATTGAGCACTTTTGCACAGTGGCTGTCAAACTGTTGCAGTTTTTGATGTTTGCCTGCAAAGCAATTTGAAGTAAATTCTTACACCACAAAACCATTGGCAAAAGTTGAAATGAATTTTTTGAAATATTTATTAGGCAGCTGCAACTTTTGCCAATTGGCTCATGCAAAAAGTTAACCCACACACACACATATCCACAGAGACTCACACAGTGAAACATATTCGAAAGTATTTGTAATATATTCGACCCGCCTTGGGGGCACATTCGCTCATTCATTGATTCAGTCATTCATTTGTGCCACAAAAGTAGTAAACTTAATTTTCCAGTAAAGTAAAAAATTTCTTAGCTCTTCGATTGAATTTCATTTGTAGAAAACTTTTCCCCAGTGCAAAAATTCAGTTCAGCTTCAAACTTTCTATTATGCGTGTGTGAGTGCGAGTGTTTGTGATTCACTCATTTCACACTCAATCGCATTCCGGGTTTACATATTCAATTAGGTACAAGGCCCAACGGAACTTGCCAGCAAATTGCATTGCAAAACTTCTACTTTTGCCCCAAGTCAGGGATCAATGACAAACCAAAAAAAAAAAAAACATACTTTTATATACATATGTGTGATATTTCTTTGCATGACATGTGATTAAAGTTTTACAAGCTTCTACGCATTCCCAACAGCGTTTGATAAAAGGCAGTGTAAGCAAAAATCATTTTTGCTAGTATTTGCATAAGCAAAAGATCCAAAGTTCTCTGACAATTCTGACTGCCAGTTTACACAGCACAAAAGCCGCTCCAGACTCGGCGAAATATAAATGCCTCTCTCTGCATTTGACTAGTTTGCTGAGTGTGAGTGTGCGCTTGTCAGTTGGCGCGCGTGTTGCTTTGTTACTAAACAAAAGTTAAGTCATAAATATTTTCCGAGTTTTTGACTTGAAATTTATCAACGATATCCGCCATGAGCCACACACACGAGAAGCACACACACACAAGACCACAGACAGTAAGCCAGCACGCAAGGATGCTCATATGCAACTACAGCTACTAATGGCATATCTACATACATACATGCATACATACATACATACATAAGTATATACATCTCTATCTATACGCTCTTAACCTTTTTTAAACTTCGCCGGCTGCGAGAAAAAAAATAGCATAGAACTGAAACAAAAGGAACTAGAAGTGATATGAAAATTGTGGCAATTTGTCGGGTCCGAATGTGACCCAAGGTAAGGGAGCACAGTGCTGCTCAAACTGTAAAGGTCTCCAATTGATTGTAATCTTGTCTGCAACTCGTTGTTATATTTTATATAAATGCGCTCTATTATTTCAAACTTCTTTGAATTACGTAGATATCAAATTTGTTAAAGTTTTTCACTCTCAATGTTCTCTCTCTCTTTAAGCATAACTAACGAAGTATTTTATAGCTTTAATTTACAATGAAATATTTTTAATTTTACTTTGACGATTGGCAAATTTATTTTCTAAACAGAAATGTAGAATTTAATATTGCATACTTAGTTAGTTTAAGATATATACAATATCGTATTATTATATGTTTGACACCTTTCAACACATTATAAACTCGTTGTAATATTCGAAGTATAATTTAAAACAATTTTCAGAAATATGATTTAATCTTCCCGTTGTCAATGTTTTAAACATTTTACTTTTTTTGATGATGTTTTGCGATTATCACCTACTAAATTACTTTTCTAAAATATTCAGAAATAAATTTCTCATTTTTAGTTAGCTAAAAATAAATGCAATTTGTAATTCTTTGTAATATAGTATTAAGAGTACAAGTTCAAACCGTTTTGAAATAACCTGAAAAATTAATAAGTCTGTCCGCTATCAGTATTTTGTCTCTTTAGGTATTTAAAAGCATTAAATTAGATTAAAATATTTTACTTTTTCTTTAATGTCTGACGATGATCACTTACTAAATTACTTTGCGGCACTTTTCTCAATTCATAAGACATATTCATTTAGCTATATCCAATATCTTAATATTGTTGTCAAACTGTTAGCTTCCGCCAACACATTATAAGCTCTATTAACAAGGGTAGTTGTCGTCTTTACCTAACTCAGAAAGCAGGTGCTGCTTAAGATGTTTCTTCTTTGATGCCTTCACATGCAATCCTCGTCGTTAATGAGCTGTTGACCTTTATCAACGAACCAAAAAAAGAAAAGGTAATACACTGAAAAGAGAAAAGCACAGTCCTTTGCCAGGCGTAACGTAATTTATCAGGCAGCCAGCGGCAAAAGAGGGCGGAAAAAAGATGTTACAGGCCTTTCGGTTTGTGCTTTACACATCATTGGCCGTGATTTTAATTATGCGAAATGCAATAAAAGTGAGCGAAAGGGTGCGATGACTGCAAGATGCAGTCGTGTGGCTTGTGAGGAAAATGCCCATCAAGGACAGTAATCAATAATCGAAGAAGCGGCAAAGTTAAACCGGACGATAAGTTTAAGGACGCGACAAAGGCATAAAAAATAATAATAAAAATGAGGAAAATTAATTAAAAAGTGAATAAAACCGAAAGAAAATTAAGAAGCAGTCGAAGTCGTCGGCAGCAGAAAAGCCAAAAGGCAAATAACAAAGAGAAAGCATCGACGACGCCGACGACGGGTCCAAGAGGCTTTTCAATTAAATTGATGAGTGCCGCTGAAGGTTGGTGGATGGGTGGATGGATCCAAGCAGACGACTACGACAGACAACGATAACATTTATCACAACACGAACAATAGACGCGAGCGAATGGTGAGCAGAAAAGAAATGGTGGCTGTGTTATGTAAATACGTCCATACACACAAAAGCCGAGTCCAGGCAACATCCATCCACAGCAAGCGGCAGCAGGAACACAATGGCCGCCTAAAAGGAAGTTGCCGGCTTGCAGACCCTGATAAGCAATGACAAACAGCAGCTGGCTGACTAAACTCAAACTCAAGGAGCTCAGAGAGCTGAGCTGAACCTGCCTGCCTGGCTGCTTGTTGCAACTGACAGGCAATGGAAGCTCACACACAACAAGGAGGTGAATACACGCCGTTTGTATCCTGTCGGCTGTGGGGCAAATTAATGCAGCGCATAAATTGCCATTCTCTTATCGCACCGTGCTCCAAAAGTTTTGCGCCAAAAATGCATTTGTCAGAAGTTAGTTAAAAGCGCGGCAACAGTCTTCTTCCATGGGAGTTTCGCTTTTAATTGGCAACACAAATAATGGCATGATGACACTAGTCGATAGTACCAGCAGATTAATCGCATCGAGAGTGTTAAGGTGCATAAATTTGAAGCAATTAATTGCTGCTCAAGCTGTAATTGTTAATTATTCAAGGGTTATTTGAATACGGCAGAGTTGCAAAAGAAAATTAATTTATTTGAGATACTTTCTTCACTTATTTAAATTAGATAACAATGTTTTCTCACATTAATTATATATTGTGTATTTGATAGTAATGGAAATTGGAATTAATTAATTTTAATTAGGAAACAATGTTGTCCTTATTTTAAGTATTTTTCGTATTAATATTTAGTGTTAATATTTCGGGTATTATGTATTTTATAATATTAGATCTTCTAATGCTATTGCTGCAAACTTGAAAGTGAAAGCACTTCAATATAAAATTGAATTTTCAGGTTAGGTATCTCAGAGTCGATCACAGACAACTCACTCATGTTCTACATTTCAACTCAACTTGCAACTCTGAAAAGCCTCTAATGGTTTGCAAGTGAGTTTTGTTTATTTTCAGTATTTTTATGAATATTACTGACAAGCGGACTATAAAGTTCTGATGCCTTGTGTTATCATCATAATTGCAGCGCGAAAACTGCAAGTTGAATGTGAGTTGTGCCAACACAAGCTACATAGATAAACAGACTGCATAGTTTTCATTAAAACTTGGCGCATAACATCAGTTGACAGCAACGTGCATCCGAACGTGAGGGTGAAAGAAGAGAGTATTAATGTTGGAAAGCACCACAAGTTGCAAGTCTTATGTCACGCCCAGTGCTAAATAAGTATAACAAAAAGCAAACAAAACAAATACATATAGCATTTAGCATATATATATTCGCAATGGGGAGTCGCAAATGGCAAAAAGTCGCGCTTGCAGCATGTTTATTAATTTAGTTTTGTTGTTGTTCGCTTTTGTTTTTGTTGTTGTTGTTGTTGTTGTTGTTACTAGTGTTTCACTTGTAACTTGTTTGCACAGTTAGTTGGATTTTTGTTATACACAGTTTGTCAAAAGGACTTTATAGCAAAATGAAGGAGCAACAGAAATCGCAGCAGAAATACGAGAAATATTAGCACAACTTTTTTTTTCTTTTTGCCTTTTTCCCTTTTCTCTTTTTTATTTGTTTCTTTACTCCTCTTCTTTTTATTTTATAGCTCTTGAATAAAGAAATGCGAGATTGCGCAGTCCATGGAAATTTAATATAAACGAGCTGCCATTTTGCACCTCATAAAACATTAAATTTGTCAATTTTACAGCATTATGATCAAGAAAAAGCACAAAATTATCGCGTCTGTTAACATAACTACACCGGTTATTGTTAAGTTAAATTCATGTTAAAGTGTCACTGCAAGTTATTAACGTTAACATTAATAACATGGAAATAACATTGTTACTTTTAGTGGTGTCTCTTAACATAACTCTATTAATACCCTAAATAAGAAAAGGTACAGCGAGCTTGCTCAATTCTACGTTAAAATATGTGAAATAGAAACATATACCCAAATCTTTATTTGGTATATCGACATACTACTACACTCAAAGAGTACAATACAAACCAAACCAATTTAGAACCGATTAAGTAAATTGTAAGTAACAGCGTTATGTTAACGTGTACTGCAAGTAATTAACATTAACATTAATTGCATAACATCCCTTTTTGGTAACAGAACCATGTAAATACCCTAAGAACCCAGCTGTTACTCAACTAAAGTGTTAAAGCAACAGCATTAGAACATTGCGAACCCATCTAAAGTTAAGGTCAAGTGCTAATACATGTAGCTGAAGTGTCCCATTTCCGTCGCCAGGGCAAATCGCTACAATTTTACAGCCATTTGATGTTGTCTAATTATGTAAATGTGCCATTTATTTTAGCATCCTCTCCACGTGGCGTACGAAACGGAGGGATACACTTGAACAATGCCATTTAAAATTAATTTTCAATTAACTTGCTGCCCAGCTCAGCTGTTACAGACGCGAAAGCAACTTCAATAGTAATTCCGGTGCCCCAAAAGTAAAAAGACGTTAAATGAGTTGACCAAGCAAAAGAAAATGAATGAAAGAGAAACGACGAAAAGTTTTATCAAGTCTCACAATAAATTGAGTTTCAAGCTTAAGGTATCCAGCCAATTAATACAATGGTTCGCTCAATGGGCCTATTGTGAATGATACTAATTTAATTTTGAGTAGCCGACTTAAGCTCAACTTCCGCCCACAGTGACAACTTCGCCACCTGAGTTTCGGTTTCAATTGAAAACTCAATTGTCAACTAAGAAATTCCGCAAAACTAACTGTCACAGCGTATTTAAGTTTGAAATGGACAACTCTTTATATCCATATAAATCTATATAAGTACAATTAGATATATCTATAGTTGTGGACGATTTGTGTGCAACTTGAAAGCTCACTTAGTGACATCGCGTCAGTGTTTCAATTGTCTGCACACAAAATGTGTATCAATTGCAGGTGGGGAGAAGATGCTGAGGTTTGAAGCAAATCATTGCCCTATCGCTTGACTGAAATCAGATTAAAGTTTGTCCAAGCAGTTTGAGGCAGACGCAACATCTGCGGCTTTCCCATCGATCTACTCTGACTTGGCCAGCATTGATAGACAAGTAGCCAAGAAATAAAAACAACCAAGTTGTGTCTGACAGCAGTTCCAGATACCACTTGCAAATAGTCCAACTTGGTGTATGCTCAAACTTGTGCTACCCATCGTTTAACATGGTACAGGGCATGCAGAAAAAATTAAACTTTGTCCTGAATACTTGCACTCCATATACACAAAACTGCCAGACAGCCTTCGTGTGTGTTGCAGTTGGATTCCCATAACGTCAAAGTTACTCAAAATGTGCTCTGAATAGATTTGCATTCGTGTGCGTGTGCATATCTGCGTGTGTGTAACAAACTTTTAATAGTCTCGCATTTGAGTGTCCTAATGATATGCTAAACTAGCAAACGAGAGAGGTTCTGCATATGACCCCCGCTCTTTTCTCTTCCACCATTCCCTCGCCGGATATGCGGGCCAAATTGTTGCGATTTCAAAAGTTTGCCACCTCCCCTAAATCGCTGCTGCAGCCCAAAAGCTTAACTAGTGGCAGCTGCCTGATGGCATGGTGGCCAAAAACTAAAATGACTCGGCTGAAAAGAGCTTCATTTGCCCAACTACACGTGAACGTTGGCAACGTGGCCCAACGTGTGCAGGTGTTAAATCTATCAAAAGCGTGACGCTCTTTGAGTTAGCTCTCTGCGTTGAACTCAATTTGAAACCACTTTTTTTGTTCACTTTAGGAGCTGTGGCACTTTGGCAATGTTGTTGCCAAATGTGAACCATCTATTAAATAATGTTTGCTGAATCAGAAGCTGTCAAAGCACTGCCACTTTGAGTGCTTCCTGCACTTAATAATGATGTCAATCTAAACGCATATAACTTAACACTTCAACTAAAGGAGATTCATCTGGTTTATCATGCAATTAAATGCAGTTCAGAGTAATCGGATTGGTTCAGAGTTAAAACTAACAAAGCATAAATTGAAATGAAAAGTTCTTTGTACAAAATATCAAATTAAAATTCCAAAATTAAATTATGAATATTAAAGTAGTTAGTTAGTTCTAAGAACACTTTGAGACACTTTGAAGCCAGAATATAATCGGATGAACAATTATTCTCCAATAAAAAGTTATAACAACAGAATGTAGATAGACACTTATTTGTCTTTTAAATTAATAATATTGAGCTTGGTGCAATTAATTAAAGTACTTGTGAGAAATGACAGCATATTAAAATAAAAAGAATAAGTATTTTCAATAAAGAAAGCTGCTGCTGCGTTTATAGCCAACTAAAATAGTAATTTAATTTCTGTTGATAGTTTTTAGTTAGTTAAGCTTAAAGGATTCCTTAAATCAATAAAGATTGGTAATAAATTTACAAGATATTATTTTATATAAAAGTTTTTACTACATATTTATATTGTTTAATTTTCCTGAACTCATTTTCCAACTTTATTTTTAAATTGTAAAATTTTCTTTCATATTATTTTAATAAAGGTTATTAATTTCTGTTTTCACTCACCTTTCCCAAATTGACGAAACCATGTTCCTTGGCAACGGCATCGGCGATGCCATTGTTATCACCGTTCGGTATGTGGACCGCCCAGGTGTGCGTGTAGTGTCCAGCATCGCCGCCAGCGCCGGATGGGCGACCACCGCTGTTGGCGGTTAGCTGGACGCCATCGCTGTTGCTGTTGCTAGCACCGCTGCCACCGCTTGATGTCTCGTAGTCGAGGACGTAGGGTGGCAGTAGGGGCGACTGGGCGTGGCCGCTTTCCACTTTGGGTGCAACACTGGCGGCCGCGAAACCGACATTAATATTACATAAAAAAACTGCGATACTAAATTGCAAAATAAGCAGCAACAATGCGCGCGTTGTCGCTGTCGATGCTCTTAAATGTCTGCTGCGATTGCACTTTGTTTTGCTTGGTTGCGTTAAAAAACTAGTTTTCAATAAATTGCAATCGAAATTGTAATTTCTTGTTATATCACATTCAATGATTGTTTGTTGCTGTTGATGCTGTTGTTGCCAGGCGCACTTTGTTGCTGCAACATTTGCGTTTGCATTTGGTTGACAAGTTCTTTTGCTGGCAACATGTTGCCTCAGTTGTCTGTTGCCCGCCGTCAACAAATTGTTGTTGTTGCTCTCGCTTTGGCTGTGACTGTGGCGGTTGTTGTTGTTGCGATTGCTGTTGTTGTTGCGATTGCTGTTGCTATTTGGCTGCCTGCTCCATCGCACGACGTCGTTTTTCATTGTGCGTTCGATTTGTGTGTGTTATTGTATTGAAGGCGTGGCAGTGCTGCTTCTATCTCTCTATCTATATATGTATGTATGTGTGTGTGTGTGTGTGTAAATATTGTTGTTGAGTTGACTCCTCTCTAACTGCTGCTCTGCTGCCGTTGCCAACTTTGATCCTGACGTTGAGTAGCTGCTGTAATCGCTTTAGTGTCGCATGGGAGCTGCAAGTAGGACACATGATTGAGATTTACATTAGCATTTGACGTAATTGAATTAATGTAAATGTTAACTGCTTAACAGTTTATTTTAAAAAATAAATGCAAAATATTTAATGTTTTTCCATATTTGCATATGTATAATCACTCATGAAGCAAGAGAAATATTTTATCGCCTAAAAGTATGCAATGATAAATCGTTGACTTTTTCTCTCCATTTATTTATAATAATATATATATATATATATATTTATATAATCTATGAAGGTAGGTTCATAATTATGCATTTTAAATTGTGATGTTATTGTTTTATTTTCATTCACTTAAAATAAAGAATATTAATTTTTAACTTGCATGGAATTAAATTCAATTAAAAATGTAACTACATTTTATATTTAATTGCTTTTTCTTTTTTTCGTATATTTAAAAATAAATAGTTGTTACACCAATAGAAACATAATATTAAAAACATGGAATTAAGGCTTATGTTGCAGTTTTTTTTTTTTTTTTTACAAATGGTTTTAATCGGTTAGCAAGGTTCAAATGTTACTAATATTTATAATTTGAAATGCTATATGGAGTGGATTATTTATAATGGCATTTTGTGTTTATAGCATTAAATAAATAATATTGATAGATGTGTTTTAATTTACAACTTTAATGATAAAATTTAATTGTTATAATCATTTAACTCTTATTTTAATAATTTAATATATAAAAGATACTAAGAAATACTTTAGAAAATTATTTCAACTAATCAATTCAAACGTAAATCCGGTTTTTAATCTTTAAAAATATGAGAACATTTTTTGTCGAAGCTCAAATGGAGGATTCACCGTAAGATATGTTTTGGATAAATGTGGTTCTATATGTATAGTATACATTGTATACACTTTAAATATTTCGAAATACTTTTACTTTTTAATTGATTTATTTCAAGTTGTGAAATTTGAACCATCCATATCGAAATTAAACGCGCTTTTAAAAGCAAGTTCAATAATCTGTTCAAGTATAAATTGTACATATTTAATTTTAATTATACAAATGCAGATTATTTATTTCCTTAACCGATATCAGTAAATAACATTTCGGGCCGATCAATTTTTTAATTAGCTTCTTTATTTAAGTATCGAACCAGTACAGCAAGAACAAAATTGTTCTATAACAACACAGGTAAATTATGTTGCAGTAAATCGAAAATAAAATTAATGAAAACAAATAAGGTATTGGCAGATCCAGAATAGTAGTTAAAAGAATTACTTTAAGTATTCTTTAAAAATAAAATAAATAATACTTTAGCGACATAATCCCACTAAGGAACATAAATCATCAATCCGAAACTACAATTATTATACCTTACTGTCACATATTTTGCATATAGGGTACACAAAGTTAATTGCCTGCAAATGACACAATCAATTTGTTTGCAAATGTTCCAAAAAGAAACTCAAAGGCACCAAAACCAAAATAGCCCAGCAAACAGTACAATTTGCGCAAAACTCTCCTCATTAGCAGCTGTTGTCGCAGGGGGGAGGAAAAAAATGTGAAGAAGATTGAAAAAAAGGAGCAAACAACTTATGAAGAGTCTCGATTATATGGAATGTCAGGCATTTCAAATGACGGTGTCCGAGTGAAGCTGATGGCAAATGTTGTCAGGGGCGCTTCCGACAGATTTTTGGCATTGGCAACCATTTAGCTGGCGGGGCAAATCGCATTGATTGTCACCCGAGCAAACCAGTTGGCTTTTGCAAATGAGGCAAAGAGATTGGCTAACTGGACCTACAACAGCCTGGCTTTTGACTAATGCCATTGTCAAAATATGCCCACGACTGATAATGCCCAGGGGCCAACGAGAACGACCAGCAGCAGCAACAACAACAGCAATCATCAGTGACAGGCATAGTTCCATGGTATTGATTGAGCATTTCAGGATTTGCAGTAGGCGCGTAATTAATGCCCCAAATGGAAGTCAACGGAAATGCCCAACAGCAGTCACAGTCACAGTCACAGCAGCCATCAGTCTGCATAGCATTCAAAGTAGCAGGAGCAAGGGCAGAACGGAAGTTCTGGCTGTCGGTGCTGGCAGTATTGGGACAGAGTAATCAATAGCCAAGTGGATAGGAAATTGAATTTTCATACGACAATAGCTGCATACTGAGCTTAATAACAGCCTTTGACATGCAGATCTACTTAAAATATCAAATACCAGCTAAAGCCAAAGCGTTTATTAAAATCGAAATTGAACAAGTTGCATTATTCCAAGATTAAAATGAACAATGTTGTAAGTTTCTGGAATCAAGTGCTGATAGTTTTAACAATTGGGTAGAGAACAACTTGCCAAATATTATTCAAAGTACTAAATTTATTCTTGGTATAGAAATTTCAGTCAGAGAGACAGAAGAAATAGGTCAGAATGTCTGCATTAATGATAATTTAATTATAAAAAAACAATTATAAACCATAATCCGATTAATACTTAAAAACGGCTTTAGAATTTAGTTCTAAAAGTAAAAACTTTTCTAATTTTGTTATTGAAGTAATGCAAAATCCAATAAATATTTTTTCGAGCTTCAAGACACAGACTATTTAGAGTAATATTTTGTACTCGGTCTGTCTCCATTCCCAATTTAAAAACGACTATTTAGAGCAATGTGTCTGCAGTCTGTGTGATTGACTCCATTCCCAATTAAGCAATCCAGAAAGGCGACAAATCAGACTAAAATTGGGCAATAAATAAAGTTTCGTCTCTTAAAGAAGTCATTAAAAACTTGAGCTGCAAAGTTTTTTGGGGGACGCAGTCAGAGCCCAATTTCCAATGCCCTCTTATCGGCTACAGTGCACATGGATGCACACACACACACATACACTCACACACACGTTTTTAGTACGCACACATGCTCTCTCATAGAAAGGAGGGGGAGCAAGTGAGACTTACGTGCTGATTGCATCTTATGCGCCTTTTGTGCGCGACTTCCGCATTGAACTCGTCGTCGTCGTCGTCATGGGCACAAAACGCTAGACCAACCCACATTGAGATAGACTACCCGCTGACACAGCGACAGAGACAGAGACAGCGACAGGACTTTTGCTTTTGCTTCCTTCTGCAGTTAGTAAACTTTCGACTTTGACTGACGGCATTTGTCAGCGCCAGACACAAAGTAATCATTACTTGGCGAGCGCATTTCGTCTGCACTGCACATTGACAGCGCACAGTGTGCAGTGTGCGGGGGCCAACTAAGCGTATACTTAATAATAAGAAAATAAGTGCCTGTCAAAGAGGGTGGTGCCAAACGTGCTGGAACAAGCTGCGTCTCCACCTCTCTATCACTCTCTCTTTCTCTCTTTCGCTCAGTCTCTCTCTCACATGCCAACGAAAAGTGCAAAACGGTGTCAAAGTCAACGACAAAGACACCAACAACTGCAACGGCAACAGCAACTGCAACAATAACAAAGCCGACAACTACAAAATTTCAGCTGCTTTGGGCTTGAGAGGGGAAGAGGAAATTGCAACTGGCGATGACGTCGTGCCGTCTGCAACACTCCAAGTGTAAAGTGTTGCAACGTTAACTTGACAACTTGAGACAAATTGAGACGTTGTTTTCCTTTTTTGCATGAGAAGGACGCGCACTGAATTGATGTGGTGAGCTTGTATAAAGTGTAGAGACCTTCAACCACTAACCGAAAGTGGGTTGCGTCTATTTCTTCACAGCTAATCAATGGCCTTGGCTATTTTAAAATAAACTTTATCTGACTACAAGCCGAATGATGTACGACCAATTCAAAATTCAATTTCGAAAAACAAATCATAATCAAAAATTCATTTCAATTTCTTAAAATTTAATCAAGTGACCTTTAAAGTCAGCTAACTATTGCGTGTTGCATCAATTACTCAACTATCAAGTGCAAAAGGAAAACATATCAATCAACCCAAATCCCAATTATGCCAAGAGCACTAGCCACAAGCGAGAATAAAACGCAAAAAAGTAAAACTGCATATAAAAAAGTGGTTAAAAGATGACAAGAAATGGAGACGGATAGAAAAGAGTAACATGCCAGAGATGACGACGATGTAAACTAAGAGAATGCAGCACGAAGAAGACTGCAGGCTGCTTTTGGTTAACACTGCCTGACACTTGGTTGCCTTTGTGGTTGCCAAGGGCCAAGAGAGCAGAGCAGCTTGTAGTTGTGTACTGTAGTCTTGTAAGCCAGCAACAAAACACACACAACTCGGTGATGTCAAATCCAGAATGAAAAGACTTCGGTTAGTGCCTCGAGAAGATGCACTTTGAAAACCGATGCCGAAACACATTAAGCTTATGCCTTTTGAAGACGCCTCTAGCGGCAGTTAGCAGCTTAAAAAGGCAACAACAGGAGTCAAAAGCCAGCAGTTGCAGAGGCTAAGAGCTTAAATGCGAACAAAGAGTGCGAGAGCGGGGTTTTGCAACGCCTTTTGTTGACTTCCTCCTCCTTCTTGTTGTTGTTGTTGTTCTTTTTAGTTCATGTGGTGAGTGTGTATGTAAAACTCTGTGTGGCTGCTCTTAGACGTCAGCTTCCTCCTCCTGTGGTCGTTTTACTTGTTTAATGATAGTTTCCAGTAAGCCAAATATGCAGTTTTCTAACGCGAAAGGCGGCCGTTTTTTGTCGGTTTGTGCCAAGCCGCAATCGCGGCTGCGGTTGCTGCTGCTTCTGCTGTTGCTGCTGCTGCTGCAACTGGAGCACAAAGTCAACAACAAACGAGCTCGGTTAACGCCCGCAGAGCAGCGGCTACCTCTTTGTTGCCACACTCTCTTTTTCTCTGGCATTCTCGCATTCCCAATGAAAAGGCAGGAAAAAACATTAAGAAGAAAAGTGCCGCTGAGGTGCAGAGTCTGGGGAAACCATCAGCATTCACACAAAGTGTCAGCACAGCAACGAAAAAACACAGAAAAAGAGAGAGACAGATGCAAAAACGGCAAACAAAACGACATTTTCTAGGCATACCCTGTACCACATGTCGTGTGCGGAATGTAGTTTTGTCTCTTCGAGAATTTCTCTCCATGCTTTGTTTATGCTGGGTATATTAAAGTCGTGTTTTCTTTCTACTCTCAAACGAAAAAACAAAAACTGTTGCATACTTTTGTGCGTGACTCTAAAAAGGCTGCAGAAAATGACTTTTGCAAATCAACTAATGGCAAAGTTAAAGCCAAGTCAAGGGTTTGAGTGAATTATTACTCAGATTTTTTTAAAAAATGTCATTTATTTACTTTATGCGTATAAAGCATAAAGCACCAAAATTTATTTAATAATTGCGCTCGTGTTAATGAATCCTTTCAATATGAAACTGCGTTAAGAATTTCATCTTTTCCAACCGAATGGGCCGCAGGAATGTAATTATTTGGTCAGGAACTTCAATCCGTTGATATTTTGAATGAACTGCTGTGAGTATTACACCATCCCGAATAATTTCATTAAAATGGATATTTTTGCCTTCAGCGCGGACCTCGTCCTTAATGTGCAAACTGGAATTCAGATTACCAAAAAATAAAACAAAAGTGAAATGAATGCCAGGCAAAAAAATGGAAAGAACTGCAACTGAAGGGTAAAAAAAAGGAAAAATGTAAAATCCAGCTATCGTTGCACGCAAGAGAACTTAATTGATTTTCCATGGCCAGGCATAAAATAAATGAAAAACAACGCGCCATGTTCTACATGTGTCATAAGCGTCGGAGCGAGATCGGGGAATAATATCTGCTTTCATTTGCGAAATTAACTCAAAAGATGGCCGACTCTGGCATTCAGTAGCGCCTTGAAAAAAAGAACGCTTAATGCTTAATGCAGGCTTCTCTCTTCCTCTCCCTGTGCTCAACAAAGACGTGCGCCTAAAAGTCTTTACAAAATTTATGCAAAACAAAGGCAGCTTCGGTAACAATAAGCACAACAACAGTAGCAGCAACAACAACAACAAGAACTGCTCCTCTTTGCCTCAAGTGCTACCTGTAAAGAGGCTCTCATCATCCATAACCCAACTTCACTTCAACTCTCGCTGCTCACATGCTCCTTCTTCTTCAACAACGGCAGCATAATTATTCCTCAAACTCCATTTTTCTCTTGTTGCAGTATTTAATACTGAAATGCAAGGATAAAGGTATCTTTGCAAGGCAAACAGTTCCATAAATACTCTATTATTAGCGTACATATTTTTGAAGATTACTTTTGAGTAGAAGTACATAAAAATATATCAATTATTCAAAGAGAAATGTAATTGTTGTAATTGTTGAGAGCCAGTGCTTTAATTTGAGACTCTAAAAAATGTAAATTTTAAGCTTGAGCATTACTACATGAATTGATAAAACTTTATTGCAATTTTTTAGCAGATTAACTATGTTGAAATCTTACAAGGAATATGTCTCAACATATCGTTACAACGTAGCTTCGGTTTATAGAGTATATTTTATAAGTATACCAAACAAAATTGTTCTTAAGTTATAATATTTTTTGTATATTATATTTTATTCGTGATAACAAGTGGTGTATTTTAAATGTAGTAATATATTAATATACCACATAGAGATTTTGGTATAATTCAGTCATTTTTCGTATATTAATTTTAATATAGTTTATTAGCGATAATAGAAAAAGAAAGTAATGAACATTAAGAAGGCGAAACTCCATTGCTTTATAGAGTAAATCTGTCGCGCAGGAGAAGTCACAGATAAGTACGCGATGCAAGTTGCTGGCATGGTAAAGTAGATAGGAAGCAGTCACTTGCCACTTGCCACTTGATGGAGGTGACGCGTTATGGCACTTTGGGTGCATGGAGCCAATGGGGCCAAGGGGAAGTTTTCCTTCTTTTTTTTGTGACATTGACGTGCCACATTAAGCGTGAGCATACACATTAAAATGTTGACAATTTCTGTTGCCATTGCTGTGGCAACAATCAAGGTTGGCGCTAAAAATCTAAAACGCTGATTCTCACTCTCTGCTATGCCGCACAAATCCGAACTGTTGCGGCGCTCATTTGTGGCATTATTTTTGTGAACGAAATGTAAATCAACAAATCAACAGCCGTAATATGCGCAGCAGCAACAATGGCATTAGAGAACATCAGTTGTGGGGACTAAAACCCAAACAGATGGCAGAGAAAAATAGGATATACGCCGCTATTATATCCTCCAATTAGTGCTAGGAAAACTTGCTTGAATTTTGGGATATACTCGTACTTACAACCGTTCTAGGGTATGTTTCGCTTGACTATATTGGGCGTGGGACACAAAAAGTGGCATGGTTATTAGTATGCACAGCATGCTGCAAGCTAGTGGGGCAAGGAATTCGGGCCATGAGCATGGGCATTGGCATGGGATGTTGCCAGTTGTTTGTATGAAATTTATGCGTGTCTATTCATTGCTTGCTCTATCCGCCATTTCCCTCTTTCTCTCGCGCCTTGCGCTGCCTTTTTTTCCTGGCAATTTACACCTCACACAGTTTTTGTGGCGCCGCATGTTGCCATTTCAATTAAACTTGGCGCCAAAAAGTATGCAATGCGCCGTGTTCCTCGTTTCGTTTCGCCTCGTCTCGTTCCGTTTGGATTGGTTTCATTTTGCCAGCAGTTGCGTTGCTGATTTCGCGGTGATTAATTTTTTATTATGCTGCCAAGTGGCAAGTATGCTGCCAAATGGCACTAACATCACAAGAATTGTACGCAGTTCCGCTTTATGCTCTAAAAACTATAGTTAGCTTGCATTAAAACCAGATTCATGACTTCATTTAAGTTGTGATAAAGCATTTGCAAAAATTTGATTTGTTAAAATTGCTGCAAAGTTTTGATTGGTTCGGCGGTTTTCTAGTGGTATATTTTTTCCTTTTTTTGTTGTTGCAGCTCACCACAATCAAATTGTCATAAAGTTTATTTCGTTGGCTTTTCGAGTTTGGAACGTCAATAAAATTGAAGCCGAAAAGCCAAAAAGCCCCGTGTAAGGCTGTGCCACAACAATATCAACACACACACACACACACACACACACAGACACTGCACACAGATAGTTTAAGGTGCGGGTTTGTGTGTGCAATTTAAACAATTAGAAAGTTGACGCTGGGTCTGCTGTTTGCTTTATACTAGTTCAGATTGTTGCACAAACTTTTCGTGTTGCCTGTTGTTATATTTGCATGACAAATTGTTGTTGCTGCTGCTGCTGCTGCCACGGTTGCAACCTGTTTAGCGATGGCAACAACAACTATCGAGAAAGTTCCTCCTGTTGACATTTTGACAACGAACTCTGCTGCTCTCGCGTTTACCCTTCGCCCCGAGACTGTTTGTATGCATGTGTGTGTTTGTGCAATGTTTAGCTGTTAATGAGTTGCATGCCCCCACACACAAACAAGCACACACACACACACACACACTATACAACATATAGGCAACTCCACTTATTCAACGGCTCTTCAGTCACATATTTACACAAAGCTTCATAAGCAGCTGCATTCTGCTGCTGATGCAGCACAAAGTGCAACTTCTCCCCCTTCTGGGCGTTGCCATAACCCTTAAGCTCGTTCAAGTGGCAAGCTTAGCGACGCATCGCCATGTTGCAGACTCTTTCTCTGACATATCCTGTCATGCACACTCAGACGCAAGCATACAACATGCGAGTACAGTGAATCCTCATGCATATGCAAAAAAAATCCCAATGTTGTTTTGCTTGCTTTAAGTAACTGAAATTACACCAGTTGAGCACTTCTTTTTTTTGCAATTGCACTACAATCAAGTGTCAGCATCACGAAGCTGAGTAAATACTCTACCAAATACTCTGTAAATTTCCCTAGCTAAAAATTATATTGTTCACTTCTGAATTTCACAGAATTTTAATTTATCCAAATTGCTAACTCTTTTTTTTTTTTGATTTAACAACTCAACTTATTAGGTATCTATATTTCACACGACTTCATATCTAAACAGCTTATAGAGTATCTGAAGTTCTCACTCACTGCCCGATTTTAATTGCTTTTTTCAGCACTCACCAACTCAATTCAAATTCTCCTTCGATTCTCCGTTTTTTATGCATCTCTAACACATTCATTTTTTTGGTTGTCGTGCAATTTCCAAACCATGCTGACAGCAGGAAATACTAATTTTCAGATATTAGCGGAATGTCAAAACAAATGACAATGCAGATTTTTTTACGCTATCTCTCTTTCTCACTTTCTCCTTTTTAGTGTTCTTTTTTAATCTGCATATTTGAATGGCAAAGCACTTTCAAATTTACATATATGCACAATAGATTGCCTGGCAAATTTATTTACATGAGTTTGTGTAACTAACAGCAATTTGTTTTTTATAGTATCAGCGACGAAAAAGCGAAATTAATTTAATTGTTTGCACTCGACATGAAACCAATTAGCGATCATTGAAATTGTCAAATAAAAAGTGAATATGTAAATTAAATATTTATCTCAGTAAATCAATTCTCAAAATAAGCTGAGCATCTCTTACATCATTCTCTGAAATGAAATTTCAGTAGCCAGAATATTTGTGTAATTTATGGTACTGTCATAAATTCTAGATATTCAAGCAATTTGCCAAGATCCAATAACTTGCGCCTTCTTTTGCCGTTTGTCATCGCGTTAAGCACAAGAATAAGAAAAGAGAAAAAAACAATAGCCAATAAACAAGTCAGCAAAATGTTTCAAAATATATGTATACAAAAATGGGAGACGCTTCTCGTTCTTGTGCGATTATATGCAATGCGAGAAGCCACACGATATAATAACAAAATAACAGAGCAAATTACACACAATGTGCAAAGCACTCAGCGCCAAAAAGTTTGCAACGACATTTGAAAGGAGCTGCAAATGCAGCAGAGCTTTAAATGAAACGAATGAAACAAATTGATATGCAAATGTGTACGCGAGTGCTGCACAAGAAAAAGAAACCTTACTAATAAAATAGTCTAAGCGACAGCCAAGGCAACACAGCCAAGTGAACCAAGAGAAGAATGGCGGCTTTGGGAAAGCTGCTTGGATAAGCGACTTCCACTTCCGTTCGCCATTGTGTGCAGCTCTCTCTCTCTCTCTCTCGTTTTTTGTGCTTCGCTCATGTTTCTTCCTTTGCCAACTGACAGCTGCAACTGGCAGGCAGCAAGCAGGCAGTCAGGCAAAACAGTCGACTGCAAATCAGGTTCATAATGTTTCCGGTACAGTTGTTGCAAAAATAATATTACGTATACGCCTACAACGCTCTATCAATAATTTTACAGCAATTTATGACTGGTCTCAATAAGATCAAAGCCAGGCGATCGACTAGCAAATACCCCTTAGTTATGTACTAAGTATACTAAGTACTAATACTAAGTATATAAGGTGTTTTACTTAACTATGTGCTTTTTTGTTGTATTTTATTTCATCATACGTAGCTTCTACTCAGCTATTTTTTACAAGCAAAAAATGTTGAAAACACAGCGAACGCAAAAAGGTTCTCGCGAGAACAAAACGCGTAAAACTTTTGCACGGAATTCAATTTGGCGTAACTTTTTTTGCCATCTTTTTATTCCATCATCAGCTGTTGGACTTCTTAGTATGCGGTACAAAGTTTTCACATTGATTGAAATGTGCAGGCAGCAGCCTTACAAACACCAACATATTTATCTAATATACTTGAGAGTGCAAATTCAGTTGTTGAACTAATGAGCAGTTGCCCTCGAGTTCGAAATGTTCGAATAAAATCATGTTTGTTCGCCTGGCAAAAAAGTCGTGACGGCATCGCCATAAAGAAAACTTCAAATGATTTTCCGAGGTCTCCCACTCGTCAAATGTTGTGGAAGTTTTCACAAAGCATTATGCTTCAACTTTCAACGGTCCCCTGCCCTTCTTCACTGTGCATAATGAGCCGTATCAAATGTCAGCCCGATGAGACATGAAAGAGAGAAGTTAAGTGATGTCCAGACAAAAAAGGCATTATTGGAGTTAAACTATTGCTATAAAACGTTGTCGTACTTCCACATTTACTTAATCAAGTCAGGGCACAAATCACTATCGTAGCCACAGCAGAATGATTTGTTAACTTGTCGGCAATTCGATGATTGTAGCTCAAAAAAAAAAAAAAAAAAACGACGTCAATGGGGCGTAAATGACATCAAATGCGTGAAATTGAACTCCAAACGATTTTGTACACTCAAAAATGCACAAAAGCAATCAATGTCGAAGCCGTAGTCGAAGCCGTAGCAAAGTGTAAAAGGAACAATAAGGTAAACAAGAACAGCACATCCAAAACCAGAAGGACAGCTATAACCTTGATGATAATGATGATAGCCAGCTGGATGATGACGTTTAAGATATGAATGGAATGCTGTGTTTGCTCTGTGCGAAGGATCAAGCGTTGAATGCTTTAGCTCAAGCTTGTATCTTTCTTTTCTTTTTCTTTACACATCTTCTTTTTTGTTCTTTCTGAATGGCCTGCCATTCAGCGCATTGACTTAATAAATACGTGGCCATGTTGGACAGGTAAGCTGGCGCTGGCGATGAAGATGGCAATGGAGATGGAGATGGAGTGGAGCAAACGCCTGCGTCGGCTGAAAGAGAGAAGCATTTGCGCTTGATTGCTCACGAAATCGACAAAAATGAAGTTGAAAATCCGCTGAAGCCTTTTGTTCCTCCACTCGAACTCGAACCCACCATCAAAAACCTTTCACACGACGAGCTGATTGATGCTTCTGATTGAATGAGACGTCCAACTCGGACGTAGACAAAGGAGACACGAGCAAGCGTCATCTGATTGGACTCGCACGGTTGCCTTACACCGGCGGCTGTGTTCAACAATCTTTTATCCGCACAAAAATGGGTTCGATATTTTACAGAAATACGCATAGATATGCTTCAGTCGAGCAATGTCAACTCCGCATTTTATTTTGCTTTTATTATAACTTATACACACACATGAAATAATAACAATGAAAGCCTTTTCCACCCTTTGTCTGGCGATTTCCGGTGCCTGTTGTCTGTCTGGCTTATTGTTGCCCCTTCCATTGGCCTGCTGCTTGTGCCATTTTAAACAGTTTGCCGCCATGCACAAACATGTCTGCGGCGACGCCATTTTTATTTGCCATTAAAACATGTCTGTGGCAACAATGGTGAAATATGTTTCTAATTGCCATCGCACCGAAAAACTCGCGCGCGCACAAAACTTTTGCACACTTTTAACATTTCCCTTTTTCATTCCACTTTTCGGAAAAGACGTGCCATGATTTTTACTGCCTGTTTGCCGACATTCAGTTCTTTGTTTCTTTCCTTTTTTTCTGTTAACTTTTTCAATGGGTATAAAATATGAGTGGTAATCAAATTCGGCTGTATCTCTCATGCCATGCATATTGATAAGCTCGTGTCAGACAGATGTTGAAATTGATATGTGCATAGGGGAATTGAATTAGATGATGTTAGGTCCAGAATGATTTCTTGTTTTTAGCTTACCGACTTCATAAAGAATAAGAAAAACTTTTTTTTTATAATTAGTAATATTTTAAAGCACCCTCTTTTCGACAAGAAAAAAATTCGTTAAATTAATAAAAGGTCAAAACAAAATTGAAATAAAATTTTCTCAAACAATAAAAGCAACCACTTTACTCTGTAGACATTTTAGTATTTGTAGTGCTCTTTGTTGACGCCGACGACGCAATGCACAAATTGAAAATCAAGCTAGAAGTTTATGGAATTCCAATGCAAAGCGGTATTTGCATAGCAAATGACAAGACAGAAAACGGGGAGGGAATACATAAAATTATACAAATAAACCAATAAGCGAGTGGCATAAATAAAGTGAATGGCAATAGATTTGCATTGGAAAGGCTTACGACTATGCTAAACAGTTGCGAATGCCAAAGGACAAGCTACTAGCAGACATTGCGTATACGCCGTGTGGTGTACATTCAATTACAAGATAGCTGAAAAAGCTTCCGCAACGCCCCTTGCACAGCACACAGAACACAAAGTGAATGAGAAGCTTTATAAGTAAAAGAATGAAAATGAAAATGAGAATGGGAAAAACACTGTGAAGACGCCCTCGGCATTAGGAGGCGCAACTTTTGGCGCTCCAAAAAAGATAAGTATTGATTTAGCCAGAGTTTTCGGTTCTCCTGCTGCTGCTACTGATGTTGTCCCTTTGCCAATGGATTTCATTTCTTAGCTAATGCTTTGTCATTGCATTGGATTTTGGCCGACCAGCCGACGCTTATTGAAATGTCAAATGTCACTGTTCCTTCTGATTTTGCTTTTTGCTTTTTTTGGGGGGGCGTCGTCGTATTGCCATATCATCTACATTTAGATAATGTGGAAACTCGCATGCCAAACTCGTTTGCATCACAAAGTGCTGAGCTGTCAGGCTTGAAGTCTTACAGTTCTTTCAACTTCTTCTTCTCCTTCTAAATACCCTAAGCAAAGACAGTTTGTTGAATGGGTCGACGTAATCAAGTATCATTTGCTTTCATTAAATTCTACACGGTATTACATAGTCTGGCATGTAAAACATTCATTTGTATCGAAGCTTAGAGTGTAGAGGGTAGGAACTAGCAGCCCAATCTGGTGCACATCATTCTTATTTGTTTTCCTTTGTCTTTGCTTTGTGATGCTTTTACTCTGCCCCGAGGCCCTTTTTGAGTTTCAACTCTGTCTCCCCCCGCACTCTTGGCCTCTTTTTCTTTTTCTCTTTCGCTTGCTGTGTCTGTGTGTTTTCATATTGATGTTTGTCTTTTGCCGTTTGCCACTAATTCAACTGAACTTGTATGTTCTTTCCACTCCATTAATTAAACGTCCAGCGTCCAATTCGTTTGAGTTCTCCTCTTCAGTGATATTGCTGCTGCTGCTGATGCTGCTGTGGTTCAGGTTGAGTTTTAATTTAGTGTTGTGTTTGTGTGTGTGTTTTTAACTCCTGCGGCATGGCATTCGGTTTTGTTTAACGTTTATTTATTTGCTGTCTTTGCAAATTGAAATTTATGAATATTTTCTCACAGTGAATAAAAGTGAATATGTGAGTTCACTTGTGGCCTGCCTTTATAATATCGCACTTAATTGAGCTGAAAAATTACCGCAACCGCACAATGATTAACTGTAGCATTACCCATGGCAGGCCTCGTCCTGTCGATCCTGGGTTGTCTCTGATGCTTCCGCTGCGAACGCAATAAATGAAAATAATTTCCTGCGAGGAAAACCGAAAATCATTTTAAATAAGGCATGAAAATGCATTAAAGCCGACACCTTTTGCCAGAAACAATAAAAAATCAGTCATCATCCTCCCCCTTAAATACTCTCTCTCTCTCTCTCTTCACTTTCCGAGTTTATAATACGCACACAGCCCCAACAATAATGTCACATCGCATTATTTACTTTGCCCCTGCAAACTTGTTTATTTTATGTCTGAGAAAAAATTATACGAAAAAAGCACAAAGAGAAATTATCATACAGACACTTCTGTTAAACACAAAAAGAACAAAATTATAGACGTAATATCCCAAATAGAAACGAGAAAGCTTTTTACCCCGCAACACAGATAATTAGAGGACTAATGTAGTTCGAGTGCATTTCTCATTTGAATGCGACCCAATTTGTGCTGTGTCACTACTTAACTCTCTTCTAATTACAGGTCGAAATTGCGGCGAAAATATATTACGGAACACGCAACACATCGGCAACATCGGCTGCCACACAAAGTGCTACAACAGCAGGGACACGAGACCCAATTTCAAACACACACAGACAGAGAGAGAGAGAGAGAGAGAGAGAGAGAGAGAGAGAGAGAGAGAGAGAGAGACAGAGACAGACATATATAAAGTGATAAGCAGCCGCAGGGTGGACGGCAATGTCGTTGTCTGTCTGGCATGCAAATAAAATTGCGTATACGCCATGTGTGCTGCCAGAGGTCTAGCAGCTTTGTGTGTGTGTGTGTGTGTTTGTGGCTGTCGCCGTTTGCTTAAGTGTGCGTGCGCACGCTTCTGTATATATGTGAGTGTTTGGGCTTGTGTTTGCATACTTTTCGGCGATAATACACAAGAAATTGTATCTGGCAAAATTGTTTTTTAAAATGTTGCGTGCCTGGCGGCAGCAAAACCATGCGAAAACCAAAGTAAAAATTTATACGCGATGGTAATAAAAATGCAATATAATTCCGATATAAACGTTTCAATGCGCGACACGCTGCGGGGTCGAGCTGAGCGGAGAGATGACGGTAATCGGAAAGTTTGGATTGCAGTAAGCTGTGCCGCAAGGGTTCGGGTTAGAAAGGAAATAAGCGTATTCGCAACAAATTTCTACTGAAAACGGATGCTTTGATTCTAACGAATTTGCAAAACATTTGATGCTAGCCAATATTTGTTATGAAATAGATAAAAAAAAAAAAAAAATGTGCCGTTTATATTGATGTGCACAAAAGCAGAATGTAAATTTGTGCAAATGAAATATTAGGTTAATCTAATCAAAATAATAAGGATAGATGATGTTCTCTGTTTTGCTGTCTCTTTTATAAAAATTCAAAATCAATTTGAATAAATTGGGAACTCCCACATTAGAAGCACTTATTTATAAGCAAATTCTTATTTATAAATAATTCAAATTTATGCAAATAAAGAAAGCGTTCACTAAAAAATACAATATACTTATCTTTCTACATTATTTTATCCTTCTACATATTTGTACAAGTTCTTGTTTGTGTGTTCGTACTAAATAATGCAGCGAAATATAAAGATTTTCTCCACTCAAAAACTTTAATTCAAATTTTGGGAATTGCGAACTTCAGATTAATCTAATTTGTCAGCTTCCACTTCAATTTGGGTCCTTGTGAAGTGCAGTGTATTTTAATGCGCTATCTTATTGCCCTTTCGCCCTATTCTCTATATAAAACGTTTATGAGTCAGGCTGCATATGCTCGATGCTGATAAACTTGAACGACCTCTGAAGTTTCAGAGTTCTTTTCATATTTTGCGGCAGTAAAAAGCCACGCAAAACTTCGCATCGACATCGTTAAAATATTTGCGTTAAGAATATTAACTGACTGCCTCTTAATGCAGGCAGCACAAACACCCACGCCCACACCCAAAACACACAGACAGAGAGTGCGTGTGTGATGACAAGCTGTTATTAATTTATTTTTATGCTTAATAACAAGCGACTCGACTCGACACAACGCGTTCAGCTGGCGCCAATGTGATAACCATAACAATATCGTCAATGGGGTTGTAAATTATGAAAAATAACTTCGTTTTTTTGAGGCATCTCACCCACACAGTAAAGTAAATATTCCATAAATTCAAACAACGCCTGAACTTTACTCGATGTTAAAGAAAACGCCGTAAACAGCAATTAAAGCTCATTGGCTCAATGCGGTTGACGTGTGTGTGCCAAATAAAGATGGTGTGGAAAGCGGATTAATGATTAACCGATCCGCATTTTCCCACGGACATTTCGCATATTTTCCTCAGCTCGAATTGTGCGCTCATTTACGAATTGCGGTTGTTTAATTAATAGCAAGCTGATTAATTAGTATTTGTGGCAAGAAATCCTCTGACGTCTGCCTTCATACAAATGTGCAGTAATCCATTAAATTATTGCGGACACTGTTCAAAGGGTTCCATTACAAATTTGCTATTGATTGAATTAGTCAAATGACAACAGCAACATTTAGCCTTTACGTTCGCCAACAAGCCACAAGCCCAATATTCGCGCATGTGTTGATATTTGCGAATAGCATTTCAACGTCAATATTGATGTTGAAGCCATAATACTTAAGAGACTAGAACTGCAAGAACTAGGTTAACCAATACCCATCTAAAGCAGTTAATATAAAAGTGATACTCAATATATACCAATTAAATGTTACACATTACGAAAGATGAAGTCGCACGACTGCCAATAAAAGCAAATTCGATATTATTCTTAAAATTATAATAATAAACAAATACTAAAATCTACCTTTTGCTGTGTAATGCGACTACACTCAAAATATTTCATTCGGTACAAAAATTTTGCCAGCCAAAAGCAGCTAATAAAAAATACATAAATATACAAAATGCTATATTTAGTATATACAAATGCTACTTCACTCAAAATATTTAATTAAGTACAGAATATAGCAACCAAAAGCAGCTAACACTCGATTTTTGTCATATAAAATTATTTATCGAAAATTTCTTCAAAAACTTCAATCTCTTATAGTCGCTGAGGTCTAGTGAACTCAGACGAACAGAGAAATAGATGGACATGGCTATGTAGTCTCGACTGTCGACGCTGACCAAGACTACACTCTAAGATTTCCTTCTGCCTGTTACATTCATTTGGTAGGGGCACAAAGATAAAACAACTTTTTACCATGTTTCCAAATATTTTGCAACTTATCGATAAGGTTCTCTTTCCACATTTATTAAATTGCTACTTATTGTTCGATAAGTTGAAAGGCATTCGCTGTAATTAAGTAATTGGTAACATGAAATATTTGCCAAATAACTTATATTTTATTTCGACTTAGAAATTGTATCTCAATACACGTTTGTGGTGGCTAAAAAAGAAAATAATTTCATTTATGGGAGTGCCATGCACAAGTAAACAAATTTCTCATTTATTTTAATTAATTTATCGCAGCAGAGCAGCACCAAAAAATCAATAAACGGACACAAGACGAGCCCAACAACTACCCTCAAACTACGGCAACTACCACTAAACCATAACTAGCATCGGTGCCATCACTTAATTAGACTGATAGGGACCAGCAGAGGAATTGCCTTAAAATTCGAAATATTTGCCAGTAACTGTCTGGCATTCAGAAATGCCAAGCTGCAAGTAACGAGGAATTTTTGATAAATAAATGCTGAATCAAAAAGATACCCTCTTCCTATCATCAGAATATTTCTGGCATATGCAGACTTTGTTCTTTCATAAAAGAGGGTATTCAAATATTTTGGCAATAAGCAAAGTAGAAAAAAAATATATTAAAACAATTTCATTGTATTCATTTCATCTATTCATAACCATATTTGTGAGGTGCGCACTTGTGGAAATTGTTTTTGGAGACCCAAACTGAACCCAACCGCATCCTCAACCTCTGTATGTCTGAAATTTACGAAAAATGTCAACGATGCAAATTGGAAAAGTGTTGGATAACCTCTGAGCTACATTCGAGTCCAGGCATATATATTTTCTCGTATGTGTATCGGGCAGAATGGTAGCATTTGAATGAAATGCAAATGAAATGTGAAACTGATAAATTTTCAATTAAATTGCTGCTTGTTACACAAAAGCCAAGTCAAGTGGCAAGTCCGAAAAGACAGACAAAAGGGTTCAGCTGGCGTGCCGAGTCAAATACGAACATCCGTTCATATTGATCATTCAATTACGAAATTAAATTCTTCAATTGGCAAAATCCAGTAACATAACGTAGAAAAAAAAGTGGAAACTTCATATTCAAAAGCTAATTCAAAAGATGCTTTTGTAGATGAATATTTTTCTGCTACATGCTAATCTGAAGAAGTTTGAAAGCAATGTCATCAGAGTAGGTAATGTTTCTTTATTGAACCTTCATAGAAAACACAATAAAGTTTATGCCAGAAGACAAATTCTTAAATTTGGATCTAAATTCTACAGCCATTCTAAATTCAAATTCAAGGATATATTCATATTTAAAGGATGCACATCAAAATAATTTGCTTCTAATAAATGTTCAATATTTTTATGAAACTTCAGACAACAAATTGCAGTTCTCAGCATTTATGGTTTATTATATAAATTATAAATTGTTGAGTACTTAGTTGACGTGCCTCTTGATAAACAAAAACATAACTACGAACATTCTAACGAGCACCCTAAAAGTAGGCCATACAAATTGTACCCCAAGCGTAGCCAAAAACCGTATTTATGTTTCATGTTTGGATTCATTTTAGAATCGAATCCGAAATGAGTTCTAATTTATCGCACGGTTGACAGCGTTTAATTAGCAACCTGCCCGATAACTAACCGCTTTACCCTTTGCACCTTTTCGACTTTCCCGCTGGCTATCAATTTTGATTGGAAACTATAAAGCGCACAAATTTGAAAAGTCAATCATGCAACCAGAGAGAGAGAAAGAGAAACACATGGTGCGAATAGGAGAAGGGAATGAGAAAGATTCCGAAACTAATTTATGATAAATTCAGTTACCTTTCGTTTCCCTTTTACAGATTCTCTCGCTCTCCCCTTCCTCGTTCCACGCGTCGCTCAATTGTGCGTAAAAATTATAAAATTTAATCAACGCATGGAAATTGAACCGCAAAAAGGGGTTGCACAGCAACAGGTTGAATGAGTGAAGGTGGGGGAGAGACATCGACTGCGGACTGCTGTTGGTTACCTTTTTATGTAAATTGAATCGCAACACCTTTAAAGTGTCGGAGGAGAGAGGGAACAAAGAGAGCAGCTACTGCGGCAGGTGCCAGTTGACAACTTGCAACCCAACGGCAACAATTTAATTGACAATTGTGACCGGTACTTAAATGGGTATCTATCCATAAAGCACCCTTGATTGAGGGCCGTACCACAGCCATGTCATCTCCCTCCCCCCTCCCACCATCATTCACCACACAAACAAAGCTCACTCCCGCCAAAGCAAATCACATCAATTTATGCATGGTTGCGTCAAAATTTCAAGTCACACATACGACATGGGGGGGGCGTGAAACATGTTAGCAATGATTATAGGCGTGTGTGGAGAGAGTAATGTACACAAAGTTTAAATCAATTGAATTAACAGCAGCACACATTGAGCATGAAGAAGAGGGCCATCAAAAGAAGGAATATCAAAAGAAGGCCCATCAGAATTAGGTAAAAGATTTACATCAAATGGTGATTATCTTTTGTAAGGTGGAAACATTGGGCGTAATAAGCAGGTAACTTAATTATGACAACTGGTCACTACTTTATGAATTCAGCTTGAAACGTAAAAATGTTTTGGCATCAGAAAGAAAATATTTTACAAATATTGTGAATACTAACACTTACAGACGAACATCGGTTTGTGCAATTTGTTTGCAATTCCTCGTTTAAGTTTCTTAAATTGAATTCACAAAGTTTATTCAAGGCTGTGTTTCATATTTTTGCATAGACGCATTGTAACTTTTATATTAAATATCAATGCTTGTAGATAATTGTATACCTTAATTGCTTAAACTTACGACCTTGTTAAGAGTGTACCCATAAGTAAACAAAATCGGTATTTATTAGCTGGTTTTACAATATAATAAATTTAATGAAAAGGTATCATGATATGTACTACTAAGTGATTATTGCTGATCCGTATTACTTGCTGAATACATCAATTACTTACTTTAAAATCGCACATCTACTTCAAGTAAACTCTATCTATCTAACTATTGATTAAGCTAACAGCATTCACAGTTGTTAATAAAAGCGCAGATGTAGGCAAGCAAAGTCTGCTTAAACCTTGTTCGCAATCAAGAATGTGAATCAGCAAAAAAAGCGTTCATGTTCATCGTCTAATCGAATAAGCAAATACCTAAACGTTGCATTCGAAACTCAGAATTTACCATGCTACGAAGTTCAAACGCACTCACACACACACACCCGCGTACATCGAAGAGGGGGATCTACATATCAATGTTATCGTGCACACAAACGCATTAATTACTTGCTTCAATGCGAAACACAAACTGTGCACCTTTCTCTATACACAGCACTTAAAGTGCTGGCTGCTGGTGTGCGTATGTGGGTGTGTGTGCAAAAGTGCTTGTAGGAGCTGTTCAATTGCAGCGACGGGGGAATTGGGGAGGGGAGGTATGAGAATTAACGCTGACAGAGCTGCCACTTGCAACGCTGTTGGTGGCAAACAAGTGACGCAGCTATCGAGTGTCTCTTACGTTCACCTGCTGCTTGCCAAGCCACTCACCTACAAAACCAACACCAACACCCAACGCATCCCCCTCCCCTCCTCACCCCGCCGCACCCTTTGCATAATTGCCGCAAAACAAAGGCGGAATTTGATGCGGCCCGCAAAAGTATGCTATGAAATATGCGCGTTACGCGATTCAACGTGCAGCAGGTAAATCCAATCTCAATCCCTCTTTCTATGCTTTTTTGTTGCTATTTACTGGTGCTTAATTGAGAGCTGTGACCAGCTATTAGAGCAGTTAATTAAGCTTTGGCGAAATGACATTACCTTTTAAACAACCCAAAATTGATTAATCGATTTAGTTTTTTCATAGGAAACCAAAAATCCAATCAAATTGCATCAAAAATTGGTTGCTAATTCAATTAGCAAAATTCACGGTGTTTAATAAACGAACAGCCAAATGAGCTGCGATCCAAAGCAAAGCAATCAATCATGTTTAAATAGCGTTGATTCGTTTTCGCCAAATATCTAATATTAAATGATTTTTTAATACCACTTTAAAGATGCATGCTCTATGAATTTTACTTTCAACTAGCTGTGAAAACTGTTCAAGTTTTTTAATGAGCATTGAATTACATTAAGAAATGAAAATGTCTGTAATAAGGGTATTCGGCAAAAAGATGTAGAACATTTTCTGCCAGCATGGCAGAAAAATTCGATATTATACTTCGCATTGCACTTGATACAGCGTTTTCTTCGCCTGCGGTCGCTGCAGCAAGCAGACGCATGCTGCAAGCAAGGTTAGGCATGCTGTGGCATGCTTCATTGGGCAGCCAAATTTAGTGGCAGGCAGCTGCAATTAGACGGAAAAACGTTGCATATTCGTTGGCATTAAATTTCGTGTGCAATTAAAACAGTTGGACCAAGAAATAGTTGGCGCTGCCTCCTCACGAGAAGTGAAAGGCATGGAGATGGGCGCGATTTGAGGCACGTTAATGAGTTTGGGACTTGCTTAATGGCACAAAAAGTTTTCGCCGTTTTCCATGACATTTGCTTAGTCTAGGCATAAAAATCACGTCGCTTTATGGGGCATAAAATGCAGGCAAAAAAAAAAAAGAAGAGTTGAAATAAAAATTAATTACCTAAAGCGAAATAAAAAGAATTAAATAAAAAAAATTGGCCACAAAACAGAAACACTTTCAATTAGTCAGTCACACGTTCTTAAGACTAAATTGATGAACAAATTTGTCGCACTTACCCAAAACAATTTTAATTAATTCGGTTCTGAAATGCATAAAGAGAAAGAGAAAAGTTCATTAAAAATTTACTCGTCATGTTAAAAATGCATAATATGAACAATTTTCACGCACACACACACACACGCAAAGAAAACATATTTGTCTCAGTCATTAAATTCTGCACTCTCTGCTGCTGCCTCAACTTAACATTTTAAGTACATTTTTTTATGCATTTTTTAAGAGCATAATTACGAAACTGTTTTGCAGGGGAAGAGCAAGTAAAGCCAACAGACAACTGGGCAAATGGTAAATGGTCGACCCCCAAAAATGGGCAACCATTTTATGGCTAATGGCAGTCGAATGGCACGTAAAACGGGACAGCCTCTCCCCCCTTCCTCCTCTGTCCATGCTCCATGGTGAAATATGCCGCCCCCCAAAAAGTAACAAAAAGTATCCCAATATCCGCGTATCTATGGCAAATGGCGTACATATTAAAAATGACAACAAGACAAAGCCAAAGGACACGAACCAGCTGAAACAAAAAGAAGCATATATTGATTGCGTCCTGTGACGAACTTTGAATACTCTTTCAAAAATGTGGACATAGAAAAAGAAGAAAGAAAAAAAAAAGAAGGACATACAATCAAGCAATTTATTCATTCGAAAAAGAAAATCTAAAAAAAAAAAATGTGTTAAAAATTTAAAATTCGTAATTGAATAATACAAATAATTCTAATCATTTCAAAAACAAAGACTAGAAATTATAATGCATTATACTCGAGAGTTTTGTTTTATCCCCAACTCACTTCACTTTTCTCTTCTCTTTGATTAAAAACCAATATTCCAAAAATAGATCGTAAAAGTGTCGTAGCCAATAACATTGGCTTTAGAGTATTTAAATAGGACACTCGAAAAAGCGCTGACAATCAAAGTGAAATTCATCAATGACAACGTGAAGGATGCATTGGATATGATGCTGATCTGCCATGTAGTCTCCATCGACACAACAGCGCGATGGTTGAATGATGCCAAAGTGAGAGCGAGAAAAAAACTGAAAAGTGTCGCTACCTTTTTGTTATTGACAGATTATCCATTAATGCGAAAAAAGAGGATGAGGATGAGGAAGGATGAGAGAATGTAAGCGCAAGTACAGGATATGGCAACTGTCGTAATCGATGCTATTCATAGTCAGCTTCAGGTATAATTTTTTGTTGTTGAATATAATTGATTATACACGTTTGTGTGAAACATTACTTGTTCTTTTTTCGAGGCATCATTCAAATGAATATTTTTAAATATATCAGAAATTGTGGAGGCTGACAATTCTCTGCTCAATTTCATCAACTCAAGTTGAATAATCAATTTATGATTTATGTAATTAAATGGAAACCCATTCGAGTTAATTAATTATGTAAAGAACACAAATCATGTGACGCTCAAAATGCATTTAACTCGCGGGCAGCTTTATTGAAAGTCAAAGATAATTTAAAATAAGGAACTAAATGCAATAATACAGATCAAAATATATCTATTCGTCTTTTATTAACAAACTCAGCCCACAACCCCAAATTGCTGCCCTGGTCAAAAGGGCTTTCAGAGTTGTTCTCAAAGTGCTTGTGGCGAGTTGCCGCTTTGAATTATTATTGGCAAGGTGATGCAGCCAGCAAGCGGATAGCTAATCGGGCGGGCAATGTTCCTTTTTTTGTGCAGCATGGAAAGATGGGGAAAAGTTAATTGGCCCTCGGCCAAAATGAGCTCAATTTAAAGTTGGCCAACTGCATAGTGCAAATCATAAATTCCAAAGGCTTTAGCTTGACGCGAACAAAAGGATTGCGGGCAATGCTACCTCTAAAAAGGTTATTCACTTGCAGCTGATGCTGCGGATGAGCAGCTGGAAGGCGCTCTTGTCTTGAGATAAACCAGTCTTAAAATAGGCCAATTTATATTACACCCACTACTACGCCACCGCCCATTCATTGCGCTCAATTTGAATTGCCTTAATTTCATTAAAGGGAATTCCATTTCCATATTTCGTATTCCGTACCGTGCCACCCACTGGGATAAGCAATTTGGTCTGATGTTTGCGTTAATGTCACACATGCATCATAACCGCGGGGTGTATGTCACTCACCACAATTTCACTCCCTCCGGGGGGCAGGCTTTCAAATTGATGGAGGGGAGCGAGTGAGAGAGTTGTGCAGGTCGGCGGCTAAGCGCTGGCTAATTACGCATGCAAATTCATTTAAATGCCATTGTTAAAATGATATTTGCCTCAAGGTTTTGTCATGCTGATAGCACAAATGCGTGCAAGCAGGTGGCAACTAAGCAAAGGAGAGATAAATATGTACATACAAGTGTCTGTGGTTTGTTCGCAAATGATAAAACTTAATGGATTGAGTAGAGAACATAAGCACATTTAGCAAAGTGTTTTGATTAGCTGCAAGGTAACTTGCTGAGGAATACCCTAACATTTTTCTAATTTTCCTATTCCTTGAACACTCTGAGCAATTATTTATAATTTCTTTTCTCATTATCACATTTCGGTGCTTCGAAAAACTTTCTCCTTTTTGTTCATTTTCTATTTATCTACCGGGAGGTACATAAATTGATGAAAATTTTAACCCAAGGAGAAGCTTTCGCATTTTATTCCCTTTTGTGGTACTTCTCAGAATCCTTAGACACGCGCTCACTTTCGCGAAATCCTTGGCTCATATTATTAATAAATTTTACAAAAAAAAGCAAACAGAATAAAAAAGGTATTCATGCAATAAATCTTCTAGTTATTGTTTCATGGCCAGCTTTCAGCCGAAATCCTTGACAATAAAAGGCTCAGTTTTGTGTTTCGTTTTTGGGAGAAACGCTCGAGGGGAGCTCAATTTCTTTCGTATGCCTTGTTTGTGAGCACACTTTAAACTTGCTCCTCAAGTACTTGGCCACTTGAAAATGTTTCAACATTTGCTCCAAAAAAGGTAACGAAGCATTAAATTGAAACCTCGAATGCCTAAAAACCCCGCTCTTCCTCCCTCTGACCTACTCTATAAGGTTCTTTCCACCAACAAAACACAAAAAAAAAAGTTACCTTAGCTTAAGCATCGCTTGTTTTTGCTGTATTATTTGCTTAAACTTTTGCTAAAGCATTA
The DNA here is from genome assembly GCA_023558445.1 of Drosophila pallidifrons. Lineage (NCBI taxonomy): Eukaryota > Metazoa > Arthropoda > Insecta > Diptera > Drosophilidae > Drosophila > Drosophila pallidifrons. The sequence continues at coordinate 7,084,627 of CM042348.1, forward strand.
TTATTATTTATTTTTGTTGGCATTGTTGTTGCCCCTCTGTTAGGGAGCTGCGGCCTTTAAATGTAGCACAGATAAAACCGGTGCGAACAACTTTAGTGAAATATACCATTTATAAAAATAAATACCATTATGACGGTCATGAAAATGTCCTTTATGCTTTACAGTACGCTTATTACAATGCACTGTTGAAATTTTAGTCTGTGTTGCCCTCTGACTGGGTGTAATTATTACAGGATATTCTCCATGAAATAAGTTACAATTTGCCAAAGTTGAAACTTGATTTTTCCGAGTCAAAAGAACTTTTTGCCAGAGTAGGAGTATTATTTTCCAAAATCCTGCTGACAGACAGAATCTCTTTCTCATATCTAAATAAATATTTATGCTTTAATTGAGCACTTGAAATGCAACACCAGAGGCTGTCAGGCTGCTCCGTAAACCAAAGGATGGCCCGTGTCTTGTGGCCCAGAGAGCAACCAATGACAAAATCGACAGCGGCAAAGCCACAAGCAATTATGCTGGGTTTTCTAGCATCGCATCGCATCTCGACCAGCACAAATAGGTTGTATAAATAATTATTTACTGTTGCCTAATTTCCAGAGGAAAAGCGCAAAAGCCACAACAAACCATTTGCCTACAACTTGATTTTGAATCCCTTCAACCCAACCAACTGAACAAATCCGCCTTAGACCGAGTTTCAGTTTGAGTTTGAGGCAACGAAGAGCTTTATTAAATCTGTTTACAGTGCTTAGTTTCGACAGTGGACGACCACATTGACCAACGAACCCGAAACTGCAGCTGCCACTGCCATCCTCCAAAAAATAATAATAATAGTTATAATTAACTATCACAGACAGAAAGTGGGAGCGAGATGCCACTATGAAGCGAGCTAGAGAGAGACAACAATATCCAATGCCACAAAATAGTTGCAGACCAAGGCAAAAGTTGGTTTAGCGAAAGGTTCCATTGTAGCTCGTGGGTGTGTACAGATCCTACAACCAAATAGGACTGGGTGTCACTGACTAGGAAATACCCTGGCGCATTTTCTATACCTAATATCAAAAATGTTACGCCAGAATTAAAATTTACTTTCTATTTTCTTCAAATTCAAATTCAATTCAATTAATTTCTCTTCGATCGTATAATGGCGTGCTGACAACTTCATCTTGACGCACAGTGCTGTCAACTCAATTAAATTATCAAATGAGTGTTTAAACTATCGAAATGGGTTATTTAGAATTCCTTAAACACCAAATAACTATTTTATACAACGCTACCCAATTTATTAATGGGTATCAGCTACCAACTCGAGCTTGTTTCTTAAATGTGACTTAATTAGCTGCTGTCATTGAGGTTTTGGCAAGACAGATGAGCAAATTTGATGTTGTTTGTTTAGACATGTACTTGAGCAACTATTCAGCATTTACAATATTAAATTAAATCTTAAGGCAGTTCTCTCGAAATGAAATCCTTTTGAATATATTTTGTTGTCATTAATTTGGCATCATCTTTCTCAAAATCGAAAATATCTAATAGAAGCAGCGTTATCGAAGAAATTTACTAAACAACTTGTTCATTAGTCTAAGACAGAGCCGGACACGTAATCCTCTCTGTAACAGACTCGGTGAGAACTGTTTGCAAAGTTCAATTAAATGCAGCCTAGCTAGCGATATGTGTGGCAACTTGCATACGCCATATGGTATGTGGCATGTGGCATGCAGCAAATGCAGAGCCGAGCAGAGAAGCCAAGAGGCGAATCATAGACAGGCATAACTACTCGCAGTCAACTTAAATTTGATTATGTGCGCAGCAAACGCAACCTCAAAACGAGACGATGTGACATCAAACGTGTGCACTCACACATACAATCACACATACACACACACACACACACACACACACACACACACACTCTGGCACACACAAGCATGGAAATATGTTGACGGCAAGCTCAAATTGATGCTGCATAGTTACAGGCGCAGCAGCAGCATCCACAGCAGCTGCCAAGGCAATTTTCTTGCATTTTATGCAAACAAACCAACTAAACGAAGAGTTACGTCCAACGTCCTGCGTTCTGCGTCCTGCATTGCCCCCTTAACCCTTTAACGTAACCGAGAGTTAAATGTTTTCATTTTCATGCCTTCATGGCTTCTTCTACTGCAGTAGCTCGACGCCTTCCCTCGTCTCCTCTGCCTTCGTGTTTATGACAGGCAGCGCAAACATACAAAATTTATTTAATTAAAATGCGTGTGTGTGTGTGTGTGTGTGAGTGTGGTTGTGCGAGTGCGTGTGTGGTGCACTCGTTTTGGGGCTATAATTGAATTGCAGGCAGTGTCGGAATGAGTAGACTAATGTGTGTCGTCTCTCCTAGTGGCATGCAGCAGTAAATGTCAGGTACTCGCGCCACAAATTATGCAATGCAAATTCCTTGCCATTTTTTAATTAAAAACTTTCGTTTTTGTTATCATGCAAACAACTGACAGCGTCTACAGTGAGCAAAAAACAAAAAGAAAAAACATAAAAACAGATTCACACATAGTAATGATATGCAGTAAAATAGAAGAGTAAAAACGGAAGCATTTAAACTCAATTTAAGAACTCTCCCACAAACACAATGCAGACAATTTTATGTTATGCTGCTAGCTGTCAATTAAAAATTGTTATTGCTGCATTTAAATGCAAACGATAACACAAATGACACTTTTCAATGGCAATGCAATGACAATATCAATTACAACCATACACACTCCTTGCATGCATAACATACACATATGTATATATTTCATGCGGCGGCGCTTGGAATTTAATTAGTATTTACATGGAAACAAATACGAACGACTAGTCAAAGTGATTGACAATTGAAAGCTATGCAGCACACGGTAAAGAGTGCTAAGCCAACAGTTACGTGCTCATGTCTGCAGTAAAACACTTCACATGTTTACAACCAAAAGTTATGCGCATCTAAAGAAAATTGCGTATTTTGAGCAATGCTTCAGGGAAGCAAATTGTTTAGGCAAATTAAAGAGCTGCACAATAAGAGGAAGAAGCAGTTAATAAAATACAAATTAAACATGTTAATATCGTATATGTCGTGGAATAGACAATTAATATGATAAGTTTAAATTCATGCAACCGTAATATTAACAAGATATTTAGAGTATTAGAAGTTACAAATATTGCTAGTATTGAGAAGCGATTATATAAAGAGAAAACCTAACGAACGTAGTGTTGGTAAATTACTTAAAGGGCAAATCCGATCGAGAAAGCTTTACAGGCTGAGCGTAGAGCGATTGTTCTTGAATGAATGAGTAAAAAAAGAATTAGAGAATTTACCATAAAAATAATTAATTATGGAAAACTATAATAACCATTTCTCTCCTACATTACTAGAACAAAACTTGTAGTTCTTTACTCAATTAATTTAAGCACAAAGTAACACAAATTTAGAGTCTGATCATGCATTGTAAATACATGCATTAACATTATAGATCTAGCATATTAATGTAATTAAAATATTATTTAGCATTTACATTTAAAAATTAGCATTATAATACTTGAGAACAAATGGTATGTTAACTTAAATTGTTAACATATTCTATACAAAATAATAGAAGAGAAGAACTGCCAATCATTTCATATTTTTAAATATGCAAAATTCGTTTAACTAACAAGTTTTTATTTTAAATACAAGAGTTATACAATTATTTCAAATCTATTAATTAAATTGCATTGTTTTCCGCACATTTCTAAACATGCTAAAAAAAAAAAATAAAAAAAAAACACTCCTCAAATCACATAAAAGACTATCAAGTATAAAATTCAGAAATATACAAATCCTCTGCATTTATTAAAGCTTCTTCTCAATGTTTTGCTATATATGCAGGCCAAAAGCCTGGGCAGCCTAACCAAATAAAGGCAAACTGGTCAAAAGAGCAAAGTGGGGGCGGGCAGCAGTGGGCGTGGTCCAGCCGCTTAGGCAAACATAACACTAGAGCCGCTTGTATAAAGAATTTCAATTTGTGCGGCATTCCATTGTCTGGCTCGCTTGCTTGCCATGCTCCAGCTCCACTCTTAATGCTTTCTTTCTCTGGCGTTGCATGTGCAAAAATATTGTTGCATACATTTAGGTGTTGCAAGCACGTACGCATGCAGCAACGCCCTCGACTCTAACACAGAAAACAGAAAACAGCAAATGAGAGAGAAAGACAAGGAAGTGCAACTGCAGCTGAAGTCCTGCAGATTAATGCCGAGTCACGCAAACTGCTGGCCAAACTGGCAAACCGGAGAGAAAAGCATCACACATACAGCTCGACGCATGATGTGTATTTTTATTTAATTTGCAGTCGGGCGGCTGCTCAAATGGCTTCGTTGAATTCACATTTTTCAGCAGAACTATAAGTCTTTGTTAAGTTCGCATATTAAAAGAACAGATTGCATTTCAACAGTTTCTCATTCATTTTGAAAATCAGGGTATTTGCATGTCCTACACATTTCTCCATTTTTCCACTACTTATCTTCTCTCTTCTTTCGCTATGTTTTATGTGCAACACGCGTGTCGCTGCTGTCACGATAAAAGACACCAAGAGTAAGACAAATTACTGCAGGATAAGAATGAAATCATTAATTGCTCTGCGATTTGCTCATTACGTGACGGGCCTTATGGAGCATGAATGTTAATAATTGCAAAAAACCAGAAGTCAACTCAACTCCCTATGAAGGATTCATAAACATTGATGTAGTCGATGCAAGGAGCATGAAAATGGTCATCATTTGCTCGTTAGCTTAGTGTGAAAATTTCAAATATACATAAGTGTGTTTCTTTGTGAGTGAGTGTGTGTGTGTGTATGAATAATAATGTGTTTAAAGCCTTGCAGGTAAGTGCTGCATGGTTTCAAACTGCGCCAGCAGGTGAAACTATTTGTGAGCGAACGAGACTGCAGTATAAAACCAATTTTACGATGATGGTCCAGTTGGAAATAGGATGTCCTAAAAGCAGTAACATTTTAAAGATTTTAGCTAAGTCATAACTCTTCATAAGCACATTTAGTAGACCACAGAAAATAAACTATAGAAAATTGTTTAAAGTCAAACCTATGGTGAAATGTGCAAGTCTAAAAAAGAGTAATATATGTGCAAATTATAAAATTGTGGAGTTATATGGCTGAATTTAGTATTTTACATTTAACTTTTACCATGTTTTTTACATACTTGTTAATACCTCTGAAACCTCCTTGATAGCGGAGCTGTCAATTAGTTAAATGCTTTACGATTCCCGACCTTTTCAAAATTAAAAGCCAAGCACCCGGTATGCTCGACAATTTCATCGCGCAGATAATAAGAGACCAAGGCAGGAGGGATAAACAAAATTAAGTTCAAAGAAATAAGGTCAAAACTGATTCGCGCGCACTGACGGTAACGCGAGATAGGCTACGCAAGATAAAGGTAAATGTAAAAATATGACTAAGAGATAAGCATAAATCAGTGCACAACGAAATTACGTGAACCGAGCAGCGTCCGTTGGCCAAGTTAACTGAAGCACGGCTACCGAGAGAGAGAACGAACATTAATGAGACTACTCAGCAGCATATTATGATCGATAAACGGAACGAGGGGCAAATAAAAAAAAAAAAACAAATTGCAGCAACATTCGCTTTAACTAAATTGTGACAAATTTAAGAACGCGCAATCAGGAGGAGAAATGAGAACATAATGTGCATGTCAGCGTTAGATAAGAGAAAGGGAGACGACGTTGCCACGAAATGGCATTAGCTTCAACATCAGAAAGACAGAAAAAAAAGAGGGAATGCGGTAAGTGGAATGGAATTGTTTGTTGCCTCGGGGCGACATGTCCAACAGAGAAATGAGTAAGTTATTCAATTATTTATGATTCTGCAGAGCGCAAAATGCTCGACTTACTCATTTTAATGCCACATCGCTGAGGCCTAATTGGAAATTATGGTCGGCGGCAATGCAAGTTAAAGACAGGCGACACAACAATTCAACAATGGGCAACAAAATGTGCCGAGTTCTTAAATAAATAATCGCCTGCAAATGCGACATTAACCGGTATAAAACGTCTAAGAGTTGGCCCCTAAATACATATTAATAATATACCAACAGCACATACTCAGTATATTTATTTTGGTATATATGTACTTATTATTGTTTATTATATTGTGTATTATTAACATTTAGTATATTTATTTTAGTATTTAACAAATTAATTTTAATATGGGGTAAATAAACGTCTTCACATTAACCGGTATAGAGCTAGCCTATCAATGTAAACTCAGTATATTATATTCAGAATATTCGATTTAGTATTTAATTATAAATTTTAATTGGCCCTTAAAAAGTAGTTTTAAAAATATTTCACAAATATATTCCCAGTATATATAATTGTTATATTAATTTAAGTAATAAACGAATGGTTTTTTTTTCTTCGACTACCCTTTCCTTGTAAATTGCAGGGTATTAATGTGCATTAATGTGCGCATAAAAAATATCTTGATTAAATGCCGCATGCAGGCTAATTGAGTGCAAAATTTACAAGTTAATTGGTTTGAAAGTTCATAAATTTATTGTTGCCCATCATCTTCATACAGTGGACACTTGCTAAATATCTCTTCGTCTCCCTCTTTTCTTTCCCCTCTTTTTGGACAAAACCACCATTGCTTCTTGTGGTTCCTTATGCCATTTACGATAGCTTTACTTAACATTTTCAGCTTGTCATGCGGTCAAGGTTCGCAGAGCAATAAAGGCTGTTCATAATTTAGCAGCTGAGTAAAGTCGAGACGAGTTGTGTGTGGATGGAAGCTGCTTGAGAGGATGCTTTGTTAGTTCTCTTGGTAGGTAGGTGGATGGGTGGGTGGATGGATGGCTTGGAGTGAAGTGGTTCAGCTGTCAAGTGTAGCGTAAAGTGCTTGCTAAGACCGCAGAGTGTTGAAGTGGGTTTGGGGTCAGCTGTGTGACATGTTATTGAAAAGGCAAATGCTTATGAATTATGCCATCGACTGAACTGTTCGAAGGACCCAAGTTTCAACTTAAGATAAAATGCAGTAAAAATAGAAAAACAAACAAAACTCTGCCGTCGAGAAACATAAAAAGGTTTTCTATTTTCAGTCTGTTTATAGACATTTCCGATATCGGAAAAACAATTCAATTCAATTTGTTGACTGAACAGAATAACGGGAAATATGCTCGCAAACGACGCCTCCCAAAAACCTGTGCAAATTGTGTTAATTTTTTCGCTCACCTCGCAAAACAAAGCACGACCATAAAAATATAATCCATCGTGGTCGGAATAAAAATGCTTCCAATAACTGAAAGTGGAGTGCGGAAGCCAGAGCAAAATATCATCGAACACATCACTGAATGACGAATAAGATAAACAATGAACTTTTTTTTTATATTGTGCCTGTGAACGGTAATAGAAATTGCGTTGAGAGATGACCAAGCTGGAGTCGAGGGCCCGAAACGCAATTTGTTAATGGAAATTCAATTGAATTGAAAAACTAAATAAATACCCGCACATTTTCCAGCTGCCACGCACACAGGTAAATAAATAAACGCCGAATGAGTCCATCAAATGAATAATGTAATATTGGATATTCTCGTTATATATGTAGTAGGGTGTGGCACAAAAAAATCACTCTCTTCTTGCTTACTCTATTTTAATTGGTATACGATGTATCGAAATAAATAAAACAATAACTCTATCTGTATTACAGTAACTCACATAGTCGACATTTATCAATTAAGTTTTTTTTTTTTAAACCAAATATTCAAACAGCTGCGAATAGTTGCTATTTATTTTATTCATAATTGCTTGTGACACTAAAGGTGTTTCAAATGGATATCCACGGTTCGAATAACTTTAAAATAATATTACAAAAATGGGATTTTAGTTTATGCATCGCCAAACACTTGAATATTATCAACATATACAATATAGATTTTTGTTACACTGCAGAGAATTTATTTTACTTATGTATTTTTGTCAGCAAAAAGTATTGTAGATTGGTATCTCGTTTCATAGTTTCAAAACTATGTTGAATAATTTGATATATATTTAAAGCTTTCGAAAATTAATTTGTAATGTGCATATAAATAAAAACAAATAAAAACATCCATTGAAGAATCAGTTGAAGCATTTATTACACCAATGTCAATTCAGCATTCAATGATTCAACACATAAAACCTCTTAGGACATTGTGCAAATAATGTAAAGCTCCAACGCACATTCGTTAATATTCTAAAGTAAATAAATATACTTTTCACCACGAAAGACAAATACCAATAACATCCACAACGGGAAATTTCGTGGTTGCCACTCAGCCAGTCGGGGAGTCAGTCAATCAATATAAAGAAAATATAAGGTGAAAGTAAAGAAAAACTGCACAATTTAGAGTGCGACTTATTGATATTGTTGTTGACACTATTGGACCAATACTTTTCAATAAGTTTTACTACAAAACATGATGTATACACCCATACAAAATCCACAGATGTGAACATGGAAAAAACAACAACATAGAAAAACACACACTCAATCGCAAATACCTCTTTCATTCTGTATTTCGTGTTTTTTCCAACTGAAATGTTCATTGTTATTGTTATAGTTGGGGCACATAAATTGTTGTTGAGGTGCAGCACGTAGTCGTCAAAAGCGATGCTCTTAGCCACATGCGATAAGAAAAATACGGCAATCAGTAAGCCAAGCCAAATTGTTAATACCCTTATCAATAAAATAGACAGTAAAAAAATCTTTTCTGAATGTATTAGATAGGCGAAGATTTTAAAATTGTTTTGTTGATTAAAAGCTTTAATATTAGTAACAAGTGAACTCGATTCCGTTTTTATTGTTCAATTGATTGCCTTAAGTTGGCCTATTGCCAAAGTTGGTATTTCATTTTATTTGTATATCGTTTATAGAGCCGCAACCTTCCTCGCATACTGCAATATTTTATTTATTTGCCAGCACGTTTGAACTATGAAATAACCACGAGAATGTTTGCCGTTTTCGTGGTCAATATATGGCTGACCCACATGGCAAGCGCAACGAGGTCGTCCCTCGAGAACAGACAAAAGAAGTCGGAGGCAGTACATGTCAGTCGGCCAGGTAGTTACTACATATATTGATTAATATATTGCACAACAAAATAGCAGACAGAATTTATGCTTGTTTTATCTCCGGCTTTAGCAGAGAATGTTAAATTTAAAGCATACTCATAAGAGTTATTTCAGCACCACAGGATATCAATCATATGTTAGAATCCTTAATTATTTGCGAAGCTGCACTTGCATTCCTCGCAATATGAAATTCCATATAAATGATGCGCAGCAGGAGAAAATCAATCATACGATAGGCGAGCGAGTGTCAAACAAACGTCAACAAAAATGAATAATGACAGATGCAAATACAGAGGCAAGAAAATATTTTGCTTCACAATAAACCTCACTAGCTCACTGATTGACCGACTGATTGACTGAGTGACGGACTGACTGGTTGACTGCTTGACTGGTTGACTGTGTGACAGCAGCATAGCAGCAACGGTGAACAACTCCATATGTCCTGCAGTATCCACGTTTTATATTTGCTGAGAAAACATTTATGTAAACTTTATTTTATTATAAAAATTGCATTGGCAAGAAGAGGATTGTTCCATGCAGTGCACAGTGCAGTCTCCATATCCTTATGTCTGAGTTTGTTTTATAACCATTTGCCAACAGACGACGTCAACGACAACGACATTTGCCAGAGTCGTTGAGTTCTTTTTCTCAACTCAAGTTGGCCGCACACAGTTTGCAGCAGTGCAGTCAGTCGATTGAGTTGCCTTCTCAGTCGCCAGCTGAGTCCTTTGTCATGTCTAGTTTTATTTCTATTTCCCTATCATCCTATCTCAAATGGTGTTTTCTTTTCATTCTGCATGGAACGTATTCTAAACTAAATAAATTAAAATCAAACTAAATCTTTGATTGCACTAAAAACACATAAAATATACGAGTCGATTAAAATTGAAGCTTAAAAACATGACTAATTATTGTTGTTGCCCTAATAAGTATGCTCTAGCTTTTGCCCATTTTATCTGTCGGCAATTATTTTCATTTTCAATTCCCATTGCTCTTCAACGTGCATTGAGTACCACACACACACACAGAGAGACTACAAATCTCTTCTGAGCTCATTTCCATAACAGCCCACAACCGACAGCCCTTTGCAGCTATCCAGAAAATTATTGGTCTGCTCTGTGCAAGGATTTCCATAACAAACATCAACGTGGGACACTTTTTAGCATAGGTTTGCCATTTTCATGTGCCCAAAAACTCCTGGACTGTCTAAAATATATTGATAAGCCTGATGTGCCCCAGTTGGCAATATGCAAGGCACACCACCGACACCAACCACACACAAACACACACACACACACACATACCACATGCCACACTGCGAACCAACAACAAATCCCCACTGCCTGATGCCAAGTTTACTTTTTTGGCCATTCCACCTGGCGGCCCTGGCTTCAACCTACAAAATATGTGGCCAATTATAGCAAAAACAGACGTTTTTACGTGCAGTTTGTTTCGCTTCGGTTCGGTTCGGTTTGGTTTTGGTTTGGATGGCTGCTGTAAGCACGAGATTGGGGAGAGGGGAACAAACCTACTAACCAACTAATTTATGGCTACAAACTGCTGCGGGCTCTCTTTTTGGCTAGGCTATTGTTGTTTTGTCTAATCATCTGCCATTATTCAGTTGCGATTCGCTTAATCGCCGTCGGGTTTGCCTTCTTGAAATATTACGTATACGTAACATTTGCTTTGTAAATTGTGTTTCAACTGCCACTCGTAAATAGCATAAGAACGATCTGCCGCCGCGCTCTGTCGTAAAAATTTCCTTCTTCCACTTGCAAGGTTATCGCAAAATTATCACACATATTTTCAATTTTTTAGGTCGCGCGATAAAGTCGCTTGACACTGCATAAAATCGCAAGTTTTATTGGCATAATTGAATCCCTATAAATTTATTGGCATTCCGATAAACGAATTCGAAAAGGAGAATAATGCATTTATAATGTGACAAAGGGGATTTACACACATCGCGAATAGAGCGCGCAGAGCTTTAAAATCACCAAATAAAAAGAGGAAACAAGAGCAAAAGTGACACGTGCGTGACGCTAAAAGGAAAAAAGCAAAACCAAAGCCCCTAAACGACAAATACTTTAACGTAGCAGTATGGTGGCTATCCATGGTTGAAAAGTGAAAAGTACTTGACTGACAGATACCCTGTAATTATTTCAATTTAATGAATTCTTTGAAAAATCACTTAAATCACTTAAAACGGTCCGTTAAATTTATGGGATACTAATATTTAATGAAGTTTTAATTATATTATTTTCTTAAGAAGTCTTTTATTGAGTTTCCTAGATTGTTTTTCAAAGAATTTTTCTTTTCTTAAGAAAAAAATACCAAAAAAAGCTTTATACTCTTTTTGTTGAAATATAAAATACGTTCACATGTATCTCTGACTATTATTATAATAAAGTGTTCTAATTTCGATTATAGACTGCAATTTTTAAAATCTGAATTTCATATTTAGAAAAGCTTTCCGATCTATTTTTACGGGGTATAGAAAGACAATAACAACCGCAGTTAGAACGTTCGTGGCGAGAGAAAAACTAAAAATCGCATTTTCATGTTTTTTGTCAAACAAACGAACATCACAGACAGCTGAAAAGTGAGGAGGAGGAAAAAAGGGGATACTGAGGCAGAGAAACAACAAAATGTCAAATGTTGGCGTTGCTTGTCGCTGTTCGTTTCTTGGCCTTCTTGTCAACGGCATCGTTACTGTTATTGTTTCTGCTGTTGTTGCCCGTTGAAGGCAAATATTTGTGCAGCCAAAAAATAAGTATAAGCAAAATAAATTGTTGGAAAAGGGAATTTGATTTGAAATTGAAGCTGGAACGGGAGCTGAAGCTGAAGATGGTTGGCAACAGAAATCCTACTCTGACATGGCCAAAATATGTATCAACTACAAAGCAGTTATAAACATATTTCGTTTGCATCTATACTGAATACATATTTAAATGTATATACATATATATGTATTTTTGATGATGTGTTTATCAACTGTCAGGCGACTAACAATAAGCCAAATGGCTTTGAGGCTGGCCATCGTAATACTGAAAATAGTTTACTTTATTTGCATTTTTATGTAAATATCAAGCACAAATAAGTTGATGGAGTCCCGTGCAAATCCCCCTTACACAAAAAATATAGAACACACAGAGGGAGAAAGAGAGATGGAAATGCTTGGCGTAAAAAATGTGCACATTATGCATAATGAAATGGATTTCTAAGGGCTGAAGTGATAAGGACACTTTACATTCCTCATTTTTTTATATTTGCCTCAACAAAATATATTTTCCCTTTATTCGACTACGGTTGACAGATATTCAAAGCCTCGACACTGACAGCGTTCTAATAAAATGCAAATCAGCGTTTTAAAGATATGTTTTTGTCTACCAGAATGTATTCTGTTAACAAAAATTAAACTAATATTACAAATAGCATATCGTTATCGTTTTTTTTTTTTTATTTATCAGAGTCATTCAACTACTTAAGTATTTATTTATTATTTTACTTTTCATTATACAATTAGCGAATTTAATTACTCAGTTTTAAATTAATAAGTCCACATAACTTAAAACCAATCGAAGCTAGATAGAAACTTTGTAGAAATTTCGATAGATTATAGAATTTTGTAACCTAAATCTAGTATTTTAAAGTGGTCTTTGTATGAGAAATAGTATTTGAATCCTTTTTAAACTTAAATTTAGAAGCAAAGTAAATATACACATATGCACACCATGGAGTGAGAAATTCTTATCGAATTCCAAATCATTCAATTAAAGACAGTTCAGAGAAAAGCGCCTGATTTAGTAATAGAAACTTTGTTGTCTACTTTGGCCTCAAACATGGTCATTAATCTCTAGTCAGCTATTTGTTTCGAGATGTCAATCAAAAGGTTTCCCCCACAAATGAACATAATTCGGCATTGGCGAATGGACAAATGCTCATTGAATAAGAAGCTGGCAAGCAGCTTTTGCCCTCATTAACACTACATATATATATATACATTTATTTGTCTGTTTATGTGTTGGGCAACACCAAAAAGTATGCTAGGGCATAAATTAACACTCACATTTGATGTGCACACAAGCAAGAAGTTTGCAGACTCCAGAGCTCAAGAATCCAGACGCCAGACACTCGACTGACATTAACTGTAAAAATAATGGATACACATAGAAAATAAGTAAGTATATAAAAGTGTAGCGAGGAGGCTCAATTAGTTTTATTTGCTCTCTCTCTCTCACTCTATCTACTCTGCTCTGCTGAGTTAGTTAGACCAAAAGGCGGCGCCAATGAGGCAATTGAGTGGGTCGAGTCGTGTCTCCCCCCGCAAGAAGTTAATGTTTATTTTCATTGAGATTTGTCGAGATATTTAAGATATTTCCAGCCCAGCCAAAATTAACGCACACATTTCCAGGATCCGATTGAGTCTGAGCTCCTTGATTGTTTGTTTGTTTGTTTGTTGGATTGTTTGCTTGGCTGTTTATTTGTTTATTGGTTTACTATCGCCTCAAAAGTCGTTTAGCACTTAATTTGTGTGCCGATTTTGGGCAAATCACAAATGTATTTGCACCAACGGTATTCTAGTTTTATTTTCTTTTTTTAAGTAAAAACCTTTTGAGCAAACTTTTAAGCGAAATGCAGCAGAGACGTGACAGAGCTCTAAGAGCATTTCGAATTTCGAGGACATGGTCTTAAAGCTGCTTCAAAAGTTCCATTCCCAAAGCAAAGCCGTTACACTCAATAAGCTGCAGTCGCTTAGAATTTAAATGCCAAACATAAACAAGCACAAATAAGAATGCTTTCTGGCGGACAGACTTCGATTTTCATATACTCTGCTCTTCATATACTCTTTAAAAACGTTTTTCAAATGGTAACTTCAAGCAACTCTATTAAAAAAGGGAAAATTCACAATTATTGAATTTCTTTATATTTTCAAATTATAATTGTTTTGTTTGTTAACACTTAATAGTAAATAATTTTAATTAATTTTAGAGCTAACAAGAATATTGATTTCAACATTGTATTAGGGCAAAATGATTTTACGATATTATGAAAATATAATATGTCTATTTCGGATATTTCATCTGACTTTTCCATCCAGCTATAGAGTATTCAAAAGAGCGGGAAACCAAGGCAATTTTGCGGGTAAACAACACAAAAAAAATGCACAAGTTTTGCGGTGAACGATTTTATCTGCAGCATGGCAAATCCTTTTGCTCGGCAAAAAGGTGTTGCCCGCAACCGGAACGCGACAGACGAACGCCAAGAGCAGCACAGACCAGCTCACACTCTACCTCAAGTCCTCCTCCTCCATCTTCTCGTACACCCCCACCAAGTTGAAACCCTTGCGCATTGTTGACTTGCCGTCTTCTGGCGAGGAGGCGAAAGAGGAGAGCAAGTAAAGGGGATGAGAAAGGGGACAGCCTTACGATTATGTGTGTCAAGTGGACGCCGCTTGGTTGCACCCGCCCCAAAGCACTCTCGGGTTCGGTTTCCTACTTGGCAACGAGTTGCTCCTTCGTCACTCTGTCTGTGTGTCTCTCTGTCCCTCTTCCTGTCATTCATTTGGCTCAGCTTGTGGCAGGTCAAAAGCAAATCGTTAAAGTTTACGCTGTGCGTGGTTAAGTCCTCAGTGACGGTTTTAAATAAATACACACAGCCAAAGGTAGGATAGAGGGCAGACGAATTGAAAGACACACAGATAGACAGTGAAACACTGAGGAGGCATGTTTTGAATATGATTTAATTACTGCTAATTGCTGCCTATACTAATTAGTTAAACTCCAACTGCTGCGCTCTTGTTTCCTTGTCCCCCTTTCATCGTCATTATTCATTGCTACAAATGAAATTGGGCGTGAATTGAATAGCTGATGAGGCCTGAAACCTAAGACTGAGACTGGCTTGCAATTGAAATTGAAGCAGACACAAAATCTATATGTTTGCAACTCTGATTCATGCACACGATTTCACATTTAATATATTCAATTTGAGTCAATTAGATGATATCGCTTAAATTGCTTGACTACACTTGGAAATTTATTTCAATTTTGCTCATTTATGATTTTAGTAATAAGTATTTTGAATGGAAAAACCATCTTCAGCTTGCATATAGCCTCATCATTAGCTTTTTCACATATCATTCGTGATTTCATATGGTGCCAACTATTCGGATGATTGATAAACTTGAAAAAATAAAAAAACAATTTTGTGGCCTGATCTCGCACGCTTTCGATATTAAGCAGACAATGTCACGCAATCCAACACGTATTTTGGTTAATTTACAATCCCAACAATATTCACAGAACCGACACAAAACCTTATCAAAAACCTCGCGGCAATTTTGGCCAACGGTTCATAAATCACTCTTGTTGTGCTTGGCACATTAACGATAAAAATAACTATGTATATGTGGTAGATATTGTATAAGTATGATACAGGAAACCCAATGACACATGATGACAGGAAGATTGTCACCGAAGGAAAATTTATCCAGGTGACAGCAACAACAATCAAATAACAAGAATAACACCAGCAACAACAACACTTTATGGCTGAACACGTGGAAAACAATAAATCTCCATTAAGTTGAGCGCCTTTCATTAACGGTTTTAGGTACTACAACGCTT
Organism: Drosophila pallidifrons; assembly: GCA_023558445.1. Taxonomy (NCBI): domain Eukaryota; kingdom Metazoa; phylum Arthropoda; class Insecta; order Diptera; family Drosophilidae; genus Drosophila; species Drosophila pallidifrons. Next base: position 7,100,383 of record CM042348.1, read on the forward strand.
CATGCATAAAAAACTACTCCGCATACGTATACGTTATATTACGTATACGTACGGCAACTGGATGTGACGAGTTGACACTAATACACATTCTCACTCAGACACATACACACACACATTTTCAGCGTTTCGTGCACCTGTCATAAAAATATTTGCACAAAATATTTTAAGCCGCATTTTGATAAAGGACTTGGTCTAGTTTAACTAACAACTACTGCCCTCGCTTATCCCAGCCCTAGCAACAGCCTGTTCACAGGACATCGGGAACCTGCACATATATACATATATGTATATGTATATGTATATGTATATGTATATGTATATGTATATGTATATGTATATGTATATGTATATGTATATATGACAACCATTGTTATTTTGGCCCCTGGAGCAGAGCTTATCTCAGTTCCAGCCGCCGACGTCTATGCTCTCTGCTGTTGTCTAAACAAATAAGTAAAGCTCGCTGCCAAAATGGATTATGCAAAAATGTTGCAACAAATGTGCCACAAACTAGTGGCGAAATATCAAAATTGTGTGTGGTTGGCTTTTAGGCACAACAAAAACAACAACAGTACAAAATAGTTACAGCAACAACTACAATAGAGAAATCATAAAACTCACAACAGTAATTGCAACAGGCGTTGTCGGCAATTTTCAATCAATTGTGTTAAATATTTATAAAGTTAAGTATGATTGGTCTAGCTTAAAAAATTGGTCATAACAATAACTATGTAAATCATATAATTTCCGTCTGGAAACTAATTGCATTTGTTGCGAGCAAAAATTGAGGATTTAATATTTTCACATATTGCAATTTATTAAAACTACCTAAAATAAAAATCACTAAAAATACTCTTTAAAAATAAGTTCGAAATTGATAATGAAAATGATTTTTATTTAAAATTGCGATACAGTTTTTGTTTTAACTTTATTTCACATTAAAATGTAATACAGTAAATTTAAAGAAACCCACATTAAAAATAAGATTTAAAAACAATATAAACATTTATATTGATGCACTATGTATTTTTATTTTAAAGCAATCTAATATAAGTTTACAATGCCAATTTCATTTGCTGAGAGAAAAAGTTCAAGGAATTCATATTTTACAATATAACACATTATTAAAGTAAAGAGAAACTTAAAGACAGGTTAGAAACAAATCATTAGATATTATTATTTTAAAATAAACAATATGTTATTATACTGAGAGGATAGCGTTAGACTACAGGTTAATGTCAAAAAGTAATTATTAACGGAGTATCGAATTGAATTTAAAACTTGAAACGAATTAAGCGTCAAGTGATGAGAGAGTCGTCTCACACAAGATGAAACATATTAAGCATTTCTGGTGATTATGCGAAATGAGGAATTTACTTATCTCTTCCTTCTCTCGCTCTCTCCCTCTCTACCTCTAGCTGATTCTCACGGAATAAACACACATGTCGGCGCATTGCCATTGAGAAGCCAATTGACAATGCACTTAAATGTGACATTAACCGCAAAACATTTCAGCATTAAACTGCAGGAGCTGCGGCTAAGCACAAAAAGGGTTGCAGCCCTCGACTTTCACACATATGTAAATGTCGATTAAGGGACAGTTTTGAAAAAGGGAAAGAGCAATGCAAACAAGAGAAACGTGTCTTGAAGGGGTTGCAATTGGGGCTTAAATAGCCCGAGGCATAATTATATGGCTTATGCATGTATGTTGATTGACAAACAATTGAATTTGGCTTTAAGCCATGCAACAGATACAAATGCGCACACATCGGCTCAAGTTATGGCCACTTGATCTCGCTCAGCCAATTGCACGAAATGCAATTTCGACTCTGATTACACCAAACGGTTTGGGGTACAGCGCTCTCTCACTCCCATTCTCTCTCTTTCCCTCTCTGTGTTTTCACCCGTTTTGGGAGTGAGGTTTGTTTTGTGTTTTGGTAATTGCTTCACACAATGGAGCATATATGCTAATTTCCCAGTCTGGTGAATGAAATTTTGTGGGCTTATTCACCAGTTATCCGCTGCCCAACCAAAAGGGGTGGACTTCTTTTTTGGTTGGTGGGGGTTGTTGTGTTTAGATTAAGGGTGTCAGTTAGGGGTCAGTTGACCATTGTGTAACTGCGTTGAAAATTTGCCACGCATTATTTTCATATGTCTGTCATTGGGAATGAATCTGCGGCTATTTTGTGCGCCATTTTTGGGGCTCCTCTGGTTATGTCTGTTGTGGCTTTTATGCGAAATTGCTTTTTTTTTGCCTCTCCCTCTCTCATGAGTTTATTGTGTGCGACAGTGGTGCGTATGTGTGTGTGAGTGTGACAGCACAACAAATGGATGTGTACACGCTGTCTGCGGCCTCAGAGAAGAGTGTGTGTAGTAACTGCTGTAACCTTATCCACAGGCAGCTATAACTCCATTTTAACCACACATAATCGCTGGGCAAGAGATGAAGTTCCATTTTGTGGTGCGTATCTTATTTACACAGACTTAATAAACCAACACAAAAGAAATCCCATTTCAATTTATCTCGTTACCATAATATTGCACAACATTCCACATATGAGTTTGGAGAGTAATTCGCTTAATATCAACAAAGAATGAGGAATCGCTCTTACCATATTTGGATAATGCAACATATACTTTGCGTGTGGATTTAATAAGCAACTTCGTAACATAAATTAAAAATGTAATTTTGGAAATTTTCGAAATAATATGGAACATTGTTTACTTAGACTTAATTAGAGCATATATATATGTATAAATATATAATTGGTTAGCGGGTATAAAACGTGCTTGTCTAGTATAGAATGGTTTATTTTTGGAAAAAATAAGAAAAATAATTTACTTAATAAATTAATTAATTAACAAAAGGCATAAAAACGTGCTTGTTTAGAAGTTTGCAGATCACATTTCAATAATATTGCACTATATTGCAATTATGAGTTTGAGAGTATGAATCATTAAAAGATTGCTGTTGCATTAATTTTGAATTATGATATACAATTTATACTACAATTAGCATAAACTAAATTCAAAATAAATTGGAAAATTTATCGCCATTCGCTTCAATCACTTGCTCAACATGCACATATCATTTGTTAATAGTGCAAGCAAAGAATACCAGTAATTCAGGTTCGACAAAGTCTGACAACACTTCATTGACAGATGACACTCCCAAGGCTCCAATTGAACATGCTACTCGATTTCCTGCTTTAGATCGACAATTGGGAACAAGTCAAAGAGGCTGATGCTGCTGTTGCTGTTGCTGTTGCAGCTGCAGTGTGTGTAGTTCATTTGATTAAAAGAGTGGCAAAACTCGGACAGTATTGAACCTGGACGACTTCAAATGTGGCCACATATCATGCGAGAGAAAAGGTGAAATAGAGATAGAAAGACAGCAAAAAAAAAGAAAAGGGGAAAAAAGAGAACAAGGTGAGGGTTGGCTGATGAGGGATTGTGTAAGCCAAATGTGCAAAAATCGAATTGAAATGAAGGCATCAAAGGCAAATGAAATTGAAATCAGGCACAGAATGTGCAGCAAATTGCACAAACTAACCTAAGCGTTTCTCTGTTGGCCGCATTTCCAACATGCCACATACTCTGTCCACAAAATCTATGTGTGTGTGTGTGTGTGTGTGTGTATATATACGATATGCCTGATGCCACAGGCCTTGCACCCTGTGCTAAGGTGTTCATAAACTCATCTGTTATATGCATGTGTGTCTGCCAGCCTCTTCACTCGATTGAACATCGCTGAGAACATCGGGGTACAAAGTAAAGCAGGTCATATGGAAATATCTACGATTGCTGACTCTTCGTTTGCCTCGCTTTTTCTATGTCGAATTCCTTTTTGCATATTTCTTGCTTAATATTTCTTTTTATTACTTGTCTTAATGCATTGCTAACAGCATGATCCAGAAATTCCAATACCAATCATCTGCATTTCCTGTGCTGAACTCACGCTGAATATTTTTAGAAGCCAACAGCTTGGGACTTTTAATAATTTTTGGGTATATTTAATATTTTTGGGAATTCACATAAATTCAATATTAATTGTGACATCAATCGTCAGGTTGAGATCTGCTAAATGTAATTTCCCTTCGAAGACCTCGAATAAATTTGAAAGTTCTGTTGTTAGTCAAATAGTCAAAGATCAAAGGCTATAAGTCGACTTTTGCTACTTTAGACGCACAACTCAAAGAGATACCGACAAGACACAATTATAATGTGCCCCAGAAACAGACACAGACAACTTCAAAAGCCAGCAAACATCTTGAGTAGCTTCAACATGCCATGAGGTTTGCTTTAATTATATTTAAACATTTTCAAGTTACACACAATTCAATCGAGAGACAGACAAACGCGATTCCTTCAATAGCTGACCTTTCAGCAAGCTCATAAAAGAGTTTCTGATATATATCTACACACTTTTGTGCTCTATAACTAGCCAAGTGGCATCAGTTTTCAGTGAGTTGTGACGTTGGCATTTGCCACTTGAGTTTTATCTACAGTTTCATTTGCATGTTCATTGACATTGAAATGCGTTTCACGGTCCGTTCACTTCGTCTTCAGTGAGTTTAATTATGTTATCCATCAGTTTTCTGAGTCAGCGCTCAAATTTAATTTAAAAGTGTAGAAAAAAAGTGAAGAGACGTACAAGAAATAACAACTATTATTTGCCAAAAATAAACTCAACAATAAGTATTTGGAGTGACAACCTTGAATTGTTCAACATTTTGCGTGGTACAAGTATTATTCATTAAAGTTTTCAATTGAATGTCAAGTGCCACGTGTTTATAAGCGGAAGTTGTGTCTTATCTGAATCTTTGCTCTTTTCCTTCTCTGTACCACAAATTGATTTTTGTTGATCTCTTTTGGAATTATGACACGTTGTTATGAAGCGGCCACTCATCAGTGTTTAAAATATTGTTGTGTATTTTTAAATTATTTGAAATCTGTGCAAAACTTTGTCAAGGCTTTTGCATAGTCAATAAACCAATTAGGTGAAACTTTATAATCAGCAAAGCTGATTTCGTCCATCAACTGTTCCTTTGAAGTAATATTAAAAAAGTTACAGCATCAATTGCATTTTTGTTTATAAAATCAGTTTATGTCGTTTTATCGCATTTAGGTCATTGAAACGGAAATGGTTCTAGGCTTTCCGAGCAAAAAATGTTCATTAACATTAAACAAAAAAAGATTATTTATATTTTCTTGATTTTTTTTGCTGAGCTTTGTATCGCGTTTTTTACGCATTTCTCACGTGTGTTCGGTTGTAAAATAAAATCTACACGTAAATTAAAGTCAGCAATTTGCACATATTTTTATTTTTATTGCATTTCTCTCCCGCCTTAAGCGCTAATGACAGGCTTAATATACGAGTATACGAGTTAAAAATAAATACCTTTGCTATATAGCCAACCGTCTGATCGCAGAGTCAACACTCGACTGCATTTGTTCATTTAATCTCTCGCTTTTGTCCCGAGCATGGGAATACCCTAATATAATAATAACAACAGCAGCTGATTTGAAATTCCTGATAATTAATGAGTATTTTAATACGATTGCCAGCACGATTGCAATTAATCCAATGTAGGGTTTTCACATAATCAGACAAAAATTAATTTAATTATATACAATAAAAATGTTCGAGATTGTAGATAAATAATTCGAGCACCTATAAATTATACAATAAACTTTTACAGCAACAGCTTTGCTATTTATTTATATGTTTATCTTAACTTATCTAGTGATAGAAAGACAAGTAAGAAAGTAATCTCTATATCTAATACTTTTTTATTATTCAATATTTAAAAGAAACACAAATTTATTCAATTTTCATGCCCTCAACACTTAAAATCAAAATGTCAATAAATACGATTACAAATATAGGTCAATTAAGAGCAGTGTCTTGATTTTACCCTACATTTTGTAGATCATAACAAATTGTTTACACACTCTTTGGGTTGCTGAACTTTCTGTTATCGTGCAGTGAATGTTGTAATCAGTGCAATTAACAGCGCAGACTGAGACGCTCGCAAAGAAGCAGAGAAAATACGTGAAATATTTACAAAGCGTTCCGGTGACCAAACACATTAGAGCGATGCTAATGAAAAACACAAATTAGCGCACTGAGACGACGACGGGATGACTTTTGAGAAGTGCCAGGCGCAAAAGTATCTCAGAGATACGTAAAGATTCGACAAATAACAACACTCAATTTGCTAAATAATTTTCAATTTACGCACAAATGCCATACCAATGAGCCATATTACGTTCAAGATTTATAGATGATTCACCAACAAAAGAAAAAAGAGCGCGTCAACAGCAGATAGAAACAAGCTAATGAAGCTGGAAGTGTCGCTTTTTTTACATTTTCAAAAACTAGAGCATTTCAATTAACAGGTGCCACGCTCATCAACAGTTAGATGCACTCAATTGAACGCTAATAGAAACTGTATTTTCCACACCCATCGAGGGCCTAATAAATTTGTCATGAAATGTGCTACATACGAAAGCCCGCGACAGACTTTATTATGCATTATGTATTTTGTTGGGAGAAACAAATTGACTCTGAAAAGCGCAGAGTTCACAAACGATAAAAATATATTCTGTGGAAGGGCATTTAGAGTTCTGTAATTATATAATCTTGACGTATCGATATTGCGCATTCATTTGTTGAATACGCCGGCAATTGATGTGCGACTCAAATATTTTGTGTGTGTGTAATTACCACTGGGGAAATTATCACCGAGTAGCTAAGTTGTTTTGCGCGTGACTTCAAAATAGTTCACTCCTAGTTGTAATCGAACACAAAGCCCTCTATAATTTCGAATTACGAAACGAACATGAAAAATGGAATATTTTAAGCGGAACATTGATTGAGTCAACGATATAAATAAATTAATATTATACAAACATATATTACGTTTGATAAGCCGAAAACTTACCATTATTCATCGAAACCGATAATAAAATTAAATAATGTATGAGCTTATTATTCATTAGGATTACGCTTTAATAGCAATAATTTCTTGAGAAATGCTATTATTAGATTTTTATACCCATTATCAACAGTATGTAAGCAAAACAAGGAATTAGTGCGCAGAGTTTAATTTAAATAGTTTCTGCCATACGTATAGCCCTTTTTTTGTACCCACTAAATCTTAAAGTAGAGGGAGCACACACTGCTGCTGGAGCACACTCGACTGTAGCCTTCTTAATTGCTATTATTTTCCTTTGTGTGTTTCTCTAAATTTTACAACGCCACACATTATTTGACTTATCTAATTCTTTTTATCTTTCTTCTTGCTTATGTCTCCACTCTGAGTAATAATCACTTCCACAAATTGCAAGTAAATTATTAAAACTTCACATTACCATTTTAGCTGCAGCTGAGCAAAATTCAATTTGGCTTACCTGTAAATAAAATAAAGGTAAAATATAATTACTAATCATAGATGCAAAAATAAGAACTTAATCTCATAGAGCTAAGCATTGAGTATTTTCATTTGCACTCTCGTATGTGATATGCAATAAGTGTGTTGTTGATAACTGCTTCACTTTAATTATGAGCGAAATAATTCAAAATTTGCAGACAAAAACAGTGTCTTATTGAGAGGATTTACATTTTGGATTCAACAATAAATATTATTAGTTACAGAAAATGCACAATTTTGCAGCGTATTGAATGAGAAAACATTGATAAGCTCGGCTAATAATACGACTGGAAGCCAAGCACTTACTTAGTGGGTTCTCTTAATTACATGCGAACCACACTCAATTGTTGTTGCGCAGTGGAAATGGAGTCAAGTCGAGGGCACAGACAGTCTGTTCTGTGTCGTTTCCAATCTCAAAATGGCAACTGCAAATGCTAATGACATGCAGCATCATCTCATGGCGCATTAGTAAAACTAAATTAGGTCTTAACATAATAATGAAAGCCGACTGCAGAATGCTCCTACATACATGCTGCAGACCATCATATAACATAAATGCTCTATGAAAATGCAGCAATGAATGCATGCATTACCATCATCAAATTCTTCATCTTTCACCTTACTTTTGAGTTAGGGTATGATTATGAGTTATATTCGTATGCAAGTTACAGCAGAAGCGAGCAGATTGTGAGGCTTAAGTTTAGTTTGAGCTACAAGTTGGGCATGTTTTCATTTCGAAGATTTTGATGCTTGCCTTTAGACTAATTTCAATTAGTTTGAGTGCGGGCCTAGAGATGGGATTATTCTCCTCTGATAGCTGGATCTGCTTGCCGAATACTAATTACGCAATTGACTTAACGAGCCATGTCATAACGACAACGACAACAGCAATTGTGATAGTCGTTATTCACAATGCCGTTAGCCTTTTTGCCAACCAAATTTGACTGCAACCAGACCGAGGACGAGCAGCGAGCACAGCCTCGTATACGTAATATCTGTGCGTTATTACGGGTACTCACATGTTTGACATTATTATGCAGATTTCAACTACAATTTTATATATTTGATTAGATTTTTAGGCCAGGCGGCCACAACCATTTTGTATAATTGCCAAAACCTGTCGGCCTGGCCAGCCATCAATCGGACTAATTAAAAAGTCACATACAAATTAGCCAGCAAACTGTTTTTATACTCGATGTGGGAGGCTCGTTTCGACTTCCTTCAGTTGTCTGCATTGCTTTTAATTTTGTGCTCATTTACATTTAAATTAAATTCTTTTGTCTGCATTTGTTTCTTAAATTTTTCGCTGTCGTACTTTACTTTCATGTTTCTATTAATTTATTTGCATGGAATTTAATTACGCTTAATGTTTGTTTTCTTGCATTCTATTTTTTTTGCTGCTGCCATTCTTGTTTCACATTCTCTCTCTCCTTTGGCCTTTGCACTTGCTTCAATCTTTGTCAGTCGGTGCCTCAGTTGCTGTCTCAGTATCTTATTACAATTCTTGCAATTACGCAATTTATAATACATAGTTAAATTTTTGCTGCCATTGTTTTGCAAGTTGCGTTCATGTTATTTGGTTTACAAACTGCCTTTCATCATTATATTTTGTTTTAAATTGCAAATTCGATTGCAAAAAAACAAGTCTCTTGAATTAATAATACTTACGACACATTTCAAGGGAATCGAAATAACAATTCAAATCACACAAATGCAAATATAAACAATAACACTCATATAAATTCTAGGAATAATGAATAAATAAATATTATATATATGAGATGTTTTACTTCATGCGAGCTTATCAAATTCGTGATAGTTTCTCTATTGCGGATTTGTGTGTTGGTCACTGATTTGTCTTATCAACTAAACTTAGCGGCTATTCATACTAGCAAATGCCTTGACTATTGGTAAAAGTTGATTAGACCTGTGTCGACCGGTTTGTCTAAAAATAAACCTATCGATAGATAGCTAATACTTATTCATGCTTCGCGAGCGGATGAGCAACAAAGCATCGGTGGTTCAGTGGTAGAATGCTCGCCTGCCACGCGGGCGGCCCGGGTTCGATTCCCGGCCGATGCAAATTAATTTTTTTTTAGTTTTTCACTTATTTGTGTTCTTTTACTTCGATTTGCTTTTTTCCTTTCCTTTACTTTATATTATTCTTCCATTTCTTTTGTTTTTTATTCCTCCATTTATTTTTTTTATTTCCTTTATTTTTAGATTCTCTCATTTCTTTTATTTTTTTATTCTTTTACTTTATTTTATTTTTTTTATTCTTTTACTTTATTTTAATTTTTTTATCTTTTAATTTATTTTATTTTTTTATTTTTTACTTTATTTTATTCTTTCATTTCTTTTCTTTATTTTATTCTTTTATATATTTTATTTTTGTGTTCTTTTATTTTGTATTCTTTTGTTTACTCATTTATTTCTTTTCAAATTCAATATCTTCAAATACGCAAACCTACTATTTATATTTCACGCATTATTTAATAAATCATACATCTAGAAAGACTTAAACTAATGAAAATAAATTGCACAAATTGGATTGAGGTCTGGTTTATACGTTTTATGAACAGGCCCAGCTGACGCACGTCAACACATGAAAAGCGGTCACATCAAAAGTAGTTCAAGAGTTTATTACAGTTTCCAAAATGTGGTCATGGAAGTACTAAACTTTTTGACTAAATGGGTTCTGCTAAATGGTCATAACTAATGAATGGTATGCGTTTAGCTTGCAGATGATAAAAACGGTTTGCAATTTGTTTGCAGCAAAACTGGAAAGCAGTCAAGAATCTGCCACATGAATGCAAATCATACCAACTACTAAAAAGTAGAAAGTCAAGTGGATTTGTTGTTTTTTGCTGTTGCTCTTGCTGATGCTGATGTCGTGGCTTATCGCTAGCCAGACTCTAATTGCTTTTGCTTCGCTGACTTGTTGTTTTCCTGTCCTTCCTCCCCCTCACAAACATGTTACGCAAAATACCCCAGACAAGCCCCCAGACGAATGTACCTTATACCACTGGACCCCAACAATGCGAATGAATACAGTGTAGTCCCCAGAGCAATAGCCAGTTATGAATTCCAACGCATGTGTGAATTTTACCCCTATTACTCATTCAAAAAAAAAAAAAAAAAACCCACAAGCAAAAGGAACTCTCAGGGGTAAAATTAATTTCATGTTGTCAACAATATTTTTGCATACTCCGAAAATAACCCCAAAATGGAGCAAGGGGAAAAGGAAATGGACATGAACCTGACTCCATGTGAGGGGTTGTAACTTTTAATTAGAAACCTCTGGTTGAGTTCGGCTCTCTTTCTCTCTGTCCCTCTTTCTTATTCGATTTTCTGTACGTGTTGTTAATTTGTGTAATCGGTATTTATACCGTTTGTATGTCTGTCTGTTTGTTTATCATCTGTCTGTGGTCATTATATCATTTAAACTGATAGTTTTATGTTAGTTGTGTCGCTTAGTGCGTTGTGGGTTAAGTGTGTGTTTAAGTGCTTTTAGCGAGTCTCCAAAGGTTTTGTCAAAGTTCAAAGTTCCCAAGCAACAAAAGTTCAGCTCACAATGAAAGCAGATACTTTCATATGTGTGCATGCGTGTGTGCTTAGGAAATTATCATAGGGAAAGAGGTGAGAGAATTTTCGGTGTCCCTTTTCAAGAATAAACACGCAAAGAATAAGTTTGAAAAGTTTTTGAAAGGTTGCCAACTTGTTTACCTATTAAGATGGATCAATGAAACTTTGATGTCATAAAGGGTTCAAGCGATTCAGGCACTCTGGCCCCTAATGTCATTTAATTCGCGAATTTAAAAACTAAATGAAATAAAATAAAGTTTAAAAGTCGCAACTACTCTAAATCTATGCTAACAACTTCCACTTTTGGGGTGCGGGCAAAAAGAAATAGTTGGGAAAAAAATAAATGTTTGATTTAGAGTGCGGCACAGAATCTATCTTCAGCCTGGCAGCCGACGGCTTTTAAAATTGGCACTGGCCGCGTTTTAATTACGAAACTTTTGTCATGGAACTTGCATATCCTCCGCAGGAGGACACACCAAAAAGGACAGTCCCAGAGGGACAGCGACCAGAAGCACAACGATGACCAAATTTACAGTGCAAGTTGTTTCGGCAGTTTGTCGTCGTATTTATTTAAGCTTCAATGCTTCGATGCTTCTTCTCCATCTCCATCTTCATCTCCTTCTCCTTCTCCTTCTCCTTCTCCTTCTCCTGCTCCTTCTTTGCGCGTCAGCACTCACTTTTTTTATACGTTTGCACAGCCCCATTTTTCCTGACCCCTTCACCATTCATTTCCTTCTCGTTGAAGTCTACTTTGGCGCTGGGAGCACATCAAACAATCATTAGCATCAAGAGCAGACGAGAAAGTTTTCGCCATTTTCCCTCATACCCTCAAAAAATGGGTTTAGCGTATTTTTGGCATTCGCCAAGGGGTAAGTAAAGTCGAGAAGGAAAAAGAGTGTACACTTTACGGAAGAGAAATAAAAATAAAATGACATTAAAAAAGAACACTGAACATCGACTATAAGATACTCAGTGAAATATTTTGTACTTTAAATTTTGTGATGGAAACTGAATATTTTCGATCACTTTGATTATCTCTATCTACTATACACCCCTTTACTTTCTCAGCTAGGGTATTCAAGTCCTTCGAAGCTTTTAAAAACTAAACTAAATATATAACTGGATGCAGCTCAAAGACTTTGCGACAATTAATTATTATTTATTTTATTTTGAATTTCGGACACTTTTAATGAGGCACTCTCAATTAATCTTAAGTCTCAGTTGCCAGTTAATATAAGTTTGTACTAAACTTTTAGCTAACCTCATTTTCCATTCCCATTTGTGTCCAGCTAATCAGTGAATCGCCAGAAAGCTCTGACCTTCATTCTCTAAAAATTTGCACATTTATTTTTAGAAGACTCTACAGAACATATATTGTATGTATGTAGATTACTGGAATCTATTGATAACCCTGACAACACCTCCGCCCCCCGCCTGTTTTCTATTGTTTATCACACTAATGACAATTAAATTTGCATTTCTGGATTTTATTGCATTCATTAGCAGCAATTAGATTCGCCATTCGTAATTCAAATAAATGAAATACGGCGCAATAATTTCTCTCTGCTATTTGTACGCATTTCCAATTGTTGTAATTGTTTGCTCTGTGTCTCTGTATGATATGATATCATAGAATGTTTGCACATTCGCAGTACTATAAATGAGTTTATGGTGTTTGCAAAATGCCTGCAACTAATTGTAATTTAATATGCAAATAATTATGCTTGCAATTGCATGTTATTTATTTAAAACAAATTAATTTAATATTTAAATTCAACAGTTTATTGGTCAAATCACACGAAACTAAAAGTGCGAGGCAATTTAAAATATTTATTGTTGTAATGCCAACTGCCGAAAATGTCGACAAATTTCATGAGTATCATGCTAATTTAATAGCAATTTAAATGCTAACAAATGCTTTATTACATATAATTGCCCCCAAATTAGTTGATAATAATACGAAAACATTTCACAAAGGTTGCCTAAAATAAGTTTGCAACATTCTTTTGGCAATCCCTTTCTGTATCCTTTTCCTTTTCAATTGCAGGACACTTTACAGAAAGGGCAACAGGCCCATCTTTCAGGCAATTTAACAAAACGAAACCTAAACCAAAATGAAAACCCCGCCTTTTCATAAATCCTTATGAGCATTAATAATCATTAGTTCATTTTTCTTCTCTCCACATACATATGAACACGGACATGTGTTCAAAAATAAAAAAAATAAAAAGAACGACAAAAAAGAAGAAAATTGTCCCAAATGTTATTTCTCTCTTTGTTTGTCCGTTTGCCTTTGGCTTGTGCCATTTTACAATTTGTCAAATTCACTCAACTGTATGACCAAAACTCTCCGACTCCGCCCACAAACGCACATAAGTAAAAGGGAAGCAGCTGAAATATGAAGCCGAAAACAGAAACAGAAGCCGAAACAGAAACAGAAAAGCCCAAGATGAAGGCTAAGGCTTAAACCTAGTCCAGATCCAGATCCTCGACTAGAGATTCAGTTACAAGAGCCGTCACCCAAATAAACACAAAAAGTAAACATGAAATTGCACATTTTTCACATTTCGCACATCATTTTTGTTATTTTTCTGTGTTTCCCAATACCCTACAATCCATTCAAATGATGGAGCATGATAAGGTATAACTTTTAAGTTATTAAATATGCAATATTATAATCATCGTTTTTAGCTATTTAAGAACTGCTAACCTCAGGGTATCTACTAGTTGAGTACACTTCTTATAAGTGTATAAATACATTCCTAGCCAGCACTAAACAACAAAATTAGGGTCATTTTTGAGGCTGTTTTCGAAGTGTGGGGTGTGTGTGAAATATGCGTATTGTGGCTTCCTATTGCTCTCGCTTTTTTCTGTTTGGGGGTCGGTCGATTTGCTTGTTGTTCTTAACCCTTATCAAATATATTTTTTTGCTCAACTGATTACAATATTATTTTACGTTTTTGCCCGAGTCTGAGTGTGATTTATGTTTATGAGAGTGTGTGTGTGCGTGTGCGTGTGTCGAGCTTTAATCTTAGCTATTTCTGCTTCTGTTCTATCATCATGTATGAATTTATTCTATTGCTTTCTTGTCACGATTTGCAATCAATCGTCGTATATTCTTTTTTCTGCAAATTTGCATAAAAATTTGTTTGTTATTTTCTTATTTTTTACGAAGCATAAACTACAAAATAAATTCCCATTTAAATACAATTTGAATGCATCTTCTTTTCTTTTTATTGAATTTGCCTTTTCTTTTGTGTGTGTGTGTGTGTGTGTGTCAAGCGAATGCTCGACAAAGATTTCCTTTTGGCTCGTGGTTTATCTGCTACTCCAAAGTCACGAGTGCACTTATTTATGTCAAACTTAAAGCAAAAGTTTTTTGCTTTCTCGTGGAGCACCTGGCGCAAAAGGATTTTCCCAACTCGTTCAACTCGGCAGTTTTGCCCGCCAACTCCCACCACTCGGTTCGTTTGGTTAATTAATACCAAAACCAAAAGAAAAGGAGGATAAAACAAGCTAGATTCACGAACATTCACATTCACGTACATATATCAATGCACTTTGCTGTGAACTTGCAATTGAACTGGTTAAAACTTTTAAGTTGCACTTTATCTTTATCTTTGCATAGGCTGCGCTTTGATTTACAGTCGGTAATTTGTAGAACGCAATTATAAAGCACAACTGAAACCTTAAATTGCTTTTGAATCTATAAAAAAGTAAACTTTATTTTTATCTATATTATATTCCTACAATTTCTAAGCATTTTTTTCGCAATCAATCTTATTAACGTCAAAAGACTTTCATATTATTACATTTATTTTGTAATCAATAAAAAACTAGAATCATTACTATTCCAATGTCATTAATCAGTAAAAAACCTTTTCTGCTTTCTTATTATTATGTTTTTATTTCAATCTTATCTTTTTTATATTTTCTATTTAAATAAGTGATCTTCCCGACATTTTATGGCATATTTATGACTACAATTGAATTTTATTAAACAATCTCGCTCTCATTTGTCTGACAAAAGATTTTAAAAATAAGTTCCCCATATTTCTATGGTGCAATATTACGTATGGATGTACTTCAACACTGCGTGCTCAGTACAAACAAATTTCAAGTGTTAATCTATATGTTTATTGTGCATAACCTGCTAAATGCAGGCTGCTAATTGAGAGAAGCTACCATAAATGTCACATGATAATGATTCTATTGAATTTGCTATCCCCCAGGCCACTAACCCAGCGCCTTCACCAAAACACAAACACAAACAACAACAGAAACTCTGAAATCATAAGAATAAACAAACATTTCAATACGGAAAGCAAACACGAACACACAACCCAACTCAAAGCATTACGTATAAAGTTCACCCTATCCCAATGGAAATCCCAAGAAATACAGCAACAACATGAACAGCGGAGAGCATGAACAATGAAAAAAACGTAAAGTAAATAAATGCACAAAAGAAAATTACCGCTTTCCATTTGTGGGACAGGCAGCATTTAAAAATCTCACAATCAGTGCAACAATTTAATAAATAACGCAAGCCATGTCCAGACAGTAAGAGAGTGAGACAGAGACAGAGAAGGACAGAGTGAGGGAGAACAGAGAAATTACTGTCTGTCTGTCTATTAAGGGCGTGGGAGGTACGAACAGTTGCTGAGACTGAATCTGAATCTGAGGCTGAGGCTGAGGCTGCTACTGAATATGACAAGTCTATGTACACAGTGTTGGCATGTGATCAACATTAATGTTGCATGGAAAGGAAGGGCATGTCATTGCGTTGCATACACACAAAGTGCAGGCAATTGCCACAACAGTTGGGCCAGGCAAATGAATGAGTTTGTAGCCCAGCAGCACTTCCAGACTCATGTGCAACAGCTGAAAAGCCAATGTTAAAGCTATAAGTAATTAGAAATGATAATTTTTAATAATAAGTAAAACTAAGAAAAGTACAGTCACAGTCAATTTTTTTAGATAGAATATGTAATATAAATCACAAAAAGAATTAATAAGCCATGTAAAATCATAATATTATAAAAATAAATAATTAATATTATAGAGATCAATTAATGAAATCGACAAATTAGAATAGGAATTATCAAAACAAGGATTCATAACAGAGCTACGAAATATTAATTCCACAAACAAATAATAATATTCTAATCAAACGAGAAAAAATATAAATTAATATAAGAATATTACAACAAAACTTAATAACAAACAAGAAAATTACTATCAAATTTATAGATAATGCAATAAATATAACTAATAAAACAAATAAGTATTATACAGATCATATAAGAAATAATCACACCACATATTTATAATATCAACTGAAACTAATATTCATAATAAAAATTAATATCATTATGAATAATGAATGTAATTTTAAAATCGAAAATATTATAATTCCGTTTGGTACATACCTTAGAATAATGTCAAACTTACTATATGAAGTGCCTTGAAGCTATTGTAGCTGCCATTTGATTTTATGTGCCTTTGAGTTGCAACGCAGCGGCAATCATTGAAATCACAGATAGCTCACTGCAGGGCTTATGAGAGATGCAAGCGCACACATGGATATATATGATGACTATATAGTATGTGTGCAGAGACATAAACACTAGCATCCACACTCGCACATGCAAGGATGTTGGGCAAGCAGCTGCAACCAGCGTCAACGTTGCAACCACAGCAACAGGAGCACCAGCAGCATCAACAACGGCAGCAACAGCATCATTATCATCAGCTGCAACAGCAGTTGCAACATGAGCTGCATGCCCCCATCACTAGCAACATGATTACAAACATGCGCTTGGCATTGTGGCTGAGGCTATGCACCCAATAGCTCCCTCCTCCATTCCAGTGTCCCCTCCCCTGGCGTCACTGCGACGCCACAGCTCCGCCACTTGTCCGACTGACATTAATAAATCGCTTTTATAGCATCAACTCAGACTCTTGTCGGTGTCTGCGAGCCGAGTAAACTGCAGCTTCAACTGGCAATAATACTCTCCTCTCTCTCTCTCTCGCACTATCTGTGTGTGTCTGGGGGAATGTGCGCATGTGTGTGTTTGTATTTGTTGTTGTCACTTGTTTGTTCCTAAGGCCGAGCTCCACTCGGACTATGCTTTATTAATTCCACATCATTGCTGACGCTTGAACGCACAGTTCAATGAGTTCATCTCCTTCTTCCTCTCTTCCTCTCTCTCTGTCTCTCTCCGACACTCTTCCGCATTTTCTCAACGTGTCTGCTCTACTATCTCCCTCTGTCTCGCTCTCTTGTATATTTTGCTGGTGTGACCCATAAAAAACACACACATACGAATGCTGCAACCGTTTCTTTGTTTACACTCACACCCACACACACATAAACAAAAGAGGTTTCTTTTTTTTTTGGGGAGGGGTCCATCGTAACCGCAGCAAATGTCAAATTTAAAAGTGATGACAGCACAACGGCAAATGATCATGATCTTCAGTTAATGCCCGACACGAGAGATGAAGACATTATGGATTAGGTTGCGTTATGTGTGGCCTAGCATATGACTTTAAAATAAGAATGAGATTATGAAACTTAGCAACAGCTCCGGGTATCAAACCATCAGAGTGTAATTATATTCCATATAGAAATTGTCGAGAACACGCAATCTGACAATGATATAATGACTGCTTCAGTGGAAACTATTTAATGTCTCTTATATACATAGCTAGGAAAGTCAAATGCAATTATCAATTGACATGAATGAATTTAGATGAATTAATCGGAAACACGATACTTATAAAGTTTATAAATCAAATAAAACGAAAACAGTTCCATAAAAAAAATAAGCGTCAGAAACTTAAAAAACAAATAACAAAGAGAAAATGAAAAAAGAGAATAACAAATATTCAAATTAAAGAATTAGAATTGCAACGAAACTAATCAATGAAAGACTTGAAAGTAATACAGATCGTCACACAAATACTAAATAAAATAAAACAAGTAAGAAAGCTACAGTCAAGTCTGCTCGACTGTGAGATACCCGCCACCCATTTTTAATAGAAGCATAATATTCCAGTATTATTTTCAAAATATACCGAAAATACTACAAAAATAATGAAAATATAGCAAATGGTACATTTGTTATATTGATATAAAGAAATATTTTTAATGAAAGTAACGCGTGAGGATTTATTCCATATCTTAAAATATATCAACGTGTACCATTAATCAATATAGATTTTATTAAGAAACGTCGAATCAAACTAAAAAGTGAAATAACAGAAATAAACCTCAATAAAGCGAATTTAACAGAAAGAGAACCAACAAGATCTTTTTAGTGATGTTAAGAAAAACTGATTTTCGAATAAAAAGTAACGAGCTGTCTACTAAACAAAAATTTTTGACTTATATTAACAATTACCATAAATCAATATATATTATATACCATTCGAATAATCATGTTTGTGTGAAATTTATTTATGTGCATTTAGAAAGGTTAACTAAAGGCAACCAGTATTTTTTGCTGTTTGCAAAACTCAGCAATATTTTAGAAATAATATGTCAACATTCCGTAGAATACGAATACGAATTTGCAAACTCACATTCGAGTTTTATTTCCAATGCAAATCGAATATTCAATTAATAAGATTAAATTTTATCTCTGCCCGATAGTGCAAACAAACCACACGATGTCATCTATCAAATAACTTCTACACGCCTATTAACATTTTATTATAATGATATGTAAATGGCATGCAACAGTCACATGCTCACTGCTTAGCCATGCTGAGCCACAACCTCAAGCTGACAAAATGCACAACACGATGATGACGATGATGACAACGATGATGATGATGATCACACAAGGCCGAACTCTCGAAGACACGCTTGGGAGTTTTTGGTTTTCATTAATCTGTGAGGCGACGCCGCAATGTGGAATATATTAAATTTGTGAACTCGCATTAACATTTAAATTTGTTTTCAATTTTGTCAACCAGGAATGATTATGCAGATACTAGATAGGGAGATGGCCCAACAGCATTCGACTCGTTTCAACTAAATTTGTCACCTCTAGAGACAACAAACCCATCCATGTTTCCAAGTCTCCATGTTTATTATGTAAATTGGCCAAATGCCGTCAGTTTAACAGCCACTGTTTTCTTCTTCTCATCAATCTGCTGTTAACAAATTGTCAATAGACAAAGTTATTATTGTTTTGGTAGTTGGCGCTAAGAAGTTTTGATTGTCAAATATTATTTGTATGTATAGAATTTGCTGCCTCTAAATGGGTTTATTCACACTCGAAGCGATTTCGGGAATTGCTTCTCATTATTAAAAAGGGCAGTTGCAGCGATTTCACATTCCATTTGGTCGACAGCTGGTGCCAATTTCCAGCACAGCTGACTCACCGCATTTTTGTTGTTGAATTGTTGAGTTGTTGAGGGTTTGTTGTTTTCACACGTTTTTTGTTTGAAGAAGAATTGAAATTCGAACATCGCACTTATGTTAATGAAACGAACCGAATGACACACAAATATGCAAACAAACAAATACGAATGTGAAGACAATTGACGAGTTCGGTTCTCGCTTTTGAAACTGTGTCAAGTTCATTTTGCAATTTTCTTTCTTTCTGGCGTTAGCGTTATCAAAATTCAAACAAGAGACCCAACATTTCTCTACCCCGCTGAACGTTTGAGAATATTTTAACATTGAGCACATGCGTTGCATTTTTAGTAGGAGGAAGCAACACTCGACAATCGAATTATAAAATACAAACACAATCTCGAAATTTACTTCTATGTACATTTTTTAAAATATTCTACATTTTACAGGGTAACGCCAAGTCGTTGACACTCGCTTAAAGTAATTGTATTTGTTTTTATTAATCAGAACAAACAACAAATTTAGTTATTTATTCAACTTGCAGTCAACGAAATTGTCATATTTGCACAATTCTTTTGCTCTTCACGTATTTGTGACGAAAATAAAAATATCACTATTTATTTGCTCAAACGGTTGAGGGGGGCGTGTACCCCTTGGCCCACAAAATAAAAATAAGAATGTGCTTTTAGACTTACGCATTGACAAATTGTGAATGAAGCAGAATCAACAGAACAGCGTACGTACCTGCAAATATACAATGAAAACAAATTTAGTAAATAAATTGTAATTGTTTAACAAATATTTGTTTCGAATGGGTTCAGCAGAAAGAGAGGTTGAATATAATTTGAGTGTCTAAGTGATGATAATTGAAATGGAAATAGAAAATATGAATTCAATTCATATTGTTCAGTATTGTTCTTTTTCAGATTTAGCAGATAACTTTAATGCTATTTACAGTCACAATTAAAGCTTAAGCGCCTTTACTGGTAACTGAAATGGGAAAACAAAATATACAAATAATCTTAAAAAAAATAAATAAATGTAATTCAAGTTACAATTATACATATCAAAGCTGCAGATTAGTTTTAGTTCCTTATTCTTCTACCTAATGCATCAGAGTTGTAATAGAGAAATAGAAATAGAATATAATATAAATTTTAATTCATATTTTTTAGTCACACATATTTGCAATATTTCTAAATAAGTAAATTCAATTCTCTTAACAAACAAGCATTTCCATGCTATGCATACTTTAGACTTATTTAAAGTTATAGAAGCGAT
This sequence comes from Drosophila pallidifrons, assembly GCA_023558445.1. Classification (NCBI taxonomy): domain Eukaryota; kingdom Metazoa; phylum Arthropoda; class Insecta; order Diptera; family Drosophilidae; genus Drosophila; species Drosophila pallidifrons. The sequence goes on from CM042348.1 coordinate 7,121,050, forward strand.
GATAATTTAAATGGAAATATAAAATATTCATTAAATTTATATTTCTAAATAAATTAATAAAATCATGTCGTGTAAAGTTGAGTAAATATAAAATATGCATTTAATTCATTACTAAAATTTAAATTTAATTCGTATTTTAAAACAAGAAAATGTAATTCTCTAATTAATATAACATTATATGATATTTTACTATTATTTTTCCATTTTAGATGATTATGGAATTCCAAAATATATTTCTAAATAAGTAAATTTTATTCTCTGAATTATTATTTTCCCATTTTACTAGTCCGATTTAAAGAAGAAATGTTAATTGAAATGGAAGTAGAATAGAATAAAATAAAATATCCAAATAAATAAATTTAATGCTCTTAACAATCACACATTTCAAAACAATCAAATTCTCAATCAAAGTTATAGAAAAGATCATTATGGAAATGCAATTACAAAATATTCATTTAATTCATATTCCTTAATGAGTACATTTAGTTTTGTAAATACATTTTATAGAAAGCAAAATGAAGTAATTGTTTAAAGATTTAGCACCTTATTCTCTCACTTAATTAGCGAGAGTTGTAATTTACTTTCTGCTCTCCACGATCGCTATTGATCAGGAATTGAAAACGCAATTAACGATTGCACAATAGACCCAGAAATTTTCAGGCAATTACAAAATCGGAAAATGCGATTTAAAGTCAAATACTGAAAACTAATCAGCAAGTTTTGCAGCAACTGCATTGTTGTGGTGATGGCAAATCCAAGAGGTGTTGGATTTGCTGTACGCTGAGCTAACGCAAAAATCAATTAAAATGGCCAAAAAGGTGCTAGTTGGCAGCTGGCATCTGGCTGCGTGGCAAGCTGGTTAGCTGGTTGTGGCAAGTGACACAGCCACTGCCTGCAATTGGCAGCCGACAAACGTGAGGCAATAAGCTTAGTGCAACAGCAGCATGAAATTGTTGAAAGGCCACTGCAGCAATAGCAGACGGGAGTGCGATGAAGGGCAAGGCTCGCAATTTGTGAATGTGCGGACTGTGGCAGTCTGTTGCAATGTCATGGATGTGTTGCTGCCGCACGTGCGTCAATGCAACTGACCAGACATCAACTTAGTGCAAGTACGAATATAAACACAAAGAAAACGCAGCAGCAGCAGCATCAGCAGCGCCATTAAAACGTTGCAACAACATTTCGCGCGCAACAGTGGCAACAGTTATTAGTGCCACATGTTGCAGAAGCCGCTGTTGTTGATGTTGCCGTTGCCGTTGCCGTTGCGCATTGTTGCCTTAAATGGCAGCTCGCAGTCAACACAGTCTGCATGCTGTAAGCCGAAACATAACTGTAAAGAACCCAAGCAACAATTAAGGATTGCTGTTGCACATGCCACAACAAGTACACTGCGAACAATTTCAAGTAAATAGCAAATCTTTATTTTACAGATGACACTTAGTCAAAGCATAATTTATTGCTAATTATCTTAAAGCAATAAAAAAAATAATTTAAAATATTAAAAAAAAATTGCCATCAATGTTGTTTTTTTTTTTGCAGTGCAGCATCAAAAAGTGTCAATACACAAAGGGGCAAACCTTTTTTAAACCCTGCCAAACTGTTTTTAATTACCTATAAATGTAGCACTTGGCTCTTGAGCATGTTCAGCTTAATAACACATAAAACGTTCAACACCATAAAAACAAAAAAAAAACAAGTAAGAAAGCTACAGTCGAGTGTACTCGACTGTGAGATACCCGCTACCCATTTTGAATAAAAGAAACATATTTTGCGGTATTTTCTCAAAATATACCGAATATACTGCAAAAATACTAAAAAAATACCAAATGGTATATTTGGTAAATCGACATAGTACCGCATTGAAAATATACCATAGACGGCACAATATACCAGATTGTCAGACAAAGCAACTAAGAGCCCTAGTAAGTAGGCGTTTATGCCCATACAAAAGTATTTCTTTAATAACTTCGACAATTTTTATCTGATCGCAACCAAATTTTCAGGAATAATAACTACTATAGTAGTTATTATATATACCAAAATTCTAGCTTTAAAATTACGCTTGTTATTCGATTTTTTTGATTTGCGGGGGCGGAAGTGGGCGTGGCAAAAATTTGAAACAAACTTGATCTGCGTGCACACATAACAAATGCTGTCGAAAAAAAATTATAGCTCTATCTCTTATAGTCTCTGAGATCCAGTGTTTCATACGGACAGACGGACAGACACACAGACGGACAGACGGACGTGGCTAGATCGTCTCGGCTGTTGACGCTGATCAAGAATATATATACTTTATAGGGTCGGAGATGCCTCCTTCTACCTGTTACATACATTTCCTGCCGGCACAAAGTTATAATACCCTTCTACCCTATGGATAGCGGGTATAAATACAACGAGAATAAAAAGTGTATCTTATACAAAGGCATTTGATTTTAGTTGATTCTGCAGCACATTATGTTGTCGAGCAATGAAAAATCACTTAATTAAGCTTCTGAAGTGACGAGTGAAACGTAAATCTTCACATTTAGTGAGCTGTCAAATCGCACAGGGTTGATATGATAATTTCATGACATTGCCTTAAAGCCAAATTAAATTGCTGATGTGGCACTTGGAATATATGTTTTAAATACCACGAGAGAGAGAGAGAGAGAGAAAGATACAGAGAGAGAGCCCGCATAACACACACATTTCGCATACATTATGCAATTAAGTAAATACTCGTACTTTAAAAGCAACCTTGCTTTGCCTACTGAAAAAAGTTAGAAACTAAGTACTTAAAATACGGGCGTTAACAAAAAACAAAACAAAAAAGGAAAGGGAAAAAAAGCTGGCTAAAAACAAACCCGCAATGTAAACTGGGAAGGGCTGTTGTCCAACAAAGGCGCTTGGCCCAGTCTAAAACCTAGCCGAGTTACGCTCTACTAATTCTCAGTTTAATTATTTTCAATTTTGCACAAAGTAACCGCGACAGCGACAGCGACAACAGCAACAACAACAGCAAAAGCAACAGCAACGTCAACAAACATGCACTTGACAAGTAGAGAAGCAAATGTGCAATTCAAGTGCAGGCAAACACGGCTACGTGACGACGTCAATGGAAGAGACGGAGAGAGAGAGAGAGAGAGCGAGAACGAGCAAAAGAGAAGGCAAATTGCATGAAATTACTAATTACGCTTTAAGTAATCAAATGCAGGCTAAATAATAATAGAGTAGTTGAGTAAATGCGGCAGGAAATAATAACAGTAGCTAAAATACGGAAAACTCAATTAAATAATATGTGCGGCTGTGCATGTGTATTAGTGAGCTTTTGAAAGCTCTAGGTCGCACGTACCAAAGCTCATTATACAAGCGCATAGGTGTGATCTTTACGTGTGGAAGCTTAAGATATCTTTAATGAAGGAATTAACAATTGTGCATGGAAGTATTGTAAACTAGGTTTAAATTTCCCTAGTATGAATTATAGACATAAAAAAACATATTTTGCATAACTTAACAATAGCTAAATTGCATTAAACATATTTAAAGAAGATTGTATTTTTAATTTTAGTGTCGCATTAAGCTTGAATTCAATTTGATTTAGATAATAAATAAATTTGCTGTGATTATAGTTTTTAATTACAAAGTAAACAATTTTATTTTTATGATTTGCCTTTAAACTTTTATTAAGCTTTAGCTGCCCTTTGAATAAGTTCTATACTCGTTTGTAGAAAAATATGTTTTATTGATGATGATTATTCGTAATACAAATAACTATATAGGTAAGACAATTTCAGTCTAAAATTATATTTATGGCATTGTTAGTCTAATGATATATCTTCATATATCTTCAACTATCAGAACAATAAACGCTCACCGCCTGCAACATATGTGTTTTACAGGTCGACCCAGCTATGCTGTTCTGGGCGAGTGGGGCGAGTGTGGCATGTGGCACATAGACTGTTGCAGTAACAATCCAATTAGGTTTCACTGCAATGTACGCGACATATACAAGAGGGCGCCATCAGGTGTGCGCATACACACGCCACACACACACTCAAACGAACAACAATTTGTCTGTGTGTGGCATATCGTATGTAAGCGGCGCAATAAAAACAATTTATGTAATTGTATTTGCTTTGCAACTTAAATTAATTAAAAGCAGACACGAGAAATGACCAAAAACAATACGAGAAAAACCTACCGATAATAATAATAATAACATTTAATAATAATAAATAGAAAACACTCATAAAATGAAGAGCTGGCAAGTGGTACAACTAGCCAATTAGCTGACAATTATCAATTCGTGTTAAATAATTAATAATGTTTAATAAACTTTACTATGGCACTATGGCAACATCACCACGCAAACTGCAGTCTTATCAATTGGATTTTTGTTGTGCGTGGTGTGGTATAGTGTGGAATCGATATAATCTTATGTTATCTTATCGCTGCCAATGGCAACAATACATGTGCAATCAATTGAACAACAATGTACCTGACAGCGGCTGACTGAATGTTCTGACGATGATGACGATGATGACTCAGTGACGCAGACGCTCATAATTTCAGTTGGCGTGTCAGAAGACGCCGACAGGAACCACTTGGAAACCACTCGAGACATGCTAGACTATAAACATTGAATGGGAGGTTGGGTGTTTTCTTCCAAATCAACCCCTTGCTAGACATCAAGTTAATTAAGCATATGCGGGTGTGGTCAGCAGCGGGAGGTGAAGGGGAGCCGACAGGTTGTTTCACTTAGCGGCAAGTGCAACTCATAAAAATCCGTTTGTTAAAAGTCGCCCTCAAAATGACAATGAATATAATGAAAATGCCAAAGAAACAACAATGGCAACAACAGCCAGCTAGCAAACACGCCAGACACGTAAGCATCATTAATCAAATGTCCAGACAAGTGTAAAGTATAAACAGCCGCACGACAACTCCTGGCGAAAAGGACCGCGACAGAGAGAGAGAGGACCCTCGGCTGAGAATGAAGTGCCACCTCGCAAAGAACTGCCCAGGTGGATTGTTGTTGTTGCCGGTTGCTGCACACGCAGTTTAAACGCTCTACTGATGGGCTGGGTTGGGATGTGGCGCCTAGGCAAGGAAACACGTACAATCTTGAAGTGGTTTGTGCCCCTAAGCTGCTCCATGGCCCACTCGACAAGCACTTGAGGCAACCACCTTTGCCTGTTGACAATAAACATTGCGATTGCCGTGAGACGTCTCCGCACACACACACAGGACACGCAGAGCGCGGACTCGCCTCTCTCTCTCTCTCTCTCTCTCTCTCTCTCCATCTATCTCTCTTTAATTTTCGCTCTCGTTCTTAGACTCTCTCGTGTATGGTCCAAATCTAATATTAAGCGTCTGAAGTAACCGCATTGTTGACATGGATGACAGTGCTGACATTTTAGTTCCCAGGTGTGATTAATTTCAACCATTGTTGGCAAACGCCGCCACATGCTGTTTGCTTCTACGTTTAACGTTTTCTGCTCTGCTTTTTTTCTGTCATCTTTTGGTTTGCCACAGCAAATTGGTAGTGGAATTTGTGGAGTGACTATGCACTAAAACACATGTGCTCGATTGTGATGGGAAATTAAAGAGTAGTTTAAATATACTTGAAAGTCAGCAAAACCTAAATGAGATTTCAAATGCGTAAACCAATTTCTATTTAAACTAAATTCTGACCAAGAGCCAACAAATCAAAGAACCTCAAACCACAATTTCTCCTTGAGCTGCATTCTATTTGCTAAATTTGATTATCAATCAACAAAATTGAGCTGATTAAGCTGAACATTTAAAAAGACAGAATTAATTAAATCTTTCGAACAAAATAAACCAAAATAAATATTTAAATGAATCAGAATCTATGCCAAATTCGTTTTAAACTAAACGGCAAAAAAATCTATGAAACTACAAGAAATTGCACTTATGAAATGATTCATTATTTCCTTGAGTTGCATTTGATTTGCTACATTTTTATTTAATTGTCAATTAACAAAATTGAACTGGTTTGAGCTGATTAACCTTTTTGCCTAAAATAAAATAAAAGAATTAATTTTTGTTTTCTAGGTTAATCTCTTCAAGTTGAAGCCAAGATAAACCTAAAAACGAATTTGAATGAGTAAGGATTTAAACCAATTTCTTTTTAAACTTAACTGTGACCAACAGCTGACAAATCAAAAAACCTCAAAGAAAATTGCACTTTTTAATAATTCATTTAAATTAAAATTTTCTTACCAATCAACAGACTTTTAAAAGATTTCAAACTCTCAGCTTAAAATGCAATGCACAAAAATGAAATCCAATTTTCCAGTTGAAGCCAAGGTAAATGATTTTATCGCATCTGATTATAAAAGCATTCCATATTTGGACGCACCAAAATAAAACGCAAAGAAAACAAACAACAAGTGGCGCCCATAAAAACTGATAGGCACAAGTGTTAGATCAACAATGAAACTCCATTGAAAAACGCAACAAACGAAAATGTTTTTAAATATCTTATTGTGTATACACATAGACAATGAAATCTATCTGTGATGTGTGGTTTATATGCAACTATTTACGGGGCAGCAATCATGTCAAGGTTTCACAGACAGAAAGAAAGAGAAAGAGAGAGGGATCCAACGAATTGGTTGAAATGAATTTTGATTCACTTATCGAGTTCGAGTTCCATTCGTGTTTACACTGATAAGCAAGGCCTTCGCTTATCACTCAGAGACCCACCACATTGGGTAATTAATTCAATATTAGATAAGCAATGCTTCACTTTTCTCTCACACTCTCTTCAAATATTATATCATGTATGTGCATCTCTCTTTCAATTCTACCTGAAATGTTCAACAACAATTTAATATTATAAATAATGAATGAACGTAGTTTCAATCACAAGAAATATGAAATGCAACTTAACGAGTCAAGTGCAATTGCTGCACCTGCTGTCTGTGTATTTGTTGCGCGTTGTGCAGATAAAAATGAAAAGTCCATTTCGTTGAAAGCAGGCAACAAAAACAATAAATAAAAAAGAATACGAGATTTTGTGTAATAAGTGGAGGAAATGCGTCGAGTGCAACCAAAAAAAGATTAAAGTGCTCGTGCCAGTGCTGAGGAAGATTTAATTTCATAAATGCACTCGCACGTTGGGCGCCACTTTACAATTTCCTACATTTCCTACAGCACGCAGCAGCAGCAAGAAATAAAAATGTTTTGCTCCACTCAAATTAATAAGCTTTCAGCATTGGGCGGCAACTTACGTTGAGTTGAGTTGAGTTCAATAAAATCAAAGAGATTTTCACACAATTTGCTTTATTGGAGTATTGCTTTAAAAACAATCGAAGCATGTTTCCAGGCGCCTCATGCTAATGCCCAATAACCAGATCCACATCCAGATCCATATCCATAAAACTTTCACTCGACAAAAAACAAGAACACAGAGCGCAACAAAAAAAAAAAAATCAAAAAGAAAATGCTGCTCATTACGCACGTCAGAATCCAATTTGTTGTCACATTTTGACGACCATAAAAACGACGAAATGAAACGCACAACTCGAAAAAATCAGAGCTCGTCGTGGGACACGCAATTTCAAAGATTAAATCCCGCACATTACATCAAATAGCTGGGGCTATCCTTATCCTTTTTATTATACCCAAACTGACGCTACTTCTTTTTCCTTCTTTTTCTTTATTTTTTCTTACTGAGGATATCCTCTGACCAGTTCATCTTTATCACATAACAAAATAACATGAGCTGACTTTGGTGTTGTTGTTGGCCAGCCAAAAACTTTCGACATAATAATAAAAATTTCATGCCTTGCAAGGCGAAGTAACATCGAGAACAACCTAACCACTCAGCCGCCCACTAAACGACGCTGGCAAAGAAATTGGGGGAAAAGAAGCAGTTGATAACATATATGTATATATAATATTAAAGCTGCTTAAATTCATGATAACATTATATAATATGAACTGACAATGTCAATACCAACGGCTGCCATCTCATAAGTAAACCTTGTTGCAACCACAACAATGGCAACAGCAAGTAACCGCTGAAGACAAACCAAACAATAATAACAACAATATATAATAAGCGCGTGCCAGATGATGTGCGAAATGTTGCCAAAATAACAATGAAATTCACATACTCTAACCCCAAAATGACAAAAAAACAAAACAAATAAGAAGGCTACACTCGAGCGGGCTCGATTCTGAGATACCCGCTACCCATTTTAATAAAAACAAAATATTGCGGTATTATTCTTAAAATATACGGAAAGAACATACCTCAAAAATACTACCATACCAAATGGTATATTCGGTAGTTAATTAAGAAATACTTTTGTATGGGCAAAAACGGTCTTAGTTATTTTGGATGGCAATTTGGAATATTTTGAATGTAGTACTATCGATATACCATAAATAGCCGTCGTTCAGTACATTTTCGTTATATTAATTTGGTATATTTTAAAAACTATACCACACTGTTTTGCTTGTATTCAAAGTAGTTAGCAGGTATCTCGTAGTCGAGCACACTCGACTATAGCTTTCTCACTTGTTTTACTTTGTTTTGGTAAACGGCGTGAGAGTCACGAGTACTTTATGTGTTCAACAAAATGATAAACAAAATTCCGCGAATATTCCCAAAAATATTGTGAATCAGTCAATTGAGCTTGTCAGGTTAATGTGAATGCATAAATACCAGTATTATTATTAGCGGCTTTTCCGATAGCTGCCCAAAAAAAAATCAAAATCATTTACCCAATCAAGTTGATTATGCGTATTTCCGACTGCTAATTGAATTGATCACTTTACTATGCTCTCTACACTAATCTGCCACATGCGCAAGCAATTCCATATAAAGATAATAATCCTTTTGCAAGGCATCGGCAGCTGTTCAACGTTTAAAAATAAATGTGTAAGAAGAAAAGGAAAATAAGTAAACGAAAAACATACGATTATGAATTTAGGGACAACACAAAAATTGGTTGAATATTGTCAAAGTCGCGACGTATATTAGATGGCATATATAACAAAGAATACATATATAAATACAACGAGTGTATTTATTTATACGAACTGCTTTAGATCCAGTTTTTTGTATACCGCTTTTTGTTTGCTCGGTTATCGCATTTATTATGGCCTTTCAGATATTTGTTGTTATTGTCGTTGGTTGCTGCCGTTGTTCCAGTTATTTATTCGCATATGAGAAAGTTAAATTGCGTAGAAATTCAAGTCGCGTCGTCATCTCCGATTCGCCCCCGACGACGACTTCGGCTACGACTACTGACAGCTAATCTTAAGTCTATATAGTTATTTTATGATGCGCATGTTGTTGATTTTTATTTTTATTATACAATACAGATACAGATACTTGTGACAGTCTTTCTCCTCCCAGCCACTTGGGGATAACAAGGCGGGAGTTGCTCCTTCTGTCCGTCTGTCTGTCTGTCTGTCCCCAAAGTCGTCTTCTTTGTGTCTGCTGTGAATAAATTTCATGTTTTTCCCATAAATTACGATATTCCACAGTAGTGCCCTGTTTCTTCCTCATTTTATTTGTCGAAATTAGCCGAGATCTTTAAAAACCAGAGTCCAAACAAATCAAAAACCAAAGTCAAGCACACTGATGAGATTGCATATCAAACAGCCTCTTCTTCGGCAAAATCTTCTTTGTTACTTAAAGGATTTTGCAGTTGCCTTTTTCTTTATGGGTTTACAAATTAATTTTAAGCGTGATTTTGTGATTTTGCTGGGGGATTTGGGTTCAAGTTATATGCTTGGAATCTTTAATGAGCAGCTCACACTAATAAAGAGTGAATCATTCTTATGCCAAGATGATTCAAGATTAAAGTAAAAGTTGAGCGTTGAGCGTTGAATAGTTTATTTTCAAGTGAACTTGAACTGTTTCCAATTATGGCAAAGGATTTGTTCCACCAACATTTTGATTCACAACCACGAATAATTAACCACAATTGGCTTCAACTACAACTGTGCATGTAATTAGCATGACAAGCAAATCACACGTTTCCTGCATGCGTGACTCAGCAATCCCTTTCCCCACAGGATTTTCCTCCTCCCCGCCTTGACTCAGAAACTACTTTGTTCATTTGTTTCGGTTTGTTCTCAGTACTGATGATGAACTAATCGAACGGACAAGCGATTAGTAGAAGTGTCCATCAGAAGACAAAAGACAAACCCTAGCAATATCAATCCAAAAATCTACACACACACACACACACACACCCTGATAACTGTCTGAGAGTCGCAAGTTCCGCTCTCAGTCGCCTGACAACAATTGTAGTGGCAAATTGTACGGGACTTTTCTTTTTGGCACGCAAAATCCTTAATTACATCCGTTTGCAGTCAGCGCGTGTATCCGGCATTCTTGCTGCCGCTGCCGCTGCTGCTGGTTGGAAAAGCGTTTGGAAAAACGTTGCGGGATAACCGCAGCGAACAACACGTGGATGTGGATAAGGATGTGAATGTGGATAGGCGAACCGCAGTTGGCATCTCTAGTCACGTTGCCTGCCAGACGCAGCCAGCAACCCTCACACTGTCTCATCATCTCCTTCCACCTTCCACCTCTCTTCACTCTATTCTCTCGACAACAATTGCGCTTGTCACCAGCTGTCCACAGTTTTTCCACATTTTCTTCTACTACATTTTTCGCACGTATTGTCCGGACTTTGAGTGGCTGCTGCTCCTCTCACGAACAGGAGAAGAGCAGAGAATCATCCACTAACGCACCCCCGCTGTCTCATCCCCCTATGCTATACATACATATAAGGCTTTTGTCACCTTGTGCACATCGTACTTGCATCGCATGGTCAGCGTTATGACTCTTGCTCCGCGTTTGTCAAGGGATGGGAATGTAATAAAAGCGACTAGTGGAAAGAAAGGTTAGTGCACTCTATCCCATCCATCCATCTATCCGTCCATCCACATCCACTAGGGCCGTGGCCCGCTGACTTCATATGATTAAATTGCTTAATTAGAATGCATGTCCGGGACTGTGGAACTCCGGAGTCCGGACGGACATTGGGAAATTGTTTTATAGGGTTTTGCGTTCATGGCATATGCCTCGCCTTTCATTAGTTTCATAAATTTCACTTTATTGTTATCAAAATCGATAGCTAATTGAATTCGCTGATAACTAAATGACATTTTGATGTATACTTCGTGTAGTTGTGTGTGTGTATGTGTGTGTGGCGTGGGAGGAGTATTGCCTGTGTAAATGTCACAAATACGACACGTGACATTATGATCAAAAATATATCATATATATTTTCTATATCATAGCATACATAAGTAATGGTCAATTCATAGAAATTTTTACAATTACAATTAATTATTATCATTAATCTGAAATGTGTTAAGTGCACATTAATTTGCAATATGCAAATTTTGTGTCAATTATGGTTAAATTGTTTACTGTCACTGAGATTTATCCACATGCGGCCTACAAAAACAAACAAATCCAGACAAATAATAGCCACAAATAATAAATAAATATACACATAAGTCTGTGCATCAAATCTAAATCTGTTTCGCTTTTACAATCAGAAATTCAAGTATTTCATTTGTGAAATACCCTTTACCAACTATTTCAGGCTTAAAATGAATTAAAATTGTAGAATAAATTGGTGTCTAACGCATTGGATAATTGATCAAACGTTACATATACCCAGTTTAATAATTTAAAAAAAAGCGAAATTAATTATGCAAATAGAATCGATAGCGCGACAATGTTCAAAACGCATTCAATTTAACATTTTTTAAGGCAATAAATTTGCATACCAAATTAATTGATTAATGAATAACTCTAAACAAAAACTTATAAACAGAACTTAGTGAATGGCAACTAAAAAAAAAAACTAGTTTTATACTTATTGTCGGCGGTTGTGCATATATTTTTCAGTTGAAAATTGGCAGTTCATTAATTAAATTTAAGCAGAGGAAAAACTTTTGCAGCAAACCGAATAAAACAAACAAATACACCAGAGAAACAAAACAGACAAACAAACAAGAAAAGCAACACAGAGAGAAACAACAACAACAACAACTGAGAAAAAACTAACCCAAAGCCACATAAATTAAGCGCCGACCCGCAATGAACCCGCTAAGCGACCCCAACGACGACCCCGTTGATATGATTTACAGGCGAGCCTGACAAGTCTGGCTGACCTCCCCCACCTCCTCTTCTATCTTCTATCTCTGTCTCTCTCTCTCTCTTCTAAAACCCCAACCCTTAACCCTGAGAAATGGGTTGTTTCTGATACAGAGAACTGGCTGGTCTTCAAATGCGTTGCCAGTTTTCCAGCCGACGGCTGTTGATGTTTTCATAAAACCTAATAAAGCTTTCATTAACATTTTTGCGGCTAACTTTATTTTGACTTGTGCGTATTAATAATGTGGCAAGGAAATGCGCCAGACATCCCGACGCGCTGTTGCCCCTAGATGTTCATTATAATTATACCCTCTGATACTTTAAGTGCACGAATCGGGTATGCCCAACAAATTGCCAGTCAATTTGCATTTGATACTACAAATTGCATTGCATTTAAATAATAAACTTTACTTCAATGTGACAAACACTTTTTGAATGCACTTGCGAAGATGTATCTTAAAGTTGGATCGAAATTTCCTGCTTCTTATGATACAAATGCTAATGATAACGATAATGATAATGATGATGCTTGCCGTTGCCGTTGCCGTTGCCGCTGTTGATTATGAGCGAACATCTAAAGTCCAAAACAGGAAGCAGAGTCACGTTATTCACTTTGTCTATTTGCTTTTCGTGTGGCCTTTGAATACTTTTGCAACTGCCAACAAATCGCTAGCAATTAATAGCAAGCGGAAACACTAACTACACATTTTCCCTGACCAGAGTTGTGATTTTTTTTTTTTGCTTTTTTTCTCATTTTAGTATTTGCTAATTTCGCTGCTTTTTGGAAGCTGATAATTGCAATTGTCAAGTGCAAAAATCTTCCCATATCATTAATTTTAATGAACTGGAAAATTTGACATGCAAATTATTTTATATGTCGCACAATTTGCGGTTGCGCTTAACTAATAGTTACAATGGCCATTCAGATTTGTGTGAAATTATTAGAAATTTGTCAAAAGCCTTGATTTTAATACGAAAGAGTTTTTTTGAATGAGTTTTTTAATGAGCAACACACAAACGAAAAAAGGAAAGTACTTAAAAAAATAAAAGAAAACCAAATTGTTATGTATTAATCCATATCAGATTGATTGTAGCGTCTCCAACAAATTTCCTCTATATGCAAATTGAATGGAAAGTTTTTCCCTTTTCATAATCCGCTAGAGGTTGAGCAAGTTTCCATTCATCATAACATTAATATATTATTAAGTTTCCCTTTAGTTGCAAAGCCACAAATTATGCAGACTATTTTCAGTTTTTCAGATTACCAGCAACTTTTCAAATCGCTCAAGCTTATCGCATATGCTTGTCTTATCTTCCGAGTTGATTCATTTTTTGACCTTCGCCTTGCCAAGCGTTTAGCTAAAGAGTACAAATTATTAAAACCAGCAAGTTGCCAAGTTTCAGCTACCAAATTATATGGTCCAAAATAAAGAAAAAACAGGTATTTTCGTAGCGCATTCAACTATGTCTGTGTAAAAATAAACATTATACAAAAGTCGTTTGTATTTCGCGTGATATGTTATTACTTAGCAGCTATATGCTAATTGCTACTGCCCAATCTCAAGTTGACTGGCGGCGCATATTACAAACTGACAGCCGGTAAACGTTTCGACAAGACGATTTTAGCGTTAACATATTGCATTATTATCTGGCCAAAAGGGAGTTCAATGGCATCATTTATTTTTGACATGGGACAACAAATCAAGTGCGATATTTGACACAATCTCGCGCTCTTTTTCACACTGTCCACCTTACCTCTCGCCACTTCTCGTGTTAATGACTCGACCAGCTCTGAGGGAAGCTCTTGATGATTATGCAGTTTCACAGATTTCTTTGCAGTTTTGCAGTGGCAAACAAATTGCTTCATTTTTTTTTTCTTTTATTTTGTTTGTGTTGCATAAAACATAAAGGAGAGGAAGTTAAAGTGGGTGTGCGTGTATGTGGACACACACATACACAACATCTTAAACCAAGTAGAACAAATATCATTTACAGCTTTTGACCCACTTTTATTTTGCAGGCCGCCTTTCATAGGAGACCAACACAGCCAGCGGCGACGACTCTTCGCGACGTGTGCAACATTTTTGCCTATGAATATAATAGTAAAAGTGAATGAGGTTTTCTCTTCTTCACGCTCGTGCTCCTGTTGCTGATGTATCCTCCTTCCTCCATCCTTCATCTACTGCTCATTCTCCTGCTTCACCCACTGTTGTCTTTGCTGCAGGCAAAGCAGAGACTATGCCTCAGAATGAACCTCAGCCGCGAGGCTTTCTGCAACTATTTCTTTTATGACGTTCGCCTTTTGCGGCACGGCAACTGCGGCTGTCGTCGTGGCTATTAAATTTCAATTATTGTTACATTTTTCACACACTTGCAACACGACTGGCGACGACAACCGCGATGTGAAATGGCAATGGGAAAGGCAAAAATGGTGAAAATTGTGGAAATTGTGCAAATGGGAAGTGGAGCAAGTGTCGTTTGGTTAACGCAAAGTTTAAATTCATTGATGGTTATTGCACATGATGTTGCTCTTGTTGTTATTGTTGCTGCTCGCTGTTGTCACCATTTGACATTTGCATCTCGTTGTCGCTTTGACATTTGTTGCATTTATTTCGCATATGCCAACAGCGGAAAAAGAGGATATTCCAGATGAGAGCAACTCGACTGCGTTGTATCACATTTAACAAGCCGCTAATAAAGAAAGCAGTGCGAATCGACATGCCATGCAAATTATCAATAGCGTGCAACAATCGATTATCGGGTAATTATCGAATGTGATTATCGTTTTCACTTAAGTTTCAATTACTAACTTTAAACAACTTCAAATTGAAGAATAACTAAGACAAACATAACCATCACAATGCGAATATGTGTAATAATTACAAAAATATCGGTGAAAAAATGCACAAATATTTAATTAACACTCAAGAATAGAGGTGCGAAACCATCAATATCGCTATCAGTACTATCGATAGTTGGCTTGAATATCAGTAATTTAATTTGTAAATGAAGATCTTTATGATATTCTACTTGTACTAATTAAACATACTATCGACGACTATCGATCATCAATGGTGCATGGTTAACTGTTTTTATTTAACCTTACTATCGACGACTATCTATCTTTAGATAGTTAGTGGTCAGCTATCAAGGACTGTCGATAGCGTCGATTACTTCATCGTTACTCAAGTTACGTATTGTGTAAACATTTCCTACCACATAATGTTATTGTTGAACGTATACTTGTTATTATACGTATACGTAACCTTTAATTACAAATAACATCCAACAGCGTAAACAGAAGTTAATGATTCTTAAAGCTTTGCACAGACTCGTGAGCCAACTTGATTTTGAACACATTTAAATTATGTAGCAGAAAATGAATAATGCGCAACATTCTAAAATCAGGCAAAGACTATTACAAATTTAAATGCAGAACAGTTAAATCATTGGACTTTCTAATACATTTTGATAGATCATCGCCAGCCAAACAATGAACGACCAAAATAAAAAAAAAAAAAAACAAAGTTGTTTAAGCAACTTTTGTGGATCACTGTGTCTTTGAAAACAACATGGCCCAGACCATTAGCTCATTAAAGCCAGCTGCCAAGCAACACAGCAAAACAAAACAAAAAGCAAAACGGCAACACAACAACAACAAACAGAACACCTCAATGGCATTTTAATTGCAAAACTTTAACGACAACAATAGAAACAACAGCAACAACAGCAGCAACCATTCAGTGAGCCAAGCTGACCACCAGTTTCCGTTTTGGCCAACTATTGTCTAGCTGGCTTCTGCCTCGAGTTGTGCGCCTTCTTATGCTTTTGGTCTTATTGTTGTGCTTGAAATTGATTTGCTGTGTAAAGATAAGTCAATATTTTATTGTTTTATTTGATGTAGCTGAAGTACGAAAAAGCAGAGCTTATTTCACATTTATTGTTTCGCCACTGCCTCACGTAAAGTTCTTTGTTGCTTTCCGTGTTGTTGTAAACCGATCGAGCGTAAGAAGGTGAAGTCAGCCAAAGCCAAAGCAGTTAACCTATAAAACGACATTTATATACATATATCGTATGTATATATCTCTATATATAATAGAGTTGTTACAAAAAAAGTAGCAGCAGCTGCAGTCGCCTCGAAATGCGACTAAAAAGTTGCTGACATTTGGCTTAACCAATTGACGACGGTGCAGTTGCCGGTTTAGCATGGATTTTCCCTCTTTATCTCTTCGTTTTTTTTAGGTTTTTATTGTGTTCCCATATGGCCAGAAAAGAACACTAAAGAAGTGGCAAAATTTTACGGAAACTCAAAAATAAATTCATTGATTTCAGGTTTTTATGTCTGATTTCTAACAGATATAAAATGAAATTAACTTTACTACTCTAAGCGTTTTTTATACCTTTGCTGAAATTAAAAATCGTCAAGTTACTTTATAAATTAAAATACATCGAAGAAGCAAATCATATTTGGACTGCGAAGATTATTCAATAAGCAAGCGTAAATTTTGCGCAAACATTTATCCTCCAACTACATTATCATTTCTGATAAATCAATAAGTTTTGCAAACAATTTGTTGTTTATCATGGTCCATAATAACTCTTGTCATTCTCCCATTCAGTCAACTCTTTGATCATTATGAAAATGTACATTCATCGAGGGATACGTTAACATTAAAGCTCAAGTTAAAGTTAAAGCTGAAGCTGGAGGAACTGGCAAGAGAACCCAATAATTTGCAAGAAAAACACTTGCAAACTTCTTAGAAAGACAAATATTTACCCAGTTAAAAAAGATGTTGCAGCTGTCCAACGAAAATTGTTTGCTCACCTGCAAAGAAAGAAAAAAAAGACGAGAATGAAAAATTTGAAAATAATGCCAGTCGTACAATTTAATAATGTGATAGAATATTGAAGTGTGGGCAAAACCGTGATTGCCTAATAATATGTACGTAAACATGAAAGAAAACTGTGAAGGGATTTTATTCCTGGAAAACAACAACCACAAAACCATACACAGACACTCAACTAATTAGTTTAAACAGGCAAGTCCAACTGAAAGTTGAAGTTCAAGTTGGATTGGATTGGATTGAATTGGATTCGAGTGTTCGCCGTCTGCCTGAGCTTATCGCGAACGTGTAATTTACCTAATATGGATGCATGAATAAATTCAATGGCATAATGAAGATAAACGCACAAATCCAGGACCACAAGACGACGCTAAAGAAGCAGCAACAAAGCGAAACCACAACCGAAAATGCTGTTAAAGCCAGACTACTAAATACCCTTTAATAGCTAAAGCTTTTAGAGCTGTGTCACCAATAATGAATTGAAACATTCATTTAATACTTTATTATATTGCAGTTCTTAAAGATCTCTTCAAGTTTCAGCCACTTCAAATGGTTGTGAAATGCGTGCATACCCATTTTTGGCTTTAGCTATTGGCAGGATAGCGAGAAGAACAATAAAGTGGCAGGCCAAAAGATTATCGTGGAACGCAGACGATGAGCGTCTGAACTGGCGGCAACTTTTGGACCACGACAAGCTCATTTGAGCTGAAAATCCAAACAAAGGCATATTTAAATGTTTGGCAACATTTTGAGCGAAGGACAAGACAAGACACGCAATGCAGCAGCATGAGTCGAGGAAGAATAAGAACATCACTGGCAGAAGCTGGCAACAGCAGGAGTAACACAACAACATCGAAAAGCGATGTGTGTGCGTATGCGTGTGCGTGTGTGTGTGTGTGTGTGTGTGGTTGCAGTTGCAAACTCCTTTTCGCTGTTAATTTGCCAAACAATTGGCAGATAGCCAAGGCAAGCAGGACGACCCCAAACCATAAAAAGCAAAAAGCCAAAAACAACAACTAACAAGTCAACCAAAACATTGCTAGACGGAATGACGACGCGCCCCAAGGCGCTCTTTGCTGCCTGCTGCCCCATTGTTGCAAGTTATTGTTGCCGTTTTTCTTCTTGTTGTTGTTCGTTGTGCTGTTGCTGCTGCTGCTGTTGCGGTTCTTGTTGCAGTTGCATATTTTGGCGTGCACGTTTTGCTTGTTGACTGTTTTTGTTGCTATTGCTGTTGCTGTTGCAGTTGTTGGCCAACAAATATGCCAAGCAGCAGCCAAAGACAGCCTCAAGACCAAAAACGAGTTGCGCCACGTCCCGCTGAATAACAAACATAGCAGCGCCAACAACTTCCCAAAGCTGCAAACTTGATTTACAAAAACAAGAAAATTCCTCCCAAAAACTATGCCCAAGTCGAACTTTTAATGCTCTGCTGCAAAAGTTTCTAGTTAATAATATTTAATAATCTTGGCAAAAAGTTGAATTTCCTAGAGCATGGAGTTCGTTTAGTTTATTTTAAAATTTATATTTGCATTAGACTTTAATATAAAGCACTATTCGAATACCCTTACAATTCATTAAATGCCATCAAAGATATCATAACGATTTATTATTGTTACCCAATAGTTAAAACTTGATCCAACGATTAGACAACATTTAGCTGGCTAGAGAATTATAAGCCAAGCTTTCGACTGCATTCAGTTGTCGGTTTTTAGTCCATTGTCGGCTAATGAATTAGCTTGTCAGAGTCCTTTGTCAAGGGTATCAAGAAAAACAAACGACAGTCAAGTATTCCATTTGCCGGCGCTGTAAAAGAAACTGGTTCCCCCTGGTTTTATTTTTTCGTGCTTAATCCCGGCATTCTTTTTGGCCAGTTCGTGATTAACTGTGGACAGTTAAAGGCACGAGACGCAGATCGAGAACTTCGACCAGTTGAAGGAGTTGAAACCGTTCAAGCTGTTCAATGTGGCGACTGCGTCGATCGCCACAGATTTGCTACATGTAACTCAATCGCTGGCGCTGATCATTAGGCTTTTATGTTGCGGTTGCCTCGCCTTGCCTCGCCTCGCCTCGCTCTCTGGCCAAGTTAACTGCCTGTCTTCAAGTCTGTCTCTTACCGCTTCGTTCTGTGTTCTGTTCTGGCCGCGTTGCCTGTTTAAAAGTCGATTTCAAGTTCAGACAATGGCTGCGCTGATTGATGCGACTCATCAGGCACAGACAGAGCCAAGAGCCTGAGCCTGAGTCAGAGTCAGAGCACAGAGCTCAGAATTGTGGCGCTATTGCAGTTTAAACAATGCCACATTCATGTCTCAACTCAACTTGGCAACTCAAATGCGAACCGCACCAACTTGGCTAAGTAGTTTGATTCGTGGTCATGAACTTTACTCCACACACGTACATAAATTCTTTGTATCTTTTTTTTTTTGCCCTTGTTCTCTTGCATTTTGTTTTCGCCTTTTTGCCCAAACTAATGACTACAATTTTTGGGGCGTTTTCCGTTTTTGATGGGTCGAAGAGAGCGAAGATTGATTTTTCGGGTTTTTATGGAGTAGCAAATCAAGCCTTTTTGCTTGGCGCCGCCGCTCCTATATTATATATTGTACATACATACATATATACGAAACGATGAATGGCCAAGATGATTTGATTATTTACTCGACGTTCTGTTTGCCACAAAAATCAATTTGACGACGAGAGTAATTTTTTTGAATTTTGTACGTGACTTCGAAGCTAAACAGAGGATAGGTTAGTTAAGACAAAAAACTACAACCAAGAAAAGAGGAGTAAATAAGAAGGATGTTAACAATTTTAGTTTTCATGAGAAAAACTTTGAATCCCAACTGCAACGAAACGAGGAGAATCATAACTTATAATCACTTTGCTAAATGAGATTTATAGGAAAATGCATGCTCTAATATGTTTCTTTATTATTCTCTGATTAATCTATAGTACCCCAAGTTCATAAAGTTTCCTAATAATTTTATTCTCATTGAATCTCTGATAATTTCGAATATTAAAATAGATTATAACGCATCAAATTAATGACTACATGAGCACTAACAATGACAAATTACAGGAAGTTCAACAAACCTCGACAAAAATTTAAATAAATTAAATGTACTATATACACCGAAAAAGCCAAAAGATTAAACCAAAAATAAAAAAAAAAAAAGAAACAGTATGGAAGTGAAAATAATGCACATGAAAAGATACTGTAATAGAGGCTGTTCTCTGATTTTTATACCCGGTAACTATAGGGACGACGGGTATTATAACATTCTGGCAGGAAAAGTAAGTAAAAGGCATAAAGAATATTTGAGTATGTATAAATTCGTATAAACCCGTTGATATATGCTATAAACCTATTTTTGCGGTACTTGTTATATCAACATACCATATATAGAAATTAGTATACTTTAGTATTTTGTAGTATTTTTAACATTATATTAATTTGGTATATTTAAACAATAATACCACAGTATTTTAAATACTTTAGTGTTTATAATATTTTAGTATATTAATTTGGCATATTTAAATAATAATACCGCACCATTTAGCATACTTTAGTATTTTATAGTAGTTTAGTATATTAATTTGGTATATTTAAATATTAATACTATATTATTCGGTGTATTTCAGAATTGTATAGCATTTGCAGTATATATTTATTTGGTATATTTAAATAATAATACCATATTATTTGGTATACTTTCGTATTTTATAATACTTTTTAGTATATTAATATGGTATACTTAAATAATAACACCACACTTTTTGGCTCTTATTGAGTGCGGATAGCGGGTATCTCACAGCCGAGCACACTTGACTGTCGATTTCTTGCTTGTTTTGTTTGTGCGAAGCACGTGGAAATTGCGCTGACCAGAGACCATAAAGAGAGCCACCAAAAAGATACTCGTACCGCATCTGGGATGGGCTCTGCTCATGCTTCGCATAAAGCATGTAAATCACTGACGCGCAACCAGCGAACAAGCAACGCAACAAATTTAACACATGAAAACGAAGCCCCCCAAAAACACAAAACAAAAAAAAAGTGAAAAACATAGTAAAAAAAAAACAATGTGTAAGTGGGGTCAACAGAGCGGGTCACAGTCTGTGGCAACTACTTGAAACATTTTGTTTGGTTGAAGTTTATTCTTGTTGCTGTTGTTATCATAGTTGTTACTCACCACTTCCGTCAAGCGAGACAGACGAGGGAGTGAGGATTATAAGAGAGAATGCAACGCAACGAACCCGAAACTCTTTCGGAATTAACTAAAATTGCTTATGACTTATTCATAATTATGCGTAATTATGTTGATGCATACAAATTAATGACACTTCAATTAGGCAGCAGCAACAATAATAATAGTGGCCACCGCACAATGCAATTTTATAAAGCTTCAGCAACAACAATGAAACCAACATCAACTCGATTAACACTTATTAAATACTGCAAAGAGAGAGAGAGAGAGAGAGAGAGTGCAAAAACAATGAGTAGATTGAACACTTGAGACTAGTCGAAACTTTAACACCCTTTCGTACTTGAAAAATTGTTCATTCGCACATCAATGAACATCGATTAAACATTTTGTAAACTTTACCAACTTGTAAACTATATTAAACACAACAAAAAAAAAGTAATAAAGGGATTGGAATACCAAATAATATAAAATAATTTGTAGATATTTCAATATAACATTATGATCACATAGTTCTAATTGATAATTTAAATAAACTAATACAATTAAACCAATCTGTAAAGATAATTCAAAATATATTTGAAGAAGATTTATACATTGTTATGGTTATAAAAACTGACACTGATTCATATTTTCAACATTCATTTCAATCTAAAAATGCTGCTGCTGTTATTAGGTATATACTTAGTAAAAGAACTCCTTAGACGACATCAACGGCGACATTATTATGAAAGCTATAAGAAAATTGCATTTTCCTTTTCCTCGCTATTTCGCAAGTGTTTTTATTAGTTTGATTTCTTTTACTGCTCGCATTTAGTGTTCTCAAGTAGTAGCAGTAAATTATAGAAACACATTATCATTATTTATAATCGATATACTTAAAGTTTTGTCACAGCATGTTATAAAATGATTGCTTGTTTTCATTGCGAAAAAGCGCTATTTAAAATATTTAGATTGTGAAAGAAGCTTTACAGTTCATTAACTTTACAATAAACGTTCTATAACTAAAAAAAATTGCAAAAGTCAACTGAAAACTTGACCTTAACGACATTAACTTGGCTCCAAATACAAAGAGTGATAAAAATAATCTCTCGCTTAGAAGTAGAGAGAACAGAAAGGACTGAATCTAGATATAATCTTTAGTCTTTCAAGACTGATTTTAATATTTATTCATTAAGAGCGCTTTTAGAGCTGAACTGAAGAGACTTTGTTTAATCTACAGCAATTAAAAATGTTGGTTAATTGGGTTAAATAGCGTTGCCATATTTAAGAGCAGTGAAACAGGCAATATATATTCTTTATTCTAGGTTTTAATACCTCAAGCCAATTTAACTTGAAAAGTAAAATAAAATTCAACAATTAATCATAATTTTAAATGCGCTGAAAACTTTCTTAAATTGAGTTGATTTCAAGTGATTCAAGAATACACAAGTTATTTTCGACTAATTTTAAAAGTAATTACACTCAGAATAATAATGTCAAGTTTAGTTGTAAGTGGAAAAACAGTTCGATAAATTGAACAATCTGCCATATTTCAACTATGTTGGTCTTAAAATACTGACACATGCAGTGAAAACTATTTGTCTTAGTCATCAGCTCACACAGCAATCGCGCTTTTCGTTCCCCAATCGTTAGCCTAAATACGTGAAGGAAAAACTCATCAGAGATTTTCAACACTTGAGGGTCGCCCCGCACTCACCTCAAATGCGCCGTACAATGGGCATTTTTCAAGTTTATTACTTGAACATTTATCATTGCATAGCCCAAACAAAATGGGAAACGAAATGAATTGAAATGCACTCAAGTATTTCAGGAAAAAAAGAACATATAAGAAGAACAACAAGGTAAGAAAAAGTCTGCTGAGCAACAAAATACCCAGTGTTAAAACATGAATATCTATTAAATAAAATGTTTATTTTTCAATTAAGTTTGCTTTTGAACTATCTTTATAATTATGTTGTATGTATTCCTTAGTCCTATCAACCATATCGCCGTTTTTCAGGGTATTCTTAGACATAAATATATGCTGGAGTGTATGGAGTACCACAAACAGAATATAAGTCAAAGTTCAATAAGAGCAACAAGAGCAAACCAAGTGGTTTTTCACTAATATTGCAATGGTCGGAAGAGCTTTTGCTGGGCGGGGTCTTGTGATTGTAAACTACAACAAAATCAATGTAAACAAATCGCAACCCACAACTAAGGTGTGTGCAAGTCTGTGAGCAAAGGGTATGAGGACTTTTTTGGGTGGGGGTTCGGAGTACACCAAACAACGTCGATATGTAAGCGAAAACTAAGAACAATGTCATGCAATCAACTTTAGGCCAAGTGCAGTCAGCCAAGCAACACTAACAAAAACAGCAACAACAACAACAACAATAATACTACAGCCAACAATCAGAAACTAAAGCTGAGCAAAAATAAAAATCAAAACAACGCAAAAAAAAAAACGCAAAAAGTATTGTAAAATGGGGAAAAAGAATAAACCAAAAAGTGAAAAAAACCCCGTATAATGAAAAATGTTCGTCGAGAGCTTTTGTATTTTGTACAACGTCATAAGGTGCACAATTTATTGTTGCACATTGCACGTTGCACTTTTTTCTTTCCTTATTTTTTTATTTTTTTTTTTTTTTTTTTTGTTGTGTGCGCCCCGCTTGAGATATATTTATTCTTGTTGCCTTACACTCGCCATCGATTTAGGTCTGGAGATTAATATGTATTATGCGATTGTTTTTGCCCCAAGTTTCGAATTGCAATACGTCGATTGTTGACTGGATTTCCCGCTGTGGTTTTTCATGTCGAACTTGTCTCGTTTACTCGCTTTAGTCAAGGTTACTTTCCGATTGCGATAAGTTGGCGTAATTCTATAGGCTCAGCTGTAGATGAGTAAAGTAAATACGCCATCGATACGCTGTTTTCTATATATGACATTGAAATGTATTTGTAATATTCAATTGTCTATGAATTGCTATGAAGGCAAAGATTAGTTGAATAATTATACCCGCTACGCATTTGGTAGAAGGGTATTATAACTTTGTGTCTGCAAGAAATATATGTAACAGGCAAAAGGAGGCATCTTCGACCCTATAAACTATGTAAATAACCGATAAAAATTGCATAACTTATTTAAGAAATACTTTTGTTACGCCTACAAACTACGGATTTTATCAGTTTTGGCTGACAATCTGATTATACCCGCTACCCATAGGGTAGAAGGGTATTATAACTTTGTGCCGGCAGGAAATATATGTAACAGGTAGAAGGAGGCATCTCCGACCCTATAAAGTATATATATTCTTGATCAGCGTCAACAGCCGAGACGATATAGCCATGTCCGTCTGTCCGTCTGTGTGTCTGTGTGTCTGTGTGTCTGTCCGTCCGTCCGTATGAAACACTGGATCTCAGAGACTATAAGAGATAGAGCTATAATTTTTTTTTCGACAGCATTTGTTATGTTTGCACGCAGATCAAGTTTGTTTCAAATTTTTGCCACGCCCACTTCCGCCCCGCAAATCAAAAAAATCGAATAACAAGCGTAATTTTGAAGCTAGAGTTGCGAGTTTTGGTTTATACAATAATTACTATAGTAGTTATGATTCCTGAAAATTTGGTTGCGATCAGATTAAAATTGTGGAAGTTATTAAATAAATACTTTTGTATGGGCAAAAACGCCTACTTACCTGGGATCTGAGTTGCTTTGGCCGACAATCTGGTACATTGTGCCGTCTATGGTATATTTTGAATGGTGTACTATATCGATATACCAAACATATCATTCGGTATATTTTTAGTATTTTCTGTATATTTTGAAAATGATACCGCAATATTTTAGCTTTATTAAATTTGGTTAGCGGGTATCTCACAGTCGAGCACACTCGACTGTAACTTTCTTACTTGTTTTTGTTTACCTCTATGGTATGCTTAAATTGTAATACTATATAGATATACCAAATGTAGCATTTGGTATATTTTTTTGTATTGACAGTATATGTTTAGTATATTTGTATTTGTGATTTCTGAGAATTTAGTTGCGATCGCATAAAAAATGGTATTACTTATTTAGGAAATACTTTTGAATGACTAATTATGCCTACATACTACGGATTTCTGTTGCTTTCGCTGACAATCTGGTATATTTTGACGTTGAGCTTAAAATGTAGTACTATATCGATATGCCAAATATAGAGTTTGATGTACTTTAGCAGCTTTGCGGTATATTGTTAGTATCGTTTTATTTATCTCACTCATCTGTAGCTTTCTTACTAATTTTAGTATTTTTGTGGTATATTATTTCGGTATATTTTGAGAATAATAATAATATTTTGCATTTATATCTGAGAGTCGAGCACACTCGATTGTAGCTTTGTTACTTTGTTTTCTTTTTTTCTTGACACATATTAACTATCGATGGAATCAAGAGTCATTTTATATGTATCTCTCCTGAGATCGATTTTAATATTTCTCTTAACTCAAGCATATGCAATTAGAAACTCAATCAGCATGCGCATAATATGTAATACATTATGTACATACATATATGCAAAAGTGATTCGATTATATTTTCCATGCCAGTAGGCCATATTCTGATTAATTACGTCGGATAAGATGCTCATAGATATGTAAGTAAAGAAAAAGATACGTTGTAGTTGCTGGATACAATTTCAATGTTGTTCAATTCGCTTTTGCTTTGCGTTATTTTTTTTTTTTTTCATTTTTGTTACTTTCCCTGCTGTTGTCAATCGAGTTTACAGTTTTTCATACGAAGCACAGATTGCACAGAAATATGCTTGTTATGTTTTTTTGCTGTTGTTTTTTTTTTTTTTTTTTTGTAATTCTGGTTTTTCTTTTGTACTCCATACTCGTAACATTGACTGGGCATTCATCTAATTTAAGGTATGTGTACTCTGATGCTTGTAGCTTTTGTGGTTTATTGGTTATGGATTGACAGACACAGACACAGACACAGACAAAAGGTACACACACACACACACAAATAAACAAGCACATACTCAATCCATAAATGCGATGCCATGCAATTTTTCAGCAATATTTTTTTTGGGTTGGTTTCTTTTGTCGAACAACTGAAATTGACTAACGGGTCAAGGTTGACAGAGCGTGCAATGCTTTTATTTATGAAACCCATATTCGACGCACACGAAGTAATACTTCGTATAGACGATATGCTCCCTCACGTTGCACTTGCATGGCATTTTTAAGCCAGTTGCCAAAAAACAAAAACGAAATAGAGTAAAATTACGTACTGAACAGCAAATATTAACTATGACATTTATGACACACTTTTCTCTCTACTTGGCTGCAAAATTACATAGAACTTGCAAGCAAGTTTCGGCAAAAGAAGTAGAGACAACAACAACAACAACAACAGCAGCAGCAATAGTGCAAACAACAACAATTTATTGTCACGTGCCAAAAAATACACACAGCATATAAAACACAGTGTATAACTTTGCCAAACAAGCAAAGTAAGTGTAAAGCGAGAAAGCAAGAGAAGCTATGCTGCTTGTAGATTATGAATTTAAGAATCGAAGCCTGGATACCCTGCAAAATGTAGAAAACTTGCACGTAAGTCTTAAGAATACAATATTTGAGTACTCTAAATGAAGATTGAATTCATTAAAAGCTAAAAACTTAAATGATTAATTTGAATTTTGAAATGTATCATTAATTTATTATGTAGTTTATCCACCACTTAATAGCAAACATAATTTAAGCAATATATGAAGGTAATTTTAATATTTTTTATGAATTGCTATCGGCATTTATAGCGCTATTTCAAAACACCTCCGAAATTTATTTTCCTGCACACAGATATGAAAAAAATGTGCATCTATGCTATAAAAAGAGTATTTATTATCTTAGATACAAAAATAAACTTTTTGGCAGTGCTCACAAAAGTTATTCACCCAAAATGAGAAAAAAAAACGCAAAATAAGAAAATACTCGTAAAGAACAAGGCGAAGACGTCACAGCGGCAAATGCCATAAATTTTGTGATTTCACATAAATTTCCACACACACTCAGACATTTCTGCCTTTATACTTCACCTTACGTTTGCATTGTTCATATTTGCATATCAAATCAAGTGTTAAAATGCAGAAGCTTTCGTATTTCACATTTTGTGCAACATTTCTTTGAATCGTCTAAGTATTGAGTGAAAGGGAACGTAATGCAAAAGCGTGCCAAAGAGAAAGGAAAGGAAGGGCAATCGCTTGTTTGTCGAGTTTGTTCAAATAAACAAACAAACAGTAGCAAACAAACATTACGTGCATTATAGCTTTTCCCCATAGATGATGTATATTTAGTAACAAAATGTGTGAGCATGTCTTGGTAGATATTATTTTTACATCCCTTTGCTTCAGCTTTTATTTATTTTTTTCTACCCTGTTCCTCACAGAATTGACAAACTTGGCTTGTTATAATATCGTTTATTTCTCTGAATTATTTTCTTTATAATTTATCTTTTAAAATTCATAAAAAAAAACAATAAACAATTGTAAAACCCTTGGCTAGATATAATCCAAATATAAACAACATTTTTATCTTATAATGTATGTAGTTTCTTAAAGTAAATTAAAAACAATAACATTCTTTTTCTTTGAATGTTAAATACAAAAAAATAAAAATTGTAAAGATCTTTTCTAAAACAATTCAATCAAATTCTGCCTGACTTGTTTAAAGGGTATCTCTTAGTCAGTTGGCGCATTTCAACTGAATTTTGATGTTAATATTTATTTTTTTCCGGGTCAGTTGTTTGCCAGTCAACTTTTGTGTTTGGCAACTGAATTGAAGATATTTCCATGTTGTGGGTAATGCACTTTTAAAGTTCCTTTTATGGTAGAGATTGTCAAAATTGATTGTCAATTTGTTGAGAGGCTAAAGAGAGAGACATCAAAAATAGATGACCCGAAAATGCTGTGAGACAAGTGTGATAAATTATACTTTAAAGCCAGTTGAATGTCAATATAATCATTTGATTTTTAATTATATAATAATATATCAATAATTGAACAATTTCGATTGAAGAACGATTACCAAAATAAATATGTAGCTGTGTAATTTCCCTTCCGAACCCTTTAACATCGTTCTCCCTTCTCACATCGTTGTAAAGTGTGTGCAACTTCAAAGAAAATTTTAAAAACATTGCAAATGCTCACAATTGAACCGAGAGAAGCGCAAAATCTGCAATATCCGGTAATTTGGAGGAACGGTTTGCATGACTGTTTTTCTTTTTTTAGTTGTTCAACTTTTGTAGCAAAGAAAAGACAAAAGAAATAGCTGTGTCATCGTTGCGTCTTTCGCGTTTCGTTTCGCGTTGCTTTCTCAAGACTGACAAGACTAGAAACTAGACTAACTAACTAAATATGTATGCAAGTATGTTTGTTGGGGGCCTATTGTCTATGAACATATGTATGTATGTGTATATGATATGTACATAGAGCTCTGTTCCGTTTTGGGAACTGCCAAAGACAAACAATGGCAATGTCAGACAGTTTTCCGGCTTTTCCATGCGCCGCTTTTGCTATGCGTCGCACGTCTAGGGCATCTCAAAGAAAAGCCGCCAAACGTTAGCAAAAAAAAATACAAAAAAATAACAAATATATGTATATAGAAATAAAACGAGATGCTGAGAAGGTGAGTTTTAAAAGGGAGGGTCGTGTGTTTTGTAAGAAAGATTGGAAAAAAATGTTATAATTTGCCGTCTGGCTGAGAAGAGAACGTGAAAAGACGCCGAGACTTTGCCTGCGTTTGTTTGTTTGTTTGTCAATGTCGCGTGCGTGCCGCATTCCAGCCAGAAAGTTGTTCAAATGAATTGGCCTCAGTTTAAAGAGAACACACCAAAAAAAGAACATAAGAAACAGGCCAACTAAATAGATGAAACATATACATCTAGTATACTAGATTAGTTGCAAGCATTGGCGAGGCATTTCATTAAAAATGTTCATGTAACAATCGCTTATTTACATTTACTTTATTTGCTCGTTGCCTTTGCCGTTGCCGTTTTGCTATTTAGTTGGCCACGTGCCAAAACTGTGCGCCTCTTCCCCTCTGGACACGCCTAAATTCTCCAGACCGCTTTCAGTTAAAAGCAAACAGTGCAAACTGCCTAATGCCTTCCACATCCCGTCGTTTCACTTTTTTGTCGTTGGTCAAGTCAACAGACAAATGCAAAGGAAACGACAAAAGGCAAAGATGTGGCACGCTGATGTGGCAACCGAATCGATGACTCTTATAACGCACCCAAGAGCATCTTATCAATGCTTCTGTAATTTTGAAAATGATTATTTCATCGCATTACGAATGAGACACAATGAAAGAATAATGGCACTCAACACTTAAGAAAATAATTAAGAGAGATCAGATGATTTCTAAGAACCTTTTTATATGCTCTACTAAATTATTAACAAACAAAAAATTTTCATAAAGCACTCTTATTATTAGTATTAGAGTAATTGTCTCTTATGCAAACTGTTAAGAATAACTAAATAATTTATAAAAGTCTTATGAGATATTACTAAGAAGCATTTCGTATTTTTGTTATATCTTCTTTGAAATTAACAATCAACAAGGTCTGCAAAGTTAATAATAAAATATAATAATTTTCTTTATTTAGCAAATAATCAAAACTAAATAGGCTTTTTCAATTAAAACAGTACGTTATAATCCTTGAAATTTACCAAATTAATATACCGAAAATACTAAAATATACGGAAAGCTATTTTTGGTATATCGATATACTTTTATACTTATGAAATATACCAAATATTACAAATTATAATAGATTGACAAGCAAAGCAACTAAGAATTTATTATTTCATAAATAACTTTTACAATTTTTATCTGATAGCAACCATCAGGAATCATAGAGACTGTAATTAATTTTGTTAGTATTAAGAATCCAGATTTAGGCGTGGTAAAAATCTAAATGAATAAATGATTACATTATTTTGTATATGATGAAAACATTTGTTCAACAATACAGTAAAAATGAAAATTACTAAAATCAAATTAATTACATTAACATAATGATTATTATTACAATTTTCTTTAATTATAAGAGATCAAAAGGCAACCGTAAATTTGCTGCACAGTACTGTTAACCTTCCATAAAAATGTGGATAAATTAATCAATTAAGTTACGGCCTTAACTTCATTTCCAAATGATTCAATTCCAACAAATGTTCGTGTAAATATTGTATGTATAGTAAGTATATACCATATATGTATGTTATGTATATATTTCTTTCCCCACTTAGCTCCTCTTCAAAGAGCGCTGAGAAAACACAGCTGGCCAATAAGATATACTATTAAATACGCTTCAGCTGGCCAGCAAAAAAGCACACATAACATTTGCAACGATTTATTAGAAAATGTTGAAGAGTGTGCGCTATAAACACTGCAATTTCAAATCACAATGCTTCACAGCAGGTGAATTTGCAAATTTTCGCTTAGCCTGTTGTTAAGACATTTTTTTAAGGAGGTATAATGTCGTATTATGAAATATAATCAATCGCTTGCCTTTATTACAGGGTATTTCTATGTCAAGAATTCACTAATATGCTGAGAATTTATGTGGAAGAAGAAACTAAACAAAAGTTTAGACAAAAATCAAATAAACATAAATTCTTGAACAAATTTCCAGCTTGTGAAAACGTGCGAAAAACGTTGACGTCTTCTTTTTTTTGCTCTGCGGAGGCGTGCGAAATTTGCTGTTGTTGGCCTTAAGTCAATTTTCCTTTTGCATATAGGAAATTGTGTATACGAATTTGAGTATGTGTTAGATAATAAAAGTTTTTGGTTTTGTATATTCTATTGTAGTTGCATTTAATGATTGTGTTTCGAAGTACATCTAAATATATCTAAGATTATTTTTCGAATTTGCTCATTTTTTCATGGGATGCTTTCTAAAGAATGATAAAAATTCAATATACATTTTATGTATTCACTTACTAAGTCAATGTTGTTATAGATAGTTATTTGATTGATTTTAGCGCCAAAGTATTAATAGAATAATTATGTTTTACTTTTATTTTTTCGCATATCTTGCAGCTATTTTGGGGCGTTTCTGCTTCTCATCATCAGAGCCCACAAGAGCCACACAACGTGTTTAATATGCTTATAATTGGACATGATTTATGCTCCCCAGGCCTCGATGGTGATGAAGGCCTCAAGAGTCGACATGCGGTGGATTCACGTCAAAGTACTCAATGCAAATAATAAATAATTCTTCTGTAATGTTCGCCTTCACTGCCTACAGAGTATTAGGCGTCTCTCACTCTCTCTCACACTCTCTCTCTCTCTCTCTCTCTATTGCCGTACTTTTTTCTATTGGGTCGCCCACAAATCACGTTCTTTATTCTAATATTTTTGATAGGGCCTTTAAGTTCTCAGAAGACTGGGATATTAAATGATCATATGATTTGTGCATTCATTAACCTTACTTTAATTCGTTGTAATCGCAAGAGCAACCGATAAAGATATATGTACAAACGTACATACATAAGTATTTTATGAATTTTCCTTGCTCAGCATATTTCATCAGAGATTCATGAAGAAAATTCCGTATTTGAAAAACAAAGAAAAACACTGAAAAAATAAATCTTCCAATTGATTTTCTCGCAGCTTGTTTGAATGATGGTTTCCAGAAACAAAAAGAATAAAGAGACGCACAATCGAAACAAAAGAAAAGATTGAATACAAAACGAAAAAAAAACAAGAATGTTAAAATTTGCACAAGATTTCAAATTGAATCAACAACCCGATGTGTGCAAAAAAATCTTCTAAAAGCTTTAAAAATCCATTAACAAAGTTTAACAGCCTTGGCAACAAAATAACAAGAAATAAAATACGCATTTTAAAATATACAAAACACAAGAATAAATAAAAAGAAACCACAAATCGCTTTAGATGCCCGAACAAGAAATGAAAATGAACTTTTAATAGGCGGGCAGAGGTAAAAGGCAAATGCAAAAGCAAGCGCAGAAATCAGAAATCAGATTATTAATTGCTGAGAGCAAATAAAACATAATTAAGACAATACAAAACCAGAGAAAACCAACAAAAACAAAAACGGAACAACAACAGTAACACGCACAGAAGCAGAGAAAAGAAATCTAAAAGTAAACTATAAGCACCAACTACCTGTAAAGCAAAAACAACAATGCAGAGAGCGTGTGTTTTGGCAGAGCGTAAGGTGAGAGCAGAGGAGCAGCAAAGAGCAAAACCGGTATCACAAACAAACAAACAAAGCAAAGAAGACAACCAAATACCCAAGCATGCATGCATGTACACACACTCACATTCACACAATTTATAAATATATGTACACTGAATATGCTGGTATATGTGCGTATAAGAAAATGATGTACAATAAAACGATGACGACGACGTAGACGTCTACGTCGCGTTGTCGCATGCAAAAGCAATAACAACAGTACGGAATGGAGGGGGAGCAAGAAAATGCAACAATAAGACACAAAAAAACGCAAAAGCAACAGAAAATGTGCACGCTGACAGGTTCAAAAGCAAAACGGGCAAAACGCAAATGAAACGAAAACGGGAGCTAAATTGTCGCCGACGCCGACGGCAGACAACGACACTAGGATGCGACGCGTTGCGATACGTTGCGTTGTTGCATTCAACAAGCTGCAATTGCAGATGTAGCAGCTACATCAACGTATTTTTACACATTAGCGCAAATATTTGAATGATTTTGCCTACTGTGGACGACCGCATTTCGAGTTATTTAGCAAAAGTAAAAGCAAAACAAAAACAAACGCAGCGCGCGCGCTCTCTTACACCCACACAAACGCACACACAAGTCGCACGCATAAAACGGTACTTTCATCACTTTGTGATTTCTCAACATTTCCATTTTTTTTGCATTACTCACCTTATGTGTATTTTTGTAGACAACGACGACTCTTTTGCTTAGTTCCTTTCTTTGTTTTCTGCACTATAGTTTACTTGCATTTGTTTATGCTAACAAAATATTTTATTACAATATTTGTATGTTTATGTTGTGGAATGGGAGGGGAGTGGAGAAGCGACAATAACATCAAATCACAAGCACATGCTTACTCGCATGTACACATACACGCACACACTTTGATATACACTAACTAATACACACACGCCTACACTATAGCGGCAATAAAGCACTTGTGTGTGTTGTGCACTTTGTGCTTTTTCAACTTTTTTGAAACGGTGCTTCGATTTAGATATTGTGTTGTTGCTACGGCTGTTGTTGTTGATGTCGAGTATTGCACGCAAATAAACACAAGCAATTGTTGTTTTGCTATATATTTTCAATAATCATGCAGTAATGCTTGCACGTTTAATTGCTGCTGCTTTTTGCGGGCTCATAACAAAATTTGCTGCTTACTTCGAAATTGTTTGACACTCTTTATTATTTACGAACACACTTCAAAGAACGAAACGAAATAACACACTGGCAGCGATCAAACCGGCGCAGAGACGCGACCACACGCACGGACAAGAGAAATAGTACTGGCCAGAAAAGCTGTTAAATTTTCTTATAAGAGCGCACAGTTAACATAGCAGAGATGAGCGCGTGTGCCAAGTGGCACGCCAGCCTAACAATCATTAGACCGATAGCCATAATAATCGATACATAAGTATAATTTTCTTGAATACTTATGGTTACAAAACTAACAAGCTATGTTAAGCAATTAGTTTTGGTTCTTCAATTCATATTGCTGCACTATATTCCTCGTGTCAGGCACGAAATTTAGACACGACGGCATCCCCTTAACAGCGCCTGTTATTTAACACACTTCTGCATACTTCAAACTGTCAACTAGAGATGGACTCCAGCTTGTTTTATGTTGTTAATGCATTTGTTTGATGCAATATAAAAATGCTTAAGCCCAAGATGTTAATAATTAAGAAACAAATGAATTTGGGAGCAATTGTGATGAAAGTGTTGATAACATTTAAGTGATGCATTAGGCGGGAACTGGGTTGGCATACACAACAAATGTTAAATTAACATTTATGCTTAAATTAAAGGAGAGCCGCAGAAAAAGAGCAACGATACACTCTTATCGTGTTAACTAATCAAAAGAGAATAACATTCAAGAGCAGAAGCGCGCCATTTCGAATCTCTAAAATACTTTATTTGTAAATAAATGCAATTCCTATTGACGTCGAGTGAATGCATAAAGCCGCATCTTCATTTTTAGCTTTTCCTCGGGCGACGCAAACGAATGCTGCACTGCCTCCAAGGTCAGGTCGATGCACTGACTCCGCGTCAATCCAAGAGTTTCACTCGCTAACACAAATTCTTCGGACAATGTGGAATCGAAGACCCCGCAATCATCGGTGCACAACACTTTGGGGGCATCGGCCAGAAAAAGTTGCTTGAGATGATGCGAACCAAGGCTAGACACGGTCCCAGTCTTGACATTGCTGCTAAGGCAACATTCGATGGGTATATTTTGTTGCTTCATATGTGCAAAGCCGGAGTTACCCAAGAAAGTTCCATGGCCGCAACGGGACATGCCAAACATGAGCATCTCACGAATCTCTGAAGGATTGTCAATTTCCGCACAGTGTATAGCCAATTTAAGACCATGTTGTCGAGCCTTCTCCAGCACCGGAGCAAAATCGGAAAACTTGCCCTGATTAGGGTCGCCGCTAAAGTCAATGCCAACAATAAGCTCAGGCTCTTTTTGACCAAGTTCGATGGCCAAAGCAACTGTTTCCTCGGCCACCTCCAACGGTTCGCCACGATTTATCGATGGCAATAACTTAACAGTAATCGCATGCTCTGTAGTAGCTTTTTCGATGGCTGCCATGACAACTTCCAGATAAGCGCGCCGAGTCATGTTGTCATTGGATTTTGGTGTGGTTCGGAGCTCCAGATACATTACATTATCCTTGGCAAAATCACGTATTGTCAGCTCGGTGGCGCGTTCTAATCCTTTGCGTGTTGAAGTCAACTCGTGCACGAATGCAAACTTTTGAAAGCAATCGTTTAAATTGGACCCCTTCTTGAAAGTTATGAAACGCTCGCACATCGATGCAAACTCGTCGCTCTGTTGGCCATAAACATTCTCGGCCAGCTCCTTAATGCTGTGGATATTCAAGCTGCCGTTGAGGTGAGCGTGCAGCTCAACCTTAGGCAATCCTTGTAGAAACTTTATCATTTTGTATAAAATTATATTTATTTTTGTTTGTATGTCAGCCGCTACTCGAAACAAATTGTAAACAAAAATATAAATCCATTCATCAGTCGATTTCAAACAGCTGGAACAATTAGAGGTGGATAAGCATCGATACTTTAATGTTAATGTCATCGATATTTAACAGCTTTCTGAAACAAATTTATTATTGTAAATTATATATTTAACAAAATTAGCCATTTTTAATAATACAAAAAAATAAGTGATGATAACTTCTCTTCAAATACCAATTATAATATTAAACCACTTAAATAATTGTCACTTGAAAAATTGACGCGCCACTTAAAACAAAGTGTTGTCTGTTTAGACGTATCACTAATCAGATTATCTTTCAATAATAAAATAATACATAATTGATAATAATACATAAAAAATAAGGAGCACTTATTTTACCAATCTAATATCTTATTAAATATATAAGAATCTACTAACAAGTACAACTGTGAACAATATTTTCTTTAACATTATGGAGACTTTTTTTTTTGCACTGTTATTAACAGCTGCCAGCAGGGCTGCAATAGTTTTTCCCACTCCGATAACCAATAATCGATAACACCTACGACAAGTTGAGATTATTGCATTGAGAAAAACAAAATATACACAAAAAGTGTAAATATTGATAAGTTGCTGTAATGTCGGAAACACATTTGGAGGCGCCTCCATCGGTGCGTCTAACAAACGATGATTTTCGCAAGCTGCTGGCCACACCGCGTGCTCCGCCACCAGGATCCTCCACAAGCAGTGGAGGAGGCAGCGGTTACCTTGCTACCGCCCAGTTTGCAACGCCTGCAGCGGCCAGTGGAGAAAAGAAGAAAAGCCAGAGCAGCAGCGAGCGCAACGATTTGCGACGCAAAAAGAAGAATTTCTATGCAGCTCTCAAAAAGCAAGAGGATGTGAAGCTGCAGGAGCTCTCTGAGAAATACAGAGATCGGGCACGAGAGCGTCGCGACAATGCGAATCCCGATTACCAGAATGCCAGCACACCGGGTCACGGTAGCAGCACCAACGCATATCGCGCTGTGGCACCCGATGTCAAGAGTGGCGTGGATGCGGCGGAGCGACGTCGGCGTATTATTCAGGAGTCGAAGTTCTTGGGCGGTGACATGAAGCACACTCACTTGGTGAAGGGTCTCGATTATGCGTTGCTGCAAAAAGTGCGCTCCGAGCTACACACTAAGGAAGCCGAAGAGGAGGAGCTTGCCGCTGCTTTGGCGCGCGAGAAACTCGCTGAAGCTGCAGCGGCTGCGGAGCAACTGGAGGCAGAACGTCGCGAAGCCGAAGATATCAATGCCATCAATGGTCAGATGGCACGCAACATTTACAATCTCATCCAGGCACGTCGCTCCAAAGAGGTGCCACGCAACGAACTATTTGCACCCGGTCGCATGGCCTATGTCATCGATATGGAAGATGAAATGGATATGGATATACCCACAACCCTGAAGCGTTCCAAGTACGAGGTGCCCGTGGCACGCGAAGACATTGCTACGCTGACTACCAACGACATTGTCATCAATAAACTCTCGCAGATTTTGAGCTATTTGCGCGCCGGAGGACGCAACAAGAAGAACAAGAAACGCGACAAGGATAAACCCTTGTTCTACGAGAAGGAAGTGGAGCATGTGCGTGGCCAGCAGCATGTTGGCAGCGGCAGCAGCAGTGCGGTAGGCGGAGGAGGAGCAGGAAGCAGCTCTACAAGTGGCGGCAAAACAAACAAAGCAGTTGGCGATAGCATCTACGATGATGTGGGCGACTATCAACCGAGTGCATCGCGTAGCGACCGACATCATCAATCCAAGGCCAACACTCAATCCTACTTTGGCGATGCGCCGCCCGAGGCAGCCGAGGCGGTGATAACCAGTATACCGCCACCGCCAAAGATATCCAAGGCAATGGCATCGCGATTTGCCAATGAGCCCGAAGGCTATGCCGAGTGCTATCCGGGTTTGGAGGAGATGAACGATGCCATTGATGATTCCGACGATGAAGTTGATTATACCAAAATGGATTTGGGCAATAAGAAGGGACCGATTGGACGCTGGGACTTTGACACTCAGGAGGAATACTCGGACTACATGAGCACCAAGGAGGCGCTGCCAAAAGCTGCCTTCCAGTACGGTGTTAAGATGCAGGATGGGCGCAAGACGCGCAAAAATAAAACCGAAAAGAATGAAAAGGCCGAACTCGATCGCGAGTGGCAAAAGATTCAGGTAACATCGAAATCCAAGCGATAAATACTTGTTTCTGAAATATTATTATCTTTCTGCTTTCAGGGTATTATACAGAAGCGAAAATTACCCAAGGACGGTGGCGGTGGAGGAGGTGGATCAGGAGGCGGTGGGGGTGATGAGCCTGACTATAAATCTGCGAAATATTGAATGTCTGAGAAGCCAGTCAGAAGTGATGATGGTTATTCTATTGAATATGTTGAAATTGACTTAAATATCTGCTATCTAAGGGATGGCGAAATGATTTTAGGATGCGGTGTAATCTTTTAAATTTAATTGTAGACGCCCTAATTAATAACCTTTTTTGTTTATCAATAAATAAATTGAGATCAGAGAATGCTTGTAAAATTATATTGTATTTCAACTTACTTTTTGTCATCTGGTATGTATAGAATTCTTCAAATTTAATTATAATATATAAGAAATACAATACCGTCTATACACAAAATAACGAGTAATATATAATTTAAAAAAAATATAATACTCACATGAAATAGATTAATCAAACACGGCAAAATTGATAGCAATTGGTTTGTTTTCTGAAAGTGCAAGTTTATGGAAAATTTAATAATAAGTAAGAAAACTACATAGTATGCTCGACTGTAAGATATCCGATTCCTATTTGCAATAAAACTATATTCTAAAAATGTAGCGTGATATATTCAAATATATTCCGAAGCCTCGGTAAATTAATATTGTACTTCTTTCAAATTATACTCGTATTACAGAGTATAAAATAGATTATATCGGCTGTTGACGCTGGGATCTTAGATGCCTCCTACTGCCTGCTACATACATTTCCTGCTGGTACAAAGTTATAATGGAAAAGTTGCTATGCGTTTCCTAAAAAATCAATCAACGGAACTGGATGGAAGCAATAGAGAAGAGCAAATGAATCATACGGACTCCAAGTAATTTAATTATTTTATTTTGGCAAAAGAATTCTTTTAATGCATATGTATGTAGATATTGCAGGAACGATTAACATGTTCAATACATTGTGATTATATTTATACATACTATACATATTTACGGGAATTATAAGTTAAGATTCTCAATTTGAGAATTTGACAAATGTGAAAAGGAAACATGATTTTAAATTCAAATACAATTGTTTCAAAGACAAAATAAGCAAGCAAGTTATACAGTTGTAACCATTGTTTGCCTTCTCTGCTTATGGGGCATAGCATAGGCGAGTTTCCTCCAAAAGAGTGGATCATCGCGTTGCAGATACGTGTGATATTTCAAAAAGGTCCTTAGTTCCGAGTCGAGGCTATCAATTTCCACTTCAGGATACAAGATGATAATCAGTCTTTTGTGGCTATCACCCGATGTCGCCTGAATTGCGGTTCGTAGCTCAAATCGACTCCAAGGGGACTTCGTAAACTCTTTGGTCAACAAGATGATGATTCTTTTGCTCTCGTCTATTGACTCCAAAATGCACTGAGAAATCGATGCTCCTACCATCCAGTTGCGTTGATAGAAACACAGCTTAAATTCCAGAGCTCCATTCTCCAGTTTCTCAATGTACTCCTCAACCATGTCCAAGTTCCTATGTGAAAATGCAAGAAATGCGTCAAATTTCTTATTTTTGTTTGCTTCAGGTTCTAATTGAGTTATCCAATTAACGAGAAGATTGCGTTCATAAAGAAACATCATAAGTAATGGACTTTCTGTAACACAGATATACATTTATCATGACAGCGATGCTTATAATAAATCCAACACCGATAATATAAATGTAATTATTTGGTAATCCACAAATATGTATCTGTTTTTGTGAGTTGGGCTATCAGACCAAGATTACATTTTACAATTCGGCGGTCTTCAATTATATTATTCAAGTGATGGGAAACAAATGAAACAAAAGCGTCATTATTGCATTCACAGATCCAAGGATTCCCAGCTAGCTTAAGTCGTAGTCCTGGTCGATTCGATAGAAAATCCAGCACACTTTTGTCCAGTGATTGAAGACTATTGTTGCTGATATCCAAATATGTTAAATTGGGTGGCAGTTGAGCAACATGTAATTCCGTGAGGTTATTATTAGCCAGATGCAGTTCCGATAGATTGTAATATCCATACAAGGTTGAGTTTGGCAATTTGGTTAAGTTCTGATTATTCAAATAAAGAGCCGTCTTTCCAATTATTGGGTTCACCAACTCTGGTACTTTCGTTAGTTGTTTCGTAGTTAGTTCATCGAATTCAATTATAAATCTCTGTGTTATTTTCTCTAGCTTACAATTGAAGTGTTCAGGACAACTTTTTTTTATTGACGTCCGCGTTGAAGAAACAATCACTTGAATGTTGTGAACATATGAGGAATGTAATGGGTGCATTCGATATAGTGGGATACAGTGTAAAATTGTTATCTTTAAAGAATTCGATAATGCGTAATTGTGTGTAATCTCTAAACATCCAGGTAAAGTTTTG
The DNA here is from genome assembly GCA_023558445.1 of Drosophila pallidifrons. NCBI lineage: Eukaryota > Metazoa > Arthropoda > Insecta > Diptera > Drosophilidae > Drosophila > Drosophila pallidifrons. The sequence continues at coordinate 7,161,124 of CM042348.1, forward strand.
ATTTAATTGGATGTGAAGAAAGATATTAGGTATGTAATACCAGTGAAGTTCTAAGAATTCCAAATTATTTTGTAATTCCAGTGAAAGTGACCATTTCAAGTTCAAATGTCTAATAGTTAAACTTAAATTCTTTAGATTTAACGTTTGAAAATGTTCGGCATTTAAGGTAACTTTTTTCCTTTGATTTAATTGTGAGACTCAATAATTTGTTTAGTCCATGGAAAAGATTTCGTGGAACAACCATATCTATATCGAAGTCTTGGTCTGATGTGGATATTTCTCGAATAGTATGTTTAAATTCTATGTATAAGTTTTTCAACTGAGCTGCTTTAGTAAAATTTATGTTTTTACTTTGACTGAAGCTCATTGTAATGCGAAGTTTTTCAAGATTTGGATAACAACTTAAAAATTTCTTTAGAATATCATGACTGTAATCGTCATCTTTAAAACTTTCAAGGTTGACATCCAAATAGCCTTCATAATAGTCGTAATCCACATAAAACGTGTTGAAATATGTACAGAGGTCAGAAGGATTAAGATCACAATTAATCTTTCCGATTGCAAGAATTATGAAAAATATTTGAAATACTTTTGTCCTCATTTTAAAATGTTCTGTTGTATTAAAAGGCGAATTTGCAACTGAGGAAACGTTCGCAATGGTCTTCTATATATTACATGGAAATTTGCTTAAAATATATGTTTCTATAATAGTTCCTTTGGGATTAATCTGCAGTTATAAATACATAAATTACCATACACAAACCTTCGTGATAATTTACAATGCAAATATAAATATTTAGTGCAAGTCATATACCCTCATTTTGTAAACTGCATTTTGCAAAATAGTTACAAAGTGAAACTGCTAGACACCTCTATTACTATTAAAAAATGTTCTAAATTTTCAATTAATAATATAAATAAGATTTAATTTACTTTTGAGTTTTTAAAACAAAAAAATTAAAAATGACCAAATATAAAGAAGTGATATCTAATTTTATAAGCAAATACTTCTTCATCTTCAGCTCTATTACAAAATGTGCCTGTCAATGTAACATAACATAAGTACTTAGAAGCTATGAAAACTATGCACATTTGCTGTAAAAAATTTTTTTTTATCCATTCTAAGTGACCGTTTTATGTAGTAGAACTCTAAATAAAAAAGGGTATTATATTATAGTTAGCAAATAAGTTCTTGTTGAACGTGCTCGACTTCAAGTAACTTTAGCTTAGAGTTTGTTTAAATATGTAATCTAATAATCTTATCTTTTTATAGTTTTAGTTAAAATATTCTTCAACTAACATTTAATTTAAGCATTTAACTAACAATTAATATGTGAAATATTTAACTAAGCTGCTCAAATTAATTGAAAACCTTTAAAATACAGATACGCAGTATGTAGTCGAGCATCCTTTTTGGACGAAAAGTTTAAATACAATACAATACAATAGGAAATACACTTCAAGATACGGATATATTTAAGATTTTTGTTTTAACTTATATGGATTGCTCCCCAAGGATCAATATATATTCAATTAATAGTTGAATCTGTAATCTATATTAAGGAATGTTCTAATCAATTCCCCAGTTGTAACTTCTTAAGATAACTAAACACTACTGAATGTAAATAAGTGATGTAATTTTTTATGGGAATTTCATGGAAATGAAATAGCAATAACTTAATACGATAATTCTTTTTTGGTAAAATCCCTGTTTCAATTACAATGTCGATTACATTTTAAACATCAGGATTAATATGAAATATAGTACCTATTGATATGAGCCAATATTTTAAAATGATCATGGAAAATAGTAATTTATTTTTGAATGCATCTTCAAGAAAACTTAATGGGAATTCCCATCATTATTGATTAGGTTAGGTGGAAAGGGTAAACTCTTTATTAAGGTGGCCGATGACTACTTCGTAAAAAAGTGTCAAGTCTTTTGGGATTTCTTTCCCGAGACTGACTAAATCTTTAAATAACAATCTTCCAAGTAAAAGCAGAGCAGTCACAGAGATGGTGGTTATTAGGACAGAAAATAATGAACGTTTACTTTTGACTGTCTCGGACAAAAACCCTGGGTTCACTTCTCAAATTTGTATGGATTATCCAACATTCCAGATTCCAGTCAATTTTTTTTTTTTTTTTTGGTTTAACCTTTCGGATACATCTTATGTCGTACACTATCCTGTGATCAGCCAGAAGACGCATTCAGTGGGTTGTGTGGGGCTCCCCTCCTTCCACTTTCTAGCATTTGCTGGATGCTATAATTAACTTGCATTTATGGAGAGAAGTTTAGCCATACTGTTTTTAAAAATAATTTGTATTTTAATGCAACAATTTGAAACAATTTGTCGAAATGGCAGCATTTCTTATGTTTGCACGCAGATCAAGTTTGTTTCAAATTTTTGCCACGCCCACTTCCGCCCCTCAAATCAAACAAATTGAATAACAAGCGTAATTTTAAAGATAGAGTTGCAAATTTTGATGTATGCAATAATAACTAAAGTGGTTATGATTCCTGAAAATTTTGTTGCGATAAAAATTGTCGGAGTTCTTAAAGAAATACTTTGGTATGGGCAAAAACGCATACTTACTAGGGGTCTTAGTTGCTTTGGATGACAATCTGGTATATTGTGCCGTCTATTGTATATTTTGAATGCGGTACTATATCGATATACCAAATATACCATTTAGTATATTTTTAATATTTTTGCAGTATATTCGGTATATTTTGAGATTAAAACCGCAAAACATATTGATTTTATTCAAATTGGGTAGCGGGTATCTTACTTGTTTTTCGACAACATTTGTTATGTTTGCTCGCAGAAGATGTTTGTGTACAATTTTCGGGACGCCCACTTCCGCCCATGCAAATCGAAAAAAACTTGAATAACTAGCGTCATTTTAACGGTAGAGTCGCATATTGTTGTTATATACAATAGTATAGTCTATAGTTTTTTCTGGTTCTTGAAAATTTGCTTGCGACGGATAAAAATTGTGGAAGTTATAAAAGGGGTACTATTAATTGCTTTGGCCGACAATCTGAAATATTGTGCTGTCTATGGTATTTTTTTGAATGTGGTACTAAGTCGATATACCAAATACACCATTTGGCACATTTTAGTATTTTTGTAGTATTTTCGGTATATTTTTAAAACAAAACCTCAATATTTTGCATTTATTCAAAATGGGTAGTGGGTATCTCACAGTCAAGTACACTCGACTGTAGCTTTCTTACTTGTTCAAATAAGAATTTAATCTTAGAGATTAAATTTGATTTGAAATTCAATGGGAGGAAAGGTGAAATTGGTGAACTGCTCCAGAAAAGATATTAATTAGCTCACTAAAGTCATCTCCGATCCCAATGTAGTACAATATCGATATATCAAATATAGCCTTCGGTAAAATGTAGTAAGCTTTCGGTTTATTGATTTGGTATATTTTAAGAATAATACCACATTGTTATTATGTTTAAAAGGTATCTCACAGTACTTACACTAAATAAAAACAATTTGGAGTGTATATATTTTTAACATTATGCGCTATTTATTATAATTTTTGTAAAACATTAAATATAATTATGTATGTATGTATTGTAGGTGTACCACGTATAATTCTTATGTTGCTCATATATTTATGAATATATGTATATATAGTATGTTATATATATATATTTTAGCCACGTTATCACTATGCTTAAATCTTCTTTATCCTTTGCTTAACATGAATGCGCCCGATCTTTGAGCTTCTACTAGGGATTCTAGGGATTGGAGGGGCATTGCGAAACATGATGGAACGGAGTCGGAGGGCGGACTTATTGACAGATTCCAAAGAGTGATTTGAATACAATAAATAAATACACACACATGTTGTCATTAAATAAAACTGAAGAATCATTGAGTTAACAGAATGATCTAACACTAAGCTAAGATTAATTCCCTGCTCTAATTAACTCTAGGTGCTACGACACGTTCATGTCCGGGGGGAGAATACTAAATGCCTAATCTCATCTATCTTCTATATAACATATACATATGTATGTGCATGCATTGCATATATAGTTATCTGATTTTGTGAGTTTATCGACTATCACTACATATTGAGAAATATGCATAAGAAACGACAAAAATATTTATGAATTTATATAGATCTATTTGTTATCAGAATTCAATAAACGGCTCTCAATGCCCTTCGCATCATTACATTTATACACATGTAGTTTTTTGGATATTCAATGAAATTAATATACTAATGGTGGCTGGTCAGATATGTAGCTACGTATTTCGGATGCTGCCAAACAACCTCATCAGTGACCTTCGAAAGCACACAAAATTGATAACTTAGCAGCTCAGTTGTGGCTTACTTCATGAAATGATAGCTTGACCAGCAATGTTCTCCTTATGAGAAACATTCTTTCTACACAATGTGTAACGTAAAAACTGTATGCAAGTGTTCCAGTTAGCTTTAAAATTTAGTTAACAAAAAAAAACTGTTCTGCCTGTGAAAACGGGATGCATATAAAAGTTCCGTTGTATAAAAAAAGACTCTTAGAAAAATAACTAAAAAAAAAAGTTACAAGACATAAAGTAAGACAAACGAAACATCTAATTTCGCCTAGATACGATTAAATATCGTATAAACATATGAGATGCTTACTAGCTCGAGCTGTGTATGAAATTTGATGCGAAGGGCTGATAGAAACGAAATATTCTTTGGTTTGGCATATGGGCTATTAACTGATTGGAAGTGTGTACTTCAAGGGGAGCCTTTTAATTTCCGACTACCAATTCCGACTGGGATTTGTGGTGGGGAAATTGAATCAAAAATGCATCTGCGAATTATAAACTAAACGAGACAAAATCATGTGTGTATGTGTCTAGGATTGCCGCTGCCATCGTCATCGTCACCGTCACCGTCGCTCTCCTCGCGTAGTCGTCGTTACTCAGTCATGCCAGTTATTGGTGAGCGAGAGACGACGTCGTTCCACCAGCTTGATATCTTTGACGCACAAATCGTGCTTCGAATTGCTGGCAAATCGTATCACGGACTGTGTGCTCACCTGCGGCACATGCCTCAAATCGAGCCACACCAGACTCTCGCACTTGGATAGATGCTCCAGCGAATTCTCGGAGACCAAACGACATGCGCTCAAATTGAGCTCAGCTAAGCGATTGATTGCCGTCGCCGATGTGCCAATTTGTGCAACACCCGCATCGGTAATGCGCTGGCACGATGACAGATCCAAGTGCTTGAGATGGGGCAGCGATTGCATAATGTAACGCACCGCAACATCCGAGATATCTGTGCCAGCGAGCTTGAGCATCTTGAGATCGCGCAGTCGTGTCTTTGAATCACTGAGACCGGGCCGTGAATCCTTTGGCGGCGACAAAATGTCCCGGATGGCAGCATCGTTGAGGCCGCGCACAAAACTCAAATCGAGTATCTGCAGTGGGGGACAGAGGCATGTGTGCAGCGCCAGCACCGCTTGGATGGGACAATTCTGCAGCGAGAGATTCTTGAGCGCCGGCAGACGGGCCACCAGCCAAGCCAATTGCCGCTTCGCCAGCTGCGTCCAGTCCAAGATCAAATGCTCGGGCTGTCGCCGCACAATTGCCGTCAGCAGGGATGCGGATATTTTCAGTTCGGCGCAATTCATCCGCTTCCAGAGATCAGGATCGACGGCCACATTCGACCACACCTTGCACACGGAGCAGCACGTGACGAGCGTCTCGTGGGGCAAATACCGAAAGATGATCTTCAAAAGCGTTGCATCCAATGCCAGATTCTGTGAGCTGCTGTTCCCGCTGCTGCTGCTATTATTGTGATGATGATGATGATGATGATGGTGGTGATGATGCTGCTGCTGATGATGATGATTGTGGTGTCCATTGGCGCCATTGCTGGACACCGCAGCTGCACCGCCGCCGCCGCCAGTTCCCGCTGTGCCCGTCGCATTGCTGCCAGCGCTATTGTTGAGGCCATTGCTGGCGCCGTTGCTGACACCCGACGAGTTGCCCAGCGAGGAGGAGCCCGACGACGGTGTCGGACGCACCACGTACTGCGGCTTCTTCAGCACACGCGTCGATGAGTTGAGCATCTGTTGCGCCAACTGGGAACGTATCGAGTTCTTCTTGCGTGACCCACCGCCTCCACCGCCACCGCCAGTTCCACCTCCGCCACCATGACCAGTGGCTGACGCATTTGCTGCTGCCGTGCCACCCGCACCACATTCCATGGAACTGGAGCAGGGTGCATCGTTGCTCTCGTGCATGCTGCTGCTGACACTGGTGCCATCATCACTCTTGCGTCGCTTTACCTTGTCGCCAACAGACGCATTCGGCGATATGCCCGGCGAGGGCGTATCACAGCTGTTAATGCGCTCCGTCTTCACCTCCAGCTGATGGTGACGCTTCAGGCCATGCTTCCAGTGAGTCGTGTGCATGCCACTACTGCCCGATTCCATCTCCGACTCGCTGGTAAACACAAAGTCATTGTATTGTCCCACTGGCGGTGGCAATAGATTACCTCCAGATGCCCCACCCGATCCTCCTCCTCCTCCACTTCCACCGCCAGTCTCGTGAGCCTCGCCAGCATTATTTCCATGCGAAACGGACACGCGTCGCACTTCAGATGATTTTTGCCGTGCACGGAAATGTCGTGGCTGCAATTGGAAAGAGCGAAATTAGTTTGAAATTAAAATTGATTACAAGTTTTGACATTTAATGGTAACCAGAGAGAAACGTTAAAACCACCTACTGTGTCACTAATTTCCCATTTTACCCGATTTTGGTTGAATTTCGGAAATTTGCATTCGCTAATAAAAACGTAGATGGATTAATAACTTCAGAAAATAATACAAAATTCATTGCATAATCGAATGAAATAGATTCTAGGAACAACTAGTAGAAATATTCCAATCAACCGATTCAAATAAAAACATAATAAAATATAAAAATAATTATATGTTGAAAAATGTTGCAGAGCACGATTATTACAAGATCTCGACTTTTAAGTTTTGTGCTGGGATAGTTGCCCCCAAAGTTTTATCGTCTTCTTGTTATATTTATATTTTATACAGATACCAATACTTTCAAAAACGCTTTTTGCAAAAAATTTAGTAACGTCAAACCAAAAGCTAAATACAAATACGGAAATAAGGATTACATTAAAGATTTGTTGGTTTAAAGCTAAATATAGCTTCATAGAAAAAAGAAATGTCATATTCAACAAACAAGAAAGAAATATTCGCTACCCATTTTCAGTAAATCCAAATATACCAAATTAATAAAGCGCAACATTAAGAAAAATAAACCGAAGGCTATACTTGGCATATTTAAAAATATACCATATATTACGAAATATACCAAATTGTTAGCCAAAGCGATGGCACAGTCGCGCTTTTTGCCGTACTTTTGTAAATAACTTCTACAATTTTTCTCTGATCGCATCAAAATTTTCAAGAATTATTAAGTTTAAATTACGCTTGCTTTTCGATTTGCGGAAGAAACAAATTTGAAACAAACTTGATCTACCTGTACACATAACAAGTGCTATCTCTTATAGTCTCTGAAATCCAGGGCTTTATGCGCACAGAATAACATGGCCATATAATCTCGGATGTTGACGTTGAGCGAGGATATTTATACTTTATTGGGGCGAAATGCCTCCTTCTGCCAATTATATACATTTCCTGCAGTCTCAAAGTATTAATATTAGCGGGTATAAGAATTGTTACAAAAAAATACTTCCTCTTCTATTTGTAACATAACTTAAAATATTCATTACAATTTGTTGTGACATATTTGCAGACAAAGAAGTAATAGAAATATTTCTTGTAATATTTGTAATCATTTTATCTCTTCTTTTGCTGCTACTAAAGACAATATTTAGTCAAAACTAGACACTATTAAGGGGAAAACAGTATCACTTCCAGGTAGTTAACATTCCAGTGCGCTTTCAACGCATCTACTTACTTTGTAGTCGTAGTTCTTGCCCGAGCGACAGCAGCTGGGACACTCCCAGCTATTGGGCAGATCCTCGTTGACGAATCCCTTAGCATCGGCCGCATCCTCAGTGCCATCGAGCTGCGACAGCGCACAGTCCGGATGGGCAATCTCATAGCAAACGGAGCACTCCATTAACGCCGACGGACCCTCAAGGGAGGCGAGCTGTTTCGTCTGCGGCGATACTGGCGTCTGTCGCCAGCCATCCAGATGGCAGTAGACACACTGCGCTGTCACCGGCAACATGGGCGATAGACATTGTCGCATCATGCACGTCTGTTTGGCTCTGCCCGGGCCACCAAACTTGACCATGTCCATGCAAAAGGGACAAGTGCCGCAGTCCGAACGCTGGCATGCGGCACAGTTCTTGCAACGCGTTCTTCGTCGTCGCGGCTGCCCAGTTCCCGTTAGATGCGGCGACAATTTGGCGCCCGCTTCACCTGGCGACGGACAATTGTCCAGGCTACCGCCAGCACCTCCTCCTACTCCTCCAGACCCTCCTCCAACTGTGGCGGCGCCATCCACAAAACCAGAGCTGGTGGCAATTACGCTGACTGCATTGCTGTGACCAGCGATATTTGTGGGACTGTTGCTGCTGTTATTGTTGTTGTTATTGCTGCTGCTGCTGCTGCTATTGCTGTTACTGCTACTAGCGGCAGCAGCCACAGCATTCGCAAGATGCATCTTCTTCGGCGGTCGATACTTGAGCGTATCCGTGGGCAGCACAAAGGTGGCTTCTGTAAAATAAATCAAATTTAATTACAAAGGAGAACTCCTGATGTCATAAATGCATTTTGAATATGGCTTGGAAATACAACATAAAATTGCAGCGGAGTATTACAAAAAGTTACAATCGATTGGTTTTTAATTATTCCATGTAATAATTGTCAATTAAACGAAATATTGTAGACATTCATTTAATTTATAAGGGTAGTCTCTTTAAAGTTGTACAATTTTTTCAATATTATAAAATTTGTTCTAAATTTCAAACTATTTCAAAAAAACTTTAGCATCCGCATGAGATCGTTCTATGATTTAAAAAGACCTTTCTTAATCAAGAATGTTTATATGCAAAACAAACATCAGAATTATCAAATTATCATTTTAAATAAAAAAGTGCCACGAATTTCACTATTGAATAAAATGTAAAATAAAAAAACTTGTGCAATTATCATTGATAGAGTTAATATTAATTCTCTAATGGAATTTATCGCATGCGACACTATTTACAGTGAAAAAAACATAAACTGAAAGAATTTTAAAATTAAGTAAAGGGTTTTCTTAAGATTGATTTTAGGAACTTTTTCTGTTTTACGATAAAATGTATAAATTCGTTAATTGTTTGGTTTGCACACAAACTCGTTCATTTTTGCAATTAAAATACAAAAATAATTCAAAAATTAATCATAGATTCAGCTGTACTCAACATAAAAAAATGTTTTAGTATGTTTTTTTTACTTTTGATAATATTAGATAATATCACACGCATAAGATACTAATGCGCAATGCCTTAAAATACCAACTCGCAATAAATACATATCCATCTAATTTAGCGTAACTAATGCTTTTTAACAAGTTTGGAATTCATCTCAGCAAGAAATACACTTTCTGGAATGTCGAAGTTGCAGACTACACATCGTATTTGTATTTACAATAAATACGAATCATATAAGCTTACCTGGCTGCGCATTGGAGCTTCCATTTTCCAACTGCTCCTTCTTGAGCACTCCATTGCTGTACTCGACTCCAGCTCCGCTGTTGCTGTAACTGTTGTTGTTGTTGCTGCTGGCGATGTTATTGCTGTTGGTGTTGCTGCCGCTGCCACTGCCACTGCTGTTGGTGCTCGAGGGATTGTTGATGGGATTGCTGACAGCCTCCGACTCGGCCTCCCTGGCCGCTTCCAGCTGCTGTTGCTCGCGTATAACCTCCGCATTCTTGCGAGCGATCTCCTGCTTGATCTCTTGCTTGACGCGCGTCCGATCGTACAGTTGAAAGTGTGGCTGTTGCTCGGCAGCGGGACGTAGCACAGACATGCCTGTTACGGCCATATCCTGCTGATCCTTGCAGTGCCGTTCCACCAATGTGCGCACATCTTTGATCAGTGCCACCGGATCGAGCACCAAGCTGGGCACATTCTTCTTCTGTGGCTGCAAATCGTACAAATACATGACAATCTCCTTGAGCCCAAAGAGCTCATAGTGTGTCAGATGTGTGTGTGGACGAGCGGCCATCTCCGTCTCACTGGCCGACGGCTCCCCATCCAAATGCGAGTGGCCGAGCAGCGTGTAGACATAGCGTGCCAGCACATACCACAGCATCTCGGTGAAGAAGGGATATCGAAACTTTTGCGGCACCTTCGTGTTATCCTCAACGCTGGCCGTCTTCAGTTGCTTCACAATGCCAAAGGAGTGCAGAAAGTTGCCGCCAAAGACAAGAGATTGAGTGGGCGTATAGACGGCGTGTATCCAGCCGGTGGGAATGAAGAATGTGTTGCCCGCCGTGAGATAAACACGAGCACACTTCTCCACCATATCGCCAAAGAAGACGTCCGCCTGTTTGCCGGACAACACCCACTTCTCGTAGAGCTGCAGATTGCGATCGGTGGGTGGAATGAGCCAAAATACTTTGCTACCCTTGAGGATGTGATACCAGACCGAGGTGCCACCAAAATCAATATGGAAATCGGTGTAACAATTCTTCACCGACATGAGGCAATATTTTTGCACTTTGGGATACATCATGCCGCCGAGCAGATTGGTGCTCTCTTTCTGTGCATCCTTCAACTGCTTGGGCCAGACGACATCGACCCAGTCGATTTGTCGCACAATTTCCGGACTCTGCACAAAGTGATCGAGTCGTGTGTGCGAGAACTCCAACGATATGACATTAAGCAATCGATCCTTTTGCGGATTATCATAGTATTGTTGCCATTCCTTCATTGTCATCTGCAGATTCTTTTGCGTGTTGACGTCCATGACATCCAGCAGACGACGCGATCCCACACACAAACGCACATCGTTCACTGTGAACTCTTGAGGATCTGGCATGCGCAGCCCCAAGCCGCTTTTCTCCCTGAACAACAAGGGTATATTGAATCCATGTTGCTGTAGAAAACTGCAATGCAACGATAGTTAGTCATCGATATTCATTGAATAATCTTGTTGCTACTTACGCGACTGTTAGATCGCTGCCGCGCATTTCCCGTACCATGCCGGCCTGTGCAAACTTGGAGGACTCGAGCTTTTCGGCCACACTGAAGCCGCGCGTCCCCTCTCCATCATCATCACCCAATGTCCATTCCTCAAGGTAAAGTTTGCGTTGTTTGCGCTCGCGCTGTAACACAGAGAGTGAGTAAGTGCGATGGTAAGAGAGTAAAACGGAACACATTAGTAAATGGCTAGCCGGGAGACGGAACGCCAGATAAATGCCTAAAAATATACATAGAGGGCGGCGTCAACGTTGCTGCTAACAGTCGCAGTCTCGCAGTCGCTGCCACTGCCACTGCTATTGCTGATGCCATCAAATGAATCACAGTGTAATGTTGGCTGCTGGCAAGTTCGTATTCACCATGACAGCAAGCTATCGCTCGTATTCACCACAACTGTGGACACTCTCTAGCATGATACAATTATACAAGGTAGTGCCCATGATACAATTATACAAGGTAGTCTCGTCGGAAAAAATCTGGTACCCTGTCTATGTTAGCAATGAGTGCGAGTGAAAGAGGCACAGCGTGGTAGTGTGAACGAGACGACAATGAAATGCGCATTAACCCTTAGACGATGATATTAATATTTACATATTTTGAAGCTAATATTAATGTCTCCTTGACATGTTTTTTAAATGTAAATTGTTTATGAACAATATTAATAATATATATGAGAATTCTCTAATTCTCTAAATATTTAAATTCTATCCGTGTCTACGGCATACATGGCAAAAAGTCATTTTTCATAAGGGTTAATTGCGCTAAAAATTTCGTCCGCAGACAACCTCTTGCGTCGAAATACGAATGCGCACTGACGATAGCTTTTTTCCGACGAGACTACCTTGTATAATTGTATCATGGTAGTGCCGTCGTACGCTTTTTCGTTCGGTTACAGAGTGTTATCGCTCAGTGCGCTCGTGCTTGTTGAAGGGAAAGGTTGTATGCGGACGATTTTTTCCCTAAATATTAAACCTTGTGCAAGACAAAAATGTCAGATTGAAATTATATTATATATATATATATGAACCTTATGATAAAATTATGAACCTGAACAAAAAAATTAGTAATCAAAAACAAAAACAACGATTACTGTCAACTTCTAAACTATACAAAATTAAATTATAAAAAACATTTCAACTCTTTTTCATATAGTGGAGCAATTAAACCCTTTGCACCATTTAAGGGTTAATCACAAAGCTCTACTGTCGATTCTTTCGCACTCACTGGGCGCAGTCGTTTCATTCGCACTTATGTACGGTATAGATTACGAACAGCTTTTTGACGACGGGACTACCTTGTATAATTGTATCATGCTCTCTAGCTATCGCTATCCTACTCTCTCGCACACCTTGTGCCCACTCAATTGGGGCTTGCCGTCACTCGTTTAAAGTTCGTCGTTTATGTGATTTCGTTTTCATTCGCTTGCTCGCCTTTGATGGCATCGCATGCTGTTTTTGGGCAGCGTCGCTGCTACTGTTACTGCCTATATTCTCATGGTCGTATTTTTTCTGGCTATTTCGGCGGCAAAGCTTGAGCAAGCAACCACCACCCGGTCGCAATTGATGAGGGCGACTTCAGGGCAGCAGCAGCACCAGCTTTCGCATGCACTTTGTAAAGGGCAATTTGATTCGCGTTGTCGTCAGTCTCAGCTCCTGTTGCTGTCTCCTTTCTGTGCGCATGCACCGGCCTTGCACTTTGAATATATTTTTACATACATACATATGTATGTTTTTGCATGATTATGTGCGTGCCTGTGTGCGTGTGTTTGTGAGCGCAAGTGCTTATATGATGTGTTGCAGCGCCGGCTGGCGGGTGGTAGCCGAAACGACTGTTGCGTTTTATGCCTCACTCCATCATCTTAACATCATCAGCAAGAACAACAACAAATACACATGCAGATTTCTATGAATGTGTGCTTGTGTGTGTTTGTCTCCTGCTTTGAGTTATTTTTGCATTTCTGGTCGCGGCTGTAAATCTCAGTTGTGGTGGACTTGTATCGAAAAAATCTATAAACGTTCTCTGTGCATGTGCATGAGTTTCGTTTAGTGTGTGTGTGACTCTTTTTGTGGGCTGTCCTCATTTGCTTGCATGTGGTTTGTGTGTTTGTCTTATATCCTTTTTAAGCTTACTGCCTTTTGCTGCCTCCCTATGATCGCGTTCCACAAATGCACAAAACTTGTTTGGCGTGTTCTAAATGATTTCTTTCAATATTGTTGCTGTTGTTGTCAGGCAAGCAACAAAAAAAGCTTGTTTTGGCTGTCAAATGTCTGGCAACGCTGGCACACCACAATCGACAGGTAGAAGAAATAACAGAAACAAAAAGAAAAAACAAAAACAAAATTCAACGACAACGCAGCATAAAAGTGCGTGTGTATGAGTTTGTGTTGGTTAGCAAAGACGCCAGTCGAGTGATTCGATCTGTTGCTGTGCGTGTCACTGTAGGTGTGAGAGAGATAGAGAGGGGAGGCGTAGTGTAGTGTGGCGTCACCGGCTACCAGATTGCCGTTCGGTTAAGCCTAATGTATTCTATTAAGGTGCTAATTGCGGACGGCTGTCGCTGCTTCACTAGAAACATGCGGGGTCCCCTTTAAAGCGGGGCAATGTACACATACTGATAACTTTACACACACACATGTAGAGTAAAGCTCACGCACACATATAAAGCGTAATAGTAACAATCTGCGATAATTGTGCGTTAGCAGCGAATGCTCTGTGGACTCTGTTAGTCATTCAGTTATAAATTTTTCATAAGCTACACATAAGTCGAAACTAAAATTCAACTTGGAGATGGACACGTGAAATATCGCATTATCGTGTGTATATCATTATGGAAAGATATTTTTATTTATATACATACATACGTAAAGAACATATTTCAAGCGACATTCTTGTTTCTAAAAATGTTGGTTTATATTATTTAAATACAGTAAAATTAAAAAATAATGGCATCAATGCATCAAAATGCGCATTTATTTGCATTTCGAAAAGTATCGCTAGATTTATTTATTTATTTATATAATGAAAAAAATATGGAAATGAATGTTTTTATTATTGCACTAGCCCAAATTAAATACCAATCCCACATCATAATTTATACGATAATACGAACCCCACACGAAAATAATTACGTGTAATAAAATCAAATAAGTTGCAAGCACACTTGATATTAAGTATACGACTGACAGCGATGCCCTTAAACCGATTAAAATCCGGAAGAGTGGCGGCAATTAAAGCGGCCCAGCAATCTGCTCTCATCTCTGAAATCCAAGCACACAAAATGTGCGTTTTCTGCCCAAATGAGGAGGAGATAGAGAGTGAGAGCGAAGGAGGGCCGTAACGCGACGCAAGCAGTGTAGATTTTAGATATGCGCGACTGAAATATTCATGAATATGTTGCGTGTGTGTGTGTGTGTGTGGATTTAGATGACATTGCCAACGGACACAACACGAACAACAAAACATACACAGCAGGCCATTCAATTGTTGTTGGCCAGGCCAACAACAAAAGCGAAGACGACGACGACGAGCAGCAACAGCTGCTGTCCCAATTTGGTGCTAATCAAATGCACAAGCCAAGTGAATGTGCGATACTCAAAAGCACACAAAGAAGTACTCGAATAATCACTAGAAATGTAGTGTGACCATCAGCAGACACACGAACAGATAATACATATGTATGTACGTACATACAAGCATACATGTAAATATGCTACGGCTGTTATCTGCGACGATACCAGCTCTACATATACATATGCACACACAAACACATATGCACGTACACGAAAACCAAATTGAAAACGAAATGCGAACACCAGAAACAACAAACAAAATGGCAAGAAACTGCTTTTGGTCATGCGGCGGCATCAGTTGAGCTTCAATGCTCAACGGGCGCAGTGCCGTCGTCTTCGTTGCCGTTGTTGTCGCTAGTGCTGCTGCTGCAACACGTTCTGTCTCGTTCTCTTTGTGCTTTGGCGTACTTATGAGTGAGCTTACATATGCAAGAGAGTACGACAGTATGTGAGTGTAGTGGAGGTGAGGTAGAACTTGAGCTTGGCGCACTCAGAGTGAGTGAATATGAGTGAGTGAGAGTGTGAGCGAGCTAGTGAGCGTGCATTTTTATTTATATAGATTGCTAATGATGATTTACGCTTGCCAATCACAATGACAACGACAATAAACGACTGTTGGCAGTTAAATGCTCCCCCTTCCCCATCAATTCAACCGCTCTTTTAAGGGCTTATCAATTTTACTTAATATTCTATGTTGCTTTTGTTTTTGTTCATTTTAATATCTATGAATGTGTGCGTGAATGATTTACTCACCAATTGTCGACGCTGCACACCTTTCGGATTCACATTGCCGCTTGTAGTGACGCTATTGCCATTGCTGCTGCTATTGTTGTTGTTATTGCTAGTGTTGGTGTTGCTTTTGCCAGGCGACGACCCCGTTTCGGCGGTGGACATCGCCACAAAATCTGTTTTATTTGCACTTGTACTTGGTGTAAATCAGAGAGCTCTAATCAGCGTTCGTTCTCAATTCTCTTACTCACTTTTCACTTTTTCTGTGTTTAATTATTTGCTGTAATCAGAGAGAGAGAAACATAAACTTAAAGATGCATGAAGCTAAAAACGTTGCACTTGTTTGTTATTGTTTATTTATTTTTCTGTCCCTTTCACACTAAAATACGAATTGCATAGACACAGACGTCGTCGTCGACGTTTATTACTTCATATAAATTCGAGGAGCCAGCGAAAATGTACACACACATATACAGTCACAAATACACAAACGCACGCAAAGTTTACGGGGCGCTACTAGAGCGCTCTGCAGAGCACACGCGCGTTTAATAGTTGTTCACTCCCACACACGACGATGAAGACTAAAAGAGCGAGCGAGCAGCGCGACAGAGCCGCATCGCGTCGCGGCCAAAGGCAAGCCGACTGAAACTCAACACAGTTGGTGGGCCGCTTGCTTGTTATTGTGTGCAAAATTCACCACGATTCTGCCAGCCAGCCTGTGACTTGCCTGTGTGCCTGCGACTGGGTACGTCAGGGGCTCGGCTTCTATATCGTTTGGGGGTTTTCGTCTTCTGTTGCCCACGTGTGTGCGTGTGTGTACCAGAAGCTACGCCACTGCGCTGCTTCTGCCGCTACTGCGGCTGTATTATTTCACAGGTCAACGAAAAGAAAAAAGCCTGTGGTGTATTCAGTCGCAGCGGAACGTTGGGCTCGTTTACCTGCCTGCGTGTCGCTGGCATAAATTTAATGCGGATGTGGGTTGCATCTATTTGACGTATTATTTTTGTCATACGACCACAGCGATGCACAACACATCAACAAAAAGCTTACTTATCACATTTCCCCTCCAGACACGGACACAAACAATTACACATACACCCACACATATCGCGTATTTGTCATTTCGCATTACTTTCCCATGAACTTGTAAAAAATATTCTAAAATTGCACTAGAACGTTTTCGTACGCGTTTATATCAGATTCGTTTATTTTTTGTTTGCGGTTGTGTTTGTTGTTATTGCCACTATTGTTGTGGTGACTCTGCCTTTGGTATTTTTTTTTGTGTTCTTTGTAAGCGTCACCACGCGACTCTCGAGATCCGCGAAGCCGACACTATCGTTTTGGTTGCGCCTCTTGCCTCTTCATTATATATTTTTTGCGTTTCCAAAATTACATTCATTTTGCTTACGCGTTCAAATGTATTTTAATTATAATTAATACACAAATATATTGCCAGCTACACGGTCATACATATGTACATGTCTTATACACATATATATGTTTGTATGTGTGTATATACTCAACGACCCGGCCATACAAAAACACATACATACATATGCTCAGAGCTGTCCACACACACATGCATTCAAGTATACGTGAATGTGTGTGTACGTATGTGGCTTTTTAATTAATTAAATCTGTAAACAGAATCACACACAATTTGTGTATGAACATTTTGCAATTGCTGCTTCGATGTTTAGTTCAAACACTTGTCAAAACTAAATGTGAGACAACAGCTTGCTTATATTTTTACCCATTTTTAGCACTTATCGAAGTTTTTTTTTAATACGTCTTCGTCGTCGTTGTATCACAACACGTCCGCAAAACGCACCCGCACCTGATGAAAAATGAACTGTGACTGAACAGTGTGCCCGTTGGCAGACATATGCAAAAATACGCCTCATGCGATAGCGAAAATTACTGCTGCAAATAACAGCAAATGTTCCCTATGTGCTCCTCACCACATAAAAGAAGCGTTGAAAAATGTAATATAATTAAATAAATAGATTATCAATATTTAAAAATCAGTTTGTAATAATTGTATTTATAAGCTAGTAAACATATTAAATATTCAAAGAGGATTGCCATGGCATCTGTTAAAGAGCTGCACAGCTCTGCAAGACACAATCAGCTGTTGCAGCTCTTCAAACCAGGGCTACACAGACTTATCAGCTGTTACATGCAGCAAAGCATTTTGAATATTTATACAGTGTGCTTAACTCAAGTGTGTATGAATAAAAATTAATGAATTGCATGAATGATAAAAAAATAACAAATAAAACTAGTTACAATAACATTGTTTTTAATATGCATCGATTGAAAAACACATACAAGAGAGTCCATCTGAATATTCGTTTCGATTTCCGTTTTTTTGTTTCTAAAATTAGTTGATTAGTAAATCGACAGGCGGCTGCTAACTCTATTCTTGCTTATGCGAAAAACACACACACACGCTTCTTATCCCCTATATGCATAAATTAAAGAGCTACAGATCTTCGTCCATTTGTTCATCAGACTTGTTTAAATTCACATTGCATGTATTGTTATTCTCAAAGAACTGCAGCTCATCATCATAATCATCGAGGTCCACAACAGCTGCAGCATTCCGTGCCACATTAGATGAAGTATGCTGCGCTCCTCGAGAGGATCGCGTTGCTTGTTCCTTATTGTGAAGCGGGATGTGGAGTGTTGTGGGTGGCTGCCATGGCACCAGAGCGGTGCATGGCCTGGGTATCGATTTGATAAGCCACTCGGGTGGCATGGCACCTGCACCTGTTACAGCGGCCACCACCGGACTGACGACGCCCTGCTTCACTTCATCACAGATCACAATTCGATTGGCATTGCGCAGCTTTTGCTCCAATTCCATAGCAGCCATTTGATATGCTGGATTCGGATGATGCGTTTTACCCGTGCTCGTAGACGGTATGTCATCGGTGGCCAGTCCACCATTCACATTTTGTCCGCTGCTGTTATTGTTGTGGGGACCAGAGACGACGCCGCCGTTGGCATCTCCAGAGATTTGCAGGCCACTGAAATGTGCCGTTATGCGCTCCTCGGTTATAAGCTGTTTTGGTGGGCTGCAATTAATATTATAATTTATTAGATATATATACTTGAAATAATAATTGTTTTCCTCACAGTCCAGAAGCTTGTTGGTCGAGTGATTTGCGCTTTTGTTGCCACTTGCCGCATTGTGTGTCAATGTCCACAGCATTGTGATTGGTATTCGCCCCAAATTGCATCACGCCACCTGGCTGTGGGGCATTTGTGGTGGCCAGCATCCAAGGCATTCCGTCCAAGAGCCAGGGATGTGTCGCAGGATGCGCAAAAACCGCTCGTTGCTCCGATTTATGTAGATGGCTCTGGTCGGGGCCGCCGTAAGACCTGTACATGCGTTGCAATGAATGCTCAATTAATGCAAATAGTATTTACTTACTGCATTTCACGTCTAGCCACTAATTAGGTGCAAATTTTTTAGTATTTTGCGTTTAAACTTATTGTTTTCACTGTATTTGTTTTCTTATATTTTGCGTTGTGCTATTCAGTGTGACCGCTTTTCCAATTTATACAAACACTGAGTTTTTGCTTAAATTATACCACACTGTCATGATGAGTACAAATGAGAAAATATTTTTGAAAAAACTCAACATTTTAATTTGATTGATTTTACATTAAGTCATGTATTTTATAATTTAATTTGTAAATATTGTAAATACTAGATTTAAATTAGCATAAGGTAACATTAAGAATTAATCGATTAAATATATATCGAGTTAGAAGCCCGATCGATAGGTGTATCGGTCGAGCACGAGACGAAAGTGCGATCACTATGAACAAGAACGTGAACGAGAGAACAAGTTGTTGTGAAATAAACTGAAATAAATAAATATAAGAAAATCGGACAATTATATATCAGGTGTGGGGTAAAGGCCCGAAAAAAAAAAAAAAAAAAACGAGAAACTCCGTGTGATGCGATATAAAGATATATTAAAAAAGTCAAGATCTGAGCTAGTTGCGATTTTGGAGAGCAAACACGTGCGTTTCGAGGAAGACGCTACCATTTATCAATTGCGGGCGGCTGCGAGAGTTGTTATGGCAAATATGGAGGAAGGAAAAGTGGAGAAGCTGCAACTGGAGGAGCGGGAGCTGAGCAACGGCTCGCCTGTAGAAGCGGCATTCTCAAGTCCGGATGATCACGTTGGCGTCGGTGGTGGTGAAATTGCCCCTATTGGGCATGAGAGTGAGAGAGACAGCGATAGTGTTCTGAAAAATGGCGGCAATGCGGCGGCGTCTGGCGGGGTTCTGGAAGTTTCGAACATTGCGGTCGTGAACATGCAGCATCGTGATCAAGTGGTGGCGAACGTAGAGGCAGAAATTCAACATTTGCAACAAGTCGAGATGCTGTATGCTGTGCGTAAACGTGTCGCTGATTTGGAAAATGCGTTGAGCCAGAATAAACCAGCTCGAGGAGAAGACATCGACATGAGTGACTTGAATGCCCTAATCCAACCTTTTTCGGGGGATACTGGATACCCTGTGATGCGCTGGATCGACGATTTTGTAAAAATAATGGATACATACTGCGTGTCGGAGAAAAACGTTTCATTTTCGCCAAACGTTTGTTGACAGGATCGGCCAGATCATTCATGATTGAGACGGCTGCTCTCACTTGGCCGGTACTGCGAGCGGAGTTGATAGCTGTGTTCGATCTCAGGGTCACCGTGCTCGACGTCTTCAAGCAATTAGAAGCCAGAAAGAAGTCAAAGAATGAGAGCGCCCTACAATATTTTTTCGTCATGTGCGGCATTGCGCGACAAGTCGAGGTGGCAACGGAGGATATAATTCGATTCGTCGTTGAAGGCTTAGGAGACAATTCGGGAGCTGCGTCTGCAATGGCTTATTGCGAATCGTTGGAAGAGCTGCGCACAAAAATTACGATTTATGACAAAATAAAGAAGGTGCCCGTCCAGCCGTCGAAAAGAGAGGAGCATCCTAAGATGATGAAGCCTCAAGTTCGTGCCAATTATATGCAGGATCCTGAAGATATTCGCTGCTATAATTGTCGAGGAATGGGCCATTTGGCGAGGAATTGCCGACAACCTAAGAGACCGGATGGAGCCTGTTTCAAGTGTTACAGTGTGGATCACAAGTACCAGCAGTGCCCCAAGCGAAAGACGACGACTATGGTAGCAGCAGTGCAGGACGATGAGGGATCTGGCTCGGAGGAATTGGCAGCGGTCCAAGCTTTAGAAGTATGAGGATTGCTAGGTGAAAAGGGAAAATATATACGTATCGTAAGTTTGTTTGATACCGGTAGCCCCGTAAGCTTTATTCATAAGTCTTTGATTCCGAATAATGTTGTTTTAAGTTTGAAAAGATCGAAATATTATGGACTAGGAGGACACCCCATATCAGTTTGGGGCACATGGAAGTGCTTTGTTAAATTTTGTTCAAAAACCTATTCAATATCTTTAAATATAGTCGATGATAATATTTTGCCATTACCTGTATTATTAGGGCGAGACTCACTTAAGATCATTGAAGTTCAATTAGTTCATAAGAAAAACATTAATGCTGAGTATCATTCACCCTTAAATTCATTAAAAATCAATACTAATCATTCAAACTGTGCTTCTCTTTTCACCGTAAATGCAAATACTACACATAAAATACGTAATAGTAATTATAAGCTAGATAATAATCATTCTAATCATAACATAGGCTTAAATAACATAAATTCTGGAGAATCTTTGGATGTTGACGGTACCGCGGACAAATTCTTGGCGGGTATAGAACCATTTAGAGAGGACTCTTTTGAGATAGGAACGGAGTTTGGACTTGAAATAGCGGGAAGGTGTCAAAAAACTATTCAAAGTCATTATTCTAACAACCAATACGATTATAATGTTAAACCTAGATATCGTATGTCCATCAGATTAACCGATACCACTCCCTTTTATTGTTCACCTAGGCGTTTGTCTTATTTTGAGAGAGAGAAAGTTGCAGAAATTGTCGATGATTTGCTAAAGAAAAACGTTATACGTCCTAGTGCTTCACCCTATGCGTCACCTTTGGTTCTTGTGAAGAAAAAGTCTGGTGAAACTCGAATGTGCGTTGACTACCGTGGTTTAAACAAACGTATCGTCAAAGATAATTTCCCTTTGCCTCTTATTGAAGACTGCCTTGAATATTTGGAGGGGAAATGTTGTTTTTCTGTGATTGATTTCAAAAGCGGATTTCATCAAATAGAGGTCGAAGAAAAATCCGTTCCGTATACAGCGTTTGTTACCCCTCAAGGACAATACGAGTACCTGAGGATGCCTTTTGGTTTGAAGAATGGTCCTGCAGTATTTCAACGATTTATCTCGGAAACATTTTCAGACTTTATTCGAGAAAAAGAGTAGTTATTTATATGGACGATATAGTTATTGCCACTAAGACTGTAGATGAACACTTGGAGATGTTGGCAAAACTTTTGGATCAAATTAGCGAAAATAATTTGGAGATAAACAAGAAGAAGTGTGTATTTCTTAAGAAAAATGCGAGTTCCTAGGGTACAATGTTAGTAAATATGGGATTAAGCCGAGCGAAACACATTTGGTAGCCTTGAGAAATTTCCCTGTGCCACTGAATGTCCATACCCTTCACTCATGTCTAGGATTCTTTTCGTATTTCAGACGTTTTGTCCTGTCGTTTGCGAGAATAGCTAGACCCTTGACTGAGTTATTAAAGAAAGGTGGTCCTTTTCCACTCAATGATGAGCAATTGAGGGCGTTTGAAAATTTGAAAAGTGCTTTAGCTAACCCACCCGTTTTAGCGATTTTCAGTCCTGGGAGAGAAACTGAGCTTCATACCGATGCCAGTTCACATGGTTTTGGAGCTATACTATTGCAGCGGCAGGATGATGGAAAAATGCATCCTGTTTTGTTTTATTCCGGTAAAACTACAGCGGCAGAGTCGAGATACCATAGTTTTGAGTTGGAAACGCTTGCGATAATTAATGCGTTACGCCGTTTTAGAGTATACTTAGAGCATAGGCCGTTTAAAATAATTACGGATTGCAATTCGCTAGTGCAAACTCTTAGTAGGAAAGCTATTAATCCTAGGATAGCTAGGTGGTCCCTTGAGTTGGAAAATTATGATTATTCAATTATGCACAGACCCGGTGTTAATATGGCCCATGTGGATGCATTAAGCAGACAGACAGAAGTTGTTAAGACCCTAAAAAATAGTGAGTTTAGTGGCGACAATGACTTGTTAGAAAACTTTGAGGAAGAACGCATAGAGAACCGTAGAGAGAACCATAGAGAAAACTTAGTTGAGAACTGTAGAGACAACCTTGTGGGAATCAGTAGTGACAACCTTATAGAAAGCCTTTTAGAAATCCGTAGAGACACACCAGGGGATAGTGCGTTGTTAGATAGCCTTTGTGAAGATCCTTTAGAGAGACTACGAGTTATAATGGAAGAGAACCTTAGTGAAGATTCTTTAGATAACGGTGGAGTTAATTGCGAGGATGTGAATAGGGATTACATGGACGGTGGTAAAAGGGCCTGGGGAGATGATAAAGTTGATAAATATGAGTTTCGTGAGGACGCGTTTTTGAAATCAATACCTTTAGTTGGAGTAGTGGGGGCAACACCTGAGGATGTAGACTTGATTTTACAAACGGAACAAATGAGGGATAAGGAAATAGTTCGATTGAGACAGAAACTAGAGAATGGAACCTCGCGTAGCTTTGAGTTGAGAGATGGACTAGTATGCAGAAAGAATGGAAATGATTCTTATTGTTTGTATGTACCCGTTTGCATGGAAGAGCAGATTATTAGGAAATCGCACGAAAAATTAGGACACCTAGCAGCGGACAAGTGCGTTAATGATTTGAGACGGACTTATTGGTTCCCAGATATGAGAACTAAGGTGGAGCGTTTTATAAGAAATTGCCTTTCGTGCATTTTGCATTCAGTGCCTAGATCTATTCATGATAGAACATTGCACAGTATCCCGAAGCCATGTGTCCCATTTCATACACTCCATATAGACCATTTAGGCCCCCTACCGAGCTTAATTTCAAAGAGAAAGCACCTTTTAGTTGTTATTGACGCCTTTACTAAGTTTGTGAAACTCTTTCCTGTAAATACAACTAGCACTAGAGAAGCGAGAGATGCGTTAAGTAAATATTTTGACTTTTATAGCCGACCTCAAAGGATCATATCTGATCGCGGTACTTGTTTTACGTCGCTTGAGTTCACCACCTTTTGTCAAGAACGTGATATAGAACATATAAAGGTGGCCACTGGAGCGCCACAGGCTAACGGCCAAGTAGAGCGGGTGAATCGGGTTTTGACACCAATGCTAGGAAAATTAGCAGAACCTTTGAGCCAGTCCGACTGGTATAAATTACTCAATAAAGCTGAATTTGCAATTAATAATGCAGTACACAGTAGCACCCAAGTAGCTCCTAGTATTCTATTGTTTGGAGTAATACAGAAGGGACCTATAGTTGATGAGCTTTCTGAATATTTAGATACTAAATTCAATGATGAACCTAGAGATATTGTGAAACTCCGTGAGCAGGCGTCTGTCAACATTCAAAATTCCCAGAAAAGAAATGAACAGTTTTATGGTAAGAGACATAGAGCTCCTAGAGAATATAACGTCGGTGACTATGTAGCCATTCGGAATGTAGATACTACAGCAGGAGTTAATAAGAAATTTGCCCCAAAGTACCGGGGGCCCTATAAGATAAACCGTGTTTTTGATCATGACAGATATGAAGTAGTTGATATTGATGACTGTCAGTTAACTCAATTGCCCTTTAGAGGCATTTTAGAGCCTGCTCGCCTTAAGCCTTGGATCACTGAGATTAATAATACAATTGCCCTTTGTATGTAGATCGTGGTCGATCTGTAGTCAGGTCGGCCGAATGTAAATATTGTAAATACTAGATTTAAATTAGCATAAGGTAACATTAAGAATTAATCGATTAAATATATATCGAGTTAGAAGCCCGATCGATAGGTGTATCGGTCGAGCACGAGACGAAAGTGCGATCACTATGAACAAGAACGTGAACGAGAGAACAAGTTGTTGTGAAATAAACTGAAATAAATAAATATAAGAAAATCGGACAATTATAAATTGGTTTAATTTTGTCAATTTTTTTTTTTTACGTTTCCTATAAATTGCGATCTGCTATAAGCGATCACACCATCGTTTTTTTGCACATGTGCCTGATAAAGTTATCGATAAATACCACGTTCATAGAAAGTACTAAAAAAATTCCAAAGCTCGCAATATAAAAAGCGCGCAGACAATGCACTTTTGAAATATTTTACAACAAAAGCGACGGTGATCAAGTGAATTTATTGTGCACAAATCAGCAAACCCCAAAAACCAAATAAATAATTAATTTTATATTCTCGAGTATACAAGCCAATCAACTTTATTTACAAAATGCGTTTCACAAGGTATGTTCAACAATTTTATTTCAAAAAGTAATTCAATTAGTGTCTAGATACTATTTGCATTGAAATTTGAAAAATACACAATTTAATAATTATATTAAATATAATTGATGCGAATGTAATATATAAATGTGTCTATTAATAGTATTAAATTAATAATTAATGGCTAATTACCTTATTATTATTATCCGTAATTTTATACAAAAACAATTTTTTATTTATATTCGTAAAAAAAATTAATTATTTATTATCTTTTTAACCTTATATTGTTTCCTTACAATATTGTTCCATTTAATTCAATGATTTTCCATTAATCGCCATTATTGTTTCAACACATTTTCCACACACACTTTCTTTTCTTGCTTATCAGACCACTTTTTGAAAATAACATGTTTTTCAAGCCAATCTGAGCATCAATTTTGATGACGCTTGCAGTGTCAGTTTAGGAATAAAAAACAACAGTTACTAAGGCTCTCCACATATAGCATACGAGAGAGGTTGGAGTGCATCTCTAAAGGCTTATCAGCTCAAGACAACCGATCGATTGAACGATCGATCTCTTGGCGATTTATTTACGTCACAAGCTAGACTGCGTTGCAATGCAATTAGTAATCGCACTTTTTTATTTCGTCATCTCCACGCCCAGCAAAACAAGATGCTGGAAAAACACTCAACAAATATACGCAGTATACTATACAGTGACGTACTGAATTATTTGTACAACCAAGATCATTTCTACCACAAATATAAATAAAGCATTTTTAAAAATGTTGTCAGCTAGAAAAGTTTATTTAAAACTTAATTGTCTTTTTATATTTATATTTATATTACATTTTAAAAAATTATTAAATCAATTTACAACGCTTCACTTCACTTTTCTTTTAATTGATGTCAGAAAACTGTTAGAACCACGTGTAAAAGCTTTGATTGCCTAAAACTTTTAAGTCGCGCTCTCTCCCTCTAATTTGCTATCGTTCTTACTCGCTTTGAATAAAAAAAAAAAAACAAAAAAACTTCCGCAACATGTCGCGGTTAAATTTGGAGAGCAACATTTGCGCACGTGTGAGGCGATCCTCAATATCGTGCAGTTCATTAAGAACGTACGACGAGAGCGGTTTACATTTTCCACAAGTGGAAAATCAGTGCACAAATTTGACGTCACAACAAGGTAGAATACATTTAGTGTAAACTGATAAGAAAGTGGTATTATTGTGGGATGTAAGAGGCGCACAGACAAAACAACTTTATTACTCGTGTTACGCTATGCTAATTGTAAATGAAAATAAACAAAAATAAACTCAATTGATAAGAGGCAGGTATCGCCCCCGCAATCACCGCACAGCAACAGACGCGGTTATGGGGTCAATAGGCAAGCCCCGTGCTAATCACTGTTAATCAATTTTATTAAAATTTTTAATTAATTTATATCATTTTCAATATCTTGAATTTTGACTCTTTGGCAAGATCAAAGCCCACTCAGTATGCCTTTGCGTGAAAGTGTACATGTACATACATATGTATGTATGTGGGTATCCGTGGCTTTGTCTGGGAGCCTTTGTATGTGTGCATATTTCTGTGTATTCTATTCAGTTACCTTTTCCGCTTACTTCAACACGACACATGTAGATGTGTATAATTTTATTTAATAAATTTGCAGTATTTCTTGTTCATTGTGTTTTCCTTTATCTGCGTGTATGTGTGTGAGTGTAAATAATATGTATGTATGTTTGTGCAATAACTATCGCAAACTTTGCAATCAGTTGATGAAAACTTTATCCAAGCTCGGTAGCTTAGAATTTGCCTGCTGTGCAAAAGAAAACAAAAAATAATGTGGAACCGTTTGGTCGGCAGATTTGGCAGGCATTGCATACCGTTATATACAATTACTAAAAAAATAAGTATCCACCAAATAAGGCCAAGTTGTGCGTAAGTTAATATTTAATATTTATACGGCATTTGATTCCATTTAAAAAAAATATATATATACATTAAAGAGTAATGAATACGTTTAATTTGCTTTAAAATATCAATTATTGCTTCTAGTTATTTTGCAAGTTGTTTTGATTGCTTTTACTTTTTATGACAAATGCAAAACAAAAGCAATTGGCATTAGCACGTGTGTCAAGCATAGAAAACAGCTGTTAGTGTTAAGCGTTAAGCGTTGCCATCGCGTTGGAACTTTCTGCTGTAAAGGTGGCAAGGTGAAGTGAACTTCAGTTATTTATCGTGGTGAAAAACTCCTACAACGTTCTCACACGAAATATGTAGATAGGAAAAATCGGGTTTTGTGTGCGGCTACTTTAGAAAAAGCTTTGCGCAGAGAGCTTAAAACCTGTTATCAGTCGCGTCTAAACTAAAGCCCAGTGTACGTTAGTGTGTGTCAGTCATAAGGTAATTTAGAAGTTCTACGAGTGTCTCGTTTAGCTATTTTTATATATAACGCCAGTGTGCTACAAAATGTGTACGCAGAGTTTTATTTGTTTGCGTGCCGTACGTTGTATAAACAATTTATTCGCATCGAAGAGAATTCAGTGGAATAAAGCATTCGCCGCTGCAAGCAAGTGAAAAAAATCACACTACGATAGGAATAACCCATGAGTCAGTAAATTCGTTGGTTGTGCGCATCAAGAGAGCTGATAAATGACATAGTATATAACAACACACATCGGGGAAGTACCTCTAACGCCCGACGCTTAGTTCAGCTCGACACGAACAGCAGCCGATTGGTTTCATTGTCGTTTTGAGTGCGCAACGAAACGGTTCGTCGAGTCTTCGCTCGGTGTTAATTGCGACGTTATAAATCCGAAAACGCAGTGAACAAGCAAAATAAAAAATAATCATACAAATATAAAAGTGAAAGAGATACAAATCGCTCACGTGGAGCTTTGGAAAAAGTGCGAGCGAGATAATGAATCAATATTTTGATTTGGATCAGGGCAAGAATGTCGTTGCCTACGTCAATAATAATGATTGTTCCAGCACAAGCGGTTACAGCAGTGCGAATTCACCAACATCGATGACACATTCGCCCGCGCACTCCCCCCGAAACAATGGTGCTGCAAAATGAGTTTGCCAACCTCAATTTGCCCGCGATATCATCGAATTCACCTTCACCACAGCACCAACTACAGCACCACATGCAAAACTCACCTTACCACACAACGCAAGCAAGTCAGCTGCTAACAAATGGCAACCTCGGCATGGATATCGATGTCAGCAATCCAAACAACAACAGTAATCTAACCTTTGGCAATATGTACATGCCAGTGGATCACTTCTATGCAACGCCAAGTCCACAAGCTGTGGGCTTCCCCACCCCCACCAACATGGTGGACAATGTGACAAATATGGGCATCAAAAATGAATACACCGCTGTGCTTCACATTGCCGAGCAACCGGTGGAAAAGTTTCGTTTTCGCTATAAGTCCGAAATGCATGGCACACATGGCTCGCTCAATGGTATAAACTCGAAACGCACTCCAAAAACATTTCCCGAGGTAATATTGCGCAACTACAAGGGACCGGCGGTAATACGTTGCAGTCTGTTCCAAACCAATCTGGATAGTCCTCATTCGCATCAACTGGTCGTGAGGAAGGATGAGCACGATGTCTGCGATCCACATGATTTGCACGTGTCACAGGATCGTGGCTATGTGGCGCAGTTCATCAACATGGGCATTATACACACGGCCAAGAAGTACATCTTCGACGAGCTGCTTAAGAAGAAAAAGGATCGATTGGTCTTCCAGTTGGGACGCCGAGAGTTATCCACCAAGCAGATACAAGAGCTGCATCAGGAAACAGAGCGCGAGGCGAAGGACATGAATCTGAATCAGGTTTGTACAGCAGTGTGCCATCATGCTCTGCATAGTTCATTAATTTTGTTTAAATACTTTAGGTGCGCCTCTGTTTTGAGGCCTTTAAGATTGAGGAGAACAACACATGGACACCGATTGCGGCGCCTGTTTTCAGCAATGCCATCAACAATCGCAAATCCGCTCAAACTGGCGAGCTGCGCATTGTGCGCCTGAGCAAACCAACGGGCAGCGTCATGGGCAACGACGAGCTCATCCTTTTAGTGGAGAAGGTCAGCAAGAAAAATATTAAGGTGCGCTTCTTTGAGGAGAACGAAGATGGCGAAACGGTTTGGGAACAATATGCCAAATTCCGTGAATCCGATGTGCATCATCAGTATGCAATTGTTTGTCAAACGCCCGCCTACAGCGACAAGGATGTGGAGAAGGAGGTTGCAGTCTCCATTGAGCTGATACGTCCCTCGGACGATGAGCGATCCTTTCCGCCACTCCCCTTCCGTTACAAGCCACGCGATGCGATTGTTTCGCGCAAACGTCGACGCACTTGCTCCTCGTTCAACAGCAGCAGCAGCAGCGGCGGCGGAAGTGGACATAACTCTTTCGAGTTACCTAAAACGGTGCCGCAACAGGGTTTGCCGAGCGTCTCGTTTCATGATCAGACCATTAGCCAAGAGTTTGGTCGCGAGATTCACGTCGATGACTTGTTGCCGGAGTCGTGTCGCAACATTTTGAAAGTGAACACCTCAGAGTTGGAGAAACTATGTGTGCCCATGTTGGGCATGCTGGAGAACGATGGTCACTCACAGGCGGATTCATCAGCAGCACTTGCCGGCACATCATCATCGGGACAGAATCGTACCAGCAACTATTTGAGTGAAATATTCAAGATCTTTGATGCAACGCGACGCACAAGCGATGATGAGCAGCTCTTTAAGGCGACGCGAAAACGTGTCAAGGATCTGTTCACCGAGCATGCTCTGAGCAACACCGAGAGCAACGATACGCTGCTCCACGAGGTCATCAGCCAGCGCAAGGATAACCTGAAACTGGCATTTAAAATGTTCCAAGTGATGAACTACTTCAAGCTGCACGAGCTGGCCAACAATGTGTCGAATGCGGAGGGCGACAATGGCTTGCATGTAGCCTGTCAACAGAATCGTCCCCACTACATACGGCCGTTGTTGGCCTTGGATTGCAGTCCCAATCAACAGAATCACATAGGCAACACGGCGTTGCATGTGGCCGTCAAGGAGGAGCATCTCAATTGCATTGAGAGCTTCCTCAATGGCGGGCAGAACATCAAACTGGATTTGACGCTAAAAAACGATGATGGTCTGACGCCTCTGCACATGGCCATCACGCAGAATCGTTATGATGTGGCAAAGAAGTTGATTAATCATGATCGCAGCTCTATCAATGTGACAAACACAAAGGATGGCAACAATGCCTTGCATATGGCAGTGTTGGAGCAGAACTTAGAGTTGCTTATGCTGATACTGGATGCACAGGATGTCACTGACGTACTGGTGGCGAAAAATGCAGCCGGGCTGACGCCATTGGAATTGTCCCGCGGCCGTGATAACGATAAATGCAGGCGGGTACTCGAACAGGTTTATGCCGATAAACTCAATATGCCCATGACCTGGATACCGGCCAATGTGAAGGAGGAGATGGAATCGTCGTCGGCCGAAGATGATGAGGAGAGCAACCCTGAAGCGCCGACCATGGATATTAAAACAGAAGAGCCTGAGATGGTCATTAAAACCGAGGAGACGGCTATGGAGTTGGATGAGATAAAAGCAAACCGACAACTGGAACAGTTGCTCAATAATAAAACGCGTTTCGACAAACTGGTCGCGTTACTCAATGAGCCAAGCAGTCGGAATGCCAAGTTGCCCAAGTGGAAGGAACTGGCAGAGAAATCCTCAATGAATCAACTCGTATTCCTCTGGTCGAATTCCGAGGGGATGCTTAACTACATACACTACAAGTCTAGTAAAGCCGAGTACAAATCATTTGCATTAACGCTTCAGGCAATGGGACTTCTCACCATCCACGATTAGCCTTAAAGCACACATATCTATTGTATACATTTGTTTACCTAAGTTGATGACAAAATTACAGAATCACTCATTTCCCATTAATAACTTGTCTCGTTCAATTCAAAAAGGGGAATCACAACTTTATGTGACAGGGGGAATTACATGAGCAAACTGGGTGAATCACCGTGTCGATTATTGTTTTTGCAGCGGGGAATTACCAGCGCAATCATGCGGTTCTTCCCCACTTCGTGGTTTGGGTTGAGTACTTATCAATTTCATAACAACACAGAAAATTCCCCTTTTGCAAATAAATATATTTTATTTTTTTATTAAATTAAAAAACACACTGGGAAATATTTTGAATGAAATGAATTACTTAGATGAGATTTTGTAAAGAACTGATGATGCTGACCGTTATGATTTTTCACATTCACAAGGGTATTCATTTAAAATTTCAGATCGTTATTTTATAAATGAAGACACTTTTGAAAATTATGTTATGATATTGATTTTATTCCCCCAATTTACGATTTTTGGTTTTACACTTTCTTAGATTTTAAAATAGAATAAGTATTTTTTCTTTATTCGAATAATTATTACGAAAATGTAATTAAATAAATTTAAAAACTTTTGAAAAGTTTAAATTTTTTAAATAAAAATGAGCAGTTTATAGATATATTCTCTTAAAATTTGGTTTTAGCTCAAATATTTTAGGTGATATCTAATCCGCTTTTCTGCAATGTATATTTTTTACAGTAACATGGCTCAAATCATCGATGGCAGCGGCCTCGCCAAGGACATACGCTGTGAGCTTCGCAAGGAGCTGGAGCAATTCATGGCCGCTGGTCATCGGGCGCCACATTTAACCGCCATCATTGTGGGCGAGGACCCCGCTAGCCAAAAGTACGTGACGAACAAGATGAATGCCTGCAAAGAGATTGGGATCAGCAGTGAGACGAAAGTGCTGCCAGCATCCACCACCCAGGATGAGTTGTTGCAGCTGATCAGCGAGCAGAACTCCAATCCCAATGTGAATGGCATTCTTGTGCAGCTGCCAGTTCCTGAGCACATGGATGAGCGCACCATTTGCAATGCTGTATGCGCTGCCAAGGATGTCGATGGCTTCAATGAGATCAATGTAGGTCGTCTGGCCCTTGACATGGAGGGCATAATTCCAGCGACGCCTCAAGGCATTAAGGCAATGCTGGAGCTGAGCAACATTGAGACATTTGGCCGCAATGCTGTCGTCGTGGGTCGCTCCAAGAATGTCAGCCTGCCCATGGCCATATTGCTGAGTTCCGATGGCAAGAATGCAACAAACGCGCTGGACGCTACAGTTACCATCTGTCATCGGTATACGCCGCCAAAGGAGCTGGCCAAGT
Source organism: Drosophila pallidifrons (assembly GCA_023558445.1). NCBI lineage: Eukaryota > Metazoa > Arthropoda > Insecta > Diptera > Drosophilidae > Drosophila > Drosophila pallidifrons. Next base: position 7,193,345 of record CM042348.1, read on the forward strand.
TCTGTCGCCAGGCCGATATTATTGTGGTGGCCGTGGGCAAGCCGGGTTTGATTACTAAGGACATGGTGAAGCCAGGTGCTTGTGTCATTGATGTGGGCATCAATCGCATCAAGGATGAGCAGACAGACAATTTCCGGCTTGTCGGGGATGTGGACTTTGACGGTAAGTTGCCATTCTCTCTTATCTTATGTATGGGAATCTTTTTAAAGGAAATAAGAAATAATTTTATTTTTCATTACAGAGGTACGTCAGGTAGCTGGACACATTACCCCGGTTCCTGGTGGCGTTGGACCAATGACGGTGGCCATGCTCATGAAAAACACCATCAAGGCGGCCAAAAGTCAGGTTGCCTATAGATCCGATTAAATAATGGTTTCAATTGCCGGCAATATTTCCACTGAATTTACACTTGATTTGTGTCCATAGTATTTTGTTATTTAAACTAACCATTAGTTATTTAGTTTAAGCTACAACTCAAATTGACAACCACGTAAATTGTTACAAATAAATTAACAACATTTGACTACTACAGCAAGTAAACTAATTGTTTTCGATTCTGATATGTACACATACATACATATATTTGTTTGTAATTGCAATACATATATTCGTCAAAGCAAAATTGACTTGTGTTGCCAGATCGCTAAAGTTTTGCCCAAGGTCAGTTGATGGAAATTCGTGCAAGTGATGTTTGCATATTTCTATTTAAATGGCACTTTTGTAGCGCGATCATGCATATATTAAGGTGAGTAATTGGATTGTAAGTAGGATTGAAGTATATGTATGCTTCTTAAATCTGTACAGAATTCATCTGTAGTGAAGACTAGAAACAAATGGCCAAAATTTGATGACAAAAAAAATATAATTGTTGAAGTCGTATATTCATATGTACATAAATATTTTCAAACATTACAATTAATTGTAAAAATATTTTTGTATATAAAAAAAAATAACAATCATCTTAAAAATGTTTTAAATAATTAAATAATAGGTATTGCATTAATTAATAACCATTACATAGAATTAATTATACCATTACAATCAAAATATCTCAATAGTATTAATCTACTTGACAAAATACATTCTATTTTGTTTTAATATTTGTTACAAAGTTTAATATTAAAGAATTATATTAATTAAATTTAACTTATTTCTGTAAGGGCAAACAAAGAAAATAAAATATTATTATTCTATGAATCTTTACTATGAAATTCTTACCCGTTCATCTTAGAGGTAAGTAAAGAAGTATATACATACATAAAAAACTTCCATCATTATTGGCCCGTAAAAGGCTGGAATTGATTAAAATCTTACCACATTTATCAAAATCCGAAAACGCTCAAATATCGACGTAATAACAATGAATACTTACTCGACATTATTGATAGTTTAATACTAAAGAAAATTCATACATACATTATAAATGAACCCCGCACAACCCTATGTCACTGATATAAGTAAATAGGAAAACCGGCTGGCAACTCTGCCATTCGGTCGTTATGGTGTTTTCATATAAATCAGATTTAGTTGTCAAAATACAAATATTATTTATTGCAATCACAGTGATATCTTCGCCAGCAACGGGAAATAAAATGTCGTCGTCAGCGTTATATACGTGTTGCTTTGAAGTATTTGGAAAAGTCCAAGGTATTATAATAATGATCCCGTCTTTTGATCCCATATCGTTTCTTTGTAAATTTATAATTTCACTTTCCTACTTTGCAGGTGTTTTCTTTCGCAAGGTAAGAGCGTAAAATTATTTAACTAGGACTTATGATTATAAGGGTCATGGACATTCCATTTGGTTCATATGTTATTATAGTACACGGAGAGGAAGGCAAACACCTTGGGAGTACGAGGCTGGTGCGTTAATACCATCAATGGAACAGTTAAGGGCGAATTGGAAGCACCTCTTATTCCTCTGAATCAAATGTAAATTGGAAAAAAAATTTTTTTTTTTTCGGTGTCTTCTTAATTGAAAGTCGTTTGCAGGAAACATTGGCTTGAGACCAAAGGCAGTCCCGCCAGTGTGATTGAAAGAGTCGAGTTTACACCCACGAAGCAGATCGAACAGTATTCATTTAATGGGTTTGTCATAAAAAGTTAGTTTGCAAAATCAGTAGAACGCCAACGCCAAAGTCGAATGTGTTAAATACCCGTTGCCCGCTTTCATCAAGCTGCGATTAATTTTCTGAATTTCCAAAAATCATTAGGTTTTCTTTTATCTACATATGTATTTCAAAATTTTACACAATATTGATCCACCCAGGAGTTTTATTATAATCTTCGAGATCAGAAACACATCATGATATCAAACTGCTCAGACCGTCTTTTAGACTTCCCGCTGGTCCTATAAAAATAATAATTATAACATACTTGTAGCGGGTAGCGGGTGTGATGCATTATCCCAAATTACAACTGTATAATTAAAAACAATTTTTCTTTATTTCAGAATAATTACACTGTAGTTACGATTACAGCAAACCAAATGAATTTATGCCTGACGTTACCCCGTTAAGCGTCTATTTAGCTGAGTGCTCTAAAATGAAATAGAAATACATAAATTAATTCATAATACATTACTGTTTAGCAGTTAACCAATTAGCAATTATTATTTTCGTTTTCAGCATTTTACTTATTTGCCATTAGTATTGTATTTTGTACGTACATATGTCATCAACACTGCTGGGCAAGAATAAAAACAAAAATAAAGTACTAGATGCAGAGTTGTATTTTAAGTAGTAACGTTTGTTCACGGATGGGTGTTGCCATTTGTGACAGAGTAACGATTAAAAGTAACCATTTGTAACGACATCTCACTTACACACATTGCAACACTGATGCAGAATTGCCTATGCTATTCCATAAGTGCGAGCGGGACAGCCGTATAACCCATGTGCGTACTTTGGTCTGGCAGCACAGAAACGAGTACAGCTCCGAATACACGTCGTTTTGCCAAAAGCGTAGCAGAGCAGCAAATGAAAAATATAAATGAGGAAAAAATTTCGTGAAACAAGAACGATAAATATACGAAGCGCGGGCCACGCCGCTATTGTAGTAAAAATCGACAGATTTCAAATAATTGCGTGCGTTGTGTAAGCGACGGAAATTGTGCGTATTAAATTTATAGTAATAAGATTTATAAAATAAAAATTACAAATTCTTGCGTGCTTTTGCTTCTGCATGTCGGGATCTATACATGTGTGTGTGTGTTTGTATGAATGTGTAGTGCACAGTTTGGTTACTTTCGCGCTGAAAACGTTTTCTACTACTTTTTTTCGTATTGTCGAATCGAAAAATACATATGCGTGCATGTGTATGTGTGTATGTGTATATACTCTGTGATTTGCGATAAAAGCGAAACTGTTTTAATATATTCAGTAATTTTGAGGCGTTTTTGTAGGTGCCCAATGAACAAAAAAAATACTGTAAATATTGTGTAAATAACTGAAAATAGTGCTAGACATGTACATAACACGCATACATACAAACATCCAATAGTCAGTCTGGCATACAGTGCTCTGTATCCATATGTATGAGTATATACATATGTATGTATGCATGTACTTAGTACATATTGCGTGCGTGTGTGTGTGCGTTTTTATTTGTTTGTGTGCGCATATTGTAAAGGCGCGGGGCACTTAATTGCCAACGGTGAAAAATTCAATAAACCAAATTACATAAAAAAAACATGGAAAACAAGGCGACCACGCACTGTAATGATTACACATGAACGTGCACGATTGCACACTCGAGAAATGCAAATTAAATGTGGCACTTTTGATTTTCAAACTCGCAGCTAGAGATTTCGTCAGTAACTTTTCTCCACATTTGCATCGCCGCCGCATCGCCCATTGTCGCGACAGTATTCTATAGTTTTTTTTTTATTGCGCATCATTGTGAATGAGCAATAGCAATAGCGCGCGCTCTCGTTCTCTGCACTACTCTCGCAAACGGCACGCATATGTATATGCCTATAGGCGCGCTTGGCTGTCTGTGTGTGTGTTTGTCTTTGCCAGCGTTGAGTGTGTTTATGCGCGCGACACATACATATACACACACAAGCACGCGGTGCCGGAAAGAAGACTTCCTAATAGGCGGTATAGAAGAGACAGCAAAAAAAAAAAAAAATAGCGCAGTATAAGCGGTTAATTTATCGCGCTTATTAGTGTTTGCTGCAATTATCGTTATCGGTCAATGGGATAAACTCCCCTCCCTCTACTCCCATAAAGAGCCTTGTGAATTCCAAATCGAAAACAAACGCAAAGCAGGCGGAGAATGACATGCTAAGCTGTAACGTGATTTGTGCCAAAAGTTTTTTGTATGCGACGAGTAGAATGCGAAAGCAAAACGGGGAAACAGAAGTAGAAAAACAAAGTGTGCATCTCTTGCGTGTCAATTTTCAAAATAAATTTATGAAAATAATTTCGTTTCTTTTTCGTGCATTTAAGCGATTTGAGTCCCCCAGGATTTCGCAACCATCAGCGGCAGGAGCAGTCTTAAGAGTGAGCGAGTGAGTGATGAGGCAGCTGGCGTGGGAGTAACATTCACCATAAGTATGGCACCAGCGTTAACCGCGGAGCCACTGAGTAGCAAGGAGAAATTAACCAGCACCGCCTCCCCCGCAACAGGGACACGACAGTCTGTGCGCAAACTGGAGTCGCCTAGCGGTGGCGGCGGCGGTGGCAGTGCCACAAGCGATACTACAAAGAAGCCAACTGTTGCAGGAGCAACAACACCTGGATCTGGATCGACGACAACGCGTGTTACACGCTCCAAGGACGCAGCAAAGCGCACTGTGTCGCCATCCGTGCAAACAACAGTGGCAACAACCAATAATCATAATAATAAACGTAAATCCAACAATAACAACAACCTACACAACAATAACAACAGCAGGAGCTACAGCGAAGTCCTCCCAGCGAGTAATGATCAAATGGGCCTAAGCGCCGCAACAACACACACGAGCAGCAGCAGCAACGACGGCAGCGCAGCAGCAGCTACCAACAGCAGCAGCAGCGGCGGTGGCAACGTTGCCAGCGACGCCACTGTAGACGCCACTGTTGTTGCATCCGAGCACAACAACAACTGCAAGGAGCTGCTGGCAAATTTGACGAGCGACTTTGAGGAGGCAATCTCAGCAGAGATTTGTCTACGCAAAACGCTGCCAGAGGTGAGCCTAAGCAAGGAACAACCTGCCACAACAGCTGCAGTCACAGCATCAGACTCCATGTCCGTGTCCATGGCAGCTGAGGAAACTCAGGCCCAGTCAACGAGTGGCACAGTGGCAGCAGCAGCTCCAGTAACAGAAGCGTCAACACTACCTCCTCCATCACCATCAACATCCACAAATCAAACTCCAACAGCAGATGCAACAGTTGCCGAGGCGCCACAGCAGCAAGTAGCATTCGATTCCGTAGATAACACATCGTTGCGACTGGAAGATGCTGCCGATGCTTCAGACAACATTGAGGGTAAGCTGCTCACTCTACACTCCTCCAAAGAATTCCACAATGTCTACGCGTATTCGTCGCTTCTATTGTTTTTCTAGAAAAATAGTCTAGTTTTTGTGCTCGTGACATTTTATGTGGGAAATTTGTAGTGAAGATTTATTTAGAGACCAGAATGAGACTAATGCTGGCTAATTTTGATTTTTGTTTTTGTAATCAAGTTACATTGAGCTGTTAACAGTTTGAAGTTTACAGTTCAATGTTAATAAATAACGATAAATAATAACATTCACCTCTTAACAGAGTTCTATTCGTAAAATTAAGTTGTTAGCAGCGTGAAGTTTTCAGTTTACTGTTATATTTTTTGAGAGATTTGTTAAATTAGTATCAACTACATTAACGGCGAATTTTGCATTTCGATAGATTTTTTAAACTATAAATGTTATATTAATATGGATTTTCTTATTTCGATTACACAGCTCGCCTGAGTCAATTGGATGGATCGCCAATTGTGGACATAAGCGCTTCATCGCTGGAAGCCAGCGTAGCATTGCCACTGCAACAGCAACTGCAGCAGGAGCCAGTGCAGCAGGAGTCAGTTCAACAGGAGTCCCTGCAACAGCAGCCACTGCAACAACAACCAGTCCAACAGCCACAACTACAGCAGCCTGATCTACTCGCCTCACCACAACATTCAGTTGCCCGCCAGACTGGCGCTTTATTGACGCCGCAGAGCACTTCCAGTTCAATTAATTTCCTTAAGGATGGCGCCGCTGGCGCTGTGCTCGAGGATCAGGATATCGAGGAGGTGCTGAAGGCGCTCAAAACCCTCGACGGCACACATGTGAATCCGGATACAATTTGTGATTTTAACTTCTTCAATGAAGTGTGTTTCCTCAACAACGAAGAGGAGGCGGCGGCAGCCGCTGTTGCTGGCGTTGCGACAGCTGCAGCGTCTGGCGTAGTGGGAGGAGAGTGCAACTTGCCTGTGCCCAGCATGGAGGTAGAGGAGAAGCCCAGTTGCAGCAACAGTGGCAACATAAATGCGTCACTCAAGCGACCCTGGCAAGAGAGTCATGCCGAACTTGAAGAGCAACAGCATGTGTTGGAACGTAAAATGGACTTCATGCTGCGACGCATTCGCAAATTTCAAACGCGCCAGATGTGCCATCATGCCAGCGCCGAGGTCGCTGGGATTCTGGAGTGGTCGGCGCGTAGTTCGCATAAAGCGGCGCCATCGGCACCGGTGCGAAGTGCTAAGCTAACCGAACAGGAGGATACTGTGCTGTCAATAGTATCGGGAAGGCCGGGCGTTGGTTTCTGGGAGGATCTAATTAAGCATCCACTGCCTGCCAGCCAGATGAGCAATGTTATGCGACACATTGAGACGGCAGCGCGTAAGCAACAAATCTGTCATACAATTGGCGGTGGCTCAGCGTCGTTGGCGTCCTCCTCATCCTGGTACAGCAATGCCGCACAGCCGGGCAAGCGTTCGCGTAAATTGCAGCAGACGAACGATGCCATTGTCAGCAGCAGCTCTTCAGGAGCAGTCGGAGGAGCAGTTAATGCCGACGGAATTGTGATGCCACGTGCCGATGAAATCGTGCCCAACTTTGATAACTATGTGACCAGCGAGCTGACCCATGTAGCGGGCCTTTTGTACACAGAAATGCGTGAGGTGCAGCATGCCATCGACTCGGATGCCACCGAGTCGAGCTCTGGTGGCGAATCCGCCGATGAGATGGTCAATTACAATAATACCCAGCAATTGTCCTTACCAATGTAAGTGTTAATTGCTTCATTATAAATGGTGTTAACTTTAGTAATAGGGCTGAATGTGATAGTTGTTTATACTCGTAAATCTTTTAAAGATTGTGCAAATGAAATGCTTGAAGAACAAAGCGGAACTTGCTTTTATTAAATGAACTATTAGAGAGAATTACTAATATCACGTCTGTAAGCACATCGATTAGATCTTGTTTGGCTTTAATTAAACAGCCAATATACCATTACATTTGATTATTGTCCTTGCAACGAATGAAATTAATAGAATAAGCCAAGTAACCCACTATGATCATTTACTTCAATCAAATGAAAGTGGTAAACTAAATCAATCCGATGCAGTAAGCTGCAGACATATGTTAGTTGATTGGCATATGTATGACTAATTTACAACCAATGTAATTTGAATATTTAATTCATACAATTTATTTCACAGATCACGACGAGCAGTCTGGCGCTACACAAGGGATCGTGCTGCTATTGCGCTACGCTGGACCTGGCTGTGCGCCCAAGTGGCCGATCTGGAGATGAAGATACGCCAGCACAACGATGTGTACAACGATCTGTATCGCTCCAAGGGCGATGTGCTGCTCGAGTCAACGCCAGCGCCCAAAAAGGATGTCAGGAGCTGCAATCGACGACGGGGGATTTAGCCGAGCAGTCAGCGACGGAACAGCAGCCAGATTGGCTTTGCAGTCGCACGCGTCCATTGATGTTGTCAGAGTTTCGCAAACGGAAGCTCTTCCAGACCATCAACATGCACACAATATCAAAGAAGGCGGCACGCCCGAGCAACATCAAATGTGGCTGCCAATGGCCGCAAGTGCCGTGCACTTTGTGCACTGGTCGACCGGATCCGACGGCACCGCGAGATCTGCCCGAAACGCTAATGCCGCAGAATCGTGTAGCGCTGCTTGATGCCAGCTATCATCCAGTGCTAAGCTTTCCTGATGGTAAGTGAAGTATTTTCCCTCGCCCCAGTTGAAAAAGTCGAATGTCTAAAAAACGTCTCCTCTTTATGTAGATGTGTGTCAGTCCGTGCATCTGGAGGCGATTAGTCGACAGCCGGATTGGCAGTATCGTGTGATGCGCAGCCAGGCCAAGGCCGTGGTGAAGAGTATGATGAAGGCGGAACGCGAGGCGCTCGCTCTGAGCGGCGGCGGTGGCGGAGCTGCTGGCTCTGGACGACGAACGGGCGATGCAACAGTCAAGCGTCGTTATGTGCGACGTAAGGAGCGCAATAATAATAACAATAGCAGTCGAAACAACACCAATAACAGTAACAACAACAACAGCAACATCAATAATAATAACAACAGCAGCAGCAGTAAAGAAACAACAACGACAACAGAAGCAGCTGCAATAGCACAACAAAGTGGAGGAGGAGGAAGCATCGTGGGATTGGATAGTGGAAACGGTACTGGTACTGCAACTACTTCTTCTTCTTCTACGCCTACTACAACGCCACTTGTGGCCAACAGTAAATTATTGTAAACATTTGACAAATTCGATAATTGTTTATTAACATAAAACAACAACAATTTTGCATCTTTCTCCTTTTTTTCTTTTCTTTTTTATCTTTTCCTTTCGCATTTCTTTTCCTTTCACCTTACACACTCAATATCATCATCATCACCGTCATCATCATTTTACACAAAAACAACAACAACAACTACAAAACAACCACAACGTAACAACGACATCAACAAACGAAACATTTTGTTTTATTTTCGCAAATTTGTTTTTCGTTTCTTCAAAAACTTCCTTGTGGACTGTGCAGCAGCAGCAGCAAACAAAAGGCAGCATCGTCAGTTGGGCAGGACAAGTGGGAACGGCAGCTTAAATTCGCCATTGCCTGATCCAAAGCAGCAGCAGCAAAATCATCAATACAACAACCAGCAACAGCAACACAATCCCTCACTGATCTCCAGCGGCAATGGCGCTAAAAAGTCGCGTAAATCTGTCTCAAAACGGCAACAGCAGCGGCAGCAACAACAATCAGCAAATAACATTAACAACAGACACAACAACTGCAGCGGTGATGATTCCCATTGGGATCAGCAGCAACACAGTCGCCGCAATTCCGCCGAAATTCACGGCCATCGCAATGAACGGTGAGTCGACTCGTATATAAATATTATACAATTGATTAATCTAATTATTATCCCCACACACAGCACTTCAGAGAGACGTCGTCTCGTCTATGATATTGACAACATCGTGATACCATATAGCATGGCCGCCCAGACGCGTGTGGAGATCCTGCCCTACAAGGAGATACCCACACCAAAGTAAGCAAAAGAACCGAAAGAAACATACTTTGAGTAGCTGAAGAGTTAAATACTTGGTAGAAATACCTCAAGTCATAGTTTAAAGAGTGTACATTTGTTTGTTTTATTTGTATTATTGCCCAATCAAATTTCAGTAAAAATTTTAGCCTCCTAGTATTTACCGTTTATAGTTAGGATGAGTGGCGATAGCTGTATCTGTCTTCATTGCATTACATTGTTTAAGAAGATGTAAGAATTGCAGCCTAATAGCATTTAAAGTTTGGACACATGATCAGCTAGTCAATTACTCAGGAAACATATTTTAAATCGTTTTGAATCAATTTGCAGAATAAAGTAATTTGAATTTTGGTAAAGTTTTTATACCCGCTGCCCATAGGGTTGAAGGGTATTATAACTTTGTGCCTCCAATTAATTCACGACCTTTTTGTTTTTGTATATTTTGCACTGTATGGTATATTTTAAATGTATTACTACTATTTACATAGCAAATATACTTTATTAATATAGAAAATATTATATAATTTGATATGTTTTTAGTATTTTTGCAGTATATTAATTTGATATATTTGTAATAAACTTTTGACAATGGGTAGCGGGTATCTCAAAGTCAAGGCCACCCGACTGTAGCTTTCTTACTTGTTTTAAGACATTCTACTCATAATACTATATACTACAAATTCTTGAATGTAATATTAATTGATCTCTTTTTATCTGCAGGTGGCGCATTGTGGATAAAAATAATAAGAGTAATCAACAAAACGCAGCCGGCGAGACACTTAGCAATGGTTGTATCGAAGAGCAAAAAAGAGCAAACGAAAACATTGCCAAAAACATCAACTGAATCAGCAACATCCACAACCAATTCAACTGCAGCTACAGCAACAACAACTTCATCAACAATCTCACCCACAACATCAGCATTGGCAACAACAAGCTCTGATACAAAGGAGCAGAATGAAGCTATTGACAAACCAGTTGCCGGCAAAGTAAATGGCTTGAAACAGGCGAGCAAGAAGAATTCACTAACAGCTACTGGTGACAAGCCGTTGGAGCAGCCACTAAGCAATGGTCTGGTCAATGGCAATGCTTCAAAGCCAACAGAGGATGCAATGCTGAAGCCAGCCACGCCAGTCAATGGCAAAATCAAAAAGCATGGACACAAGTCATCAAAAAAAGATACAAAGGAGCCACCGAGCAAGCGTCCCAAGCTGCAGCTAAAGGAGAAAAACAAGTTAGAGGCGGTGGCAAAGTTGCCATCAGCAGCCGCCGCCACAAACGCTAATGATGAGGAGGAGATCGAAGACACTTCAGATGAAGCGTACATTGTGCGTCATCAGCTTGCGATGCTCGAGGAGAAGCGTCTCTACGAGGCCTATCTCAATTTCCCTGGCAACAGTCGCTCGCGTGCCAATCGTCGGGCCGACAGTCGAGCCGAATCGAGTGGCGCCAACACACCAGATCCAGCCTCACCGGCTGCTTCATTGCTGGCTGGTGTTTCTGCTGCTGCTGGTGCTGATAACGAGAGTGTTCCCTCGCCGTTGGCACAAACGATGCTATACAATCCGCTCGATTCGCTCAATGCTGATGGAGAAACGGGTACGGGAACAAAGCTAACGAAACGTCAAGAACGTCGTCGCACCACATCCCATAAGCTAAAGGAACCAGATCGACGCAGCGCCACGCCAGATGCTAGAGAGGCAAGTACCACTTTGAATTGATTTCCTTACATTACTTAATAAGTTGTATTCCCTGCAATAGTTTCCACGCGAGCCGCCACCATTTGAGCCGCTTGTATTTCCACTATCAGAGGAGACTTATCAGCGCCTGCTAACTGAGTTGCGAGCCGAGCCAAAGGAACAAAAGTTGTTGACATCTTTCAGCAGCACAACAACTTCAAAGCGTGCGAAAAGCAAATCGGTGTCTTCAAATGGCGGAGATGGCAACTCATCTACAGCATCCGGCAGTCGACGCAGCAGTAAGGCCAAGGCCAGCAAGTTGTCCAAGACAACGATAAGGTCTCTGATGACACAGCGTCTGAATGGTGTCAAAAATGCAAAACGCCAGAGTGCGACACGTTTGAATGGAGGCAAAGAACAGCTGCAGCAACATGGTGATTATGACGACGCCAGGGATGATTTTAATCCAGAGGATGACGAAGAGGAGGAAGATGAGCTGTTGCTCGAGGAGGATGATGATTACCATTATCTGGCGCCGCCGCCAGAAGATGAACCATTACCGAAAAGCATTAATGATGACGGCAATCTGTATGATGCGAGCATCGATGCCTATCTCGGCGAACACGATGTGCTCGACGATGAGTTGGCCGAGGATCCGTTTATGGATGATGATCCCAATGATCCGGAATGGAAGCGCAGCATTGGTGTAAGGCACGAGCGTATGCGCAAGCGAGTGTGAGATGGTGAGATAGCGAGAGAGAGAGAGAGAGAGAGAGAAGCTTAGCGAAGGGCGAATAGAAAGTACGAGTAGCGAGAGAAGTAAGCAGCAAGTGAAACCAGTAATCCAATCCAAAGTTAATAAGATCATATATGCAAAATGAATATCATTCGTTCTTATTTTTGTTTTATCAATATTTTGTCAATTTTTTAAGTCGCAGCAAGCAACACACAAATTTTAACTTGTTTTAAACGATTTCGTTTCGTTTATGTTCAGAATGCATCGAGTTTCATACAAAATACAAAAATCGAAGCTAAGCTCGGGAACGCATCAAAAATAGCTATGTTACTAAGTTATTTAGTTATAAAATATATACAAGTGAAGAAGAACACGGCAACCTACACAAACACACAATCACACCCATTCAACACAAACAAACACACAAATCAAAAAAAACTCGTGAAAATATTCAATGTAAATACACAAAATAAAAAAGATAAAGATAAATATAAGAGAAGATATGTATGTATGAAATTTATGAATAATCCTAATAATAACTCTATTTGCTAATGATAATAATATTAACTTAGTTTAACACACACACACACACATACATCCACACTTATATATAAACAAAATACACGCTTGTTAAAAGAAGGAAGGAGAGAAATAAACAAAACCCACTTGGACTACAAGTCGAAAAGTGTGCTACGTTTTAAATATATAAATATATATATATAGCTCTACACTTAAGTATAATTTCTAAAGATAGTTATTATATAGATCGAGCGATCTTTAATATGTTAATGTTGATTTCGATATATACATATATATAATTGCGCACCTACAAACAAAACCACAACAACAACAACAGCTGTAAATTTATGCCGTTTTTTTAAAAAGTACTTTCCCCGAAAAATTTATTAATATTTAATCTATATATTAAAAATTGAATATCTTTAAACAAATATGAAGGATGAACAGCGTCAAATGGATTCATGTATTTAGTTATTTTAGGCGCTTTAATTTGTACTTTTACTTTTTAAACAAACAAAAATAGTTGATAATAGCTATAGACACTTACATTTAAATATATTTCAAGTTTGCTACACTCTCAACACTTACACACAACACTCAACACTCATACACATATACAGGATAATTTTGTTATCCTTTCGAAACTTTAACTACTTTTTTTTTGTTTACTTCAAATTTTTGTATTGCTCTTACGTTTCTTTTTTTTATTATGATCGTAATTAAAACAACCTCACAACATTATGTAGCATTCGTTAATTTTTGGAAAAGTGAAAAATGTGTATATGCAAAAAAAAACTAAGGACATTAAAAAGAAACAAACACAAAATACAAAACTCTATATTCGTAAAAACTAATTAAAAATCAACAAAAAAAAAACAAGCATAAAAAATGCAAAATTGTTTTCTTTTGATCTACAACACATGGTGCTAATAAAAATTCCATAGGGCTGGGATGCGATGCTTTAGTTTCAATTTGCACGCCGACAACGTCGCATCAAAATGCTGGTAAATGTGCCGCATTTTCATTCATAGCAATTCATCTTTCCCTTTACTAGGCAATTTCTGAATTTCTAGCTATTAACTGTTGTTCTGCTCATCTCCATTTTGTGCCAAGTGCATGTGGAAGCTAAGATGGACAGCAACTTGACACCCAATATGCAGTGGGCGTCTGTGGAACGAAAGCTGCAATCGATCAAGCGAGCACAGGAAGACCAACGACGCAAACTACTCCACATCGATCTAAGGCTTAATCAAATGCTCGGCAAGATGATTCACCACATTTATGTGGAGCAACCTGCTAACGTGGAGAGTTACCACAATGCTCTCGGGGCTTGGCAAAATAATTCGTTTAAATTGCTAGAGAATATCAACAAACTGCAGCAGAGTTTAGATCAGAGGGGGGAGCATGACCAGAAACTGTCCGAAATACGTGAATTGCTGACGCAGCAAGCGACGTGCACTGCCCAACTACAACAACAACAACAACAACAGAAAATAGCTACAGAGGAAACGTCCAAAAAGGAATCAAGTACGAACTTGAATTGAAGATAATAAATAAAACACTCACCTGCTCTTTTCGTAGTTTATTTCCAGCCTGCCAAGTCAGATTGCTATGAATTGGATGAGCAGCAACGCATCGATGGTGTCTACAAGTTTCTAGAGCCAGAACTAAATGAAGTGCAACGCGACTTCAATGAACGTTACTGCGCCTTTGCCGCGGACGGTGGTCCAGCTTGGACGGTGATCCAAAGACGCAGCAAGAACATCAACAATTGGGTGCACTTCAATCGCAGTTGGGACGAGTATCGCGCTGGTTTTGGCCACCTGAACAAGGATTTTTGGTTTGGCAATGCGTTCATACATCGCATTGTCTATCGTGATGACTATGTGCTGCGCATTGAACTGGAAGATCACAATGGAGTTGAGACCTGGGCCGAATATGGGTTATTTCGCTTGGACAGCGAAAGTTATAACTATCAGTTGGAGATTGACCAACTGCATGTGAATAGCACGACCAGTGATGCACTCTCGGCTCACAATCATTTGGACTTTCAAGCCAATAAAGGCAACACCATTTGTAATGGTTGGTGGTTTGATGATCAGTGTTTGGCGAAGGAGGAAAATAAAGCCAATTTAAATGGCCATCACATCGCTTGGGGCAACTGGCACAACGAATTCACACTGGATGCATCGCGGATGATGATACGACCGCGTAACATTATTGAAAAACTTAACACCGATGATGAGCTCTGCACGGAGGACTTAATCTAATGTTTAAAACTGTCTAAACGATAAATGAATAAGAGTATTCGCAGTATTCCACGTATGGGGAGATTGAGATATTTTGGTACCGAAATGAACGTTACCGCCGTGGATTTGATACCAAAGTATTGCTGCTGAACTCAGCCAGAGTCGAGTAAAGTATCGGTATATGTAGTAGGTTGTTGATAAATAATAAATAATTTTCATTTTATTGCACGTAATAACATAATTTGTTATCTTACACAGTTTTATAACATAATTTAATTTAGCAAAATTGATAATAAATTTAAAAATGTTAGTAAACTGAGTAGTATTGAAGTTTAAATATCTTTTAAATCTAAATCTATAGCAAAGCAAACCTGTTTAGTATTTTATGCATTTAATGCGGCGCATTTTTACTCTTTCGACAATCGGTCACACAGTCATTCCGACGTTGTTCGTGTGTGCGTGCGAGTGCGACAGCAGTACACGGCCTAGTGCAGCGCGACTTGCAGCAAAGAAGAAAAATTAAAAGAAGTTGTATAGTTTTTACAAAGAAAGAAAAGTATCTGTCGTTTGTGTGTGTAGAAAACTAAAAATGGCACAAAGCAAAGGCATCGAATAAAAGTGAAGTTTTTGCGGCACAGGCAACAAAATAATTGAAACAACATTTAACCAGCCATACAAAAGGGAAAGAACAAGACGCTACCGCGGCCACTCCTTTTGTGCCCGTCGTTCGTTGTCTCGTTCCAGAAAAATGTGTGTGTGTGTGCGTGCGTGCGTGTGAGTGAGTATTTCGTGCTACGTCCGTGCGTGTGTGTATGTTTGTGTGTGGTAATTGAAAAATTGTGATTAGGAGTGCATAAATTAAAAAGTAGTAGAATTAATTGCATTCATTAGACAAGTGAGTAGCCAATAAAAAGTGAAAATTCTACGCTGCGCACACGAAACAATAACAAGAAAAATGGCAAATATGATGTTTTATTGTGTCTGCAAAAGCTCAAGCGAAGTTAACTAAAGAGAGAGATAAGCGAACGAACGTTAAACATAGACACGCATACACACAAATACATATACATAGAGTGACACACACTTATAAAGACATACAGCAGCGGAGCACAGCGTGCGTGTGTGTTTATGACTCACGGCTGGCCCTGTGAGCAGTTAGCAAGTGCAAGCAAGACAGCAAAAGCGTGAGCAACGAGTGTGCAAACGAGATACGAGATACGTTGCTACCTACGCCAACAACAACGACAACAAAATCGCTGCCGTTTCTGCTGCCGCGCTTCAATAGAATTTCCCAAAGCAGTTGTTGAGCGCGACTAATCGCATTTGAAGAAAATTCCAACGTAGCAAGCAGAAGCAACAGACAGAGGACAAACCCGTAAATAGAAAAAAAAAGGAAAAGGAAAATATCACGATCATGAGTTTCACGAAGTGGTTCAAGAAGAAGGAGCAAATCTCCGAGATTGGCGCACCAACAAATTTCCAAAGGCACTTCCATGTCTCCCGCAACCAGGAGACGGGCGATCTCGAAGGTCTGCCCACACCATGGGTGCGTCTGATGAATACACAGATCACCCGCGATGAGCAGGACAAGAATCCGGATGCAGCGTATCACGCGGTCAAATACTATAATTACTCAATCAAGAAGAAGGAGCAAGAGGTGTTTAAGCCCTTCATCACGGAGGATGTGATACACGAGGAGTCCAAAGAGATTGACAACTATGTCAACTACAAGAACAAACACAAGTCGCAGGACATTGATAAGTCCTCCGATGACGATGGCAGTGGTAACTCCACGACCACTGAGACGAGCAGCAGCGGCTGCGGCAGCTCTGCGGCGCACAGCAACAGCAGCAGTCTGAACGATAGCAGTCAACAGTCATTGATACCGTTGGATGCTTTAAACGATGTGATCAAGGAACTGGAATCCAATTTGGGCCGTGATACGCTTAAGCCAGTACCGAGGTCGACGTCGACAGCGGGAAGCAACAGCAGCGGCTTAGAGCCGCCACCCGTGCCGCCCAAGAAGTCATCGCAGCACATGCAGCCACAGTTGAAGCCACAGATTAAGCCAAAGCCACACAGTGTGACACAGCAAAAGTTCCAGCGCATATCCGATCTGCGTGCCATCGATGGCCACGATGATGCAACACAACAGCATAAGATCAACACGGACACGATCATTATAAAGCCAGCGCCCGCTGGCGGCACCAACAATGACACATCGGAGGATGCGCCTGAGGAGACGATATTGCGCCGCTCGAAGGAGAAACGGGCGCATAAAACCGATTCAGAGATCTATGAAGAGCTGCGCGCCATCTGTAATCCTGAGGATCCCCGCGAACGTTACAAAACCACCCAGGAGGTGGGCAAGGGAGCCTCGGGCATTGTATTTATTGCCGGCGATCTGCAGTCCGAGTCCCAAGTGGCTGTCAAAACGATCGAGATGAAGAATCAATCGTCCAAGGATCTCATACTCACAGAAATTCGTGTGCTCAAGGATTTTAATCACAAGAACTTGGTCAATTTCCTTGACGCCTATCTGCTAGAGCCCGAGGATCAGCTCTGGGTGGTCATGGAATACATGGATGGTGGTCCACTCACTGATGTTGTCACCGAGACGGTGATGAAGGAGCGTCAAATCGCCTGCGTCTGTCGGGAGGTGTTATATGCCATCAGTTTTCTGCATGCCAAGGGCATCATACATCGCGACATCAAGTCTGATAATGTGTTGCTGGGCATGGATGGTTCCGTGAAAGTAACGGACTTTGGTTTTTGCGCCAACATCGAGGGAGATGAGAAGCGTCAGACTATGGTTGGGACGCCGTATTGGATGGCACCTGAGGTGGTGACGCGAAAGAAATATGGCAAGAAGGTAGACATTTGGTCCATCGGCATTATGGCCATAGAAATGATCGAAGGACAGCCGCCATATCTGTATGAGACGCCACTGCGTGCTCTCTACCTGATTGCCGCCAATGGCCGGCCCGACATTAAGAGCTGGGACAAATTGAGTCCAAGTCTGCAGGATTTCCTCGATCGTTGTCTGCAGGTCGAGGTGGATCGAAGGGCCACAGCCGATGAACTGCTGAAGCATCCGTTCCTCGATGATTGCAGCGAGGTGAAGGCGCTGGTGCCCAACATCAAGGCGGCCAAGAAGGTGTTGCGTCGTAACGTATAGTTAATGTGCAATCAACATCATCGAGCGGCCAGGCTGCTCTATGCGTGATGTGATCCATGAATGGATGGTCAACTCCTCTCCTCCTTCCCAAACTAAAACTTCATCACTCCGCTTTTTCCTTGGATATTTTGGAGGAGAATGTGTGTAAATTAAAACTGGAATAAAATGCTGATAAAAGTCTTTCACAATTACAATAAACAACAACAACAAAAGGAGCAATGAAAACAAAAAAAAAAATTTTTACAACCAAAACCACAATTCTTGTACATCGCGGGTCGATAACACCGTTAATTGGTAAGTATCAACGAAATTGAAAGTATTTTGTAAGAAGAAATATATTGGAAAACAACATGAGTTTTCGAATTGTAAAACCCAAAAAAATGTTTTGAGAAAAGAACAAAATACCATTAAGTAATCCCATAAAATGTTGTTTTTTTTATTACATTTAATGATCAATATATCATCACTAATCGTTGTATATACTAACTATACTGATAGCGCAGTGTTTTGCTATCTTAATATGTCATAATCATAAAGTACCTGCAAAAGAAAACCCCCAAAGCAACTTAAATGCATTTTAACCAATCAGAACTAATGAAGTTGTGAAATTTCTTGTCGATCTTGACAATTGTCTACCATTTACTTGAATGCAAATGGAAGTGTTTGCTCCTTTTGTAAATGCTATTCTAGCTTTGACTTGAAGTTGGATTAATTTTTATTAGTATATTTCAGATGGTACATTTGTTGTTTAATGAAACACTGTATCAAGGCACATTTTCCTAAGTCTAAAATCAGAAATTTTAAATAGTACAACCCTAAAATATTTGACACAACAAAAAAATTGACAAATTTTGGATACGTTTTAATTTTTTCAACTCATTTTTAACTAAAAATAAATCTAGGTAGTTGTTCATTTCAAGTTTTTATTTAAAAGTTAGACCGCAACTATTTTTTCCGATCTTTGGAAAACCAATACATTTTTTCTTTAGAGAAAATCTATAAAAATGAATAATCTTTAATTATTTTTATACAAACCACTTAATCGAATATGATGTATTTTCCAATATTAAACCGAGTGGTTTCTTTATGTGGAAAGAAAACGAACTATAAAAAAGAACCCTCAATTAAAATAGATTTGTTAAGATATGAAATTGCTAATCAAGATACCTTTGTACAAAACAATTGACAAAAGAAATGTGGGAATAAGTACAATATTTTATCCCTATGAAAAGAACTTTTGTTAAAACAACTGAGAGGCAACAACTAATCACCTTTAAGTATAAAACTGCTAATCAAATCGAGAGTCGAGTCGAGTGTGTGCAATCTTGTCGCATATCGATTGTGAACCAACGCAAAACGTTGACAAGAAACCGAAACTGGTTTAGTAGTTCAATGGAAATTGACAATTCAAATCTTTCTCATCAGGCGATGAATGAATGCTGCTTGTTTTTGTGTAAAGTGGAAGGGAATTGTGGAGACACGTTGTACAAATTTAATGACCTGCTCTATAATCAACTAAAAATTGTGAAACAGAAAAAGAGTTTAAATTTCGATCAAGGTCTCATGATTGTATTTGCTTTTGTTTACGACGATCATACGCAATTTGCATGTGAATCATCTTTGTACATCATATATTTGTATTTAAAATAATTTGCTTACTAATTCGTATTTAAATGTGTGCGTACTGCTCCTTTCATGCTATCTATACTCGATTAAAAACGATAACAGCGATTATACTCCAGTAAGAGCATTAAAGCTTCGTCTTGAGCTTTTGAGTTCAAGAGCAAAAACAACACTAACACTTGGTTGTATTTTGTTGCTGAACTAGCAAAAGCCCATTGAAAAGTAGTACATACACAAGCACACTCAAACATGCGAAATGTGAAGCAACAACAATTACGTATGTGAGTGAAGCCAACGCCATTTCATACGCTTGTTCGCATTTCCTGTTGGACAGCGAAGAAAAGACTTGGAATATTGCTTTGTCTGCCAAAAAGCGTAAAAAAATATTCATAATACAAAAAAAAAACTTCAATTCACACAGCAGCAGCGTAGCACAGCAACACCTACACACTTATACGCTTGTAATCAAGCTCAGTATTTTTGCCTTATCAACAAACACTTCACTTACACATACATCTAAACATATGTATACTAAGCTGTCATGAAACCCCGCAATGGACGTTGCTTTTTTTTATGTTTTTCTATTCTTTTTATTTTTATCAAATTCTTAGAACATTTTTTATAAGAATTTAAGTTGATTCTGATAAGATGGCAAAAACTTGCGACGCGATCACTGTCTGTTTTTCTGCCTGCTTGGCAGTGTTGCTGTGCAGCTAATTGTAGTTACAGTAGTCAATTTCTCTGCTATTGTCTCTTTTCATTTTGTTCATTCTTTCCGTTTTGTTGTCTGCATTTTTTCTTCACTCACCGCCTTCCACTTATTGAATTTAATTGCTTGTGCAGTGGCGACGACGACGACGCCGCTACTGACTGCTATGAGCGACGGGGACGGACGACAGCCGTCACATTGCGCTATTTATACGCTCTCACTTACACTTACACTGTTGTTACTGTGTAACGCTATCTCTCTCTTTCAAGCTGTCTGTCCCGCTTCCTTTTTTACTCACTCCCCCACTCTCAGTGTGAGTGTGCGTGCACTTTTCTACCGGATCTCTGGCTGTTTATTTGTTTATATTAGCAGCGGCAAATACTTTTGCTTTCCGTCGTACTCCCAAAGAGGGGAGAAAAGGCAGAGCGGCAGTTGTGTGTGTATGTGTGTTTAGTGAGTGTCACTTTCTGATCGGCAAAGTTTCATTTTGTTGCTTTTTATGCGGATACATTTTGAGCTTTTGTGTGCCAAATGTCTTAACAGAGGCGATAACAAACAACAACAATAACAATAGCTGGCAGTGACACCAGCAGCAGCAACAGCGCAGCGGCAATACAATGAATAATCATTTTGCAAATATTTAACTCAGGAAATCAATATGGGCTTTTAAATTGCATGTGCCCTACACAAGTACATACATACATACAAACAGAGAAATGTCATTTGTATGTGTGCGTTTCCAGTTTTCTTGCGGCGACTGCTGCTGCTGCAGTTGCATGCTGCCTTTCTGCTGGCTGCTGCTGCTGGGAGTGGCACTGTTGGGGCCAAAGTACAATTTCAATTTCATGCGTGTGCCTTGTGAAATGCCCTAAGGCACTCATACACATGTGCAAATAAAAAGAATACATATACACATGCTTTCGTATATATGTGTTTGTGTGTTTATGCAGATAGTTTGCGCCTGTTTCGCCACCGACATTGAACGGACGCCATTCGTGTCTGTAAATGTATGTGCTGTATTACACATGGATACAAGCAACTACATAAGTATTTGTGTCTGTTATTTGTATTTGCCTAGACGAACGCCCAAAACAAAAACGAAAAAAAAAACACGCAATGACTAAACCCATTTCTTTGGTGCGTTTCGTTCGATTTGGAACTTTTAGCGTCCAATCCCACCGCAATGATAATTTCACCTTGCGCGCAAAAGGTTTTACGTTTTGGTTTTTCTGTTTCTGTTTTGGCTTTGTTTCGTTTATTGAACCACATGAGTCTCATGCCTTTGGCTCTGCTTGCTTGTTGTTGTTTTTGTTGATACGCGGAATTGAGTGTAGATGGATGATTCACTCGTTATATATTTTTGGGGTGGGGAGGGAGAATTTCGTGTGGCGAGCTCGTTTTTCATAACAAACATGGCAGCGGTCGACCTCCATTCCCACCACCCCCGCCTTCATCTATGGTTCGTTTGTTGTTACATTTTGTGCGACATTTTGCATATGCATCACGCAAAAGCCCAACAGTATAATAATTATATGTAATACACAAATTTCGTAGGCATTACGTACATCTGATATTATAGAGTGGAGTGGAGTGCTTTGAATTTTGCAAAGAAAAAAACACTCATCCAACAATTGCACATTGTTTTATTGTGGTGACTTGTTCAACATGTTCCACATGCACTCCACATGACACAATACACAACGCGACAGCTATACAGTCAATGAGCTTTCATAGCGGTTTTTATATTTGCAATGATATTTGTGCTGTGGATCTTGGGCACACTTGGTACTCAAAAGTGGAGCATGGCGCTGTTTTCGAGGCATAAATCAGATGCCGCTGCCTTTTGTTCCCATTTGCATAAATATAAAAAAAAACTACAGATAATTGCCGACATAACTGTGTTTATACCGCGCACTTAAAATGTGTAATGAGAGTGTATAGTCGACTATATCAAATGTGTTGCGAAATTCTTACTTGATAAACAGAGAGAGAGAGAGGGAGTGAAATGCGTTTGTTTTCGTTTGAAAAGCTCTGTGGACTCTGTTGATTGTTGGTGATCAAAGCCGAGCTTACGAGTGTGTATGGTACGTGAGCACATTTAAGAATGAGTATTTCGTGACGTTAAATCGATATTTGTTTTATTTTTAAATTGAATTGAGGATATGTAAATCACGTAAAGAAATTAGAATGGGAATAATACGGCAAATGCACTTCCGTAATGTTTTTTTTTTTTGTCAATGGAAAATTGTTGTTGTTATGAAGTGTGCGAGAGCGAGAAGAGCGAGTCGAGTCTTATCTGAGGAACCATAAATAAAAATACAAAAAACTACTTGTGTAACAAACAATGGGAGACGAGCTTCGAGAGTGGCACGGCCAGAAATGTCGCTGGGATTTTTCATTGAAATTTAAGCGTGACTTTAGCGCGGGCGCTTCACATGCCGATAAATACGCATACACATGAATGCAAGCATATGTACAATCCCTCACACACACATAAATATATCGTATACATAAATTCATACATACATATAAACAATTATTGCGCTGATAATTGACTGTGGGCATTCCCAGCAAGCAATTTGAACGTTTTCTGACAGTTTTCTGATAGTTTTTTATGAGCATTTTACATCATAAAGTGCCCAAAAAAGAGTCCGGAAAGAGCGTTTTTTCCGTGAAAACGGTCGCACTTTAAGAGGGCAATTTCTGAGTCTAATATGACTCTTTTTTGACACAGAAATAAGTGCTTTCACCCTCCTAATCAAGCATTGAAAACGCTCAGAAAATACTCATAAAAGTATAATTTTTAGGCACTTAAATCGCACCGAAAAAATTCTTATCGGACTCGTTTTGGTTTATACAATCGTGTGGATAAATTGATCTTTATATAATTTTTATTTAATTCAACAAATTACAATATTAGAAAAATATAAAGAATTTGAAGAAAAATTTAAAAATAATTGAAATATTATAAAGTTAGGATTTCAAATTCACAGTTTTATGAAGAACTTAGCATTATTAACTTAACGTATATTTTATATTTTAATTGTTCACTAATCACGACCGACTTGCAAGGCACGTAATGCAGAAACTAAATAAATGTTTTGTGATCTCGATTATCGCAAATCTGCATTCCGTTATTTTAAGCGCTGTTTTAACTCAGTTCTTACTTAACTTAACTCCGAATATGCTCAGACAATAGACCATTTTATGAGTCGATGTTTAGAATGCACTGATTGCGCTCCGAAAACGATCTTATTTATGTGCCTACTCAGAAAACACTCTTAAAATCGGCTCTTTTTGGACACATAATTTAGAGCCCTCCTAACTTTGCTTGCTGGGTTGTGACGCGCGCTCGCTCTCATCGCCAACAACAAAAATGACAAGACGGTCAAAAAAAAAAGAAAAATAATAACAAGGCGACTTTTGTGTTTTGTATGCCACATACCGTGCACTTGCTAATAAAACGACCTGTTGCGCTTAGCGGCCTGTAAAAATTATTAATAATAATACAACAACTAACATACCCCTACATATATAATATATGTACTTAAATAGATTCAACTAAACATGAGGAAAATACGATTTTAATTATGCAGAAAGCGGGCAAGCAAAGCCGTGAAATCGCATAACTCGCCGTAATGCCGCTGCCCACAATTGCAATGCACCCGAGCTCTTCTTCTTCTCCGTCCCCATCAATGCCATTCGGCCTGAATGTCTAACATGATACTTTGTTGTTAAATTTTATATGATACATACGTTTTCTTTCTGTTGTTTTTTTTTTTTTGTTGTTCACTCTGGTAACCTAATCAGCTGCGTCGATATCTTAATCGCACTGATAAAGAGGCAATTGATAAGACAAGCGAAATGAGTACTTGATTGGCGAGTCGAATAGTTGCTTGGCTATTTTCAACAATTTCGGCTACACAATACTTGCATGCGAGTATGTGTGTGTCTTTGGTCAGGGCTCATTGAAATTATGCAATGCTTATCGTAATTAATAAAGGTCGAAATGTTAATTGAAACAAAGTTCAAGAGTACTCGCATACATACATCTCTATAAATATATGTGTATGTCTCCTCCCTCTGTATTTGCTTAAGCTGTTCAATAGCTACATGAAAGCGATTGTGTTTGTGCAGACATTGATGCAAATATTTACCCTTAAGCTGAGTTTGGGGCGAGACACAAAAACCGATGTAAAAGCAATGCAAAAAATCAGTAGTGTGTTTGAATTGCCGTATATAAATCGAACTTTAAATGCAATACAGGAGAAAAATGGAAATATTAAGGTGTCTTAATATAAACTTAAACAGGTAGAGAGTATGCTGACTCAAAGATAAAAATATAATTTCTGATAAGCAACACGTTTATTTGCCTTTGATATAAAAATACTATAAAATGACTCATAGACTTTTTGTAATCGATACACGTAAATTAGCTTCAGCTCTCACAGAATTGCACATCACTAATGTTAAACTCTTTTGTTTTGATTTTTCGTTTACAGCAACTGCAGCAGGTGACAAATGTAACCAGAGCTTCTAACAGTAGCAACAACAAAATTGCGAGGTGGATTGCAGCGACGTCGCAGCGGGAGCATCGTCTTAAACAACAACAAAAGCTGGCATGAAGTTTTGTTTTGGTATAGATTAGAAGGAAGCCGGCCGAAAGTTGTGCAGTTATTTGACTGTGTTTTGCTTTTTATTTTGCCTGAGACATACGATATACATATGCATATACACATACATACATCTATAGATACTTACATATTAAGTATATATGACTGGCTGAGTGTGCCCACAGTGTATACCCTCTAACGGTATATTCTAAGAATACGATTTAAATTACAATTATGATAACGATACAATAGATTAATTATGTTTCAATGTATGCCTGCACACACACACGTATTGTTAAGTGGACAGTAAATGGATAAATGTTTACATAGTATATACATATACATAAATGTGATTTAAGCGATTTTATCAAAGCTGCATTATGCAATTCTACATAAAATTCGTCGTAGTCTCTAAGTGAAACAACTAAAAAACACAACAAACAAATTAAACATGCAATACTTGTTGTAAATTACCAAAAAAAAAAAGATAAAGAAAATAAGATGATAAAATGGAAACTATATTAAAATGTAACAAGTGGAAATGAGTGTGTAACAACTTGTTACTAACAAGTGCCATTAGGACTTAGCTAGCAGCAGTGAGTGACACAACAAGAAAAACAAAAACAAATAATAAAAAACAACGATAAACAATTCCGTAGAAATTCGTATTACCAATCTTAATAATTAGCAGCATTCATTACCTTCTAAAGAAGTATTACAGATCAAAACTATACCCCAAAAGTTCTTTTTTAAATGTTGACAAAAGAGTTCTATATTCCATTTAAACTAGTACAAAACACAAAAATACTAAGACTAACATAACCGGAAAAACAGTTGTCGAAATTCAAGTTTGCTAAGAATTGCCCAAACATAAGAAAAAATTGACTGCCATAAAAAGAAATGCGCACAAATTATGAATACATATACAATATCAATTAGAGAATTGAGTAACGACAAAAAAGAACGGTAACGTGTGTGTCAAAAACTGAATGATAATTCTATGTAGATTTTATATTGTATACAAAACAATATTGTAGAATTGAGGCACATAACTAAGTAGTTCCCATGGAAAATTTTTGTGCAGATGCCAAATACAAAAACAAAAGCGAAATGAATAAACATAGCAAGAGCGGAAGCAGAGAAGTGAAAGGAATTGTGAAAAGTTAAAGCATAAAACCTTAGCCAAAATCGAGTCTTCGTCGAGTTTACGTTTTGGCCTTTTCGATTTAGTTGAAATATATTATGCTCTTTCCAATCAAAGTCCGATTTTTTCTCCAATTGCAAAACTAGTCTCTTAAATAATCAGTGTTTTGGAAAGAGTATTGATATCTTCGGTGCGCCGATGCCTAGCTTTGTTTACTTGTTAATATACAAATCAAATGATATACAATTATTTTTTATGAGTAGCTTATTAGTAGAGGTTTTTAACTCGTTTCCACACAAATCCGACCGTCACAGATTTCATATTGCGATATTAGTAGCTATCGACTGCTGCTGCAAAACGGTCATAGTTAAATTTTTAAAATCCTATTTTAATGTAATTGAAGGTATGCAAAAAAATAGTTAATTCAAGCATAGCAAGGGAAACAGTGAAAATCAATTTCATTGCGATAACACTTCCAAAATGTCTGCCATTTCTAACGATAACTTTTTCTATCGTCCTTTTAGTATTTTTAACCGATTAAAACTCACGTTTCTCTTGCAACACATTTGAACAGCGACCAGAGATCTTATCAGATTCAGATTAGTAAATGTGCAACACATTCAGCAAAATATTAAGTACGTAATGCGTTTTTGCATAATTTAGAGCTTATATAAAAGGAAATTTGGTTATTGGCTTATGGTATTAATTATTATTAGAAAAAGGCAAAACAACGAACGCATAAGTATTTTCGGATATATTTGCAGTTAGGAAAAGTATTCTGAGCCAGTTTTGCTGGCATCAAAACGGAGACATACCCGAACATACATAATCGCAAGCGCATTTAAAACAAAATTATTAACGAACTTGTAAGTTTAAACACACAACAAAAAGGCAATGATTACAATTAACGAAAAGAAACGAAACTTAAGTCTTTATATGGTAGAATAAATTTTTATACGCAATTTTTATTGCAAATTGTAAAAAAAAACACTATAAACAAAAGAGAAATATGAAGGAAAAGGAACTATGAATTATGCGAAAAAAAAAACTGTATGTCATCCAAGAAATTTTTATAAATCCTTTATCCGTTGTATTCGTAACTTATGAAAAACAAAAACAAAAAAACCAACATGCAAATTATAAATAGTATATATACAATATATTAAAAATACATACGACAATTGGCGCTATTTCAATTAAATGTAGTTAAAATACCTAAATATTATGCATATACATACAAATACTTCAAAACGGAAATAACGAACACATGTGTAAAATATGCTTTATCCAAGATTGTTAATTTGTTTTCTTTTTGCTCATCATGCTTGGTTCACTTTCGTTTTGCACAGAAATTCCACACACACACAATAAGTTGAATGCATTTTTTGCAATTTACTTTGCATAACTAAGTCGTAATCGTACATTACATTTATCTATACACATATTTTAATTGTAATAATTCAAATTATTTTTGCAATTTATTATTAAACATTTATTTTACAAAACACTGATGAGCTGATAGTATGAGAAATTGAGTATACATATATAAATACAATATATATATTTAGTTATAATCTATTATATAGACTCTATACGCACACCCACTACGATTATTATTAAATTAACCGCTATCAGAAGATCACTTCCGTACAGTGATTTACAATTTTATACGCACAATTGTATGTATTATTTTAGTTTGCACTGTCATTTTTATTTTGTGTTGTTAAATATATCGTTATTTACTTATTCGACCAAAGCACTTTATTCTTTTACTACACCCCCAAGTGTTGTTACATTAAGCAATTGGAAATGCTTTTTCAATTTTTATAAGATTAACGTTAAAGTTCGGTACATTTGAAGTTGTTGGATAATTAGAAGGGTACATGTTACAGCATCTGGTTTTATTGGTATAAAAAGTGGTACATTTGTACCATGGTCGGTATATTTATACCAAAAGTGGTACATTTTAAAAGTATAAGATAGGAATGCCACCCAACTGATGAATTTCGATTTGTTTGAAGACAACATTTTGTACAACATAGAAAATATGTTTATCTACAATATGGTAAGCAATTTGTCAGTGTCTATAGCCAAATATCTTCGCGATATTTGCCCAGCGCACGCAGCTCCTTTATCTTTTCCAATGCCGTCCTCTCATCCAGTTGCAGGACACGTTGCAGACTGCCTCTCACAGTCTCCTCGATGGACTTGGATATTTTCGCGCCATCCGCACAAATGTACATCACGGTCGATGGTTGCAGTAGCAGATCAACAAGTTCCGCTGCATCTTTTTCGAGCAAGTCCTGCACATATTTTGGTTCATCGTCCGTTGAAGTTCGAGAATAACAAACGCGGAAACGTTGCAACACTGAAGTTGCTTCCCAGTGGCTTAGTTGCTGTTGCTTTAGAACAGCTTGCGGTGTTTTAGCCCCCACATAAAGCCAAGTTTGTCCAGTGCTCTTTGCTTCACTAAGCTCCTTGTGAGCCAAAAATCCAAGGAATGGAGCAAGCGCTGTGCCAACTGCTATTAGAATTTGATTGCCTGGTAGCTCGGCAGCTGTGAATCGAAAGCTGTTCTGTGTGCGTGGATACACAAACAACTTGGCCACTTGCTGCTCCTTAATTAGTGATAGTTTTGCGTCCAGCATGCTAGTTGTTACACCAGGTTTCTTGTCAAGAATTGAGTAAATGATCCGCACTTGCTTTGTGTATTCCAGAGGACTGTTGGCTATAGAATAAGGACGTGGCAGTAGACGCGGCAAATGCTCCACTAGCAACGCTAGTGTTGGCACGCAGCTCTCGCAAATGTCGAGCAGCTGCATCAAGCACAGGCCGCGCTCCAATATGAGCGATTGGTAATGAGCGACGCCTTGTTTGGCGGAGAGACTGTCCAGAAAAGCACGTTCCTTGACATCGCTGGTACAATTGCCCAACGCACTGAGGAACTGCTTCTGCGGCACTCCATAGAGATTAAGATAGAAGGTGAAGATCTCACGAGGAGTTGCTGATGTTGGTACATAAACGGGCACTTTAGCAGTCTTCTTAGTACATTTGGGAACTAATCGAACATAACAAGTGGTGTCCGCTTGCTCAGTCAAGTTGAGGCGTTGCAGAAGCTTTGCTACCACATTGGAATTATTGCTGGGCAACACGGCCAGTATATCTCCGGGATCGTAGTTCAGCTCAGCCAGTGGTGTCAGGTCCAGAGTTAACTCAACTACACGTTTCGTTTCGGTAGCTGTATCGGCGGACACGAGTTCTTGGGCATCGATTATGTGCACAGCTGTGGGTTTGTAATTATCACGTGCGAATGGAAACTTTAACTTCTCATCGTAGTCTGGTTGAGCACATGGCTTAGACTGCAACATATGAAGCTTTATGATAGGTATTTTAAAGTACATGACATCACTTACCTGTTTTGGATCGGTAAAGACCACTTCAAGATTACTTTCCAGTGGCTTGGCTGCAACATACTCAGTCAACGTATAGGCGGCAATATCCAAAACAATTGGATTATCCAGTTGATCGGCGTCGCCCATCGTCAGAAATGTGTGACCATAACAACATTTCTACAATATACGTTAGAAGATATACCAAACAAAATACAGAAAATACAAAAATTACCACATGATTTCACTTCAGAAAAATACGGAATTGAAAAAAGTAACGGTTATTTTGCATACGAATTGAAGTATTAAATTAAATACAATAAATATACTATGAAACAGTCCTCCAATAATATTTATTTCCCCCCGACGCCTTGGCAACTCTGTTGCGGTGTGACTGCATTTTAGGCAGCACGACAATCAGTGCCAGCTTTTAGGGTGACCTGACTGCCAAAATTAAAGAAAGAAGAGTTAACCTGCACTGGAGACGCACAATAAATAATACGAATCATCACAGACAGCCGATTAAACATTTCGGAGAAAACATTGTAAAATTGTATAAAGTCTACACAGCATGACAGAAAAAACAAGTAGCGAAGACGAGTTCCATGATGCGCTCAGCGAACCAAATCCATCCGTAGAAAAAGTTTTAACAACAGCGCCAGAAAATGAGAAATTAATCGAGGACATCATAAAGAAGAACAGCGATTTACGACTAGACGCGGATGACGATGATGAGGAGGGTGCTGCTGGTGGCAAAAGTGACGTCGACGACGACGATAAAAAGGAATTTTACAACCCGATGGCGAGTTAAGCATTGAAGAATTACAGGAACAAGAAAAAGGTTTGAGTTCCGAGGCGTTGGAAGCAAATAAAGAAAAGGCAGCGAAACTAAAGCTGGAGGGAAATGAATTCTTTAAGAATGAGGAGGCGTTGCGCGCTGTGGAAGTTTATACGGAAGCACTCAACATTTGTCCTTCAGCAAACAGCAAAGAACGTGCCGTGTTATTTGGCAATCGGGCTGCAGCCAAAATGAAGCTGTCATCGAATAAATCGGCCATTGACGATTGCACCAAAGCCATTGAACTCTATCCTGAATATGTGCGGGCGTTATTAAGGTATGTGTATTTACTAATTTAATAATTAAAAGTAATAACCGTAATCTTTGAAATAGGCGCGCAAAGCTTTATGAAGGTGAAGATAGACTGGACGAAGCTTTGACGGATTATAAGAGCGTCTATGAAATTGATCCAGGACAGCGGGAAGCTCGTGAAGCAAAAATGCGACTACCACCGCTGATCAATGAGCGCAATGAGAAGCTCAAAACCGAAATGATGTCGAGCCTAAAGGATTTGGGCAACATGATATTGAAACCATTTGGTTTGTCCACTGCGAATTTCCAAATGCAACAGGATCCCAATTCCGGTTCATATTCCATTAATTTTAATCAGAAGAATAATAGTTAGTATGGAATGCAGTAACGTCGTGATGTTTGTTAAATGCTGAGCAATTTTGGAGATGAAAGAAAACATTTAAAATGCTTGTTGAATGTGTTTTTGTTGAGTGGGACGAATCAGCTGATTGGGTTGGAGTTGCTGCAGTGTGACCGACCATTCTCTGTATGAACCTGCAGTCAGTGTGACCTGACACGCGCATAAAACAGCTGGTTATTGACACCTGCTGTCTTCGCTGTGACGAAAACTTGAAAAGAAGAAGCAGAGTTCGTTTATAGAAAATTGGGATAATTATTTTACTTTTTTGCAAAATTACAAAATTCACATCGTTGCAGCTTGCAAAACATTTGCAACTTTGGGGCTACTCATCGTGAGTTGTGCGGTGAAAATCTGCCGAACTCCTCAAGTGCCAATGACAACGTCGTATTGGAATGCCTTTTGTGTTGTGTTATGACGCTGTGAAATAATAAATTAGTAAATCAATTGCATAGCTATTATTAGCACATTGAATGCGTCCCAGTTGCATTTGACAGTTAATGTGTAGCATAGCACCCGACACATAATTATGTTTCGCAGTCGAAGCTGGTTCGGCGGCCCTTGGGGTGGACGCCCCAAAAATCGTCTGTCGTTGGAGCACCTGAAGTACCTGTATAGCATTTTGGAGAAGAACACCACGGTGTCGGAAAGTAATCGTGGGTTGCTGGTTGAATCACTGCGCTGCATTGCCGAGATACTCATCTGGGGCGATCAACATGATTCGCTGGTCTTTGAGTAAGTCTTTTGTTCGCATAATTACAATGATCAAATGATGTCATTCTGCTTTCTTTTCTAGTTTCTTCTTGGAGAAGAATATGCTTTCGTATTTCCTGCACATTATGCGTCAGAAGAGCGGCGGTTCCAGTTTTGTTTGCGTTCAGCTGCTGCAGACTCTTAACATACTCTTCGAGAACATACGCAATGAGACTTCCTTGTGTAGGCTTAAAGGATTTGTTTATAATGTTGTAGTATAATAGTGCCTTTTATTTTGTAGATTACTTGCTGAGCAATAACCATGTCAACTCCATTATGGTACACAAGTTCGATTTCTCAGACGAGGATGTTATGGGCTATTACATACTCTTTCTGAAGACATTGAGTCTTAAGCTGAACACACACACTATACACTTTTTCTACAATGAGGTGCGTTCTCATTGTTGTTGCAAAAAAAGTTGAAATAATGTTAGAATATTTTTTAATGCTACAATTGGTTCGTGTCATTAATGATCTTAAGTAGCAAGAACCTTTTTATACATATACATTTACTTATTAATAACGTATTTATTTAATTTTCTTGTGCAGCACACGAATGACTTTCCACTCTACACGGAGGCAATAAAATTCTTCAACCATCCGGAGTCCATGGTGCGTATTGCGGTGCGCACAATATCCTTAAACGTCTACAAGGTGCAAAATGATAGCATGTTGCGTTTTATTCGCGATAAGTGAGTAGAATAGTTAGATCTTTATATATTTAATTTACAATCGCACCTCTTCTTGCAGAACTGCTGCGCCGTATTTCAGCAACTTGGTCTGGTTCATTGGAAAACACATCCTGGAGCTGGACACCTGTGTGCGCACAGATATCGAGTCAGTAGTGATCGTCCTGCTTAATGTACATCTTAACATATTTTCCTGTACTTTTTGCAGTCACCAGTCGAACCAAAAGCTATCAAATTTGGTGGCCGAACATCTCGATCACTTGCATTATTTGAGTGATATATTGCTGCTGGACATCAAGGATCTGAATGCTGTGCTCACCGAACATCTACTGCATAAGCTTTTTGTACCTTTGTATATATTTTCGCTGACACCAGCGCCTCCTCCGCCCTCCCTTGCCGTCGTCACACAGAATTTAGCTGCTGTGTTGAATCGCAATGTGGATATTGATATCCAGGAGATGCACAATCCACGAGTGAGTTCTATTGTCGCACTCTACCTTCTATCGCTAGTTTTTCTGGTCGTAACACATGCGCCGCTGGTTCATGCATTGGCCTGGGTGATACTGAATGGAGATCACAGTGTTTTCAAGGAGGGTGCGGCCGAGATACTCAACTCGTATGTCGAACATCGCGAGGTGGTTGTGCCTGGCTTTGGGGAGCCACACGAGAGTCTTGAACAGGCGCTGGACACGGTGATTGGCCACACACAAAGCACAAGCGCAAGTTCTGGTACTGATGCGGTTAGCGAAGATAGCGGCGTTGAATCAACGCCGGCCACATCAGCATCGCCGATCAACAGGCACATTGAAACCGTTGCTGAGGCGGCAGCCACAAGACTGCGCAACATTACCGACGAGGAGAAGCAGCGACTTCAGCAGACGACCTCAACAACAGCGCAGCAGGGCTACGCAGAGTTGGCTAAACCGTTTCTGGACACTGTGCTCCAAGCGCTCGATTGTACAGAGAATGATTATTTGGCGTTGTTATCGCTGTGCCTCATCTATGCCATGTCGCACAATCGAGGTGAGTTCTTGGGATCGTGTGCTAACTAACATTAAAGATTCATCGCCATGTGCCAGATTCAGCTCGACTATACAAGCTAACTCTGCTCTCCTCTGTCTCTCTCACATTTAACGCTCTCATTTTAACGCTTGGTCTTTTGTCCATATTAATAACTGTGTGTGTACATTATAATCAGATGGTATGTAACTACTTAACCTTTCCATACTAATCTAAAACAAGTCTCTGCAAAGACTCTACTCACATTTATTCATTTATTCCGCAGGCATGAAGAACGAGTGGTTCGAGCAAGTACTGTCCAAGTCGATGCATGGCTCGTTTAGCTATCGCACAGCGCTCATTGAGCATCTTCTCAACATCATTACGATGTCGAGTCAACCAGGTAAGAGACGCTAATCGCTATTAAGATAGCTTTTCTTAAATATCGAATCGTTTTGTTTGCAGCTTGTCGCATTCGTTTGATCACTGTGGAGATTGCTCTGGAGCTGTTGCTCACCTTTACCAAATCTGCGGCGGATGAGGCGCCCTGCATAACGTCTACACAGCAAGGATTACTCTTTGGAGCACGCAATCAGTCGATGGTTGTACTGCGCAACTTTTACAAGTCGGAAGATATATTCCTCGATCTGTTTGAGGACGAATACAACGAGATGCGCAAGGCGCAGCTCAACGTTGAATTTCTCTGCATGGACTCGACCATTTTGCTGCCGCCGACAGGGACGCCGTTGACGGGCATCGGTTTCACGCGTCGTCTGCCGTGTGGCGAGGTAGAGAAGGCGCGTCGCGCCATTCGCGTCTATTTCTTGTTGCGGCGCACATGCCAAAAGTTCTTGAACGAAAAGGAGTCACTACTGCCGCTGACGAATGTTGTGAATCTGGTGCAGGTGGACAATGTCCTCGATCTGAGTGAGTAAACCACAGCATTGCATTTGCAAACTAAACTCAACATGTTATTTAAACTATTGTAGATAATAGCGACCTGATTGCTTGCACTGTAGTGTCGAAGGACAATGCAAAGCAGCGACGCTTTCTGGTCATCGATGCGCTGCAGCTGATACTGGTGGAGCCCGATGCCAAGTTGCTGGGTTGGGGCGTTGCCAAGTTCGTTGGTTTCCTGCAGGACGTAGAAGTGCAGGGCGATAAAGACGATTCACGGTGCCTGCACATCACCGTACATCGTGGCGGTGTCACACACAACCGCACGCCTTTGCTCTCGGCCAAATTTCTGTTTGATGATCACATACGTTGCATGGCTGCCAAGCAGCGGCTGACAAAGGGACGCAGCAAGGCGCGACAAAAGAAAATGTATCAAATAGCCCAGTTAATAGAAATTCCCGGCCAACTGGATTCCCCTTTATATCCAGTCGGTGGCACAAGCTCACACAGTGGCAGCAACACGCGGCTCGTGCAGAGGGGAGGCTTGACGGCAAATCGCGTGCCAGGATTTGCTGCAGTGTTACGCAGCAATAATAGCGCTGGTGTAAGCCGCACCCAGATGGCACAGAATCGATCCTTGGAGGGGTAATATCATAATTATTAATAAAAAAATTAAGAATCTAACTTTTGTCAATATTTGTAGCCTGCGCAGTGAGGGAGGAGGACGCTCACGACGTCGTAGTCCCATGACTGGAGCCAGTTCCCCATCAAGTCTGCGCCCAGACAAATTTGATCGCGATCGTTCGCCAAGCATGAGTGGCGGCAGTCACAGCTCTTCGCAGTCGCGTGAGAACTCACAGGTGCGCAGTTCCGGCAATCGATCCCGCGAGGGTAGCCCAAGGATGCCGAGACCACGGTAATTTATAACACTTCACGTTACCAAATACCTTTTTCATTACTAACTCTTCGTTTTGCAGCTCGGAGGAAATTCCGCTGGAAGATTTTCAGCATTCGCGCAACAACAGTCCGCATTCACGCAGCAGCGTTTTAGGCAATCCTTCGCCTTCCTCCCGTTCGCATACGCCCTCTCGCATGCTGCACTACGATCAGATATCAGTGCACAGCGCCTCACCGCGTGAACCCTCATTGCTGATTGGCGGCACGAATGCTTTATTGAGCCCTTTGAATGGAGGCGTAGCTATTGCCAGAGAAGTGCTGCCAGTCCAAAGTTCCGAGGAGACTTCGTTTATAGGCAATGATGGTGATGGAGCTACGGATAATAGACGAAAAGGCAGGGGCACAATTGAAACTGTTTAAATTATAATAAACTGAACTTAGTATTGCGATGACGTTGTAACTATATGTGCATAATTTTAAAGTTTAATTGTCGCTAAAATTGTGTTATTCCAACTAATGTTACTTTTAGTTTTCATTTAGCAATAAACGTTGATTTGACGAATTTAAAAATAACATTTTCGTATTTAATTAAATAGTATAATAACGGTCAAAAACTAAAGTTAGCCTGATTATCATTTTGGAATTGCTGAGGAGCAATTTTAGAATTTGTTTGTTAATTGGAAATTAAAAAATAAAAATTATAATCTATTGAGTTTGATGTTCAAATTGAAAGAAGCTTAGTGTTTACTACATTAAAACCCAATTTTAAAATTTGAGATATGGCGATTTGTCGATTATTTCAACAGCCAATTTGAACAGATTTCGATTATAAGACACGAATCGACACCGACTGAACAAATTATCGATAACGCATTGTTGGTAGTGCACAGCTGATTTTTGTGTTGCGGCTGCAGTGACATAACCCCAACATTTTGCTTAAAACTATATTCTAGGCATTTAATTTTACTGACTGAAAATGTCATCGTATAAATACAGCGAGCTCATTAAGCTCGGCACACAATATGCACGGCGCATGAATTATCTGTCGAATCGGATTTTTGGCGAAGTGGCGCGCACAACAAACGACAAGTCAATGAAGGTAAAGTGACAACACTTGTTGTACTTGATTAAACCAAATTATTAATGATATGACATTGGTCAGGTTGTTCGCATGTTCTCTGAGGAGCCCATACAGAAGCGTGATTATGTTGTCAACTGGTATCCGCGTCACGTGGAGACGCATCTACTCATGAAGAATCTACGCGATTATGGATTGTTCCGTGATGAGCATCAGGACTTCAAAGAGGAGATGAAACGACTGCGCAAGCTGCGCGGCAAGGCGCCGCCCAAGAAGGGCGAAGGCAAACGAGCTTCCAAGAAATAGACATAATAAACAAAATTCTATAATTACTATATTTTCGTTAATAATTTGGCAGTGCCTGCAAACACAACATCATCGTGTTGTCGACACTCGTACTCAACGCTGGATATCTTGCGCGCCTTCAGTAGACGCACTGTAATCACGGTGTCCGTTTCAAGGCGGCACGGTTTGAGGAATTTGAAATGTTGTTCCAGCACAACAGTTCCAGGTCCCGGAAGTTTTGTGCCAATTATTCCAGCTACTACAGCGTTTAATAAAGCGCCGTGCACTCGACGTTCTGACACGGGCAGCTGGGTGGTGTGAATGTGGTTAAGGTCACCGGTAAATTGAGAAAATGTCTCAAGATCCTGCTGCGTAAATCGTTTTATCAGTTCGACCTTCTGCAGTTTCGCTTGACTGCTCAGCTGACGGCGCAGTTGTTGGAGCAGCATTTTCTAGCTGTGTCACCTCAATGCGAGTGCCAAAATCTTCTAGGAATACTTGACAGAGTTTCACAATGCGTGCGTCTTTTGATTCCTGACGCCAATTCTGCACGCGCTGCAGCAAGTCTGGAGTAATGAGCTCTTGTTTTATGGTCAATTCAGCGCTGAGTAATTGATAGTAAAGTGCCAAGGAATGCAGCACAATTTCAGTGTGCTCAGTTCGTAGAAATAAGCTTCTGATTATAGCGATATTTTCTAGTATAAAGCGAGCAGCTTGTGTATCTATCAAAATAGTGGGAAACGTTACGCAAATTTTTTAAATTTATTTCAAAAAACTTACCTAAGCAGAAATTACACAATGCCGCCACTGCGTGCAACTGCAAATTTGGGTTTTGGGTGTCCAAAGATGCTACAAACACATCTAATGCATCGGCGGCATGCAAATGTGGCCAATTAATGGGATCGTAGGCAAAGTTGGCCAAATTAGCGGTGACTTGTTCCAAGGCCTCTATTGAAAGTTGAGATTGTTTACATTTAGCTGTCAGCTGTTTACTGATTTATTTGCTTACCAACGTTGGTTGATGTGTAATACTCGTCAACCAGATGCCCAATAAATGCACGCCTATCAATACCGCCTTCCGGTGTTTTGCGTTTTAAATGTTTATGGCTTGAAAACATGAAGAGTTTAATAAATTTACGCTTAAGTGCAACAGGGATCTGATAATTGACATTCAGCTGTTTACGCATGCATTGCGAACAATACAGCCATGATAAACAGGGTTGCTCAACAAAGCATTGAATGGTTTGGCGCCCATTTTAACCACTTTAAAAATGTTGAAATAAAATAGTTTTCTTTTAATTTGCATTGAAACAATTTTGTGTCGGAATAGTGTACAAATTTTCAAAAAGAAATAAAGTTTTATTTACAACTATGCCTATCATCCATCCTGTGTTCTGTTGGTTGAAATATTTGCAAAATAACTTAATGCTGCCGCCACAGACTTCGGTGGAATATTGAACAGCGGATGTGTGGGCAATAGTTCGTTGATCATGTCGCCAAGCACCTGAGGATTCTGTGCCGACTGTGAGTGTTGGGCAATTGAGACACCACTCAAAGTATAGCAGGTGTGATACAGATCTTGAGGTCTAAAATCGAGAAGAAAAAATTATTTAGAGCAAAGGTAAGCATAGGATTTGCTGCACTCACTTGCCGGGTTTGTCAATAAGGCCACCGTTTGCTTTTTGACAACATAACAAAATGTATTCCTGCAGTGCCTCGATGTCAAAGAATGTCTGCTCCATGCTCTTGTCGGCACCTACTAAGGTTGCTTGTGTGATGGGAATTGTGGCGCCCACCCAAAACGAGTAGCAACCATCCACTAGTTTATTGGTGCGTCCCTGAAAGCCGCCCTCGTAGCTCATTTGTCGACGCAGTATCCACTGAAGCAGCGCCTTCTTGTCACATTTATCCGCTTCGTTGAGCAAAGCCAAACTGGCGATGCCACAAAACGTATAGCCGCCATGGGCTTCTAAATCGGGAGCACCGCCAAAGCCACCTT
The DNA here is from genome assembly GCA_023558445.1 of Drosophila pallidifrons. Classification (NCBI taxonomy): domain Eukaryota; kingdom Metazoa; phylum Arthropoda; class Insecta; order Diptera; family Drosophilidae; genus Drosophila; species Drosophila pallidifrons. The sequence goes on from CM042348.1 coordinate 7,231,788, forward strand.
CGTACGTCTGACAGCCGGCAATCCAATCACCGGTGCCGGCAAACAGTTCATTCAGCACTCGCTCAGGTACATTTACTAACTTGGCCACGGCAATGGCACAGTAGGCTCCACGCACATCTGTTTCGCCATCCACATGGAGGCGAAACGAACCGTCTGCATCACGCACACTGAATAGGAATTTAACAAGTGAATCTCTGTCGATAGCTTGATAAGCATCCTCGGTGCCAATAATGCAAAGACTATTAACGGCCGCATATGTGGGCGCCAGATGAGCATATTGTCCTGGTCCGCCTCCAAATCCACCCGTTGGTGCGCGGCAGCTGCAAGGGAAGTTATTCAGCTAAATGCTAGATCGATGTTCACTTAACTTACTTGCTGAGGAACTGCACCACACCGCGTAGTGTTTCGTCGTCGAACGTAAAGCTAAGCAACTGCGCCGACTGTAGAATCCAATAGACACACCAAGGGCGACTGCTGTCCAGGCACTGATAGTGAGATGGCATTGTGCGCAACATGGAATCCAAGTACTGGTGGTGTTCGATTCGATTCAGTTGCGTTAGACGCGGATTTAGAAATTGTTGTCGCTCGAAACGCTCAAAGCATTTCTCTACCGAATCTTCAGTTTTTTGCTGCGACGGTAAAAGTGATTTTTTTGTTATTGACTCTTATTGAGATTGCCACCAATTGGATTACTCACCTGTTCTCTGGAGGTCGTTGTGGATATTTTCTCATCGTCGAACTTCAAGTTCTGTATTTGTTGGAAGTTTCGAAAGAGCAGCTCATCCGGTGACCACATGATTTTTGTATGATTATTCTATATTTGGAATTTCTGCTAATTTTAATTAAAACAAAATGTATCCCTCTTTTATGGAGGACCTATGTTGTTGGCAGCGTGACCACAGAAAAAAATTAGAAAAATACTAAACAAAAGGTGTAAAGCTTATTGGGCTCAACGCTATAAATACATTTAAATAATACCAAAAAATGTGTAAGCTAATGTGGCGTCAAATATGTCGCGAATGGGATTTTTACATTCTTTTTGTGTTAAATTAAATTAACACATGTATAAGAATCTAAACCCCTATATTGAATAAATACATTACACTGTCTTCGTCATTTATCACATCAGCTGCTACGTTGGATTTCCAGGGCGCCAATGCAGACGATGCCAGGGCTCCCAAATAAAAAGCTTTTGGAGGGTTGAATTCAACTAGAAATTTAATTAAAAAAAAGTAATCATTTGTAAATTATTATACTGCAAAAATTGCAGAAAAAAATTCAGATAACAGATTTTTCTTCATTGTTCATTTTTCATTGTCAATTGTAAAAGATAATATGAAAAAAATATTTAAATTGGAGATTTCATCTTGTCTGGGACATCAAGCTGGCTGAGGTCATAATTTCTAGTTCTTCTCGTTTCTTTCGAGGCGTCAACTTTTTTACCAATATGAACACTACTCACTTCGTATGGTTTCATCATCGCAATAAGTTCCATGAGACAATAGAGTGTAAAACACACAACTGTATAGGTGAATACAGTGGCTAAAATCTGAAATACAATGACCAATGAGATCTGAAACAATTTTCGATTAAAAATTCTCTTTACAGATAATTTTTGTACCTATGTATGTGATTAACATCAACTCACAATGAGTAGCATCTCCATTATCAAACTGAGCCATCCAATTGGTCCAAGATCGCTCATCTTAGCCCAGTATGGTTCTGCTGCTTCTGAATTTGTTGTTGAATTTGCGCCTATATTTTCAAGATCGCTTTCATTCTCATTGTCGTCATCATGTTCTGCATTCAATGGCGAATACCAATCGTAATAAAAGTTCTTTAATATGGAAGTCATCGTTGATTTTTTGCTTCTATAATCATCAACTTTTATGTATTCACTTGTTTTCGGGTTATTTAAGTGCTGAAAGCAATTGTTGAAATCGATCAGGGACAGTTTTGTTTCAAAGTTGCATTCCTTTGTTATTTCGTGTGGTTGCAGGTTTTTTTCTTTTCTTCTATTTGGCGCAGTGTTTGTATTTTTTTGTTCTTGCATTTGTTCATTCTGTAAAATAAAAATAGTAAAAAAAACTTAAGAACACATGAAATGTCTTCTGTAGGCCCCGGCGAGATTCGAACTCACGATCTCCTGTTTACTAGACAGGCGCTTTAACCAACTAAGCCACGGCGCCGCTTGTGTGTCACAAGAAATTATTTCAATTCAAAGCAAACATGCTGGTCTATGACACATTGTTTTCTCACGTGAAGTTGGCTGCATTGGTATGTTGCAACATTCTACCGGTAGAGGGCGACATGGTTTGCTGCACATTGCCATAGGTGGCGCTACTTACCGCTCTGCTCGCTTCATATTCTTGCAGCCCCATTAAATTATTATCAAATTTCCCCTGTTTCAACTGATCAATCTCGTCCTCAGTTATAAAATTATTGACGTCAGCACACTCGTTGGCATAGAAATCATATTGGATGCCATCGACGATACACGCTGTAACTGCTTCGCATTGCTCACTCGTGCGATTGTAAAAGCTGCGCTTGCCAAAGTAGAGTTCCTCACAGTTTAGGGGTGTGCAATTGCGAAAATAGTTTTTATCCCAGTTCTTGCAATCGGTAAAATCCTTGCGTCGACGCAACGAATGATTGCCAGGATCCAATGTCTCAAAGCGGGTATCAAAGTGCAGAATCTGATTCGTTCTATTCACCTCTTTCTTGTGATTCACGCTGCTCACCAAGATGGGGCAGCTGCCAACGCGATTGTATAGCGACTGAAGAACAGAGCAATCAATAAGAGGATTGAGATGAGTTGAAGTAAGCACTGACCACAGTAGGCCACATCAGGGAGACGGTTATGCTGCTGCCCGGTTCGATGTAGCCAAAGTCGCCGCCAAAAATGCTGCCAGCCAACAACTGTTCACCACTCGTTGTATTCAAGGTGCAAGTGCCATCGGAAGTGACGGTGAAGCCCAACATTTCGGACTTTTGCGCCTTGGGATTGGACACAGTCAGATCTGTAAAGAAATCGAGAAATCTAAAAACTGTTTTTAGTACTACAAAAAGCTTACCAAAGATTAATCCAACATCACGATCGCGGGGCACACGCATGATGATCCTTGTAACGCTGCAGGATCCATAGATGCTAACGATTTCCATTGCCAACGTGAGAAGTTGCAGCAGCAGCTGTCGTATCATTTTCAAAGTAAGTACTATACATAACATACGATATAAAAATAAAAGTTGACGCTATTCACTCGGCAAAGGGTTGAGTTCAGTTCTTTTAGTTTCAGTTTTAAATGAAAAAAACGCTAATGTCTTGTTGTTTAATTAAGTGTAATTTTAGTGCGACTCAAGCAACCCCTTTTTAACATTTTAACTGTGCTGCATATTCAGCATACCCGGCACATCGATAATGTATTTTATGTATGTATATGACGTCTCCACGATATCATGTGTGGAATGGGGTTGGCATTGCAATTTATGTTTTAATCATCAAATGCAAGCGAGCCAATTGATCAACGTTGTTGCTCCCTCTTACTTAATTTATGCGGCGGAACAATGTTTTTTGAAGTAACCAAGGACCGAGGCGACAGGTGACACTTGCAACGAGCAGCTCAGCTTGTCTCACTCTGGAGTCTGTTGCATATTCATATTGGCAACACAAATTTTTGAAGAAACTAATTTGACAGGAAATAATTAATTTGGCCTCGATGAAAGAATTAAAGCCATAGCGGTCCCAATTAAAATTATTTCGCTTTCATTACCCAATGAACCAGGCGTAATAATAAAAGAAATCCAAGCAGCAGCAGCAGTTTCAACCACAACAACAACTTCAAAATCAAGTAACAACAGCCTCTGCTCCATGGCTTGAATCCAAGACAGAGCGACAATAACAACAACATCAACAGCAACAACAGCAACAAGAGAAGTTTAAATAATGAAATCACTTCGCACCATCTCGAAATTGCTCATTAACATTTTGTGTTTGCGATATCAACTTGTGAAAATCGCAGAACAGACCAGCCTCCGGCCAACACTCGCTAGCTTGGCCAACACTCGCTGCAGCCAACTTGGCCAACTACCAACTTGCATTCGTAGGCAGACTCAAAGCAAGTTCGTTCACACGATACTTACAATTGATAAAAGTTGCTCAGAATTTCATATATAATAAATTTGGCATATTTACTAAGAAAATACTTGTACTAAAATGAATTCAAATCATGAAATTAAGTTATAAAATGGAATTATTTAATAATTGTTTAACTGTAGATATTAAATTATTTTTGCAATTCTTTAAAAAACTTTTTAAACAAAAATGTATATATTTTTGTCATCATTAAATGTAGTAAGTAAGAACTTGACTTGTGACCAATTTTAGTAATTCAATTTTTGTAAGTAAAAACTTCACTTGTGATCATTAATAGGAAATACATTTTTGTAAATAAGAACTTGATTTATGATAATTTTTAGTATTCAAAGTTTTGTAAACTCAATTATTGTGTAAGTGTTCACGTGTAAACATGGCTGAGTGAGAGCAGGCCAACTTTTTGCCAGATTCAGAGGCAGACTCTAAGGCAGCTACTTGGCTTTTATTTATTATGCCATGTTGTTGTTGCTCTTGTCATCGACGACGACGACATCGTTGTTGTTGTTGTTGTTGTCGTGGTCTCTTCACTGTTAGCTGCAGTTGCTTGGCTTATTAGTTGGGTCAGCTCTGGCTTTTGAGGTGTGAAACTGTCACCCCCCCCGTTCCCCTCTCGCCTCTCAGCTGAGTTGTCCAGGATTGGTTTTGCACTCTGCTTGGCAAATGACAGTTGCCCTCTGCCTGTTCTTTTTTTCGGGTCGTGATTTGTCTGCGCTGACTCCAACTTGGCTCTGCCTGCCATATTGCAAAGGTCGTTTGGTCTTCGCTTTACTCAATGAATATTGCCCGAGGAACAGTCTGTGGAGGAGACTGTGGACGAATGGACCGCAGGGACCTGGAACTTGGAACTTGGGAAGATAAGCTAACACCAGAGTGTTGGACGTGTATTTCAGTAGCCCATTCGATTTATGTTAAATAAGCTGGACGCAAGCGCTGTTTGTTGTAAAAGACCAATTGCTGAGGGGACCTCGTGTGATTCACGTTTTCGTCTTGCCAAAAGAAGAGACACAACAAACAATGAAATAGAATCTTTGAAAACAAGACGAGTAAATACTCTGCTAATAAGGAATATGGAATAGAAAACGAATATCAAAAGTAAACTGGATAAATAATGTAACATATATATTTGAGATTACAGCAAAGTTTGAGATTTTTTATATTACACATATACATAAATGTATATATCACAACTTGTGATTTTAGCTATAACTTACACAGAAAGAAACAAGTAAGAAAGTTACAGTCGAGTGTGCTCGACTGTGAGATACCCGCTACCCATTTTTAATAAAGGAAAAATATTGCGGTATCATTTTGAAAACATACCGAAAATACTTAAAAAAATACTAAAAATATACCAAATGGTATGTTTGGTATATCAATATAGTACCGCATTCAAAATATACCATAGACGGCTCAATATACCAGATTGTCAGCCAAAGTAACTAAGACCACTAACCATACAATACAATTGTTCTGGGCGAAGCATCTATGTATTGTATGGTTAGTGCTAAGACCCTTATAAGTAGGCGTTTTTGCCCATACAAAAGTATTTCTTTTATAACTTCGACAATTTTTATCTGATCGCAACCAAATTTTCAGGAATCATATCTACTATAGTTATTATTATATATACCAAAATTCGCCACTCTAGCTTTAAAATTACGCTTGTTATTCGATTTTTATACCCGCTACCCATAGGGTAGAAGGGTATTATAACTTTGTGCCGGCAGGAAATGTATGTAACAGGTAGAAGGAGGCATCTCCGACCCTATAAAGTATATATATTCTTGATCAGCGTCAACAGCCGAGACGATATAGCCATGTCCGTCTGTCCGTCTGTGTGTCTGTCCGTCTGTGTGTCTGTCCGTCTGTCCGTATGAACACCTAGATCTCAGAGACTATAAGAGATAGAGCTATAATTTTTTTTCGACAGCATTTGTTATGTTTGCACGCAGATCAAGTTTGTTTCAAATTTTTGCCACGCCCACTTCCGCCCCTGCAAATCAAAAAAATCGAATAACAAGCGTAATTTTAAAGCTAGGGTTACGAATTTTGGTATATACGGTAATAACTATAGTAGTTATGATCCCTGAAAATTTGGTTGCGATCAGATAAAAATTGTCGAAGTTATTAAAGAAATACTTTTGTATGGGCAAAAACGCCTACTTACTAGGGGTCTGAAAATACTGTCGAAAAAAAATTATAGCTCTATCTCTCGTAGTCTCTGAGATCTAGGTGTTCATACGGACAGACGGACGGACACACAGACACACAGACGGACAGACGGACATGGCTATATCGTCTCGGCTGTTGACGCTGATCAAGAATATATATACTTTATTGGGTCGGAGATGCCTCCTTCTACCTGTTACATACATTTCCTGCCGGCACAAAGTTATAATACCCTTCTACCCTATGGGTAGCGGGTATAAAAACGTGCTTTAATCAAGAATAAAATCTTCAATCAAGATTATATGATCTCACAATTGATCCAAGAAGATTTATTTTTAAATCAATATCAAAATTCTACAAAAATTCTAGATTGCCCAATCTTAAAATTGAAGATTTAAATCTTGCTTGAAGAACGCAAAATTTTCAAAATATAACCAAGAAGGCGAAATTTTAGATCAATATCCAAATATTTTAAAATCAATTTCAAACATTTTAAAATGTGGATTACTTAAAATAAGTAAAAAAATGGAATTATGTGTATTGTTTTTTTTTGTATTTTATATATAAAAGTCAATTCCATCAGTTTAAATTATGATAAAAATTTAGATTCCAGATTCCAAGTATCATCAAAATTATTTTATTATTCAGTGACTGATTTCAATATCAGCTTTTATAGACATTAACTTCATGTCATTTATTACGTTACATACTTTGTCACAAAGTTAAAATACTCTCTTGAAACAACGCAAAAAGGGAAAGAATCATTGGCACTGCATCAGATTTCTTAATTTAATTGGCTTTATGCAAGAAATTCTTTAGGCTTTGCCTGTTGGCTCTTAACTTGGCTTTTATAGACAAGCTGTCTGGCCAGGTGCCTGAATCCTCGAGACTCGCAAAAGGGAAAACAAACCCAGCATATTTGATATCATCTTTTCTTTATTTTTTTGCGCGCGCGTTCTGAAACGTGGGAAATTCTACATTTATTTCTGTCTTCTGTCTTTTCTCCCTTCTTCGCTGACGCTTATTATTAACCTAATTTCTTGTTTCGTTATTTTGCTTATAAAAATAAAAATCAATAAAATGGGCCGCAAATACAAAAGTTGATTTGGAAAAACAAGCGACAAAATTATTGTAATTTCCAGTTGTGTATTCTTGCATAGAGAGTGCTCGACTAGCAAATATCCTATATATATTTTTTTATAGGTAATTAATGCATTCATTAACACATTCTCTTGAAGTTTTCATTAGTTCTTCATAGCAGGCTAAAGTTAAGCATACTCGATTGACGTCTACCCTGTATTACACATAAAACTGCTGCGTTTCGGAATATGAATGTGAATATTATTTTTATTATAATATATACAATTATTTTATATTATTATTTTACTTATAACAATACATTCACTTAGATTGTACATTGTTTTTATCAAATTTACTTTAAGGTTTAGATTTTAAAGTTGTTTTTTTAACAGCAAATAGTTTTGAAACTCATGATTTTTAATCTTGTTTTTCTAAAGCTTAGACTACAGATTTATTATGCTGAATTTGTTGCAAGCTTGCAACTGTAAAGTTTGTTATACCCTCTAGCTTAGTTATAAGTAGATGGTATAGTAAAAATGAAAATCGTTGAAGTTTTCCATCATCGCGTGCAGTGGCTGCATTTTAGGAACAATTGCAGCGCATTTAAGCATAAATGCAGGCGAAAAGTTCAGACCAAGTCGACAGTGAATAAGTGAATGGGTGTTGTTATTGCAGCGAGTGTGAGTGCGAATGCAGCGTGAATGTGAGTGTGAGTGTGCGACACTTAATCATCAGCGTGAAATGCAGCTCATCGAGCTGTTTTGGCCCTGGCCAAAAGTCTGCCAACTCGGCTAACACACACATGCACACACACACATACATACAATTGCATACTAATACATTCTCTCATCTATATGTATATAATTAAGCCATAAATTCAGTTTTTATGATTTTCCACAAAGTTATGAATTTATGGCAAGCGCTTGCAACAACGTAAAAAGTTAAGACGCCCCTCCACACACACACACACACACACACACACACACATAGACCGCAAACCACACACATAAACAACAATTTGCGAAAAAAAAGAAAAGCAAAAAACGGAAGTGCATTTAAATGCGCGCGCATGCGAAATGGCAGCTACTTAGCAGGGCTGCAAATGCGGACGAGGGGTGGCGAGGCGTGCTGGTCGCCATTTTTTTATTTTGGCCATAAATGTCGAGCGTTTCTCTGCTGGCAAATTTATCGCTATTCGGGGCGCTACTTGGCGGCGTATTTAGGCCAGCGGGGGGAAACAAAAAACAGCGGATTGGGATAGTTTGCAAAAATATACATATATTTATTATACTCTATATTTTAGTCCCAGCCGCTGTTTGCTGTAATTCGTTATGCAAATTTGTGTGCACTTGTCCAAAAAAAAGAGGCAGCTAAATAATATACAAATTTGTTGTATTAATTGCAGCAAATTGCAGAGCGTCCTTCCTTTTGGGCGGTGCCCCCAAAGATGACCCTTTTGAAGCTTCTTTTTTAGCTTTTTTTTTATTTTCCAGCACTCTCTACCATTAATGATTGCTTGCCCAAAATTGCAAGTTGCAAAAGAAAGTTATTTTGTTAATGAGAGCGCTCAGCTCAATGAAGAAAATATATCGATAATGTAAAGAAGAACGTATCTAAACTCAAGATTCTTGAGTCAAGAAAGCTTATCAATAACATATGCATAATAGATATATCGAAAATATGCAATCATACCTATCGAAGTAAGCTTTTATTGTTGAGAGTTCAGCTCGTGGGAGAAAGCTTATCGATAAAATATTATCGCAAAAATTCAATCATACCTATCGAACTAAGCTAAGTTGAAATTGTGCAAGCTTTGATCGAGCTTTTTGCGTTATCGCTCGCTATTGACAGGCTGCTTTCCTTACAAGGCTTCATTACCTCTGCCATTTCACTCGCTCTCCCTTCCGATCGCTTCGTATAGCTGTCTCCTACAATTAGCATAATCGCTCTTAAAATTGCAAGTCGAGCTGGAGGCGCTGCAACTGCCGCGCATATCTGACATTGTTAATCGCTGAGCAAAATAAAAAGGGTTGGAGGGTTGACGTTACAGCTGGGGCCAAGCACAAGGCACCAAGCACCGGAGTAACCCTTGAGTAGGGGGCTTTGCAGTTTGGCCTCAAAAATTGAATACTATAATTACGGCAATTAGTTAAAATGCTCATGACTGCTCGTGTCATGGCTGCTTCCTAATGCGAAAATAACGTCATTAATTTTGGGCGCCCAACGAGCAGAATTCGATCTAGGAGGGATGCATGCCACACGTCATAAAACTGCATGCTTAATGCAACGTAGACGCTGCATTTCATATCCTTGCTCATCCAGGGCTAAGGACACGCGGCTGCCGCTAAATGGGGCAGGTGCAAAGCGAATTGCCGCGACGCGACTCAACGTTTTTAATAAAATTCCATAATTTTAATGCGGAAAAATCTTTTGGGGTTGCAGCAGAAGCTAGGAAGCTAAGGACGCAAGTCTTTACTTACTTGTTACATACTTTGGCATTGGATGCAATTAACATGCAGCTGCCCACAATTGCTGGCATCAACAACAACATCAACCGCACCTATTGCCGCCTGCCTCATTTACTCCCTTCCTCGTCGCTTTTTGTGGCCATGCAATAATCCGCTAGCTGGCTCTCTGGCTTAGCCCGCGAGCCGTGGCAATTAAATGCGATTAAATCGCAAAAGCGCAAACTCTTCAACTTCAAATGAAATGCCAGAAAAGCACTCGCAATTATATTTGAAAATGCATGGAAAACAACGACAATAAAAAAATATGGCAACAGCAAACATCAACAGCAACACCAACACCAACACCAACAGCAGCAACAACGCGCAATTTGCATAAATATTTGTGGCAAAAGAACAGCTACAACAACAATAACTATGGCAGTTCGCTATTATATGAACAACTATAAGTTATCCTATATTTATAATTCTTTAGTTTAGATTTTGCTTAATTCGTTACTTCATATGTTCATTATTATTATTAGTTCAGGATTTGGAAATTATTATAAGGCTTGCACATTGAAATAATTTCATGGATCAAAATATATAATGCAAAATTGCTTAGTAAGCTTATTTAGTATCTTCTTAATCAATATACTAAAAATACTTAAGACGAAAATAAAATATTTGTGCATTTTGGAAGATTGATTTAAAAAAAAAAAATTTATTCATGAATTTGATGATTTGTTGTTTAAATCAATTGTATAACACAAAAGATGGTGTATATTAAATTTTTTTTTTTTTAATTTAACAGATGGATAAACTACGAAAAAAGTAGCAGTATTAATTACGACTATTTGGCCTAAATTACATTAAAGTTTAAAATGCATAAAATTGTAAAAATTTCAGAAATTAAAATACTTTGGAAAATATAAATATTTTTTTAACTTTAATTTTATAAATAATATAATTTTATAATTTAAATCATATTAAAATTGATGCATAAAATTTGATATGTGAAAGCATTAGAGCTATTGTCTATTAGAAAATGTAGTCCAAAGTGAAATTTGTATTCAGCTGACTACGTTAGCTCTATGAAATTTGATATGCCCGAGTTATACCTTTTGAATTTACAGGGCATACCAACAACTAACGAAAGCCAACAATGGCGAGGCATAAATTACACTCATGGCAAGGCAACGAGGTTGCTGGCTTATCTGAAAGGCGAAATTAGCTGATAATATGCAAAACATGGCGAGAAATTGCAGCCTGAGCCAAATTTTAAAAATTATTACTTTGCCCAACTACACACACACATACACATACACACACTTGCACACTTAATGTACATAAGTGTACATTTGTTGTAAACTCAAGTCTTCACTTAGGTTTAATTGCCTGAGATTGTTATGCTCAAGTATGAAAGCGAATCGTACAAAAAAATCAATCAACTTAATTATTAATTAGCAGCACTATCAGAACTACTCTGTTCTATTTATGTTTCCAATAACTATATTTGGCACTCGATAAGAAGAGCGCCGATCATGAAAAAGCGACATGAGAGAGACCGCATAATGTGGGCGCCGTGGCTTAGTTGGTTAAAGCGCCTGTCTAGTAAACAGGAGATCGTGAGTTCGAATCTCGCCGGGGCCTAGCGTTAAAGCAGATTTAGCGCGCGTTGAAGGACTTTTTTTGAACTAATTATATTTTACCTTTTATTTTTTAAATATAGTTTAGAATATTTACTTAAAAGTAATATTTATAAATTCTATAAGCAACAAAAAAGCTTTACACTTTTATCGCAAACTGTATGTGTGACGTCGTTTGAAAGCTTTTATATGCTTATCTGTTTGCACATTGTTCTCGCATGCTTATTTGGTATTCATAAAGCTTTTGCATTCGCTATGGCGTGTTTGTTGTGCGTAACATCGCAGAAGGACTTTGAATGGTCTAGTTTAAGATGGTGTGATTAATTGAAATATAAAATGCTCGATGCATTTTATGAATACAAGAGTGCAAAAAGTGTTAATGCATATATTGCATACATTTGATGTGCGTGTAATTTAAAAACCAGATAATCAGAGGGAATACAATTAATGCAACTAAACTAAAAGTCATTCAGTGTTGCCGTGCTGCAGAAACTATTGGTAGCCTGATACTATTTAAGTGTGTAAATGTTTTGTCTGCATGTATGTTCATATGTATGTGCGTCGTTTAAACATAAAATCGCTTCTGAATTTCGAATTACATTGTCAATAGCAATTTGTAACGCTGTCAGCTATAGAATTGAGAATTCTAATGGAATGATTGACTGCTGGCACAACTACTATTTGATTAGTGCGAGGCCAGTAGCAACGTTTTAAACATTTTACACAGCCAACAACAGAAACAAACAACAATGTAAATGGCTTTTACGAGTATCCACATCGTTCCCAAGCCCCCAAAACGGCAGCGGCGGCAAACGTCGATCAAATGTCACGATCGAAATGCTGCTGCTGCCGCTGTTGCTGTTGCAGTTGCTGCAGATCAATCGATAGACGGAATGATCGTTGGATATCGATTCGTATCGTGTGGATAATTACGTAAATCACGCAACTAGCTTGGCCAGTGTTGCCGCAGTGTTGCTAGTTGCAGATCCTCCACTTTCGCTTGACCTTGCCTAAGCCTTTAAATGGCCCAAAAATAAGGCATTGTTTGTTCCCATCCGAGTTCCCAGGTTGTGCAGCTGCAGCTGTGAGTGGCGAGCACAAGGCGCATCAATGTCAATGTCAATTGTTTGGCAATTGTCCAGAGGGCGTTGCCTCATCCGCTGCTTAGTCGGGATTAACTTCTTGCACTCGCTTCCAACACATGTTTCTGCTGCTGCTGCAAGTGCATCATTGTCGACAGCATCTCACCCGGATACAATAGACAACAGCAACAGGAGAACAACAACTACAAAAGAAGAACGAGAACAATTCGCATTGACAGGGCAAACAGCCGGCCACAAGAAATTATGTTGCCAGATCCACAGAGTGCAGGCAATTATTTATTATCCTGTTTGCGCCCGAAGCCATCGGGTGCATCGCCATCTTCTTTGCCTTGTCTTTGCGCCGTCTGCTGTTTTGCCCTGTCGTCATAACTCTCCACCTTAGCCTCCCCACCCCTCTGCTCACTCTCTTTCTCTATCACGCTAGCAATGCGGCTCCATATCGCTCTCTCTCACACTCTCTTTCCTTTGCTGAGCCACTGCAAATCACCGTCGTCGTCGCCATTGTCGACTGGGCAACATTTTAACCTCTTCTTCTTCTTGTTCTTCTTATTTTCCTCCACTTTTTTGTATTTCATAAATTTTGTGGTTGCTTTTTCTCTCTGTTGTTCTTGGTTTTGTTTTTATTGTTGCTCTGGGCTACGCTTTGACTCTTTCCTGTTGCTGTCGTTGTAGTTGTTATTGTTGTTGTTTGCCCGCCTGCTGTGGCTGAGATTCCTTCGACTACCGTCTCAGTTACGTACTGTGTGCCTGTGTGTGTGTGAATGAGCGCGTGTTTGTGTCTCCTCCCCATATTCCAGTGGCCAGTTATAGTCACTCGCTCATTTCTCACTCGCCTTTTTTTCAGTTCCATTGAGTTGAGTGTCTTTACTTTGAGCGAAAGTCAAATTGCTGCCACTGTTGCTACTGGCTGCAGTTCCATTTCCAGTTTGTTACTGGACTGCGGCAGTTGCCAGCTGTCGTCATATTCTCACAGTTAACTTGTAAGCGATTGTATATGTATGTTATATTTCTCTGATATTTACTTATTTATGAAAACACAGTTTTCTATATTATTTTATAAGTTGTACTGGCAACTATACGATTAACGCTGCTAACTAGGCTAAAACGAGTTAAAGTTAAAAATAATCGAAACTTTTAATTTGTTTGCCATAAATTATTAAAAACGTTTCGTTTATTTAATTTTAATGTAGAAAATGCCTAGTTTTGATGTATTTTTAAACTCATTCGAAATTTTGAAATAATTTTAATTGAATACGTATGACAGACATATAATAATAATAATAAAACTATAATTTTTTTCTGCAAAATAAAAGTGACAGAAAAAAAATATATTTTTTCCATTATATAAAATCTTTTTATTCGTATATCGAAGTCTATGAATTTTAAATAAGTTATAATCTATTGAATTATAAGGTTATATTGTGTTGTATATTTGTAGTTATTTAAATACTGATATTGCAATGAGCTTAGAAAAACATATTTTATTATTATAGTTGACAAATATTTCTCGCTTTTTATACAAAGTTAACTAAGCTTGTTACAATTTGAAATAAATTGAATTTATTGATTATATTATATAAATACATACACTTGAATTTTTTTCCAATTCAAATATTGTTGTTAAAATATTTAACAACGTAATTATTTAAATATTTATTATAAGAATTTTTATTATAGTTTTTAAAATGTTTCAGAATATACAAATCCTAAAATTATTTTAATTGTTCTAGCTAGTGTGTTTATATTGTTATACAAAAATGTAACATTATAATTTTATTGATACTTTATTCACTTGCATTTATACTGCACAACGTTTTTATAGTACAATGAAATTAAATTTATGGGTTTAAAGTGCTTAAATTTTTGGTTCGTTTATAGTTGACGCAAAACATTTCTATAAACAGCCAACTTACGTTACACCTTCATTGTGGAAACCTTGTCTTGAAGTTATGTGAATCTTTTATTTTTCGCCTCTTTCCCCCCTCAAGAACGTTCTAAGTCGCGCCTCCATAATTTTCCTTGTCAACGATTTTCTATGTGAAGGTTGCCAAGCCGTTGTGCCCCATCGTACTCCACCCTTGATTTTAAAAATGACAACAAACTTTTATTACTGTTGTTCTTAAAGTTCTCCCCTCTGTGTTGCTCTTGCCAATTACGCGCACTCTCACCCACACACACATACACTCGCACACACTCACACACACACGCACTGAAACAGCAGCCTATGCATTGCATATTCATATATGCGTGCCATCTCTCCGCCCTTTTGTCTACCTTTCGTCTCGCCAATGCATCTGCATTGAATGCATTTTCAATGGCATTTTGATTGCAATTGGCCAATGTAATTGCTATATTTAGCTTAATGGCAGTCAAGAACATGGCATTAAGTATACGTAATGTTTGTAGGGACTGTCTATACATACATACATATATGTTACTAATACATTCATAAGTATTATATATATGTGAGTGCACCTGAGTGAAGCCACCCACACGCACAGGGAGCATGTTTAACTTTCAGTTTCTATGTCATAAAAGCGGCAACGCGTTCTGAAAACTGGGTTAAATTCCAATCGAAAACTCATCCATGGCCCATTGGCAGTCGATGAACTTTTCGCTTTTCGTTGTGTGGCAGGAAGCCTTGGCATATTGTCAGATCGTTAATCACACACTCATCGACACATTTTTGCAGCAAATACAATAAATTGTAGTGTTTAAGCATGCCAGAGAATGCTTTAACAGGGTATTCCAAATACATATGGAAGCACAAATAAATAATTAATTATTAATAATAAATTATTAATAATAAAATTGCTTAAATATATCAATAAATTTCTTAACACTTTTTCATTATTACAAAGTTGCAAAAATTTCGGTATCATTAAATAATTTATTCTTAAACTATGCCTTTTTTTTAGAAAATAATTATAATATAAAATAATTACTTAATAGTAATGTTATATATAATTGTCTAATCGAAATCTTGTTGAAGAATTTCAGAGTTGTTGTTTGAGTTTTAAAAACTGAATTTTTCGTTGTCATGAAATAATTTATTTATTGAAAAGGTTATTGGTATTAGTAAGAGGCTTTGAATTTATTAATTTCAAAAGTTGTATGCAAATGTTATAAGAAAAATTGAAGAGGAAACTTTTATAGATACTTTATAAATGTTTTTAAGTACGATATGTATGTATATATATTTAATAAAAACAGGGGCAGCAACAATTAAGAGTGTATCATCCACAAAATATATAAATTTGAATTTTTATATTGTGTATTATGTGCTTCCAAAAAGCTGAAAACTAGTCTGAGGCGATGAATAGCTCCGTTTGTATTGATAATCCGTATGTAAATGCTGCAAAAGTATTTTCGAAGTAAAGGTAATTTGTATGCAATTGTTATAAGAAAACCTGTAAAGGAAACTTTTATAAATACTTTATAAATGTTTTTAAGCACTATACATATATGTATTTACTTAATAAGAAGAGGGACAGCAACCAACTAAACCAACCAAACCAACCAGCGACCAAAGTACAGGTAGTTTTTAGTTGAGTACTCCCGGAGGTCGCATGTGTATTTGGCTTTATTTTTTGGCAGGCCGAAACAAATTTTCACAGCATCACATCGTTGCATTGTCTTGCTTTGCCCATGTCAAAGTTCCCGCAGCGGCATTGCAGTGCCAACAGCTCCTGGACAACAACAGCAATAACAACAACAACAGCAATAACAACAGCAACAATATGCGATGCCTTGGCAACAGCACGAGTTCTACACATGTCTGGTATACCCATCTCTCCATCTTCATCGGCAATCTTCAGCTACAACAAGCGCCAGTCGTCGCCAGTCCGAGACGACGACGGCGACGACGACGTCGAATTCGACTTCGACGACACTGGCGCGGCATTTTGGCTTGTTTACGTTAAGATGGCGTATTGTATAACATCATTATGTGGACTTGGTTCATGTTCATGTCATAATTTTGCAATGCAAGTCACAGTGCGAGGCCTGATCTCAGCATTCCACTGTCCACTGTAGCGCCAGCAGTTGCGCATCTTCGTCGCATCTCCGTCTCCAGCCGCGTTCTTCGCTCTGATCTCTCTTGCCACGGACATCGGGACATTGGGCACAAAACAAAGTACGAGTATCAGCATCGGCATCAGCACCAGCATCAGCATCAGCATTGGCATCAGAATGTTGTGGTCGCTGTTTGTGCCATGTTTTGGGCTGCGTAATTAAAAATAAATTTTCGCGCTCTGCAGCTAACAGGAGCGGAGCTCAGTAATCATTGAGAAATAATCGAAATTATGTTTCCATTCATATTCAATGTAGATTTAGAAAAACTTTGTAAAATACAATTATTCGTAATTAGAAAAAAGCGTCTTTGGACCAAGTATTAAAAAAAGACGTTTGTTAAAAAGGGTTTAAATTGAGTATAGATGCAAGTTTATTTTGTTT
The DNA here is from genome assembly GCA_023558445.1 of Drosophila pallidifrons. Classification (NCBI taxonomy): domain Eukaryota; kingdom Metazoa; phylum Arthropoda; class Insecta; order Diptera; family Drosophilidae; genus Drosophila; species Drosophila pallidifrons. The sequence continues at coordinate 7,248,841 of CM042348.1, forward strand.
TTATACCCGCTAGCTATAGGGTAGAATGGTATTATAACTTTGTGCCGACAGGAAATGTATGTAACAGGTAGAAGGAGGCATCTCCGACCCTATAAAGTATATATATTCTTGATCAGCGTCAACAGCCGAGACGATCTAGCCATGTCCGTCTGTCCATCTGTGTGTCTGTCCGTCTGTCCGTATGAACACCTAGATCTCAGAGACTATAAATAATAGAGCTATAATTTTTTTCGACAGCATTTGTTATGTTTGCACGCAGATCAAGTTTGTTTAAAATTTTTGCCACGCCCACTTCCGCCCCCGTAAATCAAAACAATCGAATAACAAGCGTAATTTTAAAGCTAGAGTTGTAAATTTTGGTATATACAATAATTACTATAGTAGTTATGATTTGGTTGCGATTTGGTTGCGATCAGATAAAAATTGTCGAAGTTATTAAAGAAATACTGTTGTATGGGCAAAAACCCCTACTTATGTTACTAGGGGTCTTAGTTGCTTTGGCTGACAATCTGGTATATTGTGCCGTCTATGGTATATTTTGAATGCGGTACTATATCGATATACCACATATACCATTTGTTATATTTTTAGTATTTTTGCAGTATATTTGGTATATTTTGAGAATAATTCCGCAAAATATATTGCTTTTATTCAAAATGGGTAGCGGGTATCTCACAGTCGAGTACACTCGACTGTAGCTGTCTTACTTGTTTAATTCCCAATGAGACCACTTAGTTTATTTGGTTATATTTTGTATAAGAATTTGTCAATAAATATTCAAAGCATAAACCCAAAAAATTTGGGTTCATTTACTTAAATAATAACTTTCTTATGCGGGTCCAAAGTCATACTTGATTATGATGCAGATTTCACAAAACATAATGTATTTTTTTATAAATATCATAAATGTTGAAGTATAATTAAACTTTGCAATATAATATATATGAAATTGAATGGATTATTCGAGATTTTTGGGATGGATAATAAGATATTTATATTTGTAATAAATACTATCATTAAACGGTAGAACAGTTAATTTACATTTATTATTCGAATTTTTATCAATGCACAACCTTTGGACAACAATAGTTTTTAATAATTGGCTATTTCAATCCACCTGTTGCAGCAACATTTATGATATTTGAGAAAAATTACATTTTTTCTTGTGAAATAGTTGTATTGTGTAATGATGAAATTCTATGAATAATTATATTATAACATAATAAGATATTTGTATTTATAATAATTACTATCATTAAAAAGAAGAACAGTTGAATTACATTTTATAGTTATTCGAATCGATAGTTTTTCAAGAATTAGCTTTTCAATCCTCCTGTCGCTGACCCATTTTTTTCCTGAATTGATGTAATATTGAACAGTTAATTTACATTTTATAGTTATTGAAATTTGTAATAATATTTTTTTAAATGCACAATCTTTGGTCAACGATAGTTTTTCATTAATTGGTTATTTCACCTGTTGCAGATTTCATTGTACCCCTGAATTAGTTTGAACCGCTCCTGATGTGAAAAGGAACTTGTAGCACGTTTTTGTTACTTTTTTAATTTAATGAATATTCTGGGACAATTTATTAGCCAACATATTGATTTCAGCGTTTGCTGTGTTTGTTTTTTTCCCTGGGCTGTATGTTGTCTCTCTTTTGCATGCGTTTTGTAGTTGTAGTTGTCGTTGCTGATGTTGTTGTTGTTGTTATTGTTGTTGCAAAGTTTATACGGTAGTTACCGACATAAATAGCAGCAATTTGGCCAGACACCAGCCAACACAGGCGCAGGCTCAGGCACTGGCTTAGGCTCAAGCACAATCTCAGTCCCAAAGGAGGCCAACCCAAAAGCGAGAGCTTGCTGAACAAGCTCACAATTAATATGAGCAGCCCGCCGCCCGCACCACAGGAGGTCGCTGCTGGTACGGTCAAAAGGTTCGCTCGCTGTGTCCTGATCTGCTGTGAGCTGTGGACCCGATCTGACTTTGTCTCTGAGTCTAGACTCTGTGTGGATCTGAACCCTGAGAGACTTTTACTGCCCGATAGCTTCTGCTGTGCACTGTGTGTCGATTTATGGCTCTTAACAAATTGTTAATAAATATTTTATTTATATTGATGAGACAACACGAAATTATTCACAATTTGTGGCAAAAACTTCATTGCTTGCACACACACACACACACATGCACACAACATTATCTCACATTCTTCCAGCTTATGAGTTGATGAAATAATTTTGAACAGCTGCGCATTTGTTTCAATTATCCAAACAACAAAACTGACCAAAAGCTGACCAGTACATCATACGATTATTCCCTTACATATGTACTTATGATTGATCTGTATCTGAATGTCCATCAGTCCATCTTTGTGCCTTGTGGCACCCTGTAATTAGCGCGTGAAATGTTCTGCTTAATACCCTAGCCAAGTAAGCAGATGTGGGTATGCACAGCATCTTGACTTGTATGTTAATATCGGAATATATTTCTTATATATTATTGGTTCATCAGAGTTATAAACGGAAACTTTTGTTTAGGTCAATGTCGTTTTTTCTACTTAAAGAGAGTAATTTAATAAATTGAGGAACATAATATAAGATTTTTTAAGGGAAACATATTACCAAAAACTTTGATTTGTATATCATCATAAATCGCAAAATTATATGTTATAGGAATATATTTATTGATTATTCAATATATACTATTGATTATTCAGAGTTGGATTTAGTAAATTAGTGCTGATGAAATTACAAAAATGTCCAGATACATGTAATTTTTCGTAATTGATACAAGATTTTTATGTTATGTAAGTTATAATTTTGCGATTTATGATGATATACAAATCAAGGTTTTTATAAATATGTTTTTCTTAAAAAATTGTATATTTTTTTAAATTAATCTGTTTAAATTTAAAAAAATATACAATTTTTTAAGAAAAACATATTTATAAAAACCTTGATTTGTATATCATCATAAATCGCAAAATTATAACTTACATAACATAAAAATCTTGTATCAATTACGATATCAAATTTACAAATGTTATTATAATGAGTAAGTTTAAGTTATTTTATGTTTATTTAAATAAACAAATATTATTCTTAACTTCTACGTTAATATAAGAATATATATCAGAGCTTGAAATTGAAAATTATTGCTGAAGAAATTTAAAAAATTTATCAGGTCAACGTGTTTTTTTCTACTTAATCAGATTAATTTAATAATTTGAGGAACATAGTATAAGAGTTTTTATGGGAAACATATTTCCAAAAACTATTTTATATAGATCATCATAAATCGCAAAATTATATTTTATTAACTTTACACAACATTAAAAATCTTGTATCAAGAACGATATCAAATTTACAAATGTTATTATAATAAATAAGTTTAAATTATTTAAGTTTAATTTTAATAAGCAAATTTTATTAAAAATGTGTGTGATTTTTATTTTACTTGCCAATGAATATTCGGTTAATGTACAGATTTTTATAAATCAAACAATTTCATCAAATTTGGATGAGTCATGTAGACCTTAACTAAAGTTAGAGTCTGTATAGGGTATGAGATTGTGAAGCATTCATAATTAACTGATAATTCTTGTATTTCATAAGTTTTGGACAATTGAAAGTGGAATTTAAATGAGTTTAGTTGCGGGTATTGCAGCTACCGCTCCTTGCTCTGCCTGCCTCCTTCTTTTTCTTCTCCACCTCCCAACGAGCTGTCAATCACAATGATTTATGTCGCCGCCAGAGCGAGATACTGCGAGAAAGAGACAGACATACAGAGAATGAGAGAAAGAGAGGGAGAGGTGGATGCTTTGCTGTTTGTATCTGTGTGCATTTGCCTACATCAACGCGTCAATTTATCTTTCCGCAGTTGCAACGAAACTCATCAACGTCGGCGGCTTCTTTCTTCCATAATGAAACCCGCGAGGCCCCCATCAACCTCCCGGCGCTTATGAATTCTTCTTATTATTATAACTTTTTGTAGCTGTTGCGGTTGTTGTTGGTGTGGTTGTTGCTTTTAATTTTCATTTGAATTTCATTTCATTTGTGTTTCATTGCTTAATTGTCGCAGCTTTTGATGAACTGTTTGTTTGGATTTGCCGCGACACTTTTCATGGCCTTTTCACTTGGATACGAATCTCCCCGCTACCCGCTCCCCGCTTGAGGTGTGGCCTGCGTTTTTGCCACTTTTGCGGCTCACGGCAGCTGCATACACTGCAATTTGCTATCAATTTTGTTTTTTTTTCCCTCGTGACAGCGTCGCCATTTTGGGCTACCTATTGAAGCCATTTACATTCCGTCCCAATTCCAATCCCAATCCCAGACCCAAAGCCAGAGCCAGACTCGCATCCCGATCGGGGCAATTGTGTCTGTGCCCCAACCACTTGCAACTCAATTTACCAATCAAATAACAAATGCGCCGCCAAAAGCTGCTTATTAATGGCGGCCCCAGCTTCCCAAACTATATACTTATAATTTCCACGAACCTCTCCCCATTGTCGATAATAATTGATTTGATTGATGCTTCGACGGCTGCGACGGCGGCTGCTGCGGCTTTTTCTTCTGTTGATTGGTTCGCCTTCGATTCGTCGTTGTCGTTGCTCTCTTTTTTACTCTACAGCTATTTCTCTCTCGCTCGCGTTCAACCTGTGTCTTCTTTTTTTATCAGTCGAGCATTCCCAGCTAAGAGTCTGAGAATGTGAGGTTACACAGTCGATGTAGTGACGTCACTACTGTCAGATTTTATATAAGCGTATGTATATTGTGTGATTAGTATAGTGTATAGTATATATATTGATGTTGATAAAACACTTGGAGGCAAATTTAAGAATACTATTAATATTTCACCTTTAAGTTAAAATGAATAAACTTATATCAAAAATTATATTGTTGTATCAAATACAAATTTAAAAAAAATAGAAAAGTTAATATATGATTATGGAGAAATCTATATAATAAAGACGAAGCAATATATATAAGAATAAGATATAAAAGAGAAATTTGTTTAAAGTTATTTCAATAATTCTTTGTGTCTGTTTGTAGAACTAAATAAATTTATGGCTGTAGATTTTTTTGCCAATTTGTTAAACTCTAGTACTGTATAAAATACATATGCAAAAATCATTAAACTTTTTTTATAACATGCTTATTATTATGCTTCAAATCGTGTCATACAAAGTTATATACAACTAATAAGATTTATAAGAGTAGTAAACAATTTTATTGAATCTGTGCATCACAAACTGGTAATTTTAAAAGTTTCGCAAATTTATAAATAAATTACATTCTAACCAATCACTTTATGACGTCAGAAGAGTGTCAAACCTGTATAATTCTTTTTATAAACTGCTCTTCAGTCCATTGTGGAGTGTCTTTGAGGCATTAAAATGGCCACCACAACGACTAAAGACTTAAGGAAGATGCGCAGTGAACTTAGCCACGCGCTTGTTAACAAATTAGGAGGATAAATTTGCATGCTACTCAGATTACAATCGGCAAGTGGACAATGGACAATGGACATTGGACGCATCGCTGACCTTAAACCCTGAGTACAGCTTAAGGGGGAACAACAAGAGGAACAAGTGTAAATGCTGTTGGCAAATTGAGTTCATGTTAAACGCCGCGAAGCGAAGAAGACTCGACGATTGTAGACTGTAGACCGAAGACTGTAGACTGGGGACTATGAAGTTGCCCTCGGTTTTAGGGCTGGCTTGGATCAATGCGGTATCCTTAAACCGTTGGCTTAGTTTTCGCACAACGCTGAATTCCACTTAAATTCAGCGCTATGCTTTCAAAACGAAATTAATCTTCATTGGAAGCCATCGACAGGAGAACAATAATAAGAACAACATCAACTGAACTCCAGACACCAAAGACCCGCTGGCCAAGACTGGGGCGAAAAAGAAAAATTAGCGCAAATGATTGACAGCCTAAATGAGAATTTAATGGAGAACTGTTTTTTTTATATTTTTTTCTTTTGCTTCTCCTTGCTGGCGTTGTGGGGCCCACAAGGAGACCTACTTCTGCCTCCTCTTGCACCGCCTGCAACTCATCATCCCATCTTTCCATGGCCCCAGCTTCGATTCGCTATAATTTGCGCAGTCCGACAACATTCGAGTCTTTTCTGTAAAAGTAAAAGCAAATTGTTTCGCCAAAAAATAAGGCGAAATTGATACGAAATTGATGCTTGTACGAAACCAATTTCCGACTCGGCAGAGTGGAGGCTGTAGAGTAACCGTTACACAACAATTATGCATTGACTGATCTCTTTTCTTAGTGCAAAGACCTTCATATAGTATCAAAGGTTGAGGCAATCAATTTTGAATTTGGAACTGCCAACTTATGAAGCTTTTAGTTATGTTAGCTGGTATACAGCATGTCCCTATTTATAATAGCAATGATTAACCAAACTTTGTATCTTAGTAAAATATATGATATGTGAATAGAGCATGTTGAGCAACCAATTTTGAATTTGGAACTGCCAACTTATGTAGTTTTTAGTTCACATTATGTCAGCTGGTATTCAAGGAGTTTCTATTTGTTATAGCAGTGATCAACCAAATTTTTTTATCTTCGGATAAATTCGTAGTAAAACATATATAATATAAATAGAGAATGTTGAGCAATTCTAATTATTTTTATTTCATTTGAGTATTTTATTGGTCGATATTTTCGATAGCTAGAGTAGGCATTTTATACATATAATACATATTTTAAAAGCCCATTGAGTCTTTTAGGCGCCCCTTTTTTATGTGAGCATTTTTTCTATGGTTATTGATTTGGTTTTAATACATATTTAACTAATTTGGCAGAACACCCCTATTGGCTGGACAAAAATGAAGTAATTGATTATATCTGTGCACTATATTTACCTTTATACTAGTTATTTTATTTTCTTTATATATGATATTTACATACTATTTTTTTATATGAACTTCAGTTGATTTGTTCTTAGTCTATAAATTAAAAAAAAAATTTTATTTATTATATTTTTGGTTAATCTTCTATCGGTATTTATTTATTTGTCAGTTTTACATTCTTATTATCAAAATTATGATTAATGGGCATTTCAAAGAAATAATAAGAAATGGTTAATATTAATAGCAAATTGTTTTCCGAAATATTATATTATATTTAGCAAACATTTTCGTTCGATGTCAAATCTTTTAATTATTTTTAGGGCTTAAATTTAATCTATGCGTAAGTGTATTGTTGTCAATATGTAGTTATTCCAATAATTAGAAAATTGTTGTTTTTAATGCAACCATTTGCGTATTCTCACTCTACATACTCTACACTCTTTGTTCCATTCGCCACAGCATATTCCATGCTGTTTCTCCTTGTTTTCATCGCTATCTGTTTGTGTTGTGCATTTGAAATGTTTTATTTGCATTCTGATGCGAATGCGACGAAAAGTTTGCTGCGTGCCTCCGCGAGACGTCAGAAGTGCATTTTTGCACGCGATCCTTTTGGGCTCCTGCAAATCCTGTCCCTCTCTCTCTATCTCTGTCTCTCTCTCTCTTCAACTCTTGCTCTGTCTTTTGTTCAGCCCATGGACTGGCACTGACAGTGGCTGAGGCACTGACTGACGTCACTTGGCAGCGGAAAATTTATGCGCCCAGGACCCTGGCCCCCCGCCAGACACTCAACTGTCGGGAGACTGTCCCAGCTGTCCAACTGTTATCGATACGTCGCCGTCCAGCCCAGTTCAGTTCAGTTGAGTTGAGTTGAGGTAACATACGAGTACGAGTACGAGGTGCACAGTTGGCAATGGCAAGCAAGCAGGCTAGCAAGTCAGTCCAGGTACCATGTGCGTGTCATCAAGTTGGCCTAAAGTGACAGTCGCGATTTAATGGTTGCGGCCAGGGCAAAGTTACAAATTAATAAAGCAGTTCACTCACTTCAGCGTCTGCTCACTTGCAACGGCTCGGCTTTGCAGCAATGAATAATCAATCGATTTCAGTTCAATTAGCACCTTTTAGTGTGCAAAATAGCGCGCCCAATCCACGGCCCACATTCAACTAAAGAACTCGACTCAAGTCTCACGTCTCTTGCTTGGGCCCTGTCAAAACTTAAGTGGATTCGAGTTGCAACTAGTTGCGCTGCATGGGCCTTGGGCCAGGGCTCGTTTGTCCAGTTATATATCATATCAATTGACAACCTTACAAGTTGCATTTAAGCTAGCGATGGGCGTGGGTCTGAACGTAACTCGAATGGCGCCCAACGTGCGGCAAATGTAAATTGAATTGCAATTTACTAAATGTCGAAAATATTCAATTATGACTTAGCAACTCACGCACGAAATGCAATTGCAATTGCAAGTCACGACTCACGTTGCCAGCTCTAGGCAAAGTTACGTTTCAATGTCAGTTAGTCGCACAATTTAAACGCATAACTGCAAATTATTTGCCATTGTAATAAGAATTGACGCAGTTTTCCACAATTGCCGCAACCTTCACATAGAAAATCTCTCAACAAGAAAATTACAGACAGTCGGAGACTACGAAAAACTGACAGGCGAACAGAGTCAAAGGGGCGTGCGTCATCGAAAAAAATGGGCGTTAAGAACTTTGACAATTCCCCAGACGGAGGGTCAAGGGATTAGTACTGCGGTGTACCACAATTGCATACATAGTTTCAGTGTTTCAGAGTTCCACAGAGGAAACCAATTAAGCGTCAAAAATGATGGTTATGATGGTTCGTTCAGTTCGGGTCAAGTCGAGTGTAATTATTGGTATTTCATCCGACGAGGAAATTGAGGTACAACGAATAATTCACAGTGCAAGAAGAAGAATCCACATTTAAATGTTGCGGTTTCCGATCGAATGATGAAAGTCGAATGTGGGTCTGACCTATGTCAGATCAGCTGTCATAGTCTGGAATCGGAATCCGCTTTGCAACTCCTCCGAATAAAATATGAAGTGAAGTTAGATAATTAATAAATATTAATATGGCCTGCTCGGGTGCTTTTGATTGCTTGTTAATTAATAATTATTTACATAACTAATTGAAATGTGCGACTATAACATGTTCATGCCCAGTTTTCATTAGCCAATAGGCGTGGCATGTCTAAGCAAAATATTTCTATTAAATATTATCTAGGAAATTATGCAAGGCTGCACCTCAGACAGTCGCAGTCGCCGACTTTGGAGTCAAAAGCTCGGCAGACAAAACTTCATTAATGATTTGAATAAGCGGAGCTGCAACATAGTCAGAAAACCAGAAAATCTATGCCGAAAATTTCGTGTGCATGATCATTGAAGTGACTGCAAATACACTACGATTGAAAAGGTCGCAACGCCTTGTCTTGAAATATTAAAAAACACTTTAAGACTTAGAATTACACCTATAATATTAATAAAATACTATTCATTTATTAGATATCTAGATCCTTCATTTAATAGTAGTTTCTTTTATTAGTTTGTCAAAACAAAAAATACCTTTTATATCTTTGTATTTAATTATTTTTTGAAGCTTGTAGTTTTATTGATATTTATAAAAAGTTAAATATGTATTCATGACGAGTTTATATAAGGTTCATTATTATAATAAGTATGTTCATAAAATATACATTGCTTTAATATTGTTTTTATACAAATCAACTTGATTACAGTCTATCGCAGGGTATTATCAGGGACACAAAGACCAAAGACTTATAAATATGGTTATGTCGGGCGGCGACTAATTGCAATTAATTATTTAAGTAATCCATCATAGCAGCCACAGCTTGCACTTGAAGTTGCTCCGCGACGGAATGGGAACGGGAATGGGAATGGGAATAAAATTGGGAATGGGAATGGAAATGGGAATGGGGTTGGTGGGGGAACGTCTGCTGACGGCGGCTTTTTGGCAAAAACTTTGGTGCTTCCAACACGCGAATGTCGTATAAGCAATTTTTTTTTCTTTGCCGCCGCCAACTATAATGCAAAATGCAAATTAGAGCAAAGGCAAAAAGAAGAGAGAAACAACAAAGAGAAGGGAAGAAAATGAGAAAATAAAGAAAAGTGGGATAGGAAAGGTAAGTCATATTGAATTAGGCTTACATCATGGACGAAAGAAAAGAAAAAGAGGTTCAAATAAAGTTGGTTTATAGTATATGAGAGTAATTTAATTTTATGGATTGCTTGCTTTACTAAAACCACAGTCAAGATTTATATAATAACCTAGTCGCGTCCACATAGTACTCACGACGCCCTATCTCCTCCCTGTTGGCGAACTGAAAGAAGAAAAACTAACTGAAGGAAGGAAGGAAAAGTCGGTCGTTCAATTGCGTGTTATTCGAACTACAATTAAAGACATTTCAATTAGAGCTAAACAAATTGTTAACTTTACGATTTAATTTTCAACAACAAAATTTAGTTATAGCTGCAAAAGATCGCAAGTGGGGGAGCGAGACAGAGAGGAAGAGAGAAAGAGCTTATGTTGTGACGTGTAAGCCTAAAAGCTCAAACGCGCTATTTCACATTGTTGTTCGACAATTGTCAAGGCTTAATTATTTACTAATTGTTGTTGAATTATGAAGAACTATGCCGCTTAATTACCCAGCAATTACAAATTGTTAGCTTTGCCCATTTTTTGGTCAACTTTTTACGTACGCGACAATAACAATATAAAGTATGTTACGTTACTTGCACAATGCTCCCCTCTTTGTAACTTTGCTCAGCAGTTGAAGCTTCCCAAGCTCCGCCCAGCCAGACGAATTGTTTCATTTGCTGTGTGAGTGAGTGCACGTTTATGTGTGTGTGTGTGTGTGCGTGTGAGTGAATCAACCACCTTTTGGTAACTGGGAACAACATGGCGTGGTTTCATTTCCATTTCGTTCCGAGAGTCGCGTCGCGTCTCGCTGGAAATTGAGTGAAATGCGAACAAATTTTCAACGCCTTCGAAGTGCAGACACAGACACCTCGATAACGCACAAAAAAAAGCATAGACGAAAGAACAGAGAAACAACTGAATGCTTATTAATAATTCTCTACTTTATTATTATTTTTTGTTTTAGTTTAGTTTACACATTACATGTTGCCATGTTACTTGGGCTCTGGGCTCTCGTAAGTAGCTCATTTGCTTGCCTTAAAGCGGCTCACACAGCAAAATGGCATTCGAGTTCATAGCTTAGACGCACTTAAGATGCCCAACTGCAGATAACGCGACTCTCTCTTCCCTCATGTCTGGTTAATGCGGCGCAAATTGCTCGTGTTCTCCGACAAAGACAACTTACACCTTGCCCAAACACAGTGAACAAGAGCCAAGAACCAAGAACCAAGAACCGACAAACCAGACACGGCCATTAAATCTACATAAATGAAGTATTTTCTTTTTGCTTTGGCCAGCTCCATTGAGCGACTTCAGGTGTTGCTGGCTGGTTGGGCGCCAAAGATTGGACGCAACGATGGGACTAAAGACTAGACTTTGTTGCCACACTGTGGTTAAAGTAATTTCAGAGTTAGTTGAACGTTGCCATTGTCTATAATTGCCACTGTTTAAATAGAATATGCACTCATATAATTAAGCATATTTATCATTAGATTCCAAAAGAAATTCAAAGGGAGACTGTATCTGAGGGTAGTTCTCTTTGATTGTTTATATAGTACACTGTGCTACATTTCGACTCGGTTTCGCGGTGCATGATAAATCAGTGTGTGATTAGATTCTAATCGACTTTATTTAACGAATTTAGTTATCTTATTCTTTTAATAATAGTGATTTTATTTCTGATCGGAAATAATTGACAGCTAAGCCAGTAAAAGTAGTTTGCTAACATTCAGAAATTCTATTCACATAATGACATGAATAGATTAATTGAATTTATGAATAGTATATAAATATTTGTTTGTTTAATAGAACGCATATTGGGCATAATTTTTGTAATTGTCAGTCATTTAATACAATTGTTAAGATACTAAAGAATTATTTAGTTCACATCTCTATTAATAATTTCGACTAACTAATCTAACGGTTCAATTATTTCATAAGTTATTTAAAGTCAAAAGCTTTAAATTTATATTAGATTTTTATTATTTTAGTAATTATTATTAGTTATTACACATACAAAAATCATTGATAATTACATTATTTATTCGTTATTTCATTATTTTATTTACATTCCATGCATTATAATTATTGTTTTATTATTGTTATTATAATAAATAATTATTTATCCTATATCTCAAAGTTATTTTGCTTTATTCTATGAAGACATTGTTTACTTATGTTTTTCTCTTCTTTCCTTTGGATTTTGATTAAAGGGTAATATAAACACTTGTACTTAAAGACAAGTAGAAATGCTGCATTCAAGTTTGCGTTTCTCATTTTCAATAAAACTATATTCTACAAATGTTCCAAATATATACAACACAAATTCTAAATTATACCGAAGAATATTTTTGATATATCGATATTCACATTCTACATTCTAAATATACACAGAGTACAAAATATACCAGATTGTCAGCCAAAAAAACAAAGACTCCAATGCAGTAGGTGTTTTTTGCCATATCAATTTTATTTTATTAAATAACTTATACAATTTTAATCTTATTGCAATCAAATATATTGACATAAATATATAAACGTTGATCAAAAATGTATATATTCCTTTGGGGACGGAGATGACTCCTTCTGTCTGTTATATAAATTTCCTGCAATCGAAATATTATATTACCCTTCTACCCTCTGGGTACCAGGTATAAAAATTAGTATTGAGCAAAGGAAAATACACTTATGCAAACAATTCGAATAAAACTTGTAATGTCTCTAATCAATTATATTGATCTATACTGTGGGGTAATTGAGCACATAAAGTTGCTCACTCTCTCTGAGTCAATTCTCCAACCCTTCGCAGACAAAGTTCTAAGCTGACTAACTGAATGGGAGTGAGGCGCAATTAATATTTCATTTTAATTCACATAATTTGTTTACGATTATTGGTAAACAAAAAGTTCTCAATTTTGTTTTTGGGTCGAGTGGAAATTCGCGTGATATCGCCGAAAGGTTTAATGGCATTATTGATTTAAGTCTGACTCGATGCCAAAATAAGTTCATTTAGTTTCGTCAGTTTTTCTACAATTGTCCGGCTGTGTGATTATCTTGATGAATACATTTCTTTGCCTCTTGCCACATGCAAATAACTTGCAGCCCGTTCCCATCGCAGCTAATTCTCTACAGTTCTTCTTGCACTTGCCCCATTTTGCGACAAGCAAAGCGTTAAAAACGCATTTAACATAATTTCATTTTGCGCAAACATGAATTTTGCATTTGCATCCGTAATGAGTTCCGCTTGCCTCCTCTTGATCATTGCCCCCTTCTCATTGAGCTACTTCGCTCGCGCTCAGCTCAACACAATTAAAAACTCGTAAAAAATATGCATAATAAAAGGTCTTTGAAAGAAAAAAAAATTGCACTTGCGGACCCACCTGAGCGGCTCGAAGCGATGCGACGCGAGGAGACGCCACTCGACTTTGTGGCGCACCTACTTGTCTTTTATCCCCTCTCTCGCTGATCCTCTGCCGCTTGATTCTGCTGCCAGACCCTCTCTCTATCCTCCCAGGGAGATACATAAATAATCAAATAATTTGTGTATTAAAATGCGCGCCAAGGAGGCGCATAAAATAAAGTCATAATTTCAAAATGATTTATGAAATGCACTCGGCAACTCTCTTCACATAATTCCCTATACTTGATCGGGTATACGAGTTGAAAGACTGTAAATATTTGATAACTAATAAAGATTTATAAGGCTGGCAGTACACTATTTAATAAGTTCATTAAAAGATATATAAAATATAGTTCATTTCTCATTCTCTCCCTTAGGAAGTGAATGTTTTCAGCAACTTTTTTTTATAAGAATTGTAGACTAAATGTTCATAATATAAGTTAAATTTTGTAAAGTGATGCAATTTTTGAAATATTATTTTAATATTGTTTTTTATATTTTATTAAGATTGATAACCTCTGCAACACCTCCTTTTTATAGCTCAATTATTGCTGCTTCTATAAATTTTGTAGATATCATGTTATATTTATATGTATAAGAAAGTAGTTAAAGGTTTACAGTATACTCTTTGAAATGTTCTTAAAAGTTTTATTGGTAAACATTTATATGCACATTATTGTAGTGTGTCTTATAATTCGTATAGTATGCTTATTTTCTGAATTGTTTTATTGTTACACATTTTAGATTATTTTATTTAATTTCGTAGCTTAATGCAGCGCCTTTTTAAATTAATTTCGTGTGCTGCATTCGAGTTTTCAGATGGTTTTTATATGCTTTTTCTTGGCATTGCCAGACATTAGCATAACCAAGCACGCACGGCTTCCTTGTGGCTGTTACAACAACAGAGTGAGACAGAGACAAAGAGTGAGAAAGGGAGACAGGGAGACAGAGAGAGGTGGACGGCATAGATGGCTAAGGTGAGCGATCCAAAGAATGGGTGCAGGACTGGACTTGATAAATTTGACATGGCCTCTTATGATTAGCTGAATTATGTTTAATTTTTTCTCTTTTCGGATTGCATTTGCATTGTGATAAGATCGCAACCTGGACTACTAGCATACTATAGATACATCGTATCCATATTTATATTGTAATGCCCATATAACATCAACTGGCAGCCTGAAAGAGAAAAGGAAGTTGGCATAGAGATAATCATGCTATTATATCGCCTCATTGCTTTTTCTTTGCATTTCTAGACGCTCTGACCATCGGTTTCCCCACCTGCCTCAGTTCCCTTCTTCCCCTTCTTCAGCCATCACCTTTATATGCACATAGTATGAGCAGCAATTAAGCGAAAAAAAGTAACATTTTTCTTTGGCTTTCAACGGCGAAGTGTTGCCTAAGGGAACCGGTGGGGCATGTGGAGCATGATCTTCGAGGGAGATGCAAGAGAAGTGGAGTGAAGTGTATGAATTTGCATTTTAAATTGTATGCTTTTAATATATATTTCTGTGTATTGTTTATTGCTAAAGTTGCAACAAGGCGTATGCTTAACTTTGTTGATAATTGGAGTGAGAATAAAGTGTTCATCATTTTAATTTTTCTTTCTCCTTCTTATTCCACATCTTCTTCTATTGCATTTGTGTTGTTATTGTTATAGTTGTTTTTGTTGGAAAACTGAAAACATGAACGCTAATTATGGTACAATGGCCATTTGAAATATTGCGGCCAATTTATTTGTAACAACTTTGAATAAATAATTCGTTTTAGTCGAATATATATCTATATCTATATCTATATCTATATCTATATCTATATCTATATCTATATCTATATCTATATCTATATCTATATCTATATCTATATCTATATCTATATCTATATCTATATCTATATCTATATCTATATCTATATCTATATCTATATCTATATCTATATCTATATCTATATCTATATCTATATCTATATCTATATCTATATCTATATCTATATCTATATCTATATCTATATCTATATCTATATCTATATCTATATCTATATCTATATCTATATCTATATCTATATCTATATCTATATCTATATCTATATCTATATCTATATCTATATCTATATCTATATCTATATCTATATCTATATCTATATCTATATCTATATCTATATCTATATCTATATCTATATCTATATCTATATCTATATCTATATCTATATCTATATCTATATCTATATCTATATCTATATCTATATCTATATCTATATCTATATCTATATCTATATCTATATCTATATCTATATCTATATCTATATCTATATCTATATCTATATCTATATCTATATCTATATCTATATCTATATCTATATCTATATCTATATCTATATCTATATCTATATCTATATCTATATCTATATCTATATCTATATCTATATCTATATCTATATCTATATCTATATCTATATCTATATCTATATCTATATCTATATCTATATCTATATCTATATCTATATCTATATCTATATCTATATCTATATCTATATCTATATATATATATCTATATCTATATCTATATCTATATCTATATCTATATCTATATCTATATCTATATCTATATCTATATCTATATCTATATCTATATCTATATCTATATCTATATCTATATCTATATCTATATCTATATCTATATCTATATCTATATCTATATCTATATCTATATCTATATCTATATCTATATCTATATCTATATCTATATCTATATCTATATCTATATCTATATCTATATCTATATCTATATCTATATCTATATCTATATCTATATCTTTTTATTTCTTTCACATTTCCTAAATATAAAAACAGGACGGAGGAGAGGAGAATGTGTCTAGTGGCATGCATCATTCAGTGGCATCATCAGTTACTGCTGCAACGTGTGTGGGCGTCATATCGATTACGATTACGAAACCATGCTGCGCTATGGGGCATCTTTGAGTTCCAGTAGAAACCGCAATTCAAGAGTCAATTTCCATTGGAGTCGATGGACTTACCTCTGGACTGACAATTGACTTGACAAGTTGCTAATCGGTTAAATTAGCCATAAAGTCATCAGGTTACCTGTGGCAATGTGAAACACCCTCGCAACGTGAGAACGTGTCTGTCTTGGGACTCCAACTTCAACTCACAAGTTGGCAAGTTGGGGGAACACTCGATCGACTTGTCGAGTTGGTTCGATCGAGGGCTGATTTATGATAGACGTGTGCCACATTCTACCTGTGGCATAAGTGTGAGCCACTTCAACGTTTGTGTGTATGTGTGTGTGGCTGTGGCAACCACTGAAGTTGCACGTATCAATATCAATGTCAACAGGTTTCGCTTGTTACTTTAGCGATCGCAAGAGAGTGTCTGCCCCATCTTCAGCTCTCCAGCACTTGAGAGTTACGAATCTTGATCTCGAGTTTCTGCTACAACAGAGAAGCAGCGCCATCGGCGAGGCATTTGCCCCGATGCGACTCTTGTTGCTGTTGCGCTGCGCTCTTTTCGATGTTGTTTGCCTTCCCTTCAGTTATGTGGCGTCTTAATCATTGTTATTTGGTTCCATTAGTCGCGCTGCTGCTTTGCTGCTGGTGTTTCGCATTGCAATTATGTTGACAATTCGGCAGCTGTGCCACCGTCACCGTGGCGAGATTACAGCGATGCCTCCGCCTTTGGGGCTTATCATTAAGCGCAGTTTATTGAAAAACTTTTTCGGCCTGATTAATGGGCCCAGTGAGGCCGACAGGTGCGCCTCTTTCTCGCATCGCTCTGGCATCTTAAACACTGACATTTGCGCCAACAATTAGGCTAATGCCAAGCTCTGGCATTTACTCTACAGATAACGCAATCTTTGCGGTTTTTTCCCTCTTCTTTAACTATTGGATATTTTCCCCTATTTGAGCATCAACTATCCCATCGTATGCAGGAAGCAAATCGTTTGTCCGATAAACGTCGCCCCAAAATGTTGCATATAAATTCTCAATTATCGCCCACGCCCACCTAGGGCCCCGTAAGGAGTTTGTGCAATTTGCCACAGTTTAAGAGGCGCATAAATAAAATGTTGAACTCGTTCCTATTTAGACATCACAACAACAAAGTCGAGAATGCTGCTTAGATGTTGTTGAAGATGTGCTTTAATATACCCTATAAAGAACAGATAGTTCAAATTTAAACTTAAAGTTAAAAAGCTTTGACAGCATAAAGCTTTCCTACAACAATTCCCTTAATTGATTGAGTAATGAAATAATTTACTAGTATATATGGCTTATGTAAGGATATTTACAAAGTTCTATCAATTAAATTATATAGTACATATAAACGACTAAGCAAGTTGAAGCTGCAACTCAATTAAGTCCATGAAGAGTGTTTTTATATCCGCTACCCATAGGGTAGAAGGGTATTATAACTTTGTGCCGGCAGGAAATGTATGTAACAGGTAGAACGAGGCATCTTCGACCTTCGAGTATATATAATATATTCTTGATCAGCGTCAACAGCCCAGACGATCTAGCCATGTCCGTTTGTGTGTCTGTATGTCTATCCGTCTGTCCGTATGAACACCTAGATCTCAGAGACTATAAGAGATAGATCTATAATTTTCGACAGCATTTCTTATGTTTGCACGCAGATCAAGTTTGTTTCAAATTTTTGCCACGCCAACTTCCGCCCCCGCAAACCAAAAAATCGAATAACAAGCGTAATTTTAAAGCTAGAGAATTTTGGTATATACAATAACTACTATAGTAGTTATGATTCCTGAAAATTTGGTTGCGATCAGATAAAAATTGTCGAAGTTATTAAAGAAATACTTTTGTATGGGCAAAAACGCCTACTTACTAGGGATCTTAGTTGCTTTGGCTGACAATCTGGTAAATTGTGCCGTCTATGGTATATTTTGAATGGTGTGCTGTATCGATATACCAAACATACCATTTGGTATATTTGTAATATGCTTTAGTATTTTCGGAATATTTTGAAAATAATACCGCAATATTTTGCCCTTATTAAAAATGAGTAGAGGGTATCTCACTGTCGAGCACACTCGACTGTAACTTTCTTACTTGTTCACTGGTTAAATTTGTGACGAATAAATATAATTTGATTTGAAAAACATATATCTTGTATTTATTGATTTAATTTGTTTATAGTTTCATTGAATCCATATGATTTAATTTAAAACTTGATACCAAAGCTTTACAATGAAGCTTTAAAGCACATTAAAGTTCCAACAAACAAGGAAATTTGTATGCCACGTTTGCCTTTCTTTCTAGCATTTCCTGATCTGGTATAACGCACATAGCTTCCCCATTGAAATCAATATGTATAGGGTATAAGGGCAGTCAAAGCCGAGGCAGCTTAGCAGACAGATTGAATCGTTTAGAGTGCAAAACGTTGTGCTAACCGCTGCCCAATGTGGAGCGGGCAGAGAGTGTCCAACTAACGTGGCTACAATATCATTACTATTTGCTTTTTTTGGGGCCCGCGGTGTTTGCAATTGATCAGCAGGAACTGCGAGAGAGAGGTGCACGATGCTGTGGCACAAACAAAATGCGGAAACGTGCCGCTCAGTCTGAGGCCGTTTCAATTCCTGGCCCGTGATTCGCATCACCATCGGCATCGGTCTGGATGGTGAGTGTGAGTGCGAATGCGAATGCTAGTGTAGAGCTCGAATAGTGTCTGGAATTGAAAAAAAGCCTTTTGCAACAAATCCATCAAGAGAGCGCTGTGGCGCTGTTGGCTCATGCCTCTTGCAGCGCCAGGCTAAATAGTGTTTGGTCTGCAATTCAACTCCCCTTTTTGTATTAGAATGTTTCTACTTAGGCATCTCTACTCCACTGTTATTGTTGTTGCTGGCTGTGTAAACACCCACAAAAAAGTTGAGGCAAAAACAAAAAAATAGGCACTTTGGTTCATAAATCATCGAGATAACAAATTACCGCTGCCGTCTCGGACTCTGAGACTGGGCAAAAGGCAAAAGCAAAGCCAAAAGTTGGGCCAACAAAAGAGTTGGAAGTTACAAAAGATCAATCTTATTTGCGCCCCGAAAAAATGCATTGCAGTTGCATTGCCTCGATTGGCAGTGGTCGTTCTTCTTATTGTTGTTGTTGCTTAGGTTTTTGGCCAAAATAGCCAAAGAGGCGCTTGGCCATTGGCACAATCATGAGCCAGAGCCAAAGCCAAGACGAGCGCGAGTGAAAGAGTCGATTAATTTGGCCGATTTGTTGGACTCCAACGCAAAACGCTGAGACTCAACTTTAACTCTAGTCTGTGCATTATTATTATTATTATTTTGGTTGCAGTTGTCGTTATTGTTGTTGTTGTTGTTGTTGTTGTTGTTTTGGTTGCTGTTACTCGCATCTCTCGTGTAGGCCAAAACAAACTTACAATTTAGATTGAATTTATTTGTGCGCCGCTAGCCGCCATACGCCAACCGCCTGCCGTCTGCCTAGACGAGGAGCAGCCCATTGAGATCTTCATTTGCTGATCTTTCTGGGAACATCTTTGCGGTGTTGACCCCAAAGGCACATACAGCACTGTCTATGAACTGCACTTTGGAAAAAGCAGTGTGAACAGATAACAAACTTTTTGGTTTCCAGTATTTCTTTGATAAGAACTTTGACGGAATAAAAATATATTTGAAACTTCAATTTATTCTGATGATGAGATGTATTTAGTCTTTAATATTAATGTATTATATGTACATGTTTGCAATGCAATATAAATATTGCACTTTAATTAAGTCGGAGATTAATTCGAACAGTCTACAACTCGCTGAAATTTGGGGATTAGAATATAAATACTGCATTTACAAATTTTGGACTGAGTAGGAAAACTTTAAAATGAAGGTTCCAAATATAAGCATTCCAATAATTTGTACTTCGTTTAATAAAAAAAGATAAATCAAGAAATCTCCTTAAACTTGTTATAGTTTCCGTTTAGTTACAAACAATTTTGTAACAATGTTTTTTGAACTTTTACATTAATAAATTAGAAAAGAAAATACAGAGATAATAAATTCATTAAGTTAAAGTACAAATTTAATATTTTTTTATTGCAGCCTGATTGCAGTAAAGAGAATATTCTGCTTTGTTTGGTATGCAATATTTCTCGCAGTGTAAGACCGATTCCGATTTGGAGTTCGACTTGGACTGCGTATTGTCTGGCTCACTGACCAGTTTCCAGTTTGCAGGCTTTCGCTTTGTTTTGTTGTTTTGTTGTTGTGATTGTTTTGGTTGTTGTTATTGTTGCTGTTGCTGTTGCTCGCTGGTTCCTTTTGAACTCTATTAAACTCAGCGAATTTATTAATTTCGCTGCTGATTAACTGTTTCAGATAGCCGCTGACCATTGCCTGTATTTTGGTATCCGTTAGTCGCATCGCACAATAAATCATTTTTTTCTCTCTTTTTTTCCCCCGATGCCAGCTAAAATCTTTGCTGTTTCTTTATTTCCACTGTACATTATTCCATTTGGAGAAGCGTCGCCTGTCTTCCTGCCAAAGATTGACACTTTTTGGCGTTTTGTCATGCCTTAATAGAGTCAACTTCATTGGGATTCAGTGAGAAGCGGGGATGGAAGTGGGAAGGGGGCATGCATCGATTGGGTAAACGAACGGAGAGTATATTAGTATAATGACAGCGTCAAATACAACACACAACAATGACAAGCAGTCAGCTACCAGTTTAACTACAGCTAGATCCATATTCAAAGATACATAGATACATGCATTTATATACGTCTATTATTTGAGTGAATATGTCTGCGTGTATGTGTGTGTATCTCTGATATGACAACACTGACAAAACAAACAAGAAAACAATACGCTAGCATTCAACAGCAGTAGGTCGAAGCTTTTAATGCTCTCTATTTACTTCATTTTATATTTATTTATTTCATTGTTTGAAAGATATTTCTTTAGAACGTAAATATTGTTATTGAATTCTAAATATGCAATATATGTGTACAAATTTTTCTTACGAAGCATCCAGACATTCTACTTGCCTATAAGGTATACGTTGATCAGGTACTTGAAGGGTTTAACTACGCTATATGTAAGATTTTGTATATATTCCATCCATTACAATATTAAGAAATAATCTTCTTATGTAGCAATAAAAATATTTATTTTTGATACGGAAATAAAACTCATAGTTATCTTTTTATTTTAGGGGTACGTGCTAGTTTTAAGTAAACTTTTAATTGAATTAAAGCTGAAAACTATCTGATAATATTGTTTGATTAATAGTGTTCAATGTTGTTATTAACTTTTTCTTATTCGTATAAACATAAATCTTTTTAATCGACTATATAAAGGACTAGAAAAGAAATGGATTTATACTATTATTGCAGTTGCTAAAATATGTAATTAAATATGAATATAGTAATACTATAAAATAATAAAATAGAAAAATAGCAAAACACCATTAATATTGTTTTTTTTTAATTAAGTTTTTGGGATTGATGACAGATAAACGATACAATCAATAATATACATTTACGAGTATTTGTTTAGTTATGCTACAATTTTTTATTTAAAATGTTGTTCATAAATATCATTATTCTGTCAAAAGTTAAGTATTATATAATCATAAACTATTTTAATTGTAGTTCAGAATTAAGTCCTACACTACAATAATATACATAGAGGTAGAACCTTAGGTCTACAGGATGAAAACTAATCGAATATAATGATCAGATTTGGTCTGATTGAGTAAAAAATTAAAATTTATATTTTCGGTAAAATTTTTAGTATTTTGATTTTTATTTAAGTATGTATTATCATTTTTGTTAAACATCAGAAAGTAGTTGTTAATTGTGATCAGATTTAGTCAGATTGAGTGAGAAATGAAAATATATACATATTTTCGTGAATATTTTAGGTTTGATTTTATTTAGGTATTCTCATTTTTGTTAAACATCAGAAAGTAGTCGTTAAACTCATCAACTCTCTGCTTCATTCGATTCGGAGTCTCTCCCTCTCTCTGTCACTCTTTCGATCCATCTCTGTCTGTCTCACTCGCTAGAACGGTTACAATCTGTGAAAATGTCAGCAATGCAAAGGGCGTTTAGCTGTTTGGGTTGGTTGCTTGCTGTTCAGTTGGCCTCGGGTTTGCCCAGAGGTTGGGTTCGGTTCTCTAGTGTTGTTCTTGGTCACCTGTGCCTGTCTGGTGGAGGTTCTGTTCACTTCTGTTCAGTTCAGTTCTTTTCTGTTGTGCTTCGTTGTGTGGCTATGACTGTTGTTGTTGTTGGTGTTGCTGTTGCTGTGGCTGGGATGTGTTTTGGTTTCGGTGGTGTCCACGTTCCACTTATCTCGCGCAATTGATCGCCTTTTGTAGCTGTTGTTGTCGGCCATTGTTTGCATTCTCTGTGTGTGTGTGAGTGTTGTTGTTATGTCTAAAATGTCATTTGCTGCTGTTTTCTGTGTTGTTTGTTGTTTGCTTTTTGCTTTCTGCCACAATAGCAGCCATTTTGGACCCTGCGGACTTGTCACAAACGGCAATTAATAATTGTGGCTACTTAGCGGTAGACTGAGGGGGTAGTGAGTGGGGAGTGAAAGGGGCAGAGAGTGAGGAATGCAGTCTCGCTAGTGCATTTTTGAAAAGGTAAATATTGGTTTATTGTCGCTAGTTGTTTGGTTGTTGATTGCAGTTCGTTGTTTCATTTTTTGTTGGTGTCGATGTTGCTGTTGTTGTTGTTGGCCATTAAATGTGCACTTTGTGTATCCTTTATGACTTTGCCTTGTTGTGGTTTTTCTGTCTGTTTATATATTTATTGTTGCTGTTTGCTTAATAATTATATTTAATTGACACCGCAATGCTTTTCACTATGCGCCTCATTTTTTTCCGTTGCGTTGTGTTCTGTTGTTGTTTTTTTGCTAGCCAGTTTTTAGGGTTTTCGCTAATGTTGTCAGCCTTTGACTGATGCCGATATGGATCTGGGATCTGGGGTACAAGTTGTGCCACTTAATTGGCAAATTATAGCGCTTGTCTAGATCTCAATGCTTGGCCAATCAACTTTGACATTGATGCGTTCGGGCAGCTGCAGCAGTTACCCCAAATTCCAAGACGAAAATACTAAAATGAACTTGCCCCTCGCGTAATGAGAAACTTGTTATATGAAATTAGGCAGTCGATGGGGATAGAGAAAGAGAGAGAGAGAGAGTGAGCGGGGGAATGTAGATACTCTTGGACATTTTAAAAGGGCCCGCGGCAAAAAGTTATACAAACACATAATTCCTCATACCATGCGCAGAGGGGAGACACTAAAAAACTAAAAAACTGTGACTCGTGGCTTGTCATGAAATTGATATGCGAAGAGACGCAAAAGAAACTTACTTACGACAAGTTCTCGTAATGCCAAAAGGCACCTGCAACTTGTCCCAGGCTGAAGCGTAAATTGATAAGCTGCCAACAGCAGAAGAAGAAGAAGTCGAAGCTGAAGTCGAAGCCGAAGCCGATGCAAGGAGCAACAAGAAGACGAGGAGTTGGTGTTGAAGGAGAGTTGTTGCAGTTGCAGTTGCAACTGTGACCGGTTGGACTTATTAGTGGCTGCGATTGACATTGCCTTCTGTTTTCCTTTTTTTCGCATTTCGGTTGCCTTCTGCTCAGCGGGGATTTGCGCATGTGCAACCAGCAGCAGCAGCCAGATTTGCTTAGTAGCCAATCCCATTCTCATTCCCAATCCATTTTCATGTCTTCGACTCAACTCAACTCTCTTTCGTTCTCAGACTGAGACTAGAGCAGCACAGACCAAGAGCAGACACAAGGAGATAAACTCGGGAATATTTGCACGCAATGTAATTGCAGTTCAGTTTCGATTCCTGCCGGAGACACCTTTTGTCTTCGCTGACGTCATGAGCACTACACAGAGAGAAAAATACTGAACTAAATAGTAATAGTTAAAGATGAAGCAACTATGTCATTGAGAATGCCCTGTATTACGTTCTCCTCAGACCTTGCAAACATTTCAGAATTTCGACTTCTTCGAGCGATTTCCTAACCGGTCTAACAAGGAAACTGTTTTCAATAAATATTGGAAAGGGAAAGTGCAGATTATTAAATAATTAACATATTAATAATATAGTTTTGTTTAAGATTTCAATAGAACTCGAAAGTTAGTTGACAACACAGATACTTTGATATGAGTATAGCATATTTATTATGAGTATAATATATATTCGCTTATTAGTTATTTAAATACAGGGTATCTTGATGCAAAATACAAAATACAAAGGTAATATTTTTTTAATCTCTTTGTTAATAATCATGTGATTAAATTACTTCAGATGAAATTGAAATCTGAAATGACTTTGAAGTATTTCATAAAATAGTTTATTTAAGTTGAAAAGTCCACCAATTATTATTATTATTATTATTATTTTGTATTAAATACTCTTACATAATTATGAGTAAAATTAAATGACTTTAATGGTTAAAATTGTCTTCGAGAATTAATTTTATTTTTGTATATTATAATTATAAGTTTATGATTTATAGAACTGCTTATGATATTTAATATTTCGCCATTGCTTATTATTTGAGTTATCTTGTGTTAATCGAGTTCTTTTAAAAATCTGTCAACTATTGTTTAACGTGTATATTGGGAGAAAGAGTAATCTACGATTGCTTGTTTCTTTCTCTGCGTTTTTTAACTCTCGTTTATTGGTAGCTGCCATCTGTGGCGAGTTTCTGTGGTAAAGTAAACATGTGTACATACTTACAAACCTACATTTTCTACATTTATATGCGGGACATATGGCGGCTTTATGTCAGTTCCCCCTTCTCTAACTTGAGTTCGGACATTTTGTTGTGGTCCTTTCTAGGAATTGTGTGCGAAAAGTTCTTTCTTGTAAATGTCACAAATAAATCATTGAGATAAGTGGCAGTGCCGAATGTTGCACCACTCGTTGTAGTTGTTGTTGTTGTTGCTGTTGGGGCATTTATGGCAGCAGTAATGGCCGTAAGGTAGTTAAGTAAAGTTGCACATTTAAATTGTTAGTTTAATGGGATTTGGATGTGTTTTCAATTGCAACTTCCGACTGCAGTTGATGCAAAACAGATTCAAAATGAGCCTGATAATGCGATTAGGCGATGCCACCGAATGATAACCGGCAATAATAGTCCAGCTTCAGACAAAAAAAAAAGAAAATAAAAAAAATAAGCAACTCTTAATTATAGCATAATGCAATACACAAACACACGCCTGTATTGTAGGGCCAATAATGAAATAGACAGAGTCGGCACTATGCACTGTATATTGTTTGACTGTGTGTGTGTGTGCGTGTGAGAACACGCCCCGTTCATTTTGAGCGCAAAGCCACTGAGCAGGCCATTCGCATAAGTTAGAGCGAGACGCACAGTGCACTTCCATAATTGGCAGTTGCAGACGAACTTTCCAGTTGCGCAGAACAATGGAATCGAAACACAGCGAGTGCTCACTCTCTCTCTCTCGCTCTCTCAGCGTGGGCAGCGTGACGATCGCGTTGCCAGGACGACTGGAAAGCGCACACAAACAAGCTGAGCGTGAGCGGGCGCTGTTCGTGTGTTCATGTGTGTGCCAATTGCCATTTCGTTTCAAGCAGGACTGGTTTTTTCCAATTTCGTTTTCAGTTCTTGTTGGATTCTCAAAGCGTTTACGTGGCCGCGCAGAGAGTCGTGTCTCTCAGTTTAGTCAGTCAGCCAGCCACTCAGTCAGTCAGGCCGTCGTCTCTCGCGCCAACAACATATTTTCGGCAACAACTGGCAACATACACAACGGTCAACGGCCACCGCCGTCGGCGCTTCTCAGTTGCCATCGTTTGTTGTTGCTGCTGCCTCCGCTCTGTCGCTCTGTCGCTCTGCCCATATTTACGTAGGGCTCTTGCACGTCTCCCCCTCGCACAGCCCCCCTCTCACAATAGTTTGTGTTTCATTTCAAGCGTCGCCGTGCCGCGCAGCGTTTCAGATTTGACTTTGGCCCGCTTCGCGCAATTCATATCAATTCATTCGTTTCTGCTATTCGCGTGCAGTCGCTGCTCTCTAACGGTGCTTTGCCGTCGTCAACGCTAACGCTAACGTCAACGGCAGCGTCAACGCAAACGCCAACGCCAACGCCTGGCGCCTCGTTCGGTCTTCGCACAGAGATCGCAGTGTTAGTGCTCAAAAGGTGCGTGCCCAACGCAAGTGAAAACAAAGTGTGCAAAAATCAAAAATCAAAACCAAACAAAAAAAAGAGAATGCAAGAAAAACGCAAAACCAAATTCAAATTGCGTTTGCTCCTGTCACGCGATACCCTACAATCGAGCATGGCACAGTTCTTTATGCGCTACACGCAAAGCAGTCAACAACAACAACAACAACATCAGCAGCAGCAGCAAAGCTTAAGAGACAAGTGCAAGTGCAGCACATAGTTGAAGAACTCAAAACTCAAAGCTTTCAATTGCCGGCGGTCATTCACTTTACTTTGCAGAAATGTCACTTTGACAGCTGCTCGCGTTGCTGCCAACGCCTCTGCTAACGTTGTTGCTGCTGCTGCTGTTGCTGCTGCTGCCGCCTCCGCATGTTGCTCGAATGATTTGCGTGCCGTTCTTGCGTTTAGCCTGCTGATTTGTTGCATGCGTCGTTGGCGTCGTCATCGAGCGTCAACACCAGCAACGCTTAACTAAACCAACAACAACAATAACAACAACAACAATAATCACACTAAACCGATGCGTGCAAGTGAAAAGCAAGAGTGTTAAAAAACAACAAATCACAACAACAACAACCAGAAAAAACGAAACTGCAAATCGAACTACAAAAATTTGTTTTGAATTTGTGGCGAATTTGTCATTCATTAAATTTGATTTCCCCCTTGATGCGTGGCATACTCTAGTATCGTGATAATTACCATATCGTGATTACCTATAATATCACAATATATGCTGTCAATTGAGTTACTTACGCCAAGTCAATTAGCATTAATTGAGCAATGAATAAAATTGTATGCAGACATTGTCAAATAGTATTTGAAAACATTTAACAAAATGTATTTCTTTTATAATGAAATTAACTAAAGTACTCTTCAAGCAAAAGCATCCTTCTACGTTTCTTACAATTTATTTCGTAACAAGAATGAAATATTGTTTAAATAACATTTGTGTACTTCTTAACTTAACTTCACTCAATATAAAATTAAAGCGGCTTATATATTTTGTTTAGAAACCAACATTTTTATATCCTTCAAGCAGTTTTATAAGTTTCAAGGTGCTAGTTTTGGATAATACAAATTCTCCCATTGAATAAATCTATATAAAAAATTCAGGCAACAGATTGTTAAATAATTTAATAATTTTAATATACTTTCTGATTTATTATGACATATCCCAAAAGTTTGCTTAAAATTAAAACACAATAATTCAATGTTAATATTGTGAGAATTGAATATTGCTAAACATTTTAAATGAATCCTTTATAAAGTTTCTATTCATTCATTGAAACATATCAAAACTAATTAAATCATACATATACAGATTATTTTTTTATAGATTATTTTTGCATCACCTGAATAAAATATCACGTATCAAAAATGTACGCCTAATAGTATTTAAAAAATTCAAATTTCGTAATGTGAAAAACACGTTTGATTCAAAATCATTAATAAGCTTAAATTGAATCGTTCGTAAATTTGTTTCATTTTTTCTTTTTATAACATTTTCTAAAATTATGAAATTTGAAAGAAAGAAATTATGAAATTTGAAAGAAAGAATATTTTCTCTGCTAGAATATTTTTATTTAGCTCAAATAAAGTAAATTGAAAATTGTTGACAACACGTTTAGCAGCATGAACAGAAATAATATTACAATAACTATATTAAATGACAACCCAAATACATATAAATAAACAATCGCATAAAGAACTAATTTAATAATTTTAAAAACAAATCCGGCAGATAAATAAAGTTGTAATTCTCTTATTTTCAATTAGCTTTATAATCAAAAGTGCCCAGCGAGATTGAAAAAAATGCAATAAACAAACAGATAAGCAAAATCATAAAACAGTTGAATGATATAAATGAGATACGAAGAAGAAAATGAAGAAGCAAAAATGTGAGGCGTGATGATAATTCAAAAGGGAAAAAGACGTGTGGCTAAAACGAAATCAACAGCTGCAGCTGCTGAGATCCTGCAACAGCAGGACTCATAATAAATACAAAAGCAATTACAAATCAAACAAGCAAGCAAAAAAGCAAAGAAAAAAATAACGTTGCAACAAGAGGCGCTAAATCTGAAGTACGCCTTCAACACGAGGCTCAACAACAACAACAACTACAAAACAAAAAAAAAAAAAGAAAACAGAACAGAAGAAAAAATCATTCACAACGGCGACCATAACGAACTCCGCCCTTGCAATGAGCCAACTGGGCACCGTCTACGCCACAAAGCGAAGGCGACGCAATGGCAAAAGGTGAGTTGCGAATGACGCCGCAGGGGAGCTTGGTGTGGCTGCGGCTGTGGCAAGTGTGGGTTGCACTATTATTACGCGCATTACTGAATGATTTCAATCAATGAACACAATAATCTTTGTTATGACCATCAATCTGCGGCTTGTTGGCCGCCGTCAATCGTTTTATAATCCGAGCCCTCCGAGCTGATAAATGATGGCACAAAACATCGTTCGCGTTTTAGCTACTGGTCTTCATCGGTTCAATGAATCAATCAATCGATTGATTGTTATTAATTTACATGTTTTGCTGTGTCACGCTGCGTATACGCAATGCCACCCAAAGTGTTGTCGAAATTGAAATTTGAAATTGAAACTGCACTTGAATGGGAAAATTATGTAGCATATAGTAGTAATATTATTATTATGCATGCTGTCGGCAGACTTGCGTGAAATTACAGTTGTGGGGTGGCCCTGTTTTTTTTTTTATTATTATTTCTTTTCTTTTCTTTTCTGTTTTGTTTTTTTTTTTTTTTTTTTTGTTTTTTTGAGGGAGATACACGCACTCTTGACTCCACACTTCGGCGCTCTATTGCAGCCTTATCGCAGTGCAAAGATCAAGAATCGCCGCTGCTATTCGCGCTGCCTAAAAGTGCATATAATTTCTGATAATTTTGTGTACTTAACTTTGCCGCAAAATACTCGTACTTCCAACCAAGCGAGAGGAAGAGAGAGAGGGCAACACATGTGAACTACACGCGACGCGGCGTAAATATGCAAAAACATAAAAAAAACAGAGCAACTTTGCAGGAAAGATGGGGGAAAATGTAGTGAAAAATAAAAAAGAAACAGAAGCACAACAAAAACTTTAAACTTAAAACTGTTGCTGGCTGTGTGCAGTAGCTGCATTAGCTGCTCATACCAAGACACGCCCCCAACTGAGCACTGTAATTGCGCCCCAACCTGATCAGCAGCGGGAGAGCAACAGCAACAGCAACAGCAGCGGCAACAGCAACAGCAACAGCGCCGCGTCCAAGCCAGGTCCAAAGATAGCGACAAAGTTATTAATTTCTTGCCCAATACCCTAAGCACAAAGTCGCTGGGAGCGGTTATTATGTTTTCTTAACAAATTTTGTACATTTTTTGAAGTAAATCTTTTGATATGCATAGGAAACTAATTGCCGAAGTTACATCTTTATATGTACCTTTGTTTTTGATTCACAATTTCTAATTATCAACAGCTCCTCAGTATTAGGATCCAATTGGATACAACTTTAGTAAAGTAAATCTTTTCCAATATCTATAATTTGAAATTGATACATGATATATACATTAATTGGAATACTTAATAGAGATTCGATTAGTATTTTATAAAGATATTTTCTCTGCTAGAATATTTAGAAAAAAAGTAAATTGTAAAGTGTCGACAGGACGTTTAGCAGCATAAACCTTATTATTGAAGAAATAACTTTATAGGAAGAAAATAAAATTATTAAAATAATTTTAAATTATTAAAAAAATCAAATTTTAAAATGAAAATCATTTCAGAATCTAGGAATATTTGATGTTAAACAAGACTTTTAAATGGTTTCCGTCGTTTTCGATTCAAAGGATATTTTAAATTAAATAAATACATTTACAATCCATACTGTTAATACACAGTAGAACTTTTATTTAAAAAACAAGTGGAATTCTTAAAAATTAGTAGTAAATTTTATAATAACTAGTTTAATAATAAAATGGGCAGGCTTATTTGCACCTACAATACAAAATAAATAATGAAATTAATACTTAACAAAAATAATTGAAATGGTCAAATAAATACTTAAGAAAAAATAATAGAGATTAAAACGATTCCCATTTATTTAATGGAAATTATTCATATTATTAATAATTACTTACTTAAATAATGAAATTTGTATTCAAGAAAAGTTATAGATATCGTCAAATGAATACTTGAGAAAAAATAATAGATAAATAATAATAATAAATCTATTCCCATTTCTATATTGCAAAATTTTGAGTACAACAAAATTCTGTTTCATAAACTTGGTCTCCACCAATTTGAATGGAAGTTGAATTGTTATCCTAGGGTATTACGTATTCGGCAATGTAAAGCTCAACGTTGCTTGCCTTTGTTTTTGTATTATATTATTATTTTTTTTGCGGCGCACTCATCGACAGGCAGCGCGCATAATTTGCAGCGGTTCGCGGCTTAAAAAACAATTACTTCTCGCCAAAATGCTTTTCCCTGCTGCCTCTTGGTCTCCTTTGCCGCTGGTCCTTCTTCTGCTGGACATGTTGTGCTGCTACCCTTCACTCCCTCCTGTGTATCCGGCTCGCTCGACTGACGCAAAATTGTCACCTTGCCATGCACACCTGCAATTAACTGACAGCGCCCCTCCATCTGCAATCGCCTTTATCCTCCATCCTCCATCCAGATAGTAAGAGTACTCGGCTCGTAATTCTCCTAGAATTTTCTGTTTTAATGAAACGATCAAAATGTGTTGTGCTATTTTAATTGAGCACCCTGCACTCGCTTGCAGCTGTTTTCCTCAACTGAAATTCGAGTGCATTGCCAATATTAAGTATACGCCGCATTGGTCACACTAAACATTTTTATGCTTTGAAATTACAGTGTTACAAGTGTTAGTTAATGCCACTAACTGAAGATTGCGTGCATCAATTTTTATTAGAACTTATAATTTCAATTAAAGCGCATTATCTGAGACCATAAAACAAGCAATAACAAATAATTTAAGGGGCTGCACTTGGAATGTAAATAAGAGGAGATTAATACTTTTAGGCAGTTTAAATTTATTTAAATATAATTCAAATTGCAGCTGGGCATATATGTTATAGAACACTTGCATCCTTAAGGTTTTTTAATTAATAAAAATTTTTATTAATTTACTTAAACAAATATTAGAGGGAGAATTTAAAATAGTAGCAAGAAAATTGTTAGGAATATTTAAATGCTATATGAATGCTATATGAGTGATGATTGTTGTTACTAGCTTAATTGTGCATATATGTTAATAAATAAATTCAATTTACGCTTCATTAAATCAATCTCTATTACATCAACTTGATTTATTGAATTTCATTTTCAAATCGAATGAATAAAAAAAGGCTTGAGCTGAGCTGTCTTTTGTGATCGCTGTGTAACTTTGTTTACTTCTTTTGCTTTGGCTCTGATCTGATCTTAGCCTTAACCCAGTCAACCACCGTGGCTGCAACACAGCGGCAACAGCCTTATTTAATTGCTGGACATGCACTGCTGCCCCGTTTGCCTGCTGCACTTTGAGTTTGGTTTTTGTATTTTGTCAGTGCAATTATCCAAAAGTAGTTAAAGTTGCCTTTTACCACCCAAACGAATTCCCGGATTCCCCTAACAACAACAGTTGCAACTTAGTTGAAACTTTAGCCTCGAACTCCATTTGCCACAAACAGAAGCAGAGGCAGAGGCAACTTCAGGTCGAACTCCATTTGCAGCTGCATCGACTGTTGGTTGGTTCCACTTGTTGGTTGTTATGGATATATGAGTCCTGCTTTTGCTTTATTGATTATCAGCTTGTTTTTCGCTGTTTGTTGCTGCTACATGTTGTATGTGCTTGTTATTGATTGCAGCAAGTGGTGCAGCCAATAGACCTTGTTCCCGCTCCGCTTTTCCCCGAGCCAAAAGCCAATTCAGCGACTTCAGCCTTGTTGCTATTAGAAATTGTAATTAGCCAAGTTGTTGTTGTTGTTTTTGTTGATGGGGGATTCAAAAGGGCTTTAAAGTTCAAGCGCTCATATTTTATATGCCTTGATTGAGTTGCAAAACTTGCGAAAACTTCAAGAAACTTCGCATAGCTGCATAACTTTTATGCAAACTTCGCGAATAAATTGTAAAGTGGTTAAGCTTTTGAGACATTGCACAACTTACTTATTTAGGAATTGATCCCAAGTCAAATTTTTCACTGGGAAAGTTAAAGGTGCACTAATATCAGCTTTTAGATTTATTTCTTCAGTTGTATAATATAGAATAGTAGAAATCTAATTCATCGTTGGTATTCGTTGAGATCGATATGTTCATAACCAAAAATAAGCAATTTTTCTATTTTGAGTTTATTATGTTCCTTATTCCTTATTCTGACTTAGTATTTGTCTACATGTTTTACCAATTGCTATCCAATATATCAAGAAAAGAAGCAGGACTAATGGGAAAACTGCTATTTCTGTTAATGTAATATTAAATAATTAAACAATTTACTTATTGTCTAAACAGATGGTAGATTGTTCCTTATTGATTACTTAAGTAAATCTATAATATCTATTTAACTTCCTTTCTCATAAACTCTTAATCTCAGTATTTAACCGCTTTTCGACTTTGGGAACCATAATGATGTGATGTATGTACAATTGATGATAATTCAAAAACTACAGTTTTAATATTCAGGAATTCATTCGTATTCTATATACAAAGTACTCGTATTCTATATACATAGTACTTATCTATATTTGAGCAGTATAAATATATTCTTCCTCTCATTTCAATAAATGGTTAAATCAAAAACTAAGGTGACTTCTGGATTAGTTCACTTATCGGAATTTTTTCTCTAATTATTTTTCAAGTAACCTGTTTTTAACTTTTGAAACAATATATCATAAAATTGATTGACATCCGTCCATATGGTACATATTCTCTATCCTCTGTATTCATATAATGGACATGTATTTAAGAAGTTTCAATATGAAATTTCTCCTCGATTTTGAATATCTTCTTTTTAAGCTGAGTCGAAAATACCTTAAGGAATTTTTTCATTTCTTCATTCAAGTGTTTTGCGATTAATTTTAACGTACTATATAATCGATGATATTTAAAAACATATCATATTCATCATTCATTCATCATTCATGATACATACACAGTATCCTACATGGATCTTTCTTCCCCTGTTTAGAATATTTCTACTTAACTTCCCACTGTTTCGCTGACTTAGTTTACCTTCCGAAATTGTTTCTCTCTAGCGCAGCATTTATCAATCAAACGTTTTAGGACTCTGGGAACCACAAAGACCCAATGTGACATATGTTTTCTCGGCTGCGTCTCGCGGAGCTCATTGAAAAGGAAACTAACATCGCAAATGGATGGATTGAGTGGCGTCAGGCAGTCAGTCAGTCATTCAGCGAGTTGAGAGGGTCAAGCGTACCAGCTGACCATATGCCAATGCCAATGACCATACCCATAGAGCACCACACCATAAATTTGAGCAGTGAGACAACGCAGCGAGACACACCGAAAAACAAAGTTCATTTCAAGTTGTTGTCGGCGAATTGACCAAAGGACCAATAAAGGGGGCCAACATAATAGACAACAGTTGGCCAATGGTTTGGTTTTTGGTGGTGCTGATGTTGCTGCTGCCGTCAGGCAACAACTTCTGGTATTGCTCTTGCTGCTGCTGCTGCTGCTGGTGGTGGTTGAGTTCCTCCTGCCTCCTTTCTGCTTCTTCTTTTCCTTCACATTCTCCTCCTGCTGCTGCTGCTCATTAGTTGCGCCTGCGCTGCTGCTGCTGCTGCTGCCGCTGTTGTCTCTTAAGAGTTCACGTGGGGTTAAAAGTATATCAGACGAGTTATCGCTTGGTCTGTTGGTTAATTACAGTTCAAGGGGCGTGAGAGAGCGGGTGTGATACCAGTCATAGATAGCCCAAAAATATCGCTATAATGCACTTCATTAAACTACTACACAAGAGTCATATGCCACTCGACTATCATATTTTAAGTGCGCGACTAATATCTAATGTTGTAGATATCAGATGGGGAAAAAGTTTTACTTATAAAAACCTGTTAATACTTTTATATATGAATGCCCGAGTCCCAGGATCTTAAATTATATTGTTATAGTTAGCGTTAAAAATAATATATAGCTGTTATCTTAAAAATTCCAACACTGTTTCCAATTTTTCGGTTAACAAAGCTTCACTTAAGAACGGCTAAATATAACTTTTGTAACATTCAAGAAGACCTAAGTTGCATACATATTAAATATTTATATAATATATAAAACAAATAAAAAAAGCTTTGGTATACCCGCTTCAATCTTCAATAAAACCATATTCTTAAAATATACAGAAAATATACCTAAAAAATACTAAAAATATGCCAAAGCTTATATTTGGTATAACGATATGGTATTATATTCAAAATCTACCATAGAATACAAAATATACCGGATATTAAGTCAAAGCAACCAATTTAATTAGGCGTTTTATGCCATACAAAAGTATTTCTTAAATAACTTCTAATATTTATTTATATTGGAGATGCCTCCTCCTGCCTGTTACAGATATTTCTTTCAGGCACAAAGTTATAATACACTCCAGGTGGGGGGTATAAAGAAAGGAGGTATTACAGAAAAAAGAAAAATATAAATGTTTGAGTTTTGAAGTCTACATTAATTTATTTCTAGTGTGTGTTTTTTGTATGTTGATGATACTTCTTTATACCATGCTGGTATCCATATTTAGCTTATATCTAAATTAATATAATATATTTAATGCTTATACCGTTTTTTTTTGTTTCAAATATTCCTTAAACAATGTCCCAAATTATTTTCTTTTATTCATGAGTTTCTTTTCTTATAAGTTTAATATTAATTCGCTGCACTCTTTATTGGAGTAAATTGCTCTCTTAGATATCATTTTCTTATAAGTTTTGCCATCTAAACTCTTACTATTGTTAATTTTAATGATATTCTGTCAAATATATTCAATATCTGTTATTTTTTACAACTATTTTCATAAATTTTATTCGCTTTAGTCTACTTCAATTTAAATATTAACTCGCTCTTTAGTTTATAAGCGTAAATTTGCCTTATCAATGCAATCTCAATGTTTGATTAATATAATTTGAATACTAAATTCCACATGATAATTGCACCATGATTGTAGTTTATTGGTTAACAGTTGCAAACTTAGACAATTATTGAGGTTATTATAAAAGCTTAAAAGCGCCATTTATCGGCTCAACATGCAGTCAATTTTCTCCAAGTGTATCGGGCTTTGATTAACTGTTTTCCAGTGGTTAAACATTGTCTCGATTTACCTTTCCCCTCCCCTCCCACAATCGCACATCAGCTTACCATCTCCCCGTTAGTTAGCTTCGTCTATGTGGCGATTATCTGCTCTAGCTTTAGCTTGTATCTGTCTGTATTTGTATCTGTGTGTGCGACTAAGTGTGTGTGTGTGTGTAATTAACACCATTGCGTAATGCAGCGTATCGAAGCCTAAATAGTGCTGCTCCATATGCCCAGCTTGGGGCGCACAGGGGGGCGTGGCAGCCATTAAAAAACAGCCAACACTGCCAATCGACACAGTCAGTTCTCTCTCCCCCGTCCCCCTCCCACTCCCACTCTCTATGTCTTTCTCTTTCTCCTGCTGTACTGAATGCATTTTCAACCATTTGTGAAACTTTGTTGCCATTGCTGTCATCCCCATCCTCAGCCTTGTCGGAAGGTGCTAAACCGCTGTTGGCATTACATTTTAAGTAAACGCTCTTAATGTCAACTTTGGCAGCAGCTGATTGCATTGCTGCATCTGGCCCAAAAGGCCTAAATGCATTTCGAATGTCAGTGAACTCTCTCTAGAGTCTAAAACACACACACAACCACCATTTGGCAGGCCAATCCTCAATCCTTAGTCAGCGCTGTTAATCCATAAGCCACCTCGAAAAAAAATTGACCACCTGCCGGACTCTTGGCTTGGAACGCGCCTAGTTCACTTTGTTGCTGTTGTTGGCTGTTGGCGGCCAAAAGCTAAACAAAAGAATTTTGAATTAACCAAAAGCGTTTCCATAAAAATCCACCCCAGGGTCAGGACTCTACTCAACTCAACTCGTTTTATACTCTCTGCGGTGTGTGCGCTGAACTGAAGCGCGCCTGCTAATGAAACTGAATGAAAGCGGGAGGGGGTCGACAAGGGCGACGGGGAAACTGGCGGTAGGGTGAGCAAGGAGCAGGGCGCAGGGAGCAGGGCGTGTTGTTTAAGAGTCCTGGCCAAGCCAAGCACAGCACAGCACAGTCCTCGACGGGCAGGTGATACTTTTCATTGGCATGCGTTATCCTTTTTTTGGCCCCTTTCGCAGAGCGTTGTGCTAAATTAAAAACAAGCTGAAGAATGCTTAAGATGAGAGTGTTCGACAATGAGATACTCTGTTAATAGTTATGAGATATAGTAAAGATAAAAAGTTCTAAAGAAAATTAATTAGCTGTATTCTAAATTTTGAATTGGTTCAGAATTACAATGTTTCATAGCGAATCACATAATTAACATAAAATAATTTGAAGTTGATGTTCTTTTTTACATAATGAATTTTCTTTGTATTTATTTTTCCAGCTACAAATCTCTAATAAACGACATAATAATAACAATTAATTATCAAATTAAAAAATACCATGAGATACTCTGTTAATAGCTATGAGATACAGTAAAATTACAAAATTCTTAAGGAAATTAATTATGTACTATAGTTGTATTCTAAATTTTTAAGTTGTTCAGCATTATAATGTTTCATTGCGAATCACATAATGACATGGAATATCTTGAACTTGATGTTAATTTATACATAAAAAATTTTCTTCGTATTAATTTTTCCAGCAGTCTAATATATATGTACATATCTCTAATAAGTGACAATAATAATTATTTATCTAAAAGTAACTTTAGAGAGATTTGTTTTTTTAAGTAAACACATATTTAAAATGCAATTTTTTTCCCATAATAATTTTTTTTTATTTAATATATACTGTTGGATATTTTGTCAGAATTAGGCGATAATAACATAATTAACTTTAGCTGCGAATATGTTTCTTTCCGGATTTATTATACAGCTGAAACCACATTTTAAAGAACTAATTCAAGACAAGGAATAACACTCAACCATTTAAACTAATTATCTAACAACCCGGACTTATTAAGAGAGTTTGTTATTCTAATAAATGAAATATTATTATTAAATCTTAGAAAACTACATTTTATAGAGCTTAAAGTGCTAGTCATGGAATCTTCTAAATAAGCATACTTAAAGGAAATACACCTGGCCCTCGCTTAACACGGGGGTTACGTTTCTAGAAATCTTCGTGTTAAGCGAAATCGTGTTAAGCGAAACATGGATTCAGTACAAAATAAGGGATTACGTTAGCAAAATTTAAAATTGGCAGCAAAAAATTTTGTTTATTGTTCAAATTTGGTATATTTTTATTAATGTTTCATACATTTGTTCAAAATTAAACAAAAGTTTTTATGCATATGCTTTTCATTAATGCACAACGTTCATATTTTCAAAACTAAAAGCTGGTATTTCGTTAAAAAAGTTCCTTCATATAATAATTTAACAGGTTAATCTTTATAGAAACTTAAAAATGTTAAAAAGTAAGGAGATCATATGTTTCTATTCATATCAAATTTGAAATCCATTTGATCGCATTTATAGTTTAGGCCAGTTTGCAACATGTTTGAACATGTTTTCTCTTTTGGCGGCTCCTTATCAAAAAAATTGTGTAAGAACTAGGTTTTTAGCGTGTTAAAAGCGAGATGGGAGCAAATTTGTAACCGTGTAAGAGTCCGAGTTAAGCGATCGCCAGGTGTATACCCAAAGATTTACAGGGTATCTGCAAAAACTGTCGCAGCTGAGAGTGAAAAATTTTTTTTGATTATGATGTTTTTTTTTTTGGTGTGTCGAAATCAAAAATAATTTTTATAATTATGCCATGATTAAATGATAAATTCTGGAATTGTGAATGATGAATGCCCGGTAGCTGACTGGGTAGATAGCTCATCATTAGCAGTCGAGGCACACACACAAACATATATATATAGTATCGCTGTGGACGCCCCCCGAAATGAAGCAGTAGTGGAGGAGGAAGTGGAAGAGGCAGAGAAAGAGAAAGAGAAGTAGAAAGAGGAAGCAGCAGTAGTGGAAATAAAGGCCGCGCCCACGCGCTGCTCAAATAGGGTGGAACCCCAGCTAAAGAGCAACCTCTTCCAGCCTAGCAGAGCTCCTCTTTTAGCTGCTGCTTAAACCCCGCTTCCTCTTCTCTTCCACTGTGCTCCTTCACAGCTGTCAAAAGGTTTTCAAAGTTGCTTTGCCAAGCGCTTTGATGTCGCCCCGAGTCTCTAGCTACCTCTGTGTGTGTATTTATATAGTGTGTGTAAAGTATGTGTGAGTGTGTGTGTGTGTCAGTAGATACATTTTTCCAAGCGCACATATAAAAAAAAACATTTCGCTGGGTTCGCTCAAAGATTCCGCTGCGCGAATCGCAAAAATGTTTAATCGATAAAATAAATGAGTTGCCTTTGCGCTGTTGTTCTTGTTGTTGTTGTTGTTGTTGTTACTTTTGTCGTTACTGGCATAGTTGACGTTATTCTTGTGCAGAACTTTTGCCGCCTCACAGATGTCGGCGCTCTGCCTTTGGAACAATCATAAAACTACACACAACATCGACTCACACACACACCCATTCAAATATCCATAGACACAACAGTATCTAATATAACTGTATATTTATGTACTGTATATTGCCTGAATGTGTGTGCGTATAAAAAATTCTTAAATGCCTTTGCTGAGATCATAAACAACTCATATAAACAGAGGTATTCCCGCTAGTTCCATCAATCTTTAATGCGAGAGAAATAAATTTGAGAATTGACTAACAGAAATAATATTGGACTATAAAAAAATATAAAATAGAGTATAAACATTTACTGAAAATTGTCGCAAAACATACTCTGCTTAACTTAAGCAACTTTTTCATGCAAACTCTAAACAATAAAAAAGTTCTATAAAAAAAGTATAGAAAAAGTTGAATAATTATCTTCAATACAATTTTTAAAATTCTGAAACTTAATAGTATAAGTTACTATGCACAATACTGAAGGACATAAGTACTAAAATATATATTTAATAGTATAGAAACACATTAATCTTCTATATTTTATATCTGCATATAGATTATTATAATAAATATATAATGTACATATATAGTAATTATCAGCAACATACTTTTTGTTTAATTCAAAAAACTTGTCCTTCAAATTCTTCATGTGGACATCTAAAGTTTTTACTTGAGTTGAAATGTTAAAGAATAAGTTGTAGTTCCAAAAAGATATACAATAAACACATCAATGTCTATGTCAATGACCTGAAATAATTGTGTGTAATCTCTTGACTGATTCTTTTAATAACTGACTGTAAATGAGGTCGACGAAAATTTATTATAAAATAGTTGAATCTTTGTGGATTGTAACTCAAATAAATACGATATTACATTGCGTGAAAGCAACGCAAGTATGGTGGGATAGAAAGGGATGTGGATCGAGACAGTTAAAGTAGAATGGTTGAGGGAATAAAAGTTAACGTATTATGATAACCTTTTAAAAATAGAGAAATCGTGTTCACGGCTAGAAATTATAAAAATAAATTTAGTAATTATAATTCTAAGTCTTAAAGAAATTTAAATAAACTCAGAAATGACGATTTTAAAGTTCTTTAAGTATTGGTTTTCTCATCAATTGAAATAATTAGAAAATTTAAACGGTTCGGCATTTCTTGTAAATTTTCTCAGGGAATATATCGTATAAAGTTTGCGCTTATTGGGTATTTAGCATATTTTGACAGTTGTCATTGTCCGATTGGAACTTTCGCATAGTTTAAACAGCAGATAGCTCATCTCTGCGCTTATCTCTTTAAAGTGAGCCGCCTTTGAGCTTCCCTAAAACATTTATCACTTCATTAAGCGGCTGAGTTGGCTGGTCTGCTCGGTTCTCATTGGGTCTGAGACCATGTTCGGGTGTCACTTGAATGTTTCGCTGTTCTTTTTTTGCTTTTTTTTTTTTTTAGTGCCTCTCTTTAAATTGTTTTGCACAATTAATATGCAAATGAAGGCATCTTAATGTGGCATTCGAGTAGAAGTCGAATCGATTCGAAATATGCAAATAATGCGTTAACAACTTAATTCCCTTGCCGTAGCTGTTGCCTCATCTCATTGAGTAGGTTTCGAGTAGATTCCAATGGGGATCGTTGTTTTGGTTAGCTGGACGATTAGCTCGGGTCCTGAACCTGCTACCAGCTGAGTCTCAATGGATGGAGGCTCCCCTCTCTTTCTCTTCCTCTCTCTCTTCAGCTCCTTCCTCTACTCCTGCGTTTATCTTTGGGTTCAGCCTCGCGATCGTTTTGTAGTCGCCTGCGTCTGGTCAGGCTACTGCGATTCTCAGTTGTGTGTTTTTTTGCTTTGTTTATTTTGTTTTCGGGTTGACAAAATTAATGAGTTGATGCTGTGCTCTGTGGCAAAGACTGGGCAAAGATATTGGGGCACCACAGACGCTGCTTGCAACGGTTGCTCGTTAAATTTAACAGCTCAGCGTCCAGCTTTTCTCACCCGGCTCAAACGGCAAATTTATGCGTGAATTTGGCGCAGATCCATTAAGTGGTCCATAGATTAAGCCCAGCTTCAGCTTCAGCTTCAACCTCTTGTTGTTGCAGCATTTTAAGTGCTGCACAAGTTGCTGCTGCTGTTGCTGTTGCTGCTGCTGATGTTGCTGTTGCTGCTGCAACGGTAGCAATTTCATTTTCATGTTTCTCCTCTCGCTGACAGCTTCTTTAAATGGCGCTTAACTTTTGTTTTGACATTTCGATGCTGTTGACATTTTTTTTTTTTTGTTTGGCCTCGCCTCGCCTTTGTATTTTTTTTTCTGTTTTTTTTTTTTATTGTTCTTGTTGTGCATGCAAATTCAATTAATTGTGACATTCAGTGAAATACCAAGCTGACAAACTGCGGAATGTCGGTGGGGGAGTAGACGGAAGATTTCATTTGTCATCGCGAAAAAAACGAATTAAATATCTGATGATTGATTCATTCTCAAAGCATTTCATGTTACAGAAACATAAAATACTTGTGAGTAAAATTATTTTAAAATTTAGATTAAATTTTGGTTGTATAGAAATCACAAAGAGATTAAAATTGAACAGTGATAAGAAAATATCTATTTGAATTATCAGTTGTTGTTTAAATCGTAACTAAAAGTTAAATATACATACTATACAAAATAAATAAGTCGCTATAATGAAACAAGAAACTGAAGTGAAGTGAAAGTTTTCACAGGAATTGTAATAGATACTTCTACCTTAATTTCGGGAAATTCAATGGCTCGAAAGATAAAGAGGCAAAAAAAATTTATGATATGGTAAAATCAAAGAATATAACATGTATAAAAACTATGAAAATTGAGCATATTCAACTGTGAGATACTCGTTTTTCATTTTAAATAAAACAAAATCGTGCGGTATTTTTCATAACCTAATATGTGTTAACCTAATATGTGCTGTCGAATAGTATGATAGCTCTAGCTCTTATAGTCTCTGAGATCTAGTTTTTCATATGGACAGACAGGCAGAAATACTTTTGTATGGGCAAAAACGTCTTGGGGTCTTAATTGCTTTGCGTGACAATCTGGTATATTTTGCACACTATAGTATATATTGAATGGAGTATCATGCCAATATACCAAATATACAATTCGGTATATTTTTTTAAAAATATTTTGTGGTATATTATTTTGGTATATTTTGGGAATAATACCGCAATATTTTGCGAGTACACTCGACTGTAGCTTTCTTACTTTTTTTATTTGTAGTATTTTTTCGACAATTTTTTCTGAGGAGATGTTAATACAAATGTGTATAATATATTGGTTGTTTCTAATAATAATTACTACAAAAAAAAATTGATTTATTTAATTATTAAGTATTAATCAAGTTTTATTTTACCTTACGTATGTATATTTTAGGTAAAGTAGTATGCTCATAAGCTGTATACCATTTACATATAACCCATCGAAATTTTTGTATATCAAATACATCATATTGAATATCACATGTTAAAAGATTAAACTCTTGGTTGAGATGTAGATTTCTGTTGATTGTTTTCATTTCAAAAACGGATCATTAAAATTACTTTGTACTAAAACAAATTCTTAGAATTCAATTTAGTATTCGAATCATATGATAATTAATGTTGATATAGAGTATCACGATAAGAAGAGGCAAAGTGAATTGTTGCATCAGCGCAAACTGAAAGTTGCATTGCCCTTTGGCAAGGCTGTAATGAGTATGAGCAACATGCACTTGAAAAATAGAAACAATAACAAGAGCAATAGCAATAGCAACAAAAGTAACAACAACAGCAACAAAAACAACAGCGTCAGCAACATGCAAAAATTAAATTAGCTTCGCAAAAATTGTGCCAGTAAAAGTGACCCGACTTTGTTGTTGTGGTTGTTGCTTGCGGTTGTTGTTTTTGTTTTAGTTGTTGTAATTGTTGCGTTTGCCGCCTACGCCGTTCTACGTTGTTGTTGTTGTTGTTGTCGTAGTGATTGTTTCTGTTGTTTTTTTTCGGACATGAGACACGCCACTTTGCGTTTTTAGCTGCCAGACGACGACGTCGACGTCGGCAGAAGCGACAAAAGCCGTTGCCTGCTGCAGTTTGTGGCACGCAGCTTTACGGGGCACGCATACGCAACACTGAG
This sequence comes from Drosophila pallidifrons, assembly GCA_023558445.1. NCBI lineage: Eukaryota > Metazoa > Arthropoda > Insecta > Diptera > Drosophilidae > Drosophila > Drosophila pallidifrons. Next base: position 7,292,257 of record CM042348.1, read on the forward strand.
GCCGCAGAGCGAGCGAGAGAGATGGCTGCCAATAGGAAAGAGAGCGCAATAGGTCTATGAATGAATTCGCCAGTTGTGTGTGTGTGTGTCTGTGTGTTTGAAGTGTGCCGAGATTTTTGGCGCCAAATTAAGCATGCAAAACAAAGATCAACGACAGGACAGCGCAGCACAGCCACAAGGCAACGTTTCGTATGCGTAATGTGTGTGGCATGCAACTATAAATGAAACGAGTTGAGCTCACGTGCCATATACCCTCCCCTCTCTATCTCTCTCTCTCTCTCTCTCTCTCTCTCTGCCGCTCTCCTCTCTAGGTGTCTCGTTGCTGCCTCTAAAGGATTGCGTGTCATTTGTTTATAAACACTTGAAGAGCAACTGCCAGCTAACCCAAAGCCCCAGTGCTGTCGACCCTTGACACCCATGCAACATGCCACATACCGCATGCCGCATTCAACAGCAGCAGCAACAGCAACAGCTGATGAAATGCATCAGCAGGTGCATCCTAACTAGGCTTTGTCCAACATTTTAGAATCCAAATACAATTTTAAATTAGACTTATGCAAAACAGAAGAAGAGCTGGGGGCATGCAGCGTGGGCGTTGCAACATTGTCGAAATCGAAATCCAAATGGCAACCCTTAGGGGCAATTTCATGGGGCATGGAGCGGCGACAGCGGCAATGCCGCATTGTAATTTCTTTAAAAGCAATTCATTTCATAATGGTCCCTAGGAAGCAGCAGCAGCAACAGCAGCAGCGGCGAAAAAGAAAAGAAAAATGAAAATGTGCTGGGGAAAATGAAAGAAAAAGAAAAGCAGCGAAACGAAAATGGCAAAAATAATGCAAGCGAAATGGGAAAATGGAATGAAATGAGGCGAAGCTAAATAAAAATGGGCTGTGCCTTGGCTCGAGAGCAAGAAGGACAAAGCCGGATAGGGGAAAGGGAAAGGTAGAGAGAAGTTGACTGAAAGTTTAGCAAGAAATGTGGTCAACACACATACACACTCACAGACACATAGACGTACACTGAGCTATGCAGTTATCCTTTGTTTGCTAGGATTCTACGCCATTTTTAGCCAAGACTTTTTATGGTCTGCCCCCCATCCAAAAAGAACAAGAAAATGAAAAAAGTTCAATCCAAACAAAGGCTTTGTTTTCTGCTTCTTCTATTCATTTCGTTCATTTCTTTTCTCTTTTCTTTTTGTGCTGTTTTGGGAAAGTTGTTTATGGAATTCATTTTATTACGTTTCACGTTCCCCGCTCCCTCTCTGCTTTTGTCTGCATTCAGCTCATTCTTAGCTGTTAGCCAGTTATATTGTTGTTTCAGAGCTTTTGCAGTCCCGTTGTCTGCTGCTTCATATAGATAATAAGAAAATTATACATTTTATTCAACGGCAACGTTGCAGGCAAACACCGCAATGCCCTCAATTTTTGAAGCAGCTCCTTAATTTGCTGCTAAGTTTTTTTGTATTGTGTTTTTTGCTTGTGCCTAATTTGCAGCCTTGACTTCAAATTGACTCCATTCAAATTGCATTCCAATGCGTCTAACGGTTTTATCATCATTATCATCCTTCATATCTATAGAGTGCGCTATAATCACCCACTCCTTTTGCCAATTGTCGTTTATCCTTCCTTCGTTTCGTCTTCTTCTTTTCGCCGCAGACACTAATAATTTTCTAAAACACAACGCGTTTTTATTATTTCTTGTTTCTTCTTTTGCGACCTGCCCACATCGTAATTGGCTTAAAAGTTTTCGGGGAGAGCGAGAGTTTAATTAAATAAATTAACGTTTATTTGCCATGCGGATTTGTCGAGAGTTTTTTGCTTGCATTCCAGCGCCAACTTCGCATGAATCATCCAACTATAAAAACTGTTATCTTTGGCGACAGTTTTGCATTCCGGGTAGTCGACACTTTTGAGCACTCTGGGACTTGCAATTAATTCGGTTCACATTTTGCAATTTTAAGGCACATTTGAATGCAAATGCATCAACATTATCAACATTGAGTTTGCAGTGCGATACTCTTGTTAAAAGTATGATGATTTCTATAAGGGAGATGAGGAAAGATAAGAGAGAAATAATACAGAAGCTTTCCGCAGAAAGTAAAGGCATAAAGTCTGAGCTTATTATGAGAAATTCTCATTGAGAAAGTTCATAAAATTTATTTGCACATCAGCATAAGCAAATTAATGATATAATAAAACCGTATAATACGAATAATAATAATAATATATTAATCTAACGTTATTTTAAAATAATATAAAATATAATAAAAACGTATATTATTAATAATATAATTAAATATTAATCTAACATTATTTTAAAATAATAAAAATCCAAATAAAATATTTATTTATCATTAAATTCAAGAAATATGGCTTCAAGTCTGCCTATTGAGGTTTCCCTACTAACAATAGGCATAAAATCAGGTTTTATTAGAAGAGTATTTATAGGATGCTTAGGTGGCTTGGCTGACAATCTGATATATCTTGAATGTAGTATTATATCGATATACCACTTATGGCCTTCGGTATATTTTAGTATTTTTGCGGTTTATTAATTAGGTAATACCTTACGGTTTTGCTTTTATTAAAAATGGTTAGCTTACTTTCTTACTTATGTGAATGTTTCTTAGCAAATAAATAAGATAAACTTGGGTGTATGAATTGAATAGTATACCATTTAATTTTATTAAATCTATCAGAAATTTGACTAGATCTTAAATTGTTGTAGAATAACTTAATGTTTTGTTTAATAATATTGTTGATGTTTTATATGCTATATATTTAATTATACTCTAGATAAATATGTTCTTATGTTGGAGTCTAATTTGAGTTTATGACTCCTTTTCAAGCTTAAAGTAAAATATTATTTTTGATTGAAATATATCAAGCTATTTTGTAATACTTAGGCTGGGGGCCTTGCCATTCTCACTCATTTCATTGCAATAAGGAATTGTATTCGGTTTTACAATAAAATTAAATATGTATATATATTTGAAAAACTATAGAAATATGTATAGAAGAGCATCAACACTTTGTTGTGATGTAGCGAGCGCTGATCTCTTTGTTTTTTGTGGTAAAGAATCCAACTTTGGCGACAGTTTTGCATTCCCGGCACTTGGAGCACACACCTCGATTGTTGCCCTGGGCGTCGGAAAGGGAGTCACAGCTGGGATTAGACGAGTCCGTTCAGAATGCTGAGGCACATGTCGCTCAACTGGTAACGTGCTGACATCGAACGGACATGCCAGTGACAATTACGAGGAAAGCAGCTCAAAAAAAGTGCCAAACTGAGGCAGCAGCAGCAGCAAAAAAATGTCGGGGCAATTAACTTAAATACGTTTCAACTTTATTTTCCCGAGCAAACGCGATAATGTCCTGTGTTCGTCCTGCGACACTTCACAGTGTACTTAGCCCCGACTAAATGTACAGCTACTCTGCTTAAATGTGTATTTGTGTGCAGCCAAGCAAAAAGTTTTGAAAAAAAGCAACTCAAACAGCAGCGAAAAAAACAATGAAAATGTTCAATGTACTTACGATAATAATAATAAAAAAAAACAACAACTGAACAACACACAAAAAACAACGACAAATATTTTTAAAGAGCGTCAGCAGCAGTGAGGAAGGGGAGGGAGTCAGAGAGCGGGTTTGGCCCTGAAAGGGGTCGTTCATAAATTACATCGGTAATTATATTTAATAACGGCAATTAACTTTGTAATAATGTCAATGAAAATGATGAGACAAAAAATGATTAAAAGCAAAACACAAAAGCTGAAAAAGAAACAAGGCAAACAGACAGACTTTTGATTTGCAGCTATGTTAATCCTCAATCTGCTCGACTTTAGACGCTTAAGGCAGAGATAATGCTGAATTACTGCTCGCACCTTGGCAGAGAAGCCAGGAAGTCAAAGAGAAGCGGGGGAAAAGAAGCAGACGATATCATAAACTCGACTCGAACACTTTTTGCATTTATGAGTTTTATTGGCAAACAGCGAGAAGGAGCAGCAGGAACTTGGTCAACGTGTTCCTGTCCCTCTCTCTCTCTCTCTCTCTTTCTCTATATCATATCACATACTGCATTTAGATTTTACAATAGGGATTTTGCTGCTTTACCCTTTAATCCGACATTTATGACATTTAATTGGACATACAGATTGCGGTTCTAATTTGCAGCTTAGTTTTGCTTTTTTTTATATGATTTGATTCGCGGAAATTGAGAAACACTCCGATTTCCTCTTCGGGCTAACTTTGGCTTGATGTTGTAATTAACAGATCAAGTGGCCGTGCTCAATCGACCACCAAGCAACCACACATCAAGGGAGGGTTTGCTTGACTAGCGGGTAACTGATAAGTGCAATTAATAATTTTTGACCTTTTTCCTTTGTTCTCAAGTTCAAATTGTGGCGTCAGCTGTTGTTCTCTCTCTCTCCCTCACTCCGACTCTGACTTTTCATTTAATGTATGAAAATTAGTTATTTGCTCATTTCACTCTTGTTTCCTTCTGTTCTGTTTTGTTTCTTGCAGCCTGAAGCCGCCGCCCAAGGATGGCGTCACTAAGAGCAATCCATCAAAACGGCATCGGGAGCGGTTGAATGCCGAATTGGATCTGCTTGCCTCGCTGCTGCCCTTCGAGCAGAATATACTAAGCAAACTGGATCGACTGAGCATACTAAGGCTGTCCGTTAGTTATTTAAGAACCAAAAGTTATTTTCAAGGTGAGTTCCATATCACAATTATGAATATCCCATCTCCTTCTCTATTTTTTTGCTGTGCTATGTTTCTGGGTGGTTGGAAAGCAGGGAAAAACTTAAAAGAAGGTGAAAGCTACCCCCCAAACTACGCCCACGCCCCTCTGGCTCTACCTATGTATATCATTCCCATTCCCATTCCCATTCCCTTTCTCATTCCCTTTCCCATCCCATATGGTCGGCCTCTCAGGAGCGGCTGAGCGTTGAGCCATCGATGTCGACATCGGCTTCGCACATTTGCCATACGGCGCGTTACATTCCCCGAGCCTATTAAATCGATTATGCTGCCATTGCCATTGCCGGAGAGAGTTTTCGCTGGCTGCCACACGGTGGCAGACCCTAAACATGACTCATAAATGATTCAAAACTAATTTCATCGCCGCAACGGGGAGTCCTGCGCCTCCTCCGTGTGTCTGTAGTCTGTAGACTCCAGTCCCAGTTCCACTTCCACTTCCAGTTCCCAGTTCAGGGGCTATACCCGCTATATAATATAGTATATAACATATACAAACACACGCACGTGGCGAAATTAGTGCTGTTAACGGATTAAAGTTGGACTAGTGAAACAAAAGGAAGAAATACGCATTTCATTTTGTCTTCGTCTCGTTTTGCTACAATTAACTCTCCCAATGGGGTATATTAACTATGTAAGGCAATTGGTAAAACTTGCAGCAGAACAAAATTGTGTACAAGGTACAACTATATCATTTAATAATCACTGAAAGAGCCAGTATATAGATTTGACGTAATAAACTTTAATTTGTAATTATCGACGATATTTCACGTGACTTACAATTTTATAAGAGAGAAAGTTTTTAAGGTATAATTTCTATTAGGTGCAATATACATACATAAATATATTGCTTTTAAGAGTATTTTACTCTGAAATAGACTGTATTTATAATTGGCTTAATAAACTTTTTATTTGTAATTAAATCATCAGAGTACTACAAAACTTACAATTTGATAAAAGATTATTTTCTAAAAAAGAAATTGTTAGATGTTATTGAGGGAATTGAGCTGTTGAATTTTGATTGAGTAATATGTATTTATTTCTATTGATTAGGTGAATTATTATACAAAAGTATAAATAGAGTGAATTTTAAAGTATTTTACGTTTTATCATTAATATAATAGATTTAAATAGGATGTATTTACATAAATTGTAGTAAACTTTTACTTGCAGTTCAATCATAGGCATATTTCCAGATTTATAAATGATTCGATTCTGTAAATCAGTATAGCATTCACTAAAAATGAGTGTATTTGGATTTTTCGTAATAAAATTTAATTTAAAATTACATGTTTCGTAAAAAACTTTCAGACTTACAATATATTTTTATCAGAGCTTTGTAAATGGGGAAAGCGAGTAGAAGATTTTTGATGAAGTAATTTGTGATTATTTCTGTTCATTAGTTGGCATATATAAATATAAAATTTATCAATAGAATGAATTAAGTTGTGAATCAGACGCCTGAGGAAACCTACTAAAACATTTTCAGGGATGTTCTGCTTTTTTGTTAGTGCTATTTTTACTCGGCATTTATATATAAGTTTTCTTTTTTTTGTTTTGTCTAATTTAAATTAATTAAAACGCAGTGAGCAAATGCAATAAAAGGAGAACGAACTCAACATTTGATGGCTGCCAGAGCGACTTTCAGTATTTGGTTCATTGGCATTTCGCTTTGTTTAACGACATAAATTTAATTGCTTCGGTGGAGAGGAAATTCACAACGTTAATTAAGTTTAAGTGCAAAAATTGAAGCAAAAGAGAGCGGGAGAGCAACTAAGCGACCTGCTTGGCCCATCCTTTTGTTACAGCTACTGAGTCACACGTGTTCTCTGTGTGTGTGTGTGTGTGTATGTGTGTGTGTGGCAGGATTCATCATGGACTGCATGAAAAAGACTCGAGTAAATATTTTGACAATTAGCGGTCAATGCCAAAGCTGGGGCGTTAATTGCAATGGCAAACTGTTGACCAGCTCCCAAAACCTTTTCTTTTTTGTTGCTTTGTTGCTTTGTTGACGCCACGTGCCACAATCGTTGTTGCATTTTGTGGCAAAGTCAATACTAGCAAACGCATACACGGTTTCCTATCGACTTCAACAAATCCCTAACGAAGCCGCCACGCGCTGCGTTTCCTTTGCGCATTTCGCTGCGTTTCTCTGTTTGTCCTTCCCAAAGGAACAACAGCAACAACAACAACAAGAACAACAATGACGACGGGTTAATGGACCAGAACCGTTGCGCCGTGTGCTCACTATCCACAATCCACTCGGTGTACTCTTTTAGTGTCCTTTCTATCACACATAGTCGAGTCCTATCTAATGCTTTTGTTCAAAAGGGGGTTGACAAAACGTTACCCCCTCCCCACCCCTTCGAACTTCGAGCACAGGTCAAAGTTTGTTTACGTTTTGGCTTTATTTGTTTGTCTAGATGTTTTTCGGATATTATCAGGATCATTTAATTTACAATTAGTGAGTGTGCAGAGTGTGTCTATATGTATAGGGAATTTGTGAACATTGAACGTGTGCCGCCTTTCTCTTCGCTTGTGGGATTTTCAACTTGAGCACTCAATGCGATTAGTTGACAGGCTGTCCAGGATGTCTGAAAAGCCAATCCACACAGAAGCAATTCTCATAAATAGCTCAAATATAAAGGAAACTATTATACAAAAGAATATAGATATTTTAGAGGCAATCGAAGGATTTAATGGATAAATGGATTGAATTAAATCGAATTTGTAGCTAACTTTGGAAATTGAAAGCGAAGAAATATATTTTTAGTTTTTTTAACTCTAAATTTATTAATTTTAAATTAATTTTAATTTACGCAAATGATGTAAATTTTCAAATTGAGTTGATACATTGTTTTCTTTTCTATAATGAGACATTCGCAACGGATCAAAAATATAACTTTTACTGAATAATGGAATTAATACGAAATATATAATAATAATAATATGGAATATATTTTATCAAAAATGAATTCGATGGAAAATAACTTACTATAGAATTTATGAAATAATTCTTTTTTTGAAAAATAGTAAAATATCTTCGGTATATGATGATATTTATGATATTTATTCATGAAAAGCATGATTTCATAAACCATAAAATAAAAGAGAGAACCATATCATAGATTACTTTAATATATATATTCAATATTTAATTCTCATATTATTTCAAAACAAAACTAACTAGTGCCTCGCTCATATAGTGAGCTTAATGAAGTTAATGAAAATTCATAGGTAGAGATATTCTTATTGCTTGCAAGCTGTGAGAAGTAGCAATCAATGAACTTAAAATTAATTGCTGGGCTGCTGCGTGGAGAAAGAGATTGCAATTCCACCCACGAAAGAAGGCAATGAACAACAAGGAAAGCACCGAGTATATAAAGCTCTATTCTGTTCTGTTGAGTTTAGTTCCTTTCGGCTGTGTTCTCTGGCCATATACAAGTATTTACCAGTGTACATATATGAAATGGGCCACAGGGGGTTGCTTCACAGCAGAGCAGAGCAGAGAACAGAGAACAGCACAGACAAGAGCAGCAAGGACGATAAGGGACAAGGGCTATCCTCCGGCATCTACTCGTACTCGCATAGGGGCAGTTGTTGACCCTGACTTGCGCAAAAGCGAAACGAAAAGGCGAAAAAGTTCTCTATACCAAAAAAAAAAAAAAATAACACAAGAGAAGAAAAAATAAAAGCAAAGTTCGTTTTCATTTTCGCCAGGCTATTTGGAAAAGGTGGATTCTATGTGTACATACACCAAATACAACACATAATGTGCACCATCCACAACCACAATCACAAGCAGAAACAGAAACACACCAACAACCATAACTCACACCACCCACAACCACTCGAATATTTTAGCATTTCTCTTATGCGCTCTCATACTTGGGTTTGGTTTTTCGGCTTCCTTTTTTTTGCTTTTGCTGTTTTTGTTGCAAAAACTAAATAATTAAAGCGCGCCACTAATGGCCCATTGTCTTTGGGCCCTTCTCGCTCTTGCCCTCTTTCACTCGAAGAAGAAACCAACTCCCTCTATCGCTGTTACCCCAACCACGCCCGTATCTAAAAAGGGCCATAATTGCTGGCCAAGCGTTGGCGCCTTATGGTCAGCAATAATTGTTAAGACGCGCAATTTGTACATTTTTAATGCACTCGCTTACTTCACGATGGCTCCTGCTTTCTTCCCCCTTCCCACTCCTGCTCCTGCGTCCTGCCACATGACTATTTGCTTCCTTTGGCCCCGCGTGCTCTCTTTGCTTAATTGATGAGTTGCGTAATTAACTGCAAAACTGAACTCAAATGCTTGCATTGATAGTTTTGTTTAACCATTTGTGAAGGACTATTGCACGCAATCGAACTTCTACATAAACCTCAACCCAAAAGAAGACATAACTCAACGTATCAACTTGGCCAATAAGCAAATTGAGCACACTTCATGGGGGAAGACACTTTGGCTAAAGTTTATTTCCCAAATTTCATAAGCTAAAAAGTTCATTTCGGTAAATTCAGAAATTAACTAAACGATTATTTTATCCAAAGAAAACTTATATGGAAATTGATTATAATTATTTGTAATTTTGGGCAACGCTTGGAACATTAGTATTTGTGTAAACTGTTATTTATGTTATTATTATTTTAGGAAACATCTAAAAGGGCAAAAATTGAAAAAATTTCATATTTGTTAGTTCAAATATTTCTGAATTTAAAATTAATTTTGATTTCGATAAACAACTTTTTTGAATTCTTTAATTATATTTAAAAAAAAACTTTTAACTTAATATCTGTTCATTTATATAATTCTAAAAAGTAATTTATTTTTACTTCGGTTCGAAATTATTTTAGTGTTGCATTAAAACTAAATTTTCGGTTAAATTTTTCATTTTATTAGAAAGGCTTACGAAAAGATAATAAACATTATTTTGAATTCTAATTAAATATAGAATAACGATAGTTTGAAATATTCAATTCAATTAGTTGCTGAGCGAAATTTGATTAGTTTTCAAAGAGCAAACTATTAGTTTCAGCATTGTACATGAAATAATTTATTGATTTATGCAAGACCATTATACAGCTAAACTTAAATAGAACATAGAGATTAGCGCAAACAATGGAGACTTGAAGAGAGACTTCAAGTGGTAATGGGAATGACTCTCGCATTTGATTCGCCGCGTTTTGGTAATTTGAGCTGGGACAGAGACAGAGACTGAGACTGTGACTGTGACTGTAGCTTGAGAGTGGGAACACGTTGGTTGCCAACCAGAGTTCCCACACATGATTAAAATATGGTTTTGCCAGCAGTCAGCAGCCAGTCAGACAGTCAAATCATGTTGGAATTACTTGAATAAGTAGCTAACGATCGCGGGACTGGTTTGGAGATCTTGTTCTCACTTTTGGGACACTCTGTGTGTGCTGTCTAGAGTGTCTCGTGGGAAGCGAATGCGACTGCGACATTGTGTGGCAACCCTAAGAGTTGCACATGCGACACAAGACTTCAGTCAATTGTGATACCATTAGATTATGTTTAACAAGGTCACTTGGTCAGCAAATTCATAAGGAAATAGCTATGATATATGAGTGGGTCTTTTTCATAGTGGGCAAAGGGAGGGGAAGAGAGCGGGAATGCTGGTTATGCTATTATCAAAATTGCCGTTAAGCGTTTGTTAATGGAGCCCATGGCCGTCGTGCGACTCCCTGCGAATTGCAAGCCCAAGGGGCCAAGGCTCAGCTCTTAACCTATAAACATACTAAAGCTGCTCACTCTTTCTCTTGCTCTCTCTCTCTCTCTCTCTCATTCTCTGTCTCGCTCTGTCTTTAACTGTGGCCAATTTTTCGTGCATATACATGACTTTCGTGCGTTGCTCCAGTTTAGGCCCATTAGCGCGGACAGCAGACGAGGTCGGGATACCTGATGGATGTGGGGAGGAGACAGACATACTCGTAGAGTAAGAGAGAGAGAGAGAAAGAGAGGAGAAGAAAGAGTGAAGTACACACAGGAGACGATAGAATCCATAGCCAGACAATGGGTCGAAATCGCCGCGGTGCAGAGGCGGACATGCAATCAGTCAGGCGATGCACTTTAATACACCTGTCTCAGCTCGAAGGTTGTTTCCCCTAGCGCTTCTTGTTGTTGCTGTTGTTGCTTGCGAGAGGCGTCGCATTGTCACGCCGACCAAAACGTTCAGCTTAGTTCAGCTCAGCCTTAGAGTTGGACCCAGAGAGAAAGAGAAAGAGAGAGAGAGCCCAGCCAGACAACATTGCGTGACTTACGTAGGTCGGCCACCCGCTACCCCCTTTTTCCTCCTCCTCCCCCTTCCCTCCCTTTAGCTGCAACAACAACAGGTATCAGCAACTGTATACAAAGGCCTAGTTCAATTTAAAGCACACTGCAAAACGTTTAAAGCCCAAGAAATTCGTATGTAAATCAATAAAATGATAAGACATAATTTCAGAATATGAAATCTTTGTACTTATTTGATACATAACACAGCTTATAATCATTGGTTGAAGTAGCATGCATAGCGTAACTAGAGAATGTTTCAAATTTAGAAAATTGTATATTTAATCATAATAAATGCGTTTATTTATTTAAATAGTGACAATTCAATTTTCTTAATGTTTCATATATTTTATATTATAAATTCTGTAAGATGGAGAGTTTACAAATATTGAGATGGAAGCAGAAGGAAATAAAGAGAAAATTTAGTTTGAGAATTAATCAATATAGAAATTTGTATATGTAAGAATTTCTTACAACAAGCAGAATTTATTTTCAGCGGAGTCTTATGAAATATTGTATGGTATTTTTTTATTTATAAGTACCAAGGATTAAACGTCTTTTGTGTATTGTATTATAAACAATTTAGGTTCAATGTTTAAGAGTTCTTAAATAAAATTGCAATATTAAGTCGGAAGCAGACGAAATTGAATAGAGAGAAAACTTAATTTGGCAATTCATTAAGCATAAAATAATATTAATGTAAAGAGGAATATTTACAAGAACAAGTAAGTTTTTTCAATATGACCAACTTTAACAAGATTTGTCGATTTGTCGTCGATTAGAAAAACAGATTACAATGAATGCTTTCTATTACTTGTTACTGTTATACAACAAGTGCAGTAACGATATTGCTTGCTTATCATATTTAGATATGTGGAGATGGTAAATATTTGACAGCTACCAACAATTGGCTTTAAAGTAAGCTGCACAGCTTAGTACATACTGATAATATATATTAACTTTCATTGCGCCGCCCTTCGAAGTCAATCGAGACAGCTGTCAGTTTTTCAATCAATTGCGCTGATGAGTTTGACATTTCCATGACATATTTGCTTACGAGGCACGAAAAATATTTGCCAAAATGTCAGAATTTAAACTTTATTCTTTATTGTTTGCACCATGCCGTGCCAAGGGGCACGCCCCAAAGCGCCAACGGCAGCAGAAACAGCAACAGCAGCAACAACAAAGGCAGCGCCCAGCGCATAATTGACGCCATTTTCACAGGGCGCATCAGTCACAGCGACGCGACGCGACGCTTCGCAGCGCTGCTTGCGTCAGCGTCAGCAGAGAGCGAGCTAGCGTCTCTGTATCTTGCGCACGCTTTACCGTTTCGTTTGCTCGTCGCTTTGCTAGGTGGGTGGGGTTTGGCCAGCCGCCATTTTTATTATGTCTTCTATATACAGCCAGCACCCCCCTGCTCCCTCTACCACCCTTTGGCGCATATGCAGCTAGAGCTGAGATTTTGCGCTTTTCCGCCTTTCAGAGAAGATTTACGTTCATCCACCAAATGACGACGCGATTTTGCTTTGCGCTTTGCTTTGGTGGTGGATTTCAGATTTCGGATTTCGGATTTTGGTTTATGTTGCACATGACATGACACCGCGAGGGCTGTTTTAACAGTTTATCAATCAGATTTCATCAATTCGCAGTTTCTTAAGCAATTACTTTAGCTAAGTAATTCATTTCTTTGTCCAGCTGGAGTTGTTACTCGACACATTCGCAAAATGTCACTACATAAATTTAGTTTATGCTAATCAGGTCTCTGCATAAGTGCAATAAAATGTGAGCCATGCCTAGAAAATGTCGCGGATTTGTTACATCGCCCCCCCACAACAATAAAACCGCGAGTCGAGTTAATTAAATGTGTTTATGCACGTGAATATTTTAAGCGCAACAATAAAAAATTGTAATAATAATAATAACTACAACAAGAAGTCGCAATGTAAACTGAGCCTAATTAAATTATGAATAATTACGACCAAAAAAAAAAAACAGTTGCTCTAAAAGCCTTTTTGGTCAGGATCACACGCACATGATGCAATTTGTTTAAGCCACATTACCTTGCCCTAAACGACAAGCTGGGGTGTGTGTTGGTATGTGTGTGTGTGTGTTACCAAGAGGGTCAACTATTTGTTTTTATCGCACTTTCGCTAAAATGAACACACTAACACACCAATACACACACACACACACAAGTCAGAGCACACACACGCAGCGGCACTTTTGTTAATTTGATAAAAAGCCAAAGCAGCGCACAGATTAGCCAAAAGGCCCAAACGCCAAGTCAGGGCAGGCCAAACCTCAGCACACTGAGAGAAATTTCGTAGCTACTTTACTACTTTTTGTATCCATTTAGTGATAATTCACTAAATATATAAAAATGAAAAAGTATCTTTAAAAGTATTCCATAATTGTATTAGAAATTGGGTTTTAAATTTAAAGTGAAATATTTCTGACCTATCTTCAATAAATATAATATATCGCTATATTATAAACTTCATAATTCAATTCATAATGAGAACTTTTCTACTCGCCTGGTTTTGTTTACTATTCTCTACAAATTCTTTAGAAATCGAAACTAAATATAGAGAAAACAGAACCAAATTATGCGAATTTGTTGTATTTTAGATAGTTGATGGTAATTGAAGAGAAAAATATCTGTATTACTTTATCACAAAGTTAAGAATACAATCTTATTTTGGAGACTGTAAAGATCACTTTAGTTTTTATTTTATATTCCTCACAAATTCTATAAAGATCGAAATTAAATAATCTTTAAATATGAAAAATAATATTAGATTTTGTTTATTAATTAATCTCAACATTTCAAATCTCCACTTCACTTCTCGCAGTGCAGTTGGCTTCTAATAGTGCCAGGGGTAGAACGCAGTTTTGGAGCTGCTAATTGAAATGAGAGACCCAGGCAGCAACTTGGGCTGTGGTTGCTGTTGGTGTTGTTGGCTGCTTGGCTCAGGGGTTGCTTGGTTAGTTGACTTGCCGGACTTGCAGTTAGTCGTGGGCTTTGCCATGCGTAAATTAGGTTTTAGTTTTAGTTTTCTGTTTTTATATATATATATTTTTTATTATTTTCACTCTCATTTTTATTATTTCCATTTGCGCTGATAAAAATCATAATTTATGACAGCAGCTGGCGGGGCAAATATTTTATTTCAAGTCCCGTATAAATTTGCCTGCGACACCAAAAACAAGCACAAGCACAAGCTATATTCATCCCGAAGTGAAACCAGACAAAAACTAAGCTGAAATATATTAGCTCTAGGTTTATTTTATTTTCTTTTCGTTTTTATCGTTTATCGCGCATAAATCAATTTTTGTGACAAATTTATTATAAAACTTGAGGCGCAGGTCGAGAGGAAATGTTCTCTCTCCTCCGCACTTCACCCTCTAGCCTCCACCCTCTGCCCTCCACTCTTCACGACGTTTCGCCCAATAATATTGTTTCTAAAATGGCGGCTGCTTTTAAGGGTGTTGTACAATTGGGAAGGGGGAAGGAAGTGAGTGTGGATTGTGGGGTGTATACACATAATGCTATAGGCAACTGGGAAGCCAGTGCCAGGCGCTATAGCGAAGGCATCTCAACGATGAACGAGGACAATGAACAATGGAGGAAGGGGCAAACGAGGTGGAAAGTTGCCTCATAAAATATTACAATGACACCATAAACAATTTTTAGTACTTTTCCATGCCAGCTGTAAATATTTATTGTATATCCATGATATATATGATATACGAAATGCGACTGCCACATAGCTATGTATATTGGATTTTTATGGTGTAACTATGGTTTCCAATTCTACTGACTGGGTTAAAGCGAGGGGTCTGCTAGTTGCTGGTTGCTGGTTGCTCTGTAAAACGCTTTGTGGAGCGAGTTATTTATGGATCGCAATTTTCGGTAGCCATTGCCAGCGATAATATCAATGCACTGACAAAAAAACAAATATGAATTTAATTTGAAATTGAACTTATATAAATCTTGCTTATTCAAATTTTAATGTGGATTTTATTGATTGGATTTAAAATAACTTTAAAAATCTTTTAAATAAATGTAAATGCGGTAAATACTCTTGATAATTAGTTCGATTAATTGTTGAATTAATGTTTAACAATTCATTTAAATGTTCAAACATTCTATATAATTGTCATCTCTCATTGGCATTAATCATTGTAGTTTCTATTGCTTTGTCATAGTAAATAACATATTATATATTATTACCAACAAATTTATAAATTGGTCATCGAAAAAGGTTGTTATTTCTCATATTTCCCATTAAATTGTATATATTACAATTACAAATGTGAATAATTTAGAGCGGTTAATTTGTTATTACAGAACTAATATAATTGATAAATTGGTCAACGAAAGAAGATTTTATTTCTCTACTTGTAGTTAAAAATTTGTATATTAAACAGTTCATGTTAAATATTTAAACATTCCCAAAATTATTTCCCTCTTATTGTTATTATCAGTGTATTTTCTATTGCTTTTATAGTGGTAAATGAAATATTAATGGCTAATAAAATGTAAAAATTCGCTCATAAATATTTAAGCTGTATTCTTATTGCTGTTGTTTTCCCTCTTTGCAGTTGTTATGCATAAGGATAAGGAGGAGAACGGAGTCCTGCCGCACATACACGCACACGATGGCTATAGAACGCGTGAGCTGGGCGCCTTTGAGCATGGTCTGCTGGATGGTGATATGTTCCTGCAGGTAAGTGCCCTGCCACCCCCTCCGCCCCCTTTGCTGCCACCTACACTCATTCACTATCCTTAATCTATGAAATGCTCGACTTAATTTGTCTTCATCAATTTTGTTTGGCCATTTGATGGCTTCATCATCAGGATATGGCGCATAATCAATCAGCGCTTGTTCCACAGAATTGAGATAGTTAGGAGGAGAGAGAGAGAGAGAAAAGAGGGAGAGGCCACTATACCAATTGATAAATGCCTTCTTTATTTTTTGTTTGTTTGTCTTTGTTTTTTTTTTTTTTTTTTTTTTGTTGCTGTATCAAAACACGCAAAGCTTTGAGCCGCGCACTTCGATTGGATTTGGGATTGTGAAATTCGTGTGATTTGTGTAAAATTGTGGAAAATTGTTAAACAATTGAATAGCAATTAGTCAACGTCGCGTTGTGGCCGCGTTTCGAATTGATTAATTGGGTGTAATTGGCGCTTGGACATGTGTTACCATAATATTTATAATTAATATCGTTCCAATTGCCAATTGCAGCAACCAACTTAGCCACTTAGCAAGTTGCCACACATTGCAAACTCCCCAAACAGTAACTTGAAATTATGCATTTTCAAGTTTATATGCCACGCGCTGAGTTTGGTCAAACTTCAATTAAAGTGTCTCGCACTCACATAAACACACACACTTGCATTGTGGCAAGTTGCATGTTTTTGCTGAATTAAAGCCCAAGCCAAACTGCATGTTGCTGCATGTGGCCAGGCGCGAACATATGCACTTGTCACAGTCATGACAGTTTAATTTAATGCACACATAGCTCACCAAGCAGCCATAGACAGTGCAACAAATGTGCGCGACTCGCACATAACTAGGGAGAGCGAGTGAGTCAGCTAACGAGCGCAAGAGAAAGAGAGAGAGAGAGCGATTGAGCGAGAAGGGGTTAACAAAGAGACAGCGAGACAGAGGCACGCAATTGTGCAACATGCGCTTTATGCACCTCTTTTTTTTCGACCGCACTCAACAATTCAATGTCAAAGTCTGAAACTTGCAACCGAAAAGCGTCATCACAGCAAAAAAAAAAAAAAAAAAAAAAAAACAAAACAAAACTAACCCTAAGGTGTGTGGCACAGTAAAAAGGCAGTTTAAGTTCTAGAGCAGCGAATTTTATGTTTACATTTGCGATTCATTTGGAGCAATAGCTCCAAAAGTGTTTTAGATAAGCTAAGTAAAAAGTTACAATAAAAAGTAATTTAAAATAAACTTACTCTAATAAAAATATAATACGTTTTTCATATGTGATAAAATCTTCAAAATATTGATTACATTTTTATGTACTAATTTATTTTTTTTATCATGAATTTTCTTATATTTTATTTTACTAGTAGTATCTTAGCGGCATTATTTTATTATCAGAACTATAAAGCAAATACTTAAAATAATATTAATCAAACTGTTCACGTAGTGAGATCTTTATTAATTTTGCCAACTAAACTTTGCATACAAAATTTCCAGCTTATCCATTAGTAATTCGCATAAAACACCTTTAGTTAAGTTGTGCGAATTGTTGGGAACACGCCTAAGTCGCGTATGCAAAACTGCATTTAGCCACACATTGCACAATGCAACTGCATAACGTATACGCAGAGTGAACAGGGACTGCGACTTGTGTCTCCTTTTTACAACTCACCAATGCAAGCCAAAAAGTTCTGTTCGTGTCTGTTTTTATTTTTTTTTTGTTGCCTGTTTTACCTTCCGGTAGTTGGGCGACTTGCAGCTAATTGCCGAGCTGCACAATTGTGCATTTCCGTGCATATTTTTGAGCCACACACAACAGAGAGGAAGGGCAGAGGAGAGAAGGGAGAGAGGGAGGGAGGGAGGCGGGTGTTTTGGGGCTGCATATTTAGTTTTAATAGCTGAGGTATTTGTTACCTGTTGCCCGTTTCAATTGCTCATGAAGTTTTACTTTTGTTGCGCTGTTGTTGTTGCCGTTTTTGATGTTGTTTATTATGGGTCACATATTATCATTAGAAAATGGCGTTTTGTCACGCAGCGCAGCTCATGCACATGTTGCCATCTCACTCTTACACACACACACATGGACTGACTGACTGAACTAACTGTTGTTGCTGCTCTAGTTTTGCAAACAGTTTGACATCCACTGTGGCCCACATTTAGAAGTCGGCCCAAAAAATGGCTTAATTAATTAACTTTCAGCGGAGACATTGATTGAAAAGTGCTATGTATAATGAGACAGATATAAATATATATAGCTATAGTGTGAGATATATAAACATATATACTATGTGACACGGCGTATACGTGATATTTATAGGAAGCATTAAGCTAGACGCTGATTGCAGCATCATTCAGCAATCCAGCGGCTTTATTAAGCAATTATGAAACCAGCTAAGAAAACGCAAATTGGCCCCCAAACTAGCTAACTAGCTAAGCTTTCCAGCTATGAATTCACCACCAAAGGGGTCAGTTGTTGTCTGGTCTTGTCTAATCTGGTCTTGGTCGTGGTCTTGGTCGGGGCCAAGGAAATGGTTAAATAATCGCCGCCAACTTATCAAAACACAAAACTGTAATGCAAGCCGACAACCAAATGACGGGATAGATACCCAACCAAAATGTCTAAAGTACACACATACACTATAAACGATATAGTATGTGTGCGTATCTTTTCGCTTGTAGCTATTCAAGTTTCCAGTTGGCTGTTGGCTGTTTGCTGTTGCCGCACAAGACGGGCGTGTATTATTAAAAACGCATTAGAAGACGCCGCTGCCACAGACCACATCAGCCTGGACAGTTGGCCAAGTTGTCTCGTATAAACTGATGCAGAGACAACGGCGAAACGACAACAAAGCTGACAAGCTGTAGAAAAGGAGGCAAAGAGCCAAAGCGAGCGAGAGGCAAATAAAACAATTAAGCTGCAAAAAGAAATCCTTTTGATTCTACTTTTTATAGAGAAAATTCAAGAAGGTGAAGTTGAGTGACTTGTAAATACCCTGTGTTCCATTAAAGATGACTTTTAATCAGCTTGGTTAATGTTATTCAAAAATATTTAGTTAAGTGCAACTAAATTAAGAATGAAAACATAGATATTCGTAATACGGAGATTTCAAGGATGTGCTTGATATTTTTACTTTCATTATGCATTGCTTCTTTAATATCAATTATAAGTTTACAAAGGTAATTAAGCATTTTGTAATCACAGCATATAGGTTTATTTCAAAAGTGTGACCAATTTTTCTTAAAATGTTGGCATTAATAAGGATTTTTTCAACTACATTTAATGAAATGGAACTGTTTTCGGATAGATCATAAAAGTTGTGTGCCTTTTGAGCAGTATTCCGTACTGAATATGCACATTTCTTTTATTAAGAACATTTGGTTTTGGAAACTGTTCATTTTATGCTATCACTATACCTTTTACACAAATGTTGTTGATTGAAGGGTATGAATAAAAATCCTTAGCATCCGTTTGCTGTTTCTATCTCTTTCCTTGTCTTTTATTATGTATCGCTATCTCGGTCTGTCTCGTTGGCTACCGTTGGCAATCTTTATGGAGATTATTGATGCTCAGTTGCCGCCGGCTTGATGGCAATCCACACAACAACTCACAACTGAGGCTCGGATACAGATTCATATCCATATTCATATCCTTTGGCGGGCTGTGTTGATGCGTTTTAAATGATGACGCCACTTAGCGTTTATGTCGGTTAATACCAACTCTGAGAAGAGACTCCACTCTGCACTGCTTGCCAACACCATTGTCATTCCATCCTCTGTTTCGAATCGCGGCAAGCTCTGGTTTTGTTGCTCTCTGTAATTAGCAGCAATCGCGCACATTTGTCTCAACTCCCGGCCTCTACAGGTAAGGAGAGCAAAGCAGTTAGCCCAGTTGCCTCCTTGTGTCATCTCTGCCTGCTGTTTCTCCTTCATCTTCCCTGCTGCTCTTCAGCTGTGGCAAATTGATATTTAAATACGCGCATATTAATTACAGTTGCAGTTTCTCTTCGCTCTTCGAGCTATCTCTCTCTTTCTCGCTCTTGCTCTCTTTATTAATTAACTGAGCACCTAATGAGAGACTTGGCAAATTTGTCTTCGTGCTCTTGTAGTTCACACGTCGCATATTGCGTTCGGTTCGCCATTTTGCTTTCGCATAAACGTAACACTATAAAATCGCATGCGTAACGCCAATTAGCAGCTTATAAAAATCAGCTTTAAATCCTATCTAAAACAATAATCAAACGGGTTGAACAGACAGTACAAAATAAAAATATATTTTATTTTTTGAGGTTAGGGTTGTAGGTTATAAAGTTAGTTAAGAAAGTTAGGTTAGGTTAAACATTCATATTAATCGATTTCAGCTTAAAAATAATACTAATGTTACTTAAAGTTCTGTTGAGCTTTAGTTGGTTGAGATATATTTTATTCCACTTTCTTCAACTTTTGCATTGCTTCTGAGGTTAGATTACACATTTAATTAAAGTTCAGTTGGGTTTCGTTTTTCTTTTTTGACTTTCTGTAGCTTTAACAAATCTATAGATAATTACAATGCATCATTGCTCGAAACGAAACCTGCAATTACGCGAGGAACAACCAATAACTGAAATCTCGGAGATCTCCGAGAGAATGGGAGATACTTAAATATTTCTGTAAGATAAAACAAATGCTCTTAGTGATGATCGGAGGGGTGGGTAAGGGAAGTGAAGACTAGAGGAAAGCGGTATCATCGTCTGCATTTAGTTGAAACTCATTGATATAATTGCTCATCATTTCCTGGTTGTGTTTTGATGTGGAACTTCAAAGTCTGTCTTAGCCCCTATCACAGCCCCAGGTCTCTGCCACTGTCTCTGTCTCTTTCCCTGCTTCTTTCTCTGTTTCTTTCGCTGGCTCCAATGAAATGAGCCGCTTAAGCGCTGATTACGTTTTAGCCTCAAGTTAGCGCCGCTGTGTCTTTAGCCCTTGTTTCCACGCGATCTCTCGGGTTCATTCATGCCCAGTTTTGTAGAGTTCATCTAGACCGCAAAAATGATGGATTAATCCATTCACAAAATATCTTTCAAAACAAGAAAAACTCAAAAACCGGCAGCTACTGCAATTACGAGACACCAAATTATTGCCCTCTCTCTCTCTTTCTTTCGCTCTAGCTTAGCAATCATTCGGTCGCTCTCGCTCTATCGATTTTCTAGTCTTGTCAATTTGACGACTTGCTACCTGTTTGCCCCCAGGCGACCCGCCCCTCAGCAGCATTTAATTCGTAGTTTTGATTTAATTTTTATCTATCTGCCTCTCTTGTGCACTCACATTCGCCCTCTCACTCACTCTCATTCGTTATTTACATTGCTCTTTTGTTCTTTCTTTCAGGCTCTAAATGGATTTCTAATGATACTGACATGCGAAGGCGAGGTCTTCTTTGCCACGCACAGCATCGAGAGCTATTTGGGTTTTCATCAGGTAAGTGGCAGCAACAACAATAGCGTCGGGGGCAAGGGGCAGCATTTTGATTGATTTTAATTGCCTGTAATTTCTATGAATGATTCCCCCAGACCACAATGTTATTTTTGGGTCAAGCTCATTGCGGAAACGGGTCGAAAGAACAGCTACCAGTTTGGGGCATCTAACTTGCAACACCTTCGACTGAGGTGCCATACAAAAATCTAAAAAAACAGAATCTCAGGTTGCAAGATTGCGTGGCAGGTTCTCTGGGGCCATAAATAAAAATCAGATCAGCGGGAGTATTGCGCAATCGCAGAATCGCCACAAGATTTGCTTACGCAGCTGCCACATGGGGCAAACAGACGGGGGGAACTAAGGGTTAGCAGGGGCGTGGCATATGTTGAGGCCGTGTGTTATTAACTGACACGACGCCTCGCTGCAGCTGCCTTGAAGACTGGCCAACATGTTTTGGGCCTAACTCGGGATCGAAAGAGTTCTCCACTGCGAGTGACTGCAACATCCACTGCCACATGTTGCCTGCTACCTGGGACAGCTACTGCATTACAACAGTGCAACACAGTTTCTGTTGCACATTGTGTATGTTGTCTGCTGTGAGTGTGTGTGTGCGCTTTTTTTTTACTTGCCTACTTTATTGTATTGGCGCTTGTCGAATGGAAATTGAAAATTGCAGTTAGCTTTCTTCAGTCTTTAGTCTTCAGTCTTTGGCTGAGTGTCTGCTCGAGGTTTCTTTACTTTTGTTTTTAATTTAGTTGTAAATGTGTAAAGCGGCACTTGACACGCCCCGTTTGGCAGCTCAATTAAAAACGTAGCTGCCTATTACCATGGCCATTGGCCATTCGATTGCCTTCAACTCCAACTTCAACTCCAACTCCGATTCGAAGTTGCAACTGCAACTTCATCATCTGCTTCTACTTCCACTTCCACTGCTTGCAAATGTGCTCATACTGAATTCAAGTAATCCGTGTGAGGATTGCGGCCAAATCATTTGCTTTGTTGGTTTTAGCACACCACGTAGAAAGTTCTGATTCCCCTCATAGAGTTGACACCGTGACACGAAAATAACAAAATTGGAAATTAAGTTATTTTTCAGCTTAATAAATATCCCTAACACTCTATTCAAGCTTGTGATAAAGTTGACAGTAGCGATGTTCTCGTGACACGCTCTCATCCTTAGAAGATTTTATGAAACCTTGACATAGTTCTGCTTTATTTATTTAAAAAGGTTAGCTATAATTAAAATTAAAACTAACACTATTGATAAAGCAAAGGCTGCAAAGGCCTTCAGTTTAGTTCTGTTTCATAAATTGATAAATATTTATCCTTAAATTATTTCTGCACATCTTAGCTTTAGAGATTTAGTTTAAGTTTAGCTGTAGCTGTTTGTCAATAATGAGTTTTTTCCTATAGTAGCCAGTTTCTCAAACACTTTATGCAAGTTTTTGATAGTGCTGGTAAGAGCGATGATCTCTTCTTTGAACTAAGTACTGCTCCATAAATTATTCACTAATAATTCATTGATATGTTTTTTTCTTCAGATTTCTTGAGGATTAATAGTTATAGAGAGCTTTATTCTGTAAATAATAAAATAAACTTCAAAAATGTTTTACATTTCAAAAGGAGTGCAGATTAATTTCATACTTGGCACTTAAACTGATTATTTTAAAGAAAAACATTGTAAGGCATAAAATATATAGTTAAACTTTTTATGGTGAGGAATATAATATAATCACAAGACGTTTTTATATATTTATATTTTGCTAATATGGAATGTATCTCAACAACATTATAATCAAAATTAATCTAGGAAAAAATTTCGCCTCTATTCGTGTCACGCTGCCATCGCTAGCTAGTTGATACAGTCACGTATGTAGTATATGTAGGGTATGTCCGTCCCTCGATCTCGTTGTGTGTTTCTGCGATGCTCTTGCTGGCGCGTGCAGAATTTATGTCTCAATTTGTGGCCAACATGGGGCGCATTTTCAATTTGCGTGGATTTTGATTTATACGCCCCAAAACGAATCTGAAGCGAAAGCGAAAATCAATAACAAGTTGACTGAACCCAACGCGATAACTTCACATCTTCAACAACTGACCCTCTCTCCCCCTTTCCCTTTCCCGCAGTCGGACATTGTGCATCAGTCGGTGTACGAGCTGGTGCACTCTGAGGATCGCGAGGAACTGCAGCGCCAACTGCTATGGAACAGCTTTCTGCCCGCGGACATGTCCAGCATGCAACTCTCGGAGACTCTAGCGCCCGACAAGGCGCTCTACTTGGAGCGCAGCTTCACGGTGCGATTCCGTTGCCTGCTGGACAACACCTCAGGATTCCTGCGCCTCGACATACGCGGTCGCATCAAGATACTCCATGGTCAGAACCGAAAGACGGAGGAGCCGCCACTCGCACTGTTCGCCTACTGCACACCATTCGGTCCGCCCAGTTTGCTGGAGATACCGCACAAGGAGAATATGTTCAAGTCCAAACACAAGTTGGACTTTTCGCTCGTCTCCATGGATCAGCGGGGCAAGCTCATTCTGGGCTACGCAGATGCCGAGCTGGTCAACATGGGTGGCTACGATCTGGTGCACTATGATGACTTGGCCTACGTGGCCAGCGCTCATCAGGAATGTAAGTGAACCTAGAGTTTATTTTTGCTATACATTAAAATAATGTGTTACTACATTAATTTAATATAACTACATTAATTTAAATTAACCCCTACCAAATTTTTGTATCCAGTTGGTTTAAGATTGAAATCTTCTTTCAAAAATGTTTATATTCAAGAACCTTTCTTAATATCGAAAAGTTTTTATATCGAGATTTTCATATTAGTTTTAAGATCCTAATTTTTATACCCGCTACCCATAGGGTAGAAGGGTATTATAACTTTGTGCCGGCAGGAAATGTATGTAACAGGTAGAAGGAGGCATCTCCGACCCTATAAAGTATATATATTCTTGATCAGCGTCAACAGCCGAGACGATATAGCCATGTCCGTCTGTCCGTCTGTGTGTCTGTCCGTCTGTCCGTCTGTCCGTCTGTCCGTATGAACACCTAGATCTCAGAGACTATAAGAGATAGAGCTATAATTTTTTTTCGACAGCATTTGTTATGTTTGCACGCAGATCAAGTTTGTTTCAAATTTTTGCCACGCCCACTTCCGCCCCTGCAAATCAAAAAAATCGAATAACAAGCGTAATTTTAAAGCTAGGGTTACGAATTTTGGTATATACGGTAATAACTATAGTAGTTATGATCCCTGAAAATTTGGTTGCGATCAGATAAAAATTGTCGAAGTTATTAAAGAAATACTTTTGTATGGGCAAAAACGCCTACTTACTAGGGGTCTGAGTTGCTTTGGCTGACAATCTGGTATATTGTGCCGTCTATGGTATATTTTGAATGCGGCACTATATCGATATACCACATATACCATTTGATATATTTTTAGTATTTTTGCAGTATATTTGGTATATTTTGAGAATAATACCGCAAAATATATTGCTTTTATTCAAAATGGGTAGCGGGTATCTCACAGTCGAGTACACTCGACTGTAGCTTTCTTACTTGTTCTCTATGTGATTAACTCCTACCCAATTTTCATATCCAGTTGATTTAAGATTAAAATCTTCTTTCAAAAATGTTCATATTCAAGAACCTTTCTTAATATCGAAAAATATTCTTTTATCAAGATTTATTTAAAATAGAAATGTTCATATTCATAATCTTTCTTGATATCGAAAAGTTTTTTATATCGAGATTTTTATACCCGCTACCCATAGGGTAGAAGGGTATTATAACTTTGTGCCGGCAGGAAATGTATGTAACAGGTAGAAGGAGGCATCTCCGACCCTATAAAGTATATATTTTCTTGATCAGCGTCAACAGCCGAGACGATATAGCCATGTCCGTCTGTCCGTCCGTCCGTCTGTCCGTCTGTCCGTCTGTCCGTATGAACACCTAGATCTCAGAGACTATAAGAGATAGAGCTATAATTTTTTTCGACAGCATTTGTTATGTTTGCACGCAGATCAAGTTTGTTTCAAATTTTTGCCACGCCCACTTCCGCCCCCGCAAATCAAAAAAATCGAATAACATGCGTAATTTTAAAGCTAGAGTTACGAATTTTGGTATATACAGTAATAACTATAGTAGTTATGATCCCTGAAAATTTGATTACGATCAGATAAAAATTGTGGAAGTTATTAAAGAAATACTTTTGTATGGCTATATGTATATGTATGCTTTGGCTAACAATCTGGTATATTGTGCCGTCTATGGTATATTTTGAATGCGGTACTATATCGATATACCAAATATACCATTTGGTATATTTTTAGTATTTTGCAGTATATTTGGTATATTTTGAGAATAATTCCGCAAAATATATTGCTTTTACTCAAAATGGGTAGCGGGTATCTCACAGTCGAGTACACTCGACTGTAGCTTTCTTACTTGTTATATTAGTTTTTAGATCGTAATTTTTCTCTATGTGATTAACGCCTACCAAATTTTTGTATCCAGTTGATTTAAGATTGAAATCTTCTTTAAAAAATGTTCATATTCAAGAATCTTTCTTAATATCGAAAAGTTTTTGAAATCAAGTATTTTATCCTATTTTTAGTTCGTAATTTTTCTCTATGTGTATATAGTGAATAATTCTTATCAAATCTTCTAATGCAGTGCTGAAGACGGGCGCCTCGGGCATGATTGCCTATCGCTACCAGAAGAAGGACGGCGAGTGGCAATGGCTGCAGACGAGCTCGCGACTGGTGTACAAGAACTCGAAGCCGGACTTTGTCATCTGCACGCATCGCCAGCTGATGGATGAGGAGGGACACGATCTGCTTGGCAAGCGAACCATGGACTTTAAGGTCAGCTATCTGGACACCGGGCTGGCGTCCACGTACTTTTCCGAGGCCGATCAGTTAGTGGTGCCGCCCTCAAGTGCCAGTGCCTCGCCCACAGCTCATGCGCTGCCGCCTCCCGTCACGCCCACGCGTCCCAATCGTCGCTACAAGACGCAGTTGAGGGACTTTCTCTCCACGTGTCGCAGCAAGCGCAAGTTGCAGCAACAGCAGCAGCAACAACAGCAGCTGCAGGCTCAGCAATCCTCGCCATTGGGTCAGGTGGGTTCTCCAGCGCCTGCTGTGGTCGAGTATCTGCCGGATCCAGCGGCCGTGGCTGCAGCTGCCGCCTACTCCAATCTGAATCCCATGTACACGGCATCGCCGTACGCAACGGCTGCGGATAATCTCTACATGGGCAGCTCGATGCCGGCCAATGCCTTCTATCCGGTCAGCGAGACGTCGCTCTTCCATCAGTATCGACTCCAAGGTGCAGTCGGAGTCGGTGGCTACTACACCGACTATCCGCACACGGGAGCTCCGGCCTCGGCGTATGTGGCGAATGGTTTCCTGTCGTACGATGGATATGCCATTGCCTCCAAGGCGGACGAGAAGTGGCAGGAGACGGGCAAATACTACAGCGGCTACAGCAGCGGCTACGGCAGTCCAACGTCCACACCACAGGTGAGTGTTCAGTCCTTCTGCTAAGACTGACTCCTATTAACTCTTCCACTCAGCAGATTCCCCTGAAGACGCCCAAGTCATCGCCTCAAGTCATGGAGGTCATATCGTGCTCCTCGGATGGACCTTCGCCCGTTGCCGTTGCTGCTGGCGCCACAACCAATGGCAGCAGCGGCGTGCCTCCTAAAGCGGAGTTGCAAGCAGCATCCACAGTTGCCGATCCCTACGAGCGACAGACGGTGCTGATGTGGGGAACCACTCAGTCCAGCGGTGTGCCACTTAACAGTCGCATTGCAGCCACAGCTGGTGGCTCGCCGCATCGTAGCACTCCGCTCTCCAATGGCCTCATCTATGCCAACAACAACAACGAGCATGAAACTGCGGCAGCTGCCAAGTGGAATGGCAACAAGGAGCTGAGCGGCAAGTCAACGAGTGCCGGCACACCTGAGAGCTATCAGCTGCAGCACGACGACTCCGGACTCTACTCGGCCTCCTCGCACACTACATCGCCCCAGCAGCAGCAGCAACAACAGCAGCAGCAGCAGCAGCAACAGCAGCGTGGCATTGGCAGCAATGTGAGCAACTCGAGCAATACTGAGCACCACGTCCACCAACCACAGCCGCCCAGCTGCGCCGCCGCCAATCATCAGCAATCGTCTCAGGCAACGCACAATCATCACGCTCATCCTCACGCACACACGCTGCACCATCAGCAGCAGCAGCAACAGCAACAACAGCAACAGCAACAACATCAGCATCCACATCCGCATCCACATCAGCATCAAGCACATCATCAACACCACGCAGAGATCACCGCATCCGCCACGGCAGCAGCCACAACGCCGGCGTCGGCAACAGCCACTGCGGCAGCAGCAACAGCAACCGCTAATGGCAGCGAGGTATGGACGCCAGCCAGCTACACGCAGTACTCGCAGTACTTGGCCTATCACCACCACCATCACCACCACCACCATCCGCACCACCATCCGCATCACCATGCGGCGGCCACGTCGACGCCTGGCCACCAACTGCACCACCACCACCACCACCATCAGCACGGCCAGCACACGGCAAGCCGCTAGAATGCACCATCACACCACGTAGAGCGCACCACAACAGCACCACCAACAACACACACCACAATGCACCACTCAAGCACCAACCAACAAAACCAAGAAACAAAAAAAAGAGTGCTAGTTTGACTAACCCATAAACTCCCCACTTAGATCCTAATCACCACTCAACAACTGCAACAGCAACAGCAGCAACAACAGCAGCAGCAGCAACAGTTGGCGGCTTATCCGCTGCACCACCAGCTGGAGTCGCCGCCCAATTGCCGCACACCGCCAACGCTGCCAGCGGTAAGCAGTCTGCTGAGTGGTGCCGCCGACGCCGTTGCCATCTCGCCGTACCAGCAACTGGCCATTGTCTCGACGACAACATCAGCGCCAGCAACAGCAGCGTCAGCAACACCGCTGATCATCTGCTCGGATGACTCGCTGCAGGCGCTGAGCAACAGCTCTGCGAATGCTGCCACACGTGGTGCACGCAAAGCAACCAAGCTGCAGCAGCAGCAACAACAACAACAGCTACAACAGCAGCAGCAGCAACATCTGCATCACCAGCAACATCAGCCAAATTACCAGCAACATCACACACAGCATCTGCTCTATCCGGCCAATATTACCGCTCACACGGCTCTGGCCTATGTCCCGCCCCCGGTGAGTGCTGGCGGCGCCTACATCGATGGCAGTCCGCTGCTCTCCTTCTCGGAGGTGACCAACACGCTGCTGAATCAGTAAAGGAGACGAGAGCAACAACAACAACAACTACACCCACACACAACACAAAAAGACAACAAACAAACATGTTCAACAGTTTTGCCAAAATGTGGACTATGACTATCGTATCTTCCATAATATCAACTCACACACACACACACACACACACTCCTCTCACTCACACACATACACACACACACAAATAAGTACACCAGAAAAATAGCATTACTGAAGACCAGTTTTATAGGTTTTAACTTTGGTTGCTTGAAAACACAGAGCCTTATATGAATGTATTTGAATTCTAAAACATTGATCTATGATTGCAATGATTCACTTTAAATTATATATTAAATATTGAGATACTTCTTACTACTACATGTATATTTAGTTTAGTGTTACAAGAGTGTAAGAAATTATCAGCTTAACTGAAGTATTTTCCATTTTAAAAAAGCTCAGTTCTTGTTACTTATTGTCAAATTTAAGCACCATAATGATACTTTTGTCTAAAAGTTGATTATTATTGCTAAGGAAACAAGTATTTCTTACCTATTTCCGTTTCAAAATTAATAATAACTTTGGTACCTTTTTAATCTTCTCATCTAGATTTCCCAAAATCGATATTAATCTACCTCCACTTAAATCCAGTACATTGCCAATAAATGCTAAAATTTATATCAACCCAAAACAAATACATTCTCGTAAGGTTCGCTGATAGAAAATAAACTCAATGCAAAAGTATTATTTAAAAAAAATTGAAAAGCAAGAAAATGTTTTGAAATAAGTTCCGTGAGGCGTTTCTTAAGTTGATCCTGAGTAACACACAATATTTACGAAAAATAATTCTATTTATTTTACTGTGATAATTTATATAAACAATTGTACACTCAACCAGTTAGGCAGGCAGGTGAGCAAGGTATTCGTAATAACCATTCCAATTGAAAATTCCTGCACAAAAGTACATGAACAAATAAACAGTTTCAGTTGTAGTTACAACCAAAGATTTTATTCTAATATAAAACATAAACTAATAATACTACATAGCATTGTATCTATCTATGTATAAATATGTATTTGTACTCTTATATTGTAGAATAAAATGATTTATCATTGGCTTCGGGTTGTTGCGCCAAATTTAAGTTACATATTTCAGGCACTTGGAAAGTTAATGAATAATCATAAGAGTGGGAAAAGTATATCGAAACATTAATGAATTGCAATTAAGTGCTTAAGTAGCTGTTAAGATTAAACATAATTAATGTATTTACAAATATCAAAATGCTTATATTAATATGATTATATTTAATAACAATAACTGTAATTAGATTGTAAATGACAACAAATCGAAATGCAAGTAAATGTAATTTTCATGATTCCTATCGTTTAGCATGTAATTCCTTAGCTGAATAATCCGAGAGTGTGTATATTTAAAAGATTTCTTGAATTTCTAGTCGCCCGCATAAAACATTTACTATACACATATACAATATAAATATTATATATACTATATATACGTTTACATACAATATAAAATAAAAATTATCCAAGTAATTCAATTGTACATTTCACAATTTGTCTGCGTGAGTAAAAGCTAAAATCATACAATAATATTTGCTAATCGAATTCCATATAAATTATTTGATGGTTACCATATATTTACACTTACTTAACTCACGCGCAAATATGTTGTCGTATGTAATTTACGAGTTTTAGCTTAATAAACATTTCTAAATATTAAACTACAACTATTAGAAACCAAGTGCATGTACTCGTAAAGCGCATATCCAAACAATCAGAGATGAAATAAAACTAGAAAATATTCAATCGACACATGGTGTTTGTTTTTATTAAAATTTAAATAAAGAAACCTCATTTCAACTGCTAAGGAGTCCACAAAACTGTTTGTCGTATATCTTCTATGTTACGTTTTGATATCGTTTGTGCCAGCAATGTTAGGGGGGTTATCGATATATCGCGAAGCTCGAGGTAAAATAGGAGATGAAAGAGGAACGTCAAATTTTTTCACAGGAGGAACAACGTGGAATTTGCTGAGAGAGCATGGGGATTTGACGAGATAGGAGGTGGCTTGGCGATCGAGGTTGGAGACGGTCCACCGAGAAAATTCACTGAACTTGGTTGCAAAAAAAAACGTCGGATTTGTGGCTTTTCGGTGTCGGTAAAAGCACTATATTAGTTACTAGTGTAGTAAATGTATCGTGCAAGTTGAAAACGGTCTGCGAGAAACTGCAATTGTATACAGTGGAACAGTTGAGTGCGGGTGTTGTCTCATTCAGACGTACTTTCGAGCTGGATTGCTGTGCGAGCGAAAAAAGCAACAACAACAACATCAACTGCAACAACAACAGCAGTACCAACAACAACAACATCAACTGCAACAAGAGAAGCAGCAGCAGCTCTGAATCAGGCATTAAGCACTGACGGTGTGGTGTACATGTACATCCAACCGCAACATCCAAAGCAGCGGCAACAACAACAGCAGAAACAGCAACAACCAGAGCGTCAACAACAACAATAACGGCAGCAATATCAACTGCAACAAGCAACTGCAACGACAACAACAACGACAGCTACAACCAGAGCGTCACCGCTGGACAAGCGCGGGCGACTGTCGCCGCAAGGAGGCACACGGCGCTTCAACGACGTGGAGAAGCATCCACGACGTGGGATAGTGGGCGAGACCACGCCGCCAACGCTGAGGCAGGAGGAGGAAATCGACTGGTGAGTCCGTTCCAAGCCCGCCCTGTTTCCGACCGCCAGTGCGCTACGGCCAAACATTCGCAACTGTCGTCACGTTGCGTAAACGTAAACAGCAATAAATTCTTCGGTTTCGAGTCCTCGATCTATATTTTTTCTGCCGACCTTTTTATTAATCATTAATAATAATTAATAATGAAGTAAATAAAATTTAAATTAAAGTACAGTAAATTAAAGTAGATCCGAATTTATTTTCTTGTAATAATGACAGAGTTGGGACGACAAAACACATTACAATACAACAAATTATTCGCGACGGGATATATACATATTTACCTTTATGAATTTACATATATGCATGATCTCACCTCACCATATCGCCCCTTAACCAATCCCAAGAGCACTTAGGCAGGTCAAGGTAGATGTTTAAGCGACGTACTCGTAATTAAAGATATTTATATTAAAGCACACGAACATGTGTATGTAAATTGATAAATGCAAACATACCCATCTCCTGAAGGCGTTACATATAATGAAAGTTGTCCTTTACGCCGTTGTGGCTATTTGTTGTTTCGCTCGTCCTACTGCGTGATTTTGTTTGATCTTGCTCCTTTGCCATTTTGTCCAAATATTTGTATGATATCTGTAAATAAAATAGGTAAATAAATTAAATGTTAGTTATTAAGAAAAATTCATGAATTATATATTAGTACTTACGTTGAACATGGTTGTGTGAGTCTTCTCAGCATGGAGGGGAGGGGAATTCCACAGCACTACGCCGGATGAGGAGCAGCCACTGAGGTGGTGGCCAACGCAAAGGGAGATGGCGTCGATGTGGCCATCTCAGGCAGGGTGGGTACGCCAGGGTCCAGCTGTGGCCCTGTTCAATGGATCAGTGAGTGTGTTTATTATTGTTTTTTCTTAGTACTTACCGTCGTCAATAGTTTGTTTTGAATTTCCTTTAGTTTTTGCGCAATTTTCAATTGCGCGGCAGCTGTTTTATTTTTCTGTTAGTGATGCGTTTCTTCTGTTATAAACAGCTGTTAATATCGGTGAAATTATCGATTGTGCGGACTGCGGGCCAGGGATGGAACTCCACCTGAGTACCGATGAGCCAGCCGGCACGGCCCCAGGGAAGACAACCAGTCCGTAACATCTATATATCAATGAACTGAATTGTTATGCAGATACACTGAATCATCTTCTTTGTGTTTCAGAGATGCCTGGTTAAAATAATTTCCATTGATACATTTTATTAAAATAAAGCATAATACGCAAAGAGTGCGCAGACTGTGTCCCAAAATCCTTACAATCGACCAGTTTTGACCTTAGAAGAGAGTTATCTATGATGGCAAACTAACACTATACAGCTTGTAATGCGCCGCTAGATAAGTTGAGTGTACTCAGATATGCCACGCCAAAAATATAATCTAACAAACATTCAATCATTCATTTTTTAGTTTTCTTAAATTATTTAATTCCTTTTGTATAAATATCACTGTCGTTGATCAAAATCTTTTATTACCATTTCATTTTTATTTTTATTAATTAGGAACAATTTTAAAGTTTGTCATTCAGTCATTCATTATATAAATTTAAATCTCAAATGTTACCGCCATTGTTAACTGTTAGGGCTGCAGCACAAAACCCTGCATTGCTCAACACTGCTTGCGTCGTTTTACAACACAAGCGCAGCGATTAATCGTTAAGCTTAATCGATACATCGACACTGCGGCGCGCATGTTTGAATATGCTTCATTTTATTAGTAATCCATCGACTTGATGAATTTTGTGGCTTTAGCTACTGAAAATTGATTTATATGCCTATGAATATTTGTTGTCAGTGCAATCAGCACAGCTGCTGCATTTTTCATGGGCATGTCGACCGCAAACAAAAAGAAAAACCACACACTGCATTAAGTTGCAGCTTAATTGCAGACTTTGCTGCTTTAATTGACAACAACAAACAAACACTCACAAAATACCTTGATTGACACCTTACATTAAACCCTTGTGGTGTGGGTTTAGGGTATTGAAGAGGTAGCTCTGACTATGTTTATCTCCAGTTGTTTAATCTTTTAATATTATTGTACAAATTTCAAATTAATTTGATAGTTGCAAATAATTTAAAAGTGTTTATATTTTGCGAGAGGATTAAGCATTTAGTGTTCATTGTTGTATTGATTGCTTATCATAATCTTTTTCTTCTCTTTATGCTTAGCTAAACAGCAGCAGCAGCCGAAGCAAATACGCAGATAATAGAAAATACGCATCAATAGCGCTGGCGTCGAGTGAAGTTGTATTTATAAAGGTTTAATCATCCAGCAGGCGCCTCAATGGAAGCACACCTATAGAGTAAGTAATCATATGTGGGTTAAGATATTGTTGTTGTTTCTGCTGATGCGGCTGCTGTTGCTGTTGCTATTGCCTTGCTATTGTTGTAGCCGTTGTTGTTTGCGTTCAATATTAAATGTTTGCCATAGGCAAGCGTCGATCATCATTATTCCAAGTGCACAGTATGTACATCAATTTGTATACAAAGTTATTGTATTCAATGTACGATTGTCTATATGTATGTGTGTATGTGCAAAGACCAATTAATCATGTACTCTAATTTCTATATGCAATACATCATTGAACCAAATTTTAGGTGGAATTCGACATTAGCATTGAAAATACTTGTAGTTTGATGGCTTCATTGTTGAAGTGGCTGCCGAAGTGAAGCCGCAGCTTCAGCCTCAGCCTCAGTTTCAGCCGCAGCTTCAGCTTCAGCTTTAGTTTCAAGCCACTTGCGATCGGTGGTGATGCCTTCTGGGCCTACGGAAAACAACGGCACTTGCTCCCGCTTCATTGCCATTTGAAGGTCAAGTTAGGCAGGCAACAATGTAACATACAACGTACATCGACAACAATAGCAAACATACTCTTTTTTTCTTCTCTTTTTTGTCATTTCAGAACATGTGCCGAACCTCCGAAATCACTTGAACAAACAAAAACCAAAGCAGAGTGTGGGTTCATCCATACGAATTGATCATCGAGGAGACGCAGAAGGTGCCAAAGATATCATCTATCATACTCTACCACGAAAAACATGAAGTATTCGTCTTAGAAGGCAACCGATGTTTGCTTATTAACAGGTGGAATGAGACGATATTTCAGTTGAGATAACTGTATTCGTAAGTATACGAAATTACCCTTTAATTAGTAAGATTATCTATTAAACAGAATTAGTCATCATGATTAATACAAGTAACACAAATTTGCTACAACTAAAACTAAAGAGTAAACATTCAGCTTATTAAAATTTAAGTCAAAATGTGTACATTTTTCAAAACTTGTTTTTAGTTTTGCTTCAGGCAACTTTTTCAAGTTTTATATTTGAACTTGCAACGACATTATTTTTTGTAAATATTTTACAGTGCAACGAATAAAAGTATCACATAAAATTGAATTAAATTTTAAAAATATTTGAATAAAATTTTATTTAAAATATGTATATATTATTACTCGTTGAACCCAATAAATGTTTGATGCAAGATTTTAATCTTTAAATGAGATCTTATAATCTTAAAATTTTGTATAAAAATCTTGTTTTAATGTCTTTTCTGCCAAAGCGCCCAGCGCTAATAAATTTATTCTACGTTATAACTTAATTTGTAATCTAAGCCTTATAATTAATAAATATATTTTCTACCAAAAAACCTTGTTTCCAAATTTGAATTTTAAGGATCGTAAAGTTCTTAAATTGTATTCTCCATTTTAATCCAGATTTTGTTCACTCTGAGTAATTAAATAAATATTTTTGAAAATAAATCTTTGTTATAGCTTAAATTAAGACAAATTTACTGAGAAGTATTTATTATTATCAAATTGAATACTTTGCTTCGAAATAACTATTTCATAGTATCTATTACTTTATTAATTTTAAATACCGTAATTAAACGAACGCGAGCCAAAGTAATAAATTAAGTGGCGTATGAGATAATATTTTGATTGTTGAAATGAATAGTTATTAATTATACATACACAGCATAAGTTTTTTTAAGAAAAAGACTCATCTCTATACTCTGAATAAACTTTGCGCTAAAGAATGTACTCTGAATGTCAAAAAATTGGATCGATTCGCTCATCAACTGCAATCAAGGTTAACGTATCTAACCTTGGACATTTTTATTACGCGTAATGCGATGACATTCTTGTTCCAATTAGAACATGGTTTACGATGAGCGTAATTGATCAAGAACAGATATAGCGGTGATTATACGTATAATTTTCTTATATTTCGTAATAATAATGTGAGAGTGATTGTTTTTGTTCGCACATTGTTTTTACGCTTGCTGCAGAGGGTGTCTAATTTTATATAGCGTGGCAAAGTTGATGACAAAAGCAACCGCAACAACAACCATAAAAATAATTCGTCCATCCTCGAGGGTAGACAAATATTGCTTTTTAACATATAGTATTGTGTTTAGCTGTGTGTATTTTGTTGGCCATTGTCTGGCTTGGTGTAGTTCGTGTCTTAAGTCTTTCGTTTTGGGGCATATCTTCTAATAGATAGCCGCAAAGCAGAAATGGAGCCACAACAATTAACAAAGTGTGCGCCGTTTGTTTATTTGTTTACTCATTTGATTTACTTAACGTTTTCATATTTTTCTTTCTTTATTTTTTTGTTATATTTGTTATTGTTGTTATTGCTGTTCGCATTTCATTGTATGACCTTTAATAGATCGTGTTATACATTGTGCCATGGGCCATCGGCGATGACGATGCTGATGCTGAAGATGCAGCACAATTGAACTTCAACTTTGATGGCTGTTGTAAGTGCAATAAATGTTACCAAAAGGTGATAATCTTGGCTTATTCAGTGCTCTTGATATTGCCCGCCTGCTTGCTTGCTAACTGTTTGAATGTTCGTCCGTCTTGCTGTCTTTCCATCTGCCTAGTGGCTCGATCCAAGCGCTATCATCACTTAAGGTCAATGATATGGCAAGCTGACCGCTCGCTTAGCCGGATGACTCCGACGGTTTGCCTGCGATCATCATTCAACTGAGGCTTCGACGCTGACCTTGCAGCATTGTTGGCTTTGACAAATTTGTAGCACCAACAGAAAGCTACAAGTATAAAAATTGCCACTTAATGTCGCTCGCTATGTGACCGGATGCGCGGCTTAGAAACTCGAACTTGGACTTGCAACTATCCATTCGATGTAGGCAACCACATCGCAAACAGCAAAAGCAACAACAACAGCGACAGCAACAGCAGAGAAGCAAAGGCGAAGGCGAAATTGTTTACACAGTTAGCTCAACGTTTATTTGACTTTTGACTGCGAGTACTCGCAATCGCCAATTGGACGCACCTCATTGCGTATGCTCAAACACTCGTTACACGCTATTCACTTAGCTGGCCATTGTGTTGCTTGACATGTGTTGTGGCGTCGGTGGCGTATACGCAATATATTTTTGACACTGTGCTAACTACTAAATGCTAACTGTTATCAGTGTCGTGATGAATGACTCGGCTTGCCAACTAACTGTACTTTCCATTTTTCATGCTTACGATCAGCTTTTGCCTGCGGCTTTGTGTCGCTTCAAATAATTTTTAATCAGCGTGTGAATCTCGATTTCTTGTTGTTGCTGCTGCGCCGCTGCTGCTGCTTCAATGAGACCTTGCGAAATACAAGAAAAGATACGCGCGCGCACAAGAGTCGAGCGGTGACTTAAAGCTATCAACATGAATTATGCCGAATTGCACCAATTTAGCAATTAAACATATGTTGTGCCCCATTGAGACGGAGCGAGAAAGAGGCAGAACAAATGAGCTAACATAAATGGCAACCCACAACTGTTGTTGCTGTTATTGTTGTTTTTCTTTTATTGCTGTGACCTTCAAGAGAATCACACGCCTTCGTCTTTGACTCCCCCGTGAGCACATCGAGAACAGAGAGCGAAAGAGCGAGAGAGAGGTGCGAGAGATGATGTCGATGACACACCTCACCGGCATCTTGTTCCAATACTCGTTACTTAGGAGTAGTATTCTGCACTCATACGTTAATACGTACATTCTCATTGCATTGTCAAAGTATTACTATGCCGTACTTTGGGCCCCACACCTTTTCTTGATTTCCATTGAACCCGTTGACATCGCCGCTAATTGCCAAAAGATGCGGTAGGCAACCAACAAGTGCAGAGCAAACTCGTGATATGTAAGAACCAAAATCTGGCATTCACACGAAAATATTCTTAAGTACTAACTAAATGCTCATTATGCAGCAAATCGGATTCAATTCAAATAAATATATTGCCAACAGCGAACTTGAGACTCTGTAGATACTTCAGCTTCGGCAGCCATAGAAAATGATTTCAGCAAAGACAGATAGAGAGATCGACAGAAAGATATATTCATCAACACAACTGAGATAGACAGCTAGATAAATACGTAGTTCCAACAGCACTAGAGTGTGTTTAAGATAGTTATCTGTGAGGTGCAGAAAATAGTTCCGAAATATAAATGTATCTAGACTGGAGATACAAGAGACGCTTAATTTAGGCTAATTTACAATGGAGATACATCAGTAGCAGACTGAATAACAACTCAAAGTATTAATTAATGACATTCATTTATTTTAAGGCAAATATCAAATTGGGTAAAGTTCTTTTAATATTATTACCAATTCATTTTTGTCAACTAGCATAGCGAACTTTCAATTTTGTTGAATAAGAGGATCAATAGATCAAAAATTACAGTCGAGTGTGCTCGACTGTGAGATACCCGCTATCCGATTTGAATAAAAGCAAAACTGCAGTATACATTTTAAAATATACCGAATAAATGTATCGCAAAAATACTGAAAGTACTCCAAGTCTATATATTGTATATTGATACAGTACTACATTCAAAATATTCCATAAAGTACAAAATAATCCAGATTATCAGACAACTAACCCCGTAGGAAGAATGTTATTTCTTGAATAACTTCTACCATTTTTATCCGATCGCAAACAAATTTTCAAGAATAATAAAGAATATAGTTATGATTGTATGCAACAAAAATTTCTAGCTTCAAAATTACGCTTGGCAAAAGTTTGAAACAAACTTTGCTCTCTCTCTTATAGTTTCGTAGTTCTAAGTGTTAATATGGACATATGAACAGACAATTAGACCGACATGGTTATATCATCTCGGCTGTTAGCACTGATCAAGAATATATTATATATACTTTATAGGGTCGGAGATTCCACCTTCTGCCTGTTACATACATTTCCTGCCAACAGAAAGTTTTAATACCCTTCTATCTTATGGTTAGCGGGTATTAAAATGTTAAATGATTTCAACATATACTTTTTTATTTTGTGTTCTTCATAATGACTTCAATCTAAGATGCCAAAAAATCAACAGAGCAATAGTTGTTTAAGTTTTTTATTTTACTATATAAATGATTTCATTATTAAATTAAAAAAAAAAAAACGGACATTTATTTCCCTACCTAACACCTCACTTGTTAAGTTAAGAAATAATTACGAATTCAACGTTTGTTTACTTTTATTTTAATTTGTGTTCTTAGATCTTCATAATGAGTCCAATTTGACACCGTTTATTAAGTGAATACATAATTAGGTACCTGAGAATAAAGAGTGTGTCTTTGAGTTGCTGATTCATTCGCGAAATGAAGCACAACATTGGGTTTCCTAATATTAATTGCACTTGATATCTATAAATAAATCATTAAGTGCAAGTTTAGTTCCAGTAAATTAGATTGTTAATTGCAAATGCTCCTCGCAACGAAATCGTCACATGTCGCTGGCAATTAGTTGACCTTAAACTGGGCTTTTTTTTTCTTTTGGTGGTGAT
Source organism: Drosophila pallidifrons (assembly GCA_023558445.1). NCBI lineage: Eukaryota > Metazoa > Arthropoda > Insecta > Diptera > Drosophilidae > Drosophila > Drosophila pallidifrons. The sequence goes on from CM042348.1 coordinate 7,331,336, forward strand.
CGTGTGCCAAATGGAAGTAACTGAAATACAACTACTATTACAATTGCAATTACTACTGTTACCACTGCTGCTGCTGATGATGATGATGATGAGGATGATAATGGTGGCGATGGTGGGGCAAGTGGTGCAAGTGGTGCAAGTCATTCCTCACCCAATTTCAAAAGATATTAACTCACACTCACACACATCTATCGATCCATCGCATCTACATACGAGTTGAAGTATTTGTTGTTGATGTATCCAACGCCTTTTCAGAGCCAAACAAATCCGGCGCTAAGACAATTCAAATGCTTGTGGCATTCAGTTAACGGTTCGAATTTCACTAATAACCAAGCAGTTCGATCTCGGCTTTGGCTTTTGATTGCCACAGCGAAGGTCGCAGCTGTAAATTCAATTCAAATATGAATTACATTTACATTTGTTTACCTTAAGTAATTGCTAACGAATTGAAGATGGACCCACATATTACAATTACAATTACAATTACAACGATGTTTGCATTGTTTTGTGGCTCGTCGTGCTGCTTCTGAATGATGATATTATATATGGGTTTTATTTACATAAAGGTATGCCACAGTTTAGAAGGACGCACCTTTTGACCCTCTAATGTACACATACTTTAAGCGTGAGTTCTTTCTCAGCATTACCCAAAATGCATAATTGATCACAAAGTGAGAATAGAGTATGATTGCGAAATAAACAAGTAAGAAAGCTACAGTCGAGTGAACTCGACTGTGAGATACCCGCTACCCATTTTGAATAAAAGCAATATATTTTGCGGTATTATTCTCAAAATATACCAAATATACTGCAAAAATACTAAAAATATACAAAATAGTATATGTGGTATATCGATATAGTACCGCATTCAAAATATACCATAGACGGCACAATATACCAGATTGTCAGACAAAGCAACTCAGACCCCTAGTAAGTAGGCGTTTTTGCCCATACAAAAGTATTTCTTAATAATAACTTCGACAATTTCTATTTGATCGTAACCAAATTTTCAGGGATCATAAATACTATAGTTATTATTGTATATACCAAAATTCGTAACTCTAGCTTTAATTACGCTTGTTATTCGATTTTTTGATTTGCAGGGGCGGAAGTGGGCGTGGCAAAAATTTGAAACAAACTTGATCTGCGTGCAAACATAACAAATGCTGTCGAAATTATAGCTCTATCTCTTATAGTCTCTGAGATCTAGGTGTTCATACGGACAGACGGACGGACGGACAGACGGACATGGCTAGATCGCCTCGGCTGTTGACGCTGATCAAGAATATATATACTTTTTAGGGTCGGAGATGCCTCCTTCTACCTGTTACATACATTTCCTGCCGGCACAAAGTTATAATACCCTTCTACCCTATGGGTAGCGGGTATAAAAACTTACTTCAATCTCTATAAGCAAGCGTTGAGTGTAGAATAATTATTGATAGATTTCATTGATTTAAATCTGTGCATAGCTTTTACTTCCCATGTAGATTTGTTCTAGACGTTCTTGTTCTCACATTTTAAAAGCAATTTTACACAAAAAGTTTTAAAGAAAAAAAGCAACATCAAATTTCAAATATGAATAGCAAAGAGAACGGCCCTGGCGCTAATTGCAATCAAAGTTTCAATGATGACAATTGCAGCAACTATTCCGGAAATTCCGATGTGAGTGCACGACCCGGGCGGGATATGCACTCAAGTATCGAAGGAGAGGAGGAGGATGAGCAACCCATACGTGTCCGCGACATGATCAATCTATACAATTATGCCACACAGAAGAATCAGGAATTGGCGCAGGCCAAGTCCATCTACTTTGGTTCAAACATGAAGGGCATCGACATGGAGGCAGCTCAGCAGCAACAACAGTTGCAACAAGAGCAGGAATGTTGCAATGGCATTTACCTCAATGTTCCAATCAACGATAGTCAACAACCCGGTGGCAGGTGATTAAAAAATGATCAACTAATTACGTTTGCTCCAATTTAATCCACAAAATTTATTAGCCATGTATACAAGAGTAAGCCGGGCAATTTTCACTTAACCACATCAGATGATCAAACATCAATGCAACAATCGCTGCAGGGAGACGGTGCGGGCGGTGAATCGATTGAGAAATCATATCAAAGCAAGACCACCATAAGGCGCACCGAACAAGGTAAAATACGAATGAAAAAGAAGACCTTTACTTTTCGAATGCATTTTGCAATCATCTAAAGTATCGAATTAATCATTGAGATACAGATCGATTCTCATGGCTTATCGAATCATTCTTCCGCAGGCGTACGCATTATTATCGACATCTTTTTCGACAAACAAGAGCATGACATTGATATCATCGGCAGCCGCGTGGAGACAGACATACCAGAGAGTCGCATTCTGGCCGAGTTTCAGCAACACTCGTTGGCAATGCGCTCACAGCAATTGAAATCGAACCAATCACCGAATGTTTAAATGTTAAATGGTGTTTCGTATTTTCTATTTTGTTTCGTTTTATCTTTTCTTTCCTGCTTTTGTAGAACGCCGCAAAATTTCATGTTACGTATACGCAACGATGGACTTTTGTTTGTTTGAACAACAAGATACGCGTTCATCATTGAATTTTAAATTTACCGATTTTCTTTTATTTCGATTTTTTTGTTTTCGCTAAAGCTTTGACTTCCTGCCCAGCCGCAGCCCAGCAGCAGTCACGATCAAAAAAAAAAACACACAACAAAAAAAAAAAAGAAAAGGAAAACAAAAAGCCAAATAATAAACGTTGCATTGAAAGCATCAACTTCAGCTTCAGCTTCAGCTTCATATGAATGTGAACCTAGAAATTCAATGAGGCAACACGCCAGAGCAGCCCCAATTGATGCAAACCCCTAGCCGAAAAAGAGTCTTGTACACAGTTCTTTCTTGGTTTTTCCTCACGACAAAGGGCTTTGAAAGGCGGCAAAACAAGCAAATAAAAGGCATGAATTGAAAATGGAAATCTCCTCTTACAAAACTCACTAAAAACTGTAAGCTGTAAACTGTAAAATGAAAACTGAAGACGAAGCTGACTTCGACGCCAACGCCAGAGATGATGACTGCATGGAGTACTCGTTGTTGAAGTGCCTAAAGTTTTGCCTTTCGTAATCCGCAGCCTCTAATCTCACTTGGATCTCTCCATCTGCGGCTGCTACTCTTCTCAATTGCTCTATTTAGCCAACTGTTTGGCGATCCAATAAATTAGGCAAATAAACACACAGCATTTTGGTGAAGGGTTCAACCTAAACGGTGGCATACCCGACGCTAATAACCCCAATCCCCAAACTGAGCTGTACTGCAATGTGCTATGTACATTGCAAATAGAAATCAAATTGTAGCTGCAATGTTAACGCTTTGTTGACTGCTCAACTCTGGCTCTGAGTCTAACGTTGAATCTGGCTGGCTGTGACGTTGGCTCTAACTGTGCTGCCCACTCGGCAACATTCAGACGAACTTTGCAGCAGCTTTGCCTTCGGCTATTAACGAAGATGTTTGACGCACAGTGGGCGTAAATCATAGCAAAACTACCAGCAATTCAACTCACAAAATCATAGTAATTGTGTGCATATTTTATCTAATTATTAGTTGTTAATTTTTATTCAAGTTTCTATTTTAATTTATGATCATATCTTTTAAGTTGAAATATGAGTAAAATTCTACTTTATTTTCTTTATGATGGAATAGTAGCTTAAAAGTTAATTTTTTAATTAAAACAAATATTCATATATTCTTAATAATATTATTTAAACCAATAGTAGTAGGAATATTTGTTTTAGAAAATAAAAATTACAAATATCACATTGATAAATAAGTGTATATATATCTGGATTTTAATAAAATGAAAACAAAAAAATATATTTAAATTTTAATAATCTAGTCTTATTTCTTAAGAAATATATTTCATTATTATAATAAAAATATTTAATTTAATGTGAAAATAGTTATTAAACCAAAAATGTACATTTTTAAATTTAATTAATTTTAACCATAAGATAGAAGGGTATTATTACAGAAATAATTCAAGAAATTATTTTATAAGGAAACAATCGAATGCTTCTGTAGGGTTTTTATTGCTTTGGTTGTAAATCTGTTATATTTTGAACCTTAGGGTTTATCGGAATATTTAATAATATTTTTTTGTATATTGATTTGGTATAATATAAAAATAATACCTTACTGTTTTGCACACATCTTACTACAATTTTAGCAAACCTTGTCCCACTGTGCGTTGATGATGACGACGATTGCTTGGCGCTTCTTTTGTGCTGCGTCTAGCGGGCGGACTTCGCCAGCGGCCTAATGTGAATTTTAAGCCAAGTTGAGTGCATTCAGAGGCATCAGTTCTGTTTGAGACGTCGTTCGATGTGGTTGCCGTAGCGGCAAAAATACAAACAAAAAATAAACAAAAAAAAATAATCAAATACAATTGAACTGAAGAACTGAAAGATACAGCGATTGAGATATAAAAAAAAAGTAAAGCGCGCGTCGTTTGAAGTGCAAGAACGGGCAAAACTTGCAACAGTGTGGCATCGATAGGCATTAAGTGTTAATGGCATACCGTAATAAATATATAATTTATGCCAATTGAATTTTAGATGTTCGATGTTTGAATCTTAAAACATCAGAGCATCAACATCGTCATCGTCATCGACATCGTCGGCATCGTGATTAAAACCAATTTGGCGCGTGTGCTCTTGACTTTGTTTCGGTTTTTCAACTTCTATATCGGTCTGACATTTGATCTTTTGGGAAAGATCAGCAGCGATGTGTAATAGAACAAACCAGACATAACATATGGAATATTATTCATAGCCCCACCTACTCAGCACTTAATTTGTTGTTGTCCAACTTTTAAGTCGAAGGTAATGCCATAAAAAATCCAATCTGATTGCCTCCTCAACTTGGTATCTTAATAACTTCCTCTCAACAATTAGACACAAAAAAAAACGAGAAGAAAAAATGCCAACTATGGATGGGCTAAAGTCGTAATCAACCTGTAATGCCAGCTAATTGGTACAGTAATTGTTATTGTTGTTGTTGCAACATTAGCAATAGCTACAGCAGCTATTTGACTGCAGCTTTGGGTTTATAAGTTCGTAAAATGCTCTTTCTGTGGAAATTTGCTGGCAAAAATGTCAAATAGGCTTTGTAGTTTGGTTTTGCTGCCAGGCACAAAAAAAAACGACGAAAAAAAGAAACACAGCAACAACTGCAACAGCAAAACGACGGCAATAAAAAACGAAACCAGCATCACGAGCTGAGGATAAAGTTGCATCAAATATTTGTTGCAACTTGCCGTTTGTTGTCAGAAAGGTCAAGACAGGGAAATACCATATCGAATCACGGGACCTCAATTATTCGAAGAAGCCAAAGCTGTGGATGCAACCAATCGATTGTTGCACGCACAAAAATGTGATCTTGTAAATAGATTAAATAACCCAAACATCCGCCCAATCGATATTCAAATTAAATATCCCAAAAATAGTTAATCCGATTATTTGTAGTGTAATTCAATCTAATGAATTTTTAATGCGCTTCTTTCGTTACGGTCGCTGTCACTCAAGGAAATCGAGTCAAAGTCATTTTGTTTCATAAAATTTGACAAGATAAGTTAAATTCAAATTTATAAATCAGGCTGCATTCTGACCTCATGCCAATTAAATTTTAATAACAGCTACCCCCTCATTCATACAGTCCGGTTTGCAGGGTATTCATGTGTAGTTCAAAGTTCAACTTCGTTAATTTGGAAAGCTTGGAAAGCAGCAACAACAACTGCATTTGGTTTGCACGACAACAGAAAACAGTTTAATCTATTCGCAGTGTTTGTGTTTCTGTGTGTGCGCGAAGTTGCAAGGTTGCAAAATTGAATTGTAGGTGGAGGTCGAGGCAGAAGCAGAGACTGAGAGGCACGGACACAGAAGTTGGGGCAACAGCATCGGCAGAGCGGCAAATGCGTTGCTAATTCTACCAGCCATAAAATAGCAACAATTTATGCCGCTTCGCTGTCAGTCAAACGATTGTAATTGTGTTTGTTTTCGTTAACATTTTTTTCGCTTTTCGTTGTTAAATTACAATTAATTACGAACTTGGCCAAATTGAAATCGAAAATTGTTTTCACCATGGAATTGCGTCGTCGTCGTCGTCTTCGACCATTGTTAAGATGGCTTTGTGTGGAAAGTATTGTAAATCGACTTACGCAAAGATTGACAACAATTCAACCATAATTGGGGAGTCGCTTTCCAGCAATTATACAATATCTCGAGCACTTACGGTATTTATTTAACACTTTCAGTTATATATACAATATAATTAACGCCCAGCCAAACAAATTGACAATTGATTCGGAAGCCACAAAAAAATTAAAAGGAAAAGAGAGAAGAAACACTAACGAAAATGAAAGATTTTCGTATTTTGGGTATCGCATTATTCTGCTTTACACTATTTTTGGACTGTGAGGTAAGTTTCTTTGGGATTTAAGCCCAGAGGCATATGAATATATCTATTATAATATATTATATATTATGTTACTCATTTACTATTATGACTTGTGATCCACCTTAAAGCTATGCAACTCATCTCTTGATGTTGTTTGGGCACGTGAGCTTAGAAATGCAAATTACAAATTAATTTTTATTGAAATTATATAAAGATTTAAACATTGTATTTATTTTGCCATAGCGACTGCAGTAATTAATTGTTTAAATAATATACAAATAGCTTACAGTCTCACACTTGTTCTCGCTCGCGTATGCTGTGATTAATTCATTGAGTCGCTCATCAATTCGCCTTGTTTTGCGATCGAATCTGGGCAAAAGTTCGGAATGCTTTGCATCAGCAGATAAATCACTTACTGATTGTAAGCAATCACAATAAAAAGAACGTTAACATTTCATTTACTTACAATCAATTATCACATTGTAAGAGCGACATCAAATCGTGTTATTAATGCCAAGTGTTGGCTATAACCGTTGTTTATTATCAATTTAAACGATACTCAAATTCTGCGGATTTTTGATCATTTTCCGAATGCTAAAGTTGATGTGCAATTTAGTAAATAAATTTTAGAAAAACTTAGCTTAAAATTACAGCCGCAAATTTTAGCAAGTAAGAAATCTACAGTCGAGTACGCACGACTGTGAGATACCCGCTACCCATTTTGAATAAGAGCAAGACAGTCCGGTATTATTCTTAAAATATACTAAATTCACGTATAGCAAATATACAAAAATTTACCTAAGGCTCTATTTGGTATAGTACTAACTTTAAAATATACTAAAGAGTTAAAAATATATCAGATTGTTAGCCAAAACAACTCAATGCTTATTGTGGTAGGATTTTTCTAACATACACAAGTATTTCTTAAATAACTTTTATAATTTTTATCCAATACCAGCAGAAATCATAAATACTGTAGTTCTTAATGTATGTACCGAAAATTGATACTTTTCTTCGATATTTTTGTCGATATGTGATGTCGGAAGTGGGCGTGTCAAAAATTTTAAACAAACTTTTATATATCTTTATCTTGTATAGTCTCTGAGATATAGGTGTTCATACCAACGGACGGACAGACAGACAGACGGACATGGCTACATCGCCATGGACGCTGATCAATGATATATATACTTTAACTTTCTATATACTTTAACATACAATTGCTGTAGGCTCAAAGTTATAATACCCTTCTACCCTCTGAGTAGCGGGTATATTCATAGTTAAGAGGTGTCTGAATCTGATATAACTTGTTGTGCACATAATTTAATTTAGCATATTCCGTGATGCATTGTCTTCCTGCGAGAATTAATCGCATGCTAAACACTTTTATCTATACAAAACTTATCATCTACAAGCAAATAATTAATATTTTATTCTTATTGATCATCGAACTGACTTCAAGTATCACTCCCCTCAACTTTCTTCTGCACACACTTGGGCAACTCTCTTGAGCATTTATGTTAATTACTCTCATTCCGCAATATGTGGTGCCTGCCTGCAACATTAAACTGTCCGTTAAAATGCTGTTTATAATTTTGCAAAATTCGCCCCCCTCTTTGGCCCCTTGTGGCAACTGGACATACCGATGGCCCCTTCAACTTTGACAGCGTTTTTCATCCACTTCTTCTGCTTTAGTTTCTTCTACTGCTTCGACTTCGACTTCAGCTTCAGCTTTTGGCGGCTTCTTCGTGTTTATCTTCTTTTGGCGTCACTTCCCAAGTGCTTTTGAGCAACGGCGGAAAATGTTGTAATTTTGCGCTCTTTACGCTTTGTTTCATTTTTAATTTATTCTATGGGTGTCTATGTGAGTGCACCTACTACCACCATTCATTCATTCACACACATGCCACAGCAAGAGCTAAAGCAACAACAACAACAACAGCAGCAACTACGACAACAATATTAGCAAAGGTCTTCAAGCATATTAAAACAAAGACGCAGTCGCTGACGTTGACCAAGTGACCTTTTTACTGACACTTTTGCACCACCAGCACCACCACTAACAAACAACAATAACAGCAACAGCAATAGCAACAGCAACAGCTTTTAAAATAGGTTGGAAAAAAAGTTCGCAGCTTCTTTTCGCTTTCAAACAAGAAATTAAAATAAAAACAAAAAAAGAAAATGAAAAACGTTGAGGTTGAAGTTAAAGTTAAAGTTAAAGTTAAATTTATGAAGTTGAGTAATAGGCCATTCGCCTCGGCCAAGGCACATACAACACAAATAGCACTAAAACATTCCGTCAAATTGTAAACAGTTAAGCGGCCAAATGAAATGCAATTAACTATTAAAATTGCCAACAAGTTTGCACAGCTTGAGATCAAGTATACGCCATGTTATCCATCAGTAGCAAACTTTTTTTTTTTTTTTTTTTTGTTTTTTTGGAATGTCAAATTGCTTGAACTTTCTGCATACTCGCCTTTAGCTCCCACTAAGCAATCAAACAGCTTCCAGAGTGAGTTCTCTTATTTACCGGATGCCTCTGCTCGTAAACATTGTCTGACAATGCCCTTATACAGCAAATGCAAATCAATGCGATGCCCACAGAGTCTCTCTCTCAAATGAATGCTAATCACATTGCCTTAAAAGTGTGCGAGCGTAGCGAAATGCCGCAATACAAAAGTGTTGAGAACCATTCAGAAGACAAATCGAGACTGCTCCAGTTCATCGCTGATGAACTGTAGAAATACCGAGAAATCAAATTAACATTTATGCTAGACCAAGAAATTATAAAATAAATTGTATGAAATCAGTCTTTTAGACTTCTCTGCTTATAGTCGAATAAGCAAACCGAATAATAAACCTTTTTATAAACCTTTATGGACAAATTTTAGTACTTGTTGTGATGACCACATAACGAAAAAAAAATATGTAATTGAAAGAAATGAATTTACGATTTTAAAAAAATGAAAAATCTGACTATGTTAATGTGAGTTAATGAATTCAGTATAAATAATATACACTTTAATAGCTGTAGTAATAAATAATAATGTTCAGTAATAGCTACAGCAAAAAAAATATTACTTGTCGCACTAGAAACCGGAATATACAGTAAGCATTATAAGTGTTGTAATCTTTAATGCAATATTCTACATACTATACACCGGCAAAATAAAGAAATATTCTTAAATTCATTGGCTAAAAATGTATTTAAAAACAAACTAAACACAACATTTAAATTAACTTTTATTACATTAAATGGGTAACTATAAAAAATGAACCATAAACTATCTGAAAAACAAAACCACAAAAATGAAAATTGTGCTATTGCTAAATCCTCAAATAGATCACTATAAACCTAAACACCCATTACAAAAGCATATTATTAACAGGGTATGTAACCACAAAATTGGTGCACATTTTAAATGTTAATTCTCATAATCTGGGGCATCATAAATTTCCAAATATGTTTTACTCACAAGATGTCATCATTTGAGAATTGAGGCAAAGTCAAAATTATAAAATTGTAAGAAATATCCGTTGGTCTATTAGCTCATTACTATATTATATTTTGTGGAATTTACAGAGAATTGAAAGTTAACTGAGGAATTCAAAGGGATTAGCAAAAAACTCAAGACAAGTTTTATAGAGATGAGAGAAAAACACATCGTTTGTCCAGCAAATGATTTTTTTGTAGTGTTGTTTTTGTAATATTATATAAGGTTTTTGCCAAGTTGTAGGGCGAGTGTGCTTGGTGTGATGTGTGTTTTGTTATATTGTTTTGTTTTCTGTTTTTTTTTTTTTTTTTTTTCGAGTGCTTGGGAAAATATTTTTGCCATTTTTCACGGACTCTGCATGAACGGCACGGAAGCTTCACACGTCGCAGGCGAGACCCAGTGGCAGATTTCGATAAGTCATTGGGCTATAATTTGCGACTGCTAGCGACAACATCTGAACACTTTTTCTATATAATTAAAGAAAAGACAAAAAAGCATCCATACATGCATATGTCTATACTATATACACACATACATATATAGAGATCTCGAGGTGTACACAAAGTTGACATTTCACACAATAGCAGCAGGTCGCATCGCATTGAACGTCTGTTGTATGTACGTGTGTTGCAAGCAGTCGTGGCAGCATGTGCCAAGTTATGACATCACTTCAATTCATCAGTTGGTCGGACCACAGCCGGCGGCAGCAACGAGTACTCGTTTTAGTACTCATGCCAAAGATATTGATCATCCACGGGTATCATTTGTTTTGATGCGCTAATAGCTTTTCCGCTTGAGAAAGCCCACGTACGTCCATTCTCTTCGCAGGAAAACTTGCAGCAACCAAAGAAGAGATTAGCTGTGTATGAGTAGCAAAATTTAGAAGTATCACAATGAATATTTATCATGTGTGCTCTCAGCACTGCGTTGATTAGAAACAAATTTTATTCTCAAGGTGAAATATTTCATTGATTTCCATTAGGTATACATAATAATAACAAGCTATATTTATAACTATTACAATGCATCTTATTTTAGATTCTTATTATAGTCGATGATTATAGTAGAAGTTCACTCTTATGGTCATTAATTTTTATTTATACATTTTTGCTAGTTACAAATATTTTGCGAATTTTCAAGCTTTGATACATTGAATAGAAATATTTAACACATATATAGACATCCTTGTCAACTATTAAGGTATATTATTGCACATTTTGTCCAAAGGTCATATATATGTTAAATATTGCCTTGATTTCCAAGAAATTATCAATTAAAAGAAAACACCATAAAAAATATCAGCAAAACTTACAAGTATTAATGAATCTAAATTTGTGTATGAATTCAGTAGCTGTTAAACATCATTTCATTCCCAAAGTGAGCACATCTACTTGGTCAAATAATACTCCTGCTTCCAAGAATTGATTAATTGAAATGAAAGGTCTTATCAATATTCAAAAGTACCACAACTCATATTAGTTGAGTCGCCAATTAGCGAGACGTTTTTCTTTTCTTTTTTTTTCAAACATCAGCTCTAAAAGTTTCTCTGATTTTGTAGAAGTGATTAATTAAAAATAGTCATATTTATACCCGCTACCCATAGGGTAGAAGGGTATTATAACTTTGTGCCGGCAGAAAATATATGTAACAGGTAGAAGGAGGCATCTCCGACCCTATAAAGTATATATATTCTTGATCAGCGTCAACAGCCGAGACGATATAGCCATGTCCGTCTGTCCGTCTGTCCGTATGAACACCTAGATCTCAGAGACTATAAGAGATAGAGCTATAATTTTTTTTCGACAGCATTTGTTATGTTTGCACGCAGATCAAGTTTGTTTCAAATTTTTGCCACGCCCACTTCCGCCCCCGCAAATCAAAAAAATCGAATAACAAGCGTAATTTTAAAGCTAGAGTTACGAATTTTGGTATATATAATAACTACTATAGTAGATATGATTCCTGAAAATTTGGTTGCGATCAGATAAAAATTGTCGAAGTTATTAAAGAAATACTTTTGTATGGGCATAAACGCCTACTTACTAGGGCTCTTAGTTGCTTTGTCTGACAATCTGGTATATTGTGCCGTCTATGGTATATTTTCAATGCGGTACTATGTCGATATACCAAATATACCATTTGGTATATTTTTTAGTATTTTTGCAGTATATTCGGTATATTTTGAGAAAATACCGCAAAATATGTTTCTTTTATTCAAAATGGGTAGCGGGTATCTCACAGTCGAGCACACTCGACTGTAGCTTTCTTACTTGTTATAAATATCATATTAAGTTATTGATTAGAAATACATTTCATGCACACGCTTAAGATCAGATCAAAAATTTTATCTGAGCCAATCAATAAATTAAATAAACAACTGGTAGAAAAATCAATGAATTTTCCTTTTTTGTCTAGAGATCAATTCCAAATATTTCGCTCGTTTCCAAGAAGTGATTAATTGAAAAGAAAACTCTAAGAAACAGCACAAAAGAACTAATCTGTATGAATAACAATACTTTTAAGTATCAAATATTAATTGCAAATCTGATTAGAAACACATTTCACTTTCAAGGTGAACACAAGCTTGTGTTTTCCATTTTTGGGCAAAGATCAGATCCAAAGTTTAGTTTCTAAGAAAACATATATGCCAATTGAAAACTAAATAGTAAAATTAATTTAAATCTATAATTATGAAATAGTAGTTTTGTCTATATCAACCGCAATTAAGTAGAAAACCAATTCGATTTATTGCCTTCACAGTGCCAAAATGCCAACACAGTCTCGAGTGGCCCACGTCAGATGCAGAAGACTTCGTTCTCGTGCTCAGGTCGCCCCGCTGGCTACTATGCGGACGTGGAGACAGGCTGTCAGGTGGATAAACAAACACAGCAAGCAGCTCAAGTTATTCACAATCTAATCACGCTCGCATCTTTTAGGTGTATCACATGTGCGATGGCCTAGGAAGGCAGTTCAGTTACACTTGCCCGAACACGACGCTCTTCCAGCAGCGCATGCTCATCTGCGATCACTGGTACATGGTCAACTGCTCCAAGGCGGAGAGCAACTACGCTGCGAATCTGTTAATAGGTAAGACAACTCAATTAGTTACTCAATTGTGGATGTACGATTGTGTTTAAACCCACCTGCAGGTCAGCGTGATAAACCTTTTGTTAATGACGAGGAGAACAATCTGCGCACGCCACGTCCTGATCTGCTGGATCGTCCTTATGCACCTGATTATGGCGGTGAATCCTTCAGAAGTCAATACAAGGTAAGTGACAGTTCAAGTATATTTATTGCTCTATCTGATTAACTTCTTCTTGGCTTCCTCAGCAACTGACGCCCAGTCAAAATCAAATACGCGACGACAGCACAAAGGGTTCCATCAAACTGGATGCACAGTTGGCACAAAATGGTCAAACTCGCTGGCGCATTCCGCCGCCAAGTCGCACCATTCTGCCTCCAGCCTATGAGCCACAGATTGAGCTAACCAGCAGCACATCCAGACCAAGCACCACAACGACAACCACAACTACAACTACAACGACAACAACACGCAGACCCAGCTCGACAACAAAGCGCACTGAGGCGCTGCATCAGCGCAAGTCTACGTTCTTTATCGCAGAGCAGGATGCGGATGATTTGGGCACAAGTCACAGCACTAGATACAACACTTCGGCGGACTTTAACTCGGTGGAGCTGGCAGCGGGCAAGAAGGACACGAAACCGGTGAAGTTCATCAAGCCGCCATCGAAGATCTACGAGCCACCTTTTGTGTACCCCATCTACAACCAGGATGATGCACTGCAGCAGCAGCAGCAGCCAGCAACCGAATCATTGCGCACATCGTCGGCAGCTCCATTCACGCGTTTCACTGGCGCTGTCAGTGGTGCAGTGGTGGTCAGCACCACAGCGCGTCCTTTGAGTCGACCAACCACATTTGCCGGCCAGCCCTTCTCCTACTCCACGCTGCCACCCACAGCGAGCACTGCTGCAAATAGATATCGCCCAGCTGCTGTTGCTGTGCCGCTGGAGACGCGTACGCCAACGCCAGCACAGAGCTTCCGCCTGGTTACGCCCTCAACGACAGCTGCACCTCAAGTTGTGCCGCTGAAAGCGGAGGTGCCGTTCAACGATCTGTTGCCGCCTTACGTGGAGTTTGTGCCACACGACATTGCCACCACGCAGGGTCCGCCAATTTACTACGAGTGGAAGGTGCCCGCCAATGGCCTGGAGCCACCCAAGTTGGATCCACCAATCGGTGTCGGTGGTCGCGAGTATCCCGAGACAACGGGCGACTATACAAGCAAAGGCCACAAGCAGGAGAGCTTCAACAGCAAGTTGAATGATTTGGCCAGCCAGAGTTCGCTGACCAAACGTTTGCCCAGCTCGCGTTCCATCAAGACCAACGAGCTGCCCTCTGTGGTGGCCACTGAGAAGGCCCAACGACGCTCGGATGTGGTTGCCACTGGCAATGCTGCATCCACGGACATTACACAACTGCGCAAGCAGTTGCTGATACCGGAGTACGCGTTCCCATTGGAGCAAATCGGACGCACTGGCTACGCACCTGGCTCGAGTGCCGCTGGTGATTTGTACAATTCGTTTCAGCTGAAGATTCCCGAACGTCGCAGTAGCAGCTCGAACAGCGCCAGCAGTAGCAGCAGCAGCACTGGGATCTCAACGAAGGGTAAATGGTTTGGCGAGAATCCCAAGTGTCCCGAGTGCCATCCATCGTTTGTGCTGCCCGGCACCTGCGAGCCCTGCCTGCGTAGATAGATTTACGATATGTCTTACATTTAGTTCCACAACACAGCAACTACAACAGCAAACAGCAACTACTCCTAGTATTAGACGACATCCTAAAGCTTATCTTGCACGTTCGATTCTCCACCGAGATCAACTCACGAGTTCACAGCTGACTCTGTTTATGCATCAGCTGTCGCTGTAAATGAGATGCGAACTAGAAAATATACTAAAAACTCGAATTGCAAATAATCGATAGTTATCGATTACTGAGGACGGTGCAAAGTCGTACTTGTGAGCGGAGCTTTAACAAACCCACATTCCACGCCCTCTTCTAGCAGAGGGATGGTGCATCTTTCATGCATTTAAATGTTAATTTTATTGTATATTCACAGTAATAATAATGCGCATTAAATAGTGTGTAAAACTAAAGTGTTGTCTTTTCATTTTATCATTCATGGTCTAATTATGATTGCCTAACAAAAGTGATAAGCAGGGTTGACAATGCAAATTTATACATTTCCCCAAAAATCGGGATAAAATTCCACAAATTTTGGGACAAAAATCCGCTGATTCCCCACAAATTCCCCACATAGGTTTTTTTAAATGAAACAATAAAAAGCTGAGTATAACTCATATTAGTATTCTTAATTAATTAAAATAATAACTCAAACAGTTAACATTCATATTCTTTTCTATATTTTTGTGGATAGTATTTTGTTTGACGGGTTGAACTTGACGCTGCCGCCTAGTTTTTAATTCCTTCTCTTGCAGCCATAAATGATACAACAGTATCTGTATTCAGTCGATTACGGTTTTCAGTTTTCAAATTCTTAAGAATAACATAAACTTATCGAACTCAGCTACGAAAATGACGAAGACAGCGCGCATAACATGTAGGCGTTTAAGAAAGAGAAATATTTTGAGAGATTGCTTGCGTCTTACCAATTGCTACTGTTCCTTAGTTCATATAACAAAAGTTTTGAGGTTACTTGATTCTCACAGTTACGTCTTTATAATATGAGTATGAAGGTTAGTCTTAATGAGTTTTCACTAAATTGTGTACTGGCTCAACTACTTAATAAATCTAAAATCTATAAAAAAAAAAGTATTTTAGTGCAAACAAAAAAGTTGTTGTCGACTCTCTAACATAAATAAAGTATTATATTTCATAGTTGATGCACTTGAAAATGAGTAAGTGTTGGACAAACTTTCAAAATCGCATATCTTAGTATAAATTAGGCACATACATATGTATATTATCAACTCCATCGATTGTACTTTTGAAAATGTTATTTACAATATAAAACAAGTAAGAAAGCTACAGTCGAGTGTACTCGACTGTGAGATACCCGCTACCCATTTTGAATAAAAGAAATATATTTTGCGGTATTTTCTCAAAATATACCAAATATAGTGCAAACATACTAAAAATATACCGAATGGTATAGTTGGTATATCGACATAGTACCGTATCCAAAATATACCATAGACGGCACAATATACCAGATTGTCAGCCAAAGCAACTGAGACCCCCTAGTAAGTAGGCGTTTTTGCCCATACAAAAGTATTTCTTTAATAACTTCGACAATTTTTATCTGATCGCAACCAAACTTCCAGAAATCATAAATACTATAATTATTATTGTATATACCAAAATTCTGAACTCTAGCTTTAAAATTACGCTTGTTATTCGATTTTTTTGATTTGCGGGGGCGGAAGTGGGCGTGGCTAAAATTTGAAACAAACTTGATCTGCGTGCAAACATAACAAATGCTGTCGAAAAAAATTATAGCTCTATCTCTTATAGTCTCTGAGATCCAGTGATTCATACGGACAGACGGACAGACACACAGACGGACAGACGGACATGGCTATATCGTCTCGGCTGTTGACGCTGATCAAGAATATATATACTTTATAGGGTCGGAGATGCCTCCTTCTACCTGTTACATACATTTCCTGCCGGCACAAAGTTATAATACCCTTCTACCCTATGGGTAGCGGGTATAAAAATGCAAGCCTTTTTAACGTAATCATTATACCCGCTACCCATAGGGTAGAAGGGTATTATAACTTTGTGCCGGCAGGAAATGTATGTAACAGGTAGAAGGAGGCATCTCCGACCCTATAAAGTATATATATTCTTGATCAGCGTCAACAGCCGAGACGATATAGCCATGTCCGTCTGTCCGTCTGTGTGTCTGTCCGTCTGTCCGTATGAATCACTGGATCTCAGAGACTATAAGAGATAGAGCTATAATTTTTTTCGACAGCATTTGTTATGTTTGCACGCAGATCAAGTTTGTTTCAAATTTTAGCCACGCCCACTTCCGCCCCCGCAAATCAAAAAAATCGAATAACAAGCGTAATTTTAAAGCTAGAGTTCAGAATTTTGGTATATACAATAATAATTATAGTATTTATGATTTCTGGAAGTTTGGTTGCGATCAGATAAAAATTGTCGAAGTTATTAAAGAAATACTTTTGTATGGGCAAAAACGCCTACTTACTAGGGGTCTCAGTTGCTTTGGCTGACAATCTGGTATATTGTGCCGTCTATGGTATATTTTGGATACGGTACTATGTCGATATACCAACTATACCATTCGGTATATTTTTAGTATGTTTGCACTATATTTGGTATATTTTGAGAAAATACCGCAAAATATATTTCTTTTATTCAAAATGGGTAGCGGGTATCTCACAGTCGAGTACACTCGACTGTAGCTTTCTTACTTGTTTTTTATTTTAATTAAAGATTTCACTTTATTTTGCACAGGTTAGAAAAGTAAAACTGATTATTTGAATACTATAGTATTAAATTCTAAATAAAGTTTTAAAAGCTAATCTTAAATGAAATTTCTCTTCCATCTCTTAAAATAAAAAGTGTGAAAAATAAAAATAAAAATCAAAACAAAATCCCAGCCTTTTTACAAGTTTGTGAGCTATACTTTTAAGCGCTAGTTCGTTGCCTAAGTCTTTTGTTTGTATGCTGGCAACGCTGTGCGATGGAAAAGAGTTGCAAGAGATGAAGAGAACCACTTCTCTGCAGTGCTAAGTATACACAAAGAGCAGAGAAATACTCACAAATACCAACACACATGTGTCGAGTGTAAAGCGTAGCTGAAAGAGGAACTGTACGCTGTGGCTGTGGCTGAGCGAACGATTCAGTCAGTTGCCATTTACCTGTTGCCGTGCGCTGTAATTCGTCCAGTGTCGTAGCGGATGAAATTGAACCTCCAGGCGAGGCATTACGTTGCGTGCCTGCCTGAGACTGCGCGTGTGTGCGAGAGTGAATATACCACAAGTGTCAGTGTATTGATGGTGCTGTGGTGCTAGTGCGCTCTGTGCAAAGCAAAGGCAGCAAAATAAGAAAAGAAAAAAAGATAACATAAAGCAAAGTAAAAGAGCCATAGTGAAAGATCAGCGCACTCATACATATGTGAATGTATGTATGCATGTGTGAATGCACACACACACACAGACGCGCACACACACACATATACGTACGCGACTTGCAATGAAAATAAAGTAGAGAAAAGTTGTGTCAAAATGAAATAACAAAAACGGAAATTTAAAACACATACAACATATGCAAACGGAATTCAATGAAGCTGCAAAAACTGCCAAATATCAAATGGAAAACTGCGATGCATAAATGAAAACTAAACGCGTGACGTGTCTGAAAAAGGTAGCAACTGCTATTTATTAAATTGCAATTCGAATTCTTGTTTTCCCCTCTCTCGCTCGCTCTCTCTGTTACTCGCTCTCTTTCTCTCTCCCTCTGTCTCTGCTCATTCGCTGTGCCTTGTTTTTGTGTGGCTTCAACGAATGCAAATTCCTTCGTTGATTTCTTTGTTGTTTTTGTGCACGCTCGTAAAACTGAAAAAGGAATAATTGTAGCATACGGATATCCTAGACACTGTCTTTAGCTGGGTAAATTATTACGCATTTTCCCCCACAGCAGTTGCACTCACACACAGAAACACACACACACACAGTTCCAAACCAGTTGCAAAGTTGTCACATTAAAATCACACCTTCGAAGAAGAAATATTTATTGTTGTTGCTGCTGTTGTTGTTGTTGTGGTTTCTATATGTGCACCATTTTGCCCATAACTCGTTCGTGCTCTCACAGATACTTGGATACTCACGCACACACACATACACTCACACACACACACTGATACACCCTCTCTGGTTGCCTGGCAATTTTGCAAGCAAATTATACATAAAGGAATTCAGACAGCAGCAGCCTCAGTTGTGGTTGCTGCTGCTGCTGTTGTTGTGGCTGCAACTGGTTGATCTGCATAGACGCCCATTATATTTATGTATGTAAGTAACTCTGCTGCATTCTGTATGCGCTGCCTGCTGCCTGCTGCATTGTCGTTTTTCCTTTCATAACTGGCGAAAAAGTTATAAACATTAACGCAGGCGAGCAGCAAACGAGAACGCTGCTTAGCTGCTCATTATGCGCCATTTGAGCCATGCAACGGATATGCTCATTACCATATCATTTCATTTTATAACACACATTTTGCAATGTGACCAGAGCAACACACACTCGCACTCACACATAAATTATGCATGCTAATCGGGACAGTGACTTTCAGTTTTATATGATTCCTAGGAAATGCCGTTGACCATCACAGATCTCTCTCTGTGCCTTCATTTTGTTTTCAATGCTTTCAATTCTATCGATAAGTATAGACTGTCACAAGCATACACACTCGCGCATATATAATTCATTATTTGAGCGCCTTGGGGGTATCCGCTGGTTGCTTTTTAGCGAACAGCAAACGCGGAAAACATGTGGCAACGTTTTTCAGAGTTTGTTTTGGCTTAAAAAGGTTAAATGTTTATAAATTGTTAATTTGATATCTGTCATAGATTTGGACATAGTATTATGACATTTGAACAAAGCACTTTTCCTTCTCCCTCCTCCGCATCTCAACAAAACGTCAACAACAACTGGAAATCCAACTCGAACAACACAAACTGACAAGACCCTGTTGCCTGACGTCCATTGCCTGCTTGTTGGCCAATTTTGTTAGCCGCTTTCCAAATGTCCGTGGTAAAACAAAAGACTTAAGCGACAAACTTGATCGACTCACAAAAATATCATAAGCCAAAGTTTTGCTGCCCGCCTGGCGCAGCCATTTAATGCATTTACAAACAATTTAAAGTATTTTTGTAAAGAAAAAAAGTAAGAAATAAAAAATGTCAACATATGCGCAATGCAATGACAAGCCAGCAGCAGCAGCCAGAGCTAAAGCAGCAGCCGGCCAGGCCAACTCATTGCAGTCAATTCCAGTCCAGTCAGCCATGGCCCGCAGCCTCAGCGTATTGGCAATCAAAGCCAAAAAGCTTTCAAGCCGACGCGACGACACCGTCAACGACGCCGCCACAGTCACAGAGTTGGAAAAGCCGCGCGTCGATTTCTAAAGATTTTCAACAAAATTGTAAATACTCTAAGCGAACGCAGATATATCAGATATCTTGAGCCAACAATTATTTATTAATTAAATGCAATATAATTTGCTAAACTAGAAGTAACACAAACATGTCGTGATCGCAGCTTAATATTCAATTAATTCAACATGCTGATAAATTGAAAAGATAATGAGCTTTATTGATTTTTGTAAACAACGTTAATTTATGGCAATGCTAGCAACAAATTATTATTGAATTTGCACTTTAAAATAAATGAGATTATTTCGAAAAGCGGTTATGAACAAATTCAAGCAACATTTTTGTTTCTATTCAAAATTATTCTTATTAATATATTTTTAATACAGAGATTTTTAAAATACATTATGTGTAATGTAAACTACTAGAATATCACCCAGGTCTCTGGTATTCTAAATATTACATATTGCTATTATTATATTTTTATTTTATTTCATATTTAAACTTATCGCAATTAACAAAATAACTTTTTTGAATACTGAATCAACAATTGAATGAATCAACAATTGAAAGCATGAATAAATTCTAACGACATTTTTATTTCAATGCGAATTGAAACTTATTGGATTGCAAGAAAGTTATTATTTATTTTTTGAACACAGAAACTTTTTCAAAGAATTTTTAAAAAATAATAAATTGATTTCTTACTCAATAGTTTCAAAATCTACAATAAAATCACTCAATGCTGTGTTATTATAAATATTTAATCTGTTATTATAAAAGAGTAAGCTGCAACATAATTGTTTGATTCTTTCATTTAATAATATAGCCATTGAAGAGCATTGAGAGTAGTGAAGCTTCGTTGTGCACCGTCTGAGCATTTTTCTTTCTTGTCTACAATTTTTGTTGTATGGGTTTTTATACTTATATATGATTTCATAGCGCTTGCAAACGGCGCACTAAGCAATACTAAAATGCAATGCGATGGATTTTTTATTATTATTTATTTAGTTTTGTTGTTGGTAGGAGACAAAGACTGAGTCCGAGGCTGCGACAGCGACTGCGACTGCGACTGAGACGGAGCCATAGTCCGAGTCTCCAATACAGGCATAAGCACAGCCAAAGATACAAATGCGCAAAATACAGATACAAACACGAACACACACATAGATACACAGAGAGTTGGAGTGCAGCAGTTTTGCAGCTCTCACGGCCACAAGCGACAGTTTTGTATTAGAAACGGCAACTTGTAGCTGCAGCTAGTTACGGGCCTGATGACTCCCGGTCAGAGAGAGGGGAACGGAGCGGGGAAGCCGAAGGTAGCTGGAATGTTGTCGCTGCTAGTTGGTAATGTTGCCAAGTGGCTGACATAGTTGTTGTTGCTATTGCTCTTGCAGTTGCTCCGTTGTCCGTTGTGGTTGTTGTTCTTGGTCTTGTTCTTATTCTTGTTTGCGTTCGCGTTCTCGTTGTTGTTGTTGTTGTTGTTGTTAGCCTATGCAGGGCAAGTTTGGAGTGAACTTAAAAATTTCATTTGTTAAAAAATTTATGTGTGGCATATTAGAAGAAAGAGTTGCGTTCTAAAGCCAGAAAGCAGCCTCACAAACGTCACCCTATGCGGGCGTTTGTGGCATGCGGGCAATGCCAGCCAGCAGCCAACAGCGAGCTGTGAGCAGCCGAAGCAGCAGCAGCAGCCCACAGATACAAAGATACAGATAACCTGTT
Source organism: Drosophila pallidifrons (assembly GCA_023558445.1). Classification (NCBI taxonomy): domain Eukaryota; kingdom Metazoa; phylum Arthropoda; class Insecta; order Diptera; family Drosophilidae; genus Drosophila; species Drosophila pallidifrons. The sequence goes on from CM042348.1 coordinate 7,353,157, forward strand.
GTTGTCGTTGCTGCCTCTCATTGGATACAAGTGTGAGAGTGTGTGCGAGTGTGTGTGTGTGTGTAGCTGAAATCAGAGAAAACGGTGCTTTACATTCGTTTTATCTCTGTTTTCTCTTCACTTGCTCATCAGCCAAGCGAGCAAGAAATCCGCCAGGCTGAAGGCTGGCAGGCATCTTTCTCTCTGTCCCGCTTTAATGAAATGTAATTTGAAAAATTGCGCTCGGCAAATTGTTGACTTGTTGCTGCATCTCGTTTTTATTATTGTTGCTGTTGCTGTTGTTGTTGTTGTTGTTGTTGTCGTCATAGTTAGAATTTCAAATATTTTGTCTTAATTAAAATTTTGCTGCCAAGCACTTGAGAAAGAGACTCGTCCACAGTCTTCGTCGTCGTCGTCTAAACTCGCATCGCATGTTGGACAAAAGTCGGGTAAATCTTTTAAATAAATTAGCGCTGTCGTTCGTCAAGCATTTGTCGCGTTTGCATTTAGTCGACATTTTTATTGGATTAAGTTTGGCCTGGATTAATGCGCTGTCTTAGATTAGATGCGCCATCATTCACGTCTGCAATTGTTGCTGCTTTTTTGCTTTTTGCTCTTGTTGTTGTTGTTGTGGCTGTCGCACAGCATGTAATTTGCGGTAAGTTGGCTTCTTTTTGTTTTGTTATACCCGCTACCCATAGGGTAGAAGGGTATTATAACTTTGTGCCGGCAGGAAATGTATGTAACAGGTAGAAGGAGGCATCTCCGACCCTATAAAGTATATATATTCTTGATCAGCATCAATAGCCGAGACGATCTAGCCATGTCCGTCTGTCCGTCTGTGTGTCTGTCCGTCTGTCCGTCTGTCCGTCTGTCCGTATGAACACCTAGATCTCAGAGACTATAAGAGATAGAGCTATAATTTTTTTCGACAGCATTTGTTATGTTTGCACGCAGATCAAGTTTGTTTCAAATTTTTGCCACGCCCACTTCCGCCCCTGCAAATCAAAAAAATCGAATAACAAGCGTAATTTGAAAGCTAGAGTTACGAATTTTGGTATATACAGTAATAACTATAGTATTTATGATCCCTGAAAATTTGGTTGCGATCAAATAGAAATTGTCGAAGTTATTAAAGAAATACTTTTGTATGGGCAAAAACGCCTACTTACTAGGGGTCTGAGTTGCTTTGGCTGACAATCTGGTATATTGTGCCGTCTATGGTATATTTTGAATGCGGTACTATATCGATATACCACATATACTATTTTGTATATTTTTAGTATTTTTGCAGTATATTTGGTATATTTTGAGAATAATACCGCAAAATATATTGCTTTTATTCAAAATGGGTAGCGGGTATCTCACAGTCGAGTTCACTCGACTGTAGCTTTCTTACTTGTTTTTTCTTTTAAATTTTTTGCGTCTTTGGGCTTGTTGTGATTTATTTTGTTTTGTTGGACATTACATTTTAGGTTAAGTGGCGTTTATGCACAGTTGACTGTTTCGCTTGTCGCCGCATTCAAAATGTGGGTCATAAAACAAAAGACTTAAGCAACGAACTGGTTCGTCTGCTTTGCCTTTGGCTTTGCATTGGAATTTGAATTATTTCCCCGGCACTCGGCACTCAGCAACAATCAATACGAAAGAGCGACAGAAAGAGAGTGCGAGAGAACCTTAACTATTTTCCATTGATTAATGACAGGTAATTTTCATCCATTGGTCGCGGTTATAGAACGGGGAACCAAAAGGGAGGCTCTACCGAAGGCAAAGGGCATTCGCCTCATGCCTCATGCCTCGTCTTCATGGTTCCTTATACAAGCTTCGGTTTAATTAGTTTGGCTAAAATTTTTGCGCATTTTTTTAATGAATTTGTCGGCACAGAGTGAAATTTAAGTCAAGATAATGATCAAATCGTACAAGAATCATTAAAGAAATGTTCACAATTGGTGGTCAGATCTAGGGCATAGCTAATTGCTGGAATTTCAATTATAATGATCAGCGTGCATTGCACAGTCTTAGCCAAGGAAACTAATTGATAATCTATGCTAAATGAAGCATCAACTTCATTTAATTCATCATAAAATTTAGAATAAATTTCATACGAAAGTTAGAACATGTTTTCGTATGAATTTTAATATATATCTCAAATGACTTTATTATAGGCAATAATTGTATCCATAACAGATACTTTACTAATCTCTGAGACACTTTCAAAGATGTTTTGCGTAAATATACACTTTCTACATTCCTTTTGAACTGCCCAAGCAGCGTTATAATGAGCCATTCATAGGCTAATAGCTGACAATATATCAATCGAAATAGACATGTTCCAAAACTATTCCTATTCCTATGCATATTTCATTAGCTGAATTCGAGCTGATTTTTGCACTCTTTCTACCCATTAAGTATGTCAACGTTTCGACAACTTTCAATTCTTTTATTCTCATTTACATCGAGTCTCTTGAGAACCCAAAATTTGAGCAGAGTTCAACCTATCACAAAATATACAGTTAAGATATTTAGCTGTTGAATATTTGTAGCATACTTAAAACCCACATTCATAGAAAGAATTTTAATTTTTATTAGAAGAAAAGCTTTATAACGTCTATGAATGTTGTAATAAGAATAAAATATGTGTAATAAAGTAAAATAAATATTGGAAAATTACTATTCATTACTTTATGATATTCATATACAGTATTTTAATATTTGCATTTATAGGGAAGCATGGAATATTTCATATAAAACAGCTGTATTTATTTAATTTTATTTACACTTGAGACTTTATTTATTTTTTTATATTCATACTTGAAGCTTTATATTTTGGTTGTATAAGGTTCTTAACTGAAAATCGGATTTGTTGCAGCTTTTACTTTAACCAAACAAAAAAGGAGTTGCATTTTAACTTAATACAAATATTAGATCAAACTTTTACTTTATAGTCATAAAATTTAACATGTAAATTTTGTAATTTACAATTTATTTCTACTAATCTGCAGTTTGCATGAATGTGAAGCGTATATATAAAATTTTTCATAAGGAATCTAATTTTTAAGTTATTTATTAAATATCAACAAAACCATTAACATCCAACAAAATTATAGAATTGTATTTTGTTAACAAGTTGTTATTCAGTAAAGACACAATTTTGTTTGCTTTTATTGCGACAGCTTTGTTTGTTAAATGCGACACTTGGAATTATTTTTATAATATTTTACCAAGTTATTATAGACTTAGTCCAGTTCAGTCGACATGTTAATGAAGACAACTATCGGATTATTAATCGTCGCTGTGCTGTTGTTGCACCACAAAGCTGCTTGTGGTAAGTGTCACTTGTAGACATAAAGAAGAGATGTGCTCATAATACTTTACACTTTCATAGTTGACATTTGCACTCAGCCCGTAGACCCAGGGCCCTGCAGAGGATACTATCCGAGTTGGTATTATGATTCCACAGAAGGAACATGCAAGCCTTTTATATATGGCGGTTGCCAGGGCAATAAAAATAGATTCGAAACACTTGAAATCTGTCAAAATACATGAATGAAATATAAATAAAATTGGAAGAAAATAATGTTTTAAATAATTACTAATACTTTGGGAAAAAGTCAGTGGAGAGTGTAGGAAAATAAGGATTAATTGTTGTTTTTTAATCATAATAATTGGCTAACAAGCAAAACACAAAAATTCATAATGCGTTACTACACGGAGTAGGATTTGTCTAAATAAGCTGTTGCAATATTTCTATTATGTATTTGTATTTCAAATAATCGGAATCCTTAAAACCAGAGATACATCCATGTATTGGGTGTGTCAAGGTTGTACAAATATGTTAAAATCTTGAAAAAAAAAAAGAAATTGCATTTTAACTTTATGCATTTTATAGTTATAAACTTTGATATGAAGTTTTACGTAAGAAATCTAATATTTATCTTAATTATTAAATGTAAACAAAACCATAAACATCCAACAAAACTTGAAATGTATTTTGTTAACAAGTTGTCATTCAGTAAAAAAACAATTTTGTTTGCTTTTATTGCGACAGCTTTGTTTGTTAAGTGCGTCACTTGGAATTATTTTTATAATATTTTACCAAGTGCATAAGTTCTCAAGCCTATAAATTAATCTGCAAGTAAATTTGAGGCTTAGTTCAGTTCAGTCGACATGTTAATGAAGACAACAATTGGAATATTAATCGTGGCTGTGCTTTTTGTGCACCAGAACGCTGCTTGTGGTAAGAGTCACTTGTAGAAATAAAGAAGAGATGTGCTCATCATAATTTTCATTTTCATAGTTGACATTTGCAAGCTGCCCTTAGCCGTGGGGCGATGCAAAGGATATTTTCCAAGTTGGTTTTATAATTCCACAGCAGGAGAGTGCGAACCTTTCATATACGGTGGTTGCGAAGGCAATGCAAATAGGTTCAGAACACTAGAAGAGTGTCAAAATAGATGTCCCTAAAGTTGAAATTTGTATTGACACTTGAAAAACAATTGAAGAATTATAACGTTGTTAAAAATAAATGAATTAAATAATTGTGTAACAAAAGCAAATATGGTTAGTACAATAAAATTCTTGGAGGGGAATCTCAATTTTAACTTAATTGTTAAAAAAAACAACAAAACTACAAATATTCATCAAAACATATGCTGAATGATGACAGAACACAAGTATTTTGAGTAATTATTTCTGGATTGCGACAGTTTATAATATTTAGTCAAAATTAAACAAGTATATACATATGTGGGTTACATATACTGAATGTAAGCTAGAGTCTTAATCCAATTTATTCAAGCGACATGTTCTTAAGATAACAATCGAATTATTAATGTTGGCTTTTCAAGCATCAAAAAGTTACTTGTGGCAAATACCACTTGTAAAAACTTATAAGAATTTTGGAACATCTAAGGACTGCCAAAAAAAAGTGTCCCTGAAGTTATGAGTAAAGACTCTTAACATATAATTTAAAGGTTATTGAAAATTTCTTAAATTATTACTAAATTCTTTTTATAAATTTAGTATTCCGAAAAAAATATTTGATATGGACTAGATATAAATAATATTGAATGCTTTCTTAATCATAGTATAAATTGAGAAGCAAATAAGTATAATCATGTACAACTCGTTTAACATCAAACATAAAAGTTTAAAACATTAATATGTGTTTACTTTTAATCGGAATATACCCATTGAGACATTCGCAATGTATTTATTTTGAAGCAATTAAGTAAATATTCATGACGAATGGAGTTTTTAACATTCTAAAACAGATGTTATCATATTAAAAACAACTCCCAAAAAATCACTTTGACTAATGCATTGTTCTGTACATATGTATAAAAATAACAATAATATTTACTTATATTGGGTCATTCACGTGAATTTCAATGGCAATTTTATTATTAATTTCTCAAAAGGCGACCTATTTTAAAGAAAAGTATCGAGAGTGTATTTAAGCAGCTATGTAAGTCGTTATTTTTACTACAGTTGTAGAAGCAGAAACATGTTGTTGAAGTTTGCAAGTGTATTGTTGATCGTTTTAGTGCTCATCAACATGAATCAGAGCAAATCTTGTAAGTTCAAATCAAAATGTAATCTTAATTAATACTTAAATCAAAGACTATACAAATTTTATCTAGTGGATGACGTTTGCTCGCTTCCTAAAGATGTGGGTCCTTGCAGAGCAAGATTAGTTCGATGGTATTACGATAGAAAGACAAAATCATGCGAGGAGTTCGATTACGGTGGATGTCACGGAAATGATAATAATTTCAAGACACTGCGTGATTGCAGAAAGACTTGTGGTTGAGTCGATAGGTTTTTGAAATGAAAATACAATACATAAATGATGTTTTGAAACCTATAATAACATAATTGGGTTTTCTTTCGAAACACAAAGCTTCATATTTTTTTTTTTAAATTCCTGTAGATACATTTTTATGGCCCAATCTTGTATAAATGTATGCTTAAAACAAAAACAAACTTTAGTATCAGTTGATGAAAATAAAGAAAATTTACTGTCAATTCGTTACTCTCAAAATACTGCAAAACTTTGCCACTATGCAAGATATGAATGAAGCTCTTAAAAAACAAACTTATTCTCCCAAAAGATGACCGAATTAATGTCTTTGCCTGAAGATATGTTTTTTAAGCAAATAACATTTCATGTCAATGCAAATGGATTTATACTTAATATGAATAAAACATACAGATACAAAAAATATCACTTCGATGAAGCAGCTCAGCTCAGCTCAGCAGCAGCTGCACCTACTTTTTTGCTGGGTTGCAAGAAATACTTCTTGCATTTTGCTTGCAAATAAAAAACTTGTCAGCGCCACCCACTTTCTGTCCACTGCAGCTGACTGTGAGTGTGCGAGAGTGTGCTAAGTGTGTGTTGAGTATCTGTGTGCTGGGGAGTCGAAATATTTTTGACTGGGGAAATATCGGGCGGGGCGCTGACAGCACGATGTACCTACCATACTATACACTACACGCAGCAGCCCGCCGCAAAGCAAAGTAAAGAGCAGCGCTGCGGCAACTGCAACATTTTGCTAAATCAAAATTGACACTATGCAAAAAGCCAACCCACGGAGCGCAAATTGCAACACGGTAGCTACACACACTAATATGTTCACACGTACACACACATATCCGCATATATACATACATATATACATGTAGTTGATTGTCGGGCCAGACTGGGGCCAGGCGCTCAGCGTGCCATGCCATAGAGGCCAAAAGGTGCACGCTGTCCGGCTTCGGCTCCGGCTCCACGCTCATACACACAGTACGTACATATGTACCGAGTATGTTGCGGTTGCTGTTGCTGTTGCTGCGGCTGTGTTGTTGTAGTTTTATGGCGCCAAGTAATTTCTGTGTTAGCGTTAGATTTCAGCCATGTGCAGACAACGAACGCCACACAAACAACCAGCAACAAGCACAGCAGTTATTAGTTGAACACCGTGCACAGTGGTGCAAGTTGTGTGTAGTCCGCTCTCAAAAAACAATGTATTCATGCAAAAATATATGACACCATGTTGCATTAACTGCTAATTGACAATACGGATGCTTTAAACTATAGTTGTTCATACAAATCGAAAAAATATCGAATAACAAGCGTAATTTTGAGACGTGATTTTTAATAGATAATATAGTATGTACAACATTATTTATTTTTTGATCCTTGAATTTTAATTGCGATTAGTGGCATTTTGTATATTTAGAGCTCTATGGTATGTTTTGAAGGAAGTAGTATGCCAATATACCAAATATAGCCTTCAGTATATCTTGGTGTTCATATGGAATAATACTGCCAGGTTTTGCTTTTATTCTAAATCGGAAACAGGTATATCTCTAAATCTGTCTTACTTGTTATTGATTGAACAACCATAAGTCAATAATAAAATTTATTATATAAAATTTTAAAAAATTATGAAATTTTTTGCAAATATATATATTTTTAATATTATTTGTTTAGTATTCTATAGTTTTTGTTTTTATTGGAATATGATCAATAAAGGCTTATTTAAAAAAAAAATTGTTGAAAATTTCAATTATGTTTTCCTTATTAACAAACACATTCTCTTATGTTAATAGACATGATTTGCTCTTACGAAAAACTATATTATATTTATTACCAAAAGTCATACTCGCATTCATTTACATTTATGGGCACATCATATACTTCTAATTCGAAAACATATTATATACATCGAATGTTATTATCAAGAACTAAACCACTGTGCAATGGCATCAGCAAGAATGTGAATCACTCTGGTGGCTGCACTGTGGCCACCACCGTGGTGACATTTGCTCATTAAGCATATTAAATAATTAGTACTTGTTGTTGTCATATTTTATATGCTCAATGCTTGTTCGGCCCGCTGAGAGAGGCTTGGCATATGAACCGCTTGGCAATACTCGAAGTTGCAGTAGACAAGGACCAGTTTTCAATGGCCAACTCAAGTCACCTCCACTCAAGTGTTGGCCTTTTGGCTTTGCCTGAAAAAAAATGTAATACAAAAATATGCAGTTTAATTGAATGGCCACTGACATAGCTCGATGAAGAGATCGTCATTCCTTGTTGATGATTTACATTAATATTCAAATTCAAACGAGAAACCTTGACCAAATAATTAAAATAACAAACTTTCGGATAATCCACTTCAGCCATTCAAAAGTGTATCACTGCCTAATTGATTTGAAATTACCATGAAATGGATAACTAACTTTGTGGTAATGATTAAAGAGATACTCCACAGAGTTTCACTACAAATATCACATCGAAAGCGAATGTGCGAAGGCATTGAAAATGACCCCAATAGTCAAGTTATTGGCGATAAGATCAGCTGCAAAGCAAATTAAATATGATTTTAATTACAAAAATAATTGCTTGGGATTTTCACTTGGCTTCACCTCAAAAAGATTAAACAATTAACTATTGGAAGAGTAGTTTTTGATTAAAGTGCGAGATAAAAATGGAAAATTAGCAGACAAATGCTGAATTGTATGAGTATGAGTGTGAGTGTATTTATCAATATTTTGTGGTTTTGTTTTCTTGTAAGTGGAGAAACAAATAAGCGATGTAAATTTATGCAAATTGCCTGCTGTGTTGCCCAATGAGCCATTTGACACTTTTGGTGGACACGCAGCTGAATTTGTTATTAATTATTTATTGTCTAAGTATTGTTAATTATGGCAAGCAAATACCAAAAAAGATCTCTCTTCTCTTGCTGCCTCTTCAATGGACTCAACTCAATTCGACTCCAAACTGTGGGCCTCTGGGCCTTTTCCTTTTCTTTTTTATTTTGTATTTTTTTTTTCGATCCGAACCAGTTGAGCGACATTCCATTTGAGGCGCGACAGGCGGCGTCCGTTTCGGAGATGCTAAGATTAATCAGCTGCCATAAGCCAAATGACAAGACATATTTTTTTTTGGACTTGTTGTCTCGGTTGATCATTCTGATGTCGTTGTCGTTGTTGTTGTTGCCTTTCAAATGCCTGGCCTAGTGTTATTATTGTTATTATGTTTATTTATGGCGTAGCTAGAAAAAAAATTAATTTCAAATTTGATTACAATAAAAATAAAGCCACACACACACACACCAACACACTCACACTCGAATTCACACTCAGATACAGTTTCGAATTCGAAGTCAAGGCACTTGTAAGCAGCATTTGATTTACGCGCTCCAAAGTGTGCCCAAATCTCGCCTAGGTAGTCGCAATGAAAGACCCATCACAGTTTCCCCCTTTCTCTCTCCCACTCTCTCTCCCTCTCCGTTGCCATATAGTATTATATCTCTTGGTAGGTCTGTAGGTGTGGGCACCGTGACGGGCCCAACCCAAAATGCCAAACAAATGCTGAGCTGAAGAAGAGACTTGGCCAACATTGAAATAAATTTATTGTTTTCTATTTAGATAAATACATATGTCGTTTAGTCGTATCGCGTATGTTATTGTGTTTTATGCTATATGTGGCCTAAGTTATGCAAAGCCGCCTCAAAACAAATATTAGTGATGAGCGCGACTAAAGCTAGGCGCATGCCTCTTCTTCTTCCCTTGTTCTATTTGCCGAATTGGGTTACTTTCAACATAATTTCAGGTCTTAGGTTACACCAACAGCAACAATCAAAGCTGCTGCTGCCTCTGCTGCTGGCTACAACAATCGACTCTTTCTGGCCCAGCTACAGATGGCCACGGCGGACTAACATTAGAACAGCCCACGCCTGTCTTTGGCTTATGATTAGAGTTCCAAGCTCCACTCCAAACAGGTTTTTTGCCAAAACACAACAAAAACAAGTAAGAAAGTCGAGTGTGCTCGACTGAGAGATACCCGCTACCCGATTTGAATAAAAGTAAAGCAGCAGACCGGTTTAAACTATACTACTGAAAAATACTAAAAATATACCAAATGTTTTATTCGGTATATTGACAGTACTACATCCACAATATACCAAAAATCGTAAACTTTTAATCTGCTTACAAACACAGCGAGTGCTGTCGAAAAACAAAATTATATAATATTTCTATCTCTTATAATCTTTGAGATCTATGTAGATGTTTATACGGACAAACAGACAGGCGGACAGACAGGCGGAAAGACAGACGGACGGACATGGCTATATCTACTCTCAGCTGGCATCAGAGATGACTCATTCAGCCTATAATATACATTTCCTACAGGCACAAAGTTATAATACCCTTCTATCCTATAAGCAGCGGGTATAAAAAGCCAAATAGAAAATCAGCTTTGGCCAATGAATGGAGATGGAGTCGAAGTCGACGTCGAAGTCTCGACTAGAGCCTCAATGATCATTGATGGCAATGGAAATATGACAGCATACGTGTGTCTACACAATCCAAATGAACCGAGACTCTGAAGAAAAGATACAAATTTAACAAACAACAAAATAAATATCAACACAAAAATAATTGGTAGACACGTGGGCGTTCTGCTTATTACTCACTTGGTAAATTGTTAAAAAATAATAGTTAAATTTATGCACACATTCAGTCCTTTCTATTTTTTTTTTGTTTTTTTTTGTTACAACTGGCGCCGCATTTCAATGGCTAATCAGACTGACAACATCTTTTTGGCGTGGGCTTTATGGGAAATTTCTGCGCCAAATTGGCCAGAATTTAGTTATGAATTCCCCCAAAGGTCAAATGCACTCCAATCCGAGAGGTGTGGCCCAGCAATAAATGCACACACATATCGCATATAGCATATAGTATTTTTATTCATTTATGTTATATGTCTGCTATGTGCACACTTTTAACGCATTAAAATTGGCAACTGAAATCGTCGTCGTCGTCGTCGTCATCGTCGCAAAACCTACTTCGATGCTGCCCACACTCTGACAGCATTGCATAGTCCAATCCCATGGCCATCGAGGCTTAATGGCAGGCAGCTAGGCTCAGCTCAGGCTAGAGACAATTTATAGAAATTTCCATTTATTTTATTACTTTTATTGCTTTTTGCTCGTGTCGACCATCAGTGACCCAAATTCCTTTGTGTGATTGCTCATCCATTGAGGCAACTTCTATGTGAATTGCAGTTTTTCCTCTTGTCTTAAGCATAAGTGAATGCTTCAGCATAAGTCAAATAATCATATAAGGCATTGAAAGCACATAATGCAAACCAAACTTATACTAAACTAAAAACAATTGACTACTTATTGAACATTCAAATGTTTTTTTAGCGAGCTTACTGTCAATATATATCAAAACAAACCTAAAATAAAATACAAGTAAATAATCTAAATTATAATTATTGCATATACATATAAATACGAGTATGAAAGAAAGGTACAGTCGAGTGTGCACGACTGGAGATACTCACTTCCTATTTTTATAAAAGCTAAATAATGTGGTAATATTCTTTAAAAATACCTAATAAATATACCTAAAAAGCTGAAATATACCGAAGGTTATTCTTAGTATATTGCTATACTATTTCTACCCTACGGGTATAAAAATTGAACTATTGCCAAAAATTAATTACCTACAGTATACATTGATAAACTGCATTCATTATATGCAACAAAATAATAAAAAAAATAATTTAAACAATTAAGTTAAAATTAAAAAATAAGTTATTAATTGCTCTCATGTTGGGTTGGTTGACTTTTACAAAAATTACAATTAAGCAATTTAGTAATAATAAAAACAACACAAGAACTGTTAAATGAAACGACTTTTAAAGTAATAAGATAAAAATTACGGAAAACAAAAATATTTGTCGACTTCATAAAACAATTAACGACAAATTAAATATTAATTGGCCACATGTTTGGTTGGTTGTATTTTACTACAAGTGAATGATAAATTTAATAAAAATAAAAGCAAGAAAACAGCTCTTCAATGAAATGACTTTTGATAAATTATGGCAGTTCACTCTTAAAAATGTCTTAATAACAAAATAAACTAAATGATAAATTAAATAAAAGTTAAGCCAGGTCAAACAACTTTTAAATAAAATACCAGCAAACAATCTAAGCAAATAAGATAATTGATGGCAAATAGAAAACAATTTTTGACTTGATAAATATTAATTGCGTACATATTTAATCTTCATTTCATTCATAAAAGCGTCTTAAAAAATACTCGTTTTATTATATTTTAATGCGACCAAATGACACAATTAATAAAAATAAAGACAAGAAAACAACTTTTAAACAATCTAAGCAAATAAGATAAATTATGGCAATTCAGCATTTCAGCATTTCGTAAGAATTAATTTATTCGACGATACTCGAAAGTTTAATCAATTAAATGTACATGCTCATTTCAACTCGTAAAGTAATTAATTATTTTGTTGCTCTTTCAATTCCAGACTTCAGCGAAGGTCGCAACTTAGAAACATAGAATAGAATAGAGAATATCGAAAGCAATATGTCACACAAGACGAGCACCAGACGCGCCTCAGAGCTGGAGTGTCCGCTGGCATCGCTGGGACGCAACAGCAACGCTGTGCGGGATCAGCTGGCGGCAGCGCATTACCATCATCCGCATCCGTTGAGCTCCAGCCCTCTCGATCCCCAGGCGTACAAAATGTCTCGAAAGTCGCCCAATCTTAGCCTCAATGTGAACGACACCGTTGCCAGCGGCGAGCTGTATCCCCTCGACTCACGCAGCTCAACGCCACACAGCGATCAGCAGACGCCTTCAACAGCAGCAGCAGCAGCGGCAGCGACTACGGCAGCTGTGTTGCACATGGTGCAGCAAAAAGCTGCCACATTCGAGCTACGGGGGCGACACACGCGGCACGAACCGTCCAGCTATGGAGCACACTCCACAGCCTCCGTCGGTCGCCACGCCCAGACGAAGAAGTCCCCCGAACTGCAGACGCTGCCTGCGCCTGCGACGAGGACAACGGTGCCAGTGCCACAGCCGCGCAACTTCCTCACGCTCGACTGGCTGCACGGCAATAGCGCCGACACCGAAGACTCCAGCGATAACAATGGTGGAGGCGCTGCCAACGGACGGCGAAGAGTTCAAGCCCAGAGCGGACGATGCAGCGTGCCCACTGTGCTGGGCAATGGCAACAGTGCTCAGTATCTGCTCGACAAGAAGATGGAGTCACTCTACCTGGGCAATGCGCTGCGTGCTCTGCCTCTCGGCGCCGAGGCAAGTCAGTATCAGAATGAGAGATACTACCTGGAGGACTACAGCAGTGGGAGCGGGAACGAGAGACTTCCAGGTGAGAGTTTATATCATTTGTTGTAAAGAAAGCTAGTTATGAAATATCTAAAATTCGAAATAGAATACATATTTGAAAAGTGATTCAAAAATCACATAATATGGAATTTGTTTGAAAAGCACCGTCATCATTTCATATTAGCAACGAAATTTAAATTATTTATTAATTAAGAAAAGTATTTTTTAATGTCGACAGCTCAGTTGAATTATAATAGCAACTAATGCGAAAACTTCAAACTGAAAGTATTTTATAAATATGAAAAATGTGAATTGAATGTTGTTCAAAATGTACCCCAAAATTTGTTATTAATTTGAAATATTTTATCTACAAAATTTTAATATTTAATTTTTGCATTATACCAAAAAAGGAAATAATACGTAAAAAGTTAAAAAGAAAATAATAAGATTATTGCAATTTATTCAAGTATATGAAGTATTAGAAAACATTGTTGAGATACTTAACACTTTAAAAATGTATCCAATATACGAGTAACTCTTAGGACTGAGAAAATGAACACATTGTTTTATTAGTTTTGAATTTATTCATTAAAATATCAATTTTAAAAATTAAGATAACATACAATGCAATAACAGTGCAGTCGACAGTAACAACAACTGAAGGTCACTTCAAGGTGATGCAACATCTGTGGCATTAAGACAACATATGCCACATTTCCACACATTGTTGCAAACGGTCTTAAACAACAGTTAAGAATTTTCCCATGAAAAACATTTACCCACATGGTGATAATGCTGCCATGATGATGATTTTTATGACGATGTGTTGAAAGATGCTTCGATATTTCTAGTATTCTTCGAATTTTTTATAGCAATGAAAACATAAATAATCATCGTTACTTGAAGAATAAAAATTACTTGAAAGCCAAATGTCTTTTTATAGACTCGGACATAAATGAACAAACTTAAACTACTATTTTAGTCAATATCTGCTGTAATTACAATGGTATTACAATAAAATCTTTGATGTCTTCTGAATGGCTATTTAAAAATATAACCAAAACCAGAGATTGCATATGAGGGATATAAAAATGATACTCGTAACCTTTTCTGATCTTTATTTAAGAGTTATCGTCTGACTTTTTTAATTCATTTCTTTTTTGAATTTCTCAAAAAAGAATTACTCGTACTTTGTGATCAGCAAATACCAACAAATATTGAATTTCATTCATTTGATCTGCATATTTATGTATTTAGTAAATATGTATTTCAAATCAGAAAAATGTTAATATGGAATTCGTGTTATTTAAGAGTATTATCATTTCTATACAACATTCTTACCTTAATTTACTTTTGCAGAGCGCTTGCATCATCCCCGCAATTCAAGTCCCAGTGAGACGAGTGGCTCGGATCGCTATCTGCTGAATCGCAGCACCAACTCGCCCGCCAATGCTTTCCAGCTGGATCACCACCACACCAAAGTGCAAAGCCTCTCCGACGGCCTGTGCAACATGGGTCGCTTTTCGCCCAGCCCTCGACCAGGGCTACGCCACTCTAGTGTCGCCATCGCCAACTGGCCACCATCCGAGCAGCACAAGCGGACTCGTGGTAGGCGGCAACAGCAACAGCAAGAACAGCAACAGCAGCAACGTTGTTGGCGGTGGTGTCATTGCCAGCAGCACGCCAGCGACGACGCCGCGTCGCGGATTGACCAGCAATGTCACAGTGGGTACCACGGCAATTGGTCCGCCACCCTGGAACCGCAAGGGTCCCTTTCGCTGTGGTCCCTACTTTGAGCGGCTGCCCGACGAGGCGGTCGTGCGCATCTTCAGCTGGCTGGACAGCTGCGAGTTGTGCAACGTGGCACGCGTCTGTCGCAGGTTTGAGCAGCTCGCCTGGCGACCCGTGCTCTGGAAGTGCATCACGTTGCGTGGCGAACATTTGAATGGCGACAAGACGTTGAAGATGATATTCAGGCAGCTGTGCGGCCAAAGCTGCAATGGCGCCTGCCCGGAAGTGGAACGCGTTATGCTCGCCGATGGTTGTCGCATCTCCGACAAGGGGCTGCAATTGCTCACGCGTCGCTGTCCCGAGTTAACGCATCTGCAGCTGCAGACTTGTGTGGGCGTCTCCAATCAGGCTCTGGTCGAGGCGCTGACCAAGTGCAGCAATCTGCAGCATCTGGACGTAACCGGTAAGCAAATTGCCATCAATTGAAATGTATATTTATTATCCTGACTGATTGACTAAGAAAACTATCAACGCACATATCAAATGGTAGAAGCTAGGAGGCTGCAATTTTTACAGAGATAGTTTATGAAATTTATTTATAAAATCAGAAGAGGGCTTGGTAAAATTATTATTCGTTGATTGGTTGACTAACAAAGCGATAAAATATCTATCAAAAAGTAAAGCGCAAATTTTTTCACAATTCTTAAAAAAAATCTAATTTTAAAATCGGAAGGAGTTTCCTTAAACTTCCCATTCGTTGACTGTTTAACAAAACTGCCAACATATGTACATATCAAACGGTAAAAGCTGGAAGACCGGCATTTTTTCAGAATATATGTAGCTTAAGATATTGAGTTTGAAAAATTAGTAGAAAATTACTATTCATTACTATAATTAGGTAAAAAAAAACAAACAACAGACAAATCAAATGGTAAAAGCAAGGAGGCAATATTGTACAAGTTGGCTTAAGAAATTGAATTGTAAACTGCGAAGTTTTGTATCTTTTTCCTCTTGCCCTTAATTGAAAATTTAGTATGAAGTAAATCAAATTGACTATCAATAATTAATCTTCTATTTTTGTCACCCTCAGGCTGCAGTCAAGTGAGCAGCATTAGTCCAAATCCACATATGGAGCCACCGCGCCGTTTGCTGCTGCAATATCTCGATCTGACCGATTGCATGGCCATCGATGACATGGGCCTCAAGATTGTCGTCAAGAACTGTCCACAGCTGGTGTATCTGTATCTGCGACGCTGCATACAAATTACAGGTAACTTTGAGATTCCCACGACTAGGTGAACTTAAGAAATTAATCATTTCTATATTTGCAGATGCGGGTCTGAAGTTCGTGCCCAGCTTTTGTGTGTCGCTCAAGGAGCTAAGCGTCTCCGACTGCGTCAACATAACTGACTTTGGCCTTTACGAGCTGGCGAAATTGGGCGCCGCTCTGCGCTATCTCTCCGTTGCCAAATGCGAGCGAGTTTCTGATGCGGGCCTCAAGGTGATTGCGCGACGCTGCTACAAGCTGCGTTATCTGAATGCTCGCGGTTGCGAGGCCGTCAGTGATGATTCCATCACAGTCCTGGCACGCTCCTGTCCACGTCTGCGCGCCTTGGACATTGGCAAGTGCGATGTGAGCGATGCAGGACTTCGGGCACTGGCCGAAAGTTGTCCCAACCTTAAGAAGCTTAGCCTACGCAATTGTGATATGATTACGGATCGTGGCGTGCAGTGCATAGCATACTATTGTCGTGGCCTCCAGCAGCTAAACATACAGGACTGCCAGATATCCATTGAAGGCTATAGAGCGGTGAAAAAATATTGCAAGCGCTGCATCATCGAGCACACAAATCCGGGCTTCTGTTGAGTAGGCAACTGCGCGTGTTCCAGCATCCAGAGGATTGATCGGTCGATTAAAGCAAAGAGGCAGGCCATATGAGCAATGATGTTCTAAACAGTAAACAATTTTAGTTTTCGTGTTCGTTTTAGTATTAGCTGTTATTTGTGTACATACTTACTTAAGCAGTTTGTATATACTTCGCATATAGTATTTGCTAAGCAGGATTAGCATAGACTATAGAGCATTTTATAGCACCTAAGTAGCGCAGCCTTCTAGACTAATTCTTGCTTAATAAATTATTTCATATAACCCCTCAGAATAAAAATTATTTATACACCTATTAAGAATACTTACAGCTGCCATGATATAACAGTTTGAGTTTGATTTTCAATTATTAACTGATAAGTATGACAGTTTTGGAATATCGATAAATATATCGACAGTCCACCACAGCATATTAGCGCGGAATTTTACTGAATAGGCCACACTAAAAACCAGTGCTGTAAAATATTCAGTAACAGCTGATGCTGATTGTTTTATACATTGCACTGTTGTAGGTTAGGTACGTTGTATAATGACAATTTCATGAATATATCTAAGCTTGCTTAGTAAAAACAAAATTAAAATTCGAATTTTGACTGTACATTAGTGAAACGTTCAACGTCATGGCAAAGTATATCGCACAAATTATTGTGCTCGGTGGACAAGCCATCGGACGAGCGTTTGCCAAGGCTCTAAAGCAAGAGATTGCCGCTTCACAGGAGGCCGCCAAACGAGCCGGTGGAGGTAGACATGGAGATAAGAGTGCAGAGTCTAACTTGCGCACGGGTAAGTTTTATATCCTGGCTAGACATGAACATTTAAATTCACATTGTTACTTTTACAGGTATGACGCTGGAGGAGGCCAAACAAATACTAAACGTGGAAGACCTCAAAAGTGCAGACTGCATTACGAAGAATTACGAACATTTGTTTAACGTTAACGAACGCAGTAAAGGAGGCTCATTTTACATACAATCTAAAGTCTTCAGAGCCAAGGAACGTTTGGATCAAGAACTCAATGCGCAACAACAAAATCAAAAGCCAAAGGCTGAAGAACAGGCGGCGGCAGAGGAAGCGCCCCAGAGCAGGGCAAGGCAACGGCATTAAGCGATATTTGTGCTTTCTACCTCTAAACGAAGCTAGTTGTAGTTCGTAATTGATTAAAATAGTTGTTAAGTAGAAGAAAAGACGGCGTTTCATGTTTTCCATTCTGTAAATAGATTTTGTTTAATAAACAAAAATACTGCTTATTGGAATCGCGTGTTTGCAGATGAACAGAATGTTATTAACAGTGCTGTTATTGTAGTCGCACTGTCGGTGTGACCACGGCTTAATCCTTAACAAATTTACCTCTATTCTAAGACAAATGACAAAAGACAAAGTTTTAATAAATATAGCACTTTAAAATATATTTGATGTTCTATTAGGCCTTAATATAGATGCAAGAAAATATACCGAAAAGAATAAATTATGGTCACATCTAAAATCAGCTGTTTGTGGGCAGCACTGGAAAATAAACTAGAAGAAAGACAAGGCTAAAGAAAAGTTCAAGCTACGCAGCTGTATTGTTATTGTTGTTAAATATACATTTGATTTGTGTACTATCAGACGTGTCAATTGTTTGTTTAATTTGTGGCTATTGAGCCACCACTAACGACGCAAAACAGCTGGCACATGCGCGACATAGAGAAATTCCAGCACAAAGGAAACGCTGAAAACAACCACCAACTTTCCATAGAGTAGGTGGCAGGCAAGTCGGTGTCTCAGCATTTCGCTTGGGACTCTTCTGGTGAGAGACAGAGAAAGAGAGAATAAACTAAGCAACCACCAAACGAACGGTATTTGAGCAAAGAAAATTCCGCTGCTCAATCAGTTTTCAGAGGACCTTCGACACAGGCAGCCGAAAATTCAAGTTTTGCTCGTTTTAACTAGCAGACAAGACAACAAAAATATATAAAAAAAAACTCTTAACTCAAGTGGTAATTTACAACGTTACGTTATATCTCTAGTATAAAAGGAGTCGTAGTTGTAGACGGAAACCTGCAAGACACCAAACAATAAAAAAAGAAGCAAGCGTGGCATAATATCGATTATCGCGACCTTTTCACAGTGCGAATTATTTTGACAATTGCCCTCTAAGTGTTGTAAATTTTCAAACAATTTCAATTACAATTGATTTGCCTATATAGTAGTATATTGATTTTCTTTGCCATTCGCATTAGCCAGTAAAAAAAATCTGTATTATTTTTCCCCATATTCAATTCACAGCGTGCAAACATAAATTTAACGTAAAATAGCAAAAACGCAGCAATTTACATAACTTACTCGTCGTCGAAAGTGAAACTACATTTGCAGTGCAAAAGAAAAACCTATTACAAAATTCCTGCCAAGTGTAATAAAAGTTGGCGATAGAGGGAGACACAGTAGCGCAGAGAGCAGCAGCAGCAGCGACGTTTGCAGAAGAACACGATTAACAGAGAGAACGTGAGAGAGTCGCACACTCATTCAAAAGGAAGAAAGAGCGCAACAACGCGTGTGAGAGAGCGAGAGATTAAAAGCATCTAGCAAGCGCCTCCTTTACAAAACGTGCGCACGTTTCCTTTTGTGGAGCTTTCGTCGCATCGTCGTCGACATCGAGACATCGTCTTCGTTCGTTTTGTGTATTCTCGACAACGCAAAGCTAATCCTTTCAAGCACTACACACACACACAGTCGAATTAAACACACACAGAGACGCGCGCGCACGCACACACAGATAAAAGACAAACATGTTTTCGGGTCTAACAAATCAATTCACCTCGCTGGTGGGCGCAGTCAAGGGCGGCGCTGGCGATGAGGACGTTCCAGTACCCACAGGCGGTGATGCCGCAGCTGCAACCACATCTTCGACTGCTGCCGAGCCAGTGGCCACATCAGCGGAACAGGATGCTGCTGCAGCCGCTGCCGGTGGCGAAGGCATTGAAGGCGAGGAGGGTGCCAAAAGGTAAGTCTCCACTTTGCCATTATCACAATTTACTCGCTCTTTGTTGTCTTTCAAGACAGATAAGCATTATGTTTTTGTTTTCATTTGTTTTTTGTTATACCAGTTGCTGTTCAAGGCCAACTCCCCTTATCTTGCTTTAAAGTTCCATAACCCATTTGGCATTTGAAATCACAATTCGCTTTGTTCTGTTCTGTCTCCGGTTTGAAACCCATTTGGCGTGCTCCAGTATTAAGTGGCGTGCCAATTTGACCTTGCAATTTGTACCTTTTAGCATTTCGCCAACCCTTCTTAGACCATTTGCCCTGCTTTTAGCCATGAATGCAATTCACGTTCCGTTCCGTTTCGTTTCGTTTCGTGACTGAACATAATTGCTTTAACTGCAAGCGAATAGGTGATAAATTTGTAATATAACTTATAGGCGCCAGTAAGTTGATTTACTTGCTATACTGAATTTGATTGATTACCTAGAATGGCCTTTAAGCATTTATAAATTGCATTATTCATATGGCGATTAAATTGTTTTACCGACTGCTTCACATGACATGAAGTTCACAATCAAACTAAATATCAGAGATAGGTTTCTTATAATCTATGTAGCTCTATTTAACCAATGGATTTGATTACACTACTGACATTTTTCGCATTCCTTAATAAATATAAATCGATTTCTATTTATACCCGCTACCCATAGGGTAGAAGGGTATTATAACTTTGTGCCGGCAGGAAATGTATGTAACAGGTAGAAGGAGGCATCTCCGACCCTATAAAGTATATATATTCTTGATCAGCATCAACAGCCGAGACGATCTAGCCATGTCCGTCTGTCCGTCTGTGTGTCTGTGTGTCTGTCCGTCCGTCCGTATGAAACACTGGATCTCAGAGACTATAAGAGATAGAGCTATAATTTTTTTTCGACAGCATTTGTTATGTTTGCACGCAGATCAAGTTTGTTTCAAATTTTTGCCACGCCCACTTCCGCCCCGCAAATTAAAAAAATCGAATAACAAGCCTAATTTTAAAGCTAGAGTTACGAATTTTGGTATATATAACAATTACTATAGTAGTTATGATTCCTGAAAATTTTGTTGCGATCAGATAAAAATTGTCGAAGTTATTAAAGAAATACTTTTGTATGGGCTTTGCTTTGGCCGACAATCTGGTACATTGTGCCGTCTATGGTATATTTTGAATGGTGTACTATATCGATATACCAAACAAATCATTTGGTATATTTTTAGTATTTTTAGTATTTTCGGTATATTTTGAAAATGATACCGCAATATTTTGCCTTTATTAAAAATGGGTAGCGGGTATCTCACAGTCGAGCACACTCGACTGTAACTTTCTTACTTGTTTCTTTCTGGTTTTAAGAAAGTTTTAAGAACAAACATGCGGTAGCTGAAATTTCCGCATTTTTTGATTTACTTAAATTTCTTTATAAAAAGTAAATCTTATTAAAAATGAAAGTGATATTGAGTTTGTTCAGAAATTTATTCCAAACATGCCAGGAATGTGCTAAGAGCATAAACGGTTTTTTTCTGTTTAGAATACGGAATATTAAATATAAATCTCAAACGAGATTCCTTGGAGTTGCCTAGTTGCACACATGTTTCTAATGCTGCTGCTTGATCTCTGTGCACATTGTGTGTACTGTAATTATTTTATTTTGGCTTAAAGCAAATGTCAACATAAGTCCAACTGATGGGCTGTTAATGCCACAAGTTGCTGCCTAATCCTTGAGACAAGCGAAAGCCAAGCCAAGTCAGCGTTGCTCACCCCATCAAATACCATTTTTCACTTAATTTGGCACATTAATATTTAATTGTGTGTGTGTGTGTGTGCGTGTGAATGTGTGTGTGTGTGTGTAGGAAGCCAATTCTGAGCACGTTTCGCGAGCATCCTTTGCCAGCTGCCAACAGCTGCTGGCAGACTTTGAAGATGCCTGCTCGACCAGCTCTATATGGTCTACACCTGATACAGAGCCCCTACTTCATCCTCCCTACCTCTCTTGCCCACTAACCTTATATCAGCTCCTCCCCTCCCCCTTGAATTGGCTTTCACTATCAACTGACATTGACAAGTTGGACGAGTGTGTCGCGAGCATCGTATCCTTTTTCCGCTTTTGTTTCGCTTCACACAAATTGCACGTGTACGTGGCTATGCATAACCACAAAATGTTGAGTCATGCTCCCCACCAACCACCCACCTCATCACCACATGCGCCGTTTCCATTCAGTTTTTTGGCCACTTTTGTAGGACCACACAAAAAAAAAAAAAAAAAAAAAAAAACGCTGTCACCAATGTCAGAGGCATTTGCTCCACGCTGAGCAGAAAACCAGCAGCAGCAACAGCAGGACAGGATTCTGGTGGTTGCTTTCCAGTTTCCAGTTGACTTTTGCTCGTTTTGCGGATCGATACCAAAGAGCCAGACCACACACAGAGCGAGAGGGAGAGAGCAACACACTGAGAGCGAGAGAGAGTGGGGAACATATTCGCGTGTTTTCTCTCTCGCTTTTTCGGTTGTTTCTGCAAAACACAACGAAATGTGCACATGTGATGTCCTCACACCAGGACAGCAAAAGGACGCTATCGTCGCCTTCGCCTCGTATCGTCTCGCCTCGCCTCGAAGAGTTTTCTTCTTGTTGCTTGGCGTTCTTTTGCCAGCCTATTTAATAATTGTGCATTCAGTAAACGTGGCCTGGGATATTAGAGAGAATCTGACGCCCTCCTTAACAGTAACAGCAATCAACGTTAAATCTCTATAATTTTCGTTGAATTAATTTATTTAATTTTGGCTGTCATGCATAAATGCTGCTCATTATACTGACAAATGGGGGCATTGCAACCCACGGAATCCTACGAATTACACTTAAATTCCATCTACTTTTAAGCATACATTTAAATAATATTTTTGTGCTGAACTCATAAAATGTATATCATGGAGAACGTTGAAAAATACTACAATTCAAATTGGTAAAAGTTCTCAAAATATATTTACCAAAATTTAGACCACTCAAAGTTACAATTTGACCTCAAAAGAGATACACAACTGAGAAAATTGTGAATATTTTTCGGTTACAAAAATAATTTATTTTATTTATTACAATTTTTATTGAAAATAGAAAATATTATTATGATAATAGCAAAAGACATTTTTGCATGTTAATTTTTTTTTTAATTACACAAAAAATAGTACAGATTAATTAATAAAATCAATGTAAGGAACTTAATATTAGAATCTTTGAAGGAAAAATTACTTACAATAATCCTAAGTATATTTATTTATTGGCACTTTCTTATTTCATAAAATTCTTGCTGTAATGACCTTGCCATTTTATTACTTAGAAATAACATAATATCAAATAGAGCAGAACAAGAAAAAGTTTTAAATCAAATTGGACATTTGTCGTCATATACTTAAGAGTTTTCACCATAATTGTGTGCAAGTAACTGTCGTAAAAACGTCTTTGCGAATTTGGAGCGAAACGCAGCGAGAGTTGAGTGCGGAATATTGGCATGTTGGCCTCAATTCTCGATTCGTCCTGCGGAGCCTTCACCTGTATATGCGAGGACGTCAGGGCCAACGTTGTTGGCTTTGCCATTTGCGCGCTTTCAAGGACATTTACACTATTTGCAATTGCTCTCTTTAACTATGTGTGAGCTTTCCGTCTGTGTGTGTGTGTGTGTAACTCTGCGCCCTTGCATTTTGTTGTTGGCTGCGTAATTCTAAAATTATGCTAAAAGAAAAAGCTAAAACAAACAGAAATGAAAACAAAACGTACACTCAAATTGCTCGGCAAATAATCAGGACGAATAAATGAATGCTTTCAGCGTTGCTAAGAATTTCAAATTCTCTTTGTGCAAAAATAAAAAATAAAACAAAAATAAGAAGAAAACTTGTTATTTATAACATTTGTTATGCATGTGTGGAAATTCTAGAAAAGTTTTGATTATATCTAACAGTGAAATTACCCATTTTTATTAATGTTGTTGTTGTTGTTGGGTCATTGCAAAGTGAAACTCACACAAATATTTGCATTTCAATCGATTTAAAATTGAGTCGGATTGCTTGCCAATATCAAATTTCCAATCAGATGCGTGTTTGCGGAATGGGTGGGAATAGCACACGTCGAATGGCAATTTCATTGTGCAAATAACAAAGAAACCCAAAGAAATTCATATTCTATATATGAATTGCCATCTCTCTTTTTAATATCCAAAGCGCATTCAAATAAACGAATTTGTTGGAAACCATATTAGTATCTTTTTGTAGCAAGCTACAAAAATGATTCATTTGTAATATAATGTTTCAAACCCAATATGTCTAAAAATGAATTGTTATATACAATATATCAAAATACAATTTGATAACTGAAGTAAAAAAATAAACTATATGTGTAAGGCAATTAAAAAAAATAGGAAAACTACAGTCGATTTTGACATATCCGCTACCTATTTCTAATAAAAGCAATACATTGACGTTTGACGTTAAGTAATACCAAAATATTTCAAAGGCTATATATGGTATATAGATATACTATTATATTTTAAATATACCATATTGGCATCGAAAGCATCTTAAACTGACTGCAGCATCCGTCTTTGACATACAAAATGATTTCTTAAATTTTGTATGCGTAAAAACCCGAAAAAACATAATTTACCTTTTAAAAAATCAATCTTTGGTTACTACAATCAGTATCTTTTGCGTGTCGTTATTGACA
Source organism: Drosophila pallidifrons (assembly GCA_023558445.1). Classification (NCBI taxonomy): domain Eukaryota; kingdom Metazoa; phylum Arthropoda; class Insecta; order Diptera; family Drosophilidae; genus Drosophila; species Drosophila pallidifrons. The sequence goes on from CM042348.1 coordinate 7,377,620, forward strand.
ATGAATTTTTAATTAATATAACCAAATTTACAAACACTTGCGGAACAATCTCATATACAAAATCACATGTCAAATTATGTCTAAGCTTTGCAATAAAGTGAGACAACTAATTGCTACTCTGTAGAACGCATGCCCAATGTCCATATTAAAACGCAATTAAGCTGCGGCAAATCGTGCTAATTAGTTGGACAGAGGCATGCGAAAGTGTATCTGTTGGCAACAGACAGTCCGCATTTAAATCCGTCAAGGACTTCAAGGTTTTCACGAACTTTTCGTAGCCTACATTTGGGCGCAGTTCTTTATGTAAGCTTGTCTTTGCTTAGACAGCTACCTGCGGCAGCTGTGTATACGCCAACACACGGGGCACAACACACAATCAAATCAAAGCGATGGCCTCAAAATAAATATATAAATAAATAAATAGAGCAAAGGCAAGGCTGAGGGAATTTATTGTCGCGTCGGCGGGGGCCCCCAAAAGAAAAGACAGTTGGCTTGCAAATAAAAATAAAATGCTGTGCTGAATTGAAACGTTGCCAAATCAAACGCAAAGACCACCAACAACTTGAGGCTATTTAAATTTAAGGACGATATTAAAATTTTATGCCATGCAGAGCAGCAGAACATTGGACACTCGGACAGCCATTGGACACCACTCACTTCTCATGTCCGTCGCTATCGCTCCGTTGGCGGCGTGGGTGCTAACGACAAGTCGACTGCGGATCCGGCATTTGGCATTTCTGGCAAATTAACGCGGTGACAACGACCACCTACAATTCAGTCCGGCAATGCGGGCAACCAATTTCCATTTCATTTCTTTTTTCTTTTTTGGTATACGTCAAGTGGAGTCCAACGAAAAACGAAAAAAAAATGTTGGCACAATTTCGTTTTTATTTCATTTCGGTGCCGACTCCGCCTTCGCTTAATTGCCAATGCAGCATAAGCCTGAACCAAAAGTGTGCAATATAAATAATAAATGCGAATTCGTTCAACATTTCATTTCTGCTTTTGTTTTTGTTTTTGTTTCTGTTTCTGTTTCGACTTCGGCTGCTTCGTTTAATTCAATTAAAACTGGCTTCGTTTGCTTCTTATTAACTTATGTATTTAAGTCGAACTTTTTTTGGCATCAAATAAAATGTTGCTCGGACTTTTCGTAATTCGCTTTGTGTATTGGTGCCATAATTATCAATTCATAAAAGTGAAATGAGTGTAGGACACTGAAAGGTCAGACATTTCGCATTGACCCTTGAACGACCAAGTTCGATTTCCGTTGGGATTCGAGAATGAAATAACTAATGAAAGGTCGTGCCTCTATTTCGCATACTGGAATGAGTTTAATCATATGCTCGCATTTATTATTTAAATTTATAGACGTCGTTCTTCGTCTTATTTGAATACTGAATTTCTAGTGCAAATTTTTAAACATCTATATGTAAACCCAATATTAACAACTTTTAAGGAAATAATCAATTAAAACAGTATCGGATAAAGATGCAGATGAGTTAGATCTTCGTTAAAATGACAACAGTGAGTTGCAATTTAAGTAAGGTCTTATATCTTTAATAAAATACTACCAAAAGTTAACTAGAATTTATATTTAAATACCTATAGTTAATTTGAATTATTTTTATACTTAATTGCTGCGTCTCCATTAGGCCTTAAAAATAAAATATTCTAGTAGTGCAGTATTTAAAATATGCCATCAATCGATTTCAATACAGTAACCATAAATTCCTTTCCTCATTTATGCAGTTTCAGCAACATTTCAATGAACCATATGGCAGTTAATCAGAGGGAGGCAAAGCCACAAAACGAACGTTCGATCAATTTTCTGACTTTTTCAATTCAATTCTATAAACACAATGTTGAGCATGTTATTGACCTAGCCGTTAGCCTACTTTTGATTGGAGAGCAATTTTACAGCACTAGCAAGTCAATTATGCCGCAACAAGAAACAGCTTTTGGCAGCTGCTGTTTATAGGCAATTCTACATTTTTGGCAATACCCAGATTAGGTTTGCATAACATAAAGCTGAGCCTTCAGAGCATCGTCGTATATAGTGGGATAAAAGAAATTAGGCGGAGGCCAGCATATGGACGAGGTTGGTGAAAACATATGCTAACATATCCCGTGTTGCGAAATAAAGATAAATGAATTGAGCGGCAGCGAGCACAAAGGGCAAAGTGCACGGAAGTAGTGAAGAGTACAGGAAACAGGAAAAACAGGCAAAAGTTACGCTTTTCATAAAGTTGGCCAGCCCCTGGAACAGACTAAAGCGTATCAAGACATAAATATTAACGCACGGCGGAAGTGACAGCCAAAGTAATGCCAACAAATGATGTGAAAGTACAGAAAAAAAGAGGAGAACAAGTGGGCGATAAAGTCTATGTGTGCATGTGTGTGGTTGTATTTGTAAGTGTGTTGGTGTTGAGACAATGCACGCACACACATAAAAACTGGCTGCCAAAATGCTACAAAGTAGCAAATTACGCCGTATCGTAAAAGTGCTGCAGCTACGTGTTTTGTTTGCCTTTTGCCTTTCTGCTCTACTTTAACTTCAACTTCTGGCTTTGACTCTGACTCTGACGGTGACAAGCGCGAGGAAAGGCGACATTTTATTTATGTTTCCATGCTGAAATATAGTACTAGATGTTTTTGGCAAAAGTAAAGTGCATGAAACTGACGCGGAAACAGGTCACGAAAATGGGAAAACAAAACTTTTGAGTCCCGCATTCGAGAAATTCTATTTTTCAAATGCAGCGGATAATAAAATGTAATCCCAAAACTATTATTTGTTGTGAATATTGTTTATTTAAATTGCACTCTTTAAAAAGTGTGATAGATAAAAAATCTATTCTATTTCTATTACACAGAATTGATATCGTTTGTATGTAATAGTTAAAGAGATTGTGATTGATTAAAATTAAGCGATTTTCATTTTTAAACAGATTCAATTCAAAATTATCATTACTTAAGCATACTTTATATTAACTTAACAAAAATATGTATATAAAATCCCAATTTTTAAACAGATTTTATTATAAAATAATGTATTAAAAACTATATATTAAATTACAGCCCTTTAAAAAATATATATAATATATACAGTATGAATATCTTAAATATTTACGGGTTGAAATGAAGTACAACCAACAGGAATATAATGAAACAAATTCTTGAAAGCAGTAGTACAATAAGTTCCTAAAATCTTAAAGTCGTTAAGAGTAACACGCTTTAAAAATTAATTGAGATTTTCAATTTGCTATCTGAATAAGTATTTATATGTACAGTATTTGCATATGTAATCGCATCATACAGAAGTTACTACACGTCCGCATGTGTTTTATGTGTACTCAGCTAATTTTTCACATCTATTTTGCCGAGATTAGAATAATAGACATACACTCTGTACCAAAAAAAAACAAAAGAAAAACAGACACACACACAAAGCGTTGCGTTCAAGCGAAAACTGCCAGTCATTGTTATAGAAAGGTTTCAGTAAATAATCCAACTCAACTCAACCCACCCAACGAAGCTTCCAACTCATCTATGTTATGTGCCGAGAGGCAGCCAAACGGAATACTTAAAAATTAACATAAAACTCGCACGCTCTATAAAATGCCAAATTGCGTTTGATAAGCGCGCACTCACTAAAATTTTGAAATTATTATTCAGATGATGGAGGAAGAGAAAGAAGCAGGAGGATTGAGAGGAGCGAGGTTAGGGCTTTGGGTCTGCTGGGGTTCTATTTGCATAGCGTTAATGGCTGCTGACTGCCTCTAAAAGCCAGCAGTTGCTGCTCATGTGTTGTAGCTGTCAGCTGGTGGTTGATGGCTGGGGGACGGCATAAAAAGGTCATCCCGAGTGTAAAACTCACAGCCTGAAGCTGAAGCTGAAGCGTAAACGTTGGCCATTTTATTATTGGCCAGCTGTTTGTGTCTTTCCAACACAAAAACGGAATAGCTAACACATTAAATGTGCGCAGCAGTTGATGGACGTTACTTGAATCGAATCAAGTTCTGTACAACATTTAAACGTTTTAAAGATGTCAGGCACACTCTGCGTATACGCGATTTTTGCCAACGCCTTTTCTGCCTCGCTTTGTTTTTCGACATAATGCAATTCTGTGGCCACAACTGCGCATCGTCTTTTGGCGTTGCAAATGTGTTTACGCTCCGAATGAAATACACGCCTAACTCAATTCCCATTCTAAATGCCGTCGGCATCGTCGGAAGGACCAAAGTCATCGTCAGGCTTCTGTTCTGCTCTGTTCTTTGCTGTTCTGAGTGTGGGTGCTGTCCGTGCTCTGGCTGCCATCATCATCGCCGTCGTCGTTGGCAATTTAATTTGCTGTTCCGCGCCCGTCACTAACGTGCGCAATTAATTCCGTCAACAACAGGCAACCAAAGGAGCAGGACAACACCTTCCGGCCATGTTGTCGCCTTCAGTCGCCTCGTTTTTGTTTTTCACTTTCTCCATGCGCAATTTGCAATTTTATGTTTACACCAAATATACATCGCAATTCCCTGTGTGTGTAGCAACTCTTTTTCTAATTCTTTGGTCCCTTCTCTTTGGATGCCTCGCGTTTAATCTAATTGTTATGTTTTCGATATTTTTTGGTGACCTTTTCAGTTGTGGTTCGCATAACTTTTAATGGCATCGCCTTCAGTATCCTGTATCCTTTTTTGCCTTTTAGATGGTAATCAAGTTTAAGCTTAAATTGAAAAGCGAAACACGACACTTTTCAAAGGAGTTTGCCACACTCAAGCAGCATTCTAAAAGTAAATTGAACTTGATTATTGCCAGTCGAAAGTAGGTTTTTACGATGCTTGCAACGCAGTTGAATCGTGTTGTCATCTAAAAAGTTCCACCAAAAGAAAACTCTATCAAACAAATTCAGTTTTCTGCAAATGCTTTTACCTATAATGCAAACCGATGTGTTGAAGTTTAGCTGAATCAAGTTGAGTATGTTATTAAATTATACCAAATTAAAATACTCAAAAAATAGTAAAATATACCGAAAGTTAGTTTTGGTAAATCAATTAACTATTAAATTCATAGTGTACAAAATATACCATACATATGTCACATACCATCTGAAATAACTTCTACAATTGTTATCAAATCACAACCAAATTTTTCTGTCTGCTACATAAATTTCCTGTCTTCTACCCTACAGTAGCTATAATTATTAGGGCGGGTCAATTTGTTCCTGTCCAAAAAACCCTGAAAATCGTCCCCCATAATCGAAATCTACGAAGAATTCTAAGAAAATTTCACCATGAAACCATGTGTCTAAAATGAATTCCTAGTCCGCGCCGTGAAGCTTAAAGATTGCACTATGAGGTACATAAGGTATTTCGAGGTATTTAAGGCATTTTAATGTATTAAAAAAAAAAAATACGCATTTTCCAATTATGTTGGAGTCAATTCTGACTTATTTTTTTACAACAAATTTTATAATTTTTTTTTTAAATTTATTTAACTTATAATTTTTTTTTTAATTCAACAAAATGAGCCAAACTAGCCATGTACTGAGCCTCATATAAGAAAGTAGGAGCAATGCGTCTGTAACTTTTAACGAAGTAAGGTATCGGTCTGAAAATTGAAATATATATTCAAAGGCATTTTAAGCAACTAAATAAAATTAGGCGTGGCATGATAAAAGGCGGAATTTAATTTTATTTTTTATTTTAAAGTTTATTTGCTTTCCAACTCGTAATTTTTGCATTTTGTTGACTTGGAATATAACGGCATCTTATTAGAATCTCAAGTCTTTCTTTGACTCGATTTGAGGAACTTTGGAACGACTTTCTAAAGTCAATGACATAACAGCATCTCGATTCTGTGGCATAACTCGTCGTGAGACATGTGTTAACAACTGCACACATCGTTCGGTGCCCTGAATGTGCGATGGAATTGCTGGATCTGGCAGTGGTATTTCAGCAGAATTTATGTATTCCAGCAAGTGATCGTGTGGGATGTTTGCAGTAAATGGAGGTTCAAATAAGATGTCGTCATTATCCAAGTCAACTAAATGCATATAATCGGTGCAATCGAAATTAATGCGATTCTTTTTATAAGATCTAAGTTTAGTTGGGTAATATAATTTCTCACGATAATACATAATTTTATTAATTGCTCTTTCGCGAACTGTTTTTCTTTCATCGAAAAGCATTGTTAACAAAATATTTTCTGTATGGGCGAAGAATGCATTGTTTTGGATTGCTTTGTTTACAATTTCTCTTAGATTTTGTGGTAAAAATTGCGTTGATACAAAAGCTTTTTAATGTAATAATATATTTCTTTGCAAGCAAATAAACTTTATAATAAAAAATAAAATTAAATTCCGCTTTTTATCATGCCACGCCTACTTTTATTTAGTTGCTTATAATGCCTTTGAATATATATTTCAATTTTCAGACCGATACCTTACTTCGTTAAAAAGTTACAGACGCATTGCTCCTACTTTCTTATATGAGGCTCAGTACATGGCTAGTTTGGCTCATTTTGTTGAATTAAAAAAAAAATTATAAGTTAAATAAATTTAAAAAAAAAATTATAAAATTTGTTGTAAAAAAATAAGTCAGAATTGACTCCAACATAATTGGAAAATGCGTATTTTTTTTTTTTTAATACATTAAAATGCCTTAAATACCTCGAAATACCTTATGTACCTCATAGTGCAATCTTAAAGCTTCACGGCGCGGACTAGGAATTCATTTTAGACACATGGTTTCATGGTGAAATTTTCTTAGAATTCTTCGTAGATTCCGATTATGGGGGACGATTTTTGCGAAAAAAAATTGACCCGCCCTAATAATTATGCATTAAGAATCGTATTATTATTGTCACATATTTGTTTATCTACTGAATCGGTATGCTTACAAATCTCATCTTTTTAGAATTAAACAGATTGGCAAAGAGTTCCTAATTGCTTTGGGCTAATATGTGCATGCCAAGCACAAGTTTATGCATATATGTATGCCCAACAAATAAATCTGTCTGTTTTTCTATTATATTATTTAAATCTGAGTATTTAATTTTTGGTCTAAGCGAACTTGCAAGCTTTGCCGAATCCCCTGAGGCTCGTTACCTGTGCTTATGCCGGCCACACAAACTACAAACAACCTCTTGAATTATTAGGGGCAAACTTGTTGTCGTTTTGGGGCTGTTCTGACTTCTGACTTGACTTGACTTGGCTTGACTGGACTGGACTTGAGTGCAGTTGGCAGGCAATCAGGAAACTGCAAACCTTTGTCGATTTACTTGCTGCTAGAATATGTATTTTCAAGAAACTTATTAAACTTTCATGCTGGCAAAAATGCTTAAGGGCAGCTCCGCGTCCCGTGCGTCACAACAAGATTCTGCATGACCTTTCACCTTGTCTAAAAATAGCTGTCACAGCCCGAAAAAAGACATGGTAACTCCTTGACTATATGGCACTATCTATATACGGTCATGTCTGAGCCACCAAACATTTTATGGCCAATACAATTTCCGCCTCGAGTCACTTCCTGCTGGCTTTTGGCTTATGACAGACGTGGGTGCCATTTGTGTTGCCCGAACGAGCGAACAACAACAACGTTTCCTTTTTGGCAGCACTCCCAGCACTTTATGCCTGCCTGGGGAGTGGCTAAAGATGTTGACTCATAAACAAGATGACAAGATGTTCACATCATATCATCAAAAAAATAAAATGTTTCCCAATTAAATCGTTAAAGTCAACACTTGATGGCGATACAAACATAAAGTTAAACATATTGTAATTGAATGAATAATTATGATTGTTATTTAAAGTGCAATGCGCGTTTCTAATCAAGAACTTTTTCATTGCCCTTGGCATGCGAATACGATGGCAAAGGCAAAAGCATTTCTTAATTAAATACCTCGTTGCATCAAAGTCAAATCAATTGAAAGGCGCTATTCCAGCAGTTGTGCATCCTTCATTAAGCTGCTTGCCGCTCACGCAGGTGCATGCCACGTCTCTTGATTATTCCCAGTCATGACAGAGGCCTTAGTACGATGGCTGAGCGAATGACGAACTGACTAACGAACTGAGTGACTGGCTGACTGGCGATGCTTGGCTCTGGGTCTGTTAATTGAAAATTGCAAACCAACAGCAGCTGCTTTAGCATCTGCTGCCAACTGTTTGCTTTGTAATTGAGTAATGAAATATGCGCCAACACAACACAACATAACACACAAACAATCTCACTATACTACGCTCTCCTATTCCAGCCACTTGCATACCAATTAAGATAATATAGTAACTCGCAAAGGTCAAGGAGGCTGCTGCTGTTGTGCGCTCGTCATATGATCTCTGACTTTGTCCTGGCAACAAACAAGCATGAAAGCGCTGTCCAAGGGTATCAAAATCGCTCTAAAATAAATTACTAAACTCTACACCCAGCAATCATTGTTTCATTTGAAATGCTTGGTCTTTGAATATGAGCTCGAATTTGATATAATTTTAAGTGATTGTTGACAATTGATTATTAAATTGTTCAAATAACATTTTAACGCAGCAACAAAGTTGAACATATTGTGGTATAAATGGGAAATAATTCAAAATAAATAAATAGAATAAAAGTTGTTTTGTTTGCCATTGATATGCGTTATAAAGTAAAGTTTTGTGTTGTTGATTCAACTGATTGGATGCGCTCGTTGTGTCTAATCCTATTTATTTTCACTTTCCACTCGACAGTCTAATCCAATCATCATTATCACATCACAGCGATGTCAGTGGCATATGTTTTGTAGAGTGCTTAAGTCAATATGACTCAAAATGCCAACGAAACCAAAAACAACAATAGCTGTAAGAAAATCCCCCCTTGAAAATTGTGTGTATAAAGTTGTATGTCAGCTGCATACATTGCGTATACTTAATTAGCCTTACAAAGAACACCATCATTATATTGCAAATACCGCGTCCTTCGTTAGCTCGAAAGCATGTGAGAGTGGGTCGAGGGAGGGGTGAGGGAGTGAGTTAATTAAATAAAATTTTCTAGTGTTTGTTGCGTCAGTGTGTGCGTGTGTGTGTGTGTGTGTGTGTGCGGCATCATTTGGCATAAATTGTACAAGTCCTTGGGATTTTTGTACTATTTTTTGCACTATGTACTTGTCGGATCCTTGAGTCAACATAGAATTTAATTTGCTTTACTTTGTTGTTGACGGTCGGTCGGGACGTTCGTTGCTTTGTTGCAGCCAGCGTTGCGCTCCGCCCCGCCCCGCCCTTCGTGTTTTGTTTCAATGCTTTATCACAGGAGGACGAGTAAGGACTCGGGGCATCAGACATCAGACATAGCGCATGCATTGGGGTCAAGGTCAACACGATTTACATTTCAATTTGCAGCTCTCGACACTCCACACTCGACTGCAATTTTATTCCATCTTTCCCCATTTGCACCTTTCGCTCGCTCTTTCTCTATCTCTCTTTCGCCCTTCGTTTTGGTTCTGTTATTCCTGTCAATTGATTGGGAAAACAGTAAATCCGATACAATGTGGGAATGTCCTTGCAGGCAAATTGATTCAATAAATTCCGATAAAAACAAAATTAAAACACTTTAAGGTCGCATTTATATTGCTGTAGAGAAACGCATTAATTTTGATTTATGCTTTGTTCCCAGCAAGATTTATGCGTTGTTCGGTTTTATATTTTGTGGACCCAACGTGAGACCCTTGTTGATGATATCCTTAGCGTTGCGTGTGAACTTTGAACTTTCACTAGTGTGCAGAAACAATCAAGTTCCGTTCACTCGCTTTCATGTTGAGCTGCCGTTTAACATCATTTCGCTTTTTGTAATCATATCTCTAGACTTAATTAAAAGGCATTCATTCAACAGCACGCCCCTTTTTGGAGTGAGAGAAAGGGTTAAGTCCGGTCCGGTTCGCTTTGGTCCGGTCATTAGGCCAGCCTTTGCTGGCCCCAATTGCCGCCTTCTCTAACGTAAAATGTCTAATTAATTTCTTAACATTTCCATCGCATACGATACAAATCTTCATTAATTCAAAAATGTGTTCTTTCTTTGCAGGTAAATACGATGGCAAAACTCGATACGTTCTGCAAAATGTTGAAGGTCAAAAATGTTAGAAATGTTAAAGACTCTGATAATCGTATGTAAATTTCAAATCGGTGCACATGAGCTGCATTTAAATTGTTTCATTTAATATTCATTTTTGTTTCGGTCAATGTATTTAGTTTTTATATTGAATTTTAAATTCCCTTCTTAAATTGTCTTGAGTTCAAATTTATTTTATTATTATTTTCGTATTTTAAATATTTTCTTTTAGCATTCCCAAATCAACTTCCATGGTAGATTCATTTGTCAGCGAAGCCACGTAAGTTTTGCATTTACATTTTTATTTCCCTTACTTCATTTAAATAAATTAAATTTATTTCACATTTTGCACATACTTTTGCATATTTTATAATTTAATTGCAACCAGCTTAATTGCATATAAATGTAAATAGTTATTTTAACTCAAGCAGTACTTGAACGAAGTTGGAACTTTCAACTTGTTGGCTTCGGCTCGTAAAATCAGCAATGCAATCAAATGTACATTAAACTGAACTATCAAGCAAAAGGTGGAAAAACTCTTGAGCTCATAAACCCAGCCACGCCCACGCCTCCGGGCAGGGCATTTAAGCCGCTAAATGGCAAAAAGCAGAGCAAAGCAGCAGGGGAAAAAAAGAATTCTCGGTGCTATAATTGTAGGAAAAGTCAAATAAAAACCTACAGCTTAGGGACCCGCGTCCCGATGGCTTTTTGAAACTTTAATTGCGCCAAAGTGCTTGTGAGTGTAACTGCCACGCCCACATCGCACTCACACACACAACCCATTTACACTCGCACACATGTCAGATGTAGCATGAAGAGTTGCGCAACGTAATCGCTTGCCTTGTGGCAACGCGACGAGACGCGACGCGGCGGCATATGCAACAAGATTTTTGTAATGACACTTCGGACGCTGGGTCGCCCTTTGGGCGTTTGTAATTTACGGCAGGACAGGACTCTGCCAAGGACTGCTGTAATTATATGCCAAGCAAGGACTCGCAGCGGGTCAGACAGACGCAAAGGCAGGCAAAAATGGCAATACAAGTGATTTCTGGGCAAGACACCCTCATCGCCCCCACGTGTTGAGCATTATATTGCCATTGGCATTTGGCATTGGCATTGCCATCTTTTCTTCCTTTTTGTTTCGTATTTTGTTTTTTGTTTTCGGAGGACCAGCAAGGAAGTGTTGGGGTTTCGCAAATTCATCGGCTATTCATTTCAAGATAATTCATCTCAATCAGCTTAAATATTATGCTAAATATTTCATTTGCCACTTTTTTTTTCGATTTTTTTTTGTTGGGTTTGCCCTTTGTCCTGACTTCCTTAATTAATGCGCATAAAATCCCCGACATTTTGCACCTTTTTTGTTTTTTTGTTGGTCTCTTCTTTTATTACGAGCACGCAAACACATCCTTTCCGGCTCGTGCTGTTTGGTCCTTGTGACGACCTGTGTTTGATTGAGTGCGGCTGCCATGGCAACAGTGCTGATTGTTTATCATGCAAAGATTTGTCATCGTCACATACACTGCTTTAAAGGCTCACATAAACTTGTCGTAATATTCGCAGTTCATAGATAACTATCATAGACTGAGATACAATTTATCCTTTAACAAGAGAATACTTATGTATATTCGAGGTATTTTATGTATACCAAATGAACAAATGACCAAATGATGAAGTGTAACAGTAAAGTATTTATGAATTTGCAGTCTTTACTTTGTTTCTCTTAAAAACATATGAAGAAAGTATTTACAAATTGTAAATCTCAACTTTGAATTAATCTACTGAATATTTCAATATATTACAAATTAAGTGTACTTCACTTATGTTTTTACACTTAGTTAATCTTTTCCTTGACTTTAAGGTTTAAATATTTGTTTCTGTTTAAAATGCAACATACGATAAAGGTTTTTACAAATTGTAAATATTTACTTTAAATGAATATAGTGAATACACACATGTTTACACATTGTAAATCTTCACCTACTTTACTTTTATTAAAAAAAAATCAGTATGCCAGACAAGGACTTACAAATTTTGTCTGAAATGTTAGTTACTTTGAAATGTAATTTAAATAGATAGAAATATAATAAGTATTTTAAACTAACACTTCTATATTTATCACAAAGCAAACAAGCGATTTAGAAATTAAACTAAATACTCTGCTCTTTATTCCGTCTCAACTAAATAGCTCATTGAATTGAATCACATCACATCTTATTCATGATTTATTCTTCGTTGCAATAGTATTCAATCTGAACGGCCAAAAGCCCAATAATATTCGGTGTTATTTATGCGAAGGCAGACAATCAACTTGCTTGCTCCATCAGTCTGACATATTACACAAGATATTAGAGCAACACACGCACAACAAATCACAATGGGTATCAACTGTTGTTAATGCGATTTATGTTTGAGATCTGCCTAGTCCGTGGCACATCATTACAGAGCAGAGTAAACCGCAGAGAGTTGTAGAGAGGAAGGCGGGTATGGGATCAAAATAAAATTAAGTATACGACAGAGGAAACAAGCGAAAGAGAGCGAGAGGCGGCCTATGATGTCTGTTTATGTATAGGGAATTTATGCACTCGTTTGTTGTGTGTGCTGCTCCGGTAAATGTTAGAAGTTTTAAGCCACAATAACAGCGCACACAGGCGCACATTAGTTACAAAACGAGGACCTTTCAGGCACAAAGGACTCGGCTGTCGCCTGTCATTGGCACGCAACATTTGCAGTTGGCTTTTGATATTTTTAGACATTTGTGCAAATTTCAGTTGTCCGTGTATGTGTGTGAGTGAGTGAGTGTTGTTCATGCCAAAACATCCTTTTCATAATTATATTTTGCGCTCCCCCAGACCCATTGTCGTTGTCCTGGCAAAGGATATTGTTACGTACACCCGGCTCGACTCAACTCAGCTAATGTGCCTTCTCAACCACAGTCGTCGCCTACGTCTGACGTAAAGCAATCACATTAAGTGGATTGTGAGGCAAAAACGGCGGCACCTAAAAAGTGGCTGCACAAAAAGTGAGAGATGTGTGTGTGTTTGTGTGTGTGGGAGTCGCTGTGTTGTGCCCACTTCAATTATTGCCAGGTGGCTGCTGTGTGGAGTGTGTGGGTGTCGTTAACAGTTATGCTGTGGATTTAGATACATAAAAAGCTTAGCATTTGCTGAATGATTAAGACCACCTTGGGCTACAACTAACTGACTTGTGTGCGACTTTGTGACACGACTAAGATCTTTTAAACTAGGCTAACTGCCTTATGGACCTGTCGCTGCTTAATGGTTATAAAGATGACGGGATTAGTGGGTCGCCATTAAGTTGTGTAGTCGTGTCAGCAAATGTGTGGATAAATAGCAGATTCGAATTTTATACAGACAAACTTGCGTCACTTGAGGCAGTCTTCATTATTCGAATTTTATTCGACTTCTCTACAGCAGCAAACTTCTTCTTTATTCATCTTTAAGTGTTAGCAAAAATCTTCTGCAATTCGGGGGCATAATTCGCAGTGACCCTTGACATACGGATCATGCGAGTATAATTGGCTGGCAGCTTTACCAAGAAACTCCCTTTCAAGTAGTCATAAATTTGTGAGAGGAGAGAAAGCAGTTTCCATGCGATAAATAATGGCAGCGAGCATATTTTATTGCATACTTTTAGGCAAAGGCACATAAAAGTGAAAATAATTGAAAATAAGTAAGTCGGAACGCACGACCATAAAAAAGTGGCATCAAGTGCCTGCGAAAATATTAAAAACGAGACAGGAGGAGACAACAATAACAAGACTTAAATAAAACATAATGAATGAATATAGAAATCATCAAACCCTGAACGGAAAGTCGAAGTCAAATGTCCTGCTACGTGTATGACCAGCAAAAAAAGGGCAGAGAAAAGGGCATAATTCTTGTTTATTTCGTTTATTAATAGCTTCACAGGGTCATAATAGATATACATACATTTGTCGACTGGCACGTCGTCCCTTTTGGCAAACGCGCCTGTGGCTATCGCCCTGTTTACTTTGGGCCCACAAAATGCAAGGGGAGGTGAAAGATCTTTCTCTCTCTCTCTTTGGATCCTTCGTTCCTGTCTGTCTTTTCAGCAGCTGTTTACCTGCTTGCTGGTAATTTGTCAAATGTGGATTTTTCCATTCTTTTTTCATTTCCTCGGCTGGCTGTTGCGCCTTTGTGTAAGCGCGTACAACTTGCGAGGGCTGCTCAAAACTAAGCCCATCTATCACATGTCTTATAGATGGGTTATTTATAGAGTGATATGATAATATTTACTTAACATTGAAAGTGGCTTTAAGCTGTCTTTAAAGGATGTGCCAAATCACAAGTCTTGCTCAAAATATCTTCGGAAATTCTAAACCCATCCATCACTTTTTTTTTATATACGATATGGATCATATTAAGCAACACTCGAAAGTAGCTTTGAGCTGTCTTTAAAGGCTATGCAAAATCACAAGTCTCGTTCGAAATATATTCGGGAATTCATTTCGCAAATTATTCCAGGGTTCTGCATAGCTAATGGAGTCCATGTCAATGGCATTGCTTACTTTTGTTGCCTGACTCGTGAGTCCTTGCAAAAGGCGTCCCCTGCTGAGATCTGAGCTGTGCTGTTCTGTGCCAGCGTCACCTGCTTGCCTGTGGGATGCGTGTTATTTTTCTGCTTTATTTACGCATTTATCGTTATTTTTCTGCGTAAACGTAATAAATTTCCTTTAACGTTATCTCAAATATGTTGACTTCGGATGGTCGGGGGTCCGTCTGTTTGTTTGTTTTCCGTTGCCTTTGCTGCTCGCGTGTGTGTGTGGATACATTTTAGAGGCTTAGTGTGTGGCAGCAGCAGCTTGTGTTGGTTGGGTTTGCTGCTCTTTAGCTTTGGGGCGCTTTACCTTAAAATTACGTGTCTTGCCTGCCTCAACCAACCAGACAGCCAGACACTGAACCAACCAAGCAGCTAAATCTCAGTTCAGCAATGCAATCCAATTAAAGCAGCAGCTCACGCATGCCACTCGACGCAGACTCAATTAAAAAAGTACGCTTGCAACTCCCACTTCCATTTGCGTTCTCTTTATCCCACTTGCAACGTGAAGCCATAAAATTGCGATAAGCAATCAGGCAGATCGCCTGCACAAAAAAAATACCCATCTAAAATGCAATGCAATTTGCGCATCGCTGCATACGCGGCACAGTGGGGACAAACAACGTCGAAGGGGGAGCAAGAGAGAGAGAAAATTACGTTATCCTGCAGAGTCATCTCCAACCATATGGTTGCAATGTAGTGCGCTTGACTTTGTCATGACTTTTACCATCAGCATAAAAATAAAGATTCTTATTTGTTTTAAATGGTAAATCAATCAGGCAACCTCATTCCTCTCTCTCTCTCTTTATTCGTCTCTCTTTAACAATTATATCTGCTATTCAATTCGATGCTATATAGTATGTGTTCCCCATTATCTTTATCGTTAGCATCTCTATTCAATGGGTATTCAGTTATTCATGTCATTGGAAATGAGTCCATTGGTAGACGGAGAGACATTGATGCACTACTGCAGCTCAACATTTCTTTTGTCGAGCAAGAAGGCCATAATTAATTTTTCATTGTTTACCCACAGATTAAGGACACTTTAATAATGCAACAGAACTTTGTAGGGTTTGCATAAATAACAAGGCCAATACAATTAGAACAATGCACACTTTCATCTCCAAACTCAAAGAATGCAATACTATATACTGTACTATATATTTTATATCTGCATAGAATGCCTTGAATTAATAATTTCGAAAAAAAAAGGAAAGTTTCCACCGGCTACCCACTACCTATTGTGAATAAAAGGACAACATATTCATACCACGAACTATATTTGGTATGTTGGTATATCACACATAAAATATACCATAGGATGTAAAATATACCAAATTGTTTGCTAAACTGAATAGAACCCATAGTAAGTAGGAGTTTTGCAACCAAATTTTCAGGAATTATAAAAATTATAGTTATTATTGTATGTACCAAAAGTCACTCTAGCTTCAAAATTGCGAGTGTTATTCGATAGTCAGAGTCGGAAGTGGGCGTGGCAAACATTTTAAACAAACATGATACATATGTATGTATGTGTAAACATAACAAGTGGTTTAAAAGAAATGTTATCACTATTTCTTTTAATTTCTGAGATCTAAGTGTTCAGACAGACAGACAGAAAGACATGGCCATATTGCCTATTAATGCTAATTATACCCGCTACCCATAGGGTAGAAGGGTATTATAACTTTGTGCCGGCAGGAAATGTATGTAACAGGTAGAAGGAGGCATCTCCGACCCTATAAAGTATATATATTCTTGATCAGCATCAATAGCCGAGACGATCTAGCCATGTCCGTCTGTCCGTCTGTGTGTCTGTCCGTCTGTCCGTCTGTCCGTATGAACACCTAGATCTCAGAGACTATAAGAGATAGAGCTATAATTTTTTTCGACAGCATTTGTTATGTTTGCACGCAGATCAAGTTTGTTTCAAATTTTTGCCACGCCCACTTCCGCCCCTGCAAATCAAAAAAATCGAATAACAAGCGTAATTTGAAAGCTAGAGTTACGAATTTTGGTATATACAGTAATAACTATAGTATTTATGATCCCTGAAAATTTGGTTGCGATCAAATAGAAATTGTTGAAGTTATTAAAGAAATACTTTTGTATGGGCAAAAACGCCTACTTACTAGGGGTCTGAGTTGCTTTGGCTGACAATCTGGTATATTGTGCCGTCTATGGTATATTTTGAATGCGGTACTATATCGATATACCACATATACTATTTTGTATATTTTTAGTATTTTTGCAGTATATTTGGTATATTTTGAGAATAATACCGCAAAATATATTGCTTTTATTCAAAATGGGTAGCGGGTATCTCACAGTCGAGTTCACTCGACTGTAGCTTTCTTACTTGTTATAAATATATGTTTATAATTTAGAAGGTCGGAGTTGCCCCATTCTGCCTGTTACATACATTTCCTGGAGGCACAAAGTTATAATACCCTACTACCCTATGGGTAGCTGGTAAAAAAAGAAGACACTTGTCCCAAACTTCCCTGGTCAGAAAAAAGTCGCTGTCAGTTGCAACTTTTTCGCTCAAATTAGCTGCTCAAACTGTTACTAACTTTTATCAATATTTTCTACCAGACATTGGTATAGTATATTTTAAAGTATGTAGTATAATTTATGCGGTGTTTAATTGTGTTTTTTTGCAATTGTATGCCTTAATTTTGCAGCCACTCCGTAAATATTGGCTTTCCACCTTCTTCGCTTGCCATGGCTTAAAGTAAACTCATTTGGCATTATTGTCTAAACCCCATATTTGGTTTGACTTCAGTGTATGTGTGGATCTCAATTTTTACTCTTGTTTTCCGCAGAACGCCGGGCTAAACTTTTATAATTAAAACTTTTTACTGCAATGCGAGAGAAAAGCAAAAAAAAAAATGTATGTCGATATGAATTGTTCAACAGATTACGCGTAATATTTCCCCTGGCTTTAAAATATCTTTGGAACATGGAAATGAAAAGCCGAAACTCTTGTTTGCCCTCGGGAAATTTTGTCAGGTTGCCGTCGCAGCAAACAATGTGAAAAGTGAAAGTAACAATCGGGCAAGGGTACAATTTGACATTTTAGGAGTAGCAAATAGAAATCAAACATAATTTATGGCCAATTTGTAAGATATCTCTGATATTTTGCAAAAGGAATACAAAATGCGCAAAATATCATTATCGCAAAGCCTGCATAAAAATGTTAATGCCAATTTGTTGGCTGTCAGCCACTTTTATCTGTCTTTCCCCGGACACAGCTTTAAGTGCAGCATAGAGCTAGGGGATGTGCTTTAAGTATGCCACTTATCAGGCTCTGTCCAGAGCGAATGCGAGTGCTGGATAGACGGCGTCTAAGTCCTAGGCGACCCATAAATAAACACTGTTGCCGCCTTGACAGCCGAGCAAAATTGCGTAAAGACAACGCTTGCCAGCCGAAAAACGCATAAATCACATCAAAAATGGGAGGAAGACACAGCATTGGATGAGATGGAAAATGCTTATCATAGTTATAGGCTGCAAAAGCAAACTAATTAAGAGTAGAGCGTGCAACATTGCGTATACGTATTTAATAATTAATTTCACCGAAGGCCATTAGAGTGTAGTACAACAAACAAACAGTGAAAGTGGGAATGAAAATAGGTAATTGAATAAATAATGCAATGCAATGAAATCAGATTGCATCAATTTATGGCCACTTTTTGTCCAATTGAGTTTAGTCCTTGCCGCATTGACTTTACGTCTGGCTTGCGTTATGTGCAAGTCCTCGCCTCATCATAATGCAGCGCCTTCTTTAACCTTGCTCTGTCAATTCGCCAATAGAGCATAATAAAATGGAACGTCTGCTAGGCTGCAATCCAGCAAAATAGCAAAGTAGAGAGAAAAAAATAAATATCCTTGCTTGTCAATTTTATTTCAATTCCTTTTCCCTTCGAGCGGTCTAGCGTGTGCCGTCGTGTATCATCATTTCACATGCACAAAGCCAGGGGCGTGTGGGCGTGGTCTTGGTCTTGTGGGCACGTCAACGTTGTCGTAGTAGATTCTTTTTTCTTTGTGCTCACTGCCGCAGGCCAAACACTCAATATTTCAATATGCTTGGCCGGGCTTGCACTGCATGTGCACAGCACAGAGAATGCAATCACATCGATTGTGCTCGCATTGTTCTTCTCCATCCGATTGTTGTTGCCACCTCACTGGCGCTGGCTTTGATGATGTGTCCAGGCATCAGTCATCGGATTTGCAGTGAACTCAACTTAAGGCTAGTTAATCTCAAAATGTCCCGTCAATTTGCTCAACTTGTTGTGCATACAATAATATTATAGAAACTCCCGTGAGATGTCAATAAAACCAACTGGTTTTATGCTTTTCTTCTAAGGATTTAAATGCAATTGCCCTACATGATTAAAGCTACGAAATACAAACCTACCTTTATTGGTATTGATGGTCAGTATTCCAAAATCAAGTGTAAGAAATGTAAAGCACTTATTTACGTATACATCTTAAATGAAATTGTTTTTCTTTTTTTTTTTTAGGCGCTTTTTCGCCAAGGGCAATTTAAAAAAATAATAACAGGAAATTCCAATAACTCCAAAAATGTAACAATAACGAAACGAAACAACAAAATTTGAGAAGCTGCGATCCTATTAATTCAAAAACACTATTCTTATGGCCCCGTAACTTTCTCGCTGTGTAGAGTTTAAATTAATGCAAAATTGATGAATGGCAACTTATACTTACAATGTAATACTCGAAGGGGGCACGACACATAGGGCAAGTCTTGACGTCGCTAATCGCGTAATAGTCTCTGAGGCAATTCTTGCAGAATGTGTGCTTGCATGGAATGCTCACAATGCGCCGCTTGCGGCACAAACAGATTGGACAAACATCAGAATCCGCGTTCATTTTTATGATTACGTATACAAATTTTCGAAAGTTCAAAATATTTTTTATATTTTTTTTTTTAAGTATTTTATGTACTTTGAAAGATGGAAGTCAATCATTCAGACTGTTCTGTCATGGCTTTCTATGTTGTATATTTGAATTTTGAGTGTGTTAGGTGTTGAGCTTCGCATTTCAACGATGATTTTTTCATTCGGTTTCACGTATCACGCATATTACGCATACGCCACGTATTACATGAGCTTGTCAGTGACATTTTATTTATGACACTGCGAGCGCGTAACAAAGGAAACGACTGCAAAAATGGGTGGATCAATAAATCTCCGACCTATCAACCAATGAAAATGGCGCACTCACGCACTAGACCTCATAAGTATAGGGTGTTACTACATTCGTGTATGACCTATAGTTTGTGACCCGAATTACCAAATCGATTCGAGCAAAGATTAATGTTGCCTCATAATTGAAATTGAAATTAAACGTTCAGTACTGTATTATTAGAATAACTATAATAAAACTTGGTTATAGTTTTTCAAAAATGTATAATAGTGATTTATATTAATATTAACTCAAGAGATTGAGGTTGAATTATTTGACTTTATATTTCGATTAGCGGCCACTCACATTATTCACACTGTAAAGAGAAACGAGCAAAAAATGTGTGACCATATAAATTATTTAAGGGATTTTTCTAATGATGACACATCGATTACATTAGAGATGTAAAATAGTATGCCATATTCAATCTTAATATTTTCAGTTATAAATCTATTTAAATCATACGCTATTTCACTTGTATAATTGTTCTTAAAAATAAATATCCTAGAACAGTTTTGTATATTTTGTTTGCTAAAGACTTGAAATTTAAAGGCTGAATGTTGCACTACACATACAACAAATACATACAATCTGAGCAGCTGAGCAATTGCTTGCCCTTTCATTGACTCTCTCTAATACGCACTTGTGTCTTGTGCGAGAGAGACTTTAAGTGAAATGGCATTCGAGTGTTTTGCGCATTCTTGAGATTTACTTCGATGCTTCAATGTTGTGGCACCCTGTCAATAAGTAAGTGCCATGTGCTTATGTGTAGTGGGCGTTTGTCAAGTTGATGCGTCAGTTTAATGTGTTTGACATAATACATAATACTCGCACATAATACATAATACATTCTCTACATACTAGAGTAGTCGGAGATATTATCGCCAGCCTACTTCTTCAGCATTGTCAATTTACGGCCAAAGATTGATTGTCAGTCGTGTCAGTTTGGCAGTCTGATTATTGCGCAATGTGCGCATGGATTTTTGCCACTTTATCAACTAACTTTTATTTCTTTCGTCTTTTCTGTCTTCTCTGTTCCACAGTGGATGGCTAGGAAGCGCCAAGGGTTGGTTGGGAAATGCTTCAATGCCATCGATGCCAGCAATGGCAATGCCATCGATGCCCTCGATGCCAGCGATGCCGTCGATACCATCGATTCCTGGACTACGGAAGAGCGGAGCCGCCGAGGGAGCTGAGGGTGCCGAGGGCGCTGCAGATGCCAGTGCTGCGGGTGCTGTGAGTGGTGGCGACGATGACGACAAGTCGAGGTATATTAGGTATGGGCCCCAGCTTAAGAATGACGGAATTATATACATTTCAAACGGCTACAGTGAAACTAAAAATCATATAAGATCGCGTTTGGTATTTATTTTTTTTTTTGTTTGTATTTCCTATTTTGTTGAGTTCCTTCTCCTGATAAATGAAAAGTTTTCGTTCAACTTTTTATGACAGTTGTGGAAGCCTTTTGTTTCATTTTGAATTAGCTCTCAACTTATACTACTTACTTTGAGGCAGCAATTGTTTGTAATATTTTTCGTTCTGTTACACCCCAAAAAATACGAGCAACTTTTTCATTTTTAAAGCAAGAACATAAATTTGGAACAATACAAGTTTTTATATACCTCTTGCTAACACTTGACCTACTATTAGCCTACTTGAAACACGATATTTTATACAACTTATAATACTCAATATATAAATATATATTTTAAACACAAGTTACCTTAAATATATCCTATAACTACTGCCATTTAGTTAGTTTCAACTATTCACAAATTTCTCTTGAAAAGAAAACAACAGTTACAAGATATTTATATTTTCCATTTCTGATTTTCTTATTTAATCTTAACTCAAGTTTCTTACACACTTGTCGTGCAAATTCAAGTTTCACTCTTTAATAACTTTTCCTTAAAAAACTGTACAGATACAAATAATTACAAAATCACATCTAAATCTTTATACGTTTTTGTATGTATAAGCGAAAAAAAAAAATCATTTAACCAAAAAAAAGCCAAATGACAAAAGCATAAACATAATATGAATCAAAAACACAATTTTGTCCGTTTACAAAAAGTTTAAAAATTGACACTTTTAAGATTTAAGGTAAGTTTCTTCTAAGTTTTGTAAAAGGACACAATTTTGAAAGGATTCTATAACGCATTCCATAAAAATCATAATCAAGTTAAATCATTGCAAAACACCATCACTTCAGTTAAACTCATGCTCTGCCAACACATGAGACCCGCTGCCCAACTTTCCATTTCCCATTTCCCATACAACATTTGATAAATATACATTTACAAATCTTTCCTCATCATTAGTTGATTCAATTCATATTTATGATTTCGTAAAATAACGCGTTAAAATGCATTTAGTTTACAGTTCAGAAAGAAATTGTTGCCCAACTTAACTTTAACAAATGTTCAAGTATCAGATTCCATCATTATTGAGCGGCCCATCAAACAACCTGAAGGATTTAATCAAAACCACACAAATCTGGAACTATTTTGTGTCTACGCAGTAGATAAAACAGAAACAAAAACCAAAAAACCTAAAAAAAAACTAATTGTTGTTACTAGTTGTTATCATATCATTTGACGGATTATTTCACAAGGATATTCTTTCCCCCTTTCCCACCTTATTTCTCTGTATTTTTGTGTGTAGCTCTTTCTGTGCCAGTTTTCTTATGCTTTACTTAATATTTTATTTTTCAAGTATGTAGCGACTGTAATCTGGTCAATTCTTTGACAGTTCCTCTCTCCTCCTTCTCTAAAAACATTGGAAATGTGCGATCTTCTCGAGTTTATTTTCAAGTCAACTCAAAATGAATTTCCTTATAAATGATACGAA
The DNA here is from genome assembly GCA_023558445.1 of Drosophila pallidifrons. Classification (NCBI taxonomy): domain Eukaryota; kingdom Metazoa; phylum Arthropoda; class Insecta; order Diptera; family Drosophilidae; genus Drosophila; species Drosophila pallidifrons. The sequence goes on from CM042348.1 coordinate 7,400,320, forward strand.
TATGGTGCATGTAATAGTGTGTTCTTTTTATCGTCGTTCATTTCCGTCTCATGCAGCTTATCGTTTAACGGCATCCATCATTAATTATTCATTAAATTTACCAACATCTCCATTTGCATCACAATCATGAATAATTTTCATATAAATTGTCCTTCAACTGAATATAATTACAAAAGCTATAAAAACGTGTAAATATACAATATCATTAATTCAACTACATATAATAATAATTAATAATCTCAACACCCTTTCCAAATCATAAACCAAAGGCAATAGCTTATGATCAAATTATAAATTTAAATAATTTTGAAGCTACAAAAATATTTATTAAAAGGAAAGTATAGGTGTCAGTTTTAATAGTTACAACAGGTTTCTATTAAAATATTTTTAAAATTGAAGTAACATTTGTTCTCACTCAATAAACATATGGGTAATTCCATAATTCCATGGCGAAAAATGTTGAAAAAAAACCAAGTAAGAAAGCTACAATCAAGTGTTCTCGACTATGAGATACCCGTTATTAATTTTCAATAAAACCAGAAAATATCGAAAATATACCGCTAAAATACTTAAATATATCGAAGGTAATATTTGGTATATCTTTATATACGAAAAATAACAAAATATACCTGGTTGTCACCTAAACCAATGTATATACTAACAAGTAAGAAACTGCTCAACTGTGAGATATCCGCTAAACATTTTGAATGAAAGCAAAACATTGCGGTATTATTCTTATGGCATATTTGGTATATTGACATTCACTACATTCAAGATATATTATACAGTGCAAAATATACCACATTGTTAGCCAAATCAACTAATATTCATTTCTGTTATCTAAAAAAAAAATTAAAATCATTCTTAGCTTTAATAAAATTGCTATAAGATATATTTTCACCTCGAATAGTGTCGCATGCGACATTTTCACCAGAGAATTACCCAGATCGTCCTAATATTTATTAAATATAATTAAATTTGCTAAGTTGCCATCTTGGTCTATGATAATATTGAATGTTATCTGAAGGGTTTTTTTTTTATTAATTTGCAACGCATGCTCTTGAAATCAATATGAATATGTGAATTGCTGGAATGCCTCGAATTTGAATTGGAGTTTGGTTTTGGTGTTGCATGCTGCATGTTGACTATTGTTCTCAATTGCAATATCCACACCAGATATCAAATACTATATGTATATAATATTTATGTATAAATGTTTACTCTGAAAAAACTTTGCTATCCTAAAAATAACACAAGCTTATTTTTGCTCTCTTTTCTCTCTCTCTCCCCATCTCTTTCTTGCTCTGGTTATCCTCTCTCATTTGCACGCTGACGCAATTTGTAATTACAGCGCTACTGAGGGCGCCGATTCGCATCCAGCATCAGGCGGCGGCACGCCCACTGGAGATGAGGGTCAAATTGGACAGGGTAAGGGCGATGAAGTGAAAAGTACGTGTCACAGTTTGATTGGTAACAAAAAGAAAAAGAAAAAATTACAACATTATAAATGTCGATTCAATGTCAACTGAACTAAATTGCAAATTGTCAAAGCAAAAAGTCAAAAACAATCTGAGATAAATAATAAAATAATAGAAAGCGGTGACAGGTTACTACATACATGAAATGCATTTACAACCCGTAGCAATTATACTTCCCCCAACCAAATAGTTGTATCAACTTGATATATTTGCATTATCTTCTATTTTACTTAGTCACTTAGTCTATTTATTCTCACCTCCAACCATGTTTACTTTGTAGTCTTTGCAATTTTGGTTGACTGCGTTAGTTAGATGCAACTACTTTTACTTAACATCAAATATTATATGTTATACAACAATTTATAATTAATCGAAATCTTACTCGCTTCGACAGTTACCACAAAAGTAACTCAACAGGCCAAACATTTTGGCTCATTCTTGTCATCGGCCATCAGCAAGGCTGGCAGCAAGATCAAGGAAACAGTCAAGGATAATGTGAGTACAACATTTGTACTTTTTCATAAGTTCATTTGATTAATTAATCATCCATTTCCAGACCATTCTCGACTCATTCAACAAGGAGCAGGAGGCATTCATTAAAGGTCAAGGCGGCGCTGGCAATGGAGCTGCTCCCTGGATTGGCCATGCCAATGAGTCAAAGATCAAGGAGGAAATTTTGGGCTTGTCACAGGATCGTCGCAACTTTGTGCGTGCCCCGCCAGCCGGCGTGGACTTTGAGTTTAGCTATGACACCGCATATCCCACTGCCATAGCCATTATGGCCGAGGATAAGGCACTCGAAACGATGCGCTTCGAATTGGTGCCCAAGATGTGAGTACCATGTGCACTTGCAATGAATTTTTTAAATTTTATCTAAATTTTACACCCGCGCAGCATCACTGAGGAGAACTTCTGGAGGAATTATTTCTATCGCGTCTCACTAATCATTCAGGCCGCCGAGCTTGGCACTTTGGGCGCTGATGGTGTGGGCCAGGCTTCCAGCGGTGAAGATGGTAAGTTCGTTGTCATTGATTCCCCCGCAGCAGCAGCATCAGCTTTCACACCGAAGACCCAAGTAAACATTCCATAATTGAGACGCGTTGCCGTTGAAACGCGCCAAAGCGGCCAAGTTTATGATTTCCTTGCGCTTGCCACTTTCTCTCTGTAAACTGTCTAGCTCTCTCTCTCTCTCTCTCTCTCTATCTCTATCTCTGTCTCTACCTTGCAATCTCTATCTCTATCTCTCACATACAAACACTCGCTATTCGCGCGCTCTTTAACTTAAAACAGTCTATCAATCTCTATTAACCTCTCTATCTTAAGTCTAAGTTTTCATTTATTATTTCGATACCAATTTTCTTTTCACACACGCGCCTGTTCTTCTTATGATTTACGATTCTCAACTAGTTCTACTTGGGGACACGCCTCCCTTTTAGTTATTTTCATTTTTAGTTATCTCGTTCTACTAACTAACTTTCGGCTAGCGTCTGTATTACACCGCCTTAAAGTAAATGCTCTGAACCTTAAGTTTCGGTTTTGTGTTCTCCTCAGTTCCATTTCAGTTTCAGTTATGGTTTTGAGTTGTGATTGTCCTTCAGCTGCACCGGCTTTTGTCGCCTGGGCCACCGATCAGATTTCTAATTTTGTTTAGTTTAGTATCGTTTCGGTTCTCATTTTCTCATAATCGTTTCGCTCGTCTCTTCACCTCGTCGCGTATTTAAGCTCCTCTCGAAGTCAATAATCAAAAATCGCCTTTCAAACGCCCCTTTCACATCGTATCCCTTTTTATTTTGATTATCTAAAATTACCTTTTTTATTTCTTAATTTTTCTTTCCATGTATCTTATAATAATTTGAAACACCAAATTTAAACAAAAAATTGTACAATAAATATAAATATGTTGCACATGACTCAAACTTAAAAAAAACATCGAATTAAATCAGCCAAAAGTCAGGCAGATAATGCAAAGATTGACAAAAAGTCTGGCACAATTGTTCAAAGTGAGACAAACAATGAAACTAAACAAGCGGCTCAAGGAGGCGCTGTCTTTGACCAGCCAAAGCCTGTCATTGAGATTAAGGCGGCCGAAGAGCTCAAAGAGAGTGACAAGAAAAGTCTCTCAACGAAAATCTCCGAGTCCGAGTTCGTTTCAGATGAATTCCAAACATCAAACGAAACCGATTTGGCTGAAATAAAAGATGGTATGCGCAAATTGGGCATTGACAGCATGACCCATCAGGCGCTTGCCAGCAACAACGATGGTAAGAGGTTTTAGTTTGCAAATTAGATTATTATTTCCCTAAGTTAATTGTAACATACAATTTGATTTCGTTTTTTGTTTGTTTTTACTAAGCTCCTTAAACTACTATGCCGTATGCCTCAATAATTGGATTACTCAAATCAAATACACATTTATTCAAGAATTATAATCCCTTAATAATTCTCAATTGAGGTATACGGCATACTCGGTATATAATCTCGTTCGTTTTGCTTACTATTATCTTTTAATATTTCCACATTTTGTACATACATTTTAGGTTCCATGCATTCGCTTTGAAATTCGTCTTACTTATTCATTAAGCTGCAATTTCTATTGAGTCTGCATCCAACCTGTCAACATCGTATAAAACACACACATACCCATACACACATCTACACTTACATATACATAAACATAAACATATGCTAAAAGTAGAACATCGATTGATTTTCATGTCGGATCATGTGGCTTAATTGCAATAAATAGAAAGACGAAGAGCTCTTAAATTTGAATAAACTAGACTAACGAAATGTTGTAGGTCAATAGGTCGTCAGATGCACTGAATCAATATAGTACGTAAACATATTCCGGAATGGCACAATCAATTTACGAGTAGCATAGGTAACTCAAAAGATATGAAGCTACGTCCCACACATGGGCAGCATTACACGTCATTTAGATAACATGCTCCATGGTGTCATGTCATATACGATATGTAGTATTCGTATTCGTCTTCGTATTCGTATTTGTCATTTCAATATCAGGTTTTTCTTTCCTTTTGCCATTTTGCCTGTTTCCATTGCCACATTTCAAACTGTTTGGCTGCGTACAAGTTTAAGTTTCGTTTCTAACCATTCATAATGCCCACTTAATATTTATTTTTATATTGCTCAAATCTAAACTTTCAAGTAAATATATTTCAATGACAAAATACCCATAAAATATACCAAACAACAAAATACAAATGCAAACTCACTCTTATCGAAAAATGTGTGTACAAAACAAAGTGTAAAAACCAAACAATTCTCTTTTTCTCCTCTGCTCTGTTTCTTTCTTTTGTGTAAATTACATTTTTGTCAAATCGTTTTCTTTATTGTCAAAATACTAACAATACTAACAATATACAATCCAAAGCTCTGGCATTTAATTATTAAACAAAAAACATCAAGAAAAATCTCAATTGAAATGAAAGCAACATCAACCCCATAAAAGAGTATACAAACCTATGGCAACTTATGGATAATAAACTATCATAAATTCAATATGAAATTTATACTATACATAGATAACATAACAAATAACAAGCGGACAGCTCAAGTCTGGTCTAATCTATTGTTGCCATTCTTTTCTAACTAGCATACAAAATATTAAAATGAAATTAATTATAAAAACATCAACAAAAAATATAAGTATAATGCAAAAAATGAAATCAAATAATTTCCACTTAAGTATCTATGATCTACTTCTACTTATAACAATGTAAAAGATAATACATTAATATCAATTAACTTGTGCACTAGCCACAAATCAATTATGAACAAGTTGAGTATAAACAAAATGATACAAATTCTTATTATTGATCAAACTCTTTACAATTTCGTGCTTCTTTATTCAATTGCATTTTCGATTTAATTTCAATAATTCGCTATACAAATCTATATTATTATACAACAAAAAACGTTTGTAATTTATATATAACTATATATATATATATATATATCTATTACTATTATTGTTTTGAACATATTCTTTCATTCTTAGTATTCTCCCCCACTATTTCGGCCTAATTTCATTTCGATTAAACCCAACCAAATCGCGTTTCCTCTTTGACACCACCACCCCACCACCGCACCATGAATTGCTCCCAAACATTAACACAGAACACTTCAAAAAAAATAGAATTAATACCAATACCAAAAACAAAAAAGAAAGACAACCAAATTCTTAATATTAGTCGAACTATAAATTGTTGTATTGAAAACATTTAACAAACATTTATTTTTTCATGTATTTCTTAATTTGTTCTCAAATCATCTTGCAGAAGATTGAATGGATAAACGCTAAATTCAAAAACCAAAATAAAAAAACAAAAACAAAAAACCAAACTAACAAAATAAAACCCAAACGCAAGCAAAATTGCCCACATGACAAAAAGAAAAAAAAAACAGCTAAAAAGAAAATGTAAAACGATATACAAAGAAAAAAAAAAACAAAAACGAAATGCAAGAAACCAAATTATATATACATATATAAAATATTCTCTTGACAAAAATTTAAACAAAACGCATTATTTATATAAACCGAAAAGCAAAAGAAAACAAAAACGTTACTTAAAAAAACTGAAACAAAATTTTGTGTGGTAAGTTAGAAATTGTTGGTTCAAACAAACAAATTTTCACTTATATAAAAAATCTAAAAAAAAACAAAATATCATAAAATGTTTCAATATTTTGTTGTTGATTTTCAATTGCATAAATTTGTGTTGAGCAAAATAGTTGTCGAAAATATCAATTTTATTTCTTATCGCTGTTGTCAGTGTCCGTAAACATATTTAATATTGTTGTGTCTATATGTTTGATGGCTATTCGTATTCGTATAAATGGTCAGTTTATTTTTTATGTTTTATACAAAAATATTCAACTAGAATTTCGAATGTAGTTGTTTGCAAGCTTACATTTCTTATATCATTTCAAGACGAATTTGCTTTTTAAACATCGTCGAAGGGAACTTTTCCAAATTAAACCTTTAATCCAAATACATCTCACAAAAAGCATAGATTTTCTATGCTCTTAATGTCCCATAAGACAATTTGTAAGATTTATACATTATCCGAAATTGACATTTTTTTTAACTTGTATGTGTAATATAACTCACCACACAAAATCAAGAGAAATAAATTCAAAATACACACAAAAAATTCTTCCCTCTCTAAGAACGTAAGTCAGTCTGTCCATTTACGAACGAACACATTAAGAATTTTAATTGTTGTACAGAACTGCTTTAGTTATCATTTGATTCAGTAATTATTGCAATTTTTAAATAGCTTCCAGTTGAGTTCATATACTATATTTGGCGTGCTTTGTATAAGTAAATATTTATATTACAAGTAAATGTATAGAATATATTTGGCTTGCTTTTGATTTACGTGTTACATATGCTGTAAATACACACTAAATATTGATTTCATAATGTTTTTTTACTTACAAATGTATATCTACTTATTATGATTATTCTTATTCTTATTATTATATTATTGCGGTGTCATAAGTGAGATTTACTGCTTTGGCACTTGATTTGGTGTGAGGACAACAAGCAAGTCATGGTAGAGGATAAACGCAAAGTATCCTCTTATGTGAGCTCACTCTTAACTACTTCTCTATACTATATTGTATTTGGTGCGTTGGTTTTGCACGTTGACTCGTCGAGGAGTCTAGTATAATATTGGCTATGGTGTCAAGTATTAAAGCGTACTAAAGAGAATTTCCAACTTTTGTAGACGATTACTTTTCAGTTACGGTGCGAATACCAAAGCGAATAACAGTCTGTGAAAATCTATGCCTTAGTTATACGAGTTTGACACGCGATTAGTCTCGGAAGGTAAAGATCATTGAGAAACCATGTACTTGCTTGGAGGGTCGTCACTAAATATTAAAACTTTGCTTGCTAGAACCTTTAATCCAAACTTACAAAAAAAGAATATATTACTTATGATATGCCACTATGTATGCTATTTTATAAGTATGCCTAAATTAAACTAAAAAAAACTACTATATATCCATATGTATGCATACTTAACATACAACTTATGTATGGTTCTATGTAGTATGCAACCTAACTGTCGTATACTTAAGCTAATAAGATAAAGCCACACACATAGTAATCGTCAGTTTGATACATCTTCCCCAGAGGAACAATGGGAAAAGGACTTGGAGGCTGAACTTAAGGACTACGAGGTTGTCGACGAAGGAGGCACCGGCGGCGGACGCAATAAAAACGGCGATGGCGAGGACGAGGACGAGGATGAGGAACCGACAATATCTAATTTGCGCACACGTTCGTCTAACAACGATTGGGAGGAGTATGCCGATTTAATTGAGGATACCGATGATTTAAAGTAATTAAGAGCTTATATCGTAGTTTCTTCTAAGTTGGCTCTAAGTTTATAACTTAACTTTTCTTTCCATTCCTCCTTTCTACTCTCCTTTGTTTCTTTTTTACTACTTAACTTACTTACCTACTCGTTTATATTACTACTCTCATTATTGGGTATGTAACCTTATCTCGTACCTATACCATATCTAACCTATCGACAACCAACAATAACAATAACAATGACAATGACAACAACAACACAGAACTTTGAAGTGCCTAAAACGCACAATGTTGGGCTATCAATGAGACGAGGCATTCTTTACGCTCTTCTAGTGTTGGCGTAAAAGATTCCCAAATGTAAATAGAATGTGCCTCGGATCGTATTGGAAAAGTTGGTTGAGATTTGGGCAAAAAGCAATGAATTTTATTGAGTTACCTTACAAGATGATATAAGACACTAAAACCCAAATATGTATTAATTCAATCAATTGGCTAATTCAAATGATATCAATCACCCAATCCGAATGTCAAGATTATCCTTTTCTTTTCCTGTTGTCACCTCCCCCCACGCCCACGACCACGCCCACGATGTCAAGTGGGATGATGAGTTGCTAGCGTTACGGGAAATTTCGCCAATTGTTCAGCACACGAAAAAATGGCAACAGTTAACTATACATTAATGCAAATAAAAGTATGTACACAAACTCCAAGCTAAAACAAACAAAAACAACAACAGACAAACTGGTTAAACTATAATTAAAGAACGTATAATTCGTATTTAAATATAGTAATGAAACATAAATTGAATTACAAAAAAATGGAAAAATAACAATTTCATGAAAATGGACATAAAAAGCTTCAAAGGGAAACATTTTGTTATTTATATTTATAAATAAATTATATATATATACATATATATACAGATACAGATAAATTAATGCATTTGAATTTAATGTGTAAAAAATTATTATTATAAATATATAGATATATGTATAATATATATATATATATATATACACTATATGTACTATGTAAAGATATTAATATAAAATGAATAATAAAAAAATATATTTAAAAATAAATAAATAAATAATGAAGTAAACTCAATATTTTATTTCAAAGTTCACTTGGTTATAGTTTTTATTCACACTTTTTATCATTTGGCAAAGAAAATAGATTTGTGTTTTTGATCAACAATTTACGAGTATTATCGCAAAACTTTGGCACGCTTTTGAATCAAATGCTTATAATTTTCGTCCTATTCTATTTGTATATTTTTCACCAAGTTTTAATAACTATTCTAATTCAGCAAAAATCACAAATATTTATTCCTTTAAAGATAAATGCCAAAAACAATAATAATTAAATCGGAACATCACGTTTAGGAAATGAAATGAAAAATGCAATTAAGAAAGAATACAAATAACAAAATCGCAATTATAAATAATAAGCAGTTCAAAACCTTTAAAAAAAATATATATATATTTACATATATATTTCACTAGACAAATTTTTATGCATAAATTGAAAGAAAGACGATGGAAAGGACAAAAAACAAAAAACAAAAATCAAATAAAAACAATCTATATTATCAATGTTTTTGCTCTAAATGTCTAACTAATTGTTAAAAAGCAAATTATTTTCAGCAGACACAAGGGCATGTTAAATGAAATATGAATATGAAATATCGCTATAAATGTGAAATTATTTGTTAGCAGAAGATGATAATGACACATGGAAGGTAGGAAAGGTCAAAGTTAATAACACGTTACGACATTTAACTGATGCTGTATGTATATTAAAAATTTTACTTTTTAACAAATGCAAAGTATTTACAAACAATAAATAACAAGCAAGTGTTGATCAAAACAAAAACTAAACATATTTTAAATTGAAATTTACTTTGTGCGTTTTTAAACAAGTTGACAATTAAAACCCGAAACCTAACCACAAGTCTAAAGCAAAAATAATTATAATATATAATTATAAAAGAAAACAATATATATATAATATTAATAATAATGAAGACAAATAATGTAATGTTGACAACGTGTTTTACAGTATATTAAAACTCAAATAAAATCCAAATCCAAGCATAAACACATATTTTAATGTCTGCATACAATTTACATACTTATTATTGAAACCCAAAAAAAGATAAGAAAATGCGTTAATTGAAGGTTATGAGCAAAGTTCGTTGAAGCATTTGCATATGAGAATATAAATAAAAATAAAAATAAATAACAAAAGAAAATACACACGCAGCAATTTCCATAAATATATATATATATATATATATACAATACAATAACATTGCAAAAATAATAAGAAATAAACCCAAAATAATATGTATGTATAATATGTACATGTACTAATTAAAGTATATCACCAAAACAAATATATATATATATATAATTTAGTTGACTAATAATAAAAATAAAAAACAAAAAAAAACAAATTATGATCTATACAATGACTACTTAGACAGAGATTTATTTGCAAATAGTTTGACACAATGAATGAATGAATGCAACAACAACAACACAAGCCCATTAAATGCCATAGAAAATTGAATTGAAGTCAAGTCAAGTAATTACACAGAGCGCAAACATACGGTATATGCCTATATATGGAGTATACAGCCGATCGGTAAACAGCCCTATTTAAAAGTTTGGAGAACATAACAACCCATAACAAAAAAAAAAAATGCGAAATCGAACAAACTACAACACAACAAGATCATTTGTGTATAATTTAGTGACAAAACCGACAAATTGTACTAGTATACATATATAGATACATAAATATATATGACAACAATTTAATGAGAATAACATCAAGTAAAGTAATAAAATGAAAGTGTATAACTATTAAAACTAAACTGAGCTCGCAATTCTTTTCATTTATTGGGCGAACGCAGGTCGGGTTTGTATCTTTCAATCTTTCAAATTTAAATGCTATTTATTGTTCACAGATCTTCAATAAATTAATAAATATATTGTTTATATTTCAATTTGTTTACACTTCCAGATATATTTAATGCAATTTCAGAAAGGTTTGTAGATTCCCACAATCGAAATTCAAGGACCAAAAGTCATTTTAATAAAATCCATATTTTCGTTTTAATATATTATAGTTTATTGCCAACAATTTTATACAATTTACTAGAAATACATTTAGTACATGTAAACAATACACAAATAATTAACGCACACATTTAATAAGTATGCGATTGTTCACGAAATTGGTAAAATACATATTAAAAATGATGCAGAAATATCGATTGAAATATCAGAAAGGTTTGCCATATCACAAACGCTAACGTATTCCAAGGAACTGAAAGGTATTTTTCTTATTTTTTTTATTTAAGACTAATAACACAATTTGAAAGGAAAACATTACCCCCAGAATCTACAGTACTGACTAAATGCTGATTGATATATATAGAATGTATATTTTACTAAACAATTTGGACGACACACATGTAGGATTACCGATAATTTGATGATGCGTTGCGGGGAGTACGTCGATGGGGCTCTGAGGGAGTATAAGTGAGACTCTTGAAGCGATTGTTCGCTTCCAGCGGCATTGGTTGTTGGCCAGTCCCGCCACGATTTACGACCAAATCCTTCCACATCATCGTGATTAGAATGAAAAATGCACCAATTATCTTGTTGATAAACTCAAGCACTTTAAAAATAATTGGTGTCGCGGTATGTGTAAAGCGGCTAATCTCAAATAAAAACCGTAAGGCAAAAATGCCCATAAAACGAAGGGCAACAGCAGCGCCGCTTATGATCGAAAAGAGGAGCAGGGCCAGGAAGCGTATGGTGCCTACTATATTGCGTTTGTTGACATCGTGCGCCATAAATTCGTATATTGTCGTTACAACTGATTGACGCCATTGCTGCAGCACTTGCACAAAGTCTTCTAGGCCAATTGAGGACATTTGTTGCTCCTCCGTCACAAGGTTTGCAGGTGCAGCACTGTCACCGGCAGTTATAGCGGGTATCCCGCTGTTGCTGCTCGGTCTTCTCAAGGACAAGGATCGTCGTGGCGTTGGCATTGCTTCCGGCTCAACGGCTCGTATCATTTTCAGTTTTAATTGAATTTCCTGTGCACGAAAGCGTATCGACTTTATGCTGAACCAGTATTCGCCAAATGCCAAATCGCTTAGCTCTGTCCACACACATGTCTCGAGTTGTGCGGGATGTGGTGTGAGCTTGTAGGTGCCAATGCTACCCTTGGTTATGCCAATCCACATATTGGGCACGAAACGTTGATAGAACATTTGCAATTGCACTGCGCTGCCCAGCAACTGTTTCTCTAGGTCACGCTCAGTATATTGCAGTGCTATAACATCCCGGTAGCCGCCCAACTGTTCCACGAAGCAACGCTCGAGGTAAATGCCACGAAAGAGTCTCGATTTAAACAGCTGTTTGGTCAAAGATTGCATTGCTAGCTCTTCGGGTGGCATAAAGCGAGTGCCATTTGCTGGTCCCGCAATGCTGACAGTTGAATCGGCTTCGCTCATTATTCTTTTGGTGGACCTGCAAATTGCTTAATGAGTTAATGAAGTAGCAACAATAACAGCGTTTAGTTCAGTTACCTGGGTTTGTTTGTGTGATTGTCTTTGGACTTCAGCTTTCGCTTCACTTAGTCAGCATGCAATAATCGCTTTGTTATTGTTTTGGCTGCTGTTGCCAAAAATTCGCAACAACAACTGTACGGCAACTGCAAATGCACTTAACACAAACGGATTAAAACGATCAACTGATGCGATTTGTAGTAAAAGTGCATAACCGCGCACACAAATAAACTCTAAAATAAAAGCATTGTTTAAAAACCGTTTGCAAATAAATTAACTAATATCATTATATTGTGTTCAATGTGACCGTAAGATTGCGCAAAAAAAAACCCAGTTCAAACAAATTGAACCAGCTGAACTATAAGAGTGAACTAGTATTATATTCCAGTATATTTTAGTATTTCATGCATTTTTAGCTACAGCTACACTGAGCGGCAAAAAAAAGGTGCTAACAAAACGTTTTTTACAATTATTTTGCATTTAAGGTAATTTCGAATCACAATCAAGATAGGCTCCAAAAAACAAACTCAGAGATTATTATATAAGGATGACTTTGGTCGGCTTGGCAGCTCGCAAGCTAGCCCAAAAACAGCGGTATGTTTGCAAACTTATAATTATAAACAACAACTAAACGAATGTGTTCTCAACAGCTCGGCAAAATTGGCTGCGGCTTTTCCAAATGGCATTCGATGCCAGAAATGCCTGAATCTTGGACATTGGAGCTATGAGTGCAAGGAGAAGCGCAAATATGTTCATCGCAGCTCGCGAACAAAGCAATTGAGCAAACACTTAAAAGAGAAAAGCGCAAATGCAGCTGTAGCTCTGCCGGCAACAAATGCAAATGTGATCGACGTACGCTTAGATCGCGAGAAGCGAACGAAGTTGAAGCGAAGGCGTAGTGTCAGTTCGTCATCATCCAGTTCATCGAGTAGTTCCAGCAGTAGTTCGGATTCATCCAATTCGGATTCCACCAGTAGTGACGATTCGTCGGATAGTTCAGACTCAGATAGCTCATCAGATATCGAATCAGGCTCTTCCAGTGGCAGCGACAGTGATGCTTCCAGTTCCAGCAGCAAGAGCAGCGATAGTGCTGGTGATGAGCAGGCAAATAATGCGGAGCCCAAGAAGAAAAAACGTCGTGAGAGTAGCGGGGAATCATCTGACTAAAAATTTATACAAAACTGATTTGAAAGAACCCGTTCAATATATAAAATAAATCAATAGCTTTAGTAGTTTAATTTAATTTTATATCCAAAATATCTATAATTGGCATACTTTTCATTTAATATAATTCAATTACAAATTAGTTGTAAACCATACTGTCAATCTTTTAATAAACTACTTTTAAATAATTTCCCATAGCGTGAATCAATCTGATTCGTCTTCTTCCATATACTGTCGTAATTCGTTTACACGACTCAATCCCAAGTCGATTTGCTGCCTATTAATTTGGTCGTTTGGCGTACCAACTCTGTTAACGTTAACATTTAAGTCAGCTGGGAGTCCTTGTGTTGCTGTTGGCTGTACTGACTGTGATTTTAAGTGCAACTCTTCCACCTGATGAGCTTGAAATTAATATGAAATTGTTTTTATTGTTTAAAGCTCTCACCTTCAGTGAATTTAATGCTTCTTGAATCTTAGGAAGTAACTGCACCAGCTTATTTTCTAGGGCAAGCAATTGAGTTTGCTCCCTTTGTATTACCCGATTGGGGCGCAACATATTTTGATTTTATTCCCATACGTTTGCACACTGTTTAACCCAAAACAGTGCTGGTCCCTTGAATAACAGAGGAAAGTGTTATTAACATTCCATCCATTTAAAGTTGCTGTTAAACTCGCGTGGGTAATTGTTTCAAGTGCTTTGGTCACACAACCTGTCGCAATTAATAAGCAACCCGCGAAACGAAATTTTTATTAAATACAATTATTTTAAATCTCGCTGTTGTTATAATTAGATGCAGTTTAAATCAAACGCGTAATGCATTAGCATACACACGTATATATCGTTAAAGAACGAGCATGCAAGGACTTTAAAAAATATTTTGTACTAATTTCGGACGCACATAACAAGGTGTAGTGTGACCAACGCTCATTTAGCGCGCTGCGTCGCATTTTAAGATTCGCGCCGAAACAATACATGAAAATAATATTTACAAAATTACTAAGAACAATAAAAAAGGTAAACAATTTGTTTCTATTGTATGAAAGCTGTAACATAATTCGATTGTAGAGGACACAGCAAACGGACAATGGAGACCGAGGAGAAAGGCGTGATCCTGCAGCGCTTTGCGGCAAATTGCCGAAAGTTGCAAATAGATTCGGATATCTGGGAACATGCAACAACAATGTTTCACAAACTCAATGCAGATGGAGCTCTCTCCAGCGATGCAGATGATTGGCTCTGCTGCGCCGTCTACAGCGAACTGCAACAAACGAAAATGAAGGACATGCGCCAAGAGAAGGACTCTAAGGACAACGATGTGGAGTCACATGTAGAAGCGGAGGCGGAGAAGGCGCCACGTAGTCAAAGCTGGAACATGTCGTTGACGAAAGTGTTGAGTTGCTTTGGCATGAACATAGGAAAGTTCTTTAAACGCATGGAGCACTGGAATTGCATGGCCAAAAACTCCTCTGTGTTTCAGCAAGAGATCATCGAGCTGAATCGTCGCCTGGGGATTACGCTTCTGCTGCTTCAGCATTATAAACGCATCTTCAGACAGCTGTATGTGCAGCCCGAAGGGCCAGAAAGTCGTGCCCACTACCAGATGATCTACGAGTTTGGCTGGCTGCTTTTTCTTGTGGTGCGCAACGAGTTGCCGCCATTTGCCACCAGCAATCTGATCAATGGTTGCCAGGTGCTAATATGTGCCCTCGAGCTGGTCTATGTGAATGCTCTGGAGGTGCGCAACTCTGACATTATCAACTGCGATTTTCGAGGGTTGCCCGCCAAGTGGCGCAACAGCGACTTTGACAACGAGATGTTGAACAAGTTTAGTTCCATAGATGCCATTTGTCAACTGCTGCCGGAACTGCCGCAGAAGGGGGCGCGTATCATGAAGAACGCATTTTTTCACAAGGCGATGATGTCGCTGTTTATGGATCAGCGACTGCTGGGCAACGATCGTTATCTGCGAGAACTGATCAAGGACGGGCTGCTGGAAATCAATTTGTGCTCACTGAATCGCAGTTATGAGCAGCATGTCAACGACATTAGCGAGATGGACGAGCGTGTGCTGCTTAAGCACAAGGAGACCACGGATCTGGACAATAGCGAAGACAAGTGCAATGGTGGCAACGATATCTCAAATCTATCGCAGCTGCTCTCCTTGAGCTGCCAAAAGCGTTGCCCAGCTGTGTCAGCAATTTTCTCGAGCAGGACGAGATCAAATTGCTGCACAAAACCCTTCGTGACATGTGCCACAAGTTAGAGCGCGCCGCACAATTGACCAAGCAAACAGCTGAGTGTCGCTTCCAGCTGGCAAGTGGTTTGTATTACATGCTGCTGGAACATATCGCAGAGGCCGAGCTGCGTCGCAACCCCACGTTTCAAATTGTCACGATGCTTATAACAGCGCGGAGCTGCTTCAATGCGTCATTAATTGCCTGCTGCCTGCAGCTAGTGCTGCACTTGTTTGACGATGACAACGACACCGCGTTGCAGTTTCCATGGCTGCTCGATGGTTTCGCCATCGATGCCTTCGATTTTCAGAAAATCATCGAGTTGGTTGTGCGCCATGCCAGCGGCTTGCTGCCACGTGATCTCATCAAGCACTTGCGCGAAGTGGAAGACGAATGCCTGAGCTCGTTAATTTGGCGGAAGAAGTCGCCGCTGTGGCGTCTCAAAGGTGAGCTGCCCAGCTACAGGAGCGTGCAGCTGAGCGTAAGCAATGGCCTGGAAAATGCGGCAATAGCGCCCAGTGCTGTGGTCATTTGTCTTCGCAAGTTCTATATGTTGGCCCAGCAGCGATTAAACTACCTTTGCAAAGGACTTTCGTTGCTTGGCAGTTACTCAACCATCTGGCATTTGGTGGAGCACTCAATTATGGCACATGGCATTGCGCTGCTGCAGGAGCGGCATCTCGACCAGCTGCTCATATGTGCCATCTATCTATGTGAACGCAAGTCGCAGCAACCCATCAGCTTCAGCACCATTCTGCAGCAGTATCGACGTCAGCCACATGCTCGCAGCGTCTTCTATCGTTCTGTGCACTTGGGTGATGGCGACGATCCCATCGATATTATTGGCTTCTATAATCGTGTCTATGTTGGACTGATGGCCGAGTATGCCCGCAAGCTGCACTGCGAGCAACCCTTAGAGGAACGTGCGCTCCAGAACCTTAGTAACAACACTGTCCAACGTCTCAAGAGCAATGGCAACAACACCAACGTCTACGTCTCACGCGAGGCTTTGCCGCGCATCTGCATGTCTGAGGACTGCGGTGCGAATAGCGAGAATGAGATGAATCTGCACATTAATGCGAATCTGAATCTGAAGCGTGCTCCCTCCAACCAAGATCTGAGCGCGAGCAAGCCATTCCCTCCGTCCCGCAAGCGTCCCAATATCCTCAGACGTAGTCTCCCACGTAGTCCTGCTAGTAGTGGCAACAGAACGGACACAGAAAGTGAAGGCGAATGCTAGAGTAGCCACAACTTCCACGTAGTGTATAGATTATGCTACTTACTATAATTATACGTATAATGCCTTTTATATGTATGTTTACTTTTCTTTAAGAATGAATTACATTAATTGCTCGAATGCTAAATTTAGAATTTAATTAAAATAAATAAATACTGTCACAAGTTTTTTTGTGCAAACTTTTAAAATAAAAGCTTACCTTGTATGTGTATGAATTGATATTGATAGATAAGTCTGGAAACAGAATGTGAAGACGAGTTCTCTTATCATAAGTAATCGAATCTGTTGTTCATTAATAATGAATTATATTAATTTTTTGGATGCTAAATGTATAATTGTTTGTGGTAACTGATTTTTTTCAGTATTATTAATCCTCAAAATGCTTAAGCAAAAATAATTGTTAATTTCATTGAATTACATTTCAAAATAAAAAGGAATCGATTTAAAGATAACTAAATAAAATAAAGATCGATTAAAAGATAACTAAATTAAAATAAAATTTCATTTTGGGTCTATTACATAAAGGTGATAAGTTGGTCCTTGGTTTGGTTCTCGATTTTATTCAAATACATTTAAATCATATATCTTCCACCAGAAGCATAAACTGTATCGGGTCAATACTTAAGGGTTAAATGTACAAATTAAAAATCAAACACACATTTTCATACATATGAATAGACTTTATTTTAATGCGGGTTTTTGGGTTTGAAACTTGGTTCAAAATTCTGTAAGTATTGAAAGGGGCGACGTGGAGTTGAGATGACTAGCGCCATCTCGGGACTACAACAAAATACATAAGTACACTAATCAAAAGGGGGATCTGAAGCGGGAGCAGACATTATGGTGAGGTGGGGATAAAACGGGAGAGACAAGAAGAGTATACAATAAGATACTGAGAGCTTGCAACTTAAAAGCTAAAGAGAAGATGTTCCAGATGCCTACGATTAGCCTTTAAGATGAAGGAGGTGCTGGTGCAGCAGATGCAGCAACAGTGGCCGCTGGAATGCTAGGAGCAGGCGCTGCGTTTGGAGCAATTGCTGTCACATTGGCGGCAGAAGCAGCAGCATCGGCAACAGCAACTGGCGGTGCATTAGCTGGCGGTGTAGTGTCTGCAAAATTGAATATTTCTGTTATCTTATTCGAATCACCAATTCTAGATTGTTAACTTACCCATGGGCGTGGGCGTGGCCTGAGCTGGTGCCACAGTTGCAACAGGTTGCTCGGCTGCTGCAGTTGTTGGCGCTGGCGCTGAAACCACAGCGGGTGCAATCGGCGGCGCCGCGAATGGTGGTCCATTGGGCGGTGCACCAGCTGCTGCTATATGCGGTGGCAACGGCTGATGCTGTTGCGCAGTTGGAGCCGCAAGTTGTTGCGGCTGCAGCTGCGGCTGATGCGGATGCCCTGCCACCGATTGTGGCGCTTGTTGTTGATGATGATGCGGCGCCGGCGGTGGTAAGGTTTGTGGCTGCTGCTGCTGCTGTTGTTGCTGCTGCTGGGGTTGCATCAATATGGATCCGGCGGCAGCGGCTGCTTGGCCCTGTTGTTGCAGCTCCTGTTGCAGGCGATGATGCGCCTGCTGGCGTGCTCGGAACTCGGCAGCCTTCAACTGCTCCAAATGGAATTGCTGGCGCTCGGTAATGAGCTGTTGTCGCTGATACTCGAGGCCTTCACGTTCTCGTTCCATGGTGGCCTCCAGCTCCTCAAAGTGCCTCAACTTGATCTCCAACTTCTTCATTTGTGTCTCCACCAGCAGTGCCACCAGTGACTTGATCTTGCGCTCCTCCAGTGCAGCCAAATGTTTCGCCTTGACGGCTGCCGAGGCGAGCGCAGCTGCCGCCGCCGTTTGCATGTTGTTCTCGCTGAAGGCGCCCTCCTTGTTAGCTGTTGAGACAGTGCCGCCGCCGCCGCTGCTGGCATCGCTGCTGCCATCCTTGGTCTCGCCATCGCCGCTTGTGTCCTCCGTTTTGATCTCCACATCTCCAGTGCCGGAGCCAGACTCTGTGGGTGAGGAGTTGGAAGCCGATTTGTTTGAGGCGTTGCTCGTTTTTTCAGTTTTGTTGGCTTTGTCATTGTCGCCGGCCAACGACGACGACGATGAATCTTTAGATTTTTTATCTGTGTTATTGGTAATGGGCGTTGTTGTTGTTGTTGCTGATGTAGTTGTTGTCGTTGATGATGTTGATGTGGAACTTGTGGAGTCTGTGTTTGTGTTGAGCTTATCCGTTTTCGTTTTGTCTTTAGACTTTGCCTCATCTGTGGCTTTTTTTTTTTTTTTGTTTGGTTTAAACAAAACGCAAAGGCAACGCAAATACCAAATGGCAAATAACCCAATAACGCAATACAATTGGCCAAATAATCAATCGTTCGTCATCGTAAAAGGTTCATAATTTTGTAAATAAAAGAAATATTAATCAAAATATAAACTAAAATGTTACTTAACTTTCACAGAATACTAACAATCGGACCAACACAAAATAATATTACTTGGGCTATTGCTATAACAAATAGTGGTCTTCTTTGCTGAGTAATAATAAGATAATTGTTTGGCTTACCGTCTTTCTTGCTTAGATCCTTCATCTCCTCGTCATTGGCGACCGACGCAGAGCTGCTGCTGTTGTTGCCCTCCTTCGACTCGTCATCGTCCTTGTCGTTGCCTGTGCCGGCAATGCCGCTGTTGGCCAGACCAAAGTTTGGATTAAATTTGCCGCCCGACGAAGCTTTCTCTACATTCTTCATATGGTTATCCATAATGGTTGCTGGCACCTCGTCCTACAAGCAATCATATCAATAAACTAGTAATACACTTTGAAATAGTACCAAGTTACCTTGATGGCGGCAAATTCCTCCATTGCTGCCTTAGCAGCAGCAGCAGCGACGCGTGGGTCGACAACAGATGCCAAAAAGGCCACGGTCGACATAATGGGATTGCCAGATTTGCTAAACGGAATTGGCTGGCAGCCAAGTGGGCCAAGGAAACCGCCATCATCCTCCAGATACGGATCCTCAATGGGTAAACGCAAAAAGTGCAAAATGCACTCGTCCTGAGTGCGTGTGCCGACGTGTTCGCACACCTTATTCCAGTCGTCCTTGTGCATCTCAAGACCTTCGAGCAGCAGCAGAGTTTCCTGATCGGTCCACTCGCGTGCCATGCTCGCTGCTGTGCGATTCTTCATGGCTGCCGGTTTCTTGGCATACTGATCCAGCTTGAGGCCAAACTGACTGACGCCAGAGGACAAACCGCCAGCAGCACCATTCTCAAGTGCTTCCGTCTTGATGCCGCCCAATCCACCAGCAGCCTTGTCGCACTCCAAGACGCCACTAGCGTCTTTGCTCAGTGGCTTCTTGTCGAGATCGAGCAGCGTCTTGGCTGCCGATGGTTGTTGCGTCTTCTGCGGATTGATTGCCTGCAAACCTGACGGCGTATCCGATAGTATGTGAAAGTGTGAAGTGGGCGGCGGTCCCATGGGTGTGGGACGCAAATCGGCATCGATCTGGTAGTTGATCAGACCCCACTGCTCCAAGAAGGCGTGCACACGCATTATAGCGCACACATCGCCGGCTAAATTGCGACGACAGGCGGTGCTGGTCAAGTACTCTGTGGGATTTAACCTGCAAAGCGAGATAAGAGTTGAATTAAATTGCAGATACTCGATAGTAAGTCTTACTCACCTGTAAGTGTCAATCATAAAGTTGCGATAGGCCATGTAGATCTCGGGGGTCTTCGATTTGTTTTTGCTGTTGAAGAACTCGGGCATGGCGCGCTTCTCGATGACATGAATCGAGTTGTAGTCGAACCAGGCCGAATACGACGGCACAATAATGTGATGAGTCTGCTCGGTCACATTGTCCTCCATGTCCTCTTTGGCCGACGATGAGAACTCTTGCGTGTTGCTATTGTCGCTGGTCTTGCCCGTCTGCGAATTGTCGCCATCGCCCGTGGACATTGCCTGGGCAGCGCTGCCGCCTGTCATTTCATCATCTAAGTCGGTCATGGTGCCACCTGTTTAATTGTAATTAATAAATATGTAGAGGATAAATAATTTTCAATAGACTTACCCTTGATGGGCATCATATCGTTGTCAGCTCGTGATTTGCCACCTGGTGCGGGGCTGGCAGTTGATTGCAGTGCCGAGTGGGTTGCCTTATGCACCTCCTGAATGTTGGGCTCAGCTGGCGGATCGTCTAGTTCACGCGTTAGATCCTCGTCGTCGTCATCGTTGCGCGACTTCTTGTGTATAACGGCCGGCGAACGCTTCCGTTTTCCCGGTTTCGATGTAGACGTGGATGTTGTGGGCGAAGGGGAGCGACGACGCTTTTGTTTACCAGTTCCACTGCTGGCTGTAGGTTTCTTTTTGTCGTCTCCAAACGACATAATGTCGTCGATGGACATGCGCTGCTTGTGCGTTTTCTTTTTGCCCATCTCATCTACCTCGTAATCCTCTTCAGCCATCCACTCGTTGTACTGCTCCAGATCCAATATCCAAGTTGCAGCAACCCGCCAACGTTCCGCAGGCGATTCCGGATTCTCAGGTATATTATCCGGCAAGTCGAAGCTATTCAGCGTCCACGAATCGTAGGACTCGGGAAAATAGTACCAATGTAACATCACATGATTGCCTCGCTTGAAGATGGGTCGAGCATACTCATCCGGATGAGGATCCACAACGGGATAGACAATATGGGTGGCATCCTCCTCATCGGTAACAATCTCCACACGACGGTTGTCGAGAATTTCACGTAGACGCGATTCAAACGACTTCTCGATCTCAGGCCGAATATAAATGTAGGGTATGCGATAGAGATCAGCTTCCACGAGCGCCTGTTCGATTTCGATTAATAGCTGGATGTTGGGATCCTTACGTGTGGGATTCTTGCCAATAGAAAAGTCGAACTTCTTGCCGCGTTGTTCGGCGCGGAAGCGAAACATTGTCGAGAAAATGATACAGAGGCCACCGCCTTGCTTGAAGTCAAGAAAACACCGCATCTGCAAAACAAAATTATTTGGATCAATTTAGTTGCTTTTTTAAAAAAGGGCAATAAATAAATTGAAATAATATTAATTGTATAATTATTTTTTTTATTCATTCATTAATTTATTAAAATAACATCCCAATAATATTGTATGCCACGTAGGCGCCTTCAATATAAGATGCGAGAAGTTCAAAACAAATCTATATATCAGTACAATCCATTTCCGCAGCAAGTCAGTAGTGTTGTTCGCAGATGAAATACAATTGGGCTGTCGTGTCACCTCACGCACACAGCTCTCTCGCTCTTGCGCGCGTGTACATACAAAACATTTTGCACACCCAAAACACCCTGTTTCCCCTCCCCCAACACTACGTACACTTACCGGAATTCTCGTCGCCGGCGGTTCGGCAGAGTTCTTTCCCAATTTTGCTTCTACATATTGCAGAAATAGTATAAGCAATTGTGCCAACGATTCCTTTGTAATCGGCTCCGAGCTGTGCGCCAAATACTACAAGCAAAATATTCATGTAAATTGTTGTGTTTTCATGGAGCGCCATTTTTGTTTTCGCTTATAGCGGCGGCGGCGCTGGCGTTGTACTCACCTTTTTTACAATTCTTTTGTAGCCATTGGCGTATCGACTCGAAGCCTTGCAGCGTCTCTGGCGATTGGAAAAAGTCAATATTAGGACTTCCGTCCTTTTTAGGACCCAATGTGTTCATTGTGCAACGCTTTTTTTTATGCTTTTATTTGATTTGATGCACAGTTTTACGGCGAAAACGAATATTGAAAATGCAGCAACCGCAATAGACGCACACAATTGGGGTGACGAACAGTGTGACCAAAAATACAATTTTACATTGAAAAATATACCAAGGTACACCACGTTCATAGTAAAGTATCGATACTATATAAGTATAAAAAGAATTTAACAAAAAAAATTAATTTTTCCAACAAGAATTAAAAAAAAAAATGGTACAATACATAGTAATAATATTTTTATTATTTATGCTTAATTTAAAAAGTACATTGAGTCATGTTTATATCATTTTTCAATAAATTCATTTGATGTGTAGTCCAAATGGTTCTCAATTTCTAGTTCAATTTGCTTTACGCCACCTCTATCTTTGCACAGTATTGTCAACTCACGTGATGTAAACAATTTTACTAAATAATTCATTAAAAACAAAAGTCTTTAGTGAATTTGATAAACATCGCAAATACGTTCTCATGTAGAACTTAAATCCAAATTTACTGCTTATATAATTATAAAGTTACAGAATGCATTTTGGCATAAAAGTGGCTATCAAGTGATCGGTGGCAACTCTAATTGAATTTTATTTCATGCGCCAATCGAGCACCGCACAGTATAAATGTGACTTGAACAGCGCGAACATGGCTTTCCCTGGTAATATTAATATCCGAAAATTTGAGAATATAGAGCGAACTAAGTGTTTTTGTGCCTGTGTGAAACCAAATGTTAAATTAAAGTACTATTGGCTGTTGTTTGTGGTGGCTAAACGACATTTGCAACTAGAAAATCGAATCCGTTGTGCTATTCACGCCTTCTCCCTGTATGCCGGCGTGTTTTTTGCGTGAAAAATCGATGGACTGAATTTGTTACGCGTGCGAGTGAATAAGAATATTTTTTGTGACGCTTGCAAAAAAATAAGTGAACGCGTAGCAGCAGAGACCCAACACACACACACAAGCACACGCTAGCAAAGTGAACTGAACAATTAAATTGCAATAAACAAATCAATAAAAATAGTCATTTTTTGAATAAATCATTAGCTGGTGGTGAAAAGTGGACAAAAATGCAGCAACTTTACACAGAGCGCATGAGTTGAAGTGACAGCCAAGCAGTCGCCGTCGCAGTCGCAGCGCTGCGCCGCGCCACTCTGCAGCAGAGACGTCGACGCTGTCGCCGCCATAGGTATGCTGTAGCACAAGCAGAGCAGTACGACGCGACAGCAAAACAGCCCAAACGTAACGTTTGCCAAAGGTAAAGTAAAGTGCCTTGTAATGTGTTAATAATTACGTTTGCGAGAAATATATGTGCAAAATACAGTAAATAGCGCTAGTGTGTGTGTGTCGCAACCCTCGTATGTGCTTTTTGCTTATCGTTATGCGCCGACTGCGCAGCTTTCATACGGTGCTAACGTCGACGTCAACGCCGACGCGTCTTTCTTCCGTTGCAGTTTTCAATGTGTGCGTGAGTGTGAGATTGCGCTGCCTCTGCCTCTGCTGCTGATACGTGGAGCAGAGCTGGGCAAGCTAAGCTGTGATAAGCGTACACTTATTTATGTATTATGTCGTTTGGTTATATATATACATATATTTAAATGTATATTAGGCGTTTTTATGGAATATGGGGGGAGAATCATGCGATGAATAACTCTTTCCTTTATTTTTGTTATAAACAACTACGCCTCTTTATGTGGTATATTTCATTAGACTTATTCGTTTTTATTTCTGCTGTGGAGTTTTTTGTTTTTGTTGATTCTTGGCAGTGCTCGAAAACGTTTCAAATGCCCCCGTCTTATTGTATTTTTAGTCTCGGTGATTGCTCAATACATTTTTATTGTTTTTATTTTAGTTTTTGTTGTCTTGGCATTTTTGGTTTGTGTTTGTCGTCGCATCGCATCTCTTTATTATGTATTCTTCGTATGTGTTCGCGGTCTTCTATTGCCTCCAATACCGATTCCGATTCATTCATTTACTTTTTGGGCAGTTTTTGATGCGCGCGACGCGCTAAACGAACCAATTGTGCACTCACAAACATACATGCATACTCTAAATGCAAGTGTGTGTGAGCTTTTACTTGGCAAGTACATAAGTACATATACATGTAGTTGTAGTCAAACTCCCCAGCCTATTTAGTACATGTGTTGTCCACGTTGCCGACGCTTCGTTCGGCCCATCAGCAGCAGCGGTGACAGAACGCTGGCAGCGCAGTAGCAGCGGCGGCGGCATTTGTATTTATTTATGGTTTGCTACCTTAATCAACATTGACTACCGATTCAGTTGCTCCCCAGCTTATGGCTCGCTATCTCCATCTTGCTCTATCTCTCTGCGCGCTCTCGCTCTGGCTCGTAGTGGGGTAGGGCACTTGAACTAGTTTGAGGTGAACATGCATATGAACGAGCACGCGAAAAAGCGTATTGAGAAGTACTTTCAAATATTGGAATACCATTCGACGTTTCATTACTAAAGTACTAATGCTTATGTTTAATATATTTTTGATGCGTAAGTGAATGTATTTTTAATTCCGGTTTATCAATAATTCATCGTTACGGCATATTGCAATTGGCGATTTACTTGAGAAACTTTGCACACTTTCATATTTTGTAACGATTTATATTGACGAGTTTTGATGACACTAATGTTAGTTTCATTAAAGAGTTGAAAAAATATTCGTGTCTTGCAATGTTAGGTATCCAATAGTATTTTTTTTTTTAATTATATAGAACACTTTATATTAAGAAATTTAAGACGAAGTGTGGGTTTTTTCATTTAACTAAAAGTAGGAGTAAAGGCCTTAGACCTTTTATAATTATCTATATCTTTGATTAACTAACCAAGTTTATTTACGGAATTATACAAAAAATAACTCGTAAATTTAGCCTTAAAAAAAGGACTGAACGAGCAAACTACTGGCTAAAGGATTGAAATATTCAGTTCTATTTAGAACTTTACAACATTATCTAGGGTATTCTGTTTGCTGAACATTGCCCTATTTACAGATAAAACTTGTTTACAACTCCGCTTGTATTCCCAGTGAATGCAGCTGAGATAAAGTGAAGAGAATTGTACTCGAAGTACGCTCCGAATATCAATAAAAGACCATAATTTCGTTTTCGTTTACGTCTCGTCTCGACTTGTTTTCAACGCTTAATGTGCAATGAAATATGCAACGGCAGCTGTTACAATATTTGCCAAATGTTGTTAGCGTTGTGTCTATGTAAATATCTCGAGCTGTTCAAAATTCAAACACATTTGTCTTCTTTCCATTTGTGCGAAATTCTTAAACTTTAAATCGAGCACAGAAATTGTGGTAATTTCCAACGTTTCGCAACGGAGAGTTTTCTGGGGTTTTCCCGCAGCAATTGAGATGTGTTAAATACATACCAGAATTTACAATTTATTATTTACAGTTTATAATTTAGGATAATAAATATTCCAAAAAAAGTAACAAACTTTTTTGTATGTCGATTTGCTTTTCTAATAGATAATTTAACATCTTGCCTAATTTAACAAATTGACAGCGAAATGTTTCACGACTTTTTATAGTCAATGTTGACATCTAATCACCGCCAAATTTGTCTCTATTTCGTTTAGTAATCTTAAATGAAATTTATGAATAACCTGAGAGTGGAATGTGGCGTAGTCGATTCTATATACACGTATTTATTTATAGACATGTCTCGCAATTGATACGTGTCTATATAATACAAATTGCTAACAGGAATTTCTTATTCACTGCATTAATAATACAAGTAGATATTTTCAATGCTAATGCTAGAGAGTGATTCTTTTAAAAGTAATAGTTTTATAATTATCAGTCAAACGTTAAACCATTCTTATCGCAAATCGTATCACTTCTTCCTAATCTCTATAATCGAATTGAGTGACTCATCGAAAAATGGGAGGAGTTGTGATGTGGCAAGCGGGCGCAATTTGAAAGCCAACGTGGCATCAACCAGTTGGTCGCAATTTCAAATTATAATTATCAAATACACAAACTGGGAACTAAAATGTCGAAGTTCACAGTAAATATTTGTAATTCTAGGAAATCAAACAAACTTCGTGTCACCAAGTAATCGCAATCATTTATTATTGCTAGTGAAAATTTGTAGACATTTTGCGGCTTATCTGTGGCTTTTTTAAAATGTATAAATAAATACGCGTGTGGCGAATAAAAGTGGGCGAAGAAAAAAATAAATGGCAAACAAACAAATCAATATCAGTTGACTGCTTGCAATTGACTGTGACAAATGATGAGATATAAGAAAATGGTATGGGGAGAGGAGTCGGAGGGGTTCAATCTGGGTCTAGACTAGAGGTTTTGATGAGCATTCAAATGCGAGCACTCATTTAAATAGTCATTGTCGATTTGAAAATCATAGCAATTCAATGATAAACCTTTACTTTACCTTCCCTTCTCTCCCTCTCTCTCTCTCTCTGTCGCTATCTCTCTGGCAAAGCGAAGGCAAGGTTGTTGACAAAACGCGATACATTCATAATTACGTAAGGTACATTCATACAAACATAGATATAGACAGATTTATGTACATGAGTTGTGTGTCGTCAGTTGATATTTGTATTTATTGCTGCCAATTGATGACGATTCTCATGTCATACAAATGTTTTCATTATAAGTTTTACGATAACCATTATCTATGTATGTAATCTTGATTTTATTGCATTTCATTTGTCGCTACCAAATAGATAATTTACAACTCTGCTGACATGTGAAGCTTAATAGTTTTACTTCTCTCTCCTCATTATAATTATTATCAAAATGATGAGTTCAGTAACCCGGCACATGTGTTTGTGTTTACTAATTTTTAGTTATTTTCAAAGCACATTTTAAAAACTATCATTGTCATTGCTTATCACCTTCTGCTTTTCTGGGTTAATTAATAGATAGGATGAGCGAAAAAGAGTGACCAAAGTGTTTATAGAAAGACATTTTGCTAGTTCAACTTGGTCTATAGCTTCTTTGTGTCACTTGCATATTGACTCAGCTTTTGTTTTCTTTTTTTATTTTCAATGTTATAAATATCACGTTTCGTTCTGGGTTATTGGAACAGCCAATCATCCTTGCAATGGATAATTAGAAAATGAAATTTTGCATCATTTTTTGTTAAGATGAAGTATTCAAATATGCTTAGGAGCAACAGAATAATTTCAAATAGTTCAATAACTTATCTACAAGTACAAGTAATTGACAGCACAGAAAGAGTATTATATAATAAACATTTAACGACATATGCAAATAAATCTGCTTGAAATTCAAGTCGCATACAGTAATAAAAAAATAGCGGCAGCTTTTATGAATTATGAACTGACTTTTCATACCCTTTGCTCCTCAAAGCCTATTTATTTAAAGTGCTGAATCACAAGTAACTAATGTTGTGGTTGTGTTTTATGGGGGAATTACTTTTGTAGATAATTTTAAGAACTGGTTGTGGGAAAAATAATATTGTAATCTATATATTCAACTCCATACATTACTGATGGAAAATCGAGCAAGCATTTCAAGGTCGACAAAATTATACAAAACAATGCGATTACATTTATGAAATAGTTTTTAGCAATAAAGGAATTTTAAATGATGAATGTTTTTTGATTCTTTAACTCATGAAGAGTAACTAAGTAAAGCTCCTTAATGAAACAAATGGCATCATTTTTGAGAATATTGTGTTCTTTGAAAGTTAAAATATTGAAGTAGACAATGCTAAATTTATTTGAAACACGGTCATTTATTTTGCTATTATTATAATAACTTTTTAAATAAAATAAAACAAAATCGAAGAAAAACTTGAATTTTGAGGCTTGCGAGTTTTTTGCTACACACAAAAATAACTATATTTTTTATGATTCCTGAAAATTTGGTTGCGATCAGATAATAGTTGTAGAAGATATTTAACTAATTCTTTTGTATTGGAAAAAACGCCACTGCAATCGGATCTTAGTTGCCGTAGCTGTCAATACTATATGTTTTGTACTCTATGGTATATTAATACTAAATTAATATACGTGTGTGTGCATTAGTTATAATTTAGAAGCAATACTTGACAAAATAAAACTAATTTAAATAGTGCAAGTTTATCTTATTAGTATAGATTAGACGACAATCCCCCATATGCACCCCCAATAAAATCGTATTTTAGTGTACAACTTATAATCACTCTGAGCTACTTATACATTTGCCTATATGTGTAGTTTGTCAATTATTTGTTTGTTGACGCTTTGCGTGTTTCACGAGCTCAACCCAAAAAAAAAAAAAAAGAGGCAATGTGTGCCACAAAATGGTCGTAATAATATTTATTGTTTCGCATCCAACGCGCGATTTGCTATAAAACATAGCAAACAAAAATAACACTATAGAGTGTACAATACATACAGGCATGCATAGTTATATAAATAGTTGATTAATATTCAAGGTTGCCGTAGCTAGCGTTTGAGCTTCCTTATAAATACAAGAAACTAATAAAAAGAAAAGAAACAAACAGTTTTGTTGAACTCGCCGCACACACGAGTTTTGATATTATTTCAGCTTTACTGGACAATCTCATTTATATATGTACATACAGATATATATTTTACATTTGAGTATACAGAGTGAGAAACAAATCAAAGAGTTTCAGTTGTGCTCAGTTCCTTGCCAATAACTGGTTAACCTAATTTAGCCAAGTTGCTTTTATCTTTGTAGATTGCAAAAAACTATTCAAACCATGTTCTATTTAATCTATATGCACTTCGAAGAGGCAAAAACATTGCAGCTAAGATAGCTCGACTTTAACATATGCTGTGTCAGCCTCAAAACTAGAAGAAGATTTGCTTGGCTGATAACAAAACTTGAAATGATATTTGATCTTAGTATTTTATCTCGATCCACATGACTTGATGAAAAGTTGAGAACAATGTTTTTATATACACAAGTTGTCATTAAACAGTTTGTGCGTTGGCTTCAGTAAGCAATTTTAAAAAGCAAATATTTCTTACTCATGATTATTGTTTCAATTATTGGTTCCATGCTAATGTAATAAATAATAAATCCAATAAATTATTGGGACCAATTGTTATCGCACACTTTCAAATTTGCTGGTCATTCGAATAACATGAAATTAAATATAAAAAATTAAAATATTTCCCAGCTAATTGTTTTTGATCTTTATCTTTTCAGATAGATTACATATAGGAATTAGACCAGCCAAGAGTTCGATTGCAGAATCAAACGGAAGATATCGAAAATCTCAATAAAAGAATGACATCCAGGTGAGTGTTGTCTCTAATCA
The DNA here is from genome assembly GCA_023558445.1 of Drosophila pallidifrons. Lineage (NCBI taxonomy): Eukaryota > Metazoa > Arthropoda > Insecta > Diptera > Drosophilidae > Drosophila > Drosophila pallidifrons. The sequence continues at coordinate 7,430,370 of CM042348.1, forward strand.
AATACCCCCAAGAAACTGACTTATTTCATCTTTTTTGCGCAGACTCGATCGTCTTTTCATACTACTCGAGTCTGGTTCGACGGCTGCCACACGTCATGCAGCTGCCAAGCAGATTGGCGAAGTGCAGAAACTGTATCCACATGAGCTGCACACGCTGCTGAATCGCCTCGTGGGCTATTTGCACAGCAGCTCGTGGGAGACGCGCATTGCGGCGGCACAATCAGTGGAGGCGATACTGAAGCAGGTGCCGCCATGGCAGCCGGAACTGCAATTGGGGGCCATTAACCTAAAGAAGGAGCGTCAGGGCAGCGATGCCACCGAGGAGGACAGCTGCCAATCGAATGCCTCATCGTCGACCACAACAACGCCATGCAACGAGCGATTACTCAGCTTTGATGAGTTTGATCTACAGCAGATACTGCAGAAGGGAGCACGCCTGATTGGCTCCGAGGGCAATGAGTTCGATGTACAAGAGGAGCAGCCGGCAAGTGGAGGCGGCGTCGAGGAGCAGTGCGTGGCCGCTCGACTGATTCGCCAGCGAGCACTGCTCAATGATAAACTGGGACTCACTGCCGCCGCCAAGCTGGGCGTTAATCTGACTGACATGATCACCGACGAGGATGTGGCCTTGACGCGCAGCGGCACCAGCTACAATGTCAATGCCGAGAAGCTGCCGGTGGAGCACATACTGAACATTAAGCCGGCAGCAGCAAATGGAGAAGCAACTGCCAGTGCTTGCGCCACTGCCACAGGTCAAAAGCTCAGCTGTCGCGAGATGAATCGAGCCAAGCGCAAAGCTCGCCAAGGCAGCTCAACGGGCGCCGCCTCAGCCTCCGCTATCGCAGTCTCAGTGACGCCCACCTGCAGTCGGCGCAACTCAACAGCTGGCATCGCAGCTGCTGGCAGTAACAGCAACAGCAGCGGCAGCAGCTGCACCGGCAGCAACAGCAACGGAGCAAGCACAGTCGATGAGCCAGAGAAGAAGAAAATGAAGGCAAACGACACACATGAAATATTCTACAGCTTAAACGGTGCGTAGGCGTAAGCTCAACCTGTCGCACAGTATTATTTTTTTGGCATAACATTTAAATAGATTTGTTGCTGATGACGATCATTAATGCAAATTTCATATGATTGACAAACAACTTTAAAACTATAGAAGGCTTTTCAAACGTTGTAGAACAGTATTCACAATTTAAGAGCTATAATATGAATTAAATCCAAAAGCGAATGTAATTTTAATTTATGCCTTCAAACAATTCATGTAGTGTACTATTTTATTGAACAGTTGACCTTGTAACAATTGAAATTGTGTGCATCGAGTTGGCAAGTGGAGCAAAAATCTTCTTAATATATATATTATATTAATGAAGCTCCATTTTTGATGTATTCATATTAATTTTGCAAGATTATTGATTAATTTAACATTTCAAGTCAATTCAGTTAATGAGTTCTTATTTATATAGTTGAATAGATTTCATTTAGCAATCAATTATGATGCTTGATTTTCCTTTGCTTAATTTCTTTGTCTAGAAAATAGCAATTAGGTTAATTACTATGCCTAATTACATAAAGATTCAAGGCACACATGTCAACAAATCGCTGTGCGTCCTTATATTAGATTAATCTAGACTTCCGTTAATTACAGATTTAATGAGCCACAATTTGTCTTTGCTCTCTTTGCAGCCGCTGTTCCGGATGCGACGGGCACGTGGGTCGACGCCGTCTCGTGGCCATTGGAAAACTTTTGTGCGCGCCTTTTCATTGATCTCTTTCATGCCAAGTGGGAGGTGCGTCACGGCGCGGCGACTGCGCTGCGTGAGCTCATCAATCAGCACGGCACAGGAGCGGGCAAGTGCGGCTATCAGAGTGTTGAGCAAATGCACGAGGCGCACAGTCGTTGGCTGGAGGATGCAGCACTGCGTTTGCTATGCGTGCTCTGCCTGGATCGGTTCGGCGACTTTGTTTCGGATCAAGTGGTGGCGCCGGTGCGCGAAACTTGCGCCCAAGTGCTGGGCACGCTGGTCAAGGCCATCGATGAGAGCAAAGTGCATCGCATCGTGGACATCCTGCTGCAGCTGATACGCCACAAGAACGAGTGGGAGGTGCGCCATGGCGGTCTGCTGGGACTGAAGTATGTGTTCGTGGTACGCGAGGAACTGCTGTCCATTTATCTGCCTAAATCCATATCGGATATATTGCTGGGTCTGCTCGATGTGGTCGATGATGTGGGCGCCGTGGCAGCAGCAACTCTGATACCAGTGGCCAAGTGGTTGCCCAAGCTGCTGAATGCCACGCAAGTGTCGTCCATTGTGAAGATGTTGTGGGATCTGCTGCTGGATCAGGATGAACTCACCTCGGCCTGCAACAGTTTCATGGGTCTGCTAGCAGCCATATTGTGCCTGCCTATGGCTGCTAGCTGGATACAAATGGAGCCCATTGGCACGTTAGTGCCGCGTCTGTTTCCCTTTTTATCGCACAGCACCAGCTCAGTGCGTCGCTCCACGTTGAAGACGCTGCTCACGCTCACAAGCAGCGGCGAGAGTTCGCTCGTTAAACAGAAGCCAGAGAATGGCAAGCCAGAGACGCCAGAGATGAAGCTCAACTTTGGTGTCGTCGACTGGAACTGGCAACTGTTGCAACAGGCGCTGCGTCACATCTACCAGCGCATGCTGGTGGAGCCCCAAGCGGACATTCAAGCGCTGGCCCACCAGGTGTGGTCTAACATCATACAGTATGCGGATCTGGGAGCCCTTTTGCACGCCGCCTGTCCGCATGTCTCCACCTGGATTTGTCTGGCCATGCAGCCGCCTCGCCTGGCCTTCGATCCCGCCGTGCTCATTCGTGCCATTGCCGGTAGTGATGTCGCCTCCTCCACTGCGGCAGGCGCCGCACGTCGTCGCACACCACGTATGGGCGATGATCTGGGCGGCGCTGCCTTGGCGCACTCGAATGCCATGCAGAAGCTGTACTTGGGTGGCAGTGAGGCGACTCCGTTGGAGATTCGTGAAGCGAATTTTATGCGTGCCCGCATCACTGCATCGCGAGCAATGGGCGCACTTTCGCACTACCTGGTGCAGCCGGCGCCCGGAGTGCTCTATACGCCACAGGTGGAGAGTCCCACAGATTGCTACACCAAGGTGCTGCTTGGTCATTTGAATGCACGCTCCGCTGTGCAGCGGATTGTGTGCGGCCTCATCATTGCGTTCTGGGCGCTAGAAGATGAGCCGGTGCGACCGGGTCCTCCCAATCTGCAGGAGAAGCTGCATCAGTGCATGTCCGAGTCGTTCTACTATGATGAATTGGCCATGTCGCTTACTAGACTGCTGCAGGAGGCACTCGACTTTATTGCCACGCTGAAGCAGAACAAAATACCCATCAATGATTTCAACAATGCCAAGGTGCTGACACTGGAGCAGATCGATGCGGTGGCCACCACACTCAGCGACAATCTGCGCAGCCATGCGCTCAAGCCAAAGGTGCTGGACATGCTGCTGGAGCGTCGACGCAGCCTGCAGGCCTCGTATCAGCAGACAACGGGTGAGCAGTTTGCCTATCACGTCAGCGCTCAGGCTGCGATGGCAGGAGCTATTTGTGCACTGCACTGTTTGCCCGAGAAGTTGAATCCCGTGGTTAAGCCTCTAATGGAGTCCATTAAGCGGGAGCAGTGTGGGCCGCTGCAGCAGTTGTCAGCCGACTTTTTGGTGCATCTAATGGACCAAGTTTGTGATAGAAATCCTAGTCCCAACAACAAAATCCTGAACAACCTCTGTACACTGCTGCGCAGCGATGCCGAGCACACGCCCAAGCTGGTAAGTTATTGTAAGAGATTTCCTTGTGTGATTCCCTGGGTTAACTAAGTTCATTTTTGCAGAATATACCAACGCAAACGCTGCTGGAGACACGCCTGAACGATAGCAATGCCTCCGAGTACTATGGCATTCTCACGCTGACGCTGTCGCTGAACCCTCCGTCCAGCCACAGCAGCGCCACAAGCAGCAGCAAGCGAGCTGGCGCCACGACACCATCGACAACGACAGCGCCACGCGGACCCGGCAGACCGCCGGCCAGTGAAGCTTTAGCGGCTGCAGCCGCTGCCGCCGCTTGCATCGAGCTGAGCACCCAACAAGCCAAGGAGGCCGAGGCGCGTCAGTGTCGCACTCAGCGTCTGGGCGCCGCCTGTGCCATAGCCAAGCTCTGCAGCACCTTCGGCGAACGCATGGTGGACAAGGTGCCCATCTTTCAGCAGCTGATGTTCGGCAAGCTGCAGCAGTTTGTGGCCAGCGTCGATGCAGACACGCTCATCAGCACGCTGCCCGATCTGACGGCCTGCAATGAGTTGATCAGTTCGTTGCAACTGATTGAGACCGCGGCGCCGCATCTGCATGCCGCACTGCATCCGCAACTGTTTGCGCTGCTGCCACAACTGGGCTACATTGTGCGTCATCCTCTCAAGGTGTTGCGTCACATGGCAGCGCGCTGCATTGCCGCTTTGGCGGACATTGATACCAGCCGCACCATGCAGTTTGTGGTCACTGAGTTGCTGGAGCTGCTGCTGAAGGTGGAGCGACCCATTGAACGGCAAGGCGCCGTGGAGGCCATTGAGCGAGTGGTGAATCGCTTGCAGATTCGTGTTGTGCCATATATTGTGCTGCTGGTGGTGCCACTGCTCGGCTCCATGAGCGATGCGGATGAATCTGTGCGACTACTGGCCACACACTCCTTTGCCACGCTGGTCCAACTCATGCCGCTGGACAACAGCAGTGCTAGCAACAGCAAAAGCGGCGTCAAAATTGAGGGCGAAGTCAAGAACGAGCCATTGGAGGAGCGCAAGACGCGAGATCGTGAATTTCTCGACTATCTATTTAAGCCTAAGACCATACCCGATTACCATGTGCCGGTGTCGTTGAGCGTGGAGCTGCGCGGCTATCAGCAGGCGGGCATCAATTGGCTGTGGTTCCTCAACAAGTACAATCTGCACGGCATACTCTGCGACGACATGGGCCTCGGCAAGACGTTGCAGACCATCTGCATATTGGCTGGCGATCATTTGCAGCGCCAGGAGGCACAGCAGGCTTCGCTGCCCAGTTTGGTCATTTGTCCGCCCACATTGACGGGCCATTGGGTCTATGAAGTGGACAAGTTTCTGTCGCAATCGCCATCGCCTGTGCTGCGACCCTTGCATTACTTTGGCTTTCCCGTTGGACGCGAGAAGCTGCGCAGCCAAATTGGCACCAGCTGCAATCTTGTGGTTGCCTCGTACGACACCATTCGCAAAGATATCGACTACTTTAGTAGCATACACTTCAACTACTGCGTTTTGGATGAGGGGCACATCATCAAGAATGGCAAGACCAAGAGCTCAAAGGCCATCAAACAGCTGAAAGCGAATCACAGGCTAATCCTCTCGGGCACACCGATACAAAACAACGTGCTGGAGTTGTGGTCTCTCTTTGATTTTTTGATGCCCGGCTTTTTGGGCACCGAGAAACAGTTCATCCAGCGCTACTCACGTCCCATTCTGGCATCACGGGATGCCAAGAGTTCGGCCAAGGATCAGGAGGCTGGCGTGCTGGCAATGGAGGCGTTGCATCGCCAGGTGCTGCCATTCCTGCTGCGTCGCGTCAAGGAGGACGTGCTTACTGATCTGCCACCAAAGATCACGCAGGATCTGCTTTGTGAGCTGAGTCCGTTGCAGTTGCGCCTGTATGAAGACTTTAGCAATAAACATCTGAAAGACTGTTTGAATAAGTTGGACGATACGGAGAATCTCGGCAGTAAAACGCACATTTTCCAGGCTCTGCGCTATCTGCAGAACGTCTGCAATCATCCCAAATTGGTGCTGCGGCAGTCCAATGATGAGCGCGTCAATATCGCCGCTCAGCTTGCCCTCAGCCATAGCTCCCTGGACGACATTGAGCACTCGGCGAAGCTGCCAGCGCTGAAGTAAGTTCATTCCTATCTATTGTATTGATGAATTTCCTAACTTGAAATTCTTTTTATTTGTGCAGACAACTGCTGTTGGACTGTGGCATTGGTGTGCAGACAGAATCTGTTAGTCAGCATCGTGCTCTCATCTTTTGCCAGCTGAAGGCCATGTTGGACATCGTCGAGCACGATTTGTTGCGCAAGCATTTGCCCAGTGTCACATATCTGCGTCTGGATGGCAGTGTGCCGGCCTCATTACGCCAGGACATAGTGAACAACTTCAACAGTGATCCTAGCATCGATGTTTTGCTTTTGACCACTCAGGTAAGCTCCCATCTACTCAATGTTTCCAATACACAATGTTAACTTACGTATTCTTCTTTAGGTGGGCGGCTTGGGCTTGAATCTGACTGGAGCTGATACCGTCATCTTTGTCGAGCACGACTGGAATCCCATGAAGGATCTGCAGGCCATGGATCGTGCCCATCGCATTGGACAAAAGAAGGTGGTCAATGTGTATCGTCTGATCACACGCAACTCGCTCGAAGAGAAAATCATGAGTCTGCAAAAGTTCAAGATTCTTACCGCCAATACGGTAGTGAGTGCCGAGAACGCCTCGCTTCAGACGATGGGTACCCCGCAAATATTAGACCTGTTCCAGAGTGGCAATGACAACAAGGCACAGGGCAGTGGAACAGCGGCTATTGCTGCCGGCAGCGGTGGCATGTCCATGAACACTATCATTGAGAATTTGCCGGATTTGTGGTCAGAGTACCAGTATGAGGAGGAATACGATCTGGGCAACTTTGTGCAGGCGCTGAAGAAGTGAAGAAGCCACTGCAAGACGAAGCCACAATACTTTCTTCCGAGACTTCACATACACACTCACACTCAAAAATAAGAAACACACTCGTTCACATACAGCTTCACAATGCATTCACACTTCGCTGATTATAATGATAACGACGATGATGAGAGTCGAGTTATATTTTTAGTTTTCTAAGCACATTCTTAATTATTTTTCTTTTTATTGTGAATGTTTTCTTTTGTTCCTTTGTAGAAGTTGCAAGCAGAAAGTGTCGAAATTCATAATAAAAGAAATTTGAAATTAAAATAAATGTTTTATTGTGTTCATGCGGGCAACAATTAGAATCACATTAATACATTTGAGCTGTGGAAGGGGTGAAAGGGAACATCGCTAAAGTCAACTGCGTAGAAATCACTCAGGTATTAGCATAAAGATTTGTTTATCGCGTTCTAATAGCAAAGTCCATATCAAATAACTGTTCATGTAGACGCACTATATCGTCTTGCTGATTAAGAAAATATATACTTCTTATTTACAACTTTGATAGGCAAGAACTATTAAAATAAATAAGTGGGATATAAACTATTTATATTTCACATACTATGTATAAAAATGTGCGTGGACTGGATTCGATTTCTTGCTGTTTAAGCTTATTATACAGAAATACAAGAGAGAAGTCTTAGATTTCTGAAAGACAAGCGGGAACACTAACTGATTACTGTCAGTATACTATAATTCAGGGACAAAAGAAACCAATAGAGATCGGGTATTGATCAGAGTTTGATAATCACTTTTTAAAATACAGTTGAAAAATTACTTTGCAAATTTTGATGCAGTGGTAGCCTTGGCTTTTATATGAACTATAACTTTGTCATGCTTGGATTCAAATCGACTGTGCTAAGCCGCCTTGTTGTTCAGCTGATCTAGAGAACTGACTCCTACTCCTTGGCTTTATGAGAGGGAGAATTTGTTTTCTGATTACTTTTGTATGCATGTTTCGAAAATTGTTTCTATATTATTTGCTGCCATTTAACTTATGATCGCCTTACCAGATGATGTGTCATTTTTTAGTGTCTATTGGCCAACAAAAAGAGCAAATACCAATGAGATGTAGCAGCTAAAATACCAGCGGAACATAATACGTTGGATGTACCTCACACATAGGAAAAGAGCAGATGACTATGGTGTCATCCTCACAGAAGGTTTGGTGGATTCTAGATGCGAAATACGTGGCACACCTGAGTTTCGCTATTTTAGCTTGCTGCTGATTTATGTTTGCTTGGAATTCCACTTGTTGATTGGGCACTTTTGAAGCGTTCTCGTTTTCATCGAGTGGTTGCTTGTAAATTCCATACATTTTATTTATGGTAATCAGTACATAATGACATATAAGGTTGGCAAAAAAGTCTTGCGGTATTTCCGATAATATAACACGATATATATAACACATCGCAAGAAAAGGTTTTAGAAATAGTTTATTTTATCAACAATCATTTTATTTATAAACAATTTAGCTTAAAGGTCAGTTGGAGCAATCCCTTCTATCTCTACTATTTCGATAAATTCATTGCAAAATAAAAACTTTGATCCGCCTATAAAAATAATAAATTTTTAAGACAATTTTCTTTTTAGCCATTAATATGTTATATTTAAGTCTGTCAAATGTAAGTAGTCATTGAAAACCAAATCTATTAATCGGTGATTGCAGTGATCTTTTAAGTATATAGTAACTTTATAATTTAAGATCCTAAATTCGATGAAGTCTCAGGCTTTTAAGTTGTTTTCTCTACCAGAGAGTCAGGATATCACTTTACAACCGACTTTCTACCTTGGGAAGTTATTTTCCTGTTAAAAAGTGTCTTTAATAAACGATTTAAATTCTTATGATTAAGCCATAGTAATAGTCGAGTTACGATGAAATTTGCACAGCACTCATTAAAACGTTTACATTTTTGTAGAAGGTATTTGGAATCAAGTAAGACCGTAAACTTTTTAGTCTGTGTGTCTTATTAACGTAAAGAGCATGCCAATGATTTGTGATCTATTAGTTGTATATGTTTTTAAAAAAGTTTCCTTATGGGATATTAAAGTAAACAAAATGTTTCAAAATAATCGTGAAAGGGAGTTTTTATAGTAAATAATTCATATATTTTTCGTGTTTCCAATATTTCTCTTAGTAACACTTATGAATGAATGACTTCCAAAACTGATGAGCTAATGAATATTGCCGAAAATCGACCCTATCTGTGGTGCTAAGTGTAATCGCTACGGAAATACTTAAAATCAGATAATTATTCTTGATAAGGCTGATAAGTATGTGTAAATAAACAGATGTAGAATCGATCAGATTAGCAGAGAGTCTACTCGACTTCATGTTGATAAGCTTATTGGCGCAGATCTAGTGAATTGAACCCCTAGCAATTGTTTTGCACTTTGTGAAATCGGTTGATTAAGTCGATTTGTATATATCTATAAATAAGTGTGGTTGGTTTACATTCATGACGTTTGAATTTGTGCTGACAGTTTTATGATAATTTTTAGTGTGCCACTTAGAGATGGTTATCCAGGATTCCTGAGGATTGTGACTCTTCAAGTGGAGCCGCGCAATATTGTGTAGTACTCGATTTCGTATTCGAATTCGGGAGAGCAGAAAATTATTATTATTTATTCACGTTGAGTTTGTATGTTGCCCTCAAAAAATTGATAACATTCAGTGGCAGTTGAATGGACATCGTAAAACTCTTCAGCCGATAATCGCTGCTCAGATAATGATGAGGGAATATAAGGCCCTCGTCAGCTCAGGTGCTGGCAAAGTGAAAGTGAAATTGAAATTGTCAACACCATGAAGTACCTGCTCAGTGTGGCTCTCCTCTTGGCCATTGGCCTGCACCAGATTGATGCTCACGGCATGATGCTCAATCCGCCAAGTCGTTCCTCCCGTTGGCGTTACGATAGCTCTGCTCCCCAGAATTACAACGACAACGAGCTATTCTGCGGCGGTTTGTATGTGAGTATTCAACCAGCCAAGTGATGTGTGATGTTCCTCATCAATTTCACTATTTTGACTTTTCAGACCCAGGCCAACAATGGCGGACAGTGTGGACTGTGTGGCGACAACTTCTCAGCCTCTCAGCCACGTGCCAATGAGATTGGTGGATCCATTGGTGGATCGGGTACCATTACCAAGAGCTATGCTGCTGCCAATGCCATTAATGTGGGCGTTAAAATCACCACCAACCATTTGGGACACTTTGAATTCAATCTGTGCAACTTGGATACCTTCGGTGCTGAATCCGAGGCCTGCTTCAACCAGAATCGCCTGCGTTTCCCCGACGGCAGCGACAAGCTGCAGATTGGCTCCCAGAGTGGTGAATTCGATGTGACCGTCATGCTGCCAGAGGGTCTCACCTGCTCTCACTGTGTTCTTCGCTGGACCTACGTTGGAGGTAAATTACCTTAGAGTCATGCTCGAAAGTTCAGTAACTCAATGGGAATTCTTCTATTTCTGTAGCCAACAACTGGGGCATGTGTGACAATGGTACTGGCTCTTTGGGCTGCGGTCCACAGGAGACCTTCAAGAACTGTGCTGATGTGAGCATCTTCTGGGGCCGCAACATGGTCAAGGAGTTGGCTAAGCCTGCTGTCCAGCCAGTTGCCCCCATCGAGGTTGATTCCATTGAAGCTTAAGTGCCACTTTCATAAGTCGCTTTATTAACTGAAACGAAACCAAATATACGTTTAGAGCATTTTATATAAACTATTGTGAATACTCTCTATATTTTGCATACTTCAGTTCAAAATATTATATACTGATATGCATTTCTGGGGACGCAAAGAACTTAAACCATGGATCTACAACATCGGTTTGCCAAACATTTCATTTTCTCTTAGTAAGTTTAAAATTAAAGTCTGAAAAACTAAAAGTTGTAAAAATTGCTGAGATAGGTGTTTCCTAGTCTTTTTTTATTGTATGGGAGTTTCAATTAGAAAGCTTCTATTGCCCTATTTGTATGACCGACGCAAATTAGTTTCATGAGTCATAAAAACACATTTCAGCTGTAGTGTACTGTACAAATTTGATTAAAGATAAAATTTGTCGTAAATCATGCCAGCTCTTAGACCTTGGCACTTAACATACACACTATTTTCGTTCTCCCTTTCGATCCCTTGGACATTGGCCATTGATTGTGCTGAGACCAAAATCTTGATTTTTGAACTTTCAGAGAAAAAAATACACAGTAAAGCATTTCTTGAAGATTAGGATGGTTTGAGTTATATTGACTGATTGATTCACTGAGCTAGGAAGTTTTAGTTTTTACTTAACTTATGTTAAATTCCTACTTTAAGGATTAGCTTTGAAAAAATGATGCTAGCCCCTAGCCACAGTCTCCGCTGTTCCCGGAGGAACAGATTGAATCTTAACTTAAAAGTGTACATATGTTCTCCTTAGCGGACTCGAATAGAGCACTCCAAGGAACTCTAAAACCGAATACAAAAAAAAAAAACAAAAATGTTGCTTATAAACAAATTTAAAAAGTAACATTAAAGCCCCCATGAGCTTGCTGATATGAACTTTTCGAGCTCTTTTCGATAAGAATATTCCAATTTTTACATAGTTTAAGGATGGTTTATTAGCATTGTCGAATGTTTAAAATGGTGTTAAATTATTTATGTTTTTTTTTTATAAAAAAACACAATTTTTCTATCCAGAAGAATTTTGAGATGTATAAAAGGACGGTGTAGAACAAATAGAGTGTACATTAAATTGAAGTTAAGTGAAGTAAAGTTGTGAAAGAGGAGTGAGTTGAAAATATGTTTGATCGAACAATCATCGTGGTGATTTTGCTAAATATCCAATTAGTATTATGTGACGAATACTGTGAATTTATGTGTCCTGAAAATGGAAAGTGTCTTCAGAGGAAAAGTAATTCCTCTGAAGTTTGTAATGGAGTAAGGGATTGTCCGCGTGGAAGCGACGAGTCTTACGTTTTATGTAAGAAACATCTTTCATTCGATGCTCGACGAACTTTCTACTGTGCAAATGGAGTTCCTATCGAGCGTTACAAAATGTGTAATACTTTTCCTGACTGCAACGATAAATCTGATGAATCGCCTGCGTTATGTGAATCAAAGAAAGACCTATATTCATTAATGTCAAGCAAGGAGAAGTGCAATGAGTAAGCTATAATTATACTGAATATATTTCTTATTTTAAGTGTGCGTAATCCCTGAACAGAATTGCATAATAAGAGATTGCATAATAAAAACTATAATTTGTTTACAAAATTCGATCGTGCTATAAGTGTGGGTTTTTTGTTTTTTTTTTTCTTTTTGAATTGGGAGTCTAACGGAAAAATGTTGAAAATTTTACATCATAGTTTAGATCAGTTTCTACAGGTTTCTCAAAACTCCCTTTTCTTTTAAATTAGCACTTGAATAATACAAGAAAAAAAAAATAAAAGCTAGAAAATTACGCAAGGACTATTATCTATTATCTTCAAGCACACAAATCAGTTGAATATCCAGCTAAGAGAGTTTACACTGAATATACATATTTAATCTGACGTTTTATTGTTTGCCTTATGATTCTCGTTTGAGCTGTAAATAGAATTAAAATATTATATTAGTTGCTTTGGCTGACAATCTGGTATATTGTGCCATTTATGGTATATTTTGAATGCGGTACTATATCGATATACCAAATAACACATTTTTAGTATTTTTGTAGTATTTTTGTATAATTTTAAAATGATACCGCAATATTTTGCTTTTATTTAAAATGGGTAGAGGGTATCTCACAGTGGAGCACAGTGTGCTCAGCACACTCGACTGTAGCTTTCTTACTTGTTTTATGTAGGCCTTTGGTAATTAAAACAGATGGCGAGTTTCTAACATTAATTTATATAGCTTTGAAATTGGTTAGAATATTTCAAGAAATAAAAATTTGAAAATGTTCTAAAGTTATAGAAGTAATGATAAAGACTTTGAAAACTGAGCCATTTCTATTAGCATATTTTTGGGATGAATTCTTCTGTTATCGGAAATTTTTATTTTGATATTCATAAAGTCATCATTATTGTATAGAATGCATGCATTTGTTAATCTCCATTCTATTTCTAGATTTCAGCTGTATTGCCCAACTTTAACCAACAATTGCATTTCCCTGGATAAAGTATGTGATGGAAAGATTGATTGCTTGAATGGCCGAGACGAATCTGTAGAGATGTGTATGATTGACGCTCGATATCCCAATTTTCAATGTGCCAATGGAGTCATCATCGACTCCCGGCAACTGTGTGATAACAAATATGATTGCCTCGATGGCGCCGATGAGTTGGAAATCCATTGTCAATATACCGAAAACTGGGTACCGAAGTCGCCAGTTACCTGTGAAGAGCCCAAAGTAAACGGATTGAGATTTAAAGGCTTCACTAATTTATATTCCTATGAGGAAAATAATAAAACTCATTATTTTGTGTATGCTAATGGAGCAGTTGAATTCAAGTGCGACGATCCTCACAAAACATTGAAAGGTATAAAGTGGAATGTGTGCATGGTTGATGGAAATGGAAGATGGCTACATGAATTACCAAAGTGTGAAAATGCGACACGTCCCAATACAACACCAATAACGAATGGAGCCCTTGGGTGCCAAATAGATACATATGATGACAATTCAGATAATTTGCGTATTTTGGGATGTCAAGACGGAGGGAGAAATTGTACAATGAGCCTGCAACCACCCATCAATGACATAAGCGTTAAGTTTGCTTGTGCAAACAACTATATTTTATTCCCAGAAATTATTCGTGATAGAACATTTGAGTGCCGCAATAATACATGGGACTATTTCAGTAATTACAGCAGTCCAAGTTGCCGAAGTGCGTAAGGAGAATTTTCTACGAGTGACATAGAAATAATGAATTCCTTTTATTTTAATTTTATTTAGAAATGTGCAGCACTAAAGAATTGTTTTGTGAAGACACGATGATACCACTGTGCCACTTAAAGGATCAAAGATATATGAATTGCGAATCGAAGAACGGTTGGCTACCTGGAGCTACAGTTACTTTTGAATGTGTGCGTGGATACAGACCAAATGATCAGGAGCTTAGTTTAGAGTGCCTTAACGATGGAACTTGGAAAACTACTGGTGATAGAGGAAACTATTGCTCTGCATATTGCGGACATGTTGAGGGCCGAGCCTATTTAGCTACAAGAGTCAATTCCTTTATCAGAGCTTAATGGTCTGTTGCCATTTATTACAAAAGCATTTCACAATTTGAATACATTTGTGGTGGTGCTCTAATTCGGCATAATCTCGCATTGACTGCAGCTCATTGCGTTAATGATGTTGTGAATAATGAAACACATCGTTTTATTGCGGTACCAGTAACCAACACCACAAGATTCGTGAGAAGAGGGGATGGAGGTGCTTGGTTAGTTAAAGCGATAATAATAAATCCGTAAGTTTCATTCTGTTTATATCATATTTGTTGTTATTAATAATAATTTTATTTACTTAGGCATGCTGCTTCCAATATGGCTCTTTTACATCTTAAGCGGAATCTATATTCATCGCACAGTTTTGTTTGCCTACCGGGAATCAACATTCAGATGACTGCGGATAAAACTATTACAGAGGGAGCAATTTATGCTATGTCTAAGGATTATCAGCGCCTTAGACTTACTGCTGTCGAGGCAACATTATATGGAAATCTTTCTGTTCAATCTGATCAATTTTACGTAGATATAAAGGATAATCAAACTATTTGTAATGGCAATAGCGGCAATAGCTTTACCGCTTATTATCCTAAATTAGGTATTTATTGGCTAATTGGCATTGTTAGTTTTAGTCGAGGATCAGATAGGAACTGTTCGCACAATATTAAAATCGAAAATGTTGTGAGTGAGGCCAATATTCAATTTATTACCGAAACTATACAGCAAATTTTTAATACATAACGAATAAGCTATGTACACCGATAATTGAGATTGTATATTTCAGTTAAATACACAAGTTGGATGTAAAATTGGAATAAAAAAAAATTGGAATAAATTAAATTTTGAGGGTTCACAAATTTGCCAAACAATTTTAGCAAATGATTTTGACTTATAGAGAATCTAGCTTTAAAAATATCTTAAATACGGATCCCAATTGTCTTCAAAAAAATTTTATTTGAGATTGGGCTCAATTCTTGCACACATTAAGTATGTAGTATTTTTATATTTTGCAGTCTATGGTATATTTTGCTTACAATATTACTAAGTGAGTATACCAAATTTGGTCTTTCGTACTTTTTTTAGTAATATGTGGTATATTAATTTGGTATATTTTAAAATGAATTCCGCATTGTTTTGCTTTTATTAAAAATGAGTAGCGGATATCTTACAGTCGAGCACACTCGACAGTAGTTTTCATACTTGTTACTTTCCAATCTTGGCCAACTGGCACTTGTTATTTCATCAACGATTAAAGAAAGCTTGTAAATATACAAAGACTGGAACTGAACCAAACTGATTGGAGCAGCAGCAGGATTGCGTTGATGTTGATGATGAAACTCAGGACTCTCACTTGCAACTGGACACGCCGAGGAGGTCCATAAACAGTGACAGCCTTGCGAACATGAATGACAACAATTTTCCGTGGCTTCCCGGTGCAAGTAAATGAGTATTGATAGCTAAAATCATTTGAGTTTAAGTTCTTTGCATTAGCATTTTTATCGATAGGTTGCTTTTGCTTCTCCTGATCCTATTCTTTCTCCTTATTCTTCTTTTTTATGTCACCACGTGCCAGTGACAATCCGGTCCTAATACAATTCCAAAGCGAGTGGTCAAGATAATACCTTAGAATTTCTTGCTTCAAATTGAAAAGAAATGTGTCGCTCATTCCGAGCAAATGAATTTGTCTGTGCTTGCATTCGATGCGTTCATTGCAAAATTCTGATTCTAATCCTTGATGCTCAACATACAAAGAGCAAATATGATAATATCGACCAGTGACTTGCTGCTGATGGAGCAT
The DNA here is from genome assembly GCA_023558445.1 of Drosophila pallidifrons. Classification (NCBI taxonomy): domain Eukaryota; kingdom Metazoa; phylum Arthropoda; class Insecta; order Diptera; family Drosophilidae; genus Drosophila; species Drosophila pallidifrons. Next base: position 7,446,128 of record CM042348.1, read on the forward strand.
TGATTTCTTTGATTGATTTGGGTGCTGGTTGCATTCAAGACACCTGCGTGCAGTTTGGCTGCCTTGGGAACCGTATTTAAGGGGCAGTTTATAATAGCTATCATTGTAATACCTATCATATAAGTAGCTATCAGCTGCCGGCAGCTTGTTGGCCGCAATCAAACGACGGCGCATAATCGAGTTGTCGATATCGTTCGCATCGTCAGTTGATGGCGAGCGACGTTAACCCTTAATCTTAAGGGGAGCAGTATTCTCCTCGTTTATAAGGCCAACGCTGCGAGCGCGTGCATAAAATAAAATATATACAGATTAGTTCGTGGTTAACTAAATCCCTAGGTCCTACCTTGTAAGGCAATTCAGTTTGTGGATTTAAAGATTCAGAAGAAGAGCTACACTTCAGGTTCTGGAGGATGAAATGGTGTTTCTCGTTGAGTTTCTAGTTCAAATGATGTGGCTAATCAACATATTTACATAACCTACTGTATTTGTATGTAACAGGCAGAAGGAGTCGTCACCATGAACAGGCAATATAGCCATGTCCGTCTGTTCGTTTATTCTTCTGCCTGTCTGTCTGTCCGTCTGTCCGTATGAAACACCGGATTTCAAAGACTATAAGAGATAAATTAATTTTTTCGACGGCATTTATAATGCTTGTACGCATATCAAGTTTGTTACAAATATTTGCCACGCCCACTTCCGCCCATACAATTTTAAAGCTAGAGTAGTTTTTGGTAAATACATTACTACCTATTATTTTTCAGATTCGAGAATTATTAGTTGAGAGCATATAAAAATTGTCGAAGTTATTAAAGAAATACTTTTTTATGGGCAAAAACACCTATTTACTACGGGTATTACTTGCTTTGGTTAACGATTTACTATATTTTGAATTTTATGGTATATTTTGAATGTGGTATATACCAAATATAGCCTTTTATATATTTTTCTTATTTTAATTGGGTAGTAATACTATTAATAATAATAATATTAAATTTAATAGCGCACTGTTTTGATTTTATTCAAAATGGGTATTTCACAGTGGAGCACACTCGAACTATCAAATTCTTAAATGTTTTTCATTGTTATTAGATACCAAAAAGAAAAATGTGAATAAAGTGCACTATATCTTGTGGTCCATCTTTAAAAATAAATTAAATATTTAATAAATCAATGTATGTATATATTTACTACATTAAATATCATTACAACAATAGCATTTCAAAGTTCGCGCAATTTTTCACCAAAATTCGAGTGCCTAGCAATTAAAGTCTAAAAAGTGTCGAGAAAATAATATGATCACCATTACTATATAGTAGTTGGGTTTTTTCATAAAATCGCAAGCGGCAGACAAGACTTATCATATTATGTCTCAGATTTGGAAATCAGTTTTATTATGTTAGAATTGGTGGCAATACTAATTGAAACAATTTTGCTACGGCGCTTGCTTATCAAGCTTATCTTGAGGTAGTTCCTTCATTGCTCATGTTTTGCTGAAGCCTTCAATAGTAAACTTGAAAAAAAAAAAAAAACAGAGTTAACCTACTTTTTGAAAACTGCGTGAAATGCTACCATTATGAATAATAAAAAGATAACATTTGAAATCATAAAGTAATAATATCCAATATTATTTTGTTAAAGCTAGATGTGTTAATATGTCAATAGCAAAAGAAAGGTAATAAACTTAACGAGTAAAATAAAAAAAAAAATATAGTATAGTATAGTAAAGTAAAAAATAATCTTAAGAGAAATTGCAATTAATTTTATAAGTTAATGAGTCAATATTGTTAAAAACGGCTCATATCTTTCGGATTATTTGAGTGTGTCATAGTTGTTTTGTTTAATAAAATTTGAGGCCAAATTGTTAAAATTATACGATTCCCCAAAATTTGAAGCTCATAAACGTCGAGTATATGGTAAAAGAAACTGATAAGAATCATATAAGCGGCACTGTAAAAACAATTTCAAAAAATCCAAACCTTCCTTAATAATGGTGACTGTTGTCGTGTGATAACTGATAAGGCCGAAGCCTTGGACTAGTATATAAGCCTAGGCCCATGGGGTTTGGGGCTCAGTGAAAGAGAAAATTTTAAGCAAAATGAATCCGATTAGTATTACGACTTTAGTATTGCTAATGTGCAGTGCTATCGGCCAAATTGAAGGCCACGGCATGATGTTGAGTCCAGTGGGTCGATCGTCACGTTGGCGCTACGATACCTCAGCCTCCAAAAACTATGATGATAATGCACTCTATTGCGGCGGCTTTTGGGTATGTAGTATTTCTAACTGGTATACTAGTTATTCTGTGTCGAATGAAAATATAAGGAACAGACTGAGGGAGCCATCTCCGACCCCGAAAGGTATATTCTTGACCAGACTCAACAGCCGAGGCCCTTTTCGTCCATAAATATAAACGATGGAGATACAATTTTATTGACAACATTTGTTATTGTTGAATATCCGCGCAACAAAACAAATCACACCACACAAAAAGGACTACAGTCTTTGTGATTCCTGTTTGCGATCAGAAAATAAGCATAGAAGTTATTAACGAAGTAATTTTATATGGATGAAACCGTCTGCAGTTGTTAGACCTCAATATGGTATATTTCTTTAGGTATATTTTAAATGTAAGTAGAGTGAATTCAAATTACTTAAGTGATTTTGCTTAAACCCTTAGTAGTATATTGATATACAAAATACAACTTTTACTATGTTGTTGGTATATAAATTTGGTATATATTTATGTATCAACAGAAATACCGCGCTGTGTTGACTTTTTATATTATTTTATTGTTTGTGGTATATTTTAAATATAAGTGGAAAGAATTCAAATTATTTAAGTGCCTTATGAGATTGTTATAAGCCCCTAGTAGTATATCGATATACGATATACATCTTTTAGAATGTTGTATTACTTTCTATACCCCCTACCCATTGGGTAGAAAGGGCGACGCCCACCTCCGCCCCCGCAAATCAATAAATTCGAAAAACAATCGTAATTTTCAAGCTACAGCTGCGTATTTTGGTGTATACAATAATAACTATAGTATTTATGATTTCTAAAAATTTGATAAAAATTATGGAAGTTATTAAAGAAATACTTTTGTATGGGCAAAAACACATACTTACTAGGGGTGTTAGGTGCTTTGGCCGACAATCTGGTATATTGTGCTGTCTATGGTATATTTTGACTATATCGATATAACAAATATACCGTTTGGTATATTTTTAGTATATTTGTAGTATTAGTATATTGAAAAAATACCGCAATATTTTGCTTTTATTCAAAACGGTAGTCGAGTGTGCTCGACTGTAACTTTCTTACTTGTTTGGTATATTATTTTGATGCATTGTAGTATTTTTGGTATATCAATTTGGTATATTGTAATATTATTTGGTATAATAAGTTGGTATATATCAACAAAAATATCGCACTGTTTTGATTTCTTACTAGATTTGCATATAATCGTTGGTCAAACACTTTTCCTAAGTATTTTCGAAATCTTACTTGCAGAAACAAACAGAGAACGATGGCCAGTGTGGACTGTGTGGAGACGATTACAGTCTCAGCCAGCCGAGACCCAATGAGAACGGTGGCAAATATGGTCAGGGTGTGATTGTCAACAGCTACATTGGAGTGAGCACTTTCGACGTAACCGTGCAGATAACCGCAAATCATTTGGGCTACTTTAGCTTCCATTTGTGCAACTTGGATGAGGCTGGAAGTGAGTCTGAGGACTGTTTCGATCAGCATCGTTTGCTGTTCGCCGATGGCAGCGATCGCTTAGATATTGGATCCACAACGGGCAGCATTGTTGCCACCTTGCAAGTGCCCAGTGGCGTCACCTGCAAGCACTGCGTTCTCCGTTGGACTTACACAGCGGGTAAGTTGTTGAGTACTACGAAAGTGTATCCATCACATTGAACTTACCAATTCCATGCTAGGCAATAACTGGGGAGTGTGTGAGGATGGCAGCGGTGCCATGGGCTGTGGTGCCCAGGAGAACTTTAAGAACTGTGCCGACATCAGCATTCTGAGCTCCCTTCGTGCCATCATCGAGAGTTCTGTTCAGGCAGAGTTACCTGTAGCTGTTTCCGAGGAAACTGTCGTCTAGAGGAAGGAACTTTCTTCCCGATCCAATCTCAATAAGTCATATTGAACAGAACTGAATTCTTTTTTGTTATGAATGCAATTTTCATTTTATTCAATAAATTTATTATAATTTATGTATGTATATGTATAAACTTTTTGTTGCACGTGTTGTTGTTCATGTGGCAGGTAAGTGTGTGTGTTTGGGTGTGGGTGTGTGTGTATGTTTCTGTGTGCGTGTGTGTGCATCTAATGAGTGGAGCCGTGTGTCCATAAAAAATGCAAATATCCAGCTGCAAATCGAGTTGTACATGAAAGTTTGTGTGAATGCATTTTGAAAGCCTCTTCCCGAAAAATATGCAACGGTCAGCACACATCTGTTTTAAATATTAAATATTTATAAATATGCTATTGTATATATATATATATATATGTGTATGTATGTATATACTAAATATGTATGTATGTCGTAATTTGTTTGTTTGCTTAAAAATATGTTCACAATAACTGCTTAGTAATTACATACGTTCAAACAAATGAAATACTTTGTTAATCATTTTATAATATTGATTTCTGTAGCATTCTCTTTTTTTATTTTTTTACAAAGCGTTCAGGTCGTTGGCAAATTATAATTCGAATGGAATTTCACTACTTGCACTCAACTTAATTTAAGAATTGTGCAATTAATTACTTAATATAAGCACATTTCAATATGCATGTAGTTAAGTATATTTGTTTAACAATCAACCAAACAAATTGCAAACAACATTGTTTTTTTTTTGTAACGTTTTTTATTTTGTTGTGGTTTTTGTAATATTATTTTTTTTTATTTATGCTTTTTGTTTCTTTTTAAGGATTGCCGCTAGAAATTTAATCAAATTGTTTTTTTTTTGCATATATTTCGAATCTTTTTAACCCCGATCTACAATACTTAAGTAAGTACACATTTCCAGATTAAAAACTATAAAAACATCTTCAATTTGAATCTCTGCGATTCATTTACAGCAGAATTCTAGTTTCATTTTCATTTGAAATTCGAGTGTTCTTTAAAAGCATTTAAAATACAGTTGTGGTTTATATTTTCGTTTCGTTTTTTTTTTTTTTTTTTTTTTGTGGGGGTCTTTGAAAAAATATATAGTACATATTTATGACTTATATCCTTCAAAATTTGGTTTCTACAATAACTTGTAAAAGCACCTTGTAAATTTTACACAAGCTTCTGCAAATTTTACTCACTTGTTCCATATTTTTCATCATTATTTTTTTTTACGTTTTTCACATTTTTTGTTTTTGTTTTTTTTTTTTTTTTATAAATAGCTAAATATTTTATTTTGCTTTCAAAAATGTAACATTATACAACACTATCTGTTTTTAATACCTGAATTTTAGAATTTTGTATCCGAAACGCCATTTTTGGTTTGAGTATGTGTGAGGATGTCTCGAGATTTGTTTTCTTTCTTTACTCTCTGGTTCATAGTTTGTTCTGTTCCAGTTTTGCATCATAAAAATTTTGTTGGGTCGAAATTGTTGATTTGCCAAAAGGGGTTTTCATCTTGATTTTCATTGTATACGATTTGTATTTGAAGTATAAGTTCTCAAGTTTTTCTCTTTTTGGTTGTAGCTAAAACTAGTATGTCAAGTTCATTTGCGATTCTATGTTTTGGCCTATATATTAGCGGCTTGCACTTATCTTAATTGACTAATTTGAATGCCGACAGAGTTATGGAAGGAAGTATGATTGGATTATCCATCCATCCATTCAGTGTGTTCAGATTGGAATTGGAATCGGGGTTGGGTCTATTATAACATACTAGAGCTTGCTTGTATTTGTTACGTATTACGAGTATGATTTTAATAGAGTATTCATTGGCACAAATTCGCTATCTGAGTTCCGGGCTAGCGTGTTTAGTCGCTTATCAGTAATGCTTAGTTTTAAGATGTGTTCAAACCAAATACTAAATTCAGATTCTAGTATTTTTCGAAGCAACAAAAAAGATCACCAATGATTCATTGTGCTCGAGTTTTATGCATACTCTTTTTACTTTTATTTATAATCATTTGTTAATGCATCTCTGCAATAATTTCACACGCATAATTTGCTTATAAACTTTGTTTTATTCTTTTTTTTTTTTTTGTTTTTGATTAACATTAACACGCTAAAATGTTTTTATCATATAAAATTTTGTTTTCAACTAATTGTAGGAAACATAAAGACTAAAATAACTATAATTAAATTATAATTAAGTGCAGCTTTAAAAAGTTGTAATCAATTTATTTAATAACGAACCATTACACAAATTAAAAGAGTGTCTGTGTGGGTGTGTGTTTGTGTCTGCATTAGATCATTAACTATGGCAAAGTGAATTAAGTTACTGCGCAAAATAAAAAAAAAAAACAGACTCTAGCATAATTTAGGGAGAATATCTTATATCGAATATGGAGAACATTTAATACATGCATACAATTCAAAAAAGGACAAATCAAAATATGATTGAAAAAAATACAATACATTTGCACGTTTAACAGACACAACACTTCAAGTTGTACACATATAATAATACAAAGTTTCTGGCATTTCAATTTGCTTTTTCTTTTGCTTGCGAAATAATTAACGAGAATTAAGCCATTGAATATTTGTTGTCAATGCTTTCAAATTTGTTTAAAGCTTGTTTAATAACTAAGTGTACAATCTAACATAATATATGGTAGTATAATAATTATTGTTGAAAGCCAAAATGTATTTATTTAATTTACAATTAAACGCAGTCACACACTCTATTTATACAATTAAATAAGCAAAACTCCACAGAGCTACGTTTAAAATTAAATTTGTAAAAATAATCATAAAAAAAAAACAATTAGAATATTGATAAATCAAGTATTGCAGCAACAGTGGAAGACAGTTTTGTGTATCATAATTTTCATTCTGTTTTAAATTGCAAATGTTTATTGCTCTTTTTGTTGTTGTTTTTATTATTGTTCGATAGACAGTTTTGCACTTGTTGTTGTGTTGTTTATTTGCTGAATGATCCGTCTAACAACTGTATATAATTATGTGTGGTATTTATATAAATTAAATTTGTTTATTCAAATTAAATAGACAACAGTGTAAAAAAGCCAGAAAATAGTACAAGAATAAAAATAATAGTAATAATGATAATAATAATAATAATTAAAATAGTAATGTACATACAATTTAAAAAAAAATGTTTCACTTTTTCCAATTGCAATTTGCCAATGAAAAAAGCTGACAATTTAAAAGCATTATGCGGTGCGGTTTCTTTTCATTCTAAAACCGTTATGACTAATTATACAATACATCTACAATTTGTTTTGCAATATATAGATTACAATTTTCGTTAACGCTCTCAATTTAACTTTGTTTTCTTATCGTTTTGATGTTGTTTTATACAATTCTTGTGCTAAATACACTTCAAAATTAATGTGCAATTTAAGTTAGGTTTAATGCTTATGCGCTATTTCGGTTTCGGTTTTGTGTTCTGTGTTTTTGTTTTAGCTTTTCGATTTCGTATTTTCTGTTATTACGGTATTCATTGCGGTTGCTAATTTGTTTTTGTTTGTTTTGCCTGTAAATTAATAACTAAATCATTATACAATGCTTCTTCTATTATGTATGTACTTCATATATATGCTTCAAAAATTCTATGTATCTTCCAACTAGTAATTTCTTTCCTTACTTTCCTTTCTTTTTGTTTTATTTTATTAAGCTGCTTAATAAATTCACTTCCTCTCAATATTTCTGTTGCTGTTCTTTTCTTCTCGTTTAGTTTTACGTGTAGTACATATTGTAATTAAAATTTGTAATTTTTTATCCTTTCGATTTAGTATATATGTAGTTTCCTTTCTTTTCTTTATTTTCAATATAAACTATTTCTCTTGTTGCCTTTATGCATCTGATGCATGTGCTGTATCTTTCTGAATGTGGATGTATTTCTGTGTATGTGTGTGTGTGTGTTTGTGTGTGTGCGTTGCTGCAATTATTGTTGTTTTGCTTAATTCGTTTACTTATTTTAAGTAATTTGTCACTCGCAGCTAATCAAATTCGTTTACGTCCTGATCGTCCTGACTGATCCTGTAATCCGTTAAAGCGGCGTCTTACATTTTCTCACTTGTACTTGGTATCATTATCGTTTGGCTTGGTTCCATGGCTCGCCTGTGGCAGACTCTGCTGTTGTTGTTGTTGCTCGGCGTATTGTAATTGCTGCTGTTGCTGTTGATGTTGATGTTGTTGGTGCATACCTGCCGTATAGTAATATGGAAAAACATCTATACAATGTTTTTGCAATAGAAAATAAAACAAATTAAAACATGAAAAAGAAATCCTCACAAGCAAATGTAGTCTAAAGGAAAACATCGAAATTAATTAGACTATTAAATTATTGTGGCTTAAACATTTTCTACGCAACGTTTAAAGATCAGAACAGATTACAAGTACACATTTTGGAAATCATTTTCTAAGCAGGTTTAAAGATCAAAACAGATAAAAGTACAGATTTTGGAATTCAGTTTAACAGATGTTTTCAATGCAAAAGCTTGTTACTACAATTAATCCTACTTTTCAATGTTGATTACCTGACGCCGCTGTATTCAGATTGGCGCCCAGCGTGGCTGAAGACGAGTTGGAGTCCGATTGTGGCGTGTAGACCTGATTTCCCAGCGCCTTCTGGCGTACCTCGCGTATCTTCAGCTGCAGATCTTGTTTGCGTGGAAAGACATCGATGTGTTTGGTCTGCAATCGAATGAAGAAATACACATTAAGTCAATGTAAATGGATGAATGGCTTTGTTTGCTATGCAAAGACGCACCTGGAAGGCAATGGTTGCCTGTGTGGTTGGGAACATGCCGTGATCGTTGAACAGTTGCATGACCAAATTGCGACGCGTCTCCAACACTCGGCGGTGTCCCTTCTCGCTGGCATCGGAGCGTGCGCTCTGCAACGGCGTTTTGGGTGTGCGGGGGGATCGACCCGTTTGATCGGCGGTCTCAAGTTCTGCGGCAAATTGAAGATTAATTCCAGAACGGCTATCGCAATAATGTGAACTATGTGCTTTACCTCTTAGATCATTGTTAAAGTCCGCACCAAAGAAACGCTGTGTGGTTGTCGGTGGCGCCGAGGCGGGCTCATCAATCGAATCATCCTCGCCCACTGTTGTGCACAACAAAAGGATGGGGACACAAAGAAACAAAAGATTGGGATTCAATATTAGTCACACGTCCTGCTGTCTCGGGTTAAACATTCATCACATACTCAGCTTCTGCACTGGCGGCGGCACAGCGTTCTTCTTGCGATAGTTGGTGCCATAGACGCGAGGCGATGAAGGCACTGCAATGGCGCTGGGCGATTGACAATCCTCTGGCTTGAACTGCGGCAGAGCCCTGTACTTCTTGTCAAAGTCCACTTGCTTGAGCACGCTATAGAAGATGAGTTCAATTAGATATTTCTTTTGCATTTACTCTTTACTCTTATTCACTTACTTGTTTACTTCATCGCTCTTCTTTTTGTGGGTCACAACGGCAGGTGCCGAGGCGGGCACATTCCTCAGCGGTGACTTTGAGAGTCCGCCCGCATTGTTACTGGTAACCCCGACGATGGCCGTTGGCGTTAGCGGCAACTGCTCATCGCTGTTGGGCGTTGTGGTCGATGAAATGGGTGTGGGCAAGGCCGAGCTGAGGCTGCTGCTATTCACATGTCCGATAATCGGCGACGAGGTGGCTCCCTCCGTCATCGTGGGCGAGTGCAGTTTGCGTCCAATGTGCTGCCCATTGCTGCCTCCGTATACGCCACTCGCATTGCCCACATTGTTGTCCGATTTGCTTTGAGCTGCAAGGCAAAATAACGTACGTTAGACAAACTTCGCTATAAAAGACAGCCAAAGGCAGGTTACTCACATAAATTCTTGCGTCGCTGCAGCGGAGCACGTCCCAGTTGCGCTGGCGTCGGCGCCAACACAAACTGATGTCCATCGGCATCCACATCCACATCGACATCGGTATCTTCGGCAGCGTTTGTGTCGCAGCTGCTGCGCTTGCCCGCCGAATCGGGCGGTGCACTCAGATGATATGTCGCCGACTTTGGTGTGGAAGGCATTGATTTATACGACGGCGAACTGGCCGGCGGCTGCTCCTGGGTGTGCTGACTACTGGGCGCATAGCCATGCAACAACATTGCCGCCTGCGCACTAACCGGAGGCAACGCCGGCGCTCCCTGCACCCCGAGGCCACTGCTGTGCTTCTTGAAGAGGTAGCCGGGCGCGAAAGCGTCTTGCAGGCTGGGAGTGCTCGGCTGATGCGTACGTGGCAGCATCTGATACTGTAATAGACAAGTCACGGAAACTTATAAATCAATTTCTTCTTTCCTTACTTATAAATATATTAAAAGGAATTAAATATCTACGACATTAAATTTAGATCATTAACTAATTATCATTAACTAATTATCTGTTAATGCGGTTTTCATTAATCAGCTCAAAAATATGCTGCAAACTTTATTTTTCTATAAACAATAAATAAATGTATTGCTAATAAGGAAATGTATTTTCTAGAAGTTGATTTTAGAATTTGCAAGGAGTAATAATATTCAATTTAAGAACAGGAATATTATTGAAACTAAATTGAGGGATATTTAGAACCCAATAAAAAATAACTTTCAAACGAAAAACTATTTACAAAAACCACAATAATCAGACGGATTTTTATTTTCGATTATTTAAAAAAAAATATTGAAAAATATGATTTTTATCCTATTTAATTGTGTATTAGAAATTAGAGTAAAGGACTCGATTTCTCATTTAATAAGTATTTTATTTTCATTAAATATCTCAACAATTGACTTTTTAATTTAAAAATGTAAAATCATCACATCACATTCATCACATTTGTGTTTAAAATCAGTAGCATAAGCTTTAAAAAATATCCTAAAATTTTGGCAATTTTAATATGTAGTACTTTATAGATTTGCACTTACCGGATGACTCATGGTAAAGTACATTTTCTGCGGAGGCGCTGGACCGGCTGCACCCAGAATTTGCGCTGGCGCCGAGGCTGGAGGCGTGGCAATGCTGGCTGCTGCATGCCCCAAACTGACCGCCGCCGGGGAGTTGGGCACACAAGCCTGATGAGCTGCGGATGAGTTTGAGTTGATCATAAGAATGGTCGTTGCATCGCTGTTATTTTTGTTATTGTTTGGAGTTTTGTTATTGTTATTGTGACTGTTGTTGCTGCCACTGCTTGGGGCAGATTCGACAGTGGCCGTTATGGTTAGTTCATTGGCTTTATTAGTACTATGATTTGTTGGGGCCATCGCCTTGGTGAGCACAGTTAAAGTGGGCGTGGTCGTTGTTGCCGTCGTGGTCAGAATGCGTGTGTTCGCCGGCAGCGTGATCTTATTGCACGCATTGATGCTGATGAAGGACAATGGTCGCAATGTTGCCGTCGTCGCATTGGAGACGGCAACATGTTGCTGATTGTAGCTGTTGACATCCGTGATCAGCAACATTGTTGCCGGTTGCTGTACACTTGTTGATGCTGCTGTCTCTGATAACGGTTGTTGTTGTTGCTGCTGAGCATTTTCTGCAATGTCGCTGTTGTTGTCGTTGTCATCCTCGTCATCGTCATTGCCATGCAAAGTGTCCAACACCAGAGCATCGTACAAAATGGCGGCGCGTCCCGTTGCTTTGTTCGTCGCATCTTGTAGTGTCAACAATTTGCGTATTATCGACGTTTTCGTTGGTTGGTGGTTGGTGTTTGAATTGTTTGTTGTAGTTGTTGTTGTTGTTGCAGCAGCATTATTGAAATTATTGGAAAATTTAATAAGTTGCTCGTTACTGTGACTGATTGATGTGGCTGTTGTTGTTGTCGTTGTGATTGCTGTTGTTGTCATTGTCTTTGTCAAAGTTGTTGTTGTTGCTGTTGTTGTTATTGTTAATGGTGGTGGTGGAGTTGGTGTCAATGTTGTGGCTGATGATGTTAATGTTGTTGATGTCGGAGCTTTTGAGCTTTTGAAAAATAATGGCGGTGGTGTGTTGTGGTGTTGTTGTTGTTGTGTGTGTTGTTGTCGTTGCAGTTGTAGTTGTGAATGTAAAGATTGTGCTGTTTTTGCTGTATGTTGTGTACGTATAATGGTGAAATGATTGCGCGACTGCGGCGTCGCAGTCGCAATGATCGTCGACGTCGACGCCGGCGTCGGCGTTGGTGCGCGTGTAATAACTGTGGGCGGCGTTTCGACGCGTCGCTGATGCAGATGCTTTAACTGCTGATGTGGTGAGTTTGCCGGCTGCAGCGGCGTCAGCGAGCGCACAATGGTGAATTGCTTGCGCTTCAAAAGCGGCACTTGCACTTGACTTGCATTTGAGGGAGGCGTGGGAGTTGGCGTGACCGAAGGCGCAGGCGCAGGCAAGGGCGTGGCTGGCTTAACAATTGTATATTGCGCAATGTCATCGAAATCTGTCGTCACACGCGCCAACTCATCCATAAACTGTTCGTCATCATCGTCATCATCATCGACGTCCTCGTCATCTTCATCATCTTCGTCCACATATTCTTCGCCTATAAGTTCAGTTTCCAATGTGTGTTTGTGCTCATTATTCGTTTCACTTTCGTCCTCGTTCGCATTAGCTTTCTCTTGTGTCTTTTGCTTTTCTTCGCGTTCTTTAGCTATTTTGTTACGGTTTTTTTTGTTTGGGTGAGATGTGATTTGAAGCGCAAGTGAGAGACATATAAATGAACAAAGGTAAAAGCGCGAGCGATACAGAGAAAGAGGAAAAGAGACAGAGTTGATCGATTGCATGTGTTGTAGATAGTGGACGACGTGAGGTGAGTTTATGTTCGTTATGTGTAAGTATGGTGAGTAGGTGAGAAACAGAGAGAAAGATGTTATATGCAGAAAGTATTTTGAATACGAAATCATGATGATTTACGGGCGAGGGGCGGGGTGGTGGTGTGGGCATGGTTAAATTGTCTTAAATTTGTCGTTGGTGTAAACAATACTATTACATAATCGTGCAACACAACAAAATCATATGGTATACTCAACAAATCATAGTATTACAAATAAAGCCAATTTGTTCGATAGTTTTATGCTAGAAAACAACAGAAGAGCTCCAACTTAAAACTGAAGAAAATAAAAATAATTCCGTTGCTTTGAGCTAGCCAGTACCTACAAAATTTTACTTAATCTTTAAAATATACGATCGTTTTAATTAATATTATCTCAAAGGACCATTTTAATATATTATCTCTAATATTTATGATGCTTTTCATAAAAAATATTATCTCTGTTTAATAAATCTCACATGTTCTCTCAATCCTTAAGATGCTTGATTTAAAAAAATAAATTTTCAGATTGAATACGACTATAATATGATTCGAATTTAAGAAATAGAGATTTACTTTTTTTTTAAATATACTCATCAGTGATATTATAGTTTGGTAATCAAATAAGTGATCTGTCAAATTAGTATTAAACTACAATTATAGATTTTGTAGTCTTGTACTGTTGCCAAAGAAACAATTCACACAATTTTGATCAAATTAAAGAATATATTTCTTGGAATATTTACAGAGGTGTCAGCGAGTCTATCATATTGTTAATGTCGTCATTTTAATTTAAAAATATTCGAATATAAATATATAATTTTTGCTTTTCTAATCTTATTCTTTAAGAAACATTATCAATGGACTGTCTACATTACATATTTCTCAACAAATTAAGACTTAAAACTGTTGGCTAGCTCAAAGGAACAGTAGACGGAGTGAGAAGGGTTAACATAGTTCAATTGAAATTATTTCTATGGTAAGCCGGGTTGGAAAACTCACCTCTCACATCAGTGGGACTGCAGAGGGCATGATGGATGGGGTAATGAAATTGCTTCTGGCTGTGCGCCGTTGCATTTGGCACATTGAAATTGAAGATCGCACCGACAGCATTTGTGGGCGGTGGCGGAGCACTGATCACGCCTCCCGGGGGCGGGGCACCATTCAGTTTATAGGGCGATGGTGGCTCCTGTTTGATGTCCTCCTGCTTGATGTGAGCAGCCTGCAGTTGTTCATCCGATTTGCAACCCGTTGATGAACTGCTGCTGCCCTTGGGACTAATGGGCATTGACTTGAAGGCGCCGCCTGTTGAAAGTAAATCCGCAAAAGAAAGGAAAACAAAATTAGCAACTGTTGCTGATGGCATTAAATGGATTTAGTGCTTGCTCGCCTGTGGGTTGGAATGGTGTTACACCGATTGGATTCTTGGGACTAGTGTAGTGCGTATACATGGGCATCTGTGGATATTGCAGCATCGTGCTCTCCAGTCCCGGATGCGCCTTGATCGCCTTCGGCTTCAGCGTTATCTCACGCTCAGCGCCAGCGCCCGTTCCTGTTGCTGTCGCTGGAGCAGACATGGCCTGGCCATTGCAGGCACTCGAATGATCCTCTTGAGTGCGCTATGAAGCAGAAGTAAAGGGATTAGCATGGAGTACAGCACCATATCAAGCACAAGCAACTTACTTGCTCCGCGTCCGCCTGCTTGCGATAGTCAAAGGGCGCCTCATCCATGTCCAAGTCGTTGACGCGTTCGCGACATTGCAAATCCAGTTTGTTGTTGCTCGGCTGCTCATCCACTTCCACTACCACCATTTGCTCATCCTCATCCGACTGCAGCTCGTTCTTGGGCAGCTTCACTTTGCCATTCCCATTGCTGCTATGACTCTGCACTTGACTGCTGGCAATCGTGGTGGGCGTGTCGTCGCAGGCAATGTTATAGTTGTCAATGGTGAGCGGTATGATGTCGCCTTGCATTTCGGCTGCCTGAGCACCGCCGCTCCCGCTGCCGCCTGGCGTGGATGGACACATGTCGTCCTCCAGCGAATCGGAGCCATCCACCGACACTAGACGCTGCTTGACATCGCCGCCGCTTCCCAAAGCATTTGCTGCTGCAGCAGCGCCGCCTTTGCCACCGCCCGTCGAGGATTTGCGACGATCCTTGGAGCACCACTTCCAATCGGGATGCAGCTGAAAATGCGCATCCTTCACCGATTTGGCCAGCTCATGGTATTGCGCCTTCTGCTCGGGCTTTAGAGCGTACCACCATTCGCCAAGGATCTTGCTGACTGTGCGATTGTCCTGATTGGGATGCTTCTTGTGCACCATCTTGCGATGCTTCTTCGAGAAGATCATGAAGGCGTTCATCGGACGGCGCACCTTCTTCTCCGCTGTCTTAGCCGTCGTCGGCTGTTGCTGCTGCTGTTGTTGCTGCTGCTGCTGCTGTTGTTGCTGTTGCAGCGCACTCAGCGATTGACTGCGTCGCTTGGCTGCTGAAGTGGTTGGTGCACCAGCCACACCATCGCTGGCATCGTGACACTCATCCAGCTTGCGTATGTTGCTGTTGTACGTGGGCAATCGCATTGCTGTTGCCGCTGTTGCTGCTGTTTTTGCCATTCGATGTGGTTGCTGTGACTGTTGTGCTGTTGCTGTGCGACTCAAACACATCGTCGTCCAGCTGCTCATCCGGTTCATCGGGCTCATCCACTGTGCTAGTGGAAACCACTGTTGCTGAGGCTGCTGCTGCTGCCGCCGCCGCCGCTGCTGCTGCCTTTGCATCGTTCATGGAACAGTTGAGTGGCTTGCCTGGTGATGACAATGGCGCAGGAACAATCAGATGATTATTGCTAGGATTTAGCGACGATTGTTGTTGCTGCTGTTGTGCTGCAACTGTTGCTGGCAGTTGTGCTGTGTGTTGCGGCGACAACTGTTGCTGTTGGTGCTGATGCTGCATCAGCGACAGGCTGTAGTTGCTGTTGGTCGTTGTCGTCGTCACCACTGTTGCTGGAGGTGCTTTGGTCATGGCCGGCATTTGCGGCAGTAGCTTGTGCCACGGATAGCTAGCCGCATTGTAGCCTGCAAAGAGCGTAAAAAAAAGTTTGTAAATTTAATACATTATTCAAATGGAATCTCAATCAATAATTCTTATAATTCGTTTTTGGATTTTGCATATTTTATACCAATTTATATCATATTTTATAACAATTCAATAACTTTGAATTTACACAAATGAATTTAAGCAAAAAATATATATAAAATATTTTTCATCAAAAATTCTATTGTAATTCTTAAAATTCGCAAAATTGGAAAATATGAATATAATAATTTCGCAGCTTATATAAACTAATGTTAATCTTATTTGAAGCTAATGTTAAATGCTAAATTTGCACACAAATAAATTAGTTATTTTAATTACGATATGTAATTATTGTGAATTTGTATTTTTTCTTAAATCTTGATACTTTAAAATTTTCTTACTATCGTTAGAAAATATTGAATTAATTTTAATTGTTTTTAACTGAATGAAAATATTGAAAAGCTTTAGAATTCCTTTTCTATTTCAAACTAAATTTGGCTATTCATTTTTTCTGTGGATGCTAAGAAAAAGTTCTAATTCATAAATAATATATTGGTTTATTAATTTTCACTTTTGAATTTGTATCTATTTTAAAGAATAAATATTTAATAGCTTCTAATTTTATTTACTAAAAAATATTTCTTCAAAAATAATGTTTAAGTCTCACTCATTTTCTGCTACATTGCAGTTCTGTTTTTGTTTCTTTAATTGTTTATTTATAAATACGCTTTCATTCCCTCTATGATGACATCAATTATCATAGCATATTATTGCAATTATTTAATTTAGGTTACGTTAATTTTTCCCTTTTTATTAGCTCACTTTGTCTATTTATATCTCTCTTGCAATTAATATAGCGCATATTTCTAAAGTCTTCTACTATAAAGATTTCTACTATAAATTTTTTGATTTGAATTCGTCTAAAACTGTCGATAACTTAATGTGATAATATGTTTTTTAATCAATTCGCCTGTTATCGATACTAAATAATCGTTATCACATTAAACTAAATGCCAAAAGTGATTGCCACATTTATGATGCCAATCAAATTGACTGATTAACTGGGGAGTTGCTACAAATTGTAGCACTTACCGTTTTTTGGCAGCGGCTTGTCCTGTGCCTGTGCCACAGCAATGGGCACTGTTGCGGATGTGGGCGTGGTTGGCGGATGCGGATGAAACGAAACCGATGTGGGCGGCAACGGCGGCTGTTGCTGCTGCTGTTGTTGGGCGACGGAAACGGGCAATGAATTCTGTAGTTGCGACAGTTGTGTCGCATTCACAATGACGGGATGAAATGTCTGATGACCAGCCGTGGATACCACAACATGTTGTTGTTGTTGTTGCTGCTGCTGTTGAGTTGGCGCTGATTGTTGCAGTTGTTGCTGGCTGCTTGAGATGCGAATTACGCTTGTGGCATGGCCAAGGCTGCTGGGCGGCGGCGTTGGCAGCGCACTGAGATGAGCGGCAGGTGGTTGTTGTTGTTGTTGTGGCGGTGGTGCATGCATCACCAGCGAAACAGCCGTTGTTTGTGGCGGTGGCGGTGGCTGCTGATGGTGCTGCTGCTGCTGCTGATGTTGACTGCTCTCCCAGCCATTGTTGTTGTTGCTGCTGCTGTTGTTGTTGTTATTGGTGTTGTACAACACTGGACTTGGTGTTGTCTTCCATTTGCTGTCCAGCGGCACAGCAGCCACAACATTCACATGCTGCTGCTGCTGATGTGGTTGCTGTTGTTGCTGCTGGGATTGATTCGCAATAGGCGTAAAGAAGTTTTGCCGATGACTGGTCACATTGACCGGGGAGTGGGGGATGGCGTTCAGCGGCGAGGCGCCGGCATGATTCACGGGTGATGTATATGATGGCGTTGCAGAGCGTGAGCTGCTCAGTGACACTGTAGAAAGAGAGAGAGAAACACAGAAAGGGATATCATTTGGCATCGTCTGCAGTTTGTTTGCATATTTGATATTTGTTGTTGTGTTAGCCAATTACATAAGCATTGTAAATATAATTTAGCGCCCAGCTCAAAGTCCTGGAACGCGTTCATGTCGCTGCTGCTTCCTCCTCCTGCGCCTCCAACTCCTTTGACTCCACACTCGCTGCTCACTGAATCACTTTGATTGGCATCACTTTCTGCACATATTTTGCTTCGTATTTAATTTGCTTGAAAAAAAATTTTTTTTTTGTCGTCGTTGTCACATTCGTTTTGTCTGCTGCATTCGCATTGGTATTCACTATATTTTTTGTGTTCTTTTTCTTCTTTATTTTATATTTGTTGTATTTTTTGCTTTTGCGCCGCGTTCCGCGTTCTGTTCTGTTCACTGTGCTGTCTTTTCTTGCCTTTGACAGTTTTCAACATAAAATGCGACGACGACGTCAAAAGAATCCAACTGAGCGCGGCCAACGAAGCGACAGCATAAACTGAGCGCCGCCGACGCTGCTTCGCTCTCTGAAAATCATATCAATTGCTTGATTGCTGCTCTCTCTTGTGTTCGTTCGCTCTCGACGTCCATGTTTGTTTACCTGTTGTTTGACTGTGTGGGTGCAGCTCAACGTCTGACTGTCTGTGTGCATGTGCACGTTTGCCTGTGTGTTAGTGAACGCGCGCTCTCTCAAGTGCATTTTTGTTTAGGTAAAAACGAATCAAAGGCAGGGCAAGGCAAATATAAGAAGAAAAGAAGAATCTGTTGCGCTTCGCACGCAGCTCGCTTTTGTTTCGGCTGCGCTGCATTGTTCGTTTCAAGTGGCGGCGTCGACGTCGCAGCAGTGTAGCTAGCGATCTCGTCTGCAGGTGCTTCGGAATGCGTATGCGTCGCTGCTCATATCGACGCTGACGTCGACGTCGCTGCGTCTGCCTTTGCTTTTACGCTTAAATCACGCTGCGGTCACACTTTCAAGTGGCTAGGTAACGTGTTTCTTGTTGTTATTATAGTTGCTGCTGCTGCTGCTGATGTCTCTGCCGTTGCACGCACACTTCAAACAATAGCACCCCTCATCGGCCACGGCCCCGAAAACACTTTAACAAAACCGACGACCTTTGTCCAAAGGTGTGTTTGTGTGTATATGTGAAATGGTCAGCAGCCACATTGCCACAATAAAACTTTATGATATGCATTTTTATAGAGAATTGGAAATGCATTGGAAGCAATGTGAAAGGTTTCGCTACACCGATTGTTTGAATGCGCTACAGAATTCTTTTCCACTGACTATTTATGGAATTTTCTATACTTATTTCCCTTTCAAGCTAATTTAAAAATAAATCAGAAAAATAATGCTTATCAACAAATATAAGAATATTGTATTTTGCCAACTTAACATTTACCGGATGACTTAATTATTATTTTTTATTAAATTCTTTCTACAGACAGTTCACTCGAAATTGCTTATATTTAAAGAATTATTCAATAGGTTGGACTTATTGCTGAGTTTAAAAAGAATGTGCAAAATATGCTATGGATCGTAATTAAACTTCTCCCACATTTAATTAAAACAGAAGTATTTTATATTTTTTGGTAATAATGATGATGAGAATAATAAAATAGATATTTTCAAATCAAATCCATGAAATTACTTGATTAAAAATTCCATTTTTTTAATTTTTCTTGATTTCAAACTAATGCTAAGAATTATTTATCTGTTCTAGGGGGCAAAATAAATCTTTCTTCTAAATCTAATCATTGCATTCTATAACAATTATAACTTAATTTTTTTCTTGCAGACAACCCCAAATAATTCTTTCTATTAAATTCAAAATAAATCGAGTTCTGTTTATGCTATTTATTTCAACAGAAAAGTGTCAATTTTATGGTGAAATTATATTGCTCGAAAGGTGTTTAAGGCAGCACGTTTAGCTGTCAGCTAAGCCCAAAAATGTAGCGCACATTTCAAGAAGCGCCGTGAATAACAATCGAGAACAGTTTAGAAACCGTCAGTCGAGAGGCTGTGTAACTGTGTTGGTAATTGCGTGAACAACGATAGATTAACAGGTAAAGCTGGCGCTCATTTGAGTTCCGAGAGACCCGAGGTCGGGTCGAGTTCAGTTCAGAGTTTGGTTGGGAAAGCCAGCCTTGAAAATGAATCGCAGCAAAACTATGAATAAATTTCAGACAACAGCAACATTTTTGGTTGCTTTTATGATCCATAAAGCAAGCGAGTATCGAGAAACGGAGAATTAACAACACAGCCAAGAGCTCAAAATGCGGTGTCATAAAAAGTCAAGAGGTGTGAGAGGAGAAAGAGAGAGATAGAGAGAGATGCACATACCTAATACGCCTGCCACATCGGTCTCTTCCTGGTCATAGCGACCCGTGACACGATGGTTAGGCGATGTTTCCGAGTCGCGTGATGTGTCCTCATCGTTTTGCGTCTTGCTGCTCGATCGACTATCACTACAAAAGAGAGAGTGGACAAGAGAGAGATATTGTAAGAGAGTGTTCTGGAACATGGAGAGAGAGAGAGTGAGTGAGTGTTTTATAGGCACCTGAGAAAGCGACCCGGACCCGTTGATGAGGGCATCGCATTGTTGTTGCCCTTCTGATTCAAATGCCTGGAACAATAGCCGCGCCGCTGAGATTCTTTCATGCACAGCGTGCAGAGACGTCGCCATTGCTTTCCATTGTACTTCTTGCGCACTCCGGATTCCGATTCCACAATGTCGCCCTTCTTGAAGCGATGCGGCGTCGTTGCCTGAGATCTGTCAACCAAAATACATTTGTACATAAATACACACATACACAAACTTACATACGAGTATGTATAATTATAATTAATGGATTGAGTGCAAGTCAATTGCCGAGGTATGAGCGAAAAAAAGCACATCGACAGCTGCGAGCGCCACTTTTGCAATCACACACAACAAGAGAGAGAGAGAGAAAGAGAGAGCGAGAGAGAGCGCCAAAAAAGAACGCAAAAGCAGCATTTGCGTACGTGTGCAGAAAGCATAAGCAAAATAGTATAACGGGATCATGCACGTGCTGTGTGTGGAAAATGAGTGGGAAACATTATCCCATTAAAGGCAATTACAACTCTCATGTCTATGGTGAACGTGTTGGATTTTTAAAATGGGGACACTCCTGTAAATTGCAGTGCATATCTTGTGATAACAAGGATAATACGAAATTTATTTCGTCATGCGGAGAAATGTATGTATGTAATTGTAATTGACAGTAAATGACTGGAAGATATAAATGGAATAGTGTTGTAAAATCGTATGGGCAAATCGCTCAAATTAAAAAAAAAAATGGGACACTACTGTAATTAATATAATAAAGCTAAACATTGAAAACCAAGTACTTTATTGGCAACACATGAAAATAAATCTCCAAATGGAGACACTCATTTAAAGTAGTATTATATTGCCAAAAGAGACGCTACTGTAACGAAATCTGAAGCTATCAAATGTAGTATGTTTACTCGGCACAGCACTGCAAGGGAACACTGCTGTAATTAGTTGATGTGTGCTAATGCAGCACACCACTGTAAATTCAGTGGAGTATTTTGTTTACACAGCAATTGGCTATTGCTATTGCGGACACTACTGTAAAGACAGTGACGTACCTTGGAGTTGCCGGATGAGATCGTGGTGTCAGCCTCTGGTCGAGTAAGCTGGATGTGCTGCCGCGACTCTGCATGCTGCTGCGTTTGCTGCAGGCGCTCATCTTCTCGGCATCCACATCGCCAGCGGCCGGCGAATATCCAATCCCGACACGCTTCAGCTCGTCATCCGAATCGTAGTCGTCGTATCCGCGCTGCTGCTGCTGTTGTTGTTGCTGCTGCTGCGCTGGCGATGGCACATGCATTTTCAGATGATGATGTGGCTGCTGTTGCTGTCCATTGCTGCCCGGCGAGATCACAATATCCGGCAGTCCGTTGGCCTGCTGCTGCTGCTGTTGGGAATGCTCGACATGCGCCAACAGTGGTGGCGGTGGCACAACACCACCCTGAAATGGCGACGTGGCTGCCACCCGGTAATACTCATGTTTTTGCTGCTGGTGCTGAGGTTGCGTTGGCAACTTGCCGTCGTAGCCCGTGGCCACAAATGCCTTGGGATAGACTGTGGCAGTGGCTGTTGCAGTTACTGTAGCCGCATCTGGCTTGCGTTTCGCTGGCGTCTGACCTGGTGTGGTCGCCGTTGGAGTCAGCTCGTTGAGTTCATCCCACCAGGGCGGCAGCAGCAATCGCAGATCGGCTCGACGCACAACCTTCGTATTGGGCTGCAAAACGAGCAAAGAAGGAATTAAACCATTGAAGCGAAAGGAGTTGAAAGGAAAACATTACTGAGAACTGTTAGTGAGCCGGTGCAGTTTATTATTTTATGGGAAGTAATTATGATTTGTTTAGTAAAAGAAAACATACAAATTTAGTAATTTATAAAAGCGAAAAAGGTTTCCTCAATTGTGTATTGAGAATATTGTTTACAGTAAACCGCTATCAAACCGGTTCGGAACATTATTTTTGTGGAACTTCTAATGAAAAATTAATTTCTATTAGAGAGAATGTAAAAAAGAACTAAAATTCATTACTGAAACAGTTCATATTAGTATTGTACTGAGACCAAACCGTTTAAGTTGTTAACAGTAAATCGCTACTAAACCGGTTCGAAACATTATTTTAGGGACAAATCGGCAACTTCTAATGAAAGATACATTTCTATTAGAGGGAAAGTAAAACAGAACTAAACTTACTACTGAAACGATTCAGATAAGTATTTTACTGGATCGAACCGTTAAAGTTGCTTACAGTAAATCGCTACAAAACCGGTTCGGGACATTATATTATTTGAAAAATCGTTAAAAATATATTTATATTAGAGAGAAAGTAAAACAGTCATAATTGAAACGATTTAGATAAGTATTTTACTGGAACCGAGCCGTTTAAGTTGTTTACAGTAAATCGCTACTAAACCGGTTCGGAACATTATTCTTTAGGGAAAAATCGGCAACTTCTAATGAGAAATATATTTCTATTAGAGAAAAAGTAAAACAACTAAAATTAATTACTGAAATGATTTAGATTAGTGTTATACTCGATCGAGCCGTTTAAGTAAATCCATACTAATCCGGTTCGGAACATTATTTTAGGGAAAAATCGTTAACTTCTAATTTAAAATAAATTTCTATTAGAGAGAACAGAACTGAAAGTCATTAGTTCAGATTAGTATTGTACTGTATTGTATTGAGTACAATATTAATCGACGATGAACCGAACCACTTCTGCTGAATAAGTAATATTTTGATTTTTTTCTAAAAATACCTGATTTGCAAATTTGATATTAAGAATTTTGTAAACTAGGTCTCAGCTAGTTCTTATTATCATTTTAATGAAATTTCATTGATTTATTTAAATATATGTAATTCGAATAATAATAATATAATCATTTGGTTTTGTTTTAATTATCAATCCATTAAGTGTTTCTCAAAGTATATAATTAATAATAGTTTCTCAATTATATTTGCAAAAATCTTTTTATTGGATTGGACGAGAAATGATTATGTAAGAATTTGAGAATTAAATTTCAAAAGGCAAAAAATTGATATCTTCGTTAATAAAGTGAATCAAGCAAAGAACTAAAAGCAAGTTTTGAAGGAGTCTTAATTTGATTGAGTGTGAACAATTTACAAGATAAAGAATTAAATTTCAAAAGTCAAAAATTGATATTTTCTCAAATAGGGTGAATCAGGCTACGAACTAAAAGCAAGTCTTTAATGAGTCTCAATTTGATGGAATGTGAACAACTAAACAATTAAATTTACAAGAATTAAATTTCAATAGTCTAAAAATTGATATCTTCTTGAATATAATGAACCAAGCTACGAACTAAATATTTTAAAGAACCTTAATTTGATGGAATTTGAATAGCTTACAAGCTCCTCGTTGGCCAACTGCACGGTGTATTGCTTGGTGCCCTGGTTAATGTCCATGAGGATGCCCTCGACGTAGACGCAGCCAACGTTGCGATCCTCCACCCGTTGCCGCACACAGACGCGTGCCTCCAGCGTGATCTAGAGAGCAAAGAGAACACATTTAGAGAAGGGACAGGATAAAGACAAGGAGAGAAGGAAACTCACATCGGCCATTGGCGGACTGGCGTCTAGTATCACATTGTAGCGTCCTAGTTGCAGCACATCCGGATACAACTGCTGCCCAAATTCGGCTGCATCGAATTCCACGAGTATTGAAGGCGGCATGGGCGTGGCCGTGGGCGTGGCAGCAGCTATAGTCGCCTCATGCACCTGCCGAATGATGCCGGGCGCATAAAATTTGCCCACTTTGGCCAGGACACGTGTGTTTGTCCATTCGCTGAGATCGAGTAGAGCAACAGGCTCGTGTTGCTGTTGCTGCTGTTGTTGTTGTTGTTGTGGTTGCTGTTGTTCCTGTACATGTTGCTGATTGTTGTTGTGAGAGATAAAGCTAAAACGTGGTTGCTGCTGCTGCTGTTGTTGTTGGTAGTAGACGGGAGTGTGTGTGCGTGTTGCATGATTGATTGCTGCATGACTATTGTTGCTGCTGCTGCTGCTGGTAACATGCTGCTGCTTGGTTGCTTGTTGCTGCAGCGGCGATGTGATTATAATACGTTGCAGTTGCTGCTGCCTGATATCGTTGCTGTTGCTATTGCTATTGCTATTGTTGTTGCTGCTGCTGGCGCCTGCACCTGCGACTGCGCAATTGATTGCCGAGGGCGAGACAGCAATCATGCCCCGCAACGATATGGCATGCTGCTGCACGGCAGCAACATTGCCATTGGACATCGCATCGCTGTTTCCATTTGTTTCGGCGGGTTTCTGCTGCGTGTGCAACTGTTGCTGCTGTTGTTGTTGCTGCTGTTGTTGTTGCTGCTGCTGCTGTTGCTCGGCTTTGTCTAGCTCAGCTAGATCAAATTTACGCTTCTTGGGCAGCTGTCGCGGCTGTGGAGTTGTTGCTGCTGCTGCTTGCAACTGCAATTGAGGTTGAAACAACACATGTTGCTGCTGTTGTTGTTGTTGCTGCTGCGGCTGTTGTTGATGTTGATGTGTTGCTTGTGCAGTTTCAACGGCTAATGCACTGCTTGTTGTTGTTGTGGTTGTTGCTGTTGGTATACCGGCGACTGCTGCTGCTGTTGCTGGTATCACCATTGTGTTGGCGGCAACAACAAAATGTTGCTGCTGCTGTTGTGGTTGTTGATGTTGCTGCTGCTGTTGTTGTTGCTGTTGTTGTTGTTGATGTTGGTGGTGTTTGCTTGTTATCACATAAGTTTCGCCAGCGGCAACTGCTGCTGCTGTGGCTGCTGTTGCTGCTGTTGCATTCGCAGCACTGAGCATTGTACTTGCTGTTGCTCTCCTCGTTGTTCTCGTTTCAATTGTAGCAGCAACATGTGTCTGGCTTCTCGTTCCCTCTTTAATATTGGCTAGTAATATTATTGTTATTGATGTTTCTTTTGCTGCTGTTGTGGAAAAAGCTGCAATACTTGTTGTTGCTGCTGTACAACGAGGTCGCCCCCAATAATGGCAGCAACATCATCATTGGCATCGCCGCCGTCGACGCCTGGAACGAAATGAAACGAAAAACGAATTAACATTAATCAAGTTGACAACACAGAGAGCAGAAAACCATTTAAAATCGGCGCCCAACTGGCTAAAATGTCATTTCATAATTAGTGCAATCCGCATCCTGACAATTCTCACATCCTGACGGCGCCGTCGACCTCGCCAAGCCAATAAAATTCAATCTCGCACACATAATTCATTATACTCCCCACCCAACAGCAACAACAGCGGCAACAGCGCTTCACAACCCGATAGTAATTCGATGCTGACGCGTCCTGCTGTCCGTCTGACCGTCCCTAGAAATTAGTACAACTCGGTGACTTTAAACGCGAGAGCTCCTAAACTTCCAGGAAATACTCTGTACTATATCTTTTCATTGCATTCAACTTAAATTTAATATTTCCTAACATGAATTATATAATTCTGAATAGGAACTTTCTAATAGAATTTATTTATATAATAATTGCGAACTTTAATAATAAAAAAAAAGTTTTTAGTATTCAATTGAAATATGTTATTTCTTTGCTTATAAATTATAAAATTAAAAAATGTGAAATACAGTGAAGTGTCTCATTGTCGGGTTCGCTCGATGTGTCTGCTTGTCTCGACGAGAGCGGAAACATTTTAATTTACATCGACGAACAGTCGAGGCGTGGTCCAGCCTCTAGGATCCGCCAGAAGCGTGGAAGCCTTTTTATGTTATGTATGGGTACAAACACAAATGAAATACATACTCTAGGCCCTCGTCTGAATGATACTTGAAACATTTAATGCCAAAGCCGCACAGCAACACGCAGACAGACACACATACTATATAGCAGCTCAGCTCAGTACAGTTGCATACAAAGAGCGAAAATTCATCTGGCAACCCTACGGATAACGGTTAACAGCCCCGCAACATGCTAGACACGCTGACGTCGAAGGCACACTGAGAGCACAGTGGTCCTTGCATTTATTTGACTGCATTCAACACATTTAGTGTTCCAATTTTATTTTATTATATATATTTCTATTTTATTAAACGTGATATATTTAGCATTTCAATTTTTCTTTTATTACATGAAGACATAAAATATTTAAAATAAAAATTCGATTTAAAAATGACAGTACTTAAATTTGTGCAATTTTACTTGGTAAAAGTTAAATATTTTCGCAAAAGTTAAATTTTTAAGAATATACAAAAAAATAAATGTATAATTATTTCATGAATAATTTTTCTTATTTAAAATTCGCTAAAGAATAATGAAAATGTTTTATAAAGGAATTGTTTTTTAAGATTTAATTTTTAACTTTATGAAAGTTAATTAAAATAATTATTTAGCACAGCTTAAAGCGACAATTTGCTTAAAAATTTGCATATTTACAACGTTTAACTTGTGTTTTGATTTACTGATAAAACAAATAAGACTTGCCACACTGTGCAGCGCAGTTGCAGCCTCGACTTTGAGGAACTTGTGCGTCAGAGCCTTGACAACAGGCTATACCCAACC
Source organism: Drosophila pallidifrons (assembly GCA_023558445.1). NCBI lineage: Eukaryota > Metazoa > Arthropoda > Insecta > Diptera > Drosophilidae > Drosophila > Drosophila pallidifrons. The sequence goes on from CM042348.1 coordinate 7,473,130, forward strand.
CTTATAACGCCCCCTCCTGCTTTGCAGTGGTGTTTGGAGGCCAACTTACAGTTAGATGGCGCGACTGCATAGCTACCAAGTCTATTATTGCGCATAGTTACCAATGGAGACTCGCTTGAATATGAATATGGAATTTGGAGGTGAAATTGCGATAAAGGTGCTGAAAATTACATGCACAAGGGCAAGGCAACGACAAGTCATTAATAAGACGATGATATCTAAATCACTGATTGCGGCTTGAAGGCAGCTGCTACTCAAGTCTGTGCTATTGCAAAATTCCATATATACTGTGACGTCTGCTGAATATATTTTTATGGATATCTATTTTGGTCTTCGTCGTGACGCATCTGAAATTTCTTCATCGTCTTTCCGCCACACAAAAGTCAATCAGGCAAAGCGGCTCGAAAAAAACAGTAGCATACTTGCAGGCTTAACGAAAATACCTCCTTGCTGAGTATTTGCAGCGTTGCCATATTTCGTGAAACCAATGCAATTCGGCTTATCACTCACACAAAACATTATCATCATCTTCGTCATCATCATCACTGTTCTTTCTCTCTTTCTGTTCTCGTCTGTGTCACTTCGTTGTGTGTAGGCGTAATTGCGGGAAATGACTGCCACGCCCATTGTGGGCCACACGGCAAAACAACATCAAAATCGCAAAAAAAAAAAAAAAAAAAAACAAAAAATTGAAGCAACATGGCAACAGGAATAAAAACCTCGCTCATGCTTCTGCTACTGCGCTGCCGCCGTGTGCAGGACAAGTGCAATGATTGCTTTATTTTTATTTTTATTCCATTTCTCTTTTCGCTTTTACAACTCTGCTGTTTCTGTTGCTAGGCTCAGAAAAGTTTTACAATTGCAAGGAAAAAATCCAAAATAAAATGTGTGGGAGTTTTAGCTTTAGAGTCTATCTCTTTCGCTCCACCATTGTTGTTGTGTCGTTAGCAACACAGTCAGAAGCTGCTGTGATTTGTTGGTCAAATGAATCAAAAATAAAAACATATGCACAGCTTTTATATTCTTTGTGTTTATGTGTAAGTGCATACATGAAAATTACAAAGAGTGTTGCTGCTTGCACTGTCACCGATGCGTGCTTAAGTAAATCTGCCATACGCCTTGTTGAGTATTTCGTGTAGCCTCATGACCCCACCCACCCACTTAAATGTGCCCTGACTCGTCTGCCAATCTGTCTGCGCTTAACCGTTACTGCATTCGCATAACAGCTACAACAGTGCTGGCAATGAAAGTGAGTCCACTTGTTTGTGCAGTTTCGTTAACAGTGATGGCCGTCAAAGTGTGCACACATTAATTATATTGAGTATTGAATACCAATAGTAAGAACGTATATGTAGTTCAATGGATATGTAGCTGAACTACATTAATTTGTAATAATAACGCATATCAACTAAACATACTCAAATTCGCTGTTTTAATTCATAAATTTAACCGAAATAACAATGTGAAAATATAACGCATATTCTGCCAGTATTACAAAAGAGAATTAAAGCAGTTCATATTGCTAATGCTAATGCTATTAATTTCAATGATGTCCAGCATAACAATTATAATACTCACAGTTATCTTCTTATTGCTTGTCTCTCTGCATTGTTATTGTTGCTGCTCATTATTATGTGGCTTAAATCTGCAGTTGACAGTTGCTGCAGTTTTAGTAGTTGCACCTATACATTCAGACGCAACTAACCACATATACACACTCATGCATGTGAGACACAAAATCAACGATCGATCTCAATGCAGTCATGATAAATTCTATGCAAAGCATGTGTAAAAAAAACACATGCACACACACACATGAAGCTATACAAATATGTTTGTCGTATTAATTTGTTATGATATGACCGACCGACCAATCGTATGCATCGTAATTAGACTAGACGAGTTCTTTGAACCTTAACGGCAGTTGGCCGCTTCTCATACCGTGTTTTTGGCGCCAAACATCAACGAAAGCGAAGTAAGCAAGCAAAAGTGTAAAATGCACTCTGAAGAAGCTGGCGCAAAGAAAAGCAAAAAGAAACATCGCAAAAAAAAGCGTCGCTTCGCTGCTGTCGTCCCTCGCAATTACTCACTTTACATACGCTGCTGCGCTAACAGCGCTGCCCGCACGCACTTCACTTACTATACACATTGACATGCATTGGCCTGCAATCTCTCTCTCTCTCTCTCACACACACACATACACATACACGCACATGCAAATGCAAAACTTTGCCTCTGCCTGGCTGCTGCAAAGTCAGTAACCCCACTCGTTGACAGCAATAACAACAACAGCAGCAGCCCTAGACGAGAGAGCTCAAGAGTGGGGTAGACGACAATAGAAAAAGCGAGACGGCATGTGTATTCGCTCTCAGTTAGCAGGCGAATTTGTGTGCTGTGATTTTTATGTTGTTGCCAACTCGTCAGAAGTCCTATTCCCCCATTCTGCTCCATAATATCAACAACAACAAGTCTCTTAGTCATTCAAAGCATAACAAAATGGGAAAACTGCAGCGCAGTGCAGCGCAGCAGCATCATCTAGTGAGAGTGAGTTGTGTGCAGACGTTTTGGTGGATAGACAGAGGGGGGTCTTTTGTGGTTACCCATTCTCCTTGTGGCCCACAACTCACACTATTGCTGCAGCAGGGCACCCCACCCTTGAAAACAGAAAAACGACAACAACGGCAACGCCGCTCATTTGCGTAGAGTAAATGCAAACAAGTCGTGCGTTGTTTATCCCGTACGACGAGAGCAGCTACAGCAGCTTTATACACACATCCATATGCAGAGTACACACACACGTGCACGCATGAATGCAATTCGCGCCAGCGGCAAAAAGAGAAAGAAGTTACATTGGCGCGTGTAACAGCAGTGTAGTGAACAGTGGCGACTATAAAAGTTAACCGCTTGTCCATTATTTAATGTACCCAATAATCAATCAATTAATACACTACTAAAGCAACGCAAAACTCAAATGTTAATCGTTTACCCATTAATGTCATACAAGTAATAAAATTATATCAACAATCCATTTAATTTTATTGTTTACCATTTGTCATGTGTACACATTTCGATTGACACGACTGTAGGTCAACTCTCATGCAGTTTTGTTGGTTCTGCTGCAGCAGCCTTTACTCATTTTTAGCTTTTTGCCTTCGCATGGCGTAAATTATTCGTATGCGCTGTGTCTGAGCTTTAGTTGTTGTTGCCAAGTGCGGGGCGGCACACGAGTAAAATAAAAAAGATGAAAAAAAAAAGAAACTAAGTGTGGAAGAATGAAAAGACTACTGCCGAGGGCGAGGGCGAATTAGGAGGGTAGGGGAGTAGATTGGGGGGTCGCAGTGCAGCGTCGGCTGCTGCTGCGATTCTGTTGAGTTGTAAAGACGAGTGCACACTAAGTGAGTGAGTGAGCATGACTGTATGTGTGTGTGTGTGAGAGCTGCTGTAAATTATGTCTGTATGTGTCTGAATGTAAGAGTGTGTGTTGAACGCGTTTGCTGCTTTCCTGCCTAGCAACGATGTCGACAACTACGACGCGAAACTCGCGAGAAAATGTTGAGCAAAAATTCGACGACAAGGAATTTGTTTGTATAAATGTGGAGCAGGCGAGGGTTATGTGTTGGGGAACGGGTAGACGGTGTGGGGAGGGGGCTAGGTGTCCTGCGCACGTTTTCTGATTGCAATGACTAAAGATGAGATGACGAAGCGAAAAAGTGCAAAATGAAATAACAGAAATAGAAAGACTGCGATATGTATATATATATATATATATATATGTGTGTGTGTGTGTATGCGTTGTATGTATTTGGAGACATGACTGTAATAGGCTGGCTCGCTTGCTGCCTTTGACCGGCAGAATAGCGACGCGATGCTACGTCGACTGCAGCTTGATTACAATTCCAAATACAACAACAATTGCAAAGCATTTTGCAATGGCGCCGACATCTTCTAGAAGCTGCGCCGCGGCAACTCTGGTATTTTTGTCTTTGTTGTTATTGTTGGCGTCGCTGTCGTTCTTCTAATTGGCTTTAATGCATTGCGATTAATTTGCGCTGATGTTGCTCAAATTGAGGCGCACACACTAATTAAAATTGTTGTCCTAGCTGCGAAAAGAACACACAACAAAACAACAGCAAAGAAAAAAGAACTCAAAACGTATTCCAGCTAATTGCCATCGTCATTTGCTTCATAAAATCTCAAACGGCACTTGAGCTATCACAGTTGAATGGCTGCAACTTGGCTATGGATCAGAGAGCTTTGTAGAGCTGTTTGACTCCACTCCATGACATATTAATATTGTTTATTTGTGCATTGTACATTTGGGATTAACATCCACAGCAGTAGAAGCAGATTTTTGTATACCCAATTAATGTTTTTCTAAATAAATAAACAACAAAAATAAGATTTTAAGAATTTCTTTGATATTTAAAGAAAAATTCAAAGGTTTTTTTTAGCTTTCAAATTGATTATTATGATTTTATGATACTAAATAGTTTAGTTGATACCAATATACAATATATATGATAGCCATGAACTCTAACATTAAAAATTATTAATTGTACTAGTTTCGAAGTTTCAAAAAAATACTTACATATGTTTGTTTGTATGTTATAAGTTCTTGTAGGGAAAAAGTGAAGAAATTGCAATCGCTTTGCGCTCTTTCGCATTCTAACAATCATATCTCGAATAACTCAATAATGCAATATCGATATGATGTAATATTTCCGTACCGGGAGCATTACGAACACTTTAATTACGCAAACAGAAGTCGATGCATCAAAATTATTCGAAACCGTTGCAAAATGTATTAAAATGTTGCCAAAGAGAGGAGCCACAACAACAATAACAAAGACATCACTGACAACCGCTGATGATGACGATGTGGAGCAAAGGCACAAAACAGCAACAAAAACCACAAAAGGACGTTGCTATGCAAAAATATGGCGCATAAAATTTGCATTAAATCATTTTAATTCTGTTTTTTTTTTGCTCATGTTGCTGCTGTTGTTGTTGATATTTCTCTGCTTCAACTAAAACGTCAAACGGTAGCCAAAGAGCCCAACAAAGTGGAATGTGTTGCAAATTTCAATGCAATATGCCCACGACAGCAACAACTATAACAACAACGGCAGCAACGATGACGATGGGTTGAAAGAGAAAATGCGAAAGAGTGAAGCAGAAGCAGAAAAGTATAAAAATAAACAAAACAAAATGCGCTCGACAAGAATAAACAGAGTTGAGCTTTGCCTTTGCTGTCGTCGTTGCCTGGGCTACTGTTCTGGATGCTGCTCTCGCTGCTGCGTCGCAGTCGCAGTTGCAGTCGGCGTCATTGTCAATAGCTGCGCAAGCAAAGCAACTGCTAAAGTTGAGCTTAAGCCAAAGCACAGACATCATCTGTGTATATGAATGCAAAAATGAATTTTATTCGCAGGCTTCAGCAACAACAAACAAAACTACAGTAGCAGTAACAGTTTTTTTCCCGCTAACTTTGTTGCTTTGCTGCTGATGAAATTGATTTGAAATGAGATCCACTCAGATTAATACGTATGCTGCTGCCCCAAGAGTAGAACGAAACATGAAACCACCTGTTAGCAATCGCAATAGTCCCTCAAGAAATCTTTTTTAATTTGACTGTTATTGTATTTAATAAGAAGTAAACCCTAACATATATTATATCACATTATAAATTGAGTTCTGTCGCACAAAATTATTGAAGTGTGTGTAGATTATACAGAAAACAAGTAAGGGAAAAATAAGTTGATAAGCTGGAAGCTTCAAGACAATTTGTTATTTTCACTTTTATTGCTTATGAAAGTTTTCTGCAAACATATTTTCTCAAAATAGTAATTTTAGGTTTAGAAATTCTTTTAACAGACAATATTTTCTAATTGGTCGTTGAGTGAAAAGAAATTAGAATTATAATTTCATTTTAATATCTACTTACTTAAATAATGTAAGAGCATACAAAACAATTTAAATGAATAATGAATATTTTGCCTTTACTTCAAACATGCTTCTAACACCTAAATTATTATCCACAGCAAAGCATTTAATATTTTAATTGTTTTCTAACCACAAATAATTTTGCAAGGTGTTGTCACTTGAGAATATTCCCATGAATGTTGAGCAAGTCACTTGAACAAATTGCAGAGTGACAAATACTTGAAGAAATTCAAAATTCAAACCGTCACCGATGTTATAGATAATTTAGTTAATTTGAATCGATTGCTTCGACTTTGACGCCCACTCGTCAAAGTGACAAATTAAAAACTTACAGGAGGGTGGCAACTCTGTGATTGCAATTCACAGCACTTATGCAACGCCAATCTATTAAATATTTATGAAATCCAAACAAAACGAATGAAAAATACAAATAGAAAACCAAAGCCAAGCAGATTTAGCGATCTAAGTAAAAAATGAGTTTTCTATGCTTTTTTGTACTCTCGTATTTCTTTAGTTATTTTTTTTTTTACGACATGCAAATTGCATTTGATTGAGCTCTAAATGCAAATTTCTTGTGCTGCTGTGTTTTGATTTCATTGTTATAAACGCATGTGGTTTAAATGAATGTGCAGCATGCGGGTATTTGTTTTGTTCTCCCCGTTTTTATTTCAATTTTTCTCCTTGGTTTTTTATTCCTGCCTTTCGTATAGTTTTCAATGTGGCAATTTCAAATGGGCCACGGCATCGTTCGCTTCTCTATATGTTTGCTTGTGGATTGATGAATAGACAGGCAGGCGGATGGATGATGCCATATGGATGACTAAACGAGTGTACAGAGTATTTATTGTGCAAATTGATTGAAAAGCAAAAGCAGAAAAAAAGAAGAAAAACGCTACGCAAAATGCAATTGAAATGCAAACTGCAACGGCAAACAGCAAATAAAGCGAGGATTACCAATACGAGTGCTACTATATATATATATACATATATATCATATATCTCTAATATGCAGACTGTTCAAGTGTAAAGCACACTCTTATCGACATTTCACAATGCGAGAATATTTAATAATAAATATATAGTCAACATTTGAAAGAAGTATGCTAAAGAATATGAATACTATAAGTTGTTGGTGAGTTGGTGCTAATTATGGAAATAATACGCTCACTTTTTAACGTAACAATTATTATTAAACAAATAAAAATGATAAGTTTGTTTTTTATGACTATACAAATAATTGAATAATAATGCCTATTTTTATTTGCTACAATAATTGAAAATAAAAGTTATTTTGAATGTTTTGTATAAAATTCAAGAATAATAAAAATATTAACTCCTTTTTTTCGATTTTAATAATAATAATTAAAAATATGAATTGTTTTTCTATAAAACTCGCACATGGTACTGCGGTTACCAGAAAATATATTTATCTTATATAAAATAATATATACATTATTTATTGAATATGAATCAGAATCAGTTTTGTATATAAGCTATATGTTTAACTGACAGTCTGCTAAAAAAAAGTGATTAAAAGAAAACTAAGTTATGGTGATGATTATTGCGACTTAAATAAAATACTATATCATAGTCCATAAATAAATAATAATCATCGATAGTTACTTAATTAATTTTGAAATTACATATTTTTTAATGCAATTTAATGACAATACATATTTGCTGTAACAAGTTAAAAATCAAATATGACTTTTGTTTGAATATCGCCATTCCCAGGCCAAAATTACATTATAACATATGTATGATATTTAGTATTTCAGGTATTAATGAATTGAACTCCTATGGTCACACTATTCTTGTCCCTCTCCGATAAGAAGAAATGTTCTTTCTTTTTGCTTGATTCTCAATGTGTGTAGTAAGCTCGTAAATAAAATATTATTATTTATTTACAAGTTAATTATTATACAGAATAATATAATAACTAAAAGAAAGGGAGTGCTAGCAACTAAGGCCATCGACTCAAAATAAAATAAACATATACATTAAAGAAATAAATATTCTATTCTTAGTGATCATTAAAAACATTCAATTGAACGTGTTTTCCAATAACTTTACAGGATCGAAATTTGCATTATGTATAACTGTCAGACTGCTAATGAGTTCTGAGTTTAAATTAAAATACTATATCATACATACGAAAAATATGTGTAATTTTTCGACGATATTTTTCTTTCTTTTTAATGGAATATTTTTTGCTATTAAAGCATCTTATGAAGCGTAAAATTTGTCAAGTTTTGATGCCTTTGTCTATTTGGCTGTTGGGCACATGCCGGCTGGCCAAAATCATTTGCATAAAATTGATTTTTTTCTTCTTCTCGTATTCTAAGCAAATTAAATAAACAAAGTTCGAAGACAAGTATAGGGCACAGTGTCCTTTGGGAGAAGGAAAGTCGACAGCTGTCAGCCTGGCTTAGGAACTGCTTTCATTTTCCTTTGGCATTTTCACTTGTGCGCTATTGCGTAGTTTTCAAAGTTTTTATTGAAAAATACACATACTGGTATTTCATAATTGAATTGACTCATTAAACTGCGGTACAATATAAGCTCAACACAGAATGCCAGATCTGATGGAGATTGAAAATGCTTCGCAATTTGCACCTAATAAACACAAAAAAAAAAAAGAAAACAGAAATCAATAAAACCCTATAGACAAATCGGGAACACACGCCCCCTCACGGTTAAACTTTTTATTATCAACTTTGGCTAACAATGCTAATGAGACTCCATGTAAAAGTTATTTCCAAAACTTTCAAATTATCGTGTGTGTGTGTGTGTGTGTGTGTGGTTTGAACCCACCACAAAAGCCAGTAAAATGATAAAAAGTTAGTGCTTTGAAAATTGTTTGTTGTGTGGCCAATGCATAAGTAGAATGAATGGAGACTCGGAAAAATGGACATGGCCATAATGCAATACATTAGCTTCGATCATTTTCATTTGTGAAATACCTTTTAGTTTTTAGCTTTGTGTGATTCGAGTTTAGGGTTGGGTCCGTGTGCTATAAAGTGAAAACTCACTCAAATAACGCACGCTAACAAATTGTACAATGCTTTTAATTCAGCTCTGAGCTGAGGTCAGCAATTTTTAATTGATACGTGATTGACATCTAGCTACGTGTGCTCATAAAAACAAATTTAAGGTGAATGCTATTTAATAACTTTAACATTTATAGAATGAAAGTATTCACTGATCCCTTGATATACTTCTGGTATTTTTTTTTATTTTTAAATACAAAACATATTAAGCAATTAATATAAATCCAAATGGAAATCTTATTGTAATAATATTCTTATTAAAAATAAATAAACTTTTATGTATTCCTTTTTCATTCATAAAGTGTGACCAATTAATTCAAATAATTTAGGGATATTTTTGGTATATATTTAGGAATAATATACATCCAATTTTATAATAATAATTATACATATATAATTATATCCCTATTAAAAATAAATGAGCTTCTATGTATTCATTTTCCCAATCATAAAGTGTGACCAATTATTTAAAATAATTTAGGCATATCGGGTGTAAAATAGCACCTAAATATATACATATAAAATACCAGCAGGATATGCTTCAATTTCATTATATATTTATCAATTTAATGGCAATACGCAATTTAGCAAAAAAGATGTTTTTTCATAGTCACATTAATTACGCTATAAATAATAAATATTAGCAATTTTGTTTTCGCTTTTTTGCCACAAATGTGAAAAAGGCAACATCGATTTGTCGCCTTACCCTAATTTAACAGATATTTATTTTCGGTAGACATGTTGAAAAAAAAAAGAATAGAAATGCGCAATAACCTTAAATATAAATCAAACCCCCTTCTCATCAGGCAAAAGCGGCGAAGCAGCTAAAAAGCGTGAAACCCTCGAAGAATTCACCGCAACATCAAATAACCCAACACACACACACATGCATATGTATATCCATAATACATACATACATATATAGTATACTGATATGAAATTCATGCGACAAACATTTTATGAGGCCTATATAAGCAAAAAAAAAGAAAATATTAAACGTTATATGTATGTACATAACAAAATTGTTGTTGGGGTAGCTTTGAAATGCAGAGCACAGAAGTTTGGAGGGGGAGGAGGATAAGTGAGGGGCAAAAAGGCGGCATTTCAATCGGTAAGAACAACAAAACCCATGAACAAAAGTGGACGGGGGAATAAAAAAGGTATATTTAGAATTTTTTCTTAAGTAACCGCATAAAACGCTTACACAGCAGCTGGATGTGGGCGCAAAAAAAAGGGCCAAGGGGCAATCAGAGGGGTGCGCAGAGAAGGGCGGGCGGGATAAGAGACCCATTCGAAATGATTAGGGGTCCCATCGGTGTTGCTGCTGCTGGGGCGTTGAGTAAACTATTATGACCACAAGTGTCAAAGGCAGGCGACAGTCATCGCATTGGGGGAATGAACTGTGAACTACTTTGCAGTCTGTTAGCATCACGGACCTCAATTGATTTACTCAAACCCAACGTTTCATAAAAGAAAATATGGTTACATGTGTGGCCAAGATTGCGCCAAGGGAGAAGCGAGAAGGACGACTCACAGATATCCATCAGCCAAAAATTGCAGAGGGGAAGAATTTTAATAGGATTCATCGAGGTCATGGTATAAGTCTCAGAGAGATTAATAAACTTACAGAGATATTTGAAATTTGAGAGCGAAGAGAAAACTTAAGAAATCTATAAGAATATAATCATTTTAAAAACCTAAGAAATATATAATAGAATTATTTTAAAGAGCTTCAAGCTAAGGATAAAATAAATAATAATAAATAATCGAGGTCATGTTATAAATCTCAGAGAGATTAATAAACATACAGAAATATTTAAAATTTGAGAGTGAAGAGGAAACTTAAGAAATATATAAGAATATAATTATTGTAAAGAGCTTCAAGCAAAGGATAAAATAAATCAATAAATAATAATGAATAATCAAGGTCATGGTATAAATCTCAGGGAAATAAATAAACATACAGAAATATTTGAAACTTGAGAGCGAAGAGAAAACTTAAGAAATATATAAGAATATAATTATTGTAAATAGCTTCTTCAAGAAAAGGATAAAATAAATAAACACTAAATACAAATAAACGTGCCTGTTTATTAAACCGATATTCAATTAAAGTAAAAAAAGCAAAAAAATCACATATTAGTAATGCCGTATTTAAGGATTATGGGATTAAATAGTACATTTTTAAGAAAATCACAAAATATTCAAGCTCTGAAGTTTCGTAATGAATTTAACGTTGTAATCTCATGCCATTTTTAGAGTATAAAATATGTTGTTGTAGGACCGATATGACTATCGAAGAATGTATTTTGAAAACTACATTTTATTAAGTGTTGCACCTCATTTACAGGGTACAACACTCGAAAGAAATGTTCGACTGGACTCCTATACGTTGTATAGGTCGTGGGGAGCAGTTAAGTTTTAATGACGTGGAGGCTGTGGCCTTTTCCAAATAATCCTCCTTGTGTCATCTGTGTACGTGTGCTGAAGTTTTATGTGCGTCAGCTGGCGACTTTAACTCAAGTGGATACAAGTAGCAGGATACAAGAATACAACAAGGATACAATACAATAAGCAGTCGCTTCACGATGATTTTCTTGTTAGCGCTCATTGTGTGCTGCTGCTGGATATTTGAGCCGAACAAAAGGTAGACAAAGTTAACGTCATTACGAGCATTGTCATGGAGCTTATTAAGCGCCAGTTCCAATTAACTAAAAATACCACACGCTCGCCAAGGCATCCAGAGACTTAATGAGCTTTATTTAAATACTACACTATATACACTCTCTCTCTCTCTGTGTACAAATAACATAATAAACAATTATGTAGAACGGTCAATGGGAGATCTTTGCCATCCAGGCAGCAGGTTCAGGTTGGGGGTCATGTGCTCAAGTGGCAGCTGCTTTTTCCAAGTAGGTCAGGCAGGATAATTTGCTTAGGCTTTTCATTTAATTGGGATGGATGGACATTTAATTTAGAAAAAAAAAAACGAAGAAATACAACATAAAGAAATATGCATAGCTTCATTAAAATGCCATTAAAATTCACGGATCTTTTCTAGTGTCAATTGTATTAAAAATAAAGCGATACAACATTTGCGTATTCCAACAAATAATATGTATACTTTATGGTATCGTTTGTTACGCAGATTTCGACAAACATAATAGAAGATGGTGCTTCTCAAAAATCTGTCGTGTATTCATCACACTGGAGAGCACTCGCATTTTATGCAAAGCCAGCTGGAAGAAATAGAAATGTGTATGGAAACGAGACTCAAAAGTCAAAGTGTGTAAAGGTAAATAGAAAATCGAAATATAATATCATGTAAATATTTGACACCACTTAGCAAATGCGTGTGCGTATTTTGTTCGTCTTTTATTTTATTTATTTATATTTTTGTTGCTCTGACCCATGCCACAATATCTAGGCAAGATAGTCGCATGTACTCGAAAAGGAAAACATATAAACAAATAGATTGCGTGAGTGTGTGTGTCTTTTGTTAAACTAACTATGCTAGCTAGATTTTTATACCCGCCACCCACATGTTAGAAGGGTATTATAACTTCGTGTGTATTGCAAATATATGGAGTTAGCAGAACGCATCTCTAAATCCATCTCAGCTACTATGAAAGATAGAACATTTGGTATATTTTTAGCTATCTGGCATGTTTTGAATGTGGTATATTAATATGTCAGGTATAACTTTTAGTATCTCCGACTCCAACTCAGAGTGTATAAAATATTTAACATTCGGTATATTTTTGGCACTCTGGCAGATGTTTAATGGAGTAGCATATTAACATACTGAATATAACTTTTAGTATATTTTAGTATTTTTGTCGGAATATTGATTTTGGGTATATTGACCATCCGATTCCATCTCAGACTATAAAATATAGAACATTTGATATATTTTTAATTTTCTGGTATATTTTGAATGGGTAGTATATAAATACATCAAATATAACTTTTAGTATATTTTAGCATTTTTGCCGGAATATTGATTTTTTATATTTTAACGATCCGATTCCATCTCAGAGAATATAAAATATATAATATTTGGTATACTTTTAGCTTTATATCATATTTTGAATAGAGTAGTATATATGAACTTTTAGTTTATTCTAGTATTTTTCTCGGAATATTGACTATGTATGTATATTTTGACGATAACATCGTTCCCCAACTTTTTTGATTTCATTGAGAATGGGTTGCTGGTATCTCACAGTCAAGTACTCTCTACTCTAATTTTCATACGTTTTTTTTCTTTTTTGGATTTGGAGGCGCAATCTTTCCACCCGTAGGGCTTGTCAGTCAGCCTATTTATCTGAATGTGGGCAATGGTTTCCCTTTCTTAAGGTGCCCCGTCTTCATGTTCACGTCGCGTTTGGTTGTTGCTGTTTATGTTTACACACGCACTAATTGATTGTGGCTTATCTCGAATTTCAAATCGAAGCACGAGGCCCAAAAAACAAAATAAATAAGTATGCTGAGCCCCGAAAAAGAGTTGAGCTACAAAATAACAAAAAATGATATATTTCCGAGCAATTTACGTAAACAATAATTTAAACTGTAGAAAGGTCAAAAGAATATCCTTTAGCTGCGAATGTAGGAATACAAATGATCAATAGTTTTGCATATAATTCACAACCATGATAAATGAGGTGCAAATATCAAGGGAAATTGCCATAAAAGTCTTCCGCATACCATTTGATATGAGAATTTTGTGAGCAAAACTGTCAAAAGTGGAAGAGTAATAACAAGAAGATGAATGTGCTCTGAGCAGCTCGACATGCAATATGATTGAAGGGTGCAAAAGTTGCCAAAAAGTAAAATTATTTGGCAGCACAAAACACATTTCAATTCAATAAGCTAAACTAAATATTAAACATTATTTATTGCTCCCTTTATTAATTGAATTATTTATATAAATAATGAAAAAAATCAATATTTTTCAATTTTAAAACATCAAGTCAACTTTATGTTCTTTTACGTTTGCCTTTAAACCTAAACAAATAGCCAAACGAAAAAGTGAAAACATCAACATAAGGTCCACAATAAGTAGTTACAATTTTTGTGTGGTTTGCTCTTTTCAATTTTTGGGACTTTGGCTTTGGGGCGTTGTGTGTTTAAGCAGTAAAGTGCGAACAAACAGGATAATGTCAAAGGCACACACACTCACACAACAAAAAATAGGCACAAAAAGGTCAAGGGTCATCGTGTCTGTACTAACCAGACTTGTCAGAAAAACACTCTGCGACATTCTTGATGATTATCCATTGCGGGATTGAATTCAAGTTACGTTATGGGTCGATTAGTCAAAAGAGAGACCCCCAGTGACATCTCACTGTAAAACTTGTTCAACATCTAGGTGACTCAGAGTGCCAGGTAAACCTAGCGCAGTTGATCGGTCGGTCGGTCATTAATTATGAAGCTAAAGCATCTCTGCGGTATAATCTCCGCTTCGATTTCACAATCGGTGGAAATTAGGAAACCATTTGAAATGAGTGGGCTGTGTTGCGATAAAGATATCATGATGAAATCGCATGAAAACACTGAGTTCAAGATTCAAGAGATTTCATTTTTAACATTTAAGCAAGAGTTTATCAGCTGCTAAGCAACGCCTGCAACTTGAACATTTCCTTCGTTTTATTTTAATCATCTCTTTGACGAAAATCGGTGATATAAAATTTGATTTTTATTAATTCGTTATAAAGTTTCAACAATAAAATAATATGTTTGTTACGTCTATTAAACTAAATGGACTTCAGATAATGTTCAACATAAATGATCAATATAATATTCCTGTTAAAGCTAAAAACTTTAATGATGGGAATACATTTAATGAATATTAATATATTATTGAAATTGCAACATTTTAGAGTAGAATAATTATATAATATAAAAAACATTTTTTCTCTCTTTTTTTACAATCAAAAATAACAAATGCTGTCGAAAATTATAGCTCTATCTCTTATAGTCTCTGAGATCCAGTGTTTCATACGGACAGACGGACAGACACACAGACGGACATGGCTATATCGTCTCGGCTGTTGACGCTGATCAAGAATATATATACTTTATAGGGTCGGAGATGCCTCCTTCTACCTGTTACATACATTTCCTGCCGGCACAAAGTTATAAGTTACCCTATTATTTGAATTTCATTACTATAAACTGCATTCAATGAAGGAACATTTTTGATTTAAATCTTTTGTATATTTTATTCATTTATTTTCATTTTCGTATGTAAGCAGTCTATTTCAATAAAATCATTAGATGCGATTAATAACAGTCAAAAACAGTCTTCAGTTATAATTCAAAGAGAATCTTAAGCAATGCGATTGAGATACTAATTTATGGTTTTTGGCTTATCTGATTTTGAGCCCAGCTATGCAAATGCGCTAATTTTCAATAATAAAACCCCCAAAAGAAACAAAACAAAAAAACCTCTAGAAACTCCCACACACATTGAGAGCCAGAAAATAAATAAGTGAGCTACTGCGATGGAGAAGAAGGCGCCTGCTTGGAGCCTACGCTTAAAGCAAACAACGCATTAATTAATTTCATTGAATTTAATTTCTTGTGCTCTCTCATGGCATTGTGTTAATAGCATAGATGACTCCCCTGCACTCTCTCTTCCCCGTCCCACTCTTTGACTTGTCAACCGTTGTACGCCGCATTGTGGCAGGCGAGTCGTGTCAAAGTAACAACATTGTGTGTGTGTGTGTGTGTGTGAGTGTGTGTGTAGGTTGCCACGGCGCGCCTCAACTCAACTCAACTTCGTCGTCTCCGTCTCACAACAACTCGGGTTCGTAGTGAGTTTGGGTCTGGCTCTTGTGGCTCTTGGCCTGTTACCAGTTCATGTGCATGCGTGGGCCGGCCGGTTTCTATATACACACACACACACACAATATATATCACTTTATATAGTATATATAGTACTTGGGGATTGTGCATGTGCCATGTGTGCATACTACAAACCAAACGTAGTAAATTAAAAGTGCAATCACGAAACCCAAGCACGCCGCTGGCAATGCTATTGTAACTGATTAGCTGGGTAAAAAATGTGCATGCGAAATACAAAAAAAAAAACATACAAAAATAAAAACAACAAAATACAACAACAAAATCAACCCAAACAAAATATTGTCGATGCATGTGAAAAAATACACATCAACAAAAAAACAAGAGAAGAAAGAAAAAAATGATGACCGAAAAGCAAAAAAATTCAAAAAGAGTCAACTTGGAAAATCAAGGTTGCACTTGAGCCACATAAGGAACGTGCCCATGTAATACTCCAAAGTTCAGCAGATGACTTTAGAATACCCATTAAAAAAGATATTCTCGTGATAGTTAAAAAAGTGTCTTTCATGCTAAAAGAAATAAATACAGCTAACGTTTAACCAAATATTTCGCATTTCGCAATCTAATTTATACCCTTGATAGTTTGATATACCCTTTAAAGAGCCTTTTCTAGGGTATGAGCTTAGCAACAGAATTGCGCCTGCTTAATGGGTATTGCGATTAAATCGATTATCAAGTAGGTGCACTTTTTTATAACGATGATTTTAAATGAAGTCAGGTCTACATAAATTGTCGAATAATTGATTAGCTGGCGATTGTTTTAAGTACACGCTTTTTTGTTAAACAAAATTGTTAAATCATCAGCAAGAATGGCTCTTTAAAAAATCGATTGACTTGGCAACTAAATGTTTGATACATGTATTTATAAAGCGGCATTTAAATGGGGATTTTGTATGTTAAACCACAACACTCATACTTTATAATATTTCGTTAACAAACGTTACATAAAAACAGTTACACAACGGCAAATAAATATCTATTTCCATTTATTTCCAAAGGTTGCTATTAAATATATGGTTATTTATTTACCAAGTGTGCGTCTATTAGAAATCTCGTTATAAAAATATAAAATATATTTTTGTATTTAAAAGAAACTTTTTTTTTTTGGCAAAGTTTAATTAAGCAATTGCTAATAAATGTATATATGTATCACTTTCAAATGCTTATTATTTTGTGCTCGTTACAAAAATAGGATAACTACATACATATTTATGCATTTAATTGGGGCATAATCCGCATATTCAAATGAAATGTAGTAATTTAAATTGTTATTGTAAATATTCCAAAAAAGGTATTTTATTTGGAATTTATTTTTGTTTTGTTTTATATTCGATTATTATCAAATACAAATAGCCAATATCTTTATTTGTAATTAAGTCGCTTGCTTTTGCCAATCGATATTATTCTCTAATTTCATTATCGGAATTATCGAAATTTACCATTTTAGTTTTAATAGATCCGCCTTAAATCGAGTGAAACATACCTGCAAAAGAGAAATAAGCAATGATTAGTTGTTGTGTCAGAAGATATAGTTCAATATGAAATTGTGGATTTTCTCCACTTTCTTTGGCTCTTTATAAATATCGAGATCATAATGAGAAACCCAGAAACCCCGAAAATATTTGCATTGGTGACAGTCTGGCGGCAATAATAACTTAAGCAAGCCATTAAAAACAAACCACAAAATACCTTTTTAAGGCATTTGGATTGTTGTTGTTGCTGTTGCTGTTTATGAATTTCCAAGAAATTTGGTAAATAAGTTTTGCAGCTTATAATTACAGGTTGGCTCTGACTATGTTGATTTTGATTCGTATATTTATACCCGCTACCCATAGGGTATAAGGGTATTATCACTTTATGCGGACAGGAAATGTATGTAACAGGTAGAAGGAGGCATCTCCGACCCTATAAAGTATATATATTCTTGATCAGCATCAACAGTCGAGACGATCTAGCCATGTCCGTCTGTCCGTCTGTGTGTCTGTACGTCTGTCCGTCCGTCCGTATGAAACACTGGATCTCAGAGACTATAAGAGATAGAGCTATAATTTTTTTCGACAGAATTTGTTATGTTTGCACGCAGATCAAGTTTGTTTCAAATTTTTGCCACGCCCACATCCGCGCCTTTAAAGCTAAAGCTGCGAATTTCGGTAAATACAATAACAACTATAGTAATTGTGATTCTTGAAAATTTGGTTGCGATAAGATAAAAATTGTCGAAGTTATTAAAGAAATACTTTTGTATGGGCAGAAACGCCTACTTACTAGGCTGACAATCTGGTATATTGTGCCGTCTATGGTATATGTTGAATGCGACACTATACCGATATACCAAATATACGATTTGGTATATTTTTAGTATTTTTGTAGTATATTCTGTATATTTTGAGAAAAATACCGCAAAATATATTTCTTTTATTCAAAATGGGTAGCGGGTATCTCACAGTCGAGTTTACTCGAGTAAGCTTTTTTACTTGTTTTTTTTTCTTCTTGTGTTTGGTATTATTTCTTTATTTATTTTATTGCATAAAAAAGAAGACAACGACGAATGGCAGCTGTGGCGGCATATCGCAATATGTGTGAAACTTAACACAACTGAATTTGGTCAAAAAGCATTCAACGGCTACGATAATGCCATACAATTCCTGTATAGTCGGGTGTGTCGGAGTGTGTGTGTGTGAGTGTGTGTATACTTCAAGTATTGTGTGTATAATTTATGCACACACATTCACAGATAAACATGTAAATCAAACAAGAACTTTGACTGATGGCGACAACACGTTGCCTTCTCCTATTTGTTGTTAATGCTTTAGTTGTTGTTGTTGCCGTTGTTGTGGCCCCAGCCATGTTCTTGTTGTTGTACCCTAATTGAGTGGCGCCAACAAGGGGGAGAACAAATTATTATGACCCTCCCGCCTCCTGTCCCCTCCTTGCTTCCGCTCCTCGCTTCGCTTCGCACACTCAAGTTGTTAAAACCGATATTTTATTATGTGTGCGAATATTTCTTGTTTTGCATCTCGAATGAGAAATTTAAATCGAAATCGAAGCGCAGCACTTAGAAATGAAAATGAGAATGAAATGCGAAGGCATCATTAAAAATTTCATTACAAGCGTAGCTAAATGAAATAAAAACTATGAACACTTAAATGAAGTGCTCAACGAATGCTAACTGCACACTGATTGAATTCCCAAGTATTCCAAGTATGAATGAAGTCAAATTTAGCTCTCAATATATAATAATATAATATAATATAATAAATATATAATAATATTTATTCATATTTTTTGTGTAGTAATATTTGAATTTATTCTTTTATTCTGGCGACTTTACAAATTTTCTAATATGCGTTCAGAACCTATTCATTCATTCAGTTATTTCAGTAAAAAACAAGTAAGAAATCTACAGTCGAGTGCGTTCGGTTGTGAGATACGCGCTATCCATTTTCGAAAAAAGCAAAAGATTGCGATATAGTTCTCAAAATATACCAATATAAATATATACCACAAACATACTTTAAAAATATACCAAATGGAATATTCGGTATATCGATAAAGTTACACATTCAAAATTTTACAGACAGTGCTAAATATACCAGATTGTCAGCCATTATATGTATTTTTGATCAACATGACCATCTGTTCGTATATAACATACATATAAATATATAGAATACTTTGGGTTTAATGTTGTATACCAGTATTATACTAACATACCAAATAAAGGATTCGGTATATTTTTGTATTTTTAAGTATATAAATTTGGTATATTTAAACAATAATGCCACACTATTAACAATGGGTATCGCGTATATCACTGTCAGGCACACTCGACTTGCTTACTTGTTTATTGTGGTACTAAAGATTTTCTTATTTTGTGATAACGTTCATATCTATTCATTATTAAATATAAAATAATAAATGAAATTTGAAATATAAATATAATAAATTCATACACAATTTATTAAGACTTTTTCATTCGATTTATAATCTAATTTAATTCATTATTATTTATTTATATTAACGTATTTGCGCGTAGATATAGATTATTCAATATTTTGTTACTATTCCTTTCTTTTATGTCTATATTTTTTATTTTTAAGGTATGTCAATTCACTATAAAATAAATACAATTTGAAATATAATTCATATAATTAATTCATGGAAAATTTGTGAAGACTTTCATTCATGTTCAAATATTTGCAGTTATTTGTATTGAAAAAAAAAACAACCCTAGAAGTAAAGATATATCATTATCACACATATTTAATAAATATTTTGAATTCAAGTACTTAATTATGTAGCAAATACTAAACATATATTGTATGTATGTATTTTTAAAATGCTCTTCAACAAATTCAATAAACTAATTTTCGGGGTATGCAATGAAATTTGCTACAAGGCATTTTTCCGGTTTGTGAAATAAATTGCTCTTGTACAGCAACAGCAACAACAAAATAAAAGAAACCAAAATAATGAAAATATTTATGTATTAATTAATGTTGTTTTTCTTTTTGCGTTTGCTAAATTTGAATTTAGCCAAAACATTGCGAGGGCACGCGGTCGCGGCAATTGGTTCGGCGTTATTTACGCAGCATTAAAATGTATTAAAAATGTTCAAAAAATATTTTGGCCCCCAGGTGGGTGGGCGGTTAGTTCTGTGGAATCGATAGGTGCTTCGAGAAGGGTGCAGATAGGAGGGAGACGTGAATGGGTAGGGAGCAGTCAGTACATATGTGTGTGTGTGTGTGTGTGTGTGCTTGACGCGTATGTGGAGAGCGCAGCAGAAACAGAAACAGACGTCAAAAGAAGGCAAAGTGTGTAAATATTCGTATCGTATACCTTGTGTATATAGTATAGTATACATATAAGTACGTATGTGCACACACTCACACGTATGTGTATACTATGCGCAAAGATATCGAAATCGGTTGTGTGTATGTGTGTGCGACGATTAGCGCATGAATGAAAAAATCACACGACCATTGCTTCGAGTATCGAGTGCGAGTATTTTTCGGGTTCGTTTCTGTTTCTGTTTCTCTTCAGCTTTTTGTTTCTGTTTCTGTTATGCAGCCGCCTCTCGCCTTATCGCATCCATTTTGTAGACGAACATTTATTTTATAAATTGCATGATTATTTGTCTGACGTATAAATAAAATACACACGCACACAACAAATGCATACGGAGAATATGTATTGAAAGTTATTGCAGATAAAATGCATTTGATTGTATGTGTGTGGGGTTATTTTATTTGGCAAATTTATAGATACACATACGACCGGCTGTCGTAAAGATTCGCCACACTCATACGTATAGTCATTGAGAGTGTATATTGTATGCGATTCAGGTATATACTATATATACAATAGTATATGACGACGGAGAAGACGCAAACCAATAAACAAATCTATATACTTATTATTGTATTTATAAGTAAATTGTTTAATTTTCCGCATCTGCTTTCCCATTTGGTTGTTGTTATATTTTCGTTTTGGCTCGAAATAAATTTCATGAATTAAATATGACCGAAACGTGTTGTACACTCGACTCTTCTATATATACACTAGTTGTGTTCTTTAAAATTAATAATAACAACTATTTATTTATTTGCTTTAGTTTTTATACCCGATACTCATAAGGCAGAAGGGTATTTTAACATAGTGAAGAAAGTCTGTCGGTCCCTAACCGGGTCGTAAATATATATCTAATAAATTGAGTGTAGTATTATGCCAGTATATCAAATATATTCTTCGGTATATTTTTTTAAGATTAATAAGAATAATGCAGCATTCCTTTGGTTAAATCAGCACATTTCAGTATTTTTCAATATATCGCTGTGGTACATTTCAGTTGTTTTGGTAAATGGATTTGGTATATTTGAAGAACAATATAGTATTCTTTTGCTTTAATTGAAAATCGTATACATATTTAAGTGTATTTTAGTATTTTCAGCATATAAATTTGGTAAATTTTAGTATTTTCTGGTATATTTTAATAATAATACAGCATTGCTTTGTTTTCATTGATAATAGTATATACAGTTCAGTATATTTTAGCATTTTTTCAGTATATTAGGTTGACATATTTGATGAATAATACAGCACTGCTTTGTATTTATTGAACATGGATAGCGGATATCTCACAGTCGAGTTTGCTCGGCTTTTCTGTTTGTTTTGAAGTGATTGAAATAAGTCGTTTTGTTGTCAGCTCTAGACTAACAAAGCAATCAATAAGTTAATGAGTTGGAAAGGACAAATGGAATGTTTTAGTAAATGGTGGAAATTTTTATTTTTATATTTATTTGTCTCAAAATATTTTCTAAATACTAACTATATTTGTGGACTGTTTTAAAGTCAAAAACATTTTCTATACTTTGCGCAGACTAAATTTGTTCTTTAAATCAAGAATAACTGCCCAACAAAATAAAAATTTTGTCGCCAAGCAGCAGACAGAATATTATATTCAAAACGTTAATATAATTAGCTGTAATTAGCAGGTAGCGTTAACATTTTAATTTATAAAATTAAGTTGTTGTCTATTGGATTTTCAAGCTATTAATAAATACATACAAATATTACAATTGTGATAAGATTTAAATTTTACTATTTGCAACGAGTGAATTTAATTCATAGAATCTTATCCCTAATCAAGTTTATGGCCCAGTTTGTATGGTGATAATAGCGATCGACATCGACAGTCATTGTTTACCCCTTACTCTCCCAAAAAATAAAAAGAAAAAACGAAAAAACTCGAACTTTGGACAGTCATGCTGAGAAGAGTTCTAGAATATTTAGCAATTATAGCAAGCATGGGCAAAGTCACCCGCTGTTAAATAATGAATTCGATCCATGCACAGCACAGCATAAAGTTATAACCTGATATCAAACATGCACTCAAATCGATTGACTTCATTGGCCAGCGACTAAATGGAGAGAAAAACAAGTTCATAAGATGTTCCTTGCTGGCAATAACAACAGTTTTTATATAAGCATTTAAGTGTGTCTACGTCTGTGTGTGGTTATTCCTTTAACACACACACACACACTTACACACACATGCAAACTACTCGTTAGTGTGCTATGTGCTTTTCAGGTTTGTTTTTACGTTTTTACGCGCGCGTTTTGAAAAGAATTTTTACGCATGCGATGGCGGCGATGATGAGCTTGATGATGATGATGATGTTGTTGATGGTGCTTCTGATGGTGATGGCAACAACAGATCCCAGTGCCAGTCCACGGTCGTGGAGCTTCTCCACATTGCCACCACGCCGCTGCCACGTTTCTCCCTCCGTTTCCCCCTCTTACCCTAAGGGTACAGTGAAGCAAGGCGATGGCGATGCGTCGAGACTCGACGCGCATGTATCTAGATAAGCAGACAGGGCAGCGTGCCTCAAAAATAACCGCGAAGCGAACGACAAGTCTGTTCTTGCGTTATCCCAAATGATCGACTAACAGTTACCTTTTAAGAGAGACTTTTTGATCTATTGTGAAGAACTCTCTATAGAAGAAATCAAGTCAAATAAAGAAATTGCGTTTTTTGTACTTTATTGACTTGACTCAAAATCTAAATCTATCGAAATTATTGTATTTACTTAGGTCACATACATACATAACATATATAAAATGACATATTTTGTATCTAAATATTAAAAATCGATCTTAATATTTGCCTCTGATATATTATATTATAAAATGTATGCTTCATATATTCTGGAAGCATAATTTTTGCTGGATATTTTTACGTATATAATCTGTGTCTGTAGAAATCGTTTTAAGCAATTTATTTATATATATCATAATTGAACATATGGCAGAATTAAAATTTAATTGAAATCATGGGAATACAAAACTCATAAGAGTATAGAATATTTAGTAAGTGATATTTATCGAAACGTATTTAAAATATTTTACAAATTTTAATTCTATAAATGATCGTTATATCTTATTATATCTTATGATATTTGACATTATAAAGCTATATGCCTCGTTGGATTACCGCAACTTGATAGGGTATCAGAACAGCCAACGGGTACCTCGAGCCCAGCACACACTAACGATACCTTCTTGTTGTTGTTTCATTAATATTTTCCCCCTTTTTCCACTTTTTATACCCGCTACCCATAGGGTAGAAGGGTATTATAACTTTGTGCCGGCAGGAAATGTATGTAACAGGTAGAAGGAGGCATCTCCGACCATATAAAGTATATATATTCTTGATCAGCGTCAACAGCCGAGGCGATATAGCCATGTCCGTCTGTCCGTCTGTGTGTCTGTCCGTCTGTCCGTATGAACACCTAGATCTCAGAGACTATAAGAGATAGAACTTTAATTTTTTTTCGACAGCATTTGTTATGTTTGCACGCAGATCAAGTTTGTTTCAAATTTTTGCCACGCCCACTTCCGCCCCCGCAACTCAAAAAAATCGAATAACAAGCGTAATTTTAAAGCTAGAGTTCCGAATTTTGGTATATACAATAATAACTATAGTATTTATGACTTCTGAAAGTTTGGTTGCGATCAGATAAAAATTGTCGAAGTTATTAATGAAATACTTTTGTATGGGCAAAAGCGCCTACTTACTAGGGTCTGAGTTACTTTGGCCGACAATCTGGTACATTGTGACGTCTATAGTATATTTTGAATGGTGTACTATATCGATATACCAAATATACCATTTGGTATATTTTTAGTATTTTTGCAGTATGGTATATTTTGAGAAAATACCGCAAAATATATTTCTTTTATTCAAAATGGGTAGCGGGTATCTCACAGTCGAGTACACTCGACTGTAGCTTTCTTACTTGTTTCTTGTGTATTTTTTGGTTTGGTTTGTCCGCTTCATTCTTTCCAGACACCCAATTTTCGCTGGCCGTGTGTGTTTTTTACGCGCATTTGTTTACTATAGATACACAACAAACAGAAAGATACAACACACACACACACACACACACACACACATAGATACAAGCGAGGCAGGCAGCATTATATACTCAAATGGCTAAAGTTTTCATCGAGTTGGGGCTACTGTATCTGTATCTGTATATGCAACTGTATCTGTATCTGTAACTGTGTCTGCGTCTCTATCTAAGTATCTGTGCCATTAAGCTTAAAAATACCAAAAATAAATAATGAAGGAGCAAATAACAAACAACAACAACAACGATGCAGCGTAGAAATTTGTGTTGGATTTTGTAGATGTGCCATGCAAAGTTGCTACAAAATGCTGCACTTGTTCCTTAGTAGGTGCTTAAGCGTATTTACAGCCGCATTTAAGTGAATTTTGTGGCCATTACATAAAACGGAAAGTTAAAGGGCAACTGCGATAATAGAGGTTCGAGGATTGCTACTGTATTTGAGAAATCTACACACGGTTGCATTTTCACGTCTGGAGTGGGGGGCCGGGGGTGGCAGCTACACGAGTTTATTTGCTTTGCTAGCAAGGCGGAGTTAACCCGACATATGCCACAGTATCTGCGTATCTGTATCTGTATCTGCGTGTGTGTGTGTAATTTGGTAGTACACTCTGCGCATTGTTTACTTTACGATTTAACAGGTAGCAGCCCCAAGGCAAGCCCCTAACGGCATCTTGCTAAGGAACTTGAGCCCATACCCTAATTGGCTGTCTAAACCTTTTGCCGCATATGCTCAGAAAACGGAGTGTCCAGAATAATCGAAAGAGGTTCTAAGTGTTCTAAATGGAATTGCCATCAAGCGGACCAAATCAATTCAGAAACGAGTTACATTAAGTTACGATAGTGAATACGTTCGAACACATTCCAAACCCTTTTAGAGCTTGACTGCTATCGATAGCACTATCGGTACTATCGATGATTGTATACTATTTAAAATAAATCTCCAGAGTAATCAATAGAATCCCTGTTGCATTTCAATACCTATGAAACGTGGAGTGGAGTCGATACCACTATCGGTACTATCGATGATTTAATATTATCCCGAATAATCGAAATCGACTCCAAGTTTGGATAATGTATTTGCCAGCAATTGGACCATGCCAATGCAGAAAAGAGTTTTAGAAGCATTCCAACACTCATTAGTGTACAACTATCTATAACACTATCGGTACTATGTAAGGTACTAGCGATTATCAATCGATAATTATGGCAATACTCGCCATCTCTTAAATTTAATTCCGCCAATTCGAGAAGTCATAAGTATTATAATGTGATTAAGAAAATGTTATTCCAAATGATTCATAAATATTCAAATAAATTAAGAAACAAAACATTTTTAAATATCAGTAATTGAAGTTATAAATACTCTTCTTGTATCTTTTAAGATAACAAAAAACTCTTAAAAAAAAAAACATTTTTATTTAAAAACCAGCCATCGTCAATAATTATCAATCATTATCATCAACTGTCAAGGAAATCGATTGTGTCGAGTATCGATAGTTTCCACCTCTACTACTTTTAGTATTCAAAGCAATATTTGCCTCTTCTTTTTCTAAAGAAAGCCAGCCGTATCTTATATTGCGACGACTTTCGATAGAATTCCTGGTATGTGACTTTGGTTACGTAGCTGGTTTCCTACAATTCCATTGATATGATTATAAAACCTAACAAAATACAACTACAGAGAGAGAGAAACAAAAATAAAAAAAAAGAAGGCAAGCAGGCCCATTATTGTTGATATTCGTGTTTAGGTTAGAGTTGACACCACTTTGTCTTGATATAAAGTAATTTATTGTATGATTTATTGGCTACTTGATTGATGAAGTCGTTGCGAGTTGATTGCACGATAATTTTATTGTTCGCTTCATGCGTTCATGCTTTTCGCTTTTCGTTCTTCAACAGAATTAGAACCCAGCGCACACACACCTGCCAGTGATAAATATTTGAAGATTAGTTAAAATCGGCGAGCAAAAACCGAGAGCACTGAAATGGTAAACAAATGCGCTGATCATACGATAATAGTGTGTGAATTAGACAAATGTATTATACCACAAATGTAAAACTCTAACCTAGAATATTTTATGGAATTTAAAAGTCGACAACATTTCATATACTATCGATAAATGCAACACTCGAAATGTGTAATCGACGCACAAGAATATTCTATAAATATTTGTATATATATGAATAAACCGCACATGGAATGATTCTATTAATAATTGCAAACTGAGGATAAATATAGATCTGCACTCGACGCGGTTTAATCGTGATTAATTTATTAATATGCGACATTCATTGATTTAGAAAACTTGTTAAATTTAAATGCCTTGTAAATGTAAATGGAAGTAAAAAATATCCCAGAATATAGTATATCATGAAGTTTGCACCGATTACACATATTTATATGTGTAAGTAAAATAATTATATACAATTTGCATAAGTGAGTTGATACTTTAGTAGTTTAGTCATCGAACAAGAAATGTGCTCGTAGTATAACTTTTAAAAAGTAGTTACACATACAGAGAGAGACAGTCGCATATTTGATTTGTGTGCATATACATTATGCACTCACTGTATGACAATTGACATCTAAACAACTTATTAATGAATAACTGGCTGCACAACTTTGACTACAGCTACAGTTTAAAGCTGATTATCGAGCAAAATATACAACTACTGCCGGCATTATAATGGCTTTTATACACATATATACAATATGTATAATATAAATATATATATATATATAGTATATGGAAACCAGCTCATAGTCGTAGTGTGTTCGTATGTATGTCTGGCTGAGTGTGCAAAGCACTTGAAATGGCAAATGAATGACACCGCTGCGTACAAATGAGCGACCAACTGACAGACGGACTCACTGATTGACTGACTGACTAACTGGCTAACCGACTGAATGACTGCCAGACAAACGGAACGAGCCAACGTACGAGCGTAAGAGAGACGGACAGTCGGACGAGTTAAGACTAATCAGGCCCCCACGCCATATATGTATTATAAATACTATGATATGGCAAGGCAACAAAAGTAACAATAATGGTTTAAATGCCATATCAGCAAAGAGTAATGCTGACTACAAATTATAGGGCAGCTACACAAGTTGGCGACCCAAAAGAGGCTATCAAAAAAAAGTCTGATATTGAAAATATTTTAAATGTAGAACTATATGAATATACCGAGTATAGCCATTGGTATACTTTAGTATAGAATAGTATATTCATTTGGTATATTTTCAGAATAATTATATATAAAATGGGTAGCTCTATATCTATATATAAAATTGAAGACCCAGCAGAGTAAAGAAAAAAAGTCTTATATTATATCATAAATCATTTAATGATCTAATAGCTGTATTAGATGAATCAATTGGATGACTTTGCACTCCATTATTTTCTATTCATTTGCGAAAGAAAGATAGATAATTTTTATTATAATTTTATATCAGTCCTAGAAGTTGACAAACAAAAATCTGATATTAAATATTTAATCATTCAATGATCACATATCTTCTGTATGACTTCGCACTCAAATAAAAGTTTTCCGTTGATGAATTTTATTATCATTATATATCAGAGCAGAGTCAAGAATCATTTAATGATCTAATAGCTATATGAGATTAATCAATTGGATGACTTTGCACTCAGTTCTTTCCATTCATTTGAAGAAATAACCCAAAACTGTTTATAGATTTCTATAGATAATATTTACTATCATTATATATCTTTCAAGAAGTTAAACGATTCACACAACTTTTCAAGCATTGTTAAATGAACTGATTATAAATGTATATATAGACTATATATATGTGTGTTTGTGAGTACATCTGATCATTTGTTTCAAAACTTAATGATCCAACCATTCACTACACATGTGTGTCTACTCACACATCGACATATTAAACCGCACTTTTTTATAGATAAAGTAACAGCCGATTCTGAACACACACTCAACACACACACACACGCACACACTCGCAAAACGATAATCGAGCAAAGTTGTTGTCAACAAGTTTACGAGGCGAAGCGAGTGTGGAGAGTCTGAACTGACTGAATTAGCCACCTCCCCCCGCCCAAATCGGCCAACAAACAAGAAGCCAGGCCATAACCATGTGCGAGTTTCTTTTGCTTTTTAAGCATATCTTAATTTCGAGTTATCGTTCGCTGGGTGTATTTAGTTTTCGTTTTGTATTCGCATTCGTATTCGTATTCGTATATTCTCATTCGTGTTTGCGCTTTTGTTGTACGAGTATTTTAATATTTTATTTATATTTGTTGTGACGTGCCGTGAGTAATAACTATAGATATCGCCGTATGCTCGGAAATATATACATACATACATATGTATAGAAGTATATAATAGTGTGTAGGTTTCCATACCTGTATAAAACGTGTAGAAACCCGTATACAATTTTTTTTGGCACTGCGGCGCTTTATAGCACGCACAACTCGGCCGAGACGCCAAAAAAATAGTCAAGGAAATCCCGCTTAAGCGCTCTTTTAATTATACTATATACTATATACAAACGACATTTGTATGCACAGAACTGATGATGATGATCAGTCACTACTAAAAAACTTGCTGAGGTTACCGCTGGATCGCTTCATTTAAGGTCTTTGCATGGCTAATAATGGGTTGCGCTTTTGAATTTTAATTCTCTTTTAAATGGGTTGCGCGTTCTTTCAATTGCATTAGCAACAATCGTAACCGCATTTGATTAAACAATTCATTCAATTGTTTAACACATATAGCATAATACATCTAAAACTCTTATATTTGCAAGATTACAAGACTTATTTTAGCAAAAAGCTACTATAAAAATATAAATCAACTTCCAATAGTTTCAGCCATTTACTATACATACAATAAAAGTCACAACTTTTCGATAAGGTTCACGTCGCCAGCATTATTAATTGCCAGAGTTGTTTTTAATTGTTTACACACACAGAACACACATGCAAAACACATGGATATTTAAAAGTTTATAAATATTCGTAAGTACGAGAAAATATTTAGACGATTACTTGAAAATATATTCATTTTCCCGCCTGCCTAGAGCTGAAAAACTACTGAAAGCAATAAATTTTATGACCCAAGCGCCTTTCATTCATTCGCTACAAAGCAGATAAAACTTTATAATAATAAATACAAATGAATACACAGACACTCGGAGTGACTGAATGTTGTGCTTTTTGTTAAGAATGAATTCATCGTATATACAACAAACATACACACATACATACGCATGTGTATGTATCTAGATAGCAAGCTAAATAAGTATCTGGCAGGCCATATGCAGTTGGTATCTGCTAGAAGAATTTTATTTATCGTCTCACCAATCAGGCAGACAAACATATGTACATATATATAGAAAAGGCAATAAAAAAAATGTTGTTGAAAACGTTGCTTGCTGTGCAATTCAATTGACCAAAAATGAGTATCAGATACTTGGCTTAAGCCTGTATCTTGAATCTCAATCTCTATCTGTCCCCCAAAGACAACCGATAGTCGCGACTTGTCCAATGAAACAACCAAAAAAATGAAGAAAAAAAGCAAATCAATATGAAAGTATTAAAGCCAGACAAACTGATAGCGCGACCCAAGTGACTGAACGCCTGACTGACAATCTGACAGTATTAACTTGTTTTTTCATTGTGTGCCTAACATGCATACATCCACTGCCCCACCACGCGTTGTTCAAGTATATATGTATATACATACATATATGGTTATATATATATATGTATATACCTAGACCCTCCCTATACACCTATGAATGCCTCGCTTAAAGTATTTGTGTGCCGGCTTATCATTATTAAATACAAATTTAAATTACATATAACTTATCAGCGTGTTTTCTTTCGATCGTTGTTGTTATTGCCTCCTCTGTATATAAATATATATATATGTACATACATGTTTGCGGCCGCTTCTTTCACCTCTTCTTTTCAATTTTGTATTCACAATTCCATACATGAGTATGTTTGTATGAAGAGCTCTTCTATTCATGTATTTGTCGACAATTTTGCTTGCCTTTTTTCTTGAGTTTGAACAATTTATTCTCAATACTTATATTTTTTGTTCTCTCTACCGCCCGACGAAAACTTTGTAATCTTCGTTTAAAATCAGGTAATCTGTAAATCAAATACATAATCGGATTTTAGCACATGCACAGTCCCTGCTTGATCTCAGCTTCAAACTGATTATAAAATTGATTTCAAATCTAGTCGAAAGTCATATTTATAGATTTTCTTTTCTACAATTCGGATGAACTAAAAAATACTTGAATAATCAAATTTCTGTATTATTTATTTGTATCTTTACATTCATTTAAAATGATGATTCATAATGATTTTAACAATTAATTATATTTATTGATTTCTTCATTAATAAATTATGAATGATCATCAAATTAGATTCCATTCTATCTATAGATAGATATCCACAAACGGTTTTCTCCAAATTAAAATTGAATAAACCTATTAAGCATGACTGTTGCTTTTACTATAGATAAAATTGCATACAAGTCATTCACAACATTATCGAGAGTTATCTTCCAATTAATTGAAAGATTATGGAATTCGGTATAAAAAAGATACAGTTATCAGAAGGCATTCTTTAAAGCAATAAACAGCCAGACTATTGACTTTTAGTATAGATAATACAATACAATACAAGTCATCCACGACATTCACAATTAGATTTTAAAGTATTATTCAAATTTTTGGTAAGCCACTGGCAACCAAAGTCTCAGCTGATTTGCATATTGTGAAATAAGTACATAAGCTTTAGTATATATATTGAAATACAGATCTTATTGAAATTGTAGTGTTATCAATTTTGTTAGTTCGAAATGCTGCTTAGCTTTGTATGTGCACATTTCATATTAACCTGGAATTTATTTTTCTTTTATCAAACAAATATTTGCTCAACACTTTGGCATAGCATTAAAAGGTATGTGTGTCGGTATCGGTTAGATACATATTTACATATACAAATGTATATATGAAGCGAAAAACGAAAACAAGCCGCTAGCAATGAGAAACAAGTACGAAAGCTACAGTTTTGCATGCTCGACCATAAGATACCCGCTACTCTATTTTAAAACTAACAAAACAGCGCGCTATTAATGTTCAAATATACCAAAAAAAAATACTAAACATAAACGCATGAAGGATAAAATGTATGGTATATGAAGCAACATACTAATATACTAAATATTACTAAATATACTAAAAGTATACCAAAAGATATATTTTAAATTGTATGGTATATAGACTATTATTCTTTAAATATACTAAATACATACACTGTAAAAATTCTTCAAATATACCGAAGGCAATAATTTGTACATCTATATAATCTATGGTATACAGTATTATTCCTAAAATCTACCGAATTAATATACTGAAAAAATATACCGAATGATATATTATGTATATCGATATTATCTATGGTGTATGTTGTATACCAAATCAGTATACTGTATAATACTAAAAATATACCGAAGGCTATATTCAGTATGTTGATGATCTATTACATTCAAAATGTTCTATAGAGTAAAAATATAAAGCATCACAAAGTTGTTTTACCCTTCTACCCCATGGGTAGCGGGTATGAAAAATAACATCTGGCTAGTTCTGGTTTGTATAATGTATTGAATCTTGATTTGTTGCTGCTGTTTGGCTACTGAGTAGGAGACTGAGATTGGGTTCCGGATGGGACCGATATTGGTATCAAAATTTAATTTTCTTTCCTTTGTGTATTGATTTGAAATTTGCATTAAAAAATTCTTAACTTGCTCGAACTGATTTGCTTTGATTTCGTGTTTGTTTGTGGATTTTTATTACAGCATATTTGCCGCAGACCGGTTTATTTGTTTTTTTTTTTATTATTGGTTGGTTACCAAATTCCATAATTTATAGATTTGAAGCTGGCAAACATTGAAAGTTTATTGGGAGAGCCGGCATTTGAAACTAGTTTTGTGATTTGTATTTGAATCGAATTGATATTTAAAATTAGAATAGAAGTATTATGCACTCATTTATTTATTTGTTGTTTTTTTGGGAAACTTGAACAAGTTTTCACCGGCTTATCGGCAAAAGCTGAAAAGTGTAGTTGTGAATAATGTTTCGATGCTAATGAGGGCGTGCGCTTACTCATCGTTATGAAGGGAAAAGAAGCAGATGGAGCGAATAGAGGGAGACGATGGGGGCATGAGGGAGTTGGGTCAGCAGCCAATGAAAGGAGAGTATAAATAGGCACAACGCATGCTTAAAATATGTATGCGTATATACCACAAAACAGCATCAACATCAGCAGTGGCAGTGGCAGTGGCTCAATATGATTTTAGATAAAAAAAAAATAAATAAATAAATAAAATCCCAAGTCTGGAACAGAGATGAAAATGGAGACGAGGCAACGAGTTCCAGTTCGAGTTTGAGATCGAGTTCCAGTTCGTTTACGCAGCAGCAGACAAAGAGCAGCCTTTGTGCAAACACACAGAAATTCTAATACGATCGCATTAGAAAAAAAAACGAGCAGAGACAAAGTTGGACAGACAGGCAACGACAATGGAGAGCGGGCGTAAGAGGCCTGTTGCCTGTCCTCTCAGTGAGTGAGTGCCAACTTCTTGTTTCCTTCTTCAATATTCCGGTTCTGGATGCAGATACTCGCAGGCAACGTTCGTATACAAAAAAAGCAAAGAGAGATATAGAGGCAAACAAACACACACACTGACTCACGTGTACAACGAGTGACAGAATGAAATAGAGACTGAGTCCGAAACAGAGACAGAGCCAGAGACTTAATTAATGATCCCGAAAATGCTGACAGCAAATGTGAGCCGAGATTGTTTTGGAGACCATCAAGAGAACGCATGTTTTTGGGCCATGTTGAGAGTGTGGAAATACCAAACAGAAAACACAAAAAAAATAAAAATAAAAAACGAAATACAGGTGCGGATTAGGGTCAGTCAGCTATAAATTGTGAGATTGAAACTGAAAACAGTTAAGGACAAAGCAAGTCATATTTATGTCGTTCTTCTTTTTATTATTATACAAATCTATCTGCACTTTAAATGATAATGTTTGTCTGCTTATTTACATATGAATTGCCCAGTTATTTTCATTATGATGCATTTATAAAGTTTCTACTTTGATTTCTTTCATGCATAATTAACTATTTCATTCAAACAGAAATATCCTTTTCAACACATTAACAACTGGAGAATTTGTAATAGTTTCGAGTTTTCATTTCAATTGAAGGAAATATTATGAATTGACTATGCAACCAAGACTGTTGCTGCAGTGGGACGTAAAACAAGGTCAATGAATGGAATAATCTCAAGTAATTACTAAAGTTGTGGTTACACTGAATCAGAAATTAAATCCGTATAGAGACTTCATGGAACGTTGATTCATCCATCTAAAGAAATGCGAGTAATAAAAAGCGTGCGCTGATATCAAACGCTAAATATAATGTAATATAATGGGGTGTGGAATATTTTCACATAACAAATGTTGAATTTAAGAAATATTGTGAAATAAAACTGAGTTGCTGAGTTCTTTCTAATATAAGGGATTCACGTTATGCAAAAATCATAAGTATTGGATAATTCGTATGACTTGAAAGCTTTGACAAGATTCAAGATACATCAAAGGGCAAA
Source organism: Drosophila pallidifrons (assembly GCA_023558445.1). Taxonomy (NCBI): domain Eukaryota; kingdom Metazoa; phylum Arthropoda; class Insecta; order Diptera; family Drosophilidae; genus Drosophila; species Drosophila pallidifrons. The sequence continues at coordinate 7,507,575 of CM042348.1, forward strand.
AGATACATATGTATTCATAAAATGCTTATAAGACTTATGGACAACAACATGTGATATTCCAGCATCTCGCTTTGCCTAAAAATGTAAAAATCCAATACACACACACACACATGTGTATACGATGTTGTATTACAACTGGTTGCTGTAGTATTTGCTGTGTAGAAGTCGAGAGAACGAACAGCAAGCAAACGTATCGACAAGTTACACGAACAACAACAACAACAACAACGATAACAACAGCATCAAGAAGAAGAACGCCAGGAGCGACAGAAACGAACAACTAACGCAACGTGGAACCGGTTCAAACTCACTCTCTCACACACACAGAAACACACGCGTATACATATGTGTGTACAGAAATCCAAACAGAATGACCAAAAGCCAACAAGAAGACGAGACAGCAAGTAAAAGAAGTGCGAGAGCGGGCCATACAAAGTACACACAAACAAACAAGCATGCACATGTGATGCGTGTGTGTAGGAATGATGTGTGTATGCGTTTGTAGTTTGAACATACGCCGAAGTACACAGAGAGCATGCGTTGGCAACATCTCTCATACATATAATCGGCTACCTTTTTTTTCCTTCTACGTTTAGTTCATTTTACGCGTTTTGCTTTTCATATTCTTGAACTTCAAAAAAATGAAGAAAAAAAGATCGAACAAAAAGCCACCATAAAATAAATAAAAAAGAAGGAAAAAAAATCAACAACAGCAACGGCAACAGCAGCAGCAACAATAACAATGGCGAGACGTTGTCGGCAGCCAAGCTGTCAGACAGCTACTGGTGTTAAACGTAGTACATACTATAGTATGTAGTAAAACAACAACAAATACACACTTTCACACACACACTCGCATAGCGCAGTCTTGTTTGTATGTATTATAACCCGCAGGCTGGCGCGCACAACGCTGCGTATACGCGACGTTGCTTATCAACATTTTTTTTTTTGTTTTTGCTGTTTTGTGTTTTTGTTTTCACTGCTTCTTCTTGTAGTTGTTGCCATCCGCATATATTGCAGCTAATGCTCAAGAGTGCTCCGATCTTGTGATGATTGTTCATGCGATCTCTACAGTCTTTCGGCCCCCAAGTGCCGCCGGTGGCAACGATGCCAAGCGATCTTTTTGGTTTCGTTTTAGCGCAGACATTACAAATGATATTCATTCCAAGTGTTGCCCCGAAACTGTGTTCACCGAAGCATGAAATACTCTAAGGCTCACATAAACACATTTGAAAACAAAGTACACTAATAAATTATATGGTGAATGGAATAATTCGAATTAAATGGTTTTGCAATCTATAATTTATCCCAACGCATGTGGTTTGCTTTATTTCTTATTATGTTTCAATGTAAATACGATATGGGCATTTCCACAGAAAGGTCCACCGCGACCAAAAAATTAAAAGTTCTTGAAAATGATATTTTCCAACATGGTTACATAAAGAAATATTCAAATTTAATAAACTTGAAAAAATTTTGCATTTATCATTTATAGATTTCAAAATATTCGAATGCAAAGTCCCGCAAACGCACCTGTTGTGATTATGATGTTTGTAGGGCATATTTTGTTTTGATAACAACTTCTAAAATAAATGCGTTATGCTTTGTCTTTTGCTTTGTAAAATCATTTGAAGATTGCAAGAAACGAAAGAGAACGCAAAAACTAACATGGGATCATCAATAACGGTAAAAATTTTGATTTGCTTTATCACTTATTTCAATGTCCCGTGCGCGACCGAAAAACAACATTTCTTATCAGTAAATCCAAATCACTTGCTCGAATTGCATCAAATTTTTTTTGCAAACAGAGTTTATGCGCGCAGTAAATATATAAAAAAAATTTGGAGAGAAAAAAAATATTTGTATTTTTGGTGATCATTTAAAGTTTGTCCCGTGCGCGACCGTAAGTACACAACATAAGTACCAACTTATTCCTCTCTCTTATTTACACAATATGAATGATGGAGTAAGTTGGCAGCATTGGCGCAAAATTAACAAGTAAGAAAGCTACAGTCGAGTGTGCTCGACTGTGAGATACCCGCTACCCATTTTGAAAAAAAGCAATATATTTTGCGGTATTATTCTCAAAATATACCAAATATACTACAAAAATACTAAAAATATATACCAACTGGTATATATGGTATATCGCTATAGTACCGCATTCAAAATATACCATAGACTGCACAATATACCAGATTGTCGGTCAAAGCAACTCAGACCCCTAGTAAGTAGGTGTATTTGCACATACAAAAGTATTTCTTTAATAACTTCCACAATTTTAGTCTGATCGCAACCAAATTTTTAGGAATCATAACTATTATAGTTATTATTCTATATACCAAAATACGCAACTCTAGCTATAAAATTACGGTTGTTATTCAATTTTGTTGATTTGCTGGGGCGGATGTGGGCGTGGCAAAAATTTGAAACAAATCTGATCTGTGTGCAAACATAACAAATGCTGTCGAAAAAAAATTATAGCTCTATCTCTTATAGTCTCTGAGATCTAGGTGTTCATACGGACAGACACGCAGACGGACAGATCGTCTCGGCTGTTGACGCTGATCATGAATATATATACTTTATGGGGTCGTTCTACCTGTTACATACATTTCCTGTCGGCACAAAGTTATAATACCCTTCTACCCTATGGGTAGCGGGTATAAAAATAGTGGCGGTAAAAATGTCCCGTGCGCGATGTCCCGTGCGAATTTACATCAAATTGAATTTAAAAAAAAATACAAGTCGTTTTTGAAAAAAAATATAACCTTCTTAAAGAGGCATCAATGCACAAAAATTTAAAATTAGTTGCATTAAAATATTGCCTCTGGATTCGCTGAAATTTGCGTTTGAATTGGTTGACCTCTTAAACCACTTCCGTTTTGTGTCCCGTGCGAATCACTTGACTTTTGCAATTATCTTCTGAATGAAAAAATACCCAACATCAATCTTTGCACCAATGAAAGAGCTAAGAAAATGCTATACATTAAGCGTTTCAGTTGAAAAAAAAAACGTTTCCTTCTTACCGGGTTTTTACTTTGAACGCGTACAAATGTCCCGTGCGCGATTTTGGAAATGCCCATATATTGATCATCATTTTCAAACGAAAATCTCTTAAAAAGAGTTAAAATTTGAAGCCTTTTTAAAAGCTAGCAAAAGATTAAAGTATTCAAAATAATGGGTGGTTAGGGTATACTTTCAAACTAAAATCTGTAGAAAAACATTTTTAAATCAGTTTTTTATTTAATAAGTTAAAAATTGTATATTGTACTCGAAATCGCGAAAAGCGGTATAAAGATTTTAACTAAATTAGCAAAAATAAAAAGTCAAAAGACAAATTCATTTCTGAAGAGAAAAAGATAAAGTAATTAGAATTTTTAAAAGAATATAATATATATTATATTAAAAAATGATTAAGTTGTTAATTAAAGATCGTCGTTTAGTTTCTTCTAATGAAAGATCAAGTTGCAAGTTTTGTTTTATATCTACTATACCCCAATCCTTAGAGTTGCCTAAGAATGCATCATTTAGTTGATTTACTGTCTGCTGTTGCTGTCTGTTCTTTTGCCTCTTCTTCGCATCAATCTCCGCAGTTTTCGTCGACATTGTTGTTGTTGTCGATGTTGTTGCTGCTGCTGTTGGCCATATGATGCCATAGGCATTTGGACACGAACATGGAGTTTTCATAGCCACTACAAAGCCCATACAATACTCATTTAAGACCATTACAAATGCTTTTCTTTTCATTTTGTGTTTATATTTCAGATCTTGGTATCGCATTTTTTTCATTCCTCCATCTCCTGCCCGTTTTTTCTTCTTCTTCTTCGTCGGTGTCTTTCTGGGCTGGCAAGTTTTGTTTGAGCATTTAATGCCCTACATGATCTTGTTTTACCTCGGATTTAGGCAATTTCAATTTTTTTTTTTTTTTTTTTTGATGGATTGATATTGAAGTTAGGCGTGTGTAAGTTTGTGTTTGTGCGACTTTTAAACTTTAATGATCTTGAGTTGGCAATGTTAACAATAGCTCTAATGCAGCAGATTATGTACTCATGTATGAGTAAATATGTAAGCCTAAGAAGACAACTTCAAGGCTTTTACATGAATTGAGATTAGAAGTTAAATACTCATTTGCTTACACTACAGATGCATAAGCATAAATAATTATGTCGAAACGCTTTTTGATGCGGAAATAATTATTAAATATCTATAACAATTAGTTTTCAACATATTTTTAAAATAAATCCATATATCATCTGGCTTCTGATATAAAAGAATCAATTTTCGTTTTCGATCATTTTTAGTAATAAATTGAAGATTCTAACATCTGCTTTATTTAATCAATTATCTCACAAAGCAATTTGCAAGTTTTTTTTTTTAAGTTTTCAAATTTGAGATATAAGAAATTATAATTTTGATTTATTTCTTTCAGTGCATTTGAGAAACTTGCAATTGACCAAAATATAAATAAAAAGAAAAACGCACTTGTCCTGCCGTAAAAGGTTGCATACCAGAAAAAGAATGACGTTAAAAAAACTAGAGAAACGTGCATCGTATAATAAAGGTTATGAAAACATTTTGCCACAAACTATAATCAGAACGAAAGAGTGAGTGAAAAGCATTAATAAAATACATTTATAAACAATCAAAGTAGATTCGAAGTTGAATTTTTTACTCCCTGAGTGTAAATAAATGTAAGCAAATATTGTGAATGTGTTTTATACATATTTATTTATTTATTATTTTTTTTTTTTTCATTTTTTCCATTCTCGTTTTTATTTCATTTTATTCGTTTTATTTTATTATTTTGTGCAACAACGATATCGGCGATTGCGCTGAGTGTCGCTGTCATGTCTGGCAATTGTTTTATGTGTTATCTGTGTATGTGTGTGTGTGTGTTAGTGTGTGCCAATTGTGTTTATGTGAAACAAACAGTTTTTTTTGCGGGCTTCATTAAAATTCCTAGAAACTCGACCACTGAGAATGTTCTCTAATTACAAACAATTTCAATGCAGCAGTCGCAGCGTTCGCAAGTGGCAAATTGTTGCTATTGTTTTTATTTTCATTTTTGTTTATTTGGATTTCATGTATTTCGTTTTTTTTTTAATTTTTTTTATTTTGCATTGCCAAACAAAAGCTGCACCCATACTCACACACACAAACACTGAATCGCAGAGACACAATTGTCACAAGGCAACAACAACAATAACAGAAAAGAGAGTCAATCAAAATAATTACAGCAACAACAACAAAAAATTGGATTCCGAGCGAGTGAGACCAAAAACTCAAATAATAAATGTCAATTGAGCACGCGTTCAATTCTACGTAGCTACATTCATACAATACAACATCAATCGCATCGTTATCGACTCACTGTCATTGTTGTTGTAGTTGCTAAGTGCGTTTAGTAATTTGCTAGTAATTATCACTCACGCACAATCGAATGTAAATTAGGTAGCTAGCAACAAGAGTGAGAGAGCGGGACAAAGTTAAAGTTGCTGCAGTTGCAATTGCTGCCATAGTGAGTGAGAGTAGTGCTAATTATACAAGCACTTGCACACACGCATACACAGCAACATGAACAAGCGCAAAAGGAGTGAAAGAGTAGAGACAAAGATAGAGATGAGCGCGTGCAGTAGACTTACTCACAACATACGATTAATCACTTTCAATACGACTATGCAAATTTATTCTTCTCTCACGCTGACAGAACAAACTCACGCACGATGTTAGATCGTGACAGAAGGAATCATCACAGCACAGAAGTGAGCAAAAAGTATTTGCACAGTGGTGTGTGGGTTGTCGAACAATGAACATCGCAGAGTGGCAGGAAATGCATTGGCTTGTATGGCCTTTAATTGCGTTTGTTCATAATGCTAATTGATTTGCTATTATAATTAATTATGAGCTCACAGTCTAAAATTGCACATTGAGAAAATCATTTGAAATTTTTCTAGTATAATTATTATGCTTCTTTTCGGTAGCTGTTGCCAAAAACTAATCTCAAATTCAACCTTTTACATTTAACATGCACATGTTTCTACACATTGTTTAGCTCGTTTTGTCCGTTTCGTTTTATTGTCAGGTTGTCAAGCTTCTGTGGCTTTTGTTTTATGCACAATATTATGTGAAAATTGTAAGAGGAAAATATGATAATAGGAGGTAACAACAAAAGAGCACAAAAATTAGTATTGTCGCTATAATTTGTATGTTAATATTGTAGCGACCAACACAACAAGAAAACATAATAGCAAAAACTTTTGAATAGCAACATCGCTCAAAGAGTCGAGTTCTTGGCTTGACCAGCCTGACCAGCTTCAACACAAAGCAGATGCACTATGGTCACTCTATTTTAGCCAGCATGAGTGAACAGACGAGCGTGAGAGAGCAAGAGAGTATCACTATTTACGCGTGCCTATATAATACACGTGTCCCCCTGTCACTGTATGAGTGCGTATACGTGTGTGTGTGAAGATGAATGAAGCGAACGAGCGCCGCACTCGCTGCCGCTGTCGACGTAAGAGCAAGTGTAAGTTTGTATATTTGTGTGAGTAAGAATATTTTCGCATGTTGAAAAACAAAGAATCAAGAAATTTTCCAATTGCAAACACACATACAAGAACTTTGGGCGGCAGAGGCAGACGCAGAGAGAGAGAAACATTTCAGAGAGAGAGAGAGAGAGGTCTGTGAGTGAGTGAGAATTGCGCTTACCGTTTTGCTTATTGACGTAGGCGTCCGTCTACTGCTGCTGCTGGCTGCGTATATTTTTGTAAGTCAGTGTGTGTGTTTTTTTTTGTCACTCGTGTTATTATTTTTGCCCAGGGGCTGCTGCTGCTTGCGCTGTGGTTTTTGTTATGCAAAATGCCAAAGAATTATTTCTTTTCACACACACACACAACTACACTGATATATTATTTAACACAAACACTATTGAACCGAACGCACTGTAAAATATAACGTAAGTATGTTTCTATGTGTTCAGATTTAAAAGTTTATGATACAATTTGTATTTTTTCTTTTTATTTGTCTCGGCTGCGACGCGCTGCTCGCAGCTCGCGTAAACGGCAAACGACAACACGACTGCGACTAACGCTGCGACCACTTTACCGTGAAAAATTTTCATTCATTGAGGAAAATTGAAATGAGCAAACGTACGAACGAACTTACAAGCGAGAGAGTATAAAGAGCGAAAGAGCGAACGAATGCCGCCGATGACGACAACTACAACGACATCGACACGCAGCTCCACTGCATGTGTATGTGTGTGTTAGTAGCGCTCTTTAACAGTGTTGCCAACTCAGCAGCGGTTAACAACAATAAAAAGAAGTGAGACAAGCATTAAACATGCAATTTGTTTCAAAATTAAATATTGTTTCCTCGCCTCCACACACACAGACTATCACACACAACATTCAATATCACAACGTTTGATTACTGAACAAGCCCCCCCGCCACCACACGCATACACACACACACACACACACACACACACACACACACACACACACACACACACACACACACACAAACAAAAACGCACATAGCGCGAGAGCCTCTCATAGAAGCAGACGGCGCGTCGACGTTGGCAGCAGCAGCGGCACGTGTGTGTGGTGTATATTGCTGTGTGTGTGCGCGCGTGTGTGTGTGTTTTGTCGTTGAATTTTTTAGCTCTCTCTCGCTCTCTCACACGCGCATTTCGTTTTTTTTGTACTGGCTCTATTCGATTTTCTTATTGCTGTTGTTATTGTTATTATTATAATTACTTATTAATTCAAATATTAGAAATTACCCACTGCATTTAATTGGCTTGTGGATTCTTAGTGTTGTTCTTATGCCCGCTATGAGGAGCGTTCTCACACATACAAATACATGCACACAACCGTAAATTACACTTTTTGTTGTTACATTTTTCACTTGTTTTTCATGCTTTTTATTTTTGTGCTTTTGTCGTCTTATTACTCTTGCGACTTGAAAGCTGATTTTCTTGTTGCTTATTTACACTGCATCTGCATATGTTTCTATGTATATATATACATATGTGTATGTGTATGTTTTGAGTTGCCAAGTGTTTAGCACAAAATTAAATTGTTGCTAATTTTAACATACAAATGTATGTTCACACCACGAATGTCTCTAGCAAACTGAATAGCACTGGCAACTCTAAAGCCTTCGTCACGTTCAAAACACCAGCTTCATAAAAATACCAAAAACGCGTCAAAATATACTAGACTCTGACGACCGTTACTGTATCCCTGAATTCAATTTGTGAACCGTATATTTTAGCTAATAATGATAAACAATACTTTCAATTAAATTTTTAGCTATTATTATAAATGATTTAGGAGTCCATTGAACTCTAAAATAATAATAGCATGCGCAACATTCTAAGCTCAAAATTAATTGAATGTTGACAGGTGGCAACGCTGGCGTCAAGTGTTGAATTTTAGCGGGCCATTTGAAATGAAATAGATTAATGTTAAAAAGGCTTAAATTGTTTTATATATGAATATAATATTGCTAAATTCATTGCAGATGCACATTTTTATGTGTGTTTTGTTTTTAACAAATTTGTTAACCCCTTTAAATATTTTCACTTGTTTTGCATTGCAAACTACAAAATTATAGTCAGCCTGAACTCTCTGATTTTTATAAGTGTGACCGTTGATAAAAAGCTTTTACGTAGAGCTTTGCAACAAAAGTTTTGTTCTTTCGAAATTTTTAACGTATTAATTTAAAAATATATATTTATCCGAAATATGAAAAAAAAAAATTTTTTTCTTTGTTAATTTTTTAGTTTTTGCTAAAAGTATTCACAAGTAAGAAATGAGAACGATTTTCGTTAATTTTGTACTTATCAAGTTCTTTTTATACCCGCTACCCATAGGGTAGAAGGGTATTATAACTTAGTGCCGACAGGAAATGTATGTAACAGGTAGAAGGAGGCATCTCCGACCCCTATGGTTGGAAGTTATTAAAGAAAGACTTTTGTATGGGCAAAAACGCCTACTTACAAGGGGTCTTAGTTGCTTTGGCTAACAATCTGGTATATTGTGCCGTCTATGGTATATTTTGAATGCGGTACTATATCGATATGGGCAAATCCCAGAAACAGTCCACCAGCGACCAATTTTTAAATTTCACATTTTGTAATGTTTCTTTATATGGAACATTAAATAAGATATGGCATTTTAAGAATTTAAAGCAAAAAAGAAATTTCGATCATTATAAATGCACAAATGTGTATCAAACCCAATTTTATTTATAATTTTCATAATTTTACTTAAATTCGTGCTCTGCGCACACCTTCAAATCCCTATTGTATTCTTCAAAATTTTTTGCCTCTGCTTGGGCTCACATACAAATCAAAAGTAAATCACGTTGAAATAATTGTTAAGCACATTTATGAATATAATAAATAATGTTTAGTTTAAATAAAAAGATTTTTGTCTTATGTTAATGCCAGCGGAAAAAGTGTAGCGTGCGACACGTAGCGTGCGACACAATGGGTTAACGGTTTTGCTAAAAATCTATAGACATTATTAAGACCAAACGATCGGTTTTTGTCTTCTAATATTCTTAACTTTCTTTAGGATATTAGCTTTCATAGGGTTTATTTTGCAGAAATCGCTAAAAATTGTGTTTGAAATGAAAATTTTGAAACTAACTTCCACTTTGTGTAGCGTGCGACACGTCACAATTTTATTAATTATTTTCAAAACAGTGAGTCCAGTGAAATTGAACCTTATACCTTCCGAAAGTACTCTCAATTCACTCTAAACACATAAGAAAAGTATACGGTAAATCTTTAAAAAACCCCCCAAAAAATTGATTTTCATTAGTTAAAATCGTGCGAATGTAGCGTGCGACACGTGGGATTTGCCCATATACCAAATATACCATTTGGTATATTTTTAGTATTTTACAGTATATTTGGTATATTTTGAGAATAATACCGCAAAATATATTGCTTTTCTTCAAAATGGGTAGCGGGTATCTCACAGTCGAGTACACGCGACTGTAGCTTTCTTACTTGTTTTGCATACATTACATTTTTATTTCATTCTATTCTATATTTTAAATAATGTCTGAAAATATTTTATTTGTATCTATTAATAAAAAGATTTCGGATTAGCAAAAAAATGAAAATATTAAGGAAGGGGACACATTTCGATTTAAAATCTATATATAATCATGTTGTAACTATGTGTACAAAATAACAGAATAATTCTTGATTTATAATAGTGATTAATTAATAAAAATGTATAATGAAGACAATAAATAATTATTTGGTTAGTTGCTCTGTTTGAAAGCTGTTCTTCTTTTACATAACTCTTTTATAAAATACATAATCTGTAAATATCTGAAATATCCTCGAGATAGAATATGATTCAGCGTTTCTTTAATTTAAAATATGTATATTATATTTTCAAAATAATAAATATTTTAAAAATAAATAAAAATATACTAAATATGTGTACTTCATAAGATTTACAAATATTATTCTGAAAAGTGTGAATATGAATGAAATACAACCTTCACGACCTTCGTCTTCCAGCGAGCATCGGCCATGAGAGAATCTATTCAATCAGTTTTGCACAGGGCTATAGGAAGGAACTTCATCGCCTTACAAAGATTTAAGTTCATCGACGCACTCTTGTAATAATAACCCAAGTCGAAAGTTGTGAAAAATTATTGCTCGAGTTAATTCGATTTTTCTGCCGAGGTAAGTTTTTGATTAATCATTTATCGATATCAAACGCACCTGAAAAAGTTGTATGGAGCTTTTATCGATAAAAGTCCAAACTTTTTTTTGAGAATTAGACAATTGATCCTAATATGGCTACAAGTGACCTAGGCGAGAAACTTAAATAGCACCCCTCGTATAACCCATCTTAGTTTTTTAACACTTTATTTATTTTATTAAATAAATAAGTTGACATTGTGTTTAGTATAAAACAAGAAAATCCACCAGCTTGAGTATCACTCAATAACTATGTGTACTTGCATTTATATTTATGTATATCCCTTAAAGCTTCATACACAAAGTGCTCAATCCAATACACTCGCAGCATCACAGCACACACACACACACATATGCAGAGACTCATATGCAGAGAGTAACCTGGTCCCATAATCATAAAAAAGATAAAGAGGCATTCATCAAATTTGTGCAAAAGTTTAGAAATATTAAACCGCTTATGTGACCCACACACCTGCTGCCAGCGCAATGGGTTTTTTTCTCTGTTGTTCTTGTTGTTGTTGCTCTTTTGGCTACGACATAAATTACGCATACGTCGTGTAAGCCGTGAGAAAATAAACAATTTTACACCTTGTGTTGTTTTTTTTTTGTTTTGTGTGCCATTTGCAGAATTTGTTGTAATGGTTATATGCTCCAACTTTTGACTTTTATGAGGACTAGACCAAGTGTTGGCCCATTCAAAAAGAAGCCATTAGGAATTTCAGTTGCCTCAACAATTTAATGAGTCGCAACGATAACAAATTGAGCGCAAGAAGTAATGTTGTCAAATATGACAAATTCATTTATTTGGAAAGAGGGAATTAGGAAATGAAAGGTTTAAATAAAAATTGGAGCAAATAATTTAATTGGCCCATTTTCTAACTTTGCAATCTAATGCCAAAAAGCTTTGATAAAACAATGACACATAAGAAATTCAAGTACTTAAGAAGTTCATAGTATGGCAATAAAAAACACTTTAGTAAACATTATCAACTCGTTAAAAGAAACTCAACTTTTGGGAAATTGATAAAAACATTGTAAAGAAATTTATAATATCAAAGTTAAATATGACGAAAAAAATGTTTAAATAAACCAAAAGAGTTGCTCAAAAAAAGATATTATTCTATGAAAAGACAACTAATTGAATTGTAATGGGAAAGTAATTGCTAGATAAATGGAACCTATTTATTTAAGTGACATAATTTGAAGGGAATTTGATTTGACAATTTATGTAATTCAACTAAAACGTGGACAACAGAAGTGAAAAGCAAAGTTAGAAATACAATATTTATCAAGATATTTTAAGTACAATTAAATAAACTAAGTGTGCTCTTTATTTTTAATAAAGGTGATACACAAAAAAAATATATATAATTGAAAAATAAGTGTAATCAGTTTTGCTCAAATTTATTCAACATAAAATGTGTTTACTTTTTTTTTATATAATATTTATTTTCTAACTTAACTAAATATATTCCTTATTTTTAGCAGTCACCCTGTAATAAAAAGAAACCATATATTGAAACAAAAAGAAAACGTATGGAAAATTTATTTAAAGTAAAATAAACTACATGTGCATTTTTAACCAATGCGTTGTGAACAAGTAAGAAAGACAGTGAAATATCCGCTACCCATTTTAAATAAAACCAAAACAGTGCGGTATTATTCTTAAATTATACTGAAATATGCAGAATGCCACATTCGGTATATTTATTTATTTGGTGTGAAGTTCTACATTATAAATATACCATAGAGGTAAAATATACCAGATTGTCAATAAAAGATTTTTCTTTAGAAATTTTGCTACAAATTTTATCCGATCAAAACAAAATATTCAAAATTTTTTTTTTATTTGTATATTTATTATTATATATATATATATATATATATATTATATATATATATTATATTATATATATTATATATATTATATTTAATTATTTATTTTATTTATATTTATTATTATTTATTAGTATTATATGTATGTAAAATAATTCGCGTTAGGGAACGTGATATAATTTAAATTCTTAAAGTACAAAACTACTTAATTAACTAATTAATATGTTACAAAAACCCCAATTTAGAAGACATTGTGACAAAAGTTCAGTATGCTACTCTAAAAAAAAAATAATTAAAGTTTGATTACAAAAATTAAATACTAAATAAATGGAACAAATTATTGACCGTCAGAATTGTACAAGAATTTAGTTTGTTTAGTACTCAAGTACAACTAATAAGCTTTCAACACAAATAAAATATATGTTTAATTAGTAAATATTCTTGATGTGAAAATGCAAACAATTTGATAATACGTAAAACAGAAAATAGTTATATATAATATAAAAAAGAAAAACCCTTTTTAAATTGGTTAAATTAAATGTTACTTAGACTTTGGATTTATCTTGAAAATAATTAAAAATGTTTAAAAAGTACTAAGAAACAAATTACTAAATACAAAAATAATATTATTCAACTTTACGATAAAAGTGAAATTTTGAGTTAAAAATAGGTTAATTTCTTTTGGAAAAGCTAACTACAGGCAAAATAATAATACGTATATTTAATCTACTATAATTAAGGATATTTATATAATAAATGATGTGAAATATGTTCAGTACTACATTTTAGCATATTTCTACAGCAAACGTTGTAACTGAATGTTGGTGCTCATTAAAACTGCAAATAATTCAAAAGGGGGCAAAAAAAAAAACATAAAAAGATCGCAAAAGTGAATTGATGGCGTGTGTGGGAGAGTGGAGGGAAGAGGAGACGGTTCACGGTTGGTATTTAAAATCATAATCATAATTTGCAACACCTGTCATCAAGTTTTTATGCGTCTCGTTTACAACGGGAGCGACAATTTTTTTGCATAATTCTCATAAAAAGTAATTTGTAAAATATCCAACAATAAAACATTTAGAATAAAAAGGCACCAAGTGCCAGCTGGCTTGAACCCCTTCCCCTCTCCCCTGTCTGTCACATAAGCTTCGTCTTCAGTCAACACATTTTTCGCATTTAGTTTGGCATAAAAAGCCGACATTAAAAACTAATATGCATTTAAGGCAACAACAAGCGAACGAGTCCCAAGACCGAGTTTATTGCATTGCTAATGGGGTCATATTCTAAATTCTGAATTCTGTATTTTGTTTTCTGGACTCGGGTTGCAGCGAATTACGACAGAGATCTGCTTATTAGTTTAATGTGCTAATTTTATAGATTAAATGTATGATACAAGCATTAACAACTGTGATTAGACTCAATCTCTTTCTCTTTCACTCTTTCAACAAATCTGTTTACGTCTGCAAAAAATACTAAAGAGCTAATTAACTTTTGTGTGGCTTTCAACCGATTACTTTTAATATCCTGTTACACTGAAAACATATTAAAAAAAAGGTTCAGTAAATTTTGTGAAATCTTTATGTATTTGAGAAATTGAAAGTGAAATTTTCAAATATAATAAAACAAGTAAGAAAGTTACAGTCGAGTGTGCTCGACTGTGAGATACCCGCTACCCATTTTTAATAAAGGCAAAATATTGCGGTATCATTTTCAAAATATACCGAAAATACTAAAAAATACTAAAAATATACCAAATGATTTGTTTGGTATATCGATATAGTACACCATTCAAAATATACCATAGACGGCACAATGTACCAGATTGTCGGCCAAAGCAAAGCCCATACAAAAGTATTTCTTTAATAACTTCCACAATTTTTATCTGATCGCAACAAAATTTTCAGGAATCATAACTACTATAGTAATTGTTATATATACCAAAATTCGTAACTCTAGCTTTAAAATTAGGCTTGTTATTCGATTTTTTTAATTTGCGGGGGCGGAAGTGGGCGTGGCAAAAATTTGAAACAAACTTGATCTGCGTGCAAACATAACAAATGCTGTCGAAAAAAAATTATAGCTCTATCTCTTATAGTCTCTGAGATCCAGTGTTTCATACGGACGGACGGACAGACACACAGACACACAGACAGACAGACACACAGACGGACAGACGGACATGGCTAGATCGTCTCGGCTGTTGATGCTGATCAAGAATATATATACTTTATAGGGTCGGAGATGCCTCCTTCTACCTGTTACATACATTTCCTGCCGGCACAAAGTTATAATACCCTTCTACCCTATGCGTAGCGGGTATAAACATAATTGTCATGCATGCTTTTTATTCACACTTAATATTAATTACAACAAAGTACTAATATGTTTAAGTAAGGTATTTTTGTTGGGTTTGTAAACGAAATAATTTGTAGTATGCTCCTAAAGTTAATTTATTTTGTTATTAACAACTGGAGTTGTGTATAAGCAAAGGTGTTGGAATGTCCCTACTCCAAATACTATTTCATAATTAGTATAAGTTTTATACAACTAAGCTGGTCACACTAGGTTTTCCTCTTTCCTCTTTGATCTTGATTTGAATTTGAATGTGTTACGGTTGAAAAATTAAATATTGAATATACTACTGTGGGCAAAAAGTAAGCCTTCTTCGATTTAGCTTTTATGCCATTCCCCGAAGTGGTCTCTTCAGTTTTGGGAATAGTCAGAAGTCACACGGAGCCAAATCAGGCGAATACGGTGGTTGTGGAGCGATATAACTCGAATTTTTGGCGAAATGGTCAGAAATTGGTCGTTTTAGGTACCAAACGAGATTTAACTTTTCGTAGGCCCAAATGGTCTTTCAAAATGGTTTTCACAGATCTTTCCGATATTCCGATCATATCAGTAAGGTCTCTAATAGTCAACCGACGATTTTTGCCTCCACTTCATTGACGTGTTGGTCTTGTGTTGACGTCGATTGTCGTCCGAAGCGCTCCAAGTCATCAACACGTTCTCGACTCTCTTTGAAGTCTTTGTACCACTTAAAAACATTTTTTTTGTGACATGGTAGAATCACCAAAGGTTTTCCGCAACATCCTCAATGTTTCCGCAGCCGAAATTTCATTCGGCAAACAAAATTTGATGGCACTTCTCATTCAGACATTGTAAAAAATCGAAAAATGCACTCTTGGTCGTTTGGAAAACACAAGCGTAAATATATTTCTGATAATGACATTCCTATGAAATTTTGCCCAGATGTCATCAACAGTCTTGCCAACTTAAAAAAAAAAATAATTAGGCCGAATAGGCCGCGAAGTTTAAATTGAAAATTCACCTTACTTTTTGCCCACAGTAGTAATTCAATATTAAATATATAATTATTTAGAAAAAAAAAAAACAAAAGGAATAAGATAACAATAACACTAATCAATTAACGATATTTATATTTATGTACGTTGTGAATTAACATATAAAAATAAATAATAATGAATATTATAAAATGTCGTTGGATGTAAATATATATTCATAATCAATAATATACGTAATTAAAGAATCAAATAGCTATAGTAAATATTTATTTTCTGTAATAATATAAATAAATATAAATTACATTTAAATAAAATAAGTAAAAACAAAAGGAAAATAATAATTGATTTATTTAAATATTGATTTTGTGTATTACCTTAAATAAAATAATTTTAAATTTTATTATAGAATATTTTTGTATATATGCATATCATTTTAAATCCTTAAGTTAATTTTAAATATTTTCTCTGTTTATTAATTTGTATAATATAATAAGCAGCATTATTGAATGTTTTCAAACATAACATATTTTTAACCATAATCTTTTGTGAGAGGGGGGTTTAAGAGGAATTAATAGGCCTTCAAGTGTATTTGTAGGTTTATTTGGATAATTGAGTTGATGTGTTTTAACATTTTAAAATTATAATATTTTCCGGTAACTTGCTTCTTGCTCAAGTGCGTGCTTACAACTCCTCGTATTGATTATCGATACTTAAGTATTTTAGCTAATATCGCGATACCAATACTGCATGCAGTATCGATACCGATAAATCAGGGCTTATGAACACTGGCTAATTTGTCCGTTGTTCACAGTCGGCCTCTCCTGACACATCGACGCGTCCTCGCAAGATTCGGGGGGGTGGTTCATACTCCAAATCCTCATCGTCATCTGGCTCATCCGATGGCAACTCGCACCAGCGCTTCATCTTGTCAGACGAATAGACAGATTTGTAATGTTTCTGCTTTCGTTGAGCATGTGGCAGATCTTCGACTAGATATCTGTCATTTGGCAGCACTTTGGTGATAATAAAAGGACCTTTATATCGAGGCTCCAATTTGCGGGAGGTGCCCGTGCTAAACGGTTCATTCTCGACCAAAATAAGATCATCTAGTTTGTATACTGTTGGTGTGGAATGTGTGGCATCGTAACGTTTCTTCGCAGCAGCTCGATGATCGTTGACTGTAGTCACAGCATCTCTTCTTAGTTTGCTTAACTCTGCATCTGATAACAGCGTTTGGTCATGACCTTGGATTACGTTCGTCAATGTATTTTTGAGAATATCTCGAGGCTCATAACCATAAAGGAGCTGAAATGGGGAACACTTAGTTGTACTATTTACCATAGTATTAATGCTCCACTGAATTGTTCGCATGTTCTCATCCCATCGCTTCTCATTTTCATTAGAAGGCAATAACATAGACAATATAATTCGGTTCGCTCGCTCTGCATGACCATTGGCTCGTGGTGTCCTAACAGCATTAAGTATGTGCTTTACGTTGTTTGACTTGCAGTACTTTTCAAAATCTTTCGATGTAAAGGCTGTTCCACGATCTGTTACGATTCGCTCTGGCATTCCCAAATAGCTTGTTACATCTTGCAGGATATCCAGAACGTGTTTAGTTGCGGTACTCTTCACCGCTCGTACGATGGTGAATTTTGTGAAGGCATCGACGATTACAAGAATATGCTCATTTCGTTTAGAACTTTTAGGAAAAGGTCCTAGGTGATCCATGTGTATGGTGGAAAAGGGAATCGGATTGATGGGATTATAGTGGTACTGACCTTCCTGTCTTCCACCTGGTATTTTGTAAGTGCGCAGCCTACGCATGCTTTTATATAGCTCTTAACAAAATTACGCATTCGAGGGAACCAAAACAAATTCAGAATTCGAGCCATCGTCTTGTCTGTGCTCATATGTCCGGCCTTATCATGACATTCGTGTAAAATATGAAATCTTAACAGCTTTGGCACAACCCACAACAACTTATCTTTGTACTTTCGGAAGAGGCGGTCATGTTCTATAAGATATTCGTCGGTCTCCGATTTCTTCTCTGATTTCATATCGGCAACAATTTTTCTGATTTTCTCGTCCTGCAATTGTATAGAAAATAACCAATCAGCTTCGTCAATTATGGTTTTTGAGATCTTTAAGCATGCTGTATCCATCTCATGATGATCTTCGAATGGTGCTCGACTTAGTGCATCCACATGACTCATCTGTGTTCCAGCGCGATGGACAATGTCTATGTCAAATTCTTGAATGCGCAACCACCATCTAGCAATCCGGGGTATAAGCTCTCGTTTCTCCATTGACGTTTTCAGTGCATTACAATCTGTAACAACTTTCAGCTTTTTACCATACACGTAGTATTTAAATCGCTCCAACGATTCCACAACAGCTAAAGCTTCAAGCTCGTAACTGTGGAAGTTCTTCTCCGGTTTGGAAGTAGCTCGGCTAAAATAGGCAATTGGGTTTAACTGGTTCTCTTCATGTTGTAGCAATACTCCTGCCAAACCAATGGCACTGGCATCTGTATGAAGTTCATGATCAGCATCTAAACGGTAACTAGTGATTACTGGGTTTGATATCAGGCATCTCTTTAACTCGTCAAATGCATCTTGTTGTGCTGGCTTCCACATGAATTTCTGTTCCTTGCGCAATAGGAAACGCAATGGCTCTGAGATGATAGCATATCCAGCCACGAATTTGCGAAAATAACCAGTGAGACCCAGGAATTTTCTCACATCGGTTACATTGGTGGGCTTCGGAAACATTCTAATGGCATTCGTCTTAATATTCCCAGGGCTAATGCCGTCTGCATGTATTTGGTGACCAAGGAATGTGATTGACTGCTTGTATAGTTCACATTTATCCATGTTTAAAGTCAATCCACACTCATGCAAAACTTTAAGGACTCGCTCTAGCTTCTCATACATTTCGCTAAAAGTATGGCTACCAATAAGGATGTCATCCATATAGTGTATCATATCGCCTTTGTACACTCTCCTCTGTAATTCTGCCAATAGTCGATTAAAAACAGCAGGCGCGTTCTTCAATCCAAATGGAAGTCGCTTGAATTCATATAATCCATCGGTGGTGATAAATGCTGTGAATTTCCTGCTCTCTGGGGCTATTTCAATCTGGTAATAGCCACTGTTAAGGTCCAGGGATGAAAAGTACTTATATCGTTTTGCCTCCTGCAGGCGCTCTTCAATGTTCGGTACTGGGAAATTTTCCTTCTTAATCAACTTGTTCAGACGTCTGTAATCGACACACATTCGATCACTACCATTCGGCTTTTTGATGAGCACTATCGGGCTGGCGTACTCTGATGTGGATAACGTTATAATATCCTGCTCCAACAACTCGTCGACCATTTCGGAACAACTTCCTTCTTTGGCTCGGAAACTCGATAAGGCGCTTGAGAAACTGTCTGACCGCTCTCAACAATTATATGGGCTTGGACTAAATTTGTTTTTCCGATGTCTTGCAATCCTGTAGAGAAAACGTTGGGGAACCTTTCCAGCAAATTACGTATTTTGCCTCTTTCCTGATCATTCTGAAAATTGATCAAAAGTTTGTCTATAGCACTGCCGATTGGAATTAACTGCTGATGAACTGCTCGCTTAACTTCTGTGACATGTGGCTCAAAGCTTAGCGTGAGATGAGCGCTAATGATAACATCTTGTCCCAATAGGAAATCCTCCTGTAACAGGTCGTCGTCTGCTACATATACTTTGGCTGTGACCACTTTTCCTTCGATGTCCATGTCCACAATGATCGCTTCTGTAAGGATACATGAACCCCCGCAAATGCCTCTTATTTGCATAGAACATTTGTGGCGTTCAGCGTTGATTTTCTTGGCAACAGATTGGCGCATGATACTAGCCTGGCTACCTGTATCAATGAAGGCGCTATACTCGTGTGAATTTATCAAGATTTTTCTGATGAAAAGTTTGTCATGATTGGTGGCTCCTAAACGCATTGTATTCGCGGAATGACAAGCTCCGTTTGGCTCATGAAATTTGTTGCATTTATTACAGCGCAGCTTTTTCTTTTCCTTTGTGCACGAATTAGCAAAGTGTCCCAACTCTCCGCAGTTGTAACACTTCAGGGTTTCCCTTGATTTTGATGATTTTACATCGCTGTCCTGCTTTTGTTCGAAATTGCTGGTTTTTGGTAAGAATTCTTTTTTAGTTGTACTCGGTCGACCTCTATTTACAAAATAAGATTCAGCTGCATCACGAAGTTGCTTCATTGACGAGAAGTGAATCGCTGCAATACTGTTTTGCAGTTCTCGGTGCTGTAGTCCTGATCTTACATATCTTATAATAGCTGCTTCGCTTAGCTGGTACCGCACCCCAAGGGCGGACATCCTGAAACAGTACTCCTTGACCGTCTCCTTTGATCGTCTGGTTGCATTTGCCATAGTAAAATGCACTTCTGCTTCGTCTGGGTTTGCTCCGAACTCATCCTGTATAGCTTCCGCAAAACTATTCCATGTCGTGTGGAGAATAGGTGAGGAATCGAGCCACAACTTGGCGGGTCCCTTTAGCCGTGTGTATATTGCGAGTAACACAAATTTCTCGTCCCATTGATAAGCATCAACCACTTTGTTCACTCGATCAATGAACTGCTTTACGGAAATGGCGTTCTCATCACTTGGATCAAACTCCGGCAATGTGTTTGCAATTTCTTTCACCGATGCTTGTCTCATGACCTGTCCAATATGTATGTTTTCATTGTTGATATTTTCGGGTTCCACTTCAATGATTTGCTGCTGTTGATTGTTTGCCATTGATGCTTCTGCATTTTGCCTTTGCATTGCGACTAGCTGACCCATCATATTCGTCAATGCTTTCATTTCATTTTGCAATTGTGAAATTGCCGCTGATTGTGACGTCATCGCTTCTTCTTGCTGCGTAGAAAGCCCAGCCGTAACTGGCATCTCTACTTCTTCCGATTGCTCAAATTCAATTAATCTTAGAATTAATTCAGCTCGGGTGCCTGAGCTTGACAAATTTCTAGCTCGTAGCAGGTACCTTAACTCGTCTACTTTGAGTCCATCTATTTTCGTCATTTTTCCAAATTCGATCGTCTCTCTGACTTTGCCTTTTCTAATTGCGCAATTCCCGTTGCATGTGTGCAAGCGAGACAACTGCTAAGTATTTCACAACGTTGGCGTCTGTTTGCGAATTTCACCACAACTTTTCGTATACACACAAGCCTTTTGTATGTACATATATATGTCTTCAAGTTCACACAGATTCTTGAAATCGTCTCTTGCTTCCACAGGTTCACTAAGATTCCTGATCTCTCTATTTTGAATTCGTCTGCCACGTGGAAAAGGAACACATCCGTAATTTGCAATATACGTTGTGACATAAACCTTTGGGAACACATCCCATTACAAACTTTCCACGCCGACAATTCTTCTTGCTTTTTGTGGGTTTTCAGCACCACTCCTTCGTTTCACACATCCAACCTCAAGAATCCCACTTCTGAACTGTGAGAGGGGGTTTAAGAGGAATTAATAGGCCTTCGAGTGTATTTGTAGGTTTATTTGGATAATTGAGTTGATGTGTTTTAACATTTTAAAATTATAATATTTTCCGGTAACTTGCTTCTTGCTCAAGTGCGTGCTTACAACTCCTCGTATTGATTATCGATACTTAAGTACTTTAGGTAATATCGCGATACCAATACTGCATGCAGTATCGATACCGATAAATCAGGGCTTATGAACACTGGCTAATTTGTCCGTTGTTCACACTTTTTTTATATTCTTTATTTATTTACAATCTATCTATCTAAAGAAAAAAAGTAGATTCTATGTTTAACCATAATCAGGAATCGTTAAAATAAAGGATATGTTATGTTAATAATAATAAAGATAATTTTTGTAGGTAATATTGTAAAATATTTGTGGTTATTAATCAAAGTTATAGAATAAGCTATAATATAAGCTTAACATTTTTGCAGAAATTGAAAGTACATTTAAATTATTTATTAATTGAAATTCAACAAAATTCACTTTTGAATTTGTATGAAATCAAGAAAAGTAAAATAATCAAAGAATTTTTTTTTTCGCCTCCAACGAAAATCGTTTCCGCTCAATACTAATTAATTTTTTAATTAACCATATTTAATTAAAATTGTGCATTCAGTTAGTGGTTAATTGCAATTTAGCGCCTCGTTCCTTAAGCGCTGAATTGACAAACATAATAAAATATATAATATAATATATAAAATGAAAAGTAAATTAAAATACTTGCTTCAACAAACTGCGCATCTGGTAATAATTAAAGCGAGTTTAAACAAGTGAAAACTTTTGTGTTTTGCCAAACATGTTCAACAACACAAACATGTTTCTCTACATACTATATAGTACATATATTTATGTTCATATGTGTTACACTCGCATGTTAATAAACATTTGCAACAATTAAAGGAGCAAAAAATGAACTTTTAATGACGTCGACGACAACGACAGAAACATTTGCGAAAAAAAAAACGCAAACAAATAAATCATGTTGCTCAAATTTCATTAGATGTACAAAATGTGTACATACTTTACATACATGTGTGTACATACACACATGCATACAGATATATAAACATTGGACTATGGGTAAATTAACCAGTTTTAGTGGGATTAATTAATAACTCTTAAGCGACGCAAAATTGTTCAATGCAGTTTTTCTTTTCTACTCAAAATGCCGAGAAAG
This sequence comes from Drosophila pallidifrons, assembly GCA_023558445.1. Taxonomy (NCBI): domain Eukaryota; kingdom Metazoa; phylum Arthropoda; class Insecta; order Diptera; family Drosophilidae; genus Drosophila; species Drosophila pallidifrons. The sequence continues at coordinate 7,530,185 of CM042348.1, forward strand.
TGGGCGTGGCACTACACCGCCCATTTATTTTAGATTTAAAAGTGTTATATTAGCTTGTTATTTTAATAAATTGATGGATATAGCTTTGAAATCTTACAACATTTGAAATTGTTAATGATTTTCATTATTAAGTTGGTATAATTTTTTTACAAATTCCAACTTATCGTCAGCAACAAATTTGGGGCACTACAACCGAACACATATTTTATAACTTAATCAATTATCTACATATAACATTTAAACATGACATTTAAATTATTCAATTACCTCAAAAGGTTACAAAGTTATAATATTATATTTCAAACAAAATAAGTCACTGCTCAACATACAACACACCCCATGTAAAGTTGCACTGTTAATAGAGTGCTTGCTTTCTAAGAAATCGAATTTCTTAAGACAGCACAAAATCTAAATTAAGAATTAAATATTCCATAACATGTATGTAGACACTCACTGTGCAAAACTTTTTGCAACTTTATTCAAAGTTTAATTTTTTTCCAAAAATTAAACGTGAACACCACATGCTAAATTTACAAATTTTAAGAAATATATGGAAAATATGAAAAAGATCTTAGAATTAAGAGATAATAAAAACATAAAGCATGATCATCCAGTTGAAATTTCAATGTATTACCTTTTTGTTGTTAGAAATATAATATATTAATTTGAAAATGTCCTGCAAAACTATCATCTGATATGTTAAGACTGGATTGTTAAGTTAACATTTCTGTTATGAAACTTAATACTTGTATTTATCTATAATATGCTAGCATCAAAATTGTATTTCTGTTATGAAACATTATGTTACTAACATAACCCTTTGATCTATTCTTAATATGTTAACATAAAAATACATATGGGTAATTCTCTGAGGGATGTCGCGTGCGACCAGCTTTTCAGTGACAAAAGAAACATAACCTGAAACAATTTTAAAAATAAAACAAGTAAGAAAGCTACAGTCGAGTGTACTCGACTGTGAGATACCCGCTACTCATTTTGAATAAAAGAAATATATTTTGCGGTATTTTCTCAAAATATTCCAAATATACTGCAAAAATACTAAAAAATATGCCGAATGGTATATTTGGTATATCGACATAGTACCGTATTCAAAATATTCCATAGACGGCACAATATACCAGATTGTCAGACAAAGTAACTAAGAACCCCTAGTAAGTAGGCGTTTTTGCCCATACAAAAGTATTTCTTTAATAACTTCGACAATTTTTATCTGATCGCAACCAAATTTTCAGAAATCATAAATACTATAGTTATTATTGTTTATACCAAAACTCTCTAGCTTTAAAATTACGCTTGTTATTCGATTTTTTTGATTTGCAGGGGCGGAAGTGGGCGTGGCAAAAATTTGAAACAAACTTGATCTGCGTGCAAACATAACAAATGCTGTCGAAAAAAAATTATAGCTCTATCTCTTATAGTCTCTGAGATCCAGTGTTTCATACGGACGGACGGACAGACGGACAGACACACAGACGGACAGACGGACATGGCTATATCGTCTCGGCTGTTGACGCTGATCAAGAATATATATACTTTATAGGGTCGGAGATGCCTCCTTCTACCTGTTACATACATTTCCTGCCGGCACAAAGTTATAATACCCTTCTACCCTATGGGTAGCGGGTATAAAAAGGTTACTTTGATAGCTTTGATAGATTAGTACTTTAATTAGAGCTAAGAATGGTTTTGGATTTTTGTTTCTATTTTGTTTTCTGTTCTGATAAGTGCAAAAATTAACAAATTCGTACGCAAAACCAAAAACCAAGTTCCTAAAATCTATCTTAGCTCTAAAAATAGTGCTAATCCAAAGCTTTAAAAATAACCTTCACTTGTTTTGTAGTGAGCGAACAAATATAGTGTAATAATAAGAGTTCCAAATTTCCCAATTTTTTTTTTGGTGTTCTAAATATTGACGCACCCTAACTTAGTCATCTCACTATCTGCATTCGCTTATCACTGTCTTCGCAAAGCTCTTGCAAAAGCTCGGCTTACCATGCGGTGCAGTGGAGTACAGTCGAAAGTGAAGCGAGCTTAACATTAGAGAAAAAGCAATTAGACAAAGCAGACGTAATTATTGTCTCTCGGCCACCGAATTTTATAATCCCACGTGATTCTGAAAATTATATAATCTGGCAGAGGAAAAATACCAGATCAACCCCAAGTGAGAATATATGCGAGGCTAGACGTCTATATATAAATATATATATAAATAGTGCAGTGATAAATTCGATAATTAATACAGGTATGAAGTGGAAATAATTGTGAGTGTAGTTTATAACCATATCTCTCCGCTACAGGCGTAGAATCCCCAGAATTTCGGCTCATCGAGCTCGGCACTGGCGGATGGTAGCCTCTGTGGGCCACTAATGGTCCATTCAACCTCTATGACAACTATAGAGCGCTGATTGACCCTAGTGAACAATTATATATTGGATGCACAAATTTGGTTAGAAAATCACAACAAGGTTGGCTGCTCATCGGAGCACCAAAAGACTCTGATTCTGACCGTCCACGATATACATCCAAGATCACGGCCAAGTTTGATTTTGAATATTAACGGAGCACGTACTGGCGCATACGCCTGAAGACCAAGAATACACTGGATGAGTAGTGCATAATACAACAACAGTACCACAATCCACAATGCAACAACAATAAGTTCATTTATATTGTATCAATCATTCCTCATTGCTGCTATGATTTGCTGAGAGCGACACGAATTACATCGTCTGTGTCTTCTAGTTATTTTGTATTAAATTAGTAACATAAAATTAATAATTCTAATGGAAAATTGTTGAGGCATACTCGTGGATACAACAAAAATGGATTAATTCTAATTTTTGGTACATTTATATTAATTATCTGTATATTTTCTCATGTAGTACATATCAACACAACATTATCATCGTCTCTCATCTTCGTCATGGTACCACGACAGTAAGAAAACGACATCTGAGTAAGTTAACTTAAACAAAGTACAAGTTGCAAAAAGGTAACCTTAATGATACAAATGATTATATAAATGTGCCTAATTGTCAATCAAATGAAACTATTCCGAGTACGTCTCAGACTTGAAGTCATTTTGTAAATATTGGAGTATTATGAATTCTTTTATAATTAAAAATTCACATGAAGTGATTAATGAAATAATGTCTTGTTAAATTTTCTTAATATGGTCTGTCGAGTAAACGAAGGGAAGATGTCGAATATATAAAAAACTTAAATATGAATTAAAGTAGGGGTAACTGTTAAAAATATCAATGTACGCATATGAATATCGATAAATAAAATTAGCAGTGCATTAACATTAACATCTGCACTGCACATAATTATGTTAACTAACATTTAATATACACAGTTGCGAATAAATACTTAAAACAGAACGACGTGTTTTATTTTACGCTTCAGCCAAGACTTTCTTGCCGAACCAACTCGGTTCAACAGGTTATGGGCCCAGGCACGGCTTGGTAGTGAAGTGCGCGGTTACGAACTGTGGTGAAATTATAAAGACATTCGCAAGGAATTGTGGTGTGACGCAAATAGCAAAATGAGTGCGATGTATCAAATAGAAAAGTTGGAGGACAACAATTATGATGCTTGGAGCATCCAAATGAAGAGTGTGCTGATACATGCAGAGCTATGGGATGTTGTGTCCGAGGATCCACAAGAAGGCGCAAGCGAAGGCGCCAATAGGACGGCAATGGATAAGAAAGCATTGGCCATGATCATGTTGAGTGTGAAGACATCACAATTGAGTGCTATCAAAAGTTGTATAGCGGCACGTGAAGCATGGAATAAGCTGAAAGAGATCCATCAGCCAAGTGGACCTGTACTTAAGGTTGCGCTTTGCAAAAGGTTGCTCAACTTACGCATGACGGAGGGTCAAAGCATGACAAGTTTCATAAATGTGTTTTGTGAAATTGTCGATCAACTCGCTGCGGTTGATATACAGTTAAATAATGAGCTACAGGCTATTATATTGCTTTCAAGTCTACCAGAAGAGTTTGACAATTTTGTAGTCGCCATAGAGACGCGCGACATTCTGCCTTCTATTGAAATTCTGTGTATCAAGCTGAAGGAAGAAGGAGAACGAAGAAAAAGTGTAGAGACGCAAAGCAACACGGCGGTCGTTTTTTCTGCGACGCACAACCAAAGGCGCCAGACAGACGCCAAGAAGAAGAAGCACACAAACGTTGTCTGTTTCAATTGCGGCGTAAAAGGGCACTTTAAAGCGAATTGTCAAAAGAGATCGGTAGAGCAAGACGCAAAAGCGAAAGACGAAAACAAGCAGTGCAGTTTGTTAAATGCATTGGATGCAAGCAGTTTTTCCAAATCAAACTGGTGTTTGGACAGTGGCGCAACGAGCCACATGTGTTGCGATCGGCAGATGTTCACGAAGTTCGCAGAACATAGCGAAATGATTAGATTGGCAGACGCAGGTTCCTTGGAAGCCAAGGGCAAAGGTGAAGTTTTGCTAAAAAGCAAAAAGTATACATTAACATTGCTAAATGTATTGTATGTGCCAAAGCTGACGAGTAATTTTATATCCGTGAGCACAGCAGTGGCAAATAATTGCGTCGTACATTTCGGGCCGAAAAATGCAAAGATTTCACAACGTGGTGAAATAATTCTGGAAGTTAACAGAACTGGAAGCCTGTATACGGTTGAGTCCGAGCCTAACAGATGTTACGCTGCCGTTAAGGCTGATGCTAAACTGTGGCACAACAGATACGGACATGTTAATTACACGAGTTTGCTGGAGATGTCAAAGAAAGGATTGGTACGTGGGATGGAGAAATTGGATATGCCATCAGTTGCCTCATGCAAGACGTGCATGATGGGCAAAGTTCATGTGGAACCTTTCCAAAAGGCCAGTGAAAGTCGTGCACAATTGTTGCTGGAACTAGTTCATACAGACGTATGTGGACCATTTGAAGCGAAGTCTCTTGCAGGATCCAGATATTTCTTGACGTTTATTGATGACTGCTCGCGGCGTATCTTCGTGTATTTCCTGAAGGGCAAAGACGAGGTCTTTGACAAGTTCGTGGAATTCAAGAATTTGGTAGAACGGCAAACCGGAAAGAAGCTTAAATGTATTCGGAGCGACAACGGTCGGGAATATGTTAACAACAAGTTCAATAACTATTTGAAGAGCAATGGTATTGATCGGCAGCTGACAGTGCCATATACCCCACAACAGAATGGAGTTGCCGAAAGGGCAAATCGCACGTTGGTGGAAATGGCAAGATGTCTATTGGTGCAGTCAGGACTAAGTCAGACATTATGGGCAGAAGCAGTAAATACGGCTGTGTATTTACGTAATCGTGCGGCTACACGAGCGTTGCCCAATATGACGCCTATGGAAGCGTGGACTGGTAAGGTGCCAAGTATAAGTCACTTAAAAGTTTTTGGTTCCGTTGCAGTTGCACTTGACAAGGGGCATCATAGGAGCAAGTTCGCAGCGAAGGGCAAAGAGTATCGCATGGTCGGATATTCTATGCAGGCGAAGGGCTATAGATTATATGATGCGGAGTCAAACCTGGTGATCGAGAAACGAGATGTCGTATTCGATGAGCTCAGTGGCCTACAGCAGGCAAGTGACAGCGACGTAGTACTTGACATGCAACCGGCAAGTCAATGGCAATCTTCAAATTCAGACGATGAAGATGATAACCAGCTGGGATCGGGTGATAACCACGACGAAAGCGACCCAGAACTTGAAGCTACAAACGAAAGTAGCAGCAATGAATCTTTTGAAAGTGCAAAAGACATGGAGATAGTGGAAGCTAATCCGACAGTACGAATTGGTCCTGGCAGACCAAAGATCATGAGAACGGGCAAGCCTGGACGCCCAAAGAAGATCTACAATATACTGGGAGCGATGGTTACAGACGAGGTAACTATTCCGTCATCGTACGACGAGGCGATCAACAGTAAACACGCAGCGCATTGGCGCGAAGCAATGCAGAAGGAGCACAAGGCTTTGATGACAAATGAAACATGGAAGCTTGCAGAATTGCCAAAGAACCAGTGCGCAATTGGCTGCAAATGGGTTTTTAGTCTAAAGCGAGATGCGTGCGGCCAGATTCAACGATTTAAGGCTAGATTGGTAGCGAAAGGATGTTCGCAGCAATATGGTGTCAACTACAGTGAAACGTTTTCACCGGTATGCAGACTAGAGAGTATGCGTTTGGTCTTAGCGTTGGCAGCAGAGTTGCAATTGTATTTGCATCAAATGGATGTATGCACGGCATATTTGAACAGCGATTTGAGCGACACGGTCTATATGAAGCAACCGCAAGGGTTTGAAGACGACAACCAGGCTGGAAAGGTTTTATTGCTCAAGAAGGCGCTATATGGATTGAAGCAATCAGGAAGAGAATGGAACTCGATGCTAGATGGAGTTTTGCGTAAACTTAATTTCGTTCCATGCGACAATGAGCCCTGCTTGTACAAACAAGAGACAGGAGGTAATCTTTCACTAATACTAGTATATGTCGATGATATTCTTATAGCCTGCAAGTCAAAGGAGGATTTGAACAACATTAAGGCAGCCATATCTAACGCATTTGAGTGTGTTGATAAAGGCCCATTGGAGCTTTTTCTTGGTATGGAAATCAAACGTGATGGCGAGCTCGGCGAGATAACTTTGGGTCATACACAGTACATCAAGGATCTACTACGAAGACATGGTATGGAGAACTGCAGAGCGGCTGCGACGCCGTTAGAAGCGGAACATCAAGTGGCATGCGGTAATGACCAATGTCAGCAAGTTGATTTGAGGTCATATCAGTCAACAATTGGAGAGTTAATGTGGTTAGCTCTTACGACCAGACCTGATATTTTGCATTCAGTTGCAAAATTGGCTCAGCGGAATAAGGATCCGCATGTGGAGCATCTAACAGGAGTGAAGCATGTGTTGCGATATTTAGCTTCAACGTCGGAGTTTCAGCTACACTACAGCAAGTGTGGAAATGCGTTTGAAGGCTATGTCGATTCGGATTGGGGCGGCGACCAGAGTGACCGGAAGTCATATACGGGCTATGTATATTTTCTTGGAGGTGGTCCGATATCCTGGAAATCGGAGAAGCAACGGAGTGTAGCGCTTAGCAGCACAGAAGCTGAGTACATGGCGTTATCAACAGCATGCAAAGAGGCGATTGTTATGCGCAGACTTATAGTCGAAATTGGTTGCGGCGAAGAGGACACCCCAACAGTAGTTCACACTGACAATTTAAGTGCGCAACAACTGGCAAAGAATCCTGTGCATCACTCGAGGGCAAAACATATTGATATAAGATATCATTTTGCGCGAGAAGTAGTAAGTAAGGGACAAATAGTTTTGAAGTATGTTTCAACGAATGATATGGTCGCAGACATATTAACGAAGAATTTGTCAAAGCAGAAACATATACATTTCATAAATTTGTTAAAATTGAAGTAATATTTGTAAATATGCTTACATTGAGGAAGAGTGTTAAAAATATCAATGTACGCATATGAATATCGATAAATAAAATTAGCAGTGCATTAACATTAACATCTGCACTGCACATAATTATGTTAACTAACATTTAATATACACAGTTGCGAATAAATACTTAAAACAGAACGACGTGTTTTATTTTACGCTTCAGCCAAGACTTTCTTGCCGAACCAACTCGGTTCAACAGTAACTTATAAAAAAATCGAAAGTTACCATGGTCGGGAGGGTAGAGATGAGGAACTTAACATCTAGATTCCTCTACTAGGTAATTTCTTAGAAGGAAACTCCACTAAAGCGTGTGTGTCGGCGCGAAAACTCTTTTTATTGTTCTTTTTGATTCCTATAAAGCTTTCTTTTTGTATATAATATTGTACATTCCGTCTGCGTATTAACTATTTGCATGTGTTAGCGTAGCCGCAAGTGATCGAGTGAGGAAGAACCCCGACCAATCCGACGAGCTAGAACCGAGCATAGCAAGAATACGCAACCTACCAAGCTCGATCACGGACAATCAGTGCCTTCTAAAGCCTGATAAGGTTTTGGTACACTACAGTTTTTAAAATCGTTTTAGTTTATGTTTTTTTTTTTGTCACTGAAAAGCTGGTCGCACGCGACATTTACCAGAGAATTACCCATAACATAATTTATAAATTTGCATTCTTGTAAAAAAAGATGGCGAATATATTATATTCATGGTTGCCATTCCAAAAAAAAATTGTTGTACCAAAATTTTGAAAAATTGTACCAATTTTAGCAAAAATGTAGCACAAATTTTTTCACGAAAATTTTTTGCAGTAGTGATAGACCTTAGATTGGCGCATACATATTTTCTCAATTGACACAATACGTCGCAAATCGACTGTATGCGATATTTTCCAGTGACCATGCCTACATGGTTCAATTTATAACTGATACAAAATTTGTGTCTGGTGGAACAGAGCCATTTATTAAAATAATATGTGTGAACATAAAATTTTATGAAAAATTTAAATTATAGACCAGGCATATTGAAAATGTACCAAAATAAAAAAAAGTGATCCAATGTACCAACGCATAAAAAATGTACCAGTTTTGGTACATTTGTACCAAAAGTGGCAACCGTTTTTTTACAAGAAAATTTATAATATTTTGGGAATAGATCAAAGTGTTAGTTACATAACAGAAATGTTAAGTTAATAGACCTGTTTTAATATAATATAAATTATATTAAAACAGGTCTTTTAACTTAACTTAACACTTTGATCTATTCCCAAAATATTCTAAATTTTCTTGTGAAAAACTGAATTTAACAGCCAGAGTTGCCAATTTAGCTATTTCCCCGTTACATCTGACGGGTTTCAAAAGCAAATGCGGGATTAATTGAAAACTAGCGGCTAGCGAGAATTATAGCTCTTTCAAAACAAAACTGACGGAACTTTAGTTTTTAAAAAACATTTGGTACCTTCTTGTATTTTATGTTTCAAAATGCCACACTTTAATTACTTGCAGTCTTTTTGCTTTGCAATGGTAAAAAAAACCATCGATATGCCAAAAGATCTTAACATTTTTATCGATTGTAATGGTTGTAAATGACACAAATTTGCTTAAAATCCGCTCAAAGTTAGCGGAGACACAAATTATTGCACGATAAAGGGACATACACCTCTGCAAATGCAATTTCCCCTCCGTGGTGAGTTTGTTCAGTGAGCGAACGATCGTAGGAGACGAGCTTTGTCGCTTGGACAACGACAGCTCTCATTCTTTTCTAACTGGACTACGATCAGAGACGGATGATCTGGGTGGCCGAAATTCTCGTCGATGGTGTGAAAAAATAAAATAAAAAACATGCATCGGCAAAGAAAATAATCGTAAAAAGGGCAATTTTTGGCATTTTTTAAATAAAACATTATTTAAAATATAAATAACATATTTTTTTATTTTTTTATGAGTACATTCATGCAGAAGTCTAATACATACATATCTATATTGAGCAGCTGCCCACAGTTTTGCTTGCACTGTATTTTTGTCTAACTTCGCAGCTGCGAATTACGACAGAATATGAGCTGCCAGATGATACCCTAACTTTTGAGTCAGGCCTATACTTTTTCTAACTCAATTTGTCCTCCGCCATATATTCTTATTATTGCGTTTTGCGGAATAAATATGATAAAAAATCTTAAAAAAAAAATATATTAAATATGAATAAAATATTTAAAAAAATTTATATTAAACAAAATGATAAAATAAAAATATTAAATGAAAATGATTAAAAATATTAAAAATAAAATAAATAAAAATAAATTCAGTAGAATCCGGTTATAACGATTCCGCTTATAGTGTCCGACCGGTTATTACGACGAAAACTCGATGGCTTGGTTGGTCCCCATACAAACTTATATGAAAGGGCCTCCGCTTAGAACGTCTCCGCTTTTAGCGACTAATCGCTTATACCGACGAAAATTTTCAGAATTCAACCGGATATTGCGACGAGAAAAAAAAACAAGTAAGAAAGCTACAGTCGAGTGTACTCGACTGTGAGATACCCACTACCCATTTTGAATAAAAGAAATATACTTTGCGGTATTTTCCCAAAATGTACCGAATATACTACAAAAATACTAAAATATACCAAATGGTATATTTGGTATATCGATATAGTACCGCGTTCAAAATATACCATAGACGACACAATATACCAGATTGTCAGCCAAAGCAACTAAGACCCCCAGTAAATAGGCGTTTTTGCCCATTCAAAGGTATTTCTTTAATTTATTATTATTTCCACAATTTTTATCCGATCGCAACTACTATAGCTATTATTGTATATACCAAAATTCGCAGCTGTAGCTCAAAAGTTATTCTATGACGGACAGACGGACAGACCCATGGCTAGATCGTCTCGGCTGTTGACGCTGATCAAGAATATATATACTTTATAGGGTCGGATATGCCTCCTTCTACCTGTTACATACATTTCCTGCCGGCACAAAGTTATAATACCCTTCTACCCTATGGGTAGCGGGTTTAATTAGCGAAATAATGCCAAAAAATTATAGCATCAAACGACGCTGTTAGAAGTGTATGTATTTAACAGTGATCGGCACTCTTGCGCAAGCGAAGGCGCCAATAGGCAATGGATAAGAAAGCTTTGGCCATGATCATGTTGAGTGTGAAGACATCACAATTGAGTGCTATTAAAAGTTGTATAGCGGCACGTGAAGCATGGAATAAGCTGAAAGAGATCCATCAGCCAAGTGGACCTGTACGTAAGGTTGCGCTTTACAAAAGGTTGCTCAACTTACGCATGACAGAGGGTCAAAGCATGACAAGTTTCATAAATGTGTTTTGTGAAATTGTCGATCAACTCGCATTGGTTGATATACAGTTAAATAATGAGCTACAGGCCATTATATTGCTTTCAAGTTTACCAGAAGAGTTTGACAATTTTGTAGTCGCCATAGAGACGTGTGACATTCTGCCTTCTATTGAAATTCTGTGTATAAAGCTGAAGGAAGAAGGAGAACGAAGAAAAAGTGTAGAGACGCAAAGCAACACGGCGCTCGTACGGCATATTTGAACAGCGATTTGAGAGACACGGTCTATATGAAGCAACCGCAAGGGTTTGAAGAAGACAACCAGACAGGAAAGGTTTTATTGCTCAAGAAGGCGCTATATGGATTGAAGAAATCAGGAAGAGAATGGAACTCGATGCTGGATGGAGTTTTGCGTAAACTTAATTTCGTTCCATGCGATAATGAGCCCTGCTTGTACAAACAAGAGATAGGAGGTAATCTTTCACTAATACTAGTATATGTCGATGATATTCTTATAGCCTGTAAGTCAAAGAAGGATTTGAACAACATTAAGGCAGCCATATCTAACGCATTTGAGTGTGTTGATAAGGGCCCATTGGAGCTTTTCCTTGGTATGGAAATCAAACGTGATGGCGAGCTCGGCGAGATAACTTTGAGTCATTCACAGTACATCAAGGATCTACTACGAAGACATGGTATGGAGAACTGCAGAGCGGCTGCGACGTCGTTAGAAGCAGGACATCAAGTGGCATGCGGTAATGACCAATGCACTATGGGCAAAAAGTCGCAAAGTGCGGCATTTTTACATTTTTTTTTTTGTGTTCGGTATCATTAAATTGACTTTATTTTTATACCCGCTACCCATAGGGTAGAAGGGTATTATAACTTTGTGCCGGCAGGAAATTATGTAACAGGTAGAAGGAGGCATCTCCGACCCTATAAAGTATATATATTCTTGATCAGCGTCAACAGCCGAGACGATCTAGCCATGTCCGTCTGTCCGTCTGTGTGTCTGTCCGTCTGTCCGTATGAAACACTGGATCTCAGAGACTATAAGAGATAGAGCTATAATTTTTTTTCGACAGCATTTGTTATGTTTGCACGCAGATCAAGTTTGTTTCCAATTTTTGCCACGCCCACTTCCGCCCCCGCAAATCATAAAAATCGAATAACAAGCGTAAAGTTAAAGCTAGAGTTACGAATTTTGGTATATATAATAACTACTATAGTAGTTATGATTCCTGAAAATTTGGTTGCGATCAGATAAAAATTGTCGAAGTTATTAAAGAAATACTTTTGTATGGGCAAAAACGCCTACTTACTAGGGGTCTGAGTTGCTTTGGCTGACAATCTGGTATATTGTGCCGTCTATGGTATATTTTGAATGCAGTGCTATGTCGATATACCAAATATACCATTTGGTATATTTTTTTAGTATTTTTGCAGTATATTCGGTATATTTTGAGAAAATACCGCAAAATATGTTTCTTTTATTCAAAATGGGTAGCGGGTATCTCACAGTCGAGTACACTCGACTGTAGCTTTCTTACTTGTTTGAATTAGAATACTTCAAGAATACTGAAACATATTTTTAAAAAATTTTAGACTTCGTTGGTAATTTGTTATTCGCCCATATTTAAAGACTATGGTCTGGACCCCCTGAAACAAAAAAAATTGGCGGCAAAATTTGTGATTTTTTCTGTCAATTTTATATTCAAATACTAAATCAAACAAAAAAGCTTGAATATGGAATTTAATCGTCAAGGTATGTAATATTAATTATTGGCACTAAATTTTTAGTACATGTGATATATTGTCCAATCGTGCAAGTGTTGTTGGTATGTTTTTAGGTTCCTGGTAACAAATATATTTGTGTTTCTGTGGAGTGTAACTAGTGCGTCTAGGCCGGTCAAGGCAATATTAAAGCTGAATGTTATTAACCAAACTGTTAACAATCAAATAGTGGTTAAAATTTTTGCTCGTTTTTGCTCCATTTACGGCAAAACTTAATGTTGCAGTTGTATTTACGTCTTCTTATTCAACGTTGCTTGATTTTTGGAGCAACAACAACCGCCAACAAACTGCTGTGAAGCAGTTTGTTTTGCAAAATATCGATGAAAATGAATTAAGTGATGTTCAGCAAATCTTAACAAAAGATAAGCTTATTCAGTTTTTCGGATTGAATAACACTAATTTACAAAAATGGAACAGAAAAGCCTGCGCAATGGCTTGCATCTTCGTTCATAATTAAATTTCTTAAGATGATGTTCCACGCGAAAAGCCTGATCGTAAAAGCTTAACGTATACTGAGGCAGGACCAAGGTTAAAGTGAAAATTAGCATTTGAACTAGTCTATAAAACACAAAATTCAATGCTATTGTTGCCTGCCGTTTTGAAAAGTGTTTATATAATTTTAATTGTTACATAATGTGAGTTTGAGCTATGCCCATCAAAACTTAGAGTAGGTACTTGATGTACTTATACATTAATACTTATAAGTGGTATCCAATATCTCAAATTTTGCATAAAGTACTGGTACATTGGCACCAAATTATGGAAACCTCTGTACTTCTTCTAGTAGCTCTCCGTGAAAATGCGTCAGAAGAGCGCAAAAAATTGTACCAACTCGATATGTTTTCTCATGCAAGGAAAAACAGCCGCCTGAATACTATATCAGATGTGTTTAATAGAGCTTTGGATTCCTCTGATCCACTGATTTCAACTATAAATTTAAAGGAACGCCAAAGATTAAGCTATAAAAAAGCCCACCAAGAGATGTTATAGCTCTTTTGGAATCTCCTGATATTGAGCCTCCAATAACATAGGCATGTGCAGACAATAATGATAATCAGATAGAAGAAGGCGGAGATTGTGAGCTCGACATTTTCGGGCAAAGTTCCCTGGAGTTGGAGGAAGAGCTTTGTGAAGAATAAATTATTAACTGGGCACCAAGGTATGGAGCCACAAAACATAATATTAGACTCTAATTAATTTTTGATTTAAATTTGCATGGATCCAAATCAAATTTAAAATGCGAATTTGCCATATATATATTAATTTAATAAATTTTGTTTAATTGTATTAAATATATTACATTAAAATATTTTAAAACAAATTTTTAGAAAAAAAAAATCGAAAATTATAACCTCATGGTTAGGTGGGCGGGAAGGAAGGCCTGGTCCAATTGAAAAAAGGAAAAATCCGAAATTCTATCTCTATTTTTTAGGTATATGTACAAAGTTTCATGTTTCTATCTTCAAAAATGGTAAAAATGCCGCAATTCGGGGATTTTTGCCCATAGTGCAATGTCAGCAAGTTGATTTGAGGTCATATCAGTCAACAATTGGAGAGTTAATGTGGTTAGCTCTTACGACCAGACCTGATATTTTGCATTCAGTTGCAAAATTGGCTCAGCGGAATAAGGATCCGCATGTGGAGCATCTAGCAGGAGTGAAGCATGTGTTGCAATATTTAGCTTCAACGTCGGAGTTTAAGCTACACTACAGCAAGTGTGGAAATGCGTTTGAAGGCTATGTCGATTCGGATTGGGGCGGTGACCAAAGTGACCGGAGTGGAGGTGGTCCGATATCCTGGAAATCGGAGAAGCAACGGAGTGTAGCGCTTGGCAGCACAGAAGCTGAGTACATGGCGTTATCAACAGCATGCAAAGAGGCGATTGTTATGCGCAGACTTATAGTCGAAATTGGCTGCGGCGTAGAGGACACCCCAACAGTAGTCCACACTGACAATTTAAGTGCGCAACAACTGGCAAAGAATCCTGTGCATCATTAGAGGGCAAAACATATTGATATAAGATATCATTTTGCACGGGAAGTAGTAAGTGAGGGACAAATAGTTTTGAAGTATGTTTCCACGAATGATATGGTCGCAGACATATTAACGAAGAATTTGTCAAAGCAGAAACATATGCATTTCATAAATTTGTTAAAATTGAAATAGTATTTGTAAATATGCTTACATTGAGGAAGAGTGTTAAAAATATCAATGTACGCATATGAATATCGATAACTAAAAGTAGCAGTGCATTAACATTAACATCTGCACTGCACATAATTATGAAAACTAACTTTTAATATACACAATTGCGAATAAATACTTAAAGCAGAACGACGTGTTTTATTTTACGCTTCAGCCAAGACTTTCTTGCCGAACCAACTCGGTTCAACACAACCAAATGGTTTTGTTTTTGTTTTTCCATAATGAATAAATACTTATCTTAAATTTGAGTTTTTACAATGAGATTCTAATTTTTTTCTGATTTCTGAAGACATGGGAGAATAAATTAAAAGGGAGTTGTAGGACAGTTTTGTGGTCATAAAAAAAACCTATCTTATTTATGAGCATGATTGGGTGGGTATAGACCAGGGTGTGGCACCGTACCATCTTATTAGACTACCTCTGCTTTTCTTAATTTTGTGCAAATTCAACATTGCGCATGTATTTTTTTTAGTTGATTAGATATTGTAATAATTCAGTTCGAGTCGTATTTGTAGATTCGAGTCTGATTAATGAAGTCAGTGTTAAGATTATAGACAAGAGAATCGACTCATGTGTTTGTTATTAGAATCAGCAGGGACTCTATAATAATAAAGATTTTCGTAGCTTCGTGTCAAGCATAGCTAAAACCCACCCCACAATCCCGAAAGAGCTAAGGCTTTAAAGGGTCTTCTGTGTTTTCACAGACGAACTACTCAAAAATACTGAATAAATAAATTGAATTTAAAAAAAAAAATATTGTATTACTAACGTAGCTTTATATTTTGGCTATCATCTAATTTTTCTGGCGGTTTCTAGCTATTTTCATATGTTACTTTAGCTTTTTAATGACCAGACACTGATTAAGTTAACTGGTATTTTAAGTTAACATTTCTGTTATGCAACATAACACTTGGATCTATTCCTAGTATGTTATCTTTAAAAATTTTATATATATATATATATTTGCATTTGAAAAATGTTTTTTTTGCCAAAGAAACATTTTATAATCCCCATAGTGCATTGTGCTTACTAATTTGCAATGATAAACATTAGAATGCTTTAACATATTTGAAGTGTGTTTAATTTGAAATTAATTGTGCCTGCAAGCTGAAACAAGAACATGTATGTATCTTTGTGTGTGAGTGTGTTGTGGTATCTGTGTGTGTGTGTGTGTGTGTGTACCACACACTCTTAAATTTTTAATATGTAATGAAATTTTTGCATCAAACTTTCGCTTTGCCAAAGTTGAAGTAAAAACTGCAAACGAAAAAAAAAAAAATACAAAAACGGGGGAAAAAGAAAACAAGCTACAACAAATTGTTCGCCGTCTCTTTGGTCGCGTTGCATGCAACGTGGGGAGGCAACACACACACACACGCACACACAACACAGCACAACAAAATGGCCAGCGGGCATTTTTTGTGCATTTTTTTGCTTGGATTCGTTGGCAAGTTAATTGGAATAGTTTTCGCCAAACATCAACAAACTGTGCAACAAGCCATTGACGATGCTTTAAAATGCGGCAGAGATTGCCAAAGGGGAAAGAGAGGGGAAAAGGGGCACTGGATGGGGACAGATGTATGTATAGATATTGTCGTTAATGCAGTTTCATTGTGAAGCAGTCGAGTTCACGTTCGCGATAATAATTTGAATGCCCCTCGCGCTATGGCGCGACGACAATAATAACCTTGAAATTTCGTGTTCTGTTGTGTTGCGTTGCGTTGTGTTGCATGCCCCACCAATCTCTTTGGCACTTACACGGCGTACGCCTTTAGGGGCAACATGCGAATGAGCCAAGGACCCAAAGTATTTTATTGGGCACATAAAACTTTATTTAATAACCGCCGCTGCATGCTGGGAACAGCGACTGCGACCATAAAAAGCATCCATTAAAATTGCAAAAGCACAAAACAGAAACCCAAAACAAAAACAAAAACGAGAATAACATAAAGGCAAAGCTGAAATTTGGCAGGAATATAAACGAAAGCATTTAAAATGAAATCATGACTGAGCCCTTTGAAGGCATCGAGGGAATTGCAGCTTAAAGTCTTAAGACCTTGATGGTCTTTATTAGCTGCTAGTGGGGTCTTTTCTATGTGTCAATGAAGAAAGTTTCGATTTGATGGCCATCAAATTTTGACAACCCTTTAAAATCGCTCATTTATAAATTGAAGCATTTATTAGAATTTCCTAAAATAAACCAACTTCAATATGTCCCTAAAATACAAAAATAATACCGAAGCCTTTATTTGGTATTTTGATATAGTACCACATTCAAAGAATACCACAAAATATAATCACTAGACCAAATTTCAATTAATCATAATCTGAAAATTGTTGAAAACTTTTATGATGAATCAAAAATTCAAATTAAATTTCTCATTTAATTATTTTTCTTTATTTTATGCAATTTTGTTCTCTTTGTTTATGTTTTTGTTATTTTGACTTAACTTAATTATTATTTATTTAATTTCTTTTTTCTTTTCATACTTTTAACTAGACGATTATAAACTTTGCTATAAATACATTTTATATTGTTGTTCTTTAAGTGTTTTTTACTATCTTTTTTATTTCCATTAAAATAAGAAAATTTTCAAATAAATACATTTAATATTGTTATTCTTTTAGTTTTTCGACATGTTTTTATTTTCAAAAAAATAAAATTCTTTCTATTAAATTAAATTAAGGTTTTTCTAACTTGTTTTTATTTGCAATAAATTAGGAAATTTACAAATCAAATTTATAAAATGCATAATAAATTTGATATAGTTTGGAACTAAGTTCGACTAAATGTATTCTGAAATTTAATTTAAAATATATATTTTACGAACTGATTTTAGAATTTAAATTATGCTGTTTAAATAATTATTTGACTATTTTTTGTTGATTAAATCAATTTAACAACACTTATAGAATATTTGTAAATGTCATTTTATAAAACAAAATATTTCATTGCAAATTAATTGCAATTCAGGACAAATAATTCCCCTCGAACTTAAATTGGATTAAGTAAATGACCAACTATTGGAATTGTTTTGATTGGATTATTGTTTTCATTTTATATGAGCCATTGTTTTAATTCTTTGCGTTTGTTTTACTTAAATAGAATAATACAACATTGTTTTCTTTTTGTTTTTTTAGGAGTTCTGTTTAGGTTTCGCATTCGATTAACTTTTTTCAATTCGGTTTATTCAATTAGTTTTCATGTTTGTTCTAGAAGGAGGATTGTGGGCTTTCACTTAACTATTTTATGTACACATTATAATGCCAATATATATATATATATATATATGTATATACTCGTATGTATTTACTAATCTCCTTCTTTCTCAGCAAGTTATCGACACATTTAATTAGAAGGATCTTTAGTTTGGGCAGCGTTTCGAATGTATTTTCATTATTATTATTATTATTATTATTGTTATTAACTACTTTTTGCTGAATGGTAGAAAAAATGTTGTGCTACACTTAAAACGAGTAAATGATCGATATATGTATGTATATATCATGCTTATAGACAAGTATCATATATATATATTATATATATAATTCTTATATCGTTCACAACAGTTTCTAGATTAATAACTAAACGCTGACATTGACTAAACACTTTGTTCGTTCTACTTATTTTCGGTATTTACATGACTTATGATCTACAAAAGATTAACTACACATTTTATGATTCGCTTAACAACACTTTAATCTCGTTTCCACAATTATTATTTATATTTTATTGAATGTTTTTTGTTTTCTTCGTTTGTTGTAACCAGTTAACTTAGCTTATGAAATTTGTAGCTTAAATCTAAACAAAGATTGGGTGCAGTCTAGTAGTTTTCGAGTACTTTCGGATTAATCCGAGAAGTTCTTCTCGTCAGAGAAGCGCACATGATGTTGCTGCTTGAGGCGTGTTCCTCCTCCTCCTCCACCTCCTGCAGCGTTTCTCTGTTTCAATGCCGCCATTCTCACAATTCCGTTTCCGTTGCTCTTGCTGTTGCCGTTGCTGCTGCCGACGGATTTGGTGTTGGCACTTCCGGTTGCCAGCGTGGGCGACATTGTTGCCGTGGATGTGGTCGTCGACGTGGATGTGGGTGACGACAACGAGTCCACTGTCCACTGCTCATCGCAGGAACAATAACCACGCGCCACGTCGCCACCCTCCATCGCCAACGCGTGCATCTCGCGTCTGAATTTGAGCTTCTTCAGCTGCAGCTTCTGCTCGCTGCCAACACCTCCTCCTCCTCCTCCTCTTGCTGTTGTTGCTGTTACTGTTCCTGCTGCTGTTCCAGTTCCTGTTGTTTCGTGTTCCGCATTGAGCTGGCTGTCATCGTGGTCGTCCAGTTTGGTTGCCTCTTTCAGCGCATAGAACTCTTCGGGCGTTTCAGCACGTAATGTTTCTATGGACCTGCAAGCAAACATATTTCCATTTCATTCAAATGTAGCACAAAATACTCTCTACTTTAGTCTTAAGCACTTTAATCGTATTTCTTAAATATTTCAATTAGTGGTTTAAAATTTAAGTTTATGGATGCCAGAAGATAGCAAATGAAGTTTATCTCCGACCTATTAAGTATATATAATATAATATATTCTTGATCAGCATCAATAGCCGAGACGATCTAGCCATATCCGTCTGTCTGTCTGTCTGTCCACCTACCACCACACTCGACTGTAGCTTTCTTACTTGTTTTTGTATAGATTGTAACGTGAATTAACCATTCGATTTCGAGTATCAACATTATCTTAACAGTAAAATTAACATTACACTATTATGTCCCTTATATGACAATTTTATATTAGCTTTAAGAAATATTATATAAGTTTACTTTTGCTTTCTTTAAGGTTAGAGTTTTAGAAAACAAGTAAGAAAGTTACCAGCTACGCTTTTGAATTAAGAGCAAAATATTGTGGTATTATTCTTAAAGCATGGCAAAATAATCTACCGCAAAAATACAAAAATATACCAAAGGTTATATTTGGCATATTGTTATAGTACTACATTGAAAATTTACCATAGAGTAGTAAACTTTAAATATACCAAAATAATATACAGAATAAATACAAAAATATACCAAAGGATTTAATTGGTGTATTGCTATAGTACTACATTGAAAATGTACCATAGAGTACTAAACATACAGTTTGCGGTTTTGTCATACAAAAGTATTTATTTGCTGTTTGTTTGTTTAGTTTTAAAAGTACTCTAACTTTAGCACTTTATAAATAAATAATTAAATGCAATATTAGTTTACTTTCTTTCTTACAATGAATTTCAGAAAAAAACTAAGCTTCTATAGATTAAATCTCATGCCACTTTTCGCTATATATTTATACCCGCTACCCATAGGGTATAAGGGTATTATTATATAACTTTGTGCCAGCAGGAAATGTATGTAACAGGTAAAAGGAGGCATCCCGACCCTATAAAGTCTATATATATTCTTGATCAGCGTCAACAGCCGAGATGATCTAGCCATGTCCGTCTGTATGTCTGGGTGTCTGTCCGTCTGTCCGTATGAAAACCTAGATCTCAGAGACTATAAAAGATAGAGCTATAATTTATTTTTGACAGCATTTGGTATGTTTGCACGCAGATCAAGTTTGTTTCAAATTTATGCCACGCCCACTTTCGCCCCCTTTTCGCCCCAGCAAATCAAAAAAAAAATCGAATAATAGGCGTAATTTTAAAGATAGAAATTCGAATTTTGGTATAAACAATAATAACTACAGTAATTTTAATTCCTAAAAATTTGGTTGCGATCAGATAAAAATTGTATGGGCAAAATCGCCTACTTACAAGGGGTCTTAGTTGGTTTGGCTGACAATCTGGTATATTGTGCCGTCTATTGTATATTTTGAATATGGTACTATATTGATATACTAAATATACCTCTTAGTATATTTTTAGTATTTTTGTAGTATTTTGGTATATTTTTAAAATAATACCGCAATATTTTGCTTTCATTCAAAATGGGTATCGGGTATCTCACAGTCGAGCACACTCGACTGTAGCTTTCTTACTTGTTATACCCGCTACTCATAGGGTAGAAGGGTATTATAACTTTGTGCCGGCAGGAAATGTATGTAACAGGTAGAAGGAGGCATCTCCGACCCTATAAAGTATATATATTCTTGATCAGCGTCAACAGCCGAGACGATATAGCCATGTCCGTCTGTCCGTCCGTCCGTCTGTCCGTCTGTCCGTATGAACACCTAGATCTCAGAGACTATAAGAGATAGAGCTATAATTTTTTTTTTCGACAGCATTTGTTATGTTTGCACGCAGATCAAGTTTGTTTCAAATTTTTGCCACGCCCACTTCCGCCCCTGCAAAGTGGTATACGAATTTTGGTATATATGATAACTACTATATTAGTTATGATTCTTGAAAATTTGGTTGCGATCAGATAGAAATTGTCGAAGTTATTAAAGAAATACTTTTGTATGGGCAAAAACGCCTACTTACTAGGGTCTGAGTTGCTTTGGCTGACAATCTGGTATATTGTGCCGTCTATGGTATATTTTGAATGCGGTACTATATCGATATACCACATATACCATCTAGTATATTTTTAGTATTTTTGCAGTATATTTGGTATATTTTGAGAATAATACCGCAAAATATATTGCTTTTATTTAAAATGGGTAGCGGGTATCTCACAGTCGAGTACACTCGACTGTAGCTTTCTTACTTGTTTTTTATTGCGTTTTCGAAGCGGGAGCCAAAGTCCAAGTGCCAACACTTGAAAAACTTAAAAAAAAATTAGTTGTTTTTGTGGAAACCTCTTACACTTCAAAAGCTAATTAGCACTCAGCCAAATAAATAAATAAAGGATTTATTAACTGCAATTGAAGCGTCGGAAAATAATGTCGATGACCCTTTGCATTACCATCAAAGCGACTGCTAATTAATTAAATTTTTCATTGATGAAAATCGGTTTAATTTATACACACAAATAATTTGCATAATGCGATTATATTCATGCCAATAAAAAATGCAACTGCATCTAAACATATGTTCATCGTCACTAATTGTTCTTTTTTTTAGGTAGGTATGATAAAATGCAAAAAAAAAAAAAACAGTTTTTAATTTAATATATTTCAACCATTTTAAGTAGTGATAGTCTACAGTAAATCTAGTGCCAGAATGATAGATTTTTAACGATATCTAAATATTGGTTAAAGAACTTGTTGTGATTTAAAATTTCTGCTGAAATTTTTCATCATTTTAAATCCAACTGAGTTTGAGTTTTTGTTATCGCTGTTTTATTCTAGACTCTTTTATATTTTTATATTATTTGACTTAATTGATAGATGAATTTCAGTTCGCTTGCAAGAATTTTCTGTTTTAATATCTTTGCTCAATTGAAAGTCGATTTATTCATAAATGTGCAATAGACATTTAACAGCCATGTTATTTGAAAATTTTTAATTCCTTTTTATTAAGCCTAGCATATAAATTAAAATAATTTTTTTGCAAAATAAATAAATAATTCACTTTCTCCCTTATTATTATTAAGGTAAATTTCTTAATACATTTTATGTGTACTTCGATTAACTGGCATAAGAAAATATTTTAAAGAAGTATAGAAATAAGGTGCATTGTCAGTTTGGGCATTTTATTCAATAATTAATTTGATTTGTCATTTTATAGAGACATCAATAACGATTCCAAATAAAGTAAACTTAGCAATGCAGTAGAAAAACGAGATCTTGTATTTGTTAATTTTTATATACAATATAACACAAAGATTCCCTGCGAAAACACCAAATTTAATTTTGTGAACAACGAACTTCGGAGAATTCTAATTAGTGGGCTGTATTTATAGGATAGATAGACGTGACATCTATGGACATATCTCTTCGCGTCAGAGGCCCCATCAGTCAGTACTCTCTTTTCTATTAAATGTAGTATTAATGAATGGATTTAATATAATAAATAAATAAAAATAATCCTATCTCTGTGGCACTCAATCAAAGTGAATGAGTGCGAGTGCGATTGCTAATTTATTATTTCTATTGTCATAGCACTCATTCAAAGTGAATGAATAATAAATTAGCAATCGCACTCGCATGCGAAAAAAAGTCAGTCTGAATAATCTTAAACTAGTGTGAAAAAGGACAAATATATTTTGAAATGGGGCCATATGGTATTCCTCACACTAATAATTTGTTTTTAAATTAACTAATGTGTTTATTATTATTTTTTATAGGTTCATGAAAATTATGGTTCCTTAGAGAAAATAAACAGAAATTCTTTATTGAACTACATAAATAAATTAATTTAATCGCACTTTACTGATAATATTTACTTATTTTTAATAGTTAGATGAAAACATAAGAATAAATAAATTTTGTGAACACTTCGTTTTAGTTTGCATGCGTTGTCAGCATGAATTAAAAACAAATTGAAAACAAAGAAAACAAAAATTAAATTTTTTTGGGCTCATTTTGACTGCAGGGAATGAGATATTGAGATAGAGAAAGAAAGATGGTAAATTAGCGTAACATTCGCATAGTTATCTGTGATGACCTCTTGTCTGTTTTTAGCAGCAACAATATACGGCTTGATGTTGTTGGTTGCTGGTTGTTGTTGTTGCCTTTTTGCCATCAAAGTTTACGATTCATGTTTACGAACAAGTTGCCTTGAGAGCAGCCATTGCCACGCCCACACGCAACGCCCACGCCTTCGCTCAACCGCAGACACAGTGAAAGAATAAGGGGCAACATCAGTCTGTGCCATTTTTGTGCCATTTCGGATGCCTGGCCATGAAACTCTTTCTATATGTGGTAGATGTATCTTGTATCTTGTCGCTGTTGCTGTCTATGTCTGTGTGTATCTGTGTGTGTGTGTGTGTGTTGCCCAACTAGCCCATTTTGTGACTGCGGCTGCCGTTTTGCATTGCATACTTCATTGCGCTCTGTTGGCGTTTTCCATTATGCTTTTGTGTGTTGGCTTAAAATTCAACGGAAAATCACACACACACACACACGCACGCACATAGATATATAGTATATACATACATATATAGCTAGCTAGCTAGAAACCCCCCGCACACATTTTTTGTGCATGCTCATTTCTGCAGCAGAGTAAACTCAGTTTGTGCCTGGCCGCGAGAATTTATGCAAAGAAAGCGAAAAGTGCAAACTAAAGTGCAGCTGGCAAAATGCGCGCATTTGCTTTTTGTTTTGTCCTGGCTCCTGTCAGGATGGCATTCGACCCCCCTTTCCCCTCCCCACCAACTTGGTTCTCCCTCGTCTCTTCCTAGAGCTGGCCAAGTTGCATACAGTTGAGCGCGCAATTTCGCGCAGATTGCCAGCTGGGAAGCATTCAAAGAAGGAGAAAGTGGTAAGTGGGAAGTGGAAAGGATTCTAAACTAACTATGCAGGCGGTCTTCGTTGCATTTTGACTTGACTGAAAACTGAGCAATGCCCGTAATGCAAATCGCGGCAACAATGTGAGCAGACTTACTGCTTAAACTTCAACTTACATACTCTATCTGCTGCACTGAAAAAAAATATACGTTCTAAGCACTAGACAAAAGTTTGCTTTAAAAACTTTTCGACTTTCTCAAAAAGACTTGAAAATATATTTTTAGATCACAAGATTGAGATTTAAAATAAAGTTTTATTTTATTTAATTATTTCACATAGAATTAAGTGAAAAATAAAATATCTTGCATAAATTTTTATTGATTTAAAGACTTGTGTTATCGATTATATATTTATTTGAATTTTCTTTTAAGATTAAAATTTCTCAAATTAACAAATGATTAATTGTTTTTTTTCCCTAAATTCTGTGGTCAAGGGTTAATCTAAAATTTGGTCTAGTCGCTCTTAACTCAGTAAGTAGAGATTTCGCGAATCATTTATGTTTTTACAATTTTTTTTCTAAGTGTATTATCCCCTGTCATTCTTTGTCTCTCTCTCTCCCTTTGTCTTTTCTTTTTGCTGTCGCTAAGTGCAAGTATGTGCTGGCCATTATTAACGTATTACGTTTGTGTTTGTTTTGCCACTTTGCGCATTTTCTACTAAAAAAAAGGAGATTCATACATTAAGCTTCAGTTTATTTTAGAGATTAGCCAATGTCTTACAGATAATTTTGACAATATGTATAACGCGAAAATAGTCAATATCGAACGGAATACAAATTTCAATTTATTCTTTTAAGTTTATAAATAACTTCGATAACATGATTTACTGAATTAGTTTTTTATAAAAAGGCATTTATGGTACAACTTCAAAAGCTTTCTCGTTGTCAATAACGTGAGTTTAATGACAAAATCTATCTTTTGAACTATTAGTAAAGATTAAAGCTCATTATACTTGCGACGGGTAGAACAGAAGGGTATTACAACATCGTGTCTCCAGGAAATGCATGTAACAGGCAGAAGGACCCCATAAAGTATATATGTATACTTGATCAGCGTCTATAGCCGTGACGATCATCTGGATCTCAAAGACTATAAGAGTTTGAGCTCTACTTTTGACAGCTCTTGATATTATTGCAAGTTTGTTTTAAATTTTTTCACGACCACTTTCGCTCCTGAATATCGAATAGCAAGCGTTGTTCGAAACGTTAGATTTTGGTGCATACAATAACAACAACAGTATTTTTGTTCTTAGTTAGAAGAAGTTAGAAGTTTTTTTAAGAAATACTTAGCAGCTTTGGTTGACAATCTGGTATATTTTATAGTTTATGGTATATTTTAATTGTAGTACTAAATATCGCCTTTGGTGATTTTTGACGTATACTAACTCGGTATATTTTAAGAATAATACCGCACTGTTTTGCTTACTTATTTTCTAGAATATTTCTATAGTTAATCAAATATCTCATTAAAATATAAGTTTTGCCATACTGTCATATGGAAAACCCATTGAATAATAATGTAATGTATTTGCACAATCCTATTAACTGAACAGATTTACTAAACGAGGCGCAACTTAATAAGAGTCATAAGAGAGCATTATGTAAAAAGTTTAAGCTGTGATGTACAAACTGCATTCGCACAAAGAAGAGAAGTTGGGAAACAAAGTCCAGGTGCAATATGAAGGCTGCTCACTAATCCTTTCTATTCACTTTAATACCTTGCGTGTTGGCTAATGTAACTGAAACTTTTACACTAATTACGCATCGCGTTTATCACAGCAATTCCATATATACTTTACATATATATATATATATATATGTAAAGTTATATTATATATATATTGCTGTGATAAACGCGTTGCGTAATTAGTGTAAAAGTTTCAGTATATATATATATATGAGTGTATGTGTAATATTCTCAATTTGCTGTCTACACACAGAAATACTCACATGTAATTTTAACAAAATTACACAAAGTTTGCAGCACATTTCTGCATGAAAGCTGTCAACTTTTGCATTGCAGAAATGGAAACTGTAAATGCTTTACGACTGTGGTTTTCACTCCTCTACCTCGAGAGAGTGTGAAAAGACAGAGAGAGAGAGAGAGAGAGAGAGAGAAAATAATAATAACTATAAATGTTGGAGTGGAATTCACAGTTAGCCACAGGTAAATGAATCCACTTAATGCAGTTGAACAAGAATCAATGTGACTCATTTGTCAGTATTAATATTAACACATTTCCAATCGATTAGCTTAGCATAATGAATGCAATTATGTCGAATGCTTTGGCATTGAGTCTTCAATAATTTCAAAATGCCTGAAACCAAGTAATGCGATTAAAGTTATTTAGTGACTACCAAATATGCTAACAAGCTGTTTAGCTTTAAGCTCAAGAAATTCACATTTAGTGTTGAAACTTAATCAATCCCTTTATAATTAATTGAGCAATCAGTTCATTTAATGTTGACTAAACTGTTATCAAAGGGCAATTATGCATTTTGCTGAAAGGTTCGTGTTTGAGGGTTTTAGTAAAGAATGGTTGCCCAATAATTTAATTTGGTTTTCGTAATATTTTAGAATGGCTTCAAGCATTGGAAACTCAGTTTGCTAACGAATGTAATGTATTTACATTTTTTAATCAGGTGCATATGAATTTAGAAAAATTTCTCAATCGACTCTTATCTTCAACATTAATTTAATTTGTTTATTTAGTTTATTACAGATTTTATTTATAATTATATAAAACTGAAATAATATAGTTAAAATATTAAACAGCTTAATAAATTGATCTTTTTTAAGGATTTAATAACAAATAAATCTAATTAATAACATATCAATATTAAATATTATTGTTTGTTAATGTAGATCTTTTATGTATTTTATAATTTCAAATCATATTTAAGCTTGATATATAAGAATTTAACAAGCTGTCGAATTTGTTGCTAGCAATTTACTTCACGAGAATTCACACTATAAAGTTTGATTAAATTACATTTTTTAATGGAAATTTTAAGTGGAATTAATAACAAACAGCTGTTGAATATTTATTTGGTTGCATGTCTAAAATTGTTTGCAATTCGAGCACTCAACAACTTGATTCTAAGTTTCAGGTAATAATTTGAAATCACAGCTACTAGTAGCTAGGTAAATAACTTGAGCTCTGCATTGTTTATACTGTGCTCCTCGTCCTTCTCCTTCTTCGTCTGTAAAGTTTGAGAAGTTTTTTCTCTCTTTTTTGGATCATAACTTAAAGAACTGCCACAGTGTGCACAGCAGGCAGCTGGTAGAAAAGTGAAACAAGATACGGAGAAGAAAGCGAAAAGTAGAAAACAAAATGGTATGGAAAATTAATGTTTATTGCACTTTTAACACATATACACGTCGGCACAAGGCCCCCAAGCGACGCGGCGAGTACTCGCTTATAATATATATTGTATATATGTATATATAGTATGTATTGTGTATGTGTATGTATAAGCACATATATGGTGGATGTAAATTTACATAACGGTTGCCACTTGCTGCTCTTTTGCCTTTTATTTTAGTTGGAAAATTGCATTTTGCTGAGCACAAGGGAAGAGCACAAATGTTAATCAGCTAAAAGTCATGGAGGTGATGCTGCGTGTCCTGAGCTCAGCTCAGCTCAGCGACGGAATGCTGCCCCACAGCGAAGGTGTTCAGGTCAGGTGTAACAGCCGCGAAGAAAAAGAAGAATACAACAAAAAACAAGTAAGCAAGTTACAGTCGAGTGTGCTCGACTGTGAAATACCCGCTACCAATTCTGAGTAAAAGCAAAACATACCGAATTTATATACCGAAAAATACTAGAAATATACAAAAGTCTACATTTGGTATATTTAAATAGTACCATATTAAAAATATACTATAGAGTGCGAAATATACCAGAATGTTAGCCACAGCAACTAAGACCCCTACAATTTGTATCTGATCGCAATCCAATATTCAGGAATCATAAAGACTTTAGTTATTATTGCATATGTATACCAAAAATACCAATACTAGCTTCAAAATTGCGATAGTTATTCGATTTTCGTTAAAAAGGTAGAAATAGGCGTGGCAAAAATTTGAAACGGACTTGATCTGGGTGCAAACATAACAAATGCTGTCGAAAAAAATTATAACTCTATCTCTTATAGTCTGTGAGATCTATGTAGGTGTTCATACGGACAGACAGACCGACGGAAAGACGGACATCGCTAGATCGTCTTGGCAGTTGACGCTAATCAAGATACTTTATAGGGTCGGAGACGCATCCTTCCACCTGTAACAGATATTTCCTGCAGGCACAAAATAATAATACCCTTCTACCCTATGGGTAGCGGGTATAAAAGCGAAAAAATGAAAGAAATGCAAATTTAATTGTATGCCAGCTGAATTAATGGCTTGCCCACACACATAGTACACTATGTACAAGAAGAGACAACAACCATTTTCCGGACTATGCAAAAGCATAAAGAGGCTGCAAGTGGACAGCGCCTCTAAAGGGTTATTTTCAGGTATGTACTTTTCTCAGCGACATAGTAGCATATGGTGATTACAAACTTTCTGTTTCTGCATAACTTTGATAACACAAAATTTCAGTTGAGATTGTTCAACGGAATTACGCGAAAGTATCGAACATATGTTGCAACAATTGAATTATTCGAAGTGAACTTTATTGGTTATGTTGATTATAAATTTAATATGAACAACAATAATCAACCAATAAATAGTATAAACTTCGCATTAAAAACCAAATATATTATGAGTTAGTGGTAAGCCTATCAAAGTTTTGGGAAAATTAAATTTAAATTTTTAGAAAACGCAAACGTAGTTCTTATGAACTACAAAATTAACTTATCACAAAATACATGGGTAATTCTCTGATGGATCGGTCGGGTGCGACAGTCTTTACAGTGAAAAAACAAAAACTTAAACAATTTTATAAATAACTGAAATTTCGTCAGAGAAATACCCATATATGTATTTTGCATTTATATTTCAAGCAGAAATTGAGTAACTTTAAAATAAGATCGATTTTGTTTATTGCTTGAACTGTTTGAAGGTTTTATCTATTTAATTCTTTTATTTTCTTTTACTCGGAGATAACACCTAAATTATTTCATTGTCAAAAATCAAGTTTAATTAACTAGAAATATGTAGCATTTTTCTTATTTAGAGTTTAAAAATAATAAAATATATATAATTTTCCCAGAAATTGAGCGAATAATTTTAGCCGATTCTTCTATAATGAAACAACTTTTTAAAATGTAAAAAATTTTGTCTATATTTTGTTAAACTAAATGAGTTCAAAATCTAAATACATAAAGGCATTGCCAGAAATCAAGCGTAAGTCACTAGAATTATACAATATATGGCATTGTAGTTAGAGTTTTTACTTCTGAGTAACGAAAGATTTGATTTAAATTTTTATTAGAAAATTATTTATTTATTATTTATTATAAAATTTTTGTAGAAGTGTATTTTTCAACAGTTATACGAATGCATTGGTTCATTGCAATTTGATCTCAGAAATAAAAAAATCTCTGAAATCAAATAAACCCAATATCCACCAAAATTAATTTCTTGGCTGTAAAGAGGGATTAAATAGTCGGTCAGTCTCTAAATGATCGTATGATATCGTATCATTGTTGTTTTGTGCAACACGAAAAGAAAATTACATATTTAAGTTTTTCCCTTTTATACATACAAATTTGTAAATTTGCAGGGCAGTGGTTCTTTGTTTCTTTCGTTGTATGTTAAACTTTGCTTATGCAACTTATGGTGTTGAATTAACCAAGCCTTTGGCTTAAATGCCAAGCCAACAAAATTCATTGGCCTCGCTTATGGCTGCACCTGGTTTATAATGCATAGCATATATACGAGTATATATATATATAAGTAGATCTTTTTCTGCGGGAAATGGCGAATATTTTTCAGTGTCTATGCGTCCAAGCTGTGTGTGAACATGTTTTGTATTTTCATGACTTCATTACGTCGCATGTTGGGCTAAAGGGAGCTGCGTTTGGATAGTATGCTTTGTATGCCTTGCGCATTTTTCCATGTCAACAGCTGCGACATTTGAGTTCAGTGAGAAGAAAAATAGGTACATGGGAATATTTGATTCCCTACAAATGGCAATAGAGATGAATTCATCAAAATATAATTAAATTTAATAATATAGTGAAATGAATTTAAATATTTATATTATAGGGATAAGAAATCATTGCTCAATAATCTATAATTATAACTATTAGGGTATTCAATAGTCGATGTAAAATTAGCTTGTAGTATAGTACATTCCTTTTTTTTATACCCGCTACCCATAGGGTAGAAGGGTATTATAACTTTGTGCCGGCAGGAAATGTATGTAACAGGTAGAAGGAGGCATCTCCGACCCTATAAAGTATATATATTCTTGATCAGCGTCAACAGCCGAGACGATATAGCCATGTCCGTCTGTCCGTCCGTCCGTCCGTCCGTATGAAACACTGGATCTCAGAGACTATAAGAGATAGAGCTATAATTTTTTTTCGACAGCATTTGTTATGTTTATCAAGTTATGTTTTATCAAGTTTGTTTCAAATTTTTGCCACGCCCACTTCCGCCCCTGCAAATCAAAAAAATCGAATAACAAGCGTAATTTTAAAGCTAGAGTTACGAATTTTGGTATATACAATAATTACTAAAGTAGTTATGATTCCTGAAAATTTGGGATCAGATAAAAATTGTGGAAGTTATTAAGGAAATACTTTTGTATGGGCAAAAACGCCTACTTACTAGAGCTCTCAGTTGCTTTGGCCGACAATCTGGTACATTGTGCCGTCTATGGTATATTTTGAATGGTGTGCTGTATCGATATACCAAACATACCATTTGGTATATTTTTAGTATTTTTTTTTAGAATTTTCGGTATATTTTGAAAATAATACCGCAATATTTTGCACTTATTAAAAATGGGTAGCGGGTATCTCACAGTCGAGCACACTCGACTGTAAATTTCTTACTTGTTTTGTTATCAAATAAAGGGCAACATTTTTTTGCAACCGCATGTTTGACATGCCGTTTGTTATTTTTGATCAGCAACGTGGCCATAACATATTTTGTTTTACCTTTTTTGTCCTTTGACCTTCTTTTGCCTCGCAAAAAGGGTTAAAATTCTTGTCATATTTACAGGCACATGTTGGAATGTCTGTCTGCGACGGTCTGTCTGTCAGTCTGTCGAATGTTTGCACTTTTACGTATATGGAAAATATTAATATCAACCCAAGTTTACTTTGCAATGACCATCACTTTGAACATCTACATTGAAGTCGAGTCGAATAAAATAGATTCCATACGCCAACGTCTACAACATCAGATCACACGAAAAATAAAAAATATATATATCAAAACAATGGCTACATTTGCTATTTATTTAAGCGCCGCAATGATGCAACTCAATCCACCCAGCGATTGGGATGATATTCTTGCTGTCGCTCTTCAAAAATTGGGCTCCACATGGAGACGTCGCTATTATGCGGCTCAGTTGCGCAAGTCCTTGGAAGTGGGACTACGTTTTGGCATAATTAACGAACTAAATGGCAAGTACTATCTAAACGAATATGGGATTATTGACAACGATGGCAGTGTCCGATATGACTTTACTCCCAACCTTTTTACTCAATTGGCCGACGTCACTCTTGATGAAGAAAATGTGGCATTGAATCGATCTTTATTCGGTAGCAAAATCGTTCCAGATGTAATGGAAAAATGGCGAAGAGTTGGATGGCTGGCTAAAGAGCAAATCTTTAGAACTTTATGCGATAGAAAATTCAATATCAATGACACAACTTCTAACGAAAGTCAAAATACTATAAATGAAAATGCAATAGAGCTAGTTGAGTTACCTAAAGAATGTGATGAATATGTTTCAAATAAAAAAGAAATGACTTTCACAAGCGAACTTCAAGAAAACACAAGCTCAAATAATTCTAATTGCGATGCTGTCATATCTAAAAATATTATTGGATATATAATTAATTCTTTAATGGAAGTTTGTGATCTAACTGATGTTGACCATTCAATAAACATTGAGAAACACGCTGGTAAAAATCAAGAAGATGATACGAAACAGACAATTGGAAGTAAAAATTCCAATAGTGTAAACATGATTAGCGAAGTAGATTCGCAATTAAACAGTTTGGAAAAATCGAATATCAAAATAGTTCAACTTCCCAAAAGAAGGAGAATATATATATAAATAATAAAGAAATTCAGGAAGTTGTCCAAGAAAATGGAGTGGAAATCGATGAGAGTTTTAAAAATCTATTGAGACACATTGGTGAGGTGGATTTCGTTAATACAAATGTTAGCAGTGAACCATATATTTCAAATCTGGAGAGTGGACTTTTAATTGAAATCGAGGAAAATAAAGATACAACTTCTCAGATATCGCTCCTGCAATTTCAAACTAAAACAACTTCACAGACATCGCTTTTGAAATTTCCAATGAAAAGAAAGTTGTTGGAGGATTGTGACCGACAGGTGAAATGGTTGAGAATCACGTGTGATTAATTTATGTTATGCTGGTGCATCAGTTACAATATTTTAAATTGAAAGTTTATTTATTAAAATAAAATTATAAACATAATACATTTAACTACATGAACTTTGAGATCCCCTCTAATCATTTTGAATGAAAGCCAAACAGTGTGGTATTAATTTCGAACAAATCAAATGAATATACAGGAACTACTAAGAAATTTGTATATTGATAAAGGACTATGTACATTCAAAAAATACTATATCATCTCGGCTGATTAAGAATTTACATACATACTCGTATGTACATATGTATGTAGGGCAGTGCTGCCAGAATTTCCGGAGTAAAAGTTGCTTCATTAATATCCATGTATTTTCATTTCCGGTAATTTTAAGTGAGTACTCATAAAGAAGTACAGAATTATGGCAACACTTTCAAGTCTATGTAGTCCATACCAGTTTATATACAGTGTATGTATATTATACATATATAAAGTTAATATTTGATTAATTTTATTTATATTAAAATTATTTAAATTCCAAATTAACCTTATAAATGTTGTTTGTATACTTTTGACATCTTTATTTCATTTCAAAAAACAATAAAGAAACACTTAACACAGTTACTTTTCAAGACAGTGAATAGTGACAGTGACAGTCTGGATAAGGGGAATACAAAATAAAAAGGCTTAAATTAAAGTATAAATGAAAAATTGCAAAAAAATTAAAAAGTTGCTAGATTTAAAGCTAATAGCATTAAAAAAAAGTTGCAAATTTTTTGAAAGGTTGCTAGAATTGCTAAACTGGCAGAACTGATGTAGGGTGGAAGATGCCTTCTGTCTGATACATACACACATTTGCTTGAAGGCACAAAGTTATAATACCTCTCTTCCATATTATGTGCAGTGGGTATAAAAATACTACCAATTTTTGTTGAAACTTTCCAGAACGTTATTGTTTATATATAATATAATTTATTTATCGCTTTACATAATAAACGCTTAAGTGGTTTGTTATGGTAATTTTTTTTATACCCGCTACCCATAGGGTAGAAGGGTATTATAACTTTGTGCTGGCAGGAAATGTATGTAACAGGTAGAAGGAGGCATCTCCGACCCAATAAAGTCTATATATTCTTGATCAGCATCAGTAGCCGAAAGCACCTAGATCTCAGAGACTATAAGACATAGAACTATAATTTTTCTACAATATTTGTTATGCAGATCATTTTTGTTTCAAATTTTTGCCACGCCCACTTCCGACCCGCAAATCAAAATCAAAATCAAATAACAAGCGTAATTTTAAAGCTAGAAGAAATACTTTTGTATGGGCAAAAACGCCTACGTCTGAGTTGCTTTGGCCTACAATCTGGTATATTGTGCCGTCTATGGTATATTTTGAATGTGGTACTATTTCGATATTTCAATGGGTAGCGGGTATCTCACAGTCGAGCACACTCGACTATAGCTTTCTTATTTGGTTTTTAATGACATTTTTCATCTTTGACATTTTGTAAATTCGGTCATACCATTGGCTAAATCTTTAAACTATTATGAACTCATAATATTTGCGTTATATAATAGCATCCCAACTTCCTCTTTGCAATAAAATTATTCATATTGTTTTAATTGTAGCTTATCAGCTTAAAAATTGAAAATAAGAATTTTTCAACATAAACTCGCGTAAAAGCACATTGTTTGAGCTTATGTTTTATTTTTTTGTACTGTAAAGATGGTCGCACGTGACATCCGTCAGAGAATTACCCATATGCACTTTACTTATCGGGCATATGCTCTCAAGCTCTCTAAATGAGCACAGTGAAATCTCTCATGGTTGCACAAGAACTGCCCCTGAGAGAAAAAACCACTCAAAATGTCGTAAGCAAAAAGTTCGCTATGAGGTGAATTCGTCAAAAAGTTTTAACTGTACTAATAAGAATAAATCGACTGTCGAGAGCAATTGCAAGGCAGCCTGAATTGTGAGTTCAGTGAAGACTTTTGACATTATGTTCAATCGCATAACCCTCGTGAATTTGGCGATTTTGCTAGGCATCCTATTCGCATTATGCAATAGGGACTGTGATTTTAAGTGCCCATCGATATAATGCAGAGTGTAATGGAACAAAAGAGTGTTCATACTCATATTCATAGTTTTGTAATTATAGCTTATCAGCATACAAATTGAGAATGAAAGCGTGTGTCCACTCAAGAAGTTTTCACTGTAATGGGAAGTATAAATCGACTGTCGAGAGCAATTGTAACACAGTCTGAAGTGTGAGCTCAGTGAAGACTTTTGACATTATGATTAATCGCATAATCCTTGTAAATTTGGTGATTCCTTTTGTTATCCTATTATGCAATGGGTACTGTTATTTTGAGTGCCCTTTTAATAAAAAGTGCCTTAGTTATAGTGCAGTGTGTAATGGAACAAAAGAGTGTTCTTTTTGGCGAGGATGAGTTACATGTTAATTGCAAATATTCTATAACGAGCCGTCCTTCAAGTTTCTACTGTGCAAACGGAGTGTCTATCGCTAAATCTCAAATGTGCAATAAAAAAAATTGATTGTATCGATAAATCTGACGAGTCGCCTGCGATCTGTAAGGAGGAAGAAATAAAGCTGAACATACGAATTCAAAATTCGACGTGTAAAAAGTACGTAATAATTATATTTAAATTCACATGACAGCAGCGATAACAAAAATAAAAACCATTCCATTCCATTTCCATAAAATGCACTTCATCTGTGAATTTTGTAAGTGATTTTAAATTTACGATTTAACCAACACCTTGGTTAAAAGTTGCACTAAAACATAAATGTAATGTAAAAAGCTCTATTATCTCCATAAAATGTGTTCGATTTGTGATTAAATGAAATTTATGTAAAATTACTTCACTCCGTTTTTCAATGTTCCTATAATATTATTTTTAAATAGAGTGTTCCATAATGAAATAAATTACAATATCATTCATCATGAATAAGAGAGAATTCTCATTGAGTTGGTAATGATAACCATATCTAATGCTGAGACTGGCAATTTTTGACCAAAAAAGTTATAACATAATCACATTTGATTGAGTAAGAGATAAAAGGATCAAAGAAATATGAGTAATTTTATTTTTGGACATTCCACCTTTGACTCATCATATAAAAATCATAAAATTAATTCGAAAAAATATTTGTTGTTTATTTCTGTCTGCTCAGTACAATCGCAATTAATTTCGATGCGTTTCTTCAACCTTTGAATGAATAAAACGTGCCTGCTTTTATCACAAACTGTCTAATGTAATGGCTCTCCCATTTGGTCCCATGTGCTAATTGAGCGAGAGCAATACATCGTATAACGTTTCCTGTAGATAGTTGACTTTTATTTTTCTCTTTCATTGTGTTCGGCTCTTTCCATTCTCTTTGACGCCTATCGTGTTAGGTTCAGGGCAAACTAAGACGGCTTCTAGATATAAATCGACATTTCAAAACATTTTAAACAAGCCAGACGGCTTCAGTATGTGCTCGACTGTGAGAAATGCGCTACCAATTTTAAATAAAAGCAAACTATTGCGGTATTATTTTAAAATATACAAAAAATATACCAAAAATACTAAAAATATACCAAAGGCTTTTTTAGGTATATCGATATGGTACTACATTCAAAAGAGTGCAAAATATAACAGATTGTAGGCCAAAGCAACTAAGACCCATAATAAAAAGAGGCTGTCTGTAATCGAGATACCAAATATAGCCTTTATGATATTTTTGTATTCACATTTTTTCAAAATTTATTAAAAAAAAAAATGGTGATGAATTTCGTTAAATTGTTGATGTTAGTTATTTATTTATTTAAAAGGGTTAGTTATAAATAAAATTAAGGCTAACACTATTAATATTACAAAAGTGGCTACAAAGGCCTTCAGCTTAACTTTTGATGTTATTAAGAACATTTAATCGATATAAATGAAGATCGTGAAAGAGTTTTCTGCACTTCACTAAAATGTACACATACATATATTTGAATGCTTGTGGTAATTATTTAATTTAATTTATTTATAGACCTCAGCTCTCATGCCAAGCTTCAACACAAAACGATTGTATTTCCGCGGATAAAATATGTGATAACAAGTTCGATTGCCCGAATGGCCGGGATGAGTCTATAGAGATGTGCATGCAAGAACTTCGGTATCCCTATTTCCAGTGTGGCAATGGAAAGATCATCTATAATAGTAGTCAACTGTGCGACAACAAATATGATTGCCTCGATGGCTCCGATGAGTTTAAAAGCCATTGTCAAGATAACGAAAAATGGATTCGGAAGCAGGCAGTTACATGTGCAGAGCCTAAGGGAAATGGTATAAAATTTATGGGCGACACAACAATGTATGCTGAGAAGGAAATTAATAAAACGCATTATTTTGTCTATGCAAGCGGTGTAGTTCAATTTGAGTGCTACGATTCTCGTCATGAGTTCAAGGGCATAAAGTGGAATGTGTGCACGATTGATGAAAATGGAAATGGAAGATGGTTACATGAATTACCAAAGTGTGTGGAAAAAATGGACAATCGTAATAAGAACCCAGATACTAATGGAGATAAAGGCTGCCGATTAGATACTTATGATGATTATAAAGCAAATTTGCGCATTTGGAAATGTTCAAACGCCGGCACAAATTGCGTAGAGGAGATAAAACCACCTTTAACTGACGTGAATGTAAAGTTCAACTGTTCGAAGAACCTAATGTTGTTCCCGGAAAATTTACGGGAAACTAAATTTCGTTGTCGAGACAAAAAATGGCTATTCGACTCTCAGCAAGCTTCACCCAAACCAAGATGCGGCAGTGTGTACTTTTTAATAGAATTTTCAACACCATCTTACAAAATTAATATTTATCAATTTGCTTTTTCCTTTTATCTAGAAATGTGCAATACAACTGAATTGTATTGCCTGGACTCGATGGAACCAAAATGCAAGAAACAGAACGGAGAAAGTATAAAATGCAACTTGACGAGCTTGGAACCAGGAACCACAGTTACTTATGAATGTTTTCCTGAATACAGAGAACACACTCATTCAAAATTTACCTCGATTTGCCTTGACAACGGAACTTGGAAACATTCTGGTAATAGAGATGAATCTTGTTCTATAAAATGCGGAGTAAACGAGCTGCAAGAGGGAATGTCTGTAAATGCCCCAGAAACGCATTCGCACCATTCACCATGGTCAGTTGCCATTTATGACAACAACGACATGCAACAGTTCGAATACTCCTGTGGTGGTGTCCTAATACGACATAATTTCGTATTGACTGCTGCTCATTGCGTTAGTGATGGAATAATCAAATTTGGAATTAACCGATTTCGTGTGATGCCAGCCCAAAAAGCCAATGTATCCATCATTGATAGCCACAATGATTGTCGAAAGGCCAATGATAGGGACAGTGAGTGTTGGATAGTTCAGCAGATAATTATTAATCCGTAAGTTTCATTCTGTCAATCATTTTCGCAGCTATTGTGATATATTTTGCTTTTTAGCCAATATATTCCGACACGATATAAATCCGATTCGGCTCTTTTGCATCTGGAAGCAAACCCATTTTTGCCATTCAAAATTGTATGCCTACCGGGAATCAACTTTAAACTGGAGGATGATTATGAAAATCACAATGGCATAGTTTTTGCATGGGATACGAAAGAAAGAAAGTTAAATCAAAAGCTAAATTTCGTGATTGTCATTGGAACACTAAACAAAACAGATAACATCGCGAATAGTGACTTTCACATAGATGTACATTCATATAATGTTAGAACTACACTTTGTAGGGGAGATAGTGGCTGCGGCTTTTTCGATCATTGTCCTAATGTCACTAAAATGTGTTTATTCGGAATAGTTAGTGCAGGTCAAAGCATGGATACAAACGAATGTACTAGTAACGTAAAAATGAATAGTGTAGTGCATGCAAGTACAGTTGCCTTTGTGAAAAAATCTATAGAAACAATTTCTAATAGATGTCCGAAATAATCCATTAATATTGAAACCCATTACTTATACAAATTTTATAAAAAAAGAAATATTTTGGTAATGAAATAAAATTAGTTTCATTGTCTACAATACTTGATTTAGTATTACATTTTATATTTGAAGCAATGTAAACTAAAATCAAATAAAAGTATTCAAATACTAGCTGAAAATATATTTGATTATTAAATCTCACCTTTGTATCTACAGATCTAATTAAATTGCAATGCTAAAATGCGAGATTACTCAATATGCTGGAAAGATTACAAAAAGTTCACAATTTAAATCGGATTGCAAGGAACCGATAAACAAGAACTATAAGAAAGACATTAAAACGACAAACGACACAAATCCAATGGACAATAAGGTAATCTGGCAAAATCTACAGCATGTGCCGAGCGTGTGGAGGGTTACGAGCAGCCCCCTATAAGAATGCAAGTGAAATTGGATATGGCATCCGAGGTGGATTCCTTGGCCGATGTATTAGAGATACAGCGATTTGTCAGCGACGTTTTCGCTGCGATGAATGTGCCACTTGAGGCCGCTAGCGAGATGGCAGACGCATTGATCGCCGCCGATTATATGGGAGAGCGAAGCATGGGAATTCATCGTCTGCCTGTGATTGTCAACGATCTGCTCAATTTGAGAGTCAATCCACGAATGAGGCATAAGGTGTATGGATGGGCCAATTTCTGCATGGATTTGGCCATGACCAAGGCAAGGGAGCAGACCATTGGTGAGACTTCAGCGTTTGTTTGGGACGGATCAAGATATCGCGGATCTGGGTCAGGTATACATTGTCGTTGATCCAATGCGCTTTTGCGTATCCTTTGAGGAGCGACTGAGCGATTTCCAGCAGCTGCTGCGAGATGCTTTGCCCTGGGGCGCCAATCAGACGCCATTGATTCCTGGTGACAAGGAGAGTCTGCATATGCATATGGTGTCAAGCATATGATGGTCAGATCAGGGAGGCTTAAGATATGAAAATTGATTATTAGCCAAATAATAAATTTAATAGGGAGATTGGCTTGAATGCCTTCTGAAGTTACGGAAGCAACTATTAATTTTTTTCTACAAATATACCAATAATATACCGCACATATACTACAATTACATATTTGCTGTATTTACATATTGTTACATTTGAAACAAAATGCTAAAAATATGACAAATAGTATCTTTGGTATATTGATATTACATTAAATATAATATATAATATATATTATATACTATAGATTGCAATAACATATATACCAGAATGCAATATATACAAGATCGTACACTTAGTAAGTAGTCGTTTTTGCCCATACAAAAGTATTTCTTTAATAACTTCGACAATTTTTATCTGATCGCAGCCAAGGAATCAGGAATGCCAATTACTGAACCTATTATTGTATTTACCAAAAATTCGCGACTCTAGCTTTAAAATTACGCTTGTTATTCGAGTTTTGTCAATTTGCGGGGCGCAAGTGGTCGTGGCAAAGATTTGAAACAAACTTGATCTGCGTGCAAACATAACATGTGCTATCGAAAATAAATTATAGCTCTATTTATTATAGTCTCTGAGATCTAGGTTTTCATACGGACAGACAAATAGACATACAGACGGAAAGACGGACATGGCTAGATCGTCTTGGCCATCGTCTTGGCCATCTGTCCGTATGAACACCTAGATCTCAGAGACTATAAGAGATAGAGCTATAATTTGTTTTCGTCAGCATTTATTATGTTTGCACGCAGATCAAGTTTGTTTCAAAATTTTGCCACGCCCACTTCCGCCCCGCAAATCAAAAAAAAATCGAATAACAAGCGTAAATTTAAAGCTTTATATGCTATAATTACTATAGTAGTTATGATTCCTGAAAATTTGGTTACGATCAGATAAAAATTGTGGAAGTTATTAAGGAAATACTTTTGTATGGGCAAAAACGCCTACTTACTAGGGGTCTGAGTTGCTTTGGCCGACAATCTGGTACATTGTGCCGTCTATGGTATATTTTGAATGGTGTACTATATCGATATACCAAACATACAATTTGGTATATTTTTTAGTATTTTTAGTATTTCGGTATATTTTTTGAAAATAATACCGCAATATTTTGCCCATATTAAAAATGTGTAGCGGGTATCTCATATTCGAGCACACTCGACTGTAACTTTCTTACTTGTTTTAATTTATAATGGCCGACCCCTCCATGGGGTCCGATGCAAGCACTTATTTTACCGACCCTTCAATAGGGTCCGATGTAAGCACTTATTTTACCGGCCGTTCCATAGGGTCTAATGTACGTAGTTTCTTTAAAGACCCTAATATGTTGCACTTTTTTTACTAGTTCGTGGGTAATCGAGGCTGTGGCGATAAACCCTATTTGCGGACATTTCATACAAAAACGGAAATTAAAAAACGCATGGCTAGACGCCACTTTGTAAGTAGTGGCTGGCTGCTGGTAAGTGCTTATTTCACCAGCAACGAACTAGCGTTCAGAACTGCAGGGACCCTAGCGGGTATAAAAGCGAAAAAAATTAAAGAAATGCAAATTTAATTGTATGTCAGCTGAATTAATGGCATTAATTGTACAAGAAGAGACAACAACCATTTTCTGGACTATGCAAAAGCATAAAGAGTCTGCAAGTGGACAGCGCCTCTAAAGGGTTTCTTCAGGTATAATGTATGTATGTTACATGGTAGCATAGTGTGATTACAAACTTTCTGTTTCTGCATAATTTTGATAACCTAAAATTTTATTTGAGATTGTTCAACGTAATTAAGCGAAAGTATCGAACATATGCTGCAATAATTGAATTCTCCAAAGTGCACTTTATTGGTTGTGTCGATTATAAATTTGATATGAACAACAATATTAACCCAATAAATTATTTTTCTTACTTTACTACAAATTGATAAAGAAACTCAGTATAATGTTCGCATTAAAAAACAAATATATAATCAGTTAATTGCAAACTTTTAAAAGCCTTGGTACATTTTATTTTTATTTTTAGAAAACTCAAACGAAATATATGAACTACAAAATTAAATTATCAGAATATATTTGAAATTACATATATTTCAAGCAGAAAATGAGTAATTTTAAAATGAGAACGAGTTTCTATATTAATTAGTTTCGCGAATACAAATTTAACTAATCACAATGCATACATACATATGAATTTATATTTCAAGCAGAATTTGAATTAATTTAATTCTTTTTTTAAATGCTGGGAGACAACACCAAAATGATTGCATTGTCAAAAATTAAGTTTAAATAACTAGAAATATCATATGTAGAATTTTTCTCATTAAGAGTCTTAAAATATTAAAATATATATAATTTACCAGAAATTGAACGAATGACTTTTGTAGAATATTCTTTAATTAAACACTGTTCTAAAGCTTTAAAATCTTTAGTTTATATTTTGTGGAATTAAATGACTTAAAAATCTTAATAAATGCATTAAAATAAATCAGGTGTAAGTAACTGAATTACATGTGACATTTTACTTAGTTAGAGTTTTTACTTTTAAGTAGGGAAAGATTTATTTAAATTATTTGTTGATATTCTTGCTGTGGCTCTTCAAAAATTGGGCTCCACATGGAGACGTCGCTATTATGCGGCTCAGTTGCGCAAGTCCTTGGAAGTGGGACTACGTTTTGGCATAATTAATGAACTAAATGGCAAGTACTATCTAATCGAATATGGGATTATTGACAACGATGGCAGTGTCCGATATGACTTTACTCCCAACCTTTTTACTCAATTGGCCGACGTCACTCTTGATGAAGAAAATGTAGCATTGAATCGATCTTTATTCGGTAGCAAAATCGTTCCAGATGTAATGGAAAAATGGCGAAGAGTTGGATGGCTGGCTAAAGAGCAAATCTTTAGAACTTTATGCGATAGAAAATTCAATATCAATGACACAACTTCTAACGAAAGTCAAAATACTTTGACAATAAATGAAAAAGCCAGTTGAGTTGCCCAAGAAATGTGATGAAAATGTTTCATTTAAAAATGAAATGACTTTCATAAATGAACTTCAAGAAAACGCAAACTGAAATAATTCTAATTGCGATGCTGTCTTATATTCAAATATTATTGGAGATATAATCAATTCTTTAATCAAAGCTTGTAAGCTAACTGATGTTGACCGTTAAATACAAAATAAGATAGACGCTGATAAAAAAATCGAATATCAAAAGAAATTTGCAATTTCCAATGAAAAGAAAGTTGTTGGAGGATTGTGGCCGGCGGGTGAAATGGTTGATTAACAAATGTTATGCTATGTTTATTTATTAAAATTAGTCCCATTACAATGCCCGTTTTTAAGGATTGTTTTGCATTTGGAAACGAAATAGCCATAGACATACAGTTTATGCAATAATAAGAAATTTAAACAAGTAAGAAAGCTACAGTCGAGTGAACTCGACTGTGAGATACCCGCTACCCATTTTTAATAAAAG
Source organism: Drosophila pallidifrons (assembly GCA_023558445.1). NCBI lineage: Eukaryota > Metazoa > Arthropoda > Insecta > Diptera > Drosophilidae > Drosophila > Drosophila pallidifrons. Next base: position 7,573,342 of record CM042348.1, read on the forward strand.
CAATATATTTTGCGATATTATTCTCAAAATATACCAAATATACTGCAAAAATACTAAAAATATACAAAATAGTATATGTGGTATATCGATATAGTACCGCATTCAAAATATACCATAGACGGCACAATATACCAGATTGTCAGCCAAAGCAAATTAGACCCCTAGTAAGTAGGCGTTTTTGCCCATACAAAAGTATTTCTTTAATAACTTCGACAATTTCTATTTGATCGCAACCAAATTTTCAGGGATCATAAATACTATAGTTATTACTGTATATACCAAAATTCGTAACAATAGCTTTAAAATTACGCTTGTTATTCGATTTTTTTGATTTGCAGGGGCGGAAGTGGGCGTGGCAAAAATTTGAAACAAACTTGATCTGCGTGCAAACATAACAAATGCTGTCGAAAAAAAATTATAGCTCTATCTCTTATAGTCTCTGAGATCTAGGTGTTCATACGGACAGACGGACAGACACACAGACGGACAGACACACAGACGGACAGACACACAGACGGACAGACGGACATGGCTATATCGCCTCGGCTGTTGACGCTGATCAAGAATATATATACTTTATAGGGTCGGAGATGCCTCCTTCTACCTGTTACATACATTTTCTGCCGGCACAAAGTTATAATACCCTTCTACCCTATGGGTAGCGGGTATAAAAAGAAAAAATTAAAGTAATGCGATTAATAAATCTTTTTAAATCATCTGAGAATTCTAAAAAAGTGAAAACTCTTGATTTAATCATGATTTAGTCTATATAATAATAAAATTATTAAAAAAAAACAAAATTAAAAAAATTATAAATATAATACATTCCACTATATGAACAATAAAGATAGCTATAGTAAGGAGTGCTCAACTGTGAGATCCCCTGTACCTATTTTGAATAAAAGCCAAACAGTGCGGTATTCATTTCAAAACATATCAAATGAATATACAGAAAATACTAAAAAAAAAATGGCATAATGTACTATATTCACCAAATACTATATCGTCTCGGCTGATACATACATACATACTTTTTCTGGAGGCACAAAGTTATAATACCTCTCTTCCCTATTATGTGCAGGGGGTATAAAAATACTACCAATTTTTGTTTAAGCTTTCCAGAACCTTATTATTTATATATAATTTAGTTATCGCATAGGTTAATGCAAAAGTGGATTGTTATGGTAAGTCATTTTTACACCCGCTACCCATAGGGTAGAAGGGTATTATAACTTTGTATGTTATATATAATGTATATACATATATATAGAGATAGAGCTATAATTTTTTTTTCGACAGCTGTTATATTTGCACGCAGATTAAGTTAGTTTAAATTTTTGCCACGCCCACTTCCGCCCCCGCAAATCAATAAAATCGAAAAACAAGCGTAACTTTCGAGCTACAGCTGCGAATTTTGGTGTATACAATAATAACTGTAGTATGTTATTTATGATTTCTGATTCTTTCTGAAATTTGATTGCGAGCAGATTAAAATTGTGGAAGTTATTAAAGAAATACTTTTGTATGTATAAACCGCCTACTTACTAGGGTCTTAGTTGCTTCGGCCGAAAATCTGGTATATTGAATGTGGTACTATATCGATATAACAAATATACCGTTTGATATATTTTTAGTATATTTGTATTTTGGTATATTTAAAAAAAAATAACGCAATATTTTGCTTTTATTGAAAATGGGTAGCGGGTATCTCACAGTCGAGCACACTCGACTGTAACTTTCTTACTTGTTTAATGATATTTTTCATCTTTGACATTTTGTAAATTTTGTCATACCATTGGCTAAAACTTAAACTCATAATATTTGCGTTATATAATAGCATTCAAACTTCCTCTTTGAAAGTCTTTGCGATAATAATTCCTATATTGTTGTTATTGTAGCTTATCAGCTTAAAAATGGCAAATAAAAATTGTTCAACATAAGCTCGCGTAAAAATACATATGTACATACATACATATATACTTTATTTATCGTGCATAAGCTGTCGAGCTCTCTAAATGAGCACAGTGAAATCTCTCATGGTTGTACAAGAACTGCCCCTGAGAGAAAAAAACCACTCAAAATGTTGTAAGCAAAAAGTTCGCTATTCGTCAAGAAGTTTTCACTGTAATAAGAAGTATAAATGGACTGTCGAGAGCAATTTTAAGGCAGTCTGAATTGTGATCTCAGTGAAGACTTTTGACATTATGTTCAATCGCATAACTCTCGTGAATTTGGTGATTCTGCTAGGCATCCTATTCGCATTATGTAATGGGGACTGTGATTTTGAGTGCCCTTTTGATAAAAAGTGTCTTAGATATAGTGCAGTCTGTAATGTAACAAAAGAGTGTTCTTTTGGCGAGGATGAGTTACATGTTAACTGCAAATATCCCATAACTCCTCGAATTTCCTACTGTGCAAACGGAGTGTCTATCGCTAAATCTTAAATGTGTAATAAAATAATTGATTGTATCGATCAATCTGATGAGTCGCCTGCGACCTGTAAGCAGGAAGAAATAAAGCTGGACCTACGAATTCAAAATTCGACGTGTGAAAAGTACGTAATATAATAATTATACAAATACGTTTAAATTCACATGACAGCAGCAATAACAAAAACAAAAACCATTTTTCTTAAACACTAAAGAAAATAATACTTACTAAAATGTGCACACAGCTGACTTTCAGAAATATATATTCAAAAGAACAAAGTAAGAAAAAAAAATATTACAAATTTAAGGCATTGAAAGATGTAGAGAAATAAACAGCTCTAAGCCGCGGCTATATATGGTAGAATTTACATCGCGTGACTATCAACGTTTATTAAGCCAGCAATTTTGGTTCTTAAAAATGATCGATCATTTTTATACCCGTTACCCATAGGGTAGAAGGGTATTATAACTTTGTGCCGGCAGGAAATGTATGTAACAGGTATAACGAGGCATCTCCGACCCTATAAAGTATATATATTCTTCATCAGCGTCAACAGCCGAGACGATCTATCCGTCTGTCCGTCTGTGTGTCTGTCCGTCTGTCCGTATGAAACACTGGATCTCAGAGACTATAAGAGATAGAGCTATAATTTTTTTCGACAGTATTTGTTATGTTTGCGCGCAGATCACACTTCTGCCCCCGCAAATCAAGAAAATCGAATAACAAGCGTAATTTTAAAGCTAGAGCTAAGTACTATATACTATCAGATAAAAATTGTCGAGGTTATTAAAGAAATATTTTTGTATGGGCAAAAATGCCGACTTGCTAGGGGTCTGAGTTGCCTTGGCTGACAATCCGGTATATTGTGCCGTCTACCATATACCATATATTTTGAATGCGGTATTATATCGATATACCAAATATACCATTTGGTATATTTTTAATATTTTTGCAGAATATTCCGTATATTTTGATAAAAATTCCGTAAAATATATTTCTTTTATTCAAAATGGGTAGCGGTAGCGACTGTAGCTTTCTTATTTGTTTTTTTTTTCAAACAAATATCAAATTATGTCAGTGCTTTTAAAAACTCTGATGATTTTACGAACACTTTGGTTAAAAGCTACACCAAAACATAAATGTTATTTAAAAAGCTCTATTATCTCCATAAAATGTGTTTGATTTGTAATTAAATAAGATTTACATATAATTACTTCACTCCGTTTTTCAATGTCCCAATAAACTTTTAGAGAAAATAATTCTTTTTAAATAGAGTGTTCCATAATGAAATAAATTACAATATCATTCATCATGAATAAGAGAGAATTCTCATTGAGTTGTTAATGATAATCATATCTTATGCTGACATTGGCAACTTTGATCAAAAAAATGTCATAATCACATTTGCTTGAGTGAGATATAAAAGAAGTGTCAAAGAAATACGAATAATTTTATTTTTGGACATTCCACCAAATTCATTAAATCACCAAATTTAAAAATCTTAAAATGAATTCGAAAAAATTTTTTTTTGTTTAATTCTGTCTGCTCAATACAATCGCAATTAATTTCGATGCGTTTCTTCAACCTTTGATTGAATAAAACGTGCCTGCTTTTATCACAAACTGCCTAATCTAATGGCTCTCCCTTTTAGTCTCCTATGTTAATTGAGCGAGAGTAATACATCGTATAAAATTCCCTGTAGATAGTTGCCTTTTATTTTTCTCTTTCATAATTTTCGGCTCTTTCTCTTTGACGCTGAGTGTATCGTATTAGGTTCAGAAGCAGACTAAGACTGCTTATATATAAATCGACATTTCAAAACATTTTAAAAATATTGTGCTTTTGTATGCTGGGAAAGGCCACATTTCTTTCGTGGCTCTTAGACCTTAGAGGTAACTTTGGCTAAAAATCTGGTATATTTTGTATTCCATTTTATATTTTTTATGTAAAACTATATCGAGATACCAAATATAGCCTTTATGATATTTTTGTATTTTAGAATATATGTAGAATATGGAATTATTTAAAATTCACATTCGAATCAAGCTTTATTCCTTTTAGTAATTTATTATTTGTGAAAAGATTTTATTAAATTTTCTAGTTAAATAAATAAATAATAATATTCAAAGTCAAATAAAGTAAGAAATTCTATGGTAATGCAATAAAAAATTTTAATTTATTTAATTTTAATTGAATTAATTGATATTCAATTCTAGTATGCGGACGAAAAATGTTTGTTATAAGATTGTTGTGCAGAATTTGACAATCACATTTCTTCAAAATATCAAAAAAAAATTAATTGTGATGAATTTTGCTTAATTGTTGATGTTAGTTATTTATTTATTTAAAAACGTTAGTTATAATTAAAATTAATTAATTAATTAAAGTACTAACACAATTACTATTACTAAAGTGACTACAAAGGCCTTCAGCTTAACTTTTGATGTTACTAAGAACATTTATTCATTTTAAATGAAGATCGTGGAAGAGTTTTCTGCACTTCCCTAAAATGTACACATACATATATTTGAATGCTTGTGGTAATTATTTAATTTAATTTATTTATAGACCTCAACTCTCATGCCAAGCTTCAACAGAACCCGATTGTATTTCCGCGGATAAAATATGTGATAACAAGTTCGATTGTCCGAATGGCCGGGATGAGTCTATAGAGATGTGCATGCAAGAACTTCGGTATCCCTATTTCCAGTGTGGCAATGGAAAGATCATCTATAATAGTAGTCAACTGTGCGACAACAAATATGATTGCCTCGATGGCTCCGATGAGTTTAAAAGTCATTGTCAAGATAACGAAAAATGGATTCGGAAGCAGGCAGTTACATGTGCAGAGCCAAAGGGAAATGGTTTGAAATTTATGAGCAACACAACAATGTATGCTAAAAAGAAAAATAATGAAACGCATTATTTTGTCTATGCAAGCGGTGTAGTTCAATTTGAGTGCTACGATTCTAAGGAAGACTTCGAGGGCATAAAGTGGAATGTGTGCTCGATTGATGAAAATGGAAATGGAAGATGGTTACATGAATTACCAAAGTGTGTGGACAATCGTACTAATGATTAGATACTTATGATGATTATAAAGCAAATTTGCGCATTTGGAAATGTTCAAACGCCGGCACAAATTGCGTAGAGGAGATAAAACCACCTTTAACTGACGTGAATGTAAAGTTCAACTGTTCGAAGAACCTAATGTTGTTCCCGTAAAGTTTATGGGAAAAATATATTGTTGTCGAGAAAAAGAATGGCAACTCAACTCTAAGGAACTTCCACCCAAACCAAGATGCGGCAGTGTGTACTTTTTAATAGAATTTTCAGCACCATCTTACAAAATTAATATTTATCAATTTGTTTTTTTTTTTTATCTTTTATCTAGAAATGTGCAGTACAAGTGAATTGTATTGTCTGGACTCGATGGAACCAAAATGCAAGAAATAGAACTGAGAAAATATAAGATGCAACTCGGCACCCAGTTTGGAACCAGGAACCACAGTTACTTATGAATGTTTACCTAAATACAAAGAAACTAATTCCAAGTTTACCTCGGTGTGCCTCATGAACCGAGCTTGGGAACATTCTGGTAATAGAGATAAATATTGCTGTATAGAATGCGGATCGATCGAGCAGGAATCGCCACTGTCTCTAAATGCCCCAGAAACGTATCCGTACCTTTCACCATGGTCTGTTGCTATTTATGACAACAACAATACGCAGCAGTTCCAATACTCCTGTGGTGGTGTCCTAATACGACATAATTTGGTATTGACTGCTGCTCATTGCGTTAGTTATGAAAACAACAAATTTGGAATGAACCGATTTCGTGTGATGCCAGCCCAAAAAGCCAGAGTATCCATCATTGATAGACACAATGATTGTCGAAAGGCCAATGATAGGGACAGTGAGTGTTGGATAGTTCAGCAAATAATTATTTAACCGTAAGTTCCATTGATTGACAGCATTTTCGCAGCTATTGTGATATCTTTTGCTTTTTAGCCAATATATTCCGACACGATATAAATCCGATTCGGCTCTTTTGCATCTGGAAGCAAACCCATATTTATTATTCAAAATAGTATGCCTACCGGGAATCAACTTTAAACTGGAGGATTTTTATGGAAATAGCAAGGGCTCAGTTTTTGCGTGGAAAGAAAGAATGAATGAAAGAAAGTGAGTTAAGTCAAAAGCTAAATTTCGTTATTGTCGATGGAACAATAAATAAAAGAGATAATATCGCAAATAACTCCTTTAGGATAGATGTAACTTCATATAATAGAACTACGATTTGTAGGGGAGATAGTGGCTGCGGCTTTTTTTGATGATTGTCCTAATGGCAATAAAGTGTGTTTATTAGGGATAGTTAGTACAAGTCGAAGCGTGGATTTATGCAGTGGATGCAGTCATAAGGTTAATATCAATAGTGTTGTGCATATAAGTACAGTTGCCTTTGTGAAAAAAACTATTGAAACAATTTCTAATAGATGTCCCAAATAATCCATCAAACTTGATAACCATCACTTATACAAATTTAATATAAAATTTGGCAAATATTTAGGCAATGAAATAAAATTAGTTGCGTTGTCTACAATACTTTGACTTCTTAGATTTAGTATTTCATTATATATTTGTACCAATGTAAACTAAAATCAAATAAATGTATTCATATACATACTAGCTGAAAATATATTTGATTTTTAACTCACACTTGTGTATCTAGGAGCTGTCTAGAAATTAACTTGCAATGCAAAAGAATATTGAATATGCTGAAAAGATTACAAAAAAGTGTGTGTCAAGCCGAAGCTAAGCTCACAATTGAAATCGGATCGCAAGGAACCGATAAAAAATATATACTATATGAAATATATTAAAACAACAAACGACACAACAAACCGTTGGACAATTAAGTAATCTGGCATAATCTACAGCATGTGCCGAGCGTTTGCGAGGGTCAGGAGCAGCCCCCAATAAGAGGACAAGTGAAATTGGATATGGCATCCGATGTGGATTCCTCAGGCGATGTACTCGAGGTACAGCGATTTGTCAGCGACGAGTTCGCTGCGATGAATGTGCCACTTGAGGCCGTTAGCGAGATGGCAGACGCTTTGATCGCCGCCGATTATATGGGAGAGCGATCAACTCAATTTGAGAGTCGATCCACGAATGAGGCCGAAAGTGCTTTGTGAGCGCGAGGCGTTGGCCCTGGTGGATGGGCAAAATGCACTAGGACCTGTGGTTGCCAATTTCTGCATAGATTTGGCCATGTCCAAGGCAAGGGAACAGACCATTGGTCTTATAGCGTCTCTATGCTCCAACAACATTTCCATGGGTTCGTGGTACGCTTGTCAGGCATTGTCGCAGCGTTTGCTCGGCGTCTGCATGTCGGGATGGGCTGCCCATTTTGGTGGCCAGCGGCAGAAAGGAGCCGCAACTGCTGTGCAGCGAATTTCCGTTACTTTAAAAATTAATAAAAAACTTAAGCAAATTAAAAAAAAAAGTTCCTTCAATTGCTTTCCATACATTAATTAAATATGAGAACGTCTCAAACAAGGATTGCTTGGTATTTATCATTGCAATATATCAATGTTATGTGGCTAGTTGAACTATTGCAGACTGTTGCTAAGATATGAAATAGCCAATTGATGAAGTTATCCTCTTGCTGCGATTAAATTTCCATGATGCCCAAGGGTCAACTTACCCGGTTGATGACTATAAATCCAACTCAAAGACCGATACCTATCAGACGCGCATCTCATCGATGGCTGCCTGTGGCACTTGCTGCTGCTGCTGTTGCTGATGCTGTGAAGCAGCTGGGGTAGAACTCATGCCGAGACTTTCGCCATGGCCGTGCACCATGTGGCCATGGGCATGGGCATGAATGTGCCCCTTTGAGGAGCTGGGTGCACTGCTGACGCCGCTGCTGCTGCTGCCACCCGATGGCGTCTGATCGAGCAGCACGACAGCCCCAGGGTTGTTGTTGCTGCTACTGTTGCTGTTGCTATTGCTGCTGGTTGTCGTTGTCGTCGAGGAAGCGGTGCGCAACGGTGGCCGTGGACCGCGTATATGATGCGTCTGCATACCAGTTAGCACGCTTCCATTACCCTGATGTTTGCCAGCTTGCTGCTGCTGTTGCTGCTGATACTGTTGTAGTTCTGCAATGGGAGGGGGAAAGGAGAGGAGATAAGATGTAAGCTACTTATTGCATGTATCCTTATGCAGATGTCGGCATATTATCTAGCTAATATTTATTGACGAACCGCATCAGCAACACACAACACACAGCAGCAACAACTGCCTGACAAAAGTCAATTTGCAAACAACAACGTCAACCATTAGATACACATCGTCATCGTCATCGTTGCCATTGTCATCGGCAACGACATCGACAACGTCATCGACAGCCTTATTGGGTCTGCTGCGCTTTTTGTGTGCCACTCAAATGCCAACCCTCAGTTCATGTCTCGCATGTCGTTCAACTTATCAGACCGAATGTGCAAATGTGTGCAGTTATTGACGCTGCTAATATTTTGATGTTTTCTCTAGCGCTACAAAACCACCGCATGTCAAATAACATGCTACCCTCTCTTCCCTTTCCGTTGTCCTTCCCATGCATATGTACATATAACCGCTTTTGCTCATAAATAATATCTACGTAAACATGTGGGTGTGTCGGTTAATTTGTTTGCCTGCATTGCACAAATAGAGCGTTCGCAATTTTATTGCATTGCTTGCTGAAATGACAAGTCATTGCTGTCGTCGGAGTCCCCTTGCCTATCTTAATGTTTGCACTTGCAGAAGAAATACATTTTCTAGCTTTCATAAGTTAAGGATCTCAAATAACAGCATCACACGAATTTATTGCGAAGAACTTTACTTCTTGAATAAATATATGTATTTATTCTATCATTTTATATTTTATGAAAACAGTTTCTTTAATGCAATTAATTAAATTAAATTTCTTGCAGTTAAAACATTATATTGACATACAAAAATTTATATATTCAGTAGTGAAATTAAAGTCTTTAATTTCTATATTGCAGTATATAGAAATATATTTATTTAATCGAATATACATATAAACATGCAAATTAATTTATTGAGAAATTTGATGTAAATATTTTAATTGGCCTGTCAAAATATTTCATTTTTTCATGTAAAAATAGTCTAATAACGCAAAAAATTGAACATTTGAGCCAATTTTTATTATTTCTTGCAGTTAAAATTGGATATGAATATATTTAATTTGTAAATTCAGTTATGAGTTTCAAATCTTGAATTTCATGTTCAAACTTATAATAAGTTGATTTATTTTATTTTATTTTTTTTTTCTGTTATTTGAAATGAATTTCTTGTAGATAAAATTGTATTTTATGTATTTTAATATATAAAAGACTATTTTTATTAATTTCACCAAATGCAGTTGTTTTATTTGTAATGTTAATATGATTAGGTAAAATATTTAATATATACATATATATAATGAATATTATTTCTCAACTAAGACTATTACACATTGCGTTTTAAGCGCTCTCAATTTTATTAAAATATAATGAATTTAACCTATATAATGCTTGAGTAAATAAATAAAAGAAATCTTCTTACAATTCATTAAATCAAGATATTAACGCAATATCTTTGATAATCATTCCTGCACATTTAAAATGCAGCTTAAACAAGAATAGCTTAAAACAAGCTATAAAGATTCTGCTAGGTATAGATTCAGAAAAAAAATATATATATACATTTAAAATTAACAAAGTCCAAGCAGGTGCTTAAATAATTCAGCTAGCGCTGTAAGTGAAGGTGGGAATTCGCTAATTAAAGATTAACAAGTAGTTCAGCTAATTCACTTGACAGTTACCTTTAGCAGCAAGCAGGAAAGTTGGCATGAAATTTATGCCGAGATACGCCCAATGTGCTTGGCCTTTTATTATGCCCAACTAAGCTGCTTGTTGGCTGTTTACATTCATAATTTCATTGCCTCGTTTTCGTAGAAGCTCACTAACTCAATGAAGGAATGTCTGGCGCATTGGACGCACACTGGAGACCATTCAAAGTCAATGGCTGCTGGCTTATGAGTGGCAGCCTAGAAAGGGACTACAGCCAAGGTGACCACGAGAGTCATGCCGTGTAAGATCAAAGCTTTACCAAATGGCTGTGGCTTTACATTAAGTAGCGGCCTTTTTGGCCAAAATCCACAGTGGCATACAAAAGCGCTCATACACGTGCTGCCTAAAATGCATAATAAAGTATATATGGTTAAAGGGAGGTAAGTACGAGGGTACATGCGCAATTTCCCTTTGGGGGCTGCCCTCAATTCTGAATGTGAAATTAACAACGGTGCGTATGCGTAATGCGAAATGAAACCGGACTGTTTCATCTGCGGGAGTGCGTTTGTGGAATATAATGCAATAAATTTTCAATTTTCATGCATTTCTCTTCTGCTCTGTTCTCTGTTGTTTTGCTGGTTTTGTATTTTTTTTTGTGCGGTGGCAACGTGAAGTGAAGCAAACCTAATTTATATGCACATCACTTATACGCAGTGCTGTACAAATGCAGCAGCGACTTGCATGCATTGTGAAATGCTGTTACAATTGCTCATACGCTTAATAGAGACTGGCAAATGTTGCGCCACATTTTTGGGATGTCCATTGCATGTAAATCAAAAAGCCAAGCAGACGCGCCCCAAATTATGTACTCGCATTTTTCCACTCCCAAAATCCGTTCAGCGGATTCTGATTAGTATGAAATGACAAGGCCGGAAGCGATGCATGCATAACTCAACTTGACCGCAGCCATGGGACGTGGCTCCCGCGAGTTGCCATTAACCAGAGAGACCCATGTGGCATTGTGGTTTTGCTGCCAGTGCTGCCCATAACCAAACAGTCAAGTGCTGCAGCGCAAGTGCAGCCAAATGTGCATTGCAAATGTCCCTTAAGAGGCAAGTATATTTCTGTGCGCGCGTGTGTGTGTTGTGCATTAATGAGCACGTTTATTTATTGCTCTTTTTTCTGTGATTCTTAGCTGACTGTTTTGGGTCTTATCAAAATGGCGCATGGATTGCTTAGCGGCAACTCTCACCACGTCTGCCTCATTTGATCAGAGCCTGCAATTTATGGCCTAGAGATAGTGAAGTGTTTCATTGAACAGCTGCGCTTAATGAGCGACATCATTATGGTCGATAAACTACATGAGCTCTCGCATATAGACAATCATTTAAACACTTTATGATTTTTATTGAGTTTATTCACTATATTATATATATAATATATTCAACACGTTGATAAGATTAAGCAAAGACATTAATTTAAATTCTCTTTATATGTTGATAAGCTTTTAAAATAAAAATCTTAAGTTAGTAGTACGCAATTACGAAAGTCTACATTTAAGACTGTTGTTAAAATTATGGACATAAGCTTTACATAATTTAAAGGGCGTTTTCGAATTGCTCTTAAATTAAGAACTTGTGCTTGCAATTATTTTCATAAAAAAATAAAAATTTCATGTCCGAAAGGGATTGATTGTAGAATTATATATTGTAAAACCAATTGAACTGTGTTTTTTTTTGTTGTGAGTGTTTTAACAATCAAATATAATACAATAATTGATTTGTTATTTATTTGAGTTGTAGCTTATAACCAAATTATCCAGTTGTCCAGCCCAAACACACACAAACACTAACTAAATTCATTAATAAACAAATGTTTATTGCGAAAAGAGACGTCGTGTTAATTTCGCTCGAGAGTTTAAGATTCAATTAGCTTTTAATCGAGCGAATCGATAAAGGATTCGATAAACTCTCGCTTATATGATATAGATAGAACCAGATTTTGACTGAACACAGACATTTAAGATGAAAAATTAAGCAAAAACTTTTACGAAAATGTTTCTAATATTTCAAATGACTCATTAAATAATTCAGTAAATTTATAAATATTTTTAGTCTATCTATTTTTTATATATATATATATATATATATATATATATATATATATATAAATTAATTATATGCTTCAATTTCATTTATTAAAATCATTTTTCATTTTCAGCCAGCTAATTCATACTTTGCTTAGTGCCTTTGTTTTTTTTTATAAATTTTTTTCTTTAAATTTTATGCGTATTTATGGTGTCTTTTTTATTAACTTTTGCAAAAACGTTAGAACATATTTGCATTTCTTAGGTTTAACTTTAATGGCTTTATTCAGTTTAATTAATGAAAATCAATACCCTCCTGTAATAGTAAAATAAAGTCGGCAACATTTGATTACAATTGTTTGGGTGTTTATCCGGATTCTAATTTGTATTTGCTCATTTTAGAAATTTGTACATATTAATTTGCTTTTAGATTTATTTCCGATATCATCATATTTTCGTATTAAACAATATAATAATAATGTAATATGCCCAGCATTTTCGATAAAGGATTTGAGGACCATAGCCCGCTAATGCTAATGACATGCAAATTAGCAAACATTTAGGCAAACTGTCGAATATCCGATCCAATTGGTTTTGTTTGCAGTGGCAGTTATATAAATGACTCTATGTCATGCCAGATTAGCATACAATTTAAAGCTTTTCAATCAAACATAAATCACAGCAAGTGATTGACCTGCTCTACGACGACACAAGCAACAACATCGTATGCTTGAAAAGTTTGTGCAACTTAGCACAAAATTGTTCGTACTAAATCAGATAGAGGTCCTGTGTCTTAAAGACCGAGGGGTTTGAGAGAGGGAGGGGACTTAGAGAGCAGAGGAATGGAGATGTGGAAGCAACAGCATAAAAAGTCTATTTTTCAAAATGCAGTGGGAAGAAATCAAACGGATATCGAGGGAAATTTATGTGCGTCTATTTAGCATTGACTCGGGCATTGAGCGCACGAATGAACAAATATTAAGTATACGCAGCGTGCGCTGTGCCAAATCAGGCGAACGTATCTAAGATGCATGTGTGTCAGTGTGTGTGTGTGTGTGTGAGCGAACGAGCAGCACAATTAAATTGGATTTATGGCGCGCGTGATTGCAAAATGAAGTTAATGTACATACAAATACAATAGCCAAAAAAAAAGCGAAGAGAACTTCTAGGGAACTTCATAAGAAAAATGGTTGTCGAACTTTTTGAGTGCAAGGAAATCGTACCTTGTTTGTCATGTCATCAATAAACAGCAAACGAATAGCAGCAACAGCAGCAGTAGAGAGCATCGCAGCAGCAAAAGCAAAAGCAACAGAACAGAAAATGACTCTGGGGTGAAAGCAAATTGAATGAGCATATTAAAAAAAGGAAAAGGAAAAGTAATATACGAGAATGTTTTTTTTTCTCCTCGCGCCAAGGAAGTGCCAAGGAAATGGAAGTCGGTACGCCCAACTGGACACATTTCTGTTATAAGCAGCAGCTCCTGCTACATTCAATTGAGCAGTGAAGCGCATCAATGAAATATTTATGAGTGCCACCATGTAGATTTATGTATGTGCCTTGAATGTGTCCGAGCCAAAGAACGAATTGAAAAATTTATTTGTTGGATTAGCCGCTTCATCTTCAGCTTCGGCTTCGCTTCGAATGCTGTTCCAGTTACTATCAACTTATTTGAGTTGTCTCGCAGTATGCGCTTTATAGAATAACTCGATAAGCAGCACAAGTTTTCACAAAAAGTTTTTAATTAATTGATGATAAACAGAGCACAGTTGAGTACAAGAATTTAATGCTTGAAAAGCAAAACTCTTCTACGAATTATAAATACATTTTGCAATAATACTTCGGCTTATTCTAGTTTGTGTAATTGAGGTTTTATACTTGAAATGAAATCGATTTATGCAAATGTTTCAAGCGTTCATTTACCTTTTGATGCGCATTTACAATAAATACGAATTCTTTAAGTTTTAAAAATTTTTCGTTGTTTAATATACAAAACTCTTAAAAGGAATTTTCAGTACGATTTGCTCTTATCCGCAATTTTAATATAGTATAAAAAATATTCCATTTTAGTTCAGAGACAAAGGTATTTAATGATTTAAATTACTTTAAGTGCAATTGATTTATGCAAATATTTCTAATGTTTAATTACCTTTCAGTTAGTCAAATTTTTAGCAAAATCGAATTTTGTAGACCTCGTTAATCCATAAAATTCTTACACAAATTATGAACTAATTCTTCTAGCAAATTGTGCAATACCGTCACCTTTTAGTTAATTTCTGAAGAAAATTCGATAGATAGACTTTTTACATAAAAGTAAGGTTTTAAGTGTTAGTTTAGACCTATGTAAGTGTGTTAAATGGCTTGAAGTAAAATTCATGCATTCGAATGTTTCAAGTGCTCATTGGAAATTTACTTCGTTAGTCATTGTTTCAATTAAATTAAAAATCTTTAAGCTTAAACATTTTTTTTTGTTTAATATGTAAAGCTCTTTACCATAATTTGATTTCGTGTTGCCCTAATTGTTATAGTTAAGTTATAATATTCATTGTTAAAATTGCAACTAAAAATTTCGAATTCAATTTATAGGTCAACAAATGACTTTCATCTAATTTAAGCAAGAAAGAGACTATTATCAAAGTTATTTAGATTTAACTACTATATACTTGTATAGTAAATCAGAATGAATTTGTGAATTAGGTAAATTAAAGCTTAAAGACTAAAAATAGTCGAATTTATTTCAACGTCGCATAAAATTTCGTCGATTAATTTTAAGAAGGGTTCTTCACTTGTTTTTATAGCAAATGAGAGCAGTAAACTTTTTGAAAGGAAATTAAATCAAAATATTTGTAGCCTACATCTTACAAGCACTCTTGCTAGAGTACATATATAGTATATATGTATAAGTCGAGCGGACCTTAAAGCAGACCCTTTATTACGCCAAATTGTGTGGCTTACTGGGGCCACAATGTACATTGGTTCGCTGTCATCGTTGACCACTAAGGATGCCCCAATGTGGATGTAGATGTGGATGTGGATGTGGATGTGGATGTGGGCTTCCCTTCTGCCTGGGCAATAAAATAATATTGTCTTATCTAACTAGCTGCGCAATGCAGAGCAACAATGGAGTACGAGATTTGGAATTGGGACTGCGACATAACAAGACGAGAAAAGGGAAAGTACGAGGCAAAACTATCATCCCCTTGACAAAGAATGAACCACAACTACATGAAAAGTAACATTTGTATGCCCCTTGTTCGGTCAGTCATCAAAGTGCAGAGAGTGTGAGATGTAAAGCAAATAATAAAACTAAGGGAAAAGCGTAAGCGAAAGCGAAAGGAAAACACAAAACTGCGACATCACAAGCCACAGCAAACGCAAAAAGATCGAATACTGAAAAGATTCAATGTGGAGGCTCAGAATACATTTTTTTTCCTTTTTTTGGCTCCAAAGAGACAGCAAACATATGTTGAGGGCGGCGGCATAAATATGGCCAGAGACTGGGATAGAGAAGGATGGAAACGATGTGGTTAGGGGACAAAGGGGCGACAAACTTGATTGAGGGAGGCGGCAAGAGCTCCTCTATGCCTTGGCTGCTTTGCAAATAGATTTTTCATCATCTTTTTCGTTTTTGTGCTTTTGCTTTTGTCTTTTCCTGCAGCTCGGCCCGGCACGGCGCACACGGCGTATGTGTGATAAGCGATTTCAGTGTGTGCGTGTTTGCCACTGTTGAAATTTCAATAATAACATTTGTATGAAGCTGTTTATGTTCCTGTGTATCGCTTCCCGTTTTCCCAGTCTGCCAGCCGCTTGTCGCCTGACGTTGACAATGTGGATGACAATCACGTCACGTCAGGGTCTGCGTCTATCTGCTCTCTTCCATCTCTCTCTCTCTCTCTCTGTCGGTTGCCGCATTGTGTACTTGCTTGTACTTACTCGTGTTGGGCTTAGCAGGCGAGTCGCGTTTGCCTTTTGTTTGCTGCTTTATTTTTATTATATTCAGCAAGCTCTTACATACCACACACGCACACACACACACACACAGACAGAGGCGCACGCACACACATGTCAGCAAAAATCGTTTACGCTTCATTGTTTTACTCAATTTGGTTGATTTTTGCTGGCGGCTTTTTTTTTTTATTTGACGGCAGCTTTTGAATTTACTGCGAATCGTATGCAAAGTTTGCTATTTTGTTTGGCCGTATTTCGAATAAATTGAAAAGTAGCACATAACAAGAATACTATGCCATAGCTTCGCTTAACTCGAGATCGAACCGGGCATTGGCCAACAAAAAACAACAACAACAAAAAAATGATTACGGTCGAGAAGCGCTGACTCTGCGCTCTTCAATGATTGTTTTTTACACATCAAAACTTTTGCAGATGAATTTGTTTGTAGCTTACGGAATGTCTCTAATCAACATTTTGGCAACAAAACGTTTTTTACTTAATAAGTCTAAAGGCCGCTAAACGGCGGCATTCATTTGTTCTACTTCAGTAATTTCAGATTCTAATTTGTGAGTTTCTGCAAGTTTCATATAAAAATAAAAAATTGCCTATCATATAAAATTGAATTACATTTACATTTGTATGGGAAAAACGATTCTCTGAATCTGTCACAAAATATTGAATCTTAAAAATTCTATTGTTGCCTGTGATTTTTTAATTTCCATTTTTTTCTTTATTTATTTTCTTCATATACCCGCAAGGGTATTATTTTGAAACTAGAGCCGAGAACATACAATAATAAATACCGTATTTATGATTCCTAAAAAGTTTGGTTGCGATCAAATAAAAATTGTAGAAGTTATTTAAAAAAATATGTACTTTTTTAGTATTAGCTGATTTAGCTGACAATCTGGTATACGTTCAATGTTGTTTTACACCGATATACCAAATATGACCATCAGTATATGTTGGCATTAAATTTGTATATTCTTTCACACTCCTCTGAAATTTTTCTAACTTTTTTTTTATTTGCGAATATTTTGCTTTCCAACACAAAATCAATTTTTAAAAGCTATGCATTTCTAAGAATCAAATTATTATTTATTAAATTATTATTATTTGATATCACCATGTACAAACGTCAATCAACAACAAAAATTTAATTAATGTGTGACTTAAGAAAGAATAGCCAATAAAAATAAATGATAAAATAATTAATTATTATACATATTTGTAATTTAATAAAACGATAGAAAGCCGTCGAAATCGATTAAAAAAAAACGCACATTTAACATACATAAAATGAAATTTAACTCGTGCATAATTATAAGTTGACTTCGTGTAATGAATATTTGGAAGCCAAACATGCTTCCCCAGCTTGAAGAAGGTTCAAATAAACGAACTAAACGTAATGAGGCATTAAACTGCCGTTAAACAACGTTAGCATTTTGTATAATCCAAGAGCTTCAGACAGTAAATACAAGAGCAACAACAGCAGCAACAACACAAATTAATGTGCCACTTGAGTGCACAGAGCAACCGAAAGAGAGAAAAAAACGATGCGAAGAATATAATAATAAAAAATATAAACGTGGAAGGCTGGCAGCCAAAAATCTCAGAACAAACATTAATTACGTAAGGATTTTCGCACGGACTCAAACTGTAGTTGACTTTAATATTTATGGTCTGTGAGTAGATGAGAAATATGCTGCTTAAATAAATAACTGAAAAGAAAGTTGCCAACCAGATGGACTCGGGCTCAGGCTGGTTGCCTGTGCCACCCAAAGAACAAAAAGAAGTATGCGCCCACGCATAATTATATGAAAATTCGCAATAATTATAAATAATGCAGAAAGCGCCGAGAATGCCAAGCACAGAAGCAGAAGCAGAAGAGGAGCGCACTTGCCACTTCCGGCAATGCGAGCACCTGACGACAGCGCCGATAATAATGGCGTCGAGTGGCGAGCTTTATCCGCAGCCACAGCCGAGACGCTGTGAGTGGTGCAAGAAGCAGTACTGAAGTACTCAAAACCACTTTACCATCCGCCCCACCCACTTAGCCACTACAAAATTTCCGCTTCCGCTAAGGCGCGTCGTGTAAAATTAAATCAGCTACGACAGCAACAACAATCGGCGATGGGTGAAAAACACGTTGATTATACTTGATTTTATATTTTGCAGAAGGATTATTGTTTTCACTACCCAAATTCCATCGTTATCGAACAGCAATTAGAGTCTTGCACTTGCAAAGTGCATAAACCTGCTCAAGTGGCTGAATTATGATTGAAATTCTCTAACATTTTGCCTGCATATGAGATGAGATGCTGGAAAATATTCTGCAAAATATTCCTCAAAATTTGCGCGTCAATGGGCATGGAAGGTATGACGTTAAGCACACTTGAATGCATCGGCAGGTGTAAGATGGAAATACAATCAACAGAAATCGAACTAAGCTTAACGATTTGCCAAAATGTTGAAAGGAAATGGATGTGAAGACATTTCCTCAATATTAAACCGTCTTAACAAAGTCAATTTTAAAGAGGAAAATCAATAAGTTTGATTATCCGCCTCAAACACATTACGAGTAAAATAAACTTATTTATTTTATATTGGGAGATAATAGAAATATGAAAATATAAGGAATTGTTGATATTAGAATTGAATATTTATTCAATTTCGTATCAAAACGAAAATTTTTATTTCTGTCTATTTAAACATTTTAGTATTTTCATATAACGTTTAAAATCCATAATTCTAAAAACTGTATTTCGAATTCAGTTGTGAAACTCTGAATTCACATTTATTAATTCCTTTTAAACACTTTGTCAAACTTATAAATATAATTAAGGTGGAAGCTAGTCGATAGGCCCTATCAGTATCGGTTGGCATTTGTTAGTCGATAAGCAAAAGGTTATCGTCAAAAGAATAACAGTAGCAGCAGCAACTGTTAGTTGTCAGTAGGAAGCAATATTTTTTATGTATTATGTATTAACAATTATCCCATATATTAAATAATCAAATGTTATCTAACCAACATTACAAAAATTAAGTTAAAAATTATTTTAGAATGGTAATTTTGAGAACCTACAACTTACTTCTAACTAAACAGAAATATAATTTAATTGAATTAACAATCTCAAACATCTTACGAGTTCAATAAAATTTTGTATGTATGTGTTAAAAACAAAAATACAGATGTAAAGTTGAATTTAAGTTTTGGCTTTAGAAAACCTTTTAATGAAGACAACTATTGTATTAAGTTGTTTTAATGAGTGTTAAATGAATGTGAACTAACTTAGTAATACCTTAAGAGAAATATCAATAAATTAATAAACTGAAATTCATTAAAAGATTTTTAAAAATTTTAAAATACAGTTTTTATTCTTTTTATAGTTGAAATTTAAAATGAAGCCGACGACGTTCACAGCTCAGAAACCTTATACAATCAAAGTGTCAGTTATAAACTTCATATACATATGTATATTTAAAGTATATAAAAAGATTTCAAATTATGTTACCAATTATAGTTTAATAGGTAATTATAAATTATAACAATTTAAATTTCCAAAAATTGTAAAGATAAAGTAATTAGACTATTGTTAAACGGTTCTTCTCAATTATATTGCTTGACAATTAGTTTTGCACTACAAAATTGATAAGTGCAAACAATATATTGAAATGCTCATATTCATGTGCAAGCACTTTATTAAATTTTCTGCTACAGAGCACATTGAATTCCGTTCTGTGGTAATTTGATTACCGAACATTCGAACCACACACACACACACACACACACACACATACATATATATTATATGTATTTGCATGATGGGATGTGCAACTCATCGACAGTAAAAGCAGTTTTTGGGGTTGTTATGGCTTATCGCGCGCCACTTTTATAAACAGTCCATGAAAACAATTGCAAATTGGCAGCCAGGCAGGCAGGCAGGCAGTCAGGTAAGGGTCGAGAATATTTGTTATTTGTTGCTATCGATTGCTAAAATTTTATTTATGGACTAAATGTCAACAACAGTTGCGAGACCCTCTCATGGGTCGCCTCCTGCATCACTGCGGGTGCCACAATAAAAATAACATAATTCTTTCGAAGCTACGTACACTTGACCCTCGTAGTATTGTACAACAAAACACATCTCGGATAGAGAGCTCAGTTAGTTAATGTTTTCATTTTATTATGCAAGTCCCGTGCATTAAACTAACAACAGTTTTATGCCGTTTTTATTGTTTTTATGCGCGAAAGTAATAACTAAAGGCAATGTTAACGTTTTATGACCACAGACAAGACGATTTTGATTTACTTGGTACTTGGCATAGCCAAAACTTATTGCTCATACGTAGTGTATGCCATAAGAAAAGTCTAATCGTTAAATTTCCCTCCGATTGAAATTGAAAATCTTATCGTTTCGATCATATCGTGACCCGACGACTATTGGGGAATGCAGCTTGTCGTATTTTTGTCGGGACAATCAAATTTATCAGATGTCACGGCAGCTCGACTGGAAATTTATTGTTGCGGGCATATTTTTTGAAGTGCCCCGTTACGACTTCATAGCGTGTTGCCTGAGAAAAACTGTCAATAACTTGCCACAACTGCAATTCACATTTGCCATTTAACAGCTCATCAAGCACAAGCACAAAAAAATATGAGAAACAGGACGTCAACGAGAATAGGGAAAAAAGAAAAACTAGTTGTTATTTGAACTACAAACTAACCTGTAAATAAACTGGCGAGTACCCCAAAAAGACGACTATAGAAAATGTATAAAAATCTGATATTTGTTTGAAATGTGTTATTCAAGAAAATAAATAATAAATACATATAAACATAGAGTTTCTTAATTGAATGCAAATAACATTTTTGGTAAAAAAATATTTTTTTATGGCCATTCTAAATATAAATTGTTAATTTGTGAAAGGAAAACACAAATACTGAATGAAATCAAATAAAATAAATATTAGTTTGAATAACACTGTTAATTAAAAAAGTGTTTTAAAAATAAAACTAATAAATACAAGCTCAGGTATTTTTATTAAATCAAAATGTAGTACTTAAAGTATATTTTTATTTTTATTTCATTTGTAGTATTCTTTTTATAATACTTAAAAAACTGTTTAGAAATGTAAGTTTCTTATTAATGTATTACAAAAATCTAGATAATATGCTGAGGCAGGAATATTTCAATAAATGTTGCTAATACGTTGTATTTGATCTTAAAATCTTTATAAGGATAGACTTAGAAGTAAAAAAAAAAACATTAAAAATTTAGCAAAAATAAGAAATTAAATAACAATAACCAGTAGAAGTTTTTTAATAGTTTTGAAAGCAATAAATGCCCATTTGAAAGCATCGAAGAACAGGGTATAAAATTCCGTTAAAACCTTGGCAATCAGTGAAGCATAATTTGTACAACAATTTCCGTTGTGACCATCAGCTAAACAGGCGCAGGAACAGAAGGATGCGGACGAAGCCTGAGCAAACGGATACAAATCTACTCCTGATGCTGATGGCTCTGCTGTTTTGCTGTTGCTTTTAGCCAGAACCCAGAACTGGTTCCGTCTGCTGTCAGACGGCAAAACTGTGGTCAAAAGTCAGAAGTGCGTTGAACTTAAGCGAAGCGTAAATGTTTTCTCCGCTCTTGTTTATTTGTTCTCCGCTCTCTTTTTTTTTGTTTTGTCGTTCGTCGTTGTTGGCTTTGCCGGATATTTTGTTTGAATGAGAAACGCAACACAGCTTTCAACCATTTGGCGGGGTTGGTTTTATGTTTTTTTATTTTATTTTTTGCCTGGGCGGTGGTCTCTGTGGCTGATTAGTACAATTTCAATTTTCACGCGGACATATTTTTAGGTTTAGCCAGAGGGGGCTTTCGCTTTTCGTTTTCGTTTTTCGGTTTTCGGTTGTCGGTCTTGTCAGACCCAGAACGAAGGTCATTCAGTTTGATTGAGCAATGTTTTTGTTAGCTTCGGGTGATTTTGCAGGATATTTATGTATATGGCGCTCCTTCACCATATTGTGCTATGTCATTCATTTTTCAAATATTTCTCTTTGTTTGGCAACCTCTAACAAGCAGCCCGACCACCAGCTGTGTTTTTTTAAAAGTGGATTTATATGTTACATACGGAAAGCGAGTGTGTGTGTTTGCCCCATTTACTAAATATAATGCTCGACTACCTTATGCCAAGTCATTGATTGCTGTTGTTGCCAACACTCTGTTTTTTAAATGAAATAATTCACATGTAAATTTAATACTCATCTCATAGAAAGTAGAAATGAAAAGGCGCTTAAAGTTTAGAAATATTTTTCATTTACTTTCATCTTTTTATTGCAATAATCGCAATCAAATCCCATTTAATTACGGATGTGTATTTCCAATCAAATAAGTTGCTAGCACAAATTCCCATTTCAAGTATTGTGGCTGAAGTGGAAGCTTTAGCTTGATTATCCACCTAAATCGAATTGATGTTCACAAATGCAAGCTAAGCACATTTCGAGTACGTTAACGAAAACGAAAACTGTAGAGAAGCGAGTAAAGCACTTCATAATGAAATGAAATCTTATCATATTTTAGCTTGATTGCTGTGGCAGAAGGAAATAATATTGCGGACAGGTATATTGTTTCCTTCCGTCACTGCAACATGCCACTGTAATGCAGCAGGCAGCAGTATGTGTCTTCAGCATTTTTTGTTTGCATTTCTTGCATCAATATGGCACGTAGAAAGCAAAGAAAAGAACTAAAAACACTTTTATCTTCTTGAGAAATGCATTCGTTCAATTGGATTTGAGGTTGTTTGCAGTCATGGCTAAATGTTTTTGTTTTGTTAACTCACCTGTCGTGGGATTATGTCGCCCGGCTGCAGCTAAATTGAGATTGCGTGGCAACGTCATGCAATCGCCCCCGCCGCCCCCGCCGCTGCCGACAATGTTGCTGTTGCCGCCAGTTGCTGTGCTGGTTAACAGCACATTGCCGCGGCTGTCCACAAGTGCGGTGCCACCGCCAGCCAGATTCAATGCGGCCGTGTTGCGGGCATAATTCAAAGTTGCTGCATGATGCAATTGGCTTGCCTTCGGCAAAGTCATTAGGCCCGGATTGTAGCTAACACTGTTGCCCGATACAACAACCGAGGCGCCTCCACCTCCAACTCCGACTCCGACAGCAGTGCCTGTCACATTAGCGCCGCTGTTGTTGCCAGCGTTGCCACCACCACGACCAAAGGTCTGTGTCCCGCCTGCAACACTCATGCTCTTGATTTGCATATGTTCACGCTGCTGCTGTTGCTGTTGTTGTTGATGCTGTTGGTGTTGTTGGTGTTGCTGCTGCTGCTGTTGTTTGCTGCTGGTGCTGTAGGTGACATTGGCCAAGTTGTCGACCATTTTTGTGCCATCCTGTTGACTTGTCGACTGCTGTTGCTGTTGCTGCTGCTGTTGCTGGCTAGTCAATTGCATCCCCGTGTTGGCGCATATGTGAGGAGGCGGCGGCTTGGATGCCTCGTTGGCTGCAGCGGCGGCAGCGGCAGCCGCCTGCAACAGCATCGCCGCCTGACCCGCCGTGTCCTGGCCATGGCTCTCCACATCGACAATCACATTGGAGCTCTGCGAGTGTCCCATGTGATAGTGGGCATGCTTTATAGGCTCCGGCGGATACGGCACCTGCTGATGCATGCCCCGCTGCTGGTACTGCTTCTGCAGTGTCTTCACCTCCAGCCGTGTCTTGTCCCGCTGATAGTAGACACCGGCGAATATCAGCACATTCAATATGAGCAGACTGCAACCGATGGCAATCGTTACGCTCAGCGCCGTTGAGTAGGCTGCATATCCGGCTGCCTCGAAACCGGAAGCCAGCGTGTCCGTTGAGGCGTTCGCCAGGGTTGTTGGCGCAAAAACGCCACCGCCGTTGCCCGTATAATTGCCACCAATTGGTATACATGTCGTATACATGTTGTTTGGCTCCACGGTGCTCACTATACGTATGTGGAAATAGACAAAGAAGGAGAATTTGTGAGTAACATCGAGTAAAAGAGACAGAGAGAGATGAAGAGATAGAGCAAGATATAAATATGAACTTATTGTATAAGCAAGTTGTTTACGGCTGCAGCTAGGCAATTATAAATTGCCACAATTTGACTTATGACGCATACGTGCCATGTGACTGCCTCTGCATAAACAGTTTATGCAATTACAGATACGTTTGTGTTTGTGTTAAATAAACATAGACAATAGACTTCAATTGAAGCCATAATATTAATAATGTGATGGATATGCTGCTATTAAAGCAATTTCATAATAATGCAATAAATTGACATATGGTTTTATTGAAAATGAGAAGCGGGTATCTCACTGTCGAGCACAGTTGACTGTAGCTTTCTCACATTTGATATAGAAAATATTTGTATGTGTAAAATATTCTAATATGTTTAACTAGTATTTCATTTCAATTAAATCTAATTATATTATTTTTATCAAATCAATGAATAAATAATACATTTTTCAAAATGACAATTTGTTTAAATTGTTTAAAATGCTACAAACAATATTTTTCTTTGTGTGGCGATAACTACTAAACATTTGAAGACCGTATTGCATTGTAAATATGATTAAATCAATATTTTATTCATTTCATTTATTACTCTTTCAAACGTAGTTGAATTAAAATAATATTTAAGAAAATCTTTATCGAAATCTAAAAGTACAGATATTCATTTTTTAACTCCACTTTATTCGAATAAAAAACATACTGAAAAGCTTTTAAGTGATTTGGTTGAACTAAAAAAGTAGTCGTCTATACCTTGAGATTGGCATATTTATAATATTTGATTTCGTTTTCAAGAATTATTTGAAATGCCTCAAGTAATGTAACACTTAAAATATTATTGAGCTCAATAACATCAAGGTAATTTAGAACTTAAAATTCGCTTTTAGTAGAGATTTGTGCCAAGTGCATGTTATGGATTTAGTAGGAATTTAAAATCCTTCATATTTATCATATATTATTTATCGAATATGTGGAGTAAAGCATTTGTTTGTTGAATGAGCTTTAGCTGCTGCTTGCCATTGTTGTATTGTATTTATTTTATGGCATGCAGGTAAATACAAAATTGGACTGCAAACGTCTGCGAAACAAGAAACAAATGCTTTTGAAGTTCACTTCCTTGAAAATGTATTTGTCAATGTGCTCAAGTGTCTTGTTGTACGTTAGTTGTAGTTGCTGGTGCTTTGTTCTTCAGTTTGTTGTTCCCTTGTTTCGAGTTCGTCTTGTTGCTGTGGCTCAAGTGCTACCTACGCTTCGCATTGTTTTATGGCAAGACTTTACAGACTGAGTATCCTTTTGTGTATCCTTACATACTTCTTTCTCTTCGGTGTTTGTTTGTGTCTGTGTGTGTGTGTGTGTGTGTGTGTGTGTGTGTGTGTGTGTGTGTGTGTGCATGTGAGTGTCGATGTCGAAAAGTCTGTCTGAAAAGTTTTGCTTTTCAATTTTCTGCATATCAAACAATTCGACAAAAGTTCTGCACGAGATTAAAGACTTGTGCACGTATTTTGCATAAATATTTAGACAATCAACCCGAGTGCCTTAATAATAAGCACTTTTCGAATATGCCTCGCATTGTTGTTCTCTTTATTTATTTATTTTTTCTTCTCAATAACTTGTGCGAACTTTTGCAGCTGCCAAGTAGCGTTTGAGAGCCTTCCAATTCACATTTTCAAATCGCATTCGTATTTAATAATACGCATTTTCTTTCTGAATAACCAGTTAGACCGATTTCAGTTCGAATTATTTACCTCTGAAATATTTCATAATTCGTTGAATTTAGCTGCCTTTGTCAATTTTTTTGACATTCAGTAAATACCTTTTCGCTGGATCACAATTAAACAGTGGAGATGTAGCCTTTATACATTTCAATACCCGCTACACGTAGAACAGAAGGGTATTACAACTTTGTGCCTAAACGAAATGTATGTTATGAGACAGGCAGAAGAAGGCATCCTATGGGTAGCGGCTATAAAAATGGCAGTCAAGTCTAAGTGATATACAAACATAGTTTTCAATATACATATTTCCGAATGTTTACAGAATATTAATTTTTGTACATTTTTAGAAGAAAACTTTTTGCTTTTATTAAAAATTAATACCGGGTATCTCACAGCCGAGCACCCTCCACTCTATCTTTATTACTTGTTAAAATTCTATTTGTGGAAAAAATGTAAGTCGCAAATTTGTTAAAGTGGTTTAGGAATACTTATTACAGCACATTTAACCTTTACAATGATTCTGGCATGAGTTAGAGGAAAATCGTCAAATCTGCTTAATTTTCGAAATTTATACTATTATTATTAATAATATTTTTCTACTCGATAGTCAGCATATTAGTTCCTAAATAAAACAAAATTTTATAAACGAGTTTCTCGACTATCTAAGCTGTTTTTATAAATTTCACCCTCGACTCTGTTTTCATTCTAAATTCCTTCGACTAGTGCCATGAGCAGATGGCACATTCCACATTTAAGTAGAGTTAATCACTTCGCACGTGTGGAGCGTACAAGTAGATTTAATCTTCTATGCTGCAAGACAACAACAAATATGAGTGGTCACTGATTGTCTTCTATGGCTTTACTTTATTTATAACCCCAAATGGTCCGAGTCTCTCTGACGGTGTATGGCAATTTGAAAACACTCAACCTGTCACTTGACGAACTTAAGGAGCAAACACTTTACGCCCCTCTCACAAGCTGGGGGACCAGAGCCCCCCTTTTGCTAAATGGCATAACCAGATAAGTTGCGACCCCAAGCAAAGAGGAATACATACACATATACTATATACTAAATATATACATATATATGTATATGTATATTTGAGAGAGGGGTAGCTGGGATGTTGTAGCTTAGTCGAGCATTTCTAAATGCCCCACCGTAAGCTTTTTATCAAAACGCTCCATTTTGCATTTATTTTCAAGTTGAAATACGTTTTCTCTTTCTATGTTTTTTTTTTTTGTTGTTTTCGCTTTTTTGTACCCTGGGAAATTTCAATTTTAATTCCTCTTAATTTTTATTTTAATTTCGTTTTCGTTTTATTGCATGGACGAAGCACCGACGGTTGCTTGAGTTAAAGTCGCCCTCAACAAGCGTCGCATGCGTTCAAGGACCCTAGATAATTATGTACGAGGACACATGGCTGTAGCAACTTGAGGCAGATAACCAAAGCCGAAGCCCAGGCTCGAGCTCGAGCCAAAAAGAGATTGCCTTGGCCTGGTCTAGAGAGCTGAAGCAACTGCTGCCTAATGCTTAATGTGCCTTTAATTAGTGGAATGACAAAAAAGCCAACCATAAAATCAACTTAAGTTACAAATGCCCCAATGACTGCTGCCCCACCTCTCTTCCCACAAATCTCCCCTTGGCCAAGTCAAATGCTTGGCATGCAAAATTGTTTGCAATGCTGTGTAGCCTCAATTAAATGACCTTGCATAAATTAGATATCAGCGGCAGCAGCTGATGCTAACCTCTCCAGAGAGCGGGCATTTAAGAGGTGATTACCTAGCGCAACTTTCGGGCGATATTTCAATTTGCGGCGACTTATTATGGCTTATAGTTTGACATTTCGTCAACAGGCTTTCTGCTTAAAGCTCACCAAAAACACAAAAACATTTCCATTTACGAATTTATATTCAACAACTTTCGGCATTTTAGTTTCAGCTTTAAGCGAAAAAACATCTTTGACAAACAACAAATACATAGTTGCTTACTTTCTCTTTACTTTTCTATAAAATTGAGGCTAAACAAAACGAGAAGGAGGGTTTTCCTTGAGTGAAGACTTAAAAGCATGGAAGCAGTCTCATGCTCAAGTTGAAGCTCGATTAAACTTAAAGTTATTCAAGTCTGAGGGAGCAGAGCAATTTACTTGTAGCTGAATGGGTTTTGCTTTATAATATATGTGGCGTTTAAAATGTGCCATAATAAAAACTTGTGAAGCCTTTTAACTTCCTATCGATTCCGAATAGCGATATGAACTGTTGTGATTTTTAATGGAATACAATTTAAATGAGAATTTTGTTGTAATTTTTGTTAAAGCATATTATTGTAAATTATGATATTGTATTTTAATAATACAAATGCGAAAATTGTTTCTATTGGTATACATTTTAATTTAAATTGGAATTCTATAATAAAAACTCAAAATAAAAATTGGAGTAGATTATTGTATAAAAATCATAAATGTACATTGCATTTTGCTACATCTCCTGAAGGTATTATTGGGGTTTCATTTTTGAAAACTAATCTTTACTATTTGCTGTCCTTGATTTAAAAGAAATAGAGAAATATATTGTAAAATATATTGTAAAATGATGTTAACGAAATAAGATAAATAAAATTGATTTAGTATACAAACTTAAGACAGGCGTTTCTGTAAGATTCACCATTTACAATACTTGTGGTGAATGCGGTCAGAGATGTGCCAAAAAAACTTTGTTTTGTTTAGTTCTCACACTTGGCACTTTAACTGGCCAAAAATAGTCCTCAAGTTGTTCTTGAAATATAACTGGAATTCTAATCCATACCAAGAACATATTTCCCTTGTGATTTCCATGCAAATAGATACACCGGCCTTAGTAAACAATGGCGCATGCTTGTGGATTTGCCCTCCAAATCCCAGTCTCCGTGGTGCTGCGAGACACAACTTGAGCGATTCAGCATAACCAACGAGCTGAACGCTGGCGCACAACAACACTTCAAAGTTCAAAGAAAGTCTGGGATACAAAGGCAGAGACGGCGAAAGAAAAGCTGAGCAGAGCCTGGACACTTCAACACATTTCCATTTCCATTACCATTTCTGTGCAATGCGATGCGATGCCATTCCTTCTCTGACCGACTTCAACTTCAACTGTTCAACTACTCAACTGTTTTTCAGCAGGTTTTTTGCTGCTCTTGCAGTTTGTTTTTCGATTTGTGCGGTTTCTTTGTTTACTGCGACTTTGCATTCGTAGATATTTTGGCTTTTAGTTGCATGCTTTTCTTGCCTGCTCTCTTTCTCTCTTGCTCTATCACATTTTTTTTTAACTCGCGTTTTTCTGTTGTCCAAAGTCACGACACGGCGCTAAGGTGACGACAAGAACCCAAGGTGCATAGCTGGCAAAGTATGTCGAGTCTATATGACACTGGGAAACAGTTGCTCTTTAGACGTTGGTGTTGGTGATGCTGACGGTGTCGGTGGCCTGTCATGTCCTTGCCCGGCTTAGTGTCCTCGACTGTCACACTGACAGCTGTTTGTCGCATTTCCAACATTCTATCATCATCGTGCATCTATCTAGGATCTTTTTCCCACTTTTTCTCTGTCTCTGTAATACTATCTGTTTTGCTCTTGTTTTTTTTTTTAGGCGAGTTTGTTTTGCCGCATTTCTATCTTTTGCACTAATTGAAACGAACATTTTGTATACTCCGAAGGGATGTTGCCACCACAAGTCTTATGGGTGCGTCTCGCCTGTTTGTTTGGCTTGGATATGCTGCTTTGCTGATTAGTTTGTTGCACTCAGATAGCGCTGTTGTAGCTTGTGGCTGAAATAATCTTTTTTTTGTCAGTGCCAAACTTATTCTCCGGCTGTCTTAACTTTCAAGTCCTTAAGTTGGACACATCACTTTGTGGACAGTTTAAATACTTTTGTTTTTTAACTCAACTTAAATAGACGTTGCATTGAGTAAGGATTGGGAATTTTAAAGCATATAGCTAGGAATGTTTTAAGAAAAATGGTTTCTAAAGACAAACATTAAAATATATTGGTAACGAACTCCTTAACTGATATTGCGCGAAAGTCCGTCTACTTCTAATAGTCGATAATAATGTAAACATAGATCAATTTACTGAATAAGTTCGCTCGTTTATTTTTGGTCAGTGATGTCAGTCGTTCGCTTCGTTCGCTCGATATTTTTTTCGTCATGTGAGTTCTAGTTCGTTCATCAAAATAGTTAATCGTTTGTTTTCAATAATAGTTCGATGTTTTAAAGTTCTTCGTTCAATAATTGAATTTTAGATTTTATTAGTAAATTTGTAAGGCATTTATAATATAATTTGAACTCACAAATCGTGTTATTAGTGTTGCTATAGCAATCGATAGTTGGACGATATTGAAAGGAACATGTGAATATGAACAAGAACGAACTGAATTAAAAAGCGTGATGAAGGTGAACTTATTCAGTTCGTTCACTCTACTGAAAAGGTAATTTTTATTCCTTCGTTCACTCGCAAGCTGCTCAACACTGGTTTTTAATATTCTGTGAGTACAATTAATTTAAGTACAACTTAAATTAATTAAACTCCTAGCTCCTAGTTCGCGTTCGCTATATGTCGCTCACTTTATGACAGAAGTAAAAGTCAAAGGTATACACAATTCATTTGGACTGCGGCTAAGACAACAGTGCAATAACTTTTAATTTACACGACGTAACTTGGGGTAACCTGCAGTTCCTGCTCCCCGGCTAAAACCCCCTTGGCCATGGCGCCAAGCTTTTTCTCATTCTGGTAGCTAATGCATTTTGAAATTGACTGTCTTACTTTTGACTTTGAGATACGCCAAAAGGGAAAATGTAAACGGCTCCGGCGGCGGGAGTAGTTTCCACGCCCCCTCTCCACACACATTTGATGTTTGAGTTGCATTCAGCGCTGGTGACTTTCTCGTATCCGCAGTTGGCGTTGCACTTGGCAGCGAGTAAGTGTGTTTGAAAAAAAAACCATCATCATCATCATCATCGTGAGCATCCAGCATCAAAGTTTGCTGTTAATTTAGGGTAAGTGTCGAAAAAGTTCTACAACGAGTTTTATATAAACTGGCTTAATGAGTTTTTTCAGCTTGGGCGGCAAGTGTATAAAAATTATGCATAGTTTGCATTTGTGGTTGAAAAGAATGCTAAATTGCTTCTTAAGATCAGTGCCAAAGTGAACTAGAATTACTGCTGCCCAAAAGGCAATGGAAACGACAAATTTATGTTTGTTTTTTGTTCGGACAATACGAGTGAAAGGATACAACAGGGCCCAAGCCCAAGCCAATGCCAAAGCCGAAGTCGCACGCCAAAGTATTCACATACTTAATACAGATTACAGTTGAGTGCATTTTCAAAAGTCAGCACTCGACACAATATAAATTCAAAAGCCAAAAGATGTCTGGCTCTGTGCTGTTGCTGCTATTGCTGCTGCCCCGGACGCAATTTCAATAAGCAAACGACACAGCTGGGGGTCGAGTTGGGTCAGTTGGCCACACACAAATGGAAACGTCATGGTCCGGGCACAAAATGCCAACTTTGCAATTTGCAATTTAACTTGAGAGAACCACAGAAGTGAAGTAAACAGACAGTGCCAGACTAGGCCCAAGCCCAAGCCGATGCTTTTGCCAAGTGTAAACAAATCTTCTGATTCTTGCAAAAGCCAAAGCTAAAGTGTTGATTTCGAGCTCTCCCTATATACTTAAGTCACAGCAAATAGACCTACAACATACTCCCCTCATCACGGCCTCTCTTTCACCACAACAAAAATAAAGAAAAATAAGAGAGAAAAATATTTGGCAACAATGTTGCCTTACAATTCCCATTTATTTGACTCGCACAACCCTTTGGCGTATGCGTAATATTTGATTTGTTTCGCTTTACCAAGTTATTTAACTTGCACATCTGCGCAAATTTGTGCCCCATTTGCGCTCAGATATAAGGTCCTTATGTAAATACTATAAATTATATGACAACTACTCGTATTTACCACTTTGCGTAATGCTCAAAAAGCTAGATAAATGTTAAGCCAACAGTAAATTTAGATATTTGTTGGCTAAGTAATCATAAATCAAGCCTATCGTATATCTAACTTTGCGCTGTATTAGTGCTGACAATTAAAATATTTTACTTTAATGGTAGACATACTAGTTTCATATAAAATATCCATTAAATTTCTATAAAATTCAACATAAATATTAACTTGAAGAAAAGTTTAACAAACGTTTGACATCGAGCTGGTGTAAACTAAACTCAATTTAATACATAACAGAAATAATTTCATGATTTTTAAAATTATATTTTTTAATAATTTCTTAATTTATTTGAATTGAAATGTAGTACAAGCACCATAAGTAAAACAGGTATTACATATAAAATTCAGATTTTATCAACAACTTATTCTTTTAAAGCTGGTTCTAAACTACGCTTTAAATTATAATTTGTAATTTATATTTTTTTTGAAGGATGTGATGTCATCCTTGGCAAAATGATTTAAATTGATATAATTTTTCATTTTGGTCCAAGCAATGGGATTGAGCAGACCTTAGCGAAACTGCCTAAAGGGCAATCTCAGCCATGTTGTATCTGCTTTCAACATATGCTAAAGATGCGTGTATTTATTTGTATCTCAAGTTAGTTAAGATTGCTGTCAGTGAATGCCTTTGTATTATGTTTTTGACATGTGTAATTTTAGAATGCCAAAAACATAGTTTTCAACTTGAAGGCATGATCTAAACAGTCTTTTCGCTTTTCAATTTAAGTTTACTTTGATTTGAAATGGTGTCGTGTAGTTTTGTATTCTTTTAAATTCATTGTACTAAAGATTTTATATTTTTGTCATGTACAATAGAATTAGTAATTTGGCAGCTAAAGATGCTTTCGAAAAATTTAAGAAATAGTTAACTCCACACAAAATATAAATAAATTTGCAGTTAATGAAACAATTTTTATTGAAATATTGAGGTCAAAATAGTTTGTGTAGTAACTAAGAAATGTAAGCTTCACTTTCACTCTTGGTAAATTTGTCAAGTTTGGCAAGATGCCTGATTATTTCGAATGCCGTTAGAGATAACCTAGTGTCTGCCTGATGGACTTTTAGTTGCTACAGACAATTACAAAAGTTATACTCAGCAACTGGCAGCATTATTTGTATTGTACAAAGGTCGTGATACTCACCACCGAGGATGCCATTCAAATAGGCTGAGGCATTTAGAACCCGTCCTTTCTTCACCATCATTTGCTCATCGATAAACAGGAGACGCGATGACGGCGACGACGATGAGGAGGAGGATGCTGTTGTTGTGCCGGCAGCTGACAAACCAAATGGATCTGGCTTAACGGGTCCCTCGTACAATTCCATATCGTCGTGATTGCGAAATAGATTGTGTCGGGCTATCACATCCTCCATGCCGGCGCGATGTAGCTCGGGTATTAGACGCAGCCAAATCGAGAGTTGGTGAGCTCGAAAGTGATTCTTAATGCGCGGTTTCATGCCTTCACCGAGATGTGTTGCGTTGTGTTGACATTTTCAAAAGAAATACCAAAAAATAGACAATAAAAGCGAAAACAAAGGCGTTAATGTAAACATCTTTATTACCATGGGACATACGATGGTATTCATGCATGCAAATTGACCTGGTGCCAACTATTTCAGTTGCTTGTTGTTGTTGTTGCTCTTGCCTTGGGTTGCCTTTTAAGACATTTGCATGCCAGAAAGGTGAAACACTGTTCGCAATTGAGGACACCTTATCCCCCATTTGCCTGTTTGCCTTGCTTGATGTTGATGTTGATGTCTTGTTTATTTAACTGACTGAACGACATAAAAGTGCTTAATTTTAGATGCCGCCAGGTAGGTCATAGCCTGGATGGGGTTTACTTGGGATTGGGTTCAGCTGCCTTTCCGTCTGTCTGTCTGCCTGGCGGAGCCAATGGGGCTAAGCAGAGGCTTCCGTGCCAGTTTGTTTATTTAGTGATCAAACCACAAGACTGTAAATATTTTACAACACGTCTTGTTCTACGTTTCTCAAGAAACTTAAATTATTCAATTGCATTTACCTTATGACTATGGTTAGTAATTAAGTACTTTCTTCAAATTTGTAAATTCAAAATGTAATAATAATAAAAATGCTTTAATATTTATTTCAAATATGGCATTCAGTAAATTTTAGTATTTATTGGTATATTTTAAGAATAATGTCGCCGGTTTTGCTTTTATTGGATAAGTCACAGTCGAGCACATTCGACTATGGCTTCCCTATTTGTTTCCTGAATACTTTAATGATGCAGCTATAAATGCATAGCTCATAGATTTCTATAAATATTTTAATTTGTTAATGCAGCATTTAAAGTACAAAATTGAAATTATTATTATTAAAAAGTAAGACGAGTTTACTAACTTGAAATCATTTGTATGAATTCCTAACTTGAATAATGTATGCATTAAAATTGTAAATTAAACTATATTTAAGATGAAATAGTAGTAGTAGAATTCAACAAACCATTCATTATTATCGTCCCTATTAAGCAAGTCTTTGCGTTTAACTTTGAAAATGTGGAATATTTAATATTTTTTGTACAAACACTTGACTAATATACAATATATATACAAAAATCTGTTCAACATCGATT
The DNA here is from genome assembly GCA_023558445.1 of Drosophila pallidifrons. Classification (NCBI taxonomy): domain Eukaryota; kingdom Metazoa; phylum Arthropoda; class Insecta; order Diptera; family Drosophilidae; genus Drosophila; species Drosophila pallidifrons. The sequence goes on from CM042348.1 coordinate 7,608,024, forward strand.
CACTTCAACGCATTTGGATAAGCAGGCCTACATTCGTTGAGTGTCAATAGGTTAATAAATATTGCATACACTTAGGTTCTTTATAATTTATGCAGCACAACTTTGAATTCAACCTTCAGCGACATGTACATAAATGATGATGAGGCTCACACTCATCAATGTGTGTGAGTGTGTGTGCGTGTATGATTCAATCTGTGAGGAATGTGCCTTTGTGAACGATTCGCTCGATTGTGGGGACACATGTGTGCAATGTATTCTCATAATTCTATTCCATTCGATGCGATTGAAATCGAATGGATTTCGATTTCACATTTTCAGCATATCAAATCAAAACTCGCAATCAGTCGTGGGCGTCAACAAATCCTTTGCAACTACATCCATTGTGCGTATTGTATGTCAATGACAGGGGTATTGAGCATAAGTTGAAGACTTTGAAGAACGCCCTCTCGGTATGAACATCGGGACGCGAAAAGGGACGGGTGTGTCAGCTGTTGGCGAGTCCTTTCAATTAAAATCAAACAAAAAGCGAACAAAGCACGGTGCATACCAGTCGTATACTTGATATGTATACTGCTCGTAATGCCAACATGTGCGTAAAGTGCTTCGTTTACAGTCCAATTGCCATCTATTATCGTTCAGTCGAAATCATAAACAGTTAAATTCTTTCTCTCTCACAAAATGGCATTAGCTGTATACAAATGTTATTGCCAATAAATGATACATGAGGGCATAAAAGATAAATATAGACCTCAAATGATTTCGTTGTTGAAATACAATAAGATTGAATCAGCGGCAACTTTTTAATTTAAATGTGTAACAAGACATGAAAGGGTATAGAATGAATCGACTTAAATTGTGTGCCATTTTTACTCTCGATTTTTGTATATTTTTATATATCATGTAAATTCGTCTTATGCATTTGCTAGACACCATCTGCTGAAGGGCATTCAAAATTTCATTACCATTATATGTAGCACCATTTTATAAAATTTGAATTGTTGTCTCGTTGTCGTGTCGTTGCTGCTCGTCACACACTCACACACATACAAAAAAGGTGTGAAAAATTTTAACTTAATTTGCACACATTTGACATGACGCGGAGGCATCATTTTTTTCATATAAAGCTTTATGTGCTCCGCTCATGGTTGGCATACTCATACCCTAGTACTGATGTTAGAAGGGTATTTGGATTATGATTAGGAAACACATGTAATTGTACAATATAAATTTATTACGAGGTAACTCAGAGTCGAGCATGCCTTAGCGCAGCTGGCTGTCAGTTGTCTTTGATAGTCGCTTTCCTTTTTTTCTGTGTTATCTCCGGTAGGTAACCTTCAACAGCCACTCGGGTGTAGCCTTGTTTCTCTTTTCGTTGTAATGCCACCCCGCATTCTCCCATTTCACGTTTTTTACTTTTTCCACCGTATATTTCACAACAGCCCCCGCAGTTTGCTGCTGAGCACGCATCGGGTTTTTTTGAGCCTGGGCCTTCTTTAAAATTTAAATTAAATTTGATTCCATGATTTTTTCTCTTCTTTTGATACTCACATTTGCTCGTGCCGCTTTTAAGAAAGATGCTGCTAAATTTTTAGCTCTCATTTCACAGTCCCGCGTATTCTTTTTTCATTTCAATGTGTAAGGTGAATTTGTGTTGAACAATCTTTTTATGTTCTAAGTATGTGAATATATTGTGTGAATTATGTGTAATTTATCTGTACTTAAGTCAATTTAGGAATTCACTCGCTTACTATCCTTTTTCAAAGTACTTTTTAATGCTTAAATATTCCTTTTGTTTTCAAAATACAAAATACTTTGACATAAAAATGTAAAAGCTACTAATAACGCTTCGCAATTTATTAAAGTTCACCTTTCATGGCAGTAAATTTTTTTTAAATAAACTTTAAAAATTAAATTTGTATTGTGCATATAAAATTATAGAAATAATTGTCAGTCTCGTGTTGAGGTACATGTATTCGGAATATTTGGAAATTTGGCAATCTTTTTTCTTGTGCAACCAACCAAGCATTCTACTTTGTATTTAAATTCCCATTTTAAGGCCAGCCAACATAAGAAGTGCACACGAAAATAGTCGAAATAAACTGCAAAGTGAACAACTTTTGGCATCTCACCTATTTCCAAATATTTTTGATGCAACGGATCATAATTTTCCCAGGTGATGCTGCGAAAACGATTGCGTTCCTTTGAAACCGGCAGCACTGAGTCCTGTCGATGATGTTCGTTGGGATTGCTGTGCAGATGGTAAAAAGAAGAATGTCGAAAGAGAAGAGAGATGTATTTGTCAGACAGAGATGGGAAACGATACATAAATTGCAAGATACAGTTGAGTGAAAATGTGCTCCAAAGAATTTCTTGTTTGCCCTGGCGTTCTTGTTGTCCGTGTACATTTTTGTTGTTTTCTTTCTAAGAGCTGCGTGCACAAATAGAAAATGCTTAAAATGCAAGGGCTTTACATTGTTTGTTTTATGGCACTCGGGCAGTGGGGTAGTTGTGTAGTTGTAGGTGTAGGTAAGTTGGCCAGGTGAGCAGCAGCAGCGGCTGGTGTTGTTAGACTGTTGCTGAAAGTGCAGCCAGCAGACAAAAAACCCAGTTTTGCTTTACGGACAATCAGCGCTAAGTGTTGCACACGAAAGAAAAAAAGTGTTTAGAATAGCGGAAGAAACGTCGCTTGCCTGACAAATTAGTGTAAGTGGCTTAACGTTGGCCAAGGGATTCGAGCTAAGTGATGCAATGCACGGCCACCATCATAATGATGATGATTATGATGATGATGATGATGATGGGTAACTAACTGCAACTACTTAACTCACCCGGTGCGCGCGAAATTCGTCCAGTAGATCATCACTGCCTCAGACAGCGCCGTCTCGGACTTTGTATAGTTTTGCGGAAAATGACTGAAACCATCCACAAGCGGTGCTCCGAATATGTAAGGCAAATCCTCACCGTGCACAGTCCCCATGCGTTGCGGGTAGTCGCCATCTTTTGTCTGATAGTCGAACACATAGAAATAGCAGCGGCCCGATGGCTGTGTTGAGGCAGTTAATGTGGAGGCGGCCACGTTGCCAGCTCCGCTGGGAGTCGATGAGCTGACGGGTGGCGGCGATTGGGCAGCCAATATGTCCCCGGCGCGTACTATGGGCGCCACGAATTGAGCATCGGATAGCGCTGCCACCGCCGTGTCACGTGTGTTTATCGGATGCTGTGATGTGCGGTCCCAATCCGTGTACTCGTTCACAATCTGGGGGTACATGCAATGGAAGGATGAGATTTATCAGTACTGTGATTCATGGCTTTCGAATCGATATTTTTCAATTAATGTCGAATTCAAGGCTACAGAATTTCACCCATCAATTATTCGGAACCATTAATTTTATTTGCGCATATGGCAGATTAGGCATTTTCAACAATATAGTAGTGTCAATAAAATAAAACCATATTCTAAAATTATTTTAAATAAATACACCGCAAAAATACTAAAATATACTGATGGCTATAATTGATATATTGATATTCAAAATATAACTTAGAGTAAAAATAAAGTAGAGTAAACAAAATAAAAAACTCCATTTCATTAGTTGCTATTTGTCATACAAAGATTTATCCTAAATAACTTCATGAAATAAAATTACACTTATTATTTGCTTTTTTTCTTCGTCTGCGTGCAAAAATAACATGTGCTGTGAAAAAATAAAAAATTATAATTCTGCTTCTTAAACAATTAAAACGAAACTATTATTAAAAAATTAATAAATTATACATGCACAAAATATGATTAATAACATAATCTCTTACAAATGAAATGGACAAATATTGGCAAGTGTAATTTGTCATTCTGAAACAGAAGAATACCTTATTGCAGTTATAACTGAGTGCTTGAGCCTAAAGCCCAAACTAATATGCACACACTAGCATGTGGAATCTGGAAACTGGAATGGCGCACAGGACATTTGAATACATTTTTGTGTTTGTGAATATATGGTATAGTACACGTGTACTACTATATGCATATGCATGTATGTAAGTGCATACATATGTGTATTCCAAGTCAAATACATGTGGGATTACAAGCGGATTTTTGCTTGTGCTGTTTGCTGTTTGCTGTGGTTATTATTATTTTTGCCACCATCTGTGGGTTTTTAAGTGAACCACAAAATGAATCTGTAAAATCGATGTCATGCATAATTTAAAACCAAAAAGGGTGCACTACTCCACTCAATTTTGGTGAGCGAAATATGGCGCAATATATGCCATATAAGATACGGGAATTTAAAAGCAATGTTTATTTTAAGGGTTTTTGTTTTGTATGTTTTCCATTTATATTAATTGAATGGTAAATTCGATAAAAGACAGTTGCAATATTGTTGTTGAGTTTATAAAATTTGTTATACTTAAAAAATATTCCCAAATTTAGTTGATAATCTAAAAATGCAAGTATTATAAAATAAATCAATAAATGAATAATATTATTTATCAATACGTTCTTTTGCAGCACTTTTAATATGTACTGTTTGCTCATTATATTCTTTAAAAATGTTATTTATTTAATTGGGAAAATAGTTTAGCAACATTGCAGTTAATTCATAAGGTGAATTGTAATTCATTAGTAGAGATACATTTCTTGAGTTTACGGCTCGATGCAAAACGAGATTATATATGTGGAATTACTGAATGCATTGTAGGAACGAAGCCCCATGTCAGAATTGCAAGCAGTCGCCATTTCCCCCAAGTAGGTGAATGAGTGCGAGTGCCAGTGCGAGTATAATGAAGTAAAATAAATACGAATGAATGTATGCGCTATAATCGTGATATATGCGTTGGCAATTTACGGCTGCTTCTGTGTTTGTGTGCACTTAAAACGCTCACACACACACACACAATCGGGCATACACACAAATGTACTTGGTTTTAATATGGCAAATGGTGACAGCGTGACTGGCGATGACGATGTGTCTTAGGATGAGGCTGACTGTTGACTCTGCTGCTTCTGCTGTTGCTTCTGCTGTGATTTGGGTTAAGTGTAGCCTGTGCGTTTTTAAGTAGGTGTGTGTGTGTTGTTGGGTGTCCGTTACACATCTTCATGCCCATGCAGATACACTCAATTCATATATATATTTGTATGTGTGGACTGGCTTCATGTCCTTGCCAATGCATGTGTATGTGAGTATAAGTGTGTGGGGATACATACAAAAACATATTAGCCAAATAAAGCGTGTTAATGATTTGGCTGCAATGGCGTGTTAACTGCCTTCCCTTTCGCTCGCTTGCGCATTACAAAATACAAAATAAAACAAGTAATTGTGCTTGAGTGTGCTCGACTGTGAGATACACACTACCCATATATAAAATACTAAAAAAAAATACTAAAAATATACCGAATGGTGTATTTGATATATCAATATAGTACCACACTCAACATATACCATAGACGGCACAATATACCAGATTGTTAGCCACAACAACTAAGACCCCTACAATTTATATCTGATCGCAATCCATTTTTCAGGAGTTGGAAAGACTAAAGTTATTATTGTATATACCAAAAGTACCGATTCTAGCTGTTAATTTGTGAGGGCGAAAGTAGGCGTGGCAAAATTTTGAAACAAACTTGATCTGCGTGCAAACATAACATGTGCTGTCGAAAAAAAAAAATAGTATATGTAGGTTCTATCTCAGACAGACAGACGGAAATACGGACATGTCTAGATGGTCTTGGCATTTGACGCTGATCAAGATACTTTATAGGGTCGGAAATGCCTTTTACCTGTTACATACATTTCCTGCAGTCACAAAGTTATTATATCGTAGCGGGTATAAAAGCGAACAAAATGAAAGAAATGCGAATTTAATTGTATGCCAGCTGAGTTAATTGTCCGCACACATAGTACACTATGTACAAGAAGAGAAAACAACCATTTTCCGGACTATGCAAAAGCATAAAGAGGCTGCAAGTAGACAAGTGGCGCCTATAAAGGGTTTCTTCAGGAATAATGAATGTATGTTATATTTTCCACAGCGACATGGCACCATATGGTGATTACAAACTTTCTGTTTCTGCATAACTTTGATAACCCAAAATTTTGTTTGAGATTGTTCAACGTAATTACGCGAAAGTATCGAACATATGCTGCAATAATTGAATTCTCCAAAGTGCACTTTATTGGTTGTGTTGATTATAAATTTGATATGAACAACAATATTAAGCCAATAAATTATTTTTATTTCTTTACTACAAATTGATAAAGTAACTCAGTATAATTTTCGCATTAAAAAACAAATATATAATCAGTTAATTGCAAACCTTTTAAAGCCTTGGTACATGTTATTTATATTTTTAGAAAACTCAAACGAAATATGTGAAATACAAAATAAACTTATCAGAATATATGTATATGTTTTTTGCATTTATATGTATTTCAAGCAGAAATTGAGTAATTTTACCCGCTACCCATTGGGTAGAAGGGTATTATAACTTGGTGCCGGCAGAAAATGTATGTAACAGGTAGAAGGAGGAATCTCCGTCCCAATTAAGTATATATATTCTTGATCAGCGTCAATAGCCGTGACGATCTAGCCATGTCAGTCTGTCCATCTTTCTGTATGTCCGTATGTCCGTATCAACACTTAGATCTCATAAAAGATAGAGCTATAATAATTTCGACAGCATTTGTTATGCTTGCACGCAGATCAAGTTTGTTTCAAATATTTGCCACGCCCACTTCCACAAGATTCATCGGCCTCGTTTCTGGCTGCGCCTGGTTTATAATCCAGAGCATATGGGTAATTCTCTGAGGGATTTTGTCGTGTACGACCGTCTTTACAGTGAAAAAACATAAACTAAAACAATTAAAACAAAAATAAATGAAAGTTATTCTTAAAGCTTTGGTTTAGCACTATATTTAGAGCTAAGACTGATTTTATGAACTTGTTCTGTTTTACGATAAATATATAAATTCGTTCATTTTTTGGTTTGCGTACGAATTCGTTAAATTTTCAATTATCAGAACAGAAAACAAAACAGAAAAAAATTCCAAACATATGTATGTTGCAATAATTTAATTCTCTGAAGTGCACTTTATTGGTTGTGTTGATTATAAATTTGATATGAGCAACAATTTTAAGCCAATAAATTATTTTTATAACTTTACTATAAATTGATAAAGAAACTCAGCGACTCAGCGTTATAAGTTAATTGCAAACCTTTCAAAGCCTTGGTATATTTATTTATATTTTTAGAAAACTCAAACGAAATATGTGAAATACAAAATTAACTTATCAGAATATACATATATGTTTTTGCGTTTACATATATTTCAAGCAGAAATTGAGTAAATTTACCCGCTACCCAAGGGAATTATAACTTTGTGCCGGCAGAAAATGTATGTAACAGGTAGAAGGAGGCATCTCCGACCCTATAAAGTATATATATTCTTGATCAGCGTCAATAACAGAGACGATCTAGCCATGTCCGTTTGTCTGTCTGTCCGTATGAAACACTAGAGACTGTAAGAGATAGAGCTATAATTTTTTCGACAGCATTTGTAATGTTTGCACGCAGATCAAGTTTGTTTCAAATTTTTGCCACGTGCTCTTCAAATCAAACAAGTAAGAAAGCTACAGTCGAGTGTACTCGACTGTGAGATACCCGCTACCCATTTTGAATAAAAGCAATATATTTTGCGGTATTATTCTCAAAATATACCAAATATACTGCAAAAATACTAAAAATATACCAAATGGTATATGTGGTATATCGATATAGTGCCGCATTCAAAATATACCATAGACGGCACAATATACCAGATTGTCAGCCAAAGCAACTCAGACCCCTAGTAAGTAGGCGTTTTTGCCCATACAAAAGTATTTCTTTAATAACTTCGACAATTTTTATCTGATCGCAACCAAATTTTCAGGGATCATAACTACTATAGTTATTACCGTATATACCAAAATTCGTAACCCTAGCTTTAAAATTACGCTTGTTATTCGATTTTTTTGATTTGCAGGGGCGGAAGTGGGCGTGGCAAAAATTTGAAACAAACTTGATCTGCGTGCAAACATAACAAATGCTGTCGAAAAAAAATTATAGCTCTATCTCTTATAGTCTCTGAGATCTAGGTGTTCATACGGACAGACGGACAGACGGACAGACGGACAGACACACAGACGGACAGACGGACATGGCTATATCGTCTCGGCTGTTGACGCTGATCAAGAATATATATACTTTATAGGGTCGGAGATGCCTCCTTCTACCTGTTACATACATTTCCTGCCGGCACAAAGTTATAATACCCTTCTACCCTATGGGTAGCGGGTATAAAAATCTAATAGCATGTGTAATTTTAAAGCTAGAGCTGCGAATTTTGGTGTATACAATAATTACAATAGCAATTATGAATCCTGAAAATTGGATGCAATCAGATGAAAATGGTGGAAGTTATTAAAGAAATACTCTTGTTTGGGCAATACCGCCTACTTACTAGGGGTCTTACTTGCTTTTGTCGACAATCTGGTATATTGTGCCGTCTATGGTATATTCTGAATGCGTGTGTGTAAGATATCCGCTACACGTTTTGAATAAAAGCAAACTATTGCGGTATTATTTTTAAAATATACCGAAAATACTACAAAAATACTATGAAATAGTATATTTGGTATATTGATATAGTACCAAATCCAAAATATAATACCCTTATACCCTATGGGTAGCGGGTATAAAAAGAATGAAACATTGCTGAGCGTGTAAGCACATGCATAACACGAAATTCAGTCCTAATATGTCAGCTTCTTTGTAGTTATAAATGTTACTTATACGCACCGTGTTCACTTGGGTACTTATAATAGCGGCTACACTAGTAACTAACGTGACACCATTTAAAATTGACTTTTTTAGCCAGTTATTCATTCAAAATGATGCTGCCTTTCACTCGTCAACTTTTTCCATTTATTCATTTCATTTTCAAGGTAGGCTACTCAAATAATGTGCGAACATTATAGTATGCATAGAAAGCATATTCCGGAGCTGTAGTGTAATGATATCTTTGATCTTTGAAACCACGGATTATGAATATAATTTTCTAAGGATATAGGATAAATAAATTCGAATGAATTTGTAAATAATATTTTAAATAAACAACAACCTTTACGTGGTATTTCCGTTATTCCTACCCATTGATCTTTCATGCTGTCAAAACGGGTATGAACATAACCAAGGAAAATGAAATCTTTTAAATAATCTTTGCGTTTGTATAACGTGAAAAAGTAGACTGAAGATAAGAGAATCATTAAGGCTTGACATTAACTGGCACCTAAAAAAAATATCTTTCACGGTCTGGCCAAAGCTCTCTCAAATCCTTAGATGAATCACAAAACAAGAGAAAGTGCAATCAGATTAACAGATTTATGTGGCAGGCTGTAGGCCACGGAGCCCCACAAAGAGTCTCGAGCCAGTTCCGGTCTGGTACATTTTGTTAGAGCCAGTTAGTTGGCTTATTTATAGCCTCGCCTTGCAGTAGGTACTCGTACTCACCGTATAGAATATCTCATTGAGGTGGTAATTGTAAGCGTTGCGCACATAAGTGCGTATAATTTTATCCCGTCTTTCGCCCTCGAATCCATTTTGTATATCGTGAGCGCTGAATCGCCAAATCGATTCACCAGTGACAACGCCAAAGAGTACATCATAGTGTCCGCCCATGTTTGCCGTTGATGCCGAACCTCCAAAGTAGCCAGAGCTGCTACTGAACGGTGACCCAGAACCAGAGCCACCGCCATTGCCACCGGCTGACTGGGAGCCATCTGATGAACGCTTTGAGTTGCGCGTCATTAAATCATCGATATCGAGATTGGAATGTCCGGGTCGTATGACAACGCCATCAACCTAAATTGAAATTGAGAGCCAGAAGCAAAAGGGGAAAAATAAAGATAAAGTAAGAGTGAGACCAAAAGAACTTAGATACAAAGCGTTCAATTGTTATGCTAAAGAAAAAAATAAGAATGAAGTAACTTGAAGTACCACACTTAAAGGACAGCACAAAAGCAACTGAAGTAAGAAATAAAGCCCGCTGAAGCGTATGGCAAAAAGATGGACAAATGAAAATCGGCGTGAAAAAACAGTAAAGCTTAAACACAAAAGCAAGATAGTCGAAACTAAATGAGAAACAAGCCGAAATTACACTCGAGCCTTTGACCATTGTAAGTCATGAATGAACTCGTAATGAAAGATGATGCCTAAATGAAAAACCGCAAATACGGGATAAAGATAAGAATATAAATAATCGAAAATGTCTAAAGTCTATTCTCTTGTAAGCACTTGCGTCTATTTTTAACATATTCTTGAACTTTGCTCAATTTCCATTGCTGTCGTTGAAGCTCTAAATTGATTTAAGCAGAGAAATTCAACAATTTTATATTTTTATGTTGCTCACCGATGGTCCGAATGATGTAAGAAAATTTGGTGCTTGAATATCAGCTCCATAGAGATCTTCCAGTGGCACTTCTCTAAGGCAATCTACGATCTGCTCGTGATGCCTGTTCAAATCTTCGGGTATGGTACAATTAACCTCTTTGGCCAGCTTAATGGCGAACAGCACTGGATCATCGACCAGAGCCCATGAGGAATAGGCCGATCCGGACATAAGAATGGCTCGATGAAATAGACCGCGCACCATTGTGGGTGATGTCATCAGATAATTTATACAGGCAGCGCCTGTTCCATGTCCCGCCAGGGTCACAACATTTGGATCCCCACCAAACTTTTGAATGTTCTGCTGTATCCAATGCAGTGCTGCCATCTGATCCATCAGACCATAATTAGCCACACGTGCGTGGACATGTGGACTGGGATTTGCATTAAGAAATCCTGATGAAATCATAGCATATCATTATTGAATATGTATCGAGGATATTCAACAATATCTTACCTAAAATGCCTAGACGATAATTAAGCGTAACTACAACCACTTCCCCATAGCTCGCAAGCACAGAGCCATCGTATGGATTGCCGCTGCTCCACTCAAAAGACTCTCCGTGTATGAAGACAATGACAGGTAATTTCTTCTCATTAGCGCCAGCTGTGAATAAATCAAAATAAAATATTTTGAAAGGGTATCGAATTGTATATTATTTTATATTATGATAAGCAGACAAATAATTGTTTTGTTTTGTGCATCGAAATATATTCTATATTCAATAACTTTATTTATAATATGGGAGCATAGAGCAATCGGGTTTTCTCAACTTTAACAACGTATATTCGCTACCTATTTTTTAAGGATTTAATTTAATATATGTTTATGCTGTCTGACTGTTATATACATACATATATGTATTTACTTTTGGAATTAAGCTTTTGATCCCTTCTATGTAGTGCGTTGAGATAATTAGAAAACATTTGCATTTAAATAATTCAGCATGTATTAAGCAAGTGCTTCGAAACAGTAATGCTGTTAAATCGATCACGATAAATTAACTTATTAAATTATGCGTCACATAATATACACCGAAATCCTTTTTGTCTGTGTGCTTTAAAAATTCTGAACAATATTGAATTTCGGAATTTTATGTTAATTTAAGTTAAGAGGTAACACCACTGTAGATTAATTTGAATGCCTGATTCTTTTCAAATAGCTTCAGTCTCTTGCTTACCATTGACTGGTGAAAATATGTTTAGATACAAACAATCCTCCGATTGATTCTCAAGAAATGGCAATAATCTTTTCAAGTACTCTAAGCGGCCTTTTGGCATCTTCTCCAATGCGGCTGTCTCGTTTTGTATATTGGGTAAACGCTGCGGACAAACTGGACTGTAGGTGTCCGAGATGCGTATCCCTTCCCAAGGCGCTGGTGCGCGTGTTGGGCTAAAACTATTTGAAGAGGTTAATAATTGAAAAAGAACCAAGTCGAAAGAGTACCCACCGATTTTGCTTGGTTGGCGGCGTTGCATAGGGTACACCGAGGAACACTTCCACCGAACGCAAAAATCGAAAGTTATCCAATGGCAAAATGAGACCATGTAAGCGTCCATATCGCGTTTGCACAATGCGATGCCCCAGTCGAGCACCTGAATATAAGTCTTTTGTCGATGCACTCGCAATGCCAAGCCAGCCCAGTAGGCAGGCCCATAGAAGCACTCGCAGCTTGAGCTGATGGCGACATCGCCACATGGTCAGCAGGTTCTCTCTCTCCTTCTGACGTCGAGTGCACAAATACTTCAAGATTGTCTGTTGCTGCTGAATCTACGACTTCTTTGAATAGACTATCTATAGTCATATGTTGTGATGGCTTCCATATGCAGAGCAACCATCCTCCAGGTGCCTTGTATTTAACTGAAAATATTAAACTGCATTAAATGCATTGCATTCGAAATTTAAAGGCTCTACAGTTATAACGGCACTCCCTAGTCTCATGAGTATTTTAAAATGAAGGAATTGAAATATTAATTAAAATAAACTACAGTCGAGTGTACTCGATTACCATTGTGAATAACAACAAAACAGTGCGGTATTATTCTCAGAACATACCAAATTAATATACCCTATTAATAGTTAAATGTACCAATGACCATAATGTGTATATCAATAAAGTATTAAATTCAAAATACACTATAGAGTAAAAAATATACCAGATTGTTAACCAAAGCAACTAAGACTCGTAGTAAGTAGGCTTTTTTTACACACAAATTAATTTCTTAAATAACTTTTGCATTTTTTTTTATGTTCGCAACCAAATTTTAAGTATGTATTGTATATACTAAAATTCGGGAATCAAAATTACTCATGTTATTTGATTTTTTTTTCAATTTACGGGGTCGGAAATGTAGCAACAATTTGGGTATTATAACTTTGTGCCGGCAGGAAATGTATGTAACTGGTAGAAGGAGGCATCTCCGTCCCTATAAAGTATATATATTCTTGATCAGCGTCAACAGCCGAGACGATCTAGCCATGTCCGTCTGAGTGTCTGTCCGTCTGTCCGTATGAAACACTGGATCTCAGAGACTGTAAGAGATAGAGCTCTAATTGTTTTCGACAGCATTTGTTATGTTTGCACGCAGATCAAGTTTGTTTCAAATTTTTGCCACGCCCACTTCCGCCCCGCAAATCAAAAAAGTCGAGTAAAAAGTGTATATACAATTTTTACTATAGTAGTTATGATTTCTGAAAATTTGGCTGCGATCAGATAAAAATTGTCGAAGTTATTAAAGAAATACTTTTGTATGGGCAAAACCGCCTACTTACTAGGGGTCTGAGTTGCTTTGGCTGACAATCTGGTATATTGTGCCGTCTATGGTATATTTTGATTTCGGTACTATACCGATATGCCACATATACCATTTGGTATATTTTTAGTATTTTTGCAGTATATTAATACCGCAAAATATATTTCTTTTATTTAAAATGGGTAGCGGGTATCTCATAGTCGAGTACACTCGACTGTAGCTTTCTTACTTGTTATAATTGTAGCTTATCATCTTAAAATTTTTGAATGTGAGTTTTTCAACATACACTCGCGTAAAAACACATATATACTTTATTTATCGGGCATAAGCTATCGAGCTCTCTAAATAAGCACAGTGAAATCTCTCATGGTTGTACAAGCACTGCCCCTGAGAGACGAAACTACTCAAAATGTCGTAAGCAAAAAGTTCGTTATGAAGTGTATTCACTGTTTAAGAAGTATAAATCGACTGTCGAGAGCAATTGTAAGGCAGTATGACTTGTGAGCTCAGTGAAGAGTTTTGACATTATGATTAATCGCATAATCCTTGTAAATTTGGTGATTCCGCTTGTTATCCTTTTATGCAATGGGTACTGTTATTTTGAGTGCCCTTTTGATAAAAAGTGTCTTAGATATAGTGCAGTGTGTAATGGAACAAAGGAGTGTTCTTTTGGCGAGGATGAGTTACATATTAATTGCAAATATCCCATAACGAGCCGTCCTTCAACTTTCTACTGTGCAAACGGAGTGCCTATCGCTACATCTCAAATTTGCAATAAAAAAAATGATTGTATCGATAAATCTGACGAGTCGCCAGCGATCTGTAAGGAGTATGAAAAACAGCTTGACAGCCGAATTCAAGATTCGACGTGTAAAAAGTACGTAATATGAAAATTATACAAATACGTTTAAATTCACATAACAGCTGCGATAACAAAAACAAAAACCATTTTTCTTAAACACTAAAGAAAATAATACCTACTAAAATGTGCACACAGCTGATTTTCAGAAATATATATTCAAAAGTGTAAAAAAGTTAAGTAAGAACAAAAAAAAAATATTACAAATTTGAGGCATTGAAAGATGTAGAGAAATAAACAGCTCTGAATCGCGGCTATATGTTATATTGTAGTCTATTACATCGTCTGACTATAAAAATTTATTAAGCCATCAATTTTGGTTCACAAAAATTATGATTGATCACTAAATATTTTTTCGACTAATAAACGGATAGTAAAGAACATAAGAATTTTAATAATAATTAATAGTAATAAATAAATTTCAATTTAATTTCATAGAGCCGATTTTTTTAATTTAAAGTAACACAAAGCTGTGTTACAAAGAAAATTCAATTTCCATCAATTTCATTTCATCTGTGAATTTTGTCAGTGCTCTTAAAAACTCTGACGATTTTACGAACACTTTGGTTAAAAGCTACACTAAAACATAAATGTTATGTAAAAAGCTCTATTATCTGCATAAAATGTGTTCGATTTGTGATTAAATGAGATTTACATATAATTACTTCACTCCGTTTTTCAATGTCCTCATAAACCCTTGGAGAAAATAATTTTATTAAATAGAGTGTTCCATAATGAAATAACATAAATTGCAATATTATTCAACATGAATAAGAGAGAACTCTTATTAAGAAGTTAATGATAAGCACATCTAATGCTGAGACTGGCAATTTTGAACAAGAAATGTTTTAATCACATTTGCTTGAGTAAGATATAAAAGAAGTGTCAAAGAAATATAAATAATTTTATTTGTGGACATTCCACCTTTGAATCATCTAATAAAAATCATAAAATTAATTCGAAAAAATATTTATTGTTCAATTCTGTCTGTTCAATACAATCGCAATTAATTTCGATGCGGTTCTTCAACCTTTGAATGAATAAAACGTACCTGCTTTTATCACAAACTGTCTAATCTAATGGCTCTCCCTTTTAGTCTCCTGTGTTAATCAATCTTTATTCCTTTTAGTAATTTATTATTTGTGAAAAAGATTTTATTAAATTTTCTAGTTAAATAAATAAATAATAATATTCAAAGTCAAATAAAGTAAGAAATTCTATGGTAATGCCATTGAAAATTTTAATTTATTTAATTTTAATTGAATAAATTGATATTCAATTATAGTATGCGGACGAAAAATGTTTGTTATCAGATTGTTGTGCAGAATTTGACAATCACATTTCTTCTAAATATCAAAAAAAAAATCATTTGTGATGCATTCTGCTTAATTGTTGATGTTAGTTATTTATTTATTTAAAAACGTTAGTTATAATTTAAATTAATTATTACTAATGCACTAACACAATTACTATTGCTAAAGTGACTACAAAGGCCTTCAGCTTAATTGTTGATGTTATTAAGAACATTTATTCGTTTTAAATGAAGATCGTGAAAGAGTTTTCTGCACTTCCCTAAAATGTACACATACATATATAAGAATGCTTGAGGTAATTATTTAATTTAATTTATTTATAGACCTCAACTCTCATGCCAAGCTTCAACAGAACCCGATTGTATTTCCGCGGATAAAATATGTGATAACAAGTTCGATTGTCCGAATGGCCGGGATGAGTCTATAGAGATGTGCATGCAAGAACTTCGGTATCCCTATTTCCAGTGTGGCAATGGAAAGATCATCTATAATAGTAGTCAACTGTGCGACAACAAATATGATTGCCTCGATGGCTCCGATGAGTTTGAAAGACATTGTCAAGATAACGAAAAATGGATTCGGAAGCAGGCAGTTACATGTGCAGAGCCTAAGGGAAATGGTTTAAAATTTATGAACAACACAACAATGTATGCTAAAAAGGAAAATAATGAAACGCATTATTTTGTCTATGCAAGCGGTGTAGTTCAATTTAAGTGCTACGATTCTCGTCATGAGTTCAAGGGCATAAAGTGGAATGTGTGCACGATTGATGAAAATGGAAATGGAATATGGTTACATGAATTACCAAAGTGTGTGGAAAAAATGGACAATCGTAATAAGAACCCAGATACTAATGGAGATAAAGGCTGCCGATTAGATACTTATGATGATTATAAAGAAAATTTGAGCATTTGGAACTGTTCAACCGAAGGCACAAATTGCGTAAAGAAGATAAAACCACCTTTAACTGTCGAGAATGTAAAGTTCAGCTGTTCGAAGAACTTAATGTTGTTCCCTGAAAGTCTACGGGGAAATATATATCATTGTCGAGAAAAAAAATGGCAACTCAACTCTAAGGAACTTCCACCCAAACCAAGATGCGGCAGTGTGTACTTTTTAATATAATTTTCAGCACCATCTTACAAAATTAATATTTATCAATTTGTTTTTTTTTTATCTTTTATCTAGAAATGTGCAGTACAAGTGAATTGTATTGCCTGGACTCGATGGAAACGGCAATCTGCAAGAAACGGGGCGGAGAATCTATAGAATGCAACTCGACAACTTTGGAACCAGGAACCACAGTTACTTATAAATGTTTTCCTGAATACAGAGAAGACACTCATTCAAAATTTACCTCGATTTGCCTTGACAACGGAACTTGGGAACATTCTGGTAATAGAGATAAATATTGCTCTATAGAATGCGGATCGATCGAGCAGGAATCGCCACTGTCTCGAAATGCTCCAGAAACGCATTCGCACCATTCACCATGGTCTGTTGCCATTTATGACAACAACAATACGCAGCAGTTCCAATACTCCTGTGGTGGTGTCCTAATACGACATAATTTGGTATTGACTGCTGCTCATTGCGTTAGTTATGAAAACAACAAATTTGGAATGAACCGATTTCGTGTGATGCCAGCCCAAAAAGCCAGAGTATCCATCATTGATAGCCACAATGATTGTCGAAAGGCCAATGATAGGGACAGTGAGTGTTGGATAGTTCAGGAGATAACTATTAATTCGTAAGTTCCATTCTGTCAATCATATTCGCAGCTATTGAGATCTATTTTACTTTTTAGCAAATATAATTGGAACGACTTTTCATCTGATTCGGCACTTCTGCATCTAAAAGCAAACTCATTTTTGCCATTCAAAATAGTATGCCTACCGGGAATCCAATTTAATTGGAAGAAAGGTTATAAGGTTAAAGAGGGCTCCGTTTTTGCATGGAAAAGAAAGTCAAATCAAAATCTAAATTTGACTTTTGTCAATGGAAAACTAAACGAAACAGATAATATCGCAAATGGAATCTTTTACATAAATGTAACTCAATATAATAAAGAAACACTTTGTAAAGGAGATAGTGGCAGCGGCTTTTTTCCATGATTGTCCTAATGAAAATACCAAATGGTGTTTATACGGGATCGTTAGTGCAACTAAAAGCTTAAATATACATAACTGCACTAGTAACGTTAAAATTAATAGTGTTGTGCATGAGGGTACAGTTGAATTTGTGAAGAAAACTATTGAAACAATTTCTAATAGATGTCCCAAATAATCCATTAAAATTGATAACGGTAACTTATACAAATTTTATAAAAAAAAAAATGAAATAATCAAATCAAAATCAAATCAAATGGTAATGAAATAAAATTAGTTGCGTTGTCTACAATACTTTGACTTCTTAGATTTTGTAATACATTTTATATTTGTACCAATGTAAGCTCAAATCAAATAAATGTATACAAATACATACTGGCTGAAAATATATTTGATTTTTAACTCACACTTATTTATCTAGGCGCTGTCTAGAAATTAAATTGCAATGCAAAAATAAGGTGATCAGGCAAAATCTACAGTATGTGTTTTGCGTGTGCGAGGGTCACGAGCAGCCCCCAATAAGAAGACAAGTGAAATTGGATATGGCATCCGATGTGGATTCCTCAGCCAATGTACTAGAGATACAGCGATTTGTCAGCGACGTTTTCGCTGCGATGAATGTGCCACTTGAGGCCGCTAGCGAGATGGCAGACGCATTGATCGCCGCCGATTATATGGGAGAGCGATCTACTCAATTTAAGAGTCGATCCACGAATGAGGCCGAAAGTGCTTTATGAGCGCAAGACGTTGGCCCTGGTGGTTGGGAAAAGTGCACCAGGACCTATGGTTACCAATTTCTGCATGGATTTGGCCATGTCCAAGGCAAGGGAGCAGGCCATTGGCCTTGTGCTCCAACAACATTGGCATGGGTTTGTGGTACGCCTGCCAGGCATTGTCGCAGCGTTTGCCCGGCATCTGCATGTCGAGTGGGCTGCCCATTTTGGTGGCCAGCGGCGGCAAAGATCATGGCTCTAGCTTAAAATTTCTGCTTGCTCTTTGATTTTGAGGGGTGTTAGTGAACTTGGAAAAAAATTTGAAACAAAAATCGTGCAAAATAACAATATTATAGTTTTTGCGATACGGACAGACAGATAGACAAATGGATGCTGATCCAGAATATATACTTTATAGGTACAAAGTTATATAACAATACCTATTTATTTAATGATTTTTATAAATCTTGAAAATTTGGGTGCGATCAGAGAAACAAAAATGCCTACTGCAATAGGCTCTTAGTTAATTTGGCTGATAAACTTCTATGTTAAGTACTCTATGGTATATTTTGAATGTAATACAATGCCAAATAAACCAAACATATATAATATTTTTGCTGTGTATTAAGTTAGTAAATTAGTCAAAATAAGTAGCGGGTATCTCAAAGTCGAGCACACCTCTTATCTATGAATGGTCAATTTAAAATTATAGTTTTATCTCTGGGTTCAATATTGGCATGAGTTTTTCAACATTTTGTAAAATCTTTCTGCTCGACACCCACAAATTTTTAGAAATAAAGTATGAAAATATGAGAGCTTTCATTTGGATGGTGGAAGAAGAGATGAGTAATTGAAATCATTGGTAAAATTATTAATTTGATTTTGGCACAAACGCAGCTCATCTGTTTCCTCATAAACCGGGCCAGTCGATACGCTGTGTGAGTAATAAGCGAAAACTTTTTATGACAGCCGTCAACGTGTTCGGGTGAATTATGGCTTCTCCTCAAAAGTAGAAGTTTCTTATTTTCTATACCGTCGATAACTGAATAGTCTCTCACAGCAATGGCTGCTCTCCTGAAGCAACACCTGAGCTCTGGCAGTTAACATGAAGTTGCAAACGTGACCGAGCGTCTGTCTAAGTGTGTGTGTTGTTATTGTTGTTGATGGTGTTGTTGCTGCGTAGATTTACGACATTGTAATCGCTTATTATTTGTGGCAATGACAAGTGAAAGTCGGTGGCCCGATTCACTCCCTCATATTCTCACTCACTCAATCGCACTCGCTTTCTGCCTCTCTCACTTCGAACGCATTTATCTTCATTAAATTGATTTTTTTCTTCGGATTTTTTTTTTGGTAGAATCTGTGCAATTTCATATATCTATTGATTGATAAGGTCAAGTACTTCTGATACCAACTATATCCGACATAATGATAGTATTGTTCACTAAAGTCACTTTTATTAAAGTAGTTTTTTTTTATTTAATTTGAACAAGCTGAATTACTTTTTATTGTAATTATTTCTAAAGAAAACAAGTAAGAAAGCTACAGTCGAGTGTACTCGACTGTGAGATACCCGCTACCCATTTTGAATAAAAGCAATATATTTTGCGGTATTATTCTCAAAATATACCAAATATACTGCAAAAATACTAAAAATATACCAAATGGTATATGTGGTATATCGATATAGTGCCGCATTCAAAATATACCATAGACGGCACAATATACCAGATTGTCAGCCAAAGCAACTCAGACCCCTAGTAAGTAGGCGTTTTTGCCCATACAAAAGTATTTCTTTAATAACTTCGACAATTTTTATCTGATCGCAACCAAATTTTCAGGGATCATAACTACTATAGTTATTACCGTATATACCAAAATTCGTAACCCTAGCTTTAAAATTACGCTTGTTATTCGATTTTTTTGATTTGCAGGGGCGGAAGTGGGCGTGGCAAAAATTTGAAACAAACTTGATCTGCGTGCAAACATAACAAATGCTGTCGAAAAAAAAATTATAGCTCTATCTCTTATAGTCTCTGAGATCTAGGTGTTCATACGGACAGACGGACAGACGGACAGACACACAGACGGACAGACGGACATGGCTATATCGTCTCGGCTGTTGACGCTGATCAAGAATATATATACTTTATAGGGTCGGAGATGCCTCCTTCTACCTGTTACATACATTTCCTGCCGGCACAAAGTTATAATACCCTTCTACCCTATGGGTAGCGGGTATAAAAAAAGAGCAATTTTTTATCACAAGGAAAATGAGTTAAAAATGTAGTTTTCTCAATAAGTACTTAATTCCAAAAAAAAATCAACGATTGAAGCAAAGAAACTGAGCTTAACTGAGCTTACAAGTCAAATATTGAATTCAGAATATACGAATTATATATTACAATTCTTAATTATTTTTATTTAAAAAAAATACATATAATAATGGGAAAACACCATTTTCTTTTTGGATTTTAATTATACTAAGGCCACTAAATAAAGAAGCATTTGTATATCAAGAGAAATGTGCTTAAAATATAGTTCTGTACGAAAAGCATTGAGAGATTTGACCTCTTAAAATCACGGTTGCCCAATTTGATGCATAGTACACATTTAGTCGAGGAAAGAAATTACAGATGACTGAGAAACGCACACAAAAAAAAAAGGGATCGAAAAATTGGGTGTTATCTAGAACAATCAGTTACGATATGTTTTAGACATTTCTCTTTGCCTTTCAATTGACAACTTAAGCTCATTTTGTTATGTTGTTATTTCTGCTTGATTTACCTTGTTAAAATTTATATAGACTCGTATGCTATATCGCTCTCACTTCTGCTTCTGATAGGCATTGCTGACGCCAGTGCTTTTAGTTTATGGCCAAACAGTGGCATCAGCAGTTGTTGTTGTTGTTGTTGTTGCTCGACGCTTTTGATAATAATCCTCGGCTGTGACTGTTGTTGATGATTTTTATCAATGTCCGTCCTTTGTCTGTGGCCTTGGCAGAAGCAGTAAAAATCCTTTTCTTTTAAACGAACGTATTCCTTATGTTGGCATTTTCATTTGTATTTCTCTTTCTTTTTTATTTTTCACTTTTTTTTTGCTGGTTTAGCTAAGCTCTCAATCACACGTTCACAAACACAATTGCTCACATAAATTTGGAAACCGTTTTGAAGGAATCTAGCTTTGATTGTACTACCAGGCTTTTGTTGCTAATTTCTACGTTGGCATTTGCAGACACAATTAACTTTAACATACGATTAAATTGGCACTTTGTTAAGTGTTGTGATTATGTATTTGTTTTTTTTTTTTTTTTTTGTTTAACCATTTATGATTGAAATTCGATTAATATTTTTTGATTTTTATTCAGTATTTGCTATTGCTCTGGGCTTGGCTTTCATTTTGTTATACAAAGGTCAGCACAAGATAAATATTTATTTATTATTTATTGCACAAACAGCACGCTGTAAGAATGAAAATGCTTGACAATGTAATAATTTTTACTTATACTTTGATCGGAGAATTCTGCTTCAACAAAAATAAACATTACTGATAATAAACTAATATTGACCACATGATTAAATTGTGTTTGATCAAAGTCAAGTAAATTCCCAATATTACGCATACATTAAATACTACTTCGTAAAATAAAAATTTTAATGTATTTAAAGATGAGTTTAGAATAATAGGAAATTCAAAATTTTCAATTAGTGGTGTTCTCTGCTTTGCTTTTTATTTCGCATTTCTCTTCCCATTCCTTGGAGTGGCAAACACATGCATTAAAACCTTATTCACGGTCTGCTCGGGTAGCGTGTTGGCATGTTAAATTATTCTAAGCACAGCGATTAAAATTAGAGGCGCGTAATTGCAGGCTCACATACGAAATGGCATGCAATCGCATTAATTAAAACGAACGAACGTCAATGACCGTTAAGTGGAATGTAAGTTGAGTATGAACTTTCAAAATTGCCTGCATACTTTTAGGCCGCATTACAAAGAAATCACACACCGCAAGCCGTCTGACGATAAAGATGATCATGATGATGATGATGATAACAATTATGATTGGACTCAAACTAAACACACACAACCACACTTTTTAAGAGGCAGGGAGCGTTTTTGATTTGCATACGGAGATATGCAGGCAGCTCAACACTTTTTCAATTGCTCCGTTTCTCGATTTACTTGTCGCATTGACTCTGCCTCTGCTTTATTTGCTATTTACCGCTTGGTAACTGTAATCCGCACTCGCAGACACACAAACACACATTCAACTAAACACATACACATACGCGCACACACATTGAAAATCTGTAGCCACGTGCACAGAGGAGCTGCAACAATTCGCTTGTGTCCACGACGCACGAATGAAATCCAACGACTGAAGTTGACTTTCGGTGTTGTCCAGGCTCTTGGGCCATCGACTTCGGCGTTGGCCGCCACTCAACAGGAATACCAGCTGCTATGTGGGTTAAGTTTCATTTCCATAGAGAGCCAAAGCGACGAGAGGGCAGCACTCAGAGAGAACGAAAGAGAGAGAGAGAGAGACTGTGTGTTTGGAATAGCGCACGCTTTCTTGGAAGTGGAACGTATTCTGCATGTTAAGCTTTCGCTCTTCGCTTTAATGTTCACCTCTTTTGTTCCTCTTGCACAGCTGTTTAACCAGCAGTCTCTGTTGCTCCAAAATTAACTTCATTTTGAAACTTTAGAAATGCTTATTTGTCGTCAGCATTGTTAGCTACGACCTTACTAGGCCGCTTGGCAAGTGGCCGCCCTTGAGGCAGGTAATGGCATAACGAGTGCTGTCATTTTTGAAATTTCAAATAAAATTTAAAACCTCCAAATTTTACTGAAACTATGAATAAATTTCTTAAATTAAAATAAATAATCGTTTCGTGACTGAATTAAATTTGAGAAAATGCCATGGATGTATGAAAAATAATATGAAAAATACTATAATACTATAATACTATAATACTATAATACTATAATACTATAATACTATAATACTAATACTATAAAACAGTTTGACAACACTTAAATGCAGGCAATACAACAATTAATTAAACTCAAAATGGTAGAAAGATTAATATATACTATAGTTTTCTTAAATGCCAATTATATTATTAAATATTTTTCTGTTATTTTGATTTTCTTTTTAAATGTTATATGATATCGATAAATTATAGATAAACAATAAATCCAATAACGTTTGAAAGCCAAAACTAAAATCAATAATCTGTTGATGTCTCACTACTGAAACTTTATTAGCTAAGGAAATAGTATAAAAACGTTGAGGATGACACCAAAATACGCATTATGAACATTACGTATACGCCCTGCTGGCGACGTTTACAACACGTTTGCTTTTTCTCGATAAAGTAAACATCCCCAAAATTGTATTTAAAAACAAAATGCCACTATTACTGCCAATTTCTTGCACACAAGATTGGTCTATAGAGGCGTCTGTGACTAATACAATAACATAAATCAAATTATTTTCATTTAATTTAAGGCCGAGAGGAATATCTTAAAGCCATGTGCCTTGTCTGAGGCCACAGATTGTGCGAAGGTCACTCACACACGACTAGATTCTGAGATGTGCCTGAGTGGAAAGAATTTATGAGAGTGCTCAATTTAATTTATGGGCACACAACATGCGGAAGGATTAAAACCACGAACTGTTGCAGACGAATAGATGGGAAAAACATGTTTGTAATATTTGTTATACAACGTATAATTATTGATAAATAAAAGAATAGAATATACCTTGAAAGTCAGTCTGAAAACATTTTTAATTTTATTAGGAATTGCGCACAACTTGTGGAAAACAAGTGTTTATTTATTCTACAACTTAAACTTTTAGTTTCAACGATGCCTTTATTTGAACTATTAAACAAACATAATTACCATATTTTTACTTCTCTTTGTTGCTTGTGCTAGACGATATCATTTGCATAGTTTTAATAGTACTTTGACGTGTTGAAGGTCGCTGCTAAATGCGAAAAAAAAGATTATGATAAATGTGTGGCGGGACATCTAGAAGTCGCAGACTGTTTGAGCAATCCACTCAAAGGGTTGATTTATGTTGCATAAATTTGTTATACTGACAGCAAATGGAGACAAAATGGGACAGCAATCAGTGAAAGAGAAATGAAATCACAGCGCGAGTTTAACAACCAAACGGGCTTGTTACAAATTAAATTTTTAATTAATGCCATTAATAAGAACAAGCATAGGGCAGAGGCCTGATGGCGTAAATGAGGAAAATCGCGGGGGTGCCCACAAAATGTCGACATGGAAAATTTAACGCGCAATTGAAGTTTACAGCCGCAAATTTTAACTGGCCTACAGCGCCATCGCCATCGCCTGAATCGAGGACGGTGCCACAACAGAGCAAAACGTACGAAACTTTGCAATTTGCTACAAATTGGAAATTGTTTGCGAATGGCGGCAGACAATGCGCACTTAATGCACGGCCAGAACCACAACAGACTCAAATCACGAGTCGCACTTTAATTGTTGATTATACAATTTGTTTGTAGGCCCATAAAATATTCAACTTGAAGAGTTTACCGTGCCACACACACACACACACACATACACACATAAACCGCAGCCAAGGAACTCGAGTTGTATTTTGTGGGAAGGCGGATCAGACGCATTTTTTTTTATTCAGTTTTCGTATTGTTGTCATTGCCACAGAAATGTGTAATTAAGTTTGCGTGTCGCGATATTTAATTGTTTTTTAATGATTAAAAGGCGAATTCATTTCATTTTATATTGGAATTGTGAACAGCTGCATTTCATAGGTACTCACAGGCACGAGCCTTGGTCCTTGGGTTCAGCAGGACATGAATGCATTTTCAGCAGAAGACTCCCCATGAAACTCTTCACAGCATTTCCGTTGGCCACAAATTATTTGAATTTTCCAGAGCTCTCCCTCGTATCGCATTGTACGCATGGTTACCAAATTCAATTATTATATTTGCTTTTCCGCAACTCACAGGTTTTCATAATATATATGTATACAAAATATGGTTGAATCGCAATTTCGATTGAATTGTTGGTTGAGCCCGCAAAATGCATTTTCCGAATCACAAATTGAATTCATAAAGCGGCATTAATAATTTGCATGGCTAAACTAAAAGCGCTTAAAATAAAAAAAAATATTTTTAGTATTAAATTTTCGATTTGACTATTTCATTTAAAATAGTGCATTTAGGAATCTTGTGCAAAAGTGTTAATTTTTGTTAAATAACATTCACATTCACGCCTGCTAAAAGACTCTGAGCTCGTTTTCAAAGTTGGAAAAATTGAATGTTCTGGCAGCTTGCATACACATCGAATTGCTTAATTGATTAACTTACTATACATATTCGATTGCGCAAGTTGAATCATTTCTTTCTTAACTTTGTTCAAGCGTGTCATTTTCTCAAGAAAAACGCAATTTTCGCACTTTGACGTTGCTATTTTTCTTTTTGCTCTCCGTTAGTGCAATAATTATCTCTCTCTCTCTCTGTCTTTTCGCTTTATCTATGTACTTGCTCGCAACGTTTGTGGGTGGTCAAAACCGTTTCTGTACTTGATAATAATTAAGCACCTGCTATTCAAGTTGAAACTTTAACACAATCCAGAAAAGAACAAAAATTTGTCATAATGAACATGGAAGAGCAAAAGCCAGTTGAGCGGAATATTGAAAAGCAAAAGCAAATATATATGTCGGAGAGTGAGTAAAGCAGCATCTAGTGTCGGCACATTGACACTGCGTAATTTAGAGTGTGCATGTTAAATTGCATCATTCTTTATTTGCGCTGTGTTGGTTGTCCGCATTTTGTCGCTTTGACAAGTACAGTTATTGCGGAGCGACAGCATCGAGACGCTGTCGCTGAGTGTGGTTCGATGGCTATGGCGTAGGCAGTAAAAGGATCGAGCAGGGAGTGTGGTCTTGAAATCGCCAGAGAAAGCATCGGAACTCGCTTCGCGATATTGAACGAACAGACTTTGGTAGAACAGACTCCGACATATAAACTAAGAAAAAAATGGATTTATTTGAGTTTTTTATTTCAGAGCTTTTACAGATGTTGAATATATCTATTAAATGAGTTGAAATTTGAAATAAGATTTATTTTATTTCATCTACAGCAGTAGATTAATTTAATGTAGGATATTCAAATTTATTGACAATTTCCCAACTATTAATAAAAATGAGCAATAAATAAATGGAAGCAATAATGATTTACGAGTTGACAGCTGAGCATTTTTTTGCCCGCCTTGCAAAGGAATGAAAATGCAAAGATGCCACACACAAACAAGCATAGTATATAGATACTCACACACATTTGCATATATATTTGCCGATGGACTTACAGACATGTGTAATATCTATGGCCATAGAGAAGAATTGCGGGATTCTCGTATATTGTGTATGCAAATGGAGGCAAGTCCAAGGCGAATGGCGACAAACAGTTCCTCTAAGCAAAAAGTTGGGCAACAGGGAGAATCGAGTCGGAGCACAAAATATGTAAAGAGTTGCCAGTGAAATGTGACCAAAACTGGCAGCGAATTCGACTAGCAATGCTTCGTCTCAACTGCCGTTTCCGTTGTACGATTTACTCTGGGCTCCTTTCCTCCTCGTCTGCGTTTGCCTCTCATCTCTTCGCATCGCTTCTCCAGCACACGGCTTATTGGCGCACTTTGCTTCTTTTACGGTTGCATGAATTTTTGAGCAGCTCCACTTCCGGTTATAGTAGCCGGAAATTGCAACAGAAATACTTCGTACATAAACACACACACACACACACTCACACACACTGCACTAACACAACGACATTGCGGCATATGTATGGCATTTGTATGCAAATTTTCAGTTGATGATTTTGCATATGTTTGTACTTTGGGATACTACGGTGCGTATGCGCTATGCGCTTATGTCCTATGCGTTGCCAAAGGCGCTCACATGCATTGCCAACTTTTCAGCTCAGTTCAGGTTTTGAGTCCGGCATTCATTCAGGCATTCTGCCAGGCCGTCGTCATATTGACGTTGTTCATGTTTATGGGACACATAAAAATGGCAAATTTGTGACTCGCATTCGTCAGTCAGGTGATGTAACTTTTGCATACACGTATTTTAGTTGAAATGCAGCGAAAATGTTTGAAATCTAAGTGATTTGAATTTAGCATACCCGGCACCAAGGGATTATGAATGGTGTGGCACAAATTGAGCTGCTAATTAAACTGTGCTCACTTTGGACAGCCTCGACCATCATCAAGTTAACCGCGTTTAGGCGACAATAGACTTAAGCGCCGTCGACAATGGAGTACAATGCACAAAAGAAATTGATATAATTTAAAGTCTGAAATGATGACAAAAAGCAAAAAAAAAAAAAGAAAAAAAGGCAGAGAAGAAGGCTAATAAGTGTCTGCTGTTTGCCACAAGAGAGCGCCAAAGAAGAACAGACAACAAAAGTAATTGAGAAAGAAGAGAAAAGCAACACACAAAAAAAAAAAGAAAAACGAAGTGGGGGCATCGATATATATGCCGCCGTTGCGTCGTCAGCATAAAAGTTTTATTAAATGATTAAGCTAAAGCGGCAGTCGACAGGCAGCCTGAAAGTAGGCAACGATATTTGTCAACATTTTACTGTGCCGCGTTGCGTATACGACGCGTTACACATTGGCCGTGGAACTTTTGAATTTTTGATAGACTTGCCCTTGGTGTCCTTCTCCGCGGCTTATTAAATATAATACTTACTACCATAGAACGCCTTTCATTTCGGCCGCGTCTCGAAAATGGCAAGGGCCAAAGACAAGGCGACACTCATGAATTATTCAGTGCGTGGTCCCTGATCCCTGTGCAGTTTCTTTTGTCTTTGTGGCCGTCAACAGTCGTCTGACCTGACTTCGCCTACATTTTCGCTTCTTCATTTTTTCTTTGCATTCTTGTTGCTGTTAATTTCCATGTAAAAAATGCAATGCAATTTATTTTAATAGATTTTTTTCTGGTGTCTCGTTGAAAAAAATATCTTCTTGGATTTCGCGTTGTTTTTGAGCTCATAATCTTTCCATAATTTACCTGATGCTGCCACTGCTGGTAGAAAGTCCCCTTAAAATGCATTTAAAATGTTGTGGAATTCCTCGGCATACGTGCATAAGCACGAGCTCAACAAAGGACTCGACCTTATTGTTGTTATACCTTTTGCCCAAATTCATTTCGAGGGAAACAACCAAAGTTTAATTACCTTGAAAGCATCGTATTCTGTGCGCCATTTTCGCTGATGTCACATAATTTTTATTGTTAATGAACCATTCTTTTAAGGGTCTTAAAAATTCATTAAATTATTGTCTTGAATTGATAGGCCGTAATTTGCTTTTAAAGCTGTTAATTAGAAACAATTGGCAATTATGTTCTAATCCGAGGCAAAAGAATATGGTAAAAGATGAGAATTTATTCAAACGAACTTTAATTAAAAGTTGCGAACCGTTCTAAGGTTGCTCAAGAAACACATAATTTACATATTCTTAGAATTGATACATATTTTTAAAAATGAGGCTCTAGTTTATTAAGTGAATATTTAAAAATCGTTGAATATGAAAAACCCAATTTTATTTTTAGCAATATATTTCCGTATTCAACATGTAAGAAAGTTACAGTCGAGTGTGCTCGACTGTGAGATACCCGCTACCCATTTTTAATAAAGGCAAAATATTGCGGTATCATTTTCGAAATATACCGAAAATACTAAAAATATACCAAATGGTATGTTTGGTATATCGATATAGTACACCATTCAAAATATACCATAAACGGCACAATGTACCAGATTGTCGGCCAAAGCAACTCAGACCCATAGTAAGTAGGCGTTTTTGCCCATACAAAAGTATTTCTTTAATAACTTCCACAATTTTTATCTGATCGTAACCATTTTCAGGAATCATAACTACTACAGTAGTTATTGTATATACCAAAATTCGGAACTCTAGCTTTAAAATTACGCATGTTATTCGATTTTTTTGATTTGCAGGGGCGGAAGTGGGCGTGGCAATAATTTGAAACAAACTTGATCTGCGTGCAAACACAACAAATGCTGTCGAAAAATTATAGCTCTATCTCTTATAGTCTCTGAGATCTAGGTGTTCATACGGACAGACGGACAGACACACAGACACACAGACACACAGACGGACATGGCTATATCGTCTCGGCTGTTTACGCTGATCAAGAATATATATACTTTATAGGGTCGGAGAAGCCTCCTTCTACCTGTTACATACATTTCCTGCCGGCACAAAGTTATAATACCCTTCTACCCTATGGGTAGCGGGTATAAAAAACATAGAAAGTAGAACTTTTAAACTTGTAATTAAGTGGGAACTTGAAGAACTTTGCTAAGTAATGACATGTGCAATTCCTTGTTGAATTATTTGCTGAAATTGTGAAGTTAACTTTGAGTTTTGAATGCAGAACATTGTTTGCCTTTTCGCGGCGATGTCTGCATGTGAATCAGCATGTTTAAGGCATTAGCTCGGGTGTGTCTTGGGGAGTGCGATGTTCGGCTAACAATTTTTGGCAGCCATAAATTTGTAAGCAAAAAACACGCCCCGAAAATAAGTCGGCGAGAAAACTAACGAGAAACGCAGGCGAACGCAGGCTGAATGCCCATGAGATGAGACCGAATGAATGAATGAATGAATGCATGAATACGGAGCATAATTCGACAAACAAATTTCTAAAGCAGTCTAAACAATAAGGCTAAACAATAATTTCCGCTGCGCGTTGAAACTTCCGTTTCCTGTCTGCTGTTGCTGTTGACGCTGGCTACAAAAACAAGGACAACATCAACACCAGCAACAACAGCCAAAAGGCTAAAAGGCTGCTTAAGACTGAACAAAAGACATGCGTGTGGGCGTGTTCAAATGTGTGTGTGTGTGTTTTGCTATGACAATGTTTTGAGTTATTTTATTTCCTTCTCTTTTTTTCTTGACACCCAAGAAAAAGTTTTGCTTAGAAAAGCCCCAGTGTGGAAAGGGATAGTTTTAAAAAGGCAGCAGCAAGAATAGAGAGAAACGCAACTGTAGGAATTGCAGCAGATTGCATTCGGTTCTTTGCTGCCTGATAATTTATCGCACTTATCTGGTGGCTCTGGTTCGTAATTTATGCATGAGCTTTTGTTTCGCATCGCCCTTTCAGCGCCTTTGCGCCATGGGCGTGGCATAAGCATCCGCTGGACGCAATGTTAATTGTATTCCGTGAAGCGGCCGGAAGCGGAAATAAGTTTAAGTTGTACAACGTGAACTGTCACGGCGACTACTAAGGCACTATAATCTAGACAAACTGAACTAGACCAGCTCCCGGTTGACAACCAGATGGCAATGGAGGTGGAGATTAAGAGTCTCATCCTGGCAAACGGAGAGAGAGATAGGGAGGAACACGGTCAACATCTTATTCCTGGACGGAAGCTACAGGCTCTGCCAGTTATGTTTCCGTTCCTCCACTTTGCTGTCGTCAATTTGTTAAATTAATATCCATTCAAGAGACTTGTTTACCTACTTCAAAACGATTTGAATTTCCAACGTTAATTGGCTGTCCAGCATCGCTTTATTCATGTAGCCATAATTAAATAAATGTTATGGCAATTATGCGCTGGTATTTTTATTGGTTAACTACATTAAAAATTGCTATTTAAAACAAACAAGTTAAGTATGTAATTGAATTGAATTTTGGCTATGACGATTAAGTCTTGAGGCCCTTGAGATGCCCAGTCGAATGTGCTCGACTATAAGATACCCGATACCCCTCACGAATAAAAGCAAAAGCAAATAAACTAAATTAAAATAATATATTGTTCTACAGTACTATGTATGTAGTACTACATATGTTAAATGCTATAGTAATACATTCGAAATAAGCTACAGAGTACAAAATATACCAGATTGTCATCGATTTTTCATGGCGATTTTTCTTATGCAAAAGTATTTCTTTTAGGAATCATGAATATGTTACTATAGTTACTATTGTAAGTACAAAAAAATGATCTGCGTGCAAACATAGCAAGTGATGTCGAAAAAATATATATTTCTATCTCTTATAATTTCTGAACTAAGTGTTCATACGAATGAGCGGACAGACAGACAGACAAAAAGACGTCTCTGGTGTTAATGCTGATCAAGAATAAATATAGTTTATAGGGTCGAAGATGCCTTCATCTACCTACACAAAATTATACTACTATTTTTCCCTATGGTTATCGGGTATAAAAATAAAACGTGGTTCGATGTATGTATATACTGAAATCGTTTTTGAAATCAACGAACTGAATCAATTTAATTTAAATAATATTTAATTTATTTTTTTTAAATTCAAGTTCTTGACTTATATTAAAATACTAAAGTTAAGCATGTAATGAAAGTTGGTCACACTTGAATTCATATTATGCTTTGATATTCCCATTTTCGGATGTAGTTAACATTAACTACTACAGAAGTAATTACTACCTCTAACAAATTTATTTGAATTGAATAATAGTTGTAATTCATACGTTGCATGTATTAAAATTTTATTTAATTAAATTATATGATGTATACCTGACAAGTTTAACAGGTAATAAAATACTCAGTTCCCTGTAAAGCAAATTGATGAACTTTGATATCTTTTAATGCGCTTAATGCAACGGCAATTGAAAATGCTGCAGTTTTGGCACTGCAACTTCCCAAAATCGAACTCATTTCGTTAGAGGGCTGATAACTCAGTTTTTTTGGGCTCAAAGGGAGGCAGCTAAATCAAATGAACCGCACAGTGAAATGAGGAGGGAAAAGCGAAAAACTGCAAGCGACTCGGCGTTGTTGCCATTCAAGTGCATTGAGCGCTTTAATTTGATTGCCATTACTGAAAGCTCAAATGAAAGCAGACAGACTGTGAATGGGATTGAAAACTGGGGCATACCCGTGAAGAGAAGAGAAAAGAAGAGAAGAGAAAAGCGGCAAGCGACAAGCGAATGTGTGGCCAGAGCTCTGCATTAAATTAATGTACTTAATGGCTTGCCCTCTCGTGTGACAGCAACAATGCACTCAAATTGCCAAGTCACAGGCACACACACACCCACACTCTGCACTTTAAACTATTTAAATATTTATATAAAAAAAGTAGAAGAATATCTGCGCATTCTTACTTGCAGAATGGTTCAACAAAAAATGGGGGCAAGAAAAACGTGGATAAACGCAGCATTTCAGTCACATTTCGTTGTAGTTGAAGTTGAAGTCGGAGTATTTCGTTTTCAGTTTGCGTCGTGTCTTTTGTTGTGCATCTTGGCTTGGGCTGCCTAAGTAGAAGTGCACTAAATGTGACAAGACGTCCATCCGTTTCCATTTCCATCTTCGTCTCCGTCTCCAACTTTATCTCAGTCTTTGTCTGGGGCCCAAACCAAAATTGCCCTCTCTCTCTCTCTTTATCTCTGTCTCTTATAGAGTGCAATAGCTGTAGCAGAGGCTGCTTCCTCGATGCGTACAATTCTCGTCTCTCCACTGCCAACTTGACATTTTCTTCGTTCACAAAGTCAGTGATTCAGTCAGTAGTCGCTCTCTTTCTCTCTGCGCTCTTCCAGTGCAGTGGGCTTTGTCCTTTCGCCTTTGTCAGTCACTCAGTAGGACAG
This sequence comes from Drosophila pallidifrons, assembly GCA_023558445.1. Lineage (NCBI taxonomy): Eukaryota > Metazoa > Arthropoda > Insecta > Diptera > Drosophilidae > Drosophila > Drosophila pallidifrons. Next base: position 7,640,899 of record CM042348.1, read on the forward strand.
TCAGTCGACCCCGGCTATGCAATATACAGCACTTGACATTTGCCTCTCAGCCTTGCGTGACTCCTTGGCTCTGTTTATTTGATATTTCAACTCAGTCCAAATGGCTGACAGTCTGTGAATTTGTTGTTTAAAAACAATTGTCGGTCCTTGGCCAAAAGTTAGCAATTAGCCTTCACATTGCATGAGTTATAAGATGAGCAAAATAATTTGTTTGTCACAGATATATGTATTCAAAGAAAATTCAAATATTTACTTGTAAAAATCAAGATGTAAACAACTCAAAAGCCGAACAATCACAATCTTTTTAGCAAGCAATTTATTTGAAGTCAATTAATCTCTTTTGGTCAAATATGTCTACTGATTGAAAACGCAAATTATGTTATTTTCGACATAAAGAACTTTGCATAATTGGAGTTAAGTGCTAACTTCCTACGCAGCTTAGAAAATATACATATACATATATAACACATATTTAAATTTTATATTTCTCATAGATAATTTAGTTATCCATTCGTCTAATAAATGTACAATTGCAACTTTATATTTAGTTATTTTTAGTAGAAATTTATAAGTGTTATATGTTTAAAAGGATTCTGGAGAAACCCTAATGACAAGAAAATGTCCTGCACAATACTAGAGTGTAAATCATACTAAAGTCGAGAGATGCGTCTCTTTGACTTGCAATTTAAAATTATCTTAAAACTATTGCTATCTATGGCTTAAAAGTTTCGTCCTATGTTAGGCTTATCGCTAGTGCTTTTCTTCTTATAAAACAAATAAATTATACTATCTGGCCTGGAATCACATTTCAATCTCTCTATGTGATAAATATGCAAGTCTTTTCCTAGGTTCGTTTTTTACAAACGTTGTAATTATATATTGAAAATTTAATATTTTATCAGATGCTATTTTTTCATTTTGCATCTATATTGTTTTCATATGCCGTAACAATAAAAGCAACAAGCGACAATCGACAGTGAAATACATTTCGAATAAAAGATAAAAACTGAAAAGATAGCAAATTAATAAATATACCATAAAAAATATAAAAGGATACCGAAGGATACTTTTGGTATATCGATTTGGCAATATATTCAAAATACATCATAGTGTACAAAATATAATAGACTGTAAGCCAAGCAACTTTGATCCGATTGCAGTTTGCGTTTTTTGCTATACAAGGTATAATATTTCTTAAATAACTTCCACAACTTTTATCCGATTGCAACCAAATTTTGACAAATCATAAATACTGTGGTTATTAATGGCTGTACCAAAAATTGAGACATGGCTATATCTTCTTGGCTGTTGACGCGGATCAAGAATACATATACTTTACAGGGTAGGAGATGCCTGCAGGCACAAAGTTATAATACCCTTCTACCCTATGGGAAGCGGGTAAAAAAATAATAGTAGTACATGAACTTAAATAAATTAAAGCTCTTAAGAGGCCTACAAAGTATATTTGATTAAATTGTGCCACTAGTTTTGTCGACACTTACAGCATAAATAACCTACATTTTAGACCAACCTGATCCCATAGAAAACAAAACTAAATCTATAACAGGAGCGCTATTGTTGTGCCATCCATAAACATTGCAGCCCAACAAATGTATGTTAGTATGTGAATGTGTATACACTAACCCAGTTACTCGCACGTTACCCGCTTATTCAATGTTGCAACATGGAGCATGGACATTTGAGCTGCAGTAACAATATCAACATCATCACCACAACAGGAACGACAATAACAGCAACAATGAGAATAACATGAATCTATGGCAAAGCACAAATAATGGTGTTGATGTTTGATGCATACCGAACACTCCTCTCAATGTATGTATGTAAGTATAAAATACCAGCCATTTATCCTACTGTTGCCGAGTGCAAAGTGTGGACGTTGCATTGCGGGAACGCTTTATGGGATTTACCTGCGTTTAACTGGGGGCGTAAATTAAACATAGCAGCTGCTGACATGCGACGATGGATCGACAAAAATACTGTTCAGCTCCTCTTCTTTGCTTCCCTTTCTTTCCCTTCTTCTCCTTCTCCTCGCACATACTTTCGAGCATTTTTATGCAGCAGCAGATAACAGCATACTTCATGGCATATGCCATAGATAATTTATGCTAAAAACGCGTGCCGACCTGCAAGCCCAAGCTCTTCAATAAGTTTGCTTGTATGTCCCTATGTCTCTATATACTTCGTTTCTCTCTCTCTCCCCCTATCGCTCTCTCTCTCTCTCTCTCTCTCTGGCTTTCAGTGTGTGTATCTGCATTACCTACTGTTTGTTTGTTTGACCAAAGACAAATGAAGCTTATGTTCAGGTGTGGCAAAATGCTCAGATTCCTGTGGCAAAAAGGTTTTTTCTTGGCTCAGGGCCACAATTTAAAAAGGGCTGCCTCAAAAATTGCAACAATCTGGCAAAAGTTAATCAAGAGCTGGGCAACATAACATATTTTCGATTCTTCAAATAGTTTTTCTAAAGTTGGACCAAATACTTAGAATATTTGTTTTTCAGCACATGAATTGAGTGAAAAGAATCGCAAAAAAATAGTCTAGCTTGGTCTATAGAGAGTATTTCTATTATATTTTGTTAAAATAAACTATAATATATAAAAATGTAAATTTGAAATATAAAATTAGAATAACAAGCTAGCCATTTTAAATTTCAAGATCAGCAGAAGCTGAAATTCGATCTGCTTGAAGAATAAATATTATATAATTATTATAGAAACCGGTCAAGACTTGAAGATTTGTTAATGAATATTTTTACAATATTTCTAGTAATGTGTTTTAAAATTAATCTTAAAAGTTTTCAAAATACTAAAATATTGAAATACCTTTTGTTTTAAGATATAATTATCTTTTGAAGATTATAGTTTTATGTATACTGCTGTTATAAATATGTTGTAATAAAATATATATGATATAATAATAATATATGATTTATATTTAAACGCAATTTTTGTAAAATAAGTTTATTTTACTTTTACAATTTTCACATATTTACATATTATTTTTTTAGGTACAGAAAGATGTACAATTTATTTAAGGAAAATGCCAAACAAATTTACTTAAGTTTTTAGTTGTGCTTTACATATTTTAAAAAGTATTTTGCTAGCATGTTTAAAGTGTGAGGCGGCCCTGGATGTCCAATTCTTGATCCTGTCACATCCTTCATGCTGCAGATGGCTTGCAGAGCTAATGCTGCCGCATACCAATGAGCTCACAGACTCGTTGTAATACATCAAAATCCCCCAATGATAAGACTTTACGGATGCAGCTGCTAAATGATGTCCCTTTGTTGTTGCATGACCAAGTTGCCCCCATCGCTCGCCTCTGTGTGTGGCAGGCGTGGCCAGAGAAATGTTGCAATTGCAATCGCAATTGCTATTGAGTGTGCTTATTGATTTCTATAAAATGTTGCACAGATTTCACTTTTTGCAGTTGAAACAACAACAACAATTTAAACTGAAGGCGGTCGAACATTGTCTTGGGCTGTGGCAAAATGTTGTCTGCTCTTCTTAAGTACAATGGCTATCAATCTATGAATATGGTTCATTATCAATGTATTCTCGGACAAGGGAAAACAAAAGCTAAGAAAACAGAGCAACGACAGCAGCTAAAATATTTACGCTTTCTGCCACAAGCGAATACACGAACAATGATTTATGCATTTTGTTCTATGTGCTACATTGTTGAAATGTATTGTACACACACACACACACACACACACACACACATACACACAAAGACACACAGATCTGGAACGTTCTGCTTTGTCTAGACATACTTGCACACAGTCTCAGCTGGGAGCATGTGTATGTAAATTTATCGACATGGGTTTGCTTTGATATGGACAGTTGCCACAGTACGTGACACAGGCTTGCAACTGCAGCACTCTTATGCGGCAACATGGAGCACGTGGCAACTGCCAGCTTTTTCTTCATGTTAATCTGCAACATTTTCATAGCTACTCAAATCGCTTGGCATGGATATTGCAATTTGTGTTGAACATGCGGACTTTAAGATAAATTTAATTCTAACGATTTTATTCCAGCTTAGAATGTACACACTAAATTTAAGAGTAATGATTCAATTCATATGATTTAGATGCAATATCGAAACGTAATAAAAGTTAATAAAAATAAAAATGTAATTCTTTTTTTTATTTTAAATTTAAGAGTAATAAAAGTATTTCAAAATTATTAACTTTTTATTAGATTCTTAGAAAGAAGACCCTTATTTTAAATTGATTTGTGCATAACCTTATTAGCTTCCACCTTTAATTGCTAATCACAATTTTCTTATGAGCAAACTCGCAGCAGAGCAATTGGCTGTTAATTTGAATACACTCGCAGCGCTAATGAAATTACCAGATTGCAGGTGCAATTAAAGCACTTTGAAAGGGGAAATGAAAAGCACTTGAATACTAGAGGTGAACGGGTCTTGGCTTGCTGTATATACGAGTATAAATGCATTCGCCGCGAGGCAAATCAAACAACTACAAAAACAGTAGTGTGAAGGAATAAATTCAATGGGCAGATCTAAATCCACCTACCGAGGCAAGGGTCGTGGTTAGTTCTTTGCTTTTGGCTGGCTTGAGACCAGAATGAAATTAAAAACGAATGTCGAGACAGAGCATAAGCACTAAATTCAATTTATTTAGTTCAAACTGTAACCTAGCTTGTTGTCTGCCTCCTCCCCCAATGCGAAAGACAGCAGCACCAGGAAAATCAAGTGAAAGACGAGCTGTTGTGCCGTCATTCTCTGTTTGGCGAGTTGCTTTCCATTTACTATTTATGCCAGGCAACTGCAACTTTCAGCTCTCTCTCTCTTTCTCTCACTCAGCTCCAGACCGGAAGTTGCACGGCCCGACGCTGTCCGCCATTTTGTACTATGCGAAACGAACGAAACGAGACGAGATGAAACGAAATGTAAAACCGTTTCCATCTACATAATGGGATCAATTCAATTATAAAACGAGTTTACCCTGCTGTGCACCAGGTCCAAGCGGCTGCCCCAGATCCAAAGCTGAATCCACACCACATACATCCAGCATTTTGGCGCTGTAGCTGCTGCCCTTCACGGTGTACATGCTAACATTTGATGAATAGCTTGAAATGGATTTGATTCATTTAACTGCTGCCACCGCGGTGATTCTGTTTCCGTTTCTGTTTCTGTTCCAGCTGTTGTACACACCGAATCACAACACAGTCAAATAACAAATGTTGTTGAGCGAGCAACAACAAGTTCGTGTCAACAAAATAAAAAATCAAACATAATGGCGAAAAAAATAAATAAACATATTGATATGCATATATACATACATAAGCAAACACACAAACATCTATGTTAATGTTATACACTCTCTTTTTGTGTGTAGCTAATTTTTGCACATGTGAATTTTTTGGCAAAGAATATATTTTGTATATAATTAATTCTGATTGAATTATCCATAAGCAGACATCATTCATTCATTCATCAGCATGCATCACTAAATCGCAATGATTGTAGCAACTTTAAATACAAATAATTTTATTTAAATTCATTACATCAAGAAATATTCCAGTGACTTTGAATAAAACATTTAAACATATATTCAATAATACCATTCTTCAAATTGATAATAAAATTATAGAATTTAACGATTTTCCAAACTTGTCAAATGACAAAAAATGACATTTCGTATGTAAAGAATACGATGGAAATTGAGATGTGTATAAATTACTTAGAAGGAAATATTTCCAAAACATAATGAAACAAGTAAGAAAGCTAGAGTCAAGTGGGCTCGACTGTAAGATACCCGCTACACATTGCCAATTAAACCAAAACAGGGTAGTATTAATCTTAAAATATACAAAATTAACATATTGAAATATACCGAAGTCTATGTTTGGTATATCGATAAATTACAAAGTATACCAGATTTAACCCCGTAGTAAATAAACGTTTTTTTTTCCATACAAAGGTATTTATCAAATAACTTCAGTATCTTTTATCCGTTCGAAATCCAAAATACTTTAATTCAGCAATCACAAACACTTTAGTTATTTTTTTATATTATTCGATTTGTTTAGATCTGCTATCGAAGGAAAGTTCGTCACTGAGGTCTAAGTGTTCAAACGGACTGTCAGACGGACTATATCATCTCGGCTGTTGACGCTGATAAAGAATACATATGTAAACTTGATGGGTTAGGAGATGACATATATTTCCTGCAGGTGCCAAATTATAATACCCTTCAACCTATGAGTGGTTTTAACAATCAGTTTTATTTTTATGAACATAATTTTGATTGAATTCTCTTTTGTACGTATTTAATTTAATTTGAAAATTGTAACGGGACATGGAAAACGTGACGAGATTTTCACTTAGTTTCAAATGCAATTTGTTTGTTTCGTGCAACAGGTATTTTTATAGACGAAATATATACATATGTGGGGTATTACATCAAAATACAATATTTACAGTATAAGAGTAAGTTCAGTATCTTAACTGAGAGAGTGAGATTTAAATTCATTTTTAGAAAATAATCTAGAATATGAACTTGAATATACTATATGAAACATTTCGTTTTGCTCAAACACGATTTTTATGGGATATTTCAAAGTGTTCGCTTACATAAAAATATAAATTCGCATTAATAAAAAGTGGTTATTTTTTTTGAAAATGTCCAAATACATCAAGAAAGCATGTAAGACATTATGTTGTATGTTAAATCAGTAGAAATTAGCTCAAGTTTTGATGCTGATCCGTGGATCTAATGAAGTTCATTCTGTGAGATTATGCTATGAAAGTAATATATGTATTGCTTTTGGAAAGTAATTGAATACAATATTAATTAGTTTACATTATTTTTAAATGTGCGTATATTTTTTTTTTCGTGTGTCAGCAACAATACAAACAATGCGTGATACCATGTAAATGTTTTCTATTATGAAACAATATTCGTAAATATTTGCTTGTAATGCCTACGAGAGCGTGCAAACAAATCAAGCACACACACCTACACACACATACTCACGCACACATGTGAATGAGAATATGTAAATGAGAATTCCTTGCCTTAATGTTGCCAAATGCATTAAAGCATGAGTTCTCCTTTGAGTGAGCAATGTGTGAGTGTGCAGACTTTGTAATCACTTTATTTTGAATATGTATGCGAATGCAGTTAAGTGCATAAGCATGTGCGAGTATCCATGTGTGTGCGTGAGTGTGTGTGCAAATAAATTGCAAAAATATTTTAAAGGTTGCCACAACCACGTCGCTCTCAGTCTATGCTTCCGCTGCTTTTCCCCTGAAATAAAACTAAAGGAAACGACAATGACAGCAGAGAGTGGCTCAGATGATGCAGCGGGGGACCAGGCAGAGGAAGCGCATAGCAAGACACGCAAGGAGTATAAGCTTGCTCGAGGATTTGTAAAATTTATCGTAGACATCATTATGAGACTATTTCACCAGTTCTGGCGTCCGCTTCTTTGGCAACAGCAGCTGCAACATGCAACTGACTCTCGTGTTGCTCACTTTTTTGCATTTCACGTTTCACACAGGCAAAATCGTTTTAAAAATGCTGAAATAACGAAACCCTAAATTATTCAAAACATAAGCAAGCCTTGATATACGATCGGAAAACTAACCAACTTAATGCATCATGGCAGCACATTAGCAATTCAGCTATTCAACTTACTTTAAATGCTCAAGTTATTATAAAACTGAATTACAATAGCAATTAATTTGCAACTAAATAGTTTCCTAACTTTTAATATTGTTGATGCAAAATGTCAAAATATATTTAGATAAACGAAAATTGAAATGTATGTGTTGGAAATATTTGATAAATCAGCTATGAATGGTACTTGAAAATAACCCTTTATTTCCCAAGAGTACCTTGAGAAACTCGTCATATAATTTGTATTACATGAAAAACGAGAGAATTTTAAGACATTTGATTTATAGTTGTTAGTTGGCAATAAATAAATATCTATTATCATATTTGTATGATCAACTGACAAATATAATTCGTTTTTTATATACTACAAATTATATGATGAACAACTTAAGAAAGAGCGTTTAGCTCTGGGGCTGAGAAGGATAAGTATAGTAAATTTTTAATTTTATAAAAGACATATATGTAAATATATTTATGATGAGCATAAAGAGTAAAGAAGAATAAACTTTCCGGCGAGCGAGAAGGTCTTCGTAGACCCTTCTCATTTTCAAACTGAAATTACGCCTCGACGGCTCAAGCAAAATCAAATCCTCCAGTTCTGTTGCTAGGCATTGTTCTCTACTATAAAAGTAGTCCAGGTTATGGCAGCCCTATCGCTCCAAAAATTATCAGCTATGTCATTGAAGAGTACGTTCGGTTGCCATCTCTGAAGCCCTAAAATTAATTTAATGATAATATTAATTTAATAGAAATAAAATTCTCCTTTTTTTTTTTAAGTAAAACAATCTTGCTGCATTTCAGATTTATGTTAATTTTTCAGAGTTCACACAAATCGTCTAGTAAGCAGTTGTTTATAACTTTTAGATACGTTGCCTCAAAATGAAATATTCTGTTTTGATTTCAAATCGTTACTGAATGAGACAGTTCAATTTTCAGTTTAAATTTTTTTTAGTACTCGCTAGCTGATTTCATTTCATGTCATGTTTGACCTTAAACCCATTTTGTGTTATCAATAATCTGAATTTTTAGAGGAGTGAATTTTTCATAAGAAATACTAGTCATAGGAAAAAAACAAGTAAGAAAGTTACAGTCGAGTGTGCTCGACTGTGAGATAGCGGGTATCTCTCCCATTTTTAATAAGGGCAAAATATTGCGGTATTATTTTCAAAATATACCGAATATACTAAAAATACTAAAAAATATACCAAATGGTATGTTTGGTATATCGATACAGCACACCATTCAAAATATACCATAGACGACACAATGTGCCAGATTGTCGGCCAAAGCAACTCAGACCCCTAGTAAGTAGGCGTTTTTGCCCATACAAAAGTATTTCTTTAATAACTTCGACAATTTTTATCTGATCGCAACCAAATTTTCAGGAATCATAACTACTATAGTAATTATTGTATATGCCAAAACTCGCTCTAATTTTTTTTCGACAGCATTTGTTATGTTTGCACGCAGATCAAGTTTGTTTCAAATTTTTGCCACGCCCACTTCCGCCCCCTCAAATCAAAAAAATCGAATAACAAGCGTAATTTTAAAGCTAGAGGTGCGAATTTTGGTATATACTATAATTATTATAGTAGTTATGATTCCTGAAAATTTGATTGCGATCAGAACATTTCATTTCAACATTTCAAGAACATCGCCACACAAATTAATCAAATCGAAAAAAATCACGTTACAATTTCTAAGCATCCGCTATATGACTATTTATTCGGTAGTGATACACAAATGGATGAAATAGGCAACATGGTTGACGACATGGAAGCGGTTTCAGAGGAATTTGCGAATTTTGAGAAAATGGTTATTTCTGAGAATGACACTCTCATTATTTCATTCACTGAAGAAATAACTCGGCCAATTTCTCTTAAATTCTTAAATAATGATTTCTATTTGAAACTTTACGGTCAACGATATATCAGCATGGAAATTTTAAGTCTTCTCCGGCAAAAATATGAGATGTCATCGGAAAAACTGTGCCATAGTTCCCAGACACCTCAACAACTTGTCTACTCATTGTATAAGGATATCGCTCTGACAGAACTCAAGGCATACATTCTGATCGAGTACTCACTGCTGATTCGACGAGTGTCCGGCCCAGGCAATTTCAATACGGGAACGAATTTGGTTCGCAACAACTACAACAATATCAACGAAGAAGCTCTCGACACACTCATAAATACGATGAAAAAAGCTGATCGTGTTTTATGGCGTTGCGATCCAGAAAACCATGTTCAAGGCGTTACCTACGAAGAGCTAACTCGACTGCTTCAAGGATATGTGGAGAACGAGGTGGATCTTAACAGCGACGGGTCATGCAGTCAGAGCTGCCCCGATTACACCGACACTACTAAGATGGGATGCTTCGAGCAAAAGTTCTGTTCTCAACAACCTTCGTGCTCTGGTCGAATTCACGATTGTCGGTTCATAGAGTCGGACTTATCTGTATGTCAATCACCGGAGAGCAGCAATCGTCGCTATGACTACATTCAATATAGTGACGGGCCTCGATTTGGAGAGCGCGAGAAATGTTGGCGTGACGTCAACAATGTGGAGAGCTGGAGAAGATTGTTTTACAAATGCAGCTACTGCTTCTGCCTATGTGATGAACCGGGTCTAAAGTCTGATCGATACTTCAATCTTCGACCAGTTGTATCGGATGTGTGGGACAACAAAGTTGTGACGGGAGTGCGGTTTGTGAAGAAGCATCGCATAATCCATTTGCAAATACAACAGGGTCAACTCTTGCCCCGAGGTGCGATCAACGAATCAACTGTTGAGTGGAAGTCCATTGATGACTATAAAATCGATGATTTCAATGTGACCGAGGGAGTCGACTATCACGCAATGAGTTATGAAAACCGACGCATAAACTTGAATGACATTACATATAAATATGGTAGAATATATTTAGTAACCGGCGTGCGTTTTAGTGTGAAACATGGAAGACTGAGACTCGAAGTATCTCATGGCATTTATTGGTTTGAAAAGGGTGAACTTAATTCATATATTTTGAAAGGTCACCAAGAACATGTAAAAGAGATACAAATTTTGAGTTTGCGTGGGATGTTTCATTATGAACACGAAAAACTAAATATTGATAATTTGAATGTACCAACACGATCAACACACAGTTCAGAGCCATTGTCAAAAGAGAATCAATATGTCCAATTTGTTAACACAGGAATGGAAAAGGATGCGGCACAAACCACGATTCCATTTCTAGATATGCAGGATGTTGCTTCAAATCCGCCAGTTCCGTTGTCCGGCATTGGTCTCTACTATAAAAGTAGTCCAGGTTATGGTGGATTTATCGCTCCCAGAATTATCAGCTATGATATCGCAGATTATGTTCGGTTGCCAATTTACGAGCCGTAAAATTATGTTACACTATTTATTTGTAAAAGGTTTCTTACAATTGTCATTTTCAATAAAATTCATTTTTTAATAAAAATAATCTTGCTACTTTCCAAATTATTGTTTTATTTGAATACGAAACAATTGAATCAATCTGCATCCCCAACGCTGAAGTCATCTATTATTTGGTTTATTTATAGTACTTCAGCAGCTGATTTCATGACCAGAAGCTCGACCTTAAATTCATTTCAGATTACACAAGTACATACAGAACGTTATCAATAATACGAATAGTTATACCAATTTACTATTTACACAGTCTTTATCGAACCAGTTTTCTCACAGCTACATAAATAGGTTGGCAGTAAAAGAAGAAGAAGAATTCATAACGAACATTAAAATTACTGAATATATATAAAGAAAACAAAATTTCAAATTGAACTCAGAACGCAGGATCAAGATCAACCATTCGACACTTCTGTGGCATAAAGACTTTTATCTCTCATGGAATTCTTGATTCTAGTGTGTGGAATATCAGTACATATTTTATCTATATATACATATTCTAAAATCACAAAAAAATTAGTAAGAAATCAAAACAAAAATTTTGTTTTTTAATTTTAGCAATTACTTCCCCGAAAAAATATCGAATAATAATAACAACTGTATAATATATTTATACCCGCACCCATAGGGTATTCTATTTTTGTGCCAGCAGGAAATGTATGTAACAGGTAGAAGGAGGCATCTCCGACCCTATAAAGTATATATGTTCTTGATCAGTATCAACAGCTGACAGAGCTTAGAGACTATAAGAGATAGATTGGTATATTTCTAATATTTTTTCGGAAGCATTTGTTATGTTTGCACGAAGATCAAGCTTGTTACAAATTTTTGCCACGCCCACTTTCGCCCCCGCATATAAAAAAATCGAATAACAAGCGTAATTTTAAAGCTAGAGCTGCGAATTTTGGTATATAAGTTAAGGCCAGACATTCTACGAAGTCATGTCCACCACAAAGTCGGTTGCCATGAACCTTTCTCATGCCCAACGACACGTGCGCTGCGTCGGCACTTTTAGTCCAGCAACACTTGCGCAACTCCACAAGTGCAATGCCCGCTTTAGACTTTTCCATCCGTGGGATCGCTGGATCAGCACTTCAAACATGGTGCATTGCGCGCACCACGCGCAACTTCAAGGGACACCCGACACCAGCGGCTACAGCGACAACGGCAGCGACAACGGAAGCGACAACGGCAACAGCGGCGGCAGCAGCGACAACAGCAGCAGCAGCAGCAGCAGCGGCTTCTTAGCACAATGTAATTTGTTTAAGTTTTAGTTCTAATCAAACCATTAAATAAAGAGCACTTGCTTTTTTTTATAAAACAAAATTAACCATTTTGTTAATTGGCGCCCGATCAGGGACCTGATCGAAAGGTAGTTGACAGACCAATCGCGTAAAAACCCGATGAAACTCGTGAACAGTGATCGTGCAAAGTAAAGTGCCACAAGTTGCCACAAAGCTCGATAAGCGGTTTAGACTCCCCGAATAAATAAGTGGAAAAAGTGTCGCGACACTACCTAGATCAGGCCAAAAACTTTTATCGCCGACGTCCTATACTGTCAGTCCGTAGGACACCGCGTGCTAAGTGTGCCCGAGGAACCCAAGTCACCCAAGTGAAAGAAGTACCCCATCGCTACTCAACGCGGGACAAACGGGATTCATCCAGAGGACCAGCGCGTAAGATTCGCCGAGATGATAATAGAACTGTAAGCGTAGATATTAAGTGAAACAAGAAACAAGAATCAATCAAAAAGAAAAACGAAAAGAAACAAAGACAAAACAAATCAAAAGAAAATTTTACATTAAAACGAATCTAAACTAAGTAACGTAACGAATCTAAAGAAAAACGAAAAGAAACAAAGAATCAAAAACAAAACAGATCAAAACAAAATTTTAAGTAAAATACATTTTTTTAATAATTAATTTCGTGATCAAGACAAAATAGTAAAACTGTTTTTCCGACTAAAAAACTTTAAAACCAATACTATGACGACACCAGAAGATTTAGCAGAGTCAATTAGTAACCTTCAAATAGGACAACCCATCCAAAGCAGGCCAAGCACTAGTACTCCAATCACCAGTCCAGAACTTAGGGAAGCTATTACAGGAATTATCAATGAAGTACTTAGAGATGGTAGAATCATAAGGCAAGCAGTTAATACTGAAGAAAGACCAGAACTCTTAGTAGATCTACCAGTTGTTAGACCCGGTCTAGGGGAAGAAAAAGATAAGGTACCAGATACCGTTCGATTGATTAGGGAATTCTCTGAGGATAGAACTATGTTCGGCAGCTGGAAAAAGAATGTCGAAAGAGTTCTTGCTCTTTATGAAGCGCAAGAAAACACACATAGATACTACCTCCTCATGGTCGCAATCCGAAATAAGATTGTTGATGAGGCAGAAGCGGTGTTGAATTCTTACAACACTCCTCTTAACTGGAAGGCAATATCTAAGTGCCTCACAGCGCACTTTGCTGACAAGCGTGATTTGAAAACTCTAGATTATCAGATATTTTCACTGACGCAAGGTCGTATGACCGTAACTGAATATTACAGAGTTGTGTATCATCATTTGTCTTTAATACTCAACCAAATAAGTGCACAAGAGGAATCCCCTGAAGTAATCAGAACTTTGACCAATACGTATAGTGACAAGGCATTAGACACTTTTATGCGCGGCCTGAACGGCGATATGCCACGATTATTGGCCATTAAAGAGCCAAGAGATCTGAGCCATGCTCTGCACCTGTGCAGCTTGGTAGAAAACCAGGAGCATCGAAACTCTTTTGCTCCTAGATCTCGGCAAATGCCACCTCCACTACCACCTAGACAAATGCAACATAACTTCAGGCAATCTAATTCGAACCCAACATACCAATTGCCTAACAATGGACACAAATTTGAACCAAACTTATACTATCCACCTGTTATAAGACCAACTTGGGGAACTCGACCACAATCATCTTGGACCAATACGGTTCCTCAACCGAGCCATAACGTACCATTCCCTCAACGACAATACGCTCCACCAATACAACAGGGAGCTTTGTATAGACCAAGTTTCGCTCCACCACCACGCTCAATTGCTCAAAAACCACAGCCCAAACCTGTCCCAATGGAAGTAGATCCATCCATTCGAACTAGGCATGTCAACTATATGAATAGACCTCATAATAATGACATGAATGGGAAGCGTCCACCTATGTCTGTGCACAATGGGCCACCGTAGAAACTGCAAAGGCATTTCAATATCGAAACTGGTGCCTTCGAAGGTGAACCAGAAGACGTAGCAAGTGCTGACGAGGAACAAGAAGTAGGACTAGTAGGACTAGAAGGAGTAACTGATTGGGATGATCAGAATCCAATAGAAGAAGAATATGGTTTTGAAACAAACCCAACAGACGCAGCAGACGTCTATTTTTTAGATTAAATAGTTCCTCACTGCCGTATATCCAATGCGTAATGAGGGACGGAAGCAAATTAAAATTTTTAATAGATACAGACTCTAATCAGAACTATGTCCAACCCCATTTAGTGAAGAACCCGAAGATCAATAACAACTCATTCTTTGCAAACTCAGTAAGAGGGAAAATAGAAATAACACACCATACACTCTTCAATCTTTTTGGTCTCAAAAACCTGACATTTAAATTTTTTATATTACCCACATTGAAAACATTGCATGGCATTATAAGAAATGACACATTAAAACAACTTGACGCAATAGTTGATATAAGAACCGACATACTGATCATAAAGGGCGGACGAAAAATCAAAATTCTTCAACTAAAAACACAAGCAGTGAACAGCATCAACATTCGGTCCGATCATATGACAACCTTACAAAAACAAACTATGTCTCAACTAACAAACAATTACTCCGAATTATTCGCGAACCCAGACAAGAAACTAACCTACACAACAAGAGTCGTTTGTGAAATTAGAACTAATTCCGACACACCTGTGTACAACAAACACTACCCATACCACGCTTCATTACGAACAGAAGTAGAATCCCAAATCCAAGAATTGCTACGAGATGGTATAATTAGACCTTCACGGTCTCCGTATAATGCACCCGTTTGGGTGGTGCCAAAAAAGATAGACGCATCTGGTAAAAAGAAGTTTAGAGTAGTTATTGACTACCGAAAACTTAATAACGTAACCATCACGGATCGTTACCCGATCCCAGAAATAGGCGAAATAATTGCACAATTAGGCGAAAACAAATTCTTTTCAGTTTTAGATCTGCAAAGTGGCTTTCACCAAATTCCATTGTCCGAAAGAGATATAGAAAAAACAGCATTCGCTGTTAACGGAGGGAAATTTGAGTTCACGAGACTACATTCGGTCTTAAGAATTCACCCTCAATATTCCAACGCACATTAGACGATATTTTAAGAGACCACACCAGCAAGATAAGCTATGTTTACATCGATGATATAATTGTGTTCAGTAAAACTGAAACCGATCATGCCAACGATTTAGAGAAAGTCTTCACGACTCTACAAGATGCGAATATGAAAGTTCAACTCGACAAGTGCGAGTTCTTCAAAAAAGAAGTTAACTTCTTGGGTTTCACTATCTCAGCGGAAGGAATAAGAACCAATATTGACAAAGTTAAAGCAATACAGGATTTCCCCATGCCACAAACACTAAAAGATCTACGATCATTTTTAGGATTATCTGGTTATTATAGAAGATTTATAAGGGACTATGCAAAGTTAGCAAAACCTCTCACTACACTTTTAAGAGGAGAACAAGAGAGACTCGAAAAAAACGCCTTACACAAGGTTAAAGTGACATTGGACAATGAGGCAATTGAGTCATTCGATAAAATAAAACGAACACTCACCTCAGATGACGTGTTACTAGCTTATCCTGACTTCAAAAAGGAATTTCATCTAACAACTGACGCCTCTAATTTTGCTATAGGAGCGGTATTAGAAAAAGAAGGTAAACCCATTACTTTTATATCGCGAACCCTCACTAAAACCGAAGAAAACTATGCAGCTAATGAAAAAGAAATGCTAGCTATAGTATGGGCTTTGCAGAACCTTCGCATGTACTTATATGGCACTTCAAAGGTTATAATCTTCACCGATCATCAACCCCTGACTTTCGCACTCAGCAATAAAAATCATAATGGAAAGCTTAAGAGATGGAAAAGCTATCTCGAAGAGTTTAACCATTAGCTTAGGTACAAGCCCGGAACATCAAACGTGGTAGCAGACGCATTATCACGAAATCCACCAATCTTTTATACAGAGAGCTCCGCCGCAACAGTTCACAGCGACGAAAGTTCCTCACACAACCTCATTCAAGGGGTAGAAGCTCCAATTAATGTATTCAAAAATCAACTTTTTCTATTAACTTCAGACAAAGATTCCTACACATTTGAATTACCATTCCCGAGTTATCATAGACACATAGTTTCTAAAACACACTACACAGATAATGACTTAATCAAAATTTTAAAAGAAAGACTAGACCCCAAAATAGTAAATGGATTATTCACCTCAGAAAGGTTATTGGGCCAAATTCAGGAAATATACGCTAACCATTTTTCTAATTATAAAATAAGATACACCTGGAGACGAGTAATAGATGTCCCAAACGAAGATGAACAAAACGAGATAGGAACCAAAGAACATGTACGAGCACACAGAAACGCAACAGAAAACAAACAGCAAATTTTAAACAAATACTTCTTTCCTGGATTAGCTGAAAAAATTAAGTCAATAGTAAACAAGTAAGAAAGTTACAGTCGAGTGTGCTCGACTGTGAGATACCCGCTACCCATTTTTAATAAAGGCAAAATATTGCGGTATCATTTTCAAAATATACCGAAAATACTAAAAAATACTAAAAATATACCAAATGATTTGTTTGGTATATCGATATAGTACACCATTCAAAATATACCATAGACGGCACAATGTACCAGATTGTCGGCCAAAGCAAAGCCCATACAAAAGTATTTCTTTAATAACTTCCACAATTTTTATCTGATCGCAACAAAATTTTCAGGAATCATAACTACTATAGTAATTGTTATATATACCAAAATTCGTAACTCTAGCTTTAAAATTAGGTTTGTTATTCGATTTTTTTGATTTGCGGGGGCGGAAGTGGGCGTGGCAAAAATTTGAAACAAACTTGATCTGCGTGCAAACATAACAAATGCTGTCGAAAAAAAATTATAGCTCTATCTCTTATAGTCTCTGAGATCCAGTGTTTCATACGGACGGACGGACAGACACACAGACACACAGACAGACAGACACACAGACGGACAGACGGACATGGCTAGATCGTCTCGGCTGTTGATGCTGATCAAGAATATATATTAGGGCGGGTCAATTTGTTCCTGTCCAAAAAATCGTGAAAATCGTCCCCCATAATCGGAATCTACGAAGAATTCTAAGAAAATTTCACCATGAAACCATGTGTCTAAAATGAATTCCTAGTCCGCGCCGTGAAGCTTAAAGATTGTACTATGAGGTACATAAGGTATTTCGAGGTATTTAAGACATTTTAATGTATTAAAAAAAAAATACGCATTTTCCATTTATGTTGGAGTCAATTCTAATTCATTTTTTTACAACAAATTTTATAATTTTTTTTTTTAAATTTATTTAACTTATAATTTTTTTTTAATTCAACAAAAAAAAACCAACTAGCCATGTACTGAGCCTCATATAAGAAAGTAGGAGCAATGCGTACGTAACTTTTTAACGAAGTAAGGTATCGGTCTGAAAATTGAAATATATATTCAAAGGCATTTTAAGCAACTAAATAAAAGTGGGCGTGGCATGATAAAAGGCGAAATTTAATTTTATTTTTTATTATAAAGTTTATTTGCTTGCAAAGAAATATATTATCCATTTCGCCATTTGTTCAAAGCCTTGGAAAATGCAACTACAAGTGGACCACGTACAGCTAGTGGGACTTTAATGAAGTTACTTGAGACCTGTGAACAACTTCCGGTAAGAGCCAAGTTTTAATAGAGCATTTTTAAATTAAAACAAACATTTTGTTTTAGGCCATACCTGATTTTGAACCCATTTCATTGGGGAATATGCCTCCTGCAATGGATAATGGAGATGAAAAAAGTCTTTCGACAGATGTTTTATATCTCTATCGAATAGCCAAAGCTGTATCGGAAGGTTTGTGTCCAGAACATCTTGCCAGCATGAAACCCGGAAAAATGGTTCATTCTCGTTGGTTAACAAAAGCCAGCAGAGTTTTACGTCTTTATGTCGCAAGTAGTTTACCTTCGACAAATTTAAAAATGTTGGCTAATTTCATTATGAAAGTTTATATACCGATGTATTTTAATGTCAAATATTTTAATTTGGTGGTATATGGCAGTAAACTTTTATTTAATTTTATTCAATCAACGCAATTTTTACCACAAAATCTAAGAGAAATTGTAAACAAAGCAATCCAAAACAATGCATTCTTCGCCCATACAGAAAATATTTTGTTAACAATGCTTTTCGATGAAAGAAAAACAGTTCGCGAAAGTGCAATTAAAAAAATTTTGTATTATCGCGAGAAATTATATGACCCAACTAAACTTAGATCTTATAAAAAGAATCGCATTAATTTCGATTGCATCGATTATATGCATTTAGTTGACTTGGATAATGACGACATCTTGTTTGAACCTCCATTAACTGCAAACATCCCACACGATCACTTGCTGGAATACATAAATTCTGCTGAAATACCACTGCCAGATCCAGCAATTCCATCGCACATTCAGGGCACCGAACGATGTGTGCAGTTGTTAACACATGTCTCACGACGAGTTATGCCACAGAATCGAGATGCTGTTATGTCATTGACTTTAGAAAGTCGTTCCAAAGTTCCTCAAATCGAGTCAAAGAAAGACTTGAGATTCTAATAAGATGACATTATATTCCAAGTCAACAAAATGCAAAAATTACCTACTTGTTGGAAAGCAAATAAACTTTATAATAAAAAATAAAATTAAATTTCGCCTTTTATCATGCCACGCCCACTTTTATTTAGTTGCTTAAAATGCCTTTGAATATATATTTCAATTTTCAGACCGATACCTTACTTCGTTAAAAAGTTACGTACGCATTGCTCCTACTTTCTTATATGAGGCTCAGTACATGGCTAGTTGGTTTTTTTTTTGTTGAATTAAAAAAAAAAAATTATAAGTTAAATAAATTTAAAAAAAAAATTATAAAATTTGTTGTAAAAAAATGAATCAGAATTGACTCCAACATAATTGGAAAATGCGTATTTTTTTTTTTAAATACATTAAAATGTCTTAAATACCTCGAAATACCTTATGTACCTCATAGTACAATCTTTAAGCTTCACGGCGCGGACTAGGAATTCATTTTAGACACATGGTTTCATGGTGAAATTTTCTTAGAATTCTTCGTAGATTCCGATTATGGGGGACGATTTTTGCGAAAAAAAAATTGACCCGCCCTAATATATATACTTTATAGGGTCGGAGATGCCTCCTTCTACCTGTTACATACATTTCCTGCCGGCACAAAGTTATAATACCCTTCTACCCTATGGGTAGCGGGTATAAAAAATGTGAAACATGCAATCTCACTAAATATGACAGACATCCACAACAGGGGGAAATTCAATCAACACCAATACCCAAATACCCCGGTGAAATAATTCACATAGACCTTTATCTAACTCAAAAACAAGTAGTACTCACAGTACTCAAGTAAAGATACTGAAGTCAAAAGCGTCCGAAGATCTAAAGCATCCCTTACGCGAAATTATGATAGCATTCGGCATGCCACGATTAGTTATAATGGATAACGAAAAGGCAATGAATGCGGCTTCCATTAAATTTCTACTAAAAGATCAGCTCAAAGCAGAAGTATATACGCCATCACGCCATGGACAAGTGGAAAGATTCCATTCCACAGAAATAATGAGGTGTTTTAAAAAAGAAAATGATTCAATCGATTTTGAGAGTTTTATTTTCAAAGCAGTACAGGAGTATAACGGTTCAATTCATTCCACTACCAAGAAGAAACCAATTGCGGTATTCTTCGGAACAAGAACAATAACAGATCCACAAGAATTAGAACAAGCTAGGAATCAGATCAGCAACGAAATAAAAAGAAAACAAGAGGAAGATTTATTATACCACAATTCAAAAAAGAAACTAATAAGAACTTATACGAAGGGAGAAGTTATTTACGTCAGAATAGATAAAAGGTTAGGATCAAAATTATCACCAAAATTTAGAAAAGAGATAGTTTCAGAAGACAGAAACACAACAATAAAAACACAATCAGGCAAATTAGTACATAAAAATAATATCAAAACATAATATCCGTTACAAAATACAAAATTCAAAATTTTAAAGAAGAATTTTATAATCTTATACACGCAATCGAATACCATAAACTCTATAATATTATCAGAATTAGAAATAAGTAAAATTGAACAAATACTAGAAAACGAAAAAATAATGTTTGTAAACGTTGAAGAACTATTAGAATTTGCAAAATTAAAAAATAGCCTCAAATGGCAATGAATTGTTGTACATTATAATAAGAAAAACGAAAAACATAATTAAGAAAAACGATTGCGAATCCCATAAAGATAAAATCATTTGTCATAGAGATAAAATCATAGATTTAAGTAACGATACTTGTATAACTCCTTTGTTAAACCACTCAAGACCCTACTGCAATACAGTAAATAGCCAACATGTTCCAGACCATGAAGAAATTTTGACGGGTACAATTCTGTTAAATGACTACACTAGCAGCATACAAATAGACCAAGATGAAGTAGATCTGAAAGGAAGCTACATCATACAATTCGAAAACTCCACAATAAGAAATGGCGATGACGAATATGAAGCTGGCGTGGCAAGATATGCAGAAGCGATTCCACCACTCTTCCAGATGATGGCAGAAAAAACCAAAACTGAGGAAATACTATCGCTACAGATGTTAGAAGAACTTAACATCAACAACCCTCGAAGACTGGATACGCTACGAACTAACAACTTTAAGGCAAATTCCATCAGCTTCGCACTTTCTGGCATATTGGTGATAACTTTCACTATACTGGCTATATTGGTATGGAAACTCAAGTCCACTCCAAGAGCAGAAAAAACCACAGAGATACAGAAAGGCGAAACACCAAGCAATGGAACCCAAAAACGCTTCTACATTGCGGCCGAGGACGTACGCGTTTAAAGGGGGAGGAGTTAAGGCCAGACATTCTACGAAGTCATGTCCACCACAAAGTCGGTTGCCATGAACCTTTCTCATGCCCAACGACACGTGCGCTGCGTCGGCACTTTTAGTCCAGCAACACTTGCGCAACTCCACAAGTGCAATGCCCGCTTTAGACTTTTCCATCCGTGGGATCGCTGGATCAGCACTTCAAACATGGTGCATTGCGCGCACCACGCGCAACTTCAAGGGACACCCGACACCAGCGGCTACAGCGACAACGGCAGCGACAACGGAAGCGACAACGGCAACAGCGGCGGCAGCAGCGACAACAGCAGCAGCAGCAGCAGCAGCGGCTTCTTAGCACAATGTAATTTGTTTAAGTTTTAGTTCTAATCAAACCATTAAATAAAGAGCACTTGCTTTTTTTTATAAAACAAAATTACCCATTTTGTTAATTTATACAATAATAATATATAGTATTTATGATTTATAAAAAGTTGATTGCGAGAATGGGGGAAAGCATACAGGTCAAAGTGTCTGATTGCATTCAACTTGGTGAATGCCAGCATGATTCCTGTCACTGCTCTCTTCAAGCCGACGCACTACCTCCACGTGGTTCTCCCTGGATTGTCACTCGACAGCCGTTGAGTGGCAAACTAAAGCGCGCGACGAGAGTCCTAACTCTACAAACTAGGTTTTGGCGTAGGACTTGGAATCCACCCATGTAAAACACAATTTCAGTAAAGGAAGCAAGAGAAGCCTCGGAAAGGAACCGATCTAACGTTGACGACCATAGCAAGCGTAAAAAGGACAATTATTTGAACGTACGAACATTGTACAGACCTGGTGCTGCTCAACAACTAGCAGATACCCTCAACAAATGTAGGGCTGACATCACTGCTATCCAGGAGATGCGATGGATAGGACAAGGCTGCATAAAGAAGAAGAACTGTGACATATACTACAGCTGCCATCCAGATCGGCATGAATTTGGTTGTGGTTTCGTTGTAGGTGCCAGGCTGCGGCGCCGAGTCTCTCACTTTCGGCCAACAAACGAGAGAATTGCAACGATCCGAATTACTGCCAAATTCTTTAAAATCAGCCTGATATGCGCACATGCCCCAACGGAGGAAAAGGACGATGCCACCAAGGACGCTTTCTATGCGGAGCTCGACCGAGCTTATGGCCGCTGTCCTTCCCATGACATTAAAATTCTCCTCGGGGATTTTAATGCCAAGGTTGTAGTGAGCGAAAAATATATTGTAATAAAAGAAGTTCAAAATTACCCAACTTTTTTCTTTGTATTCTAAATATTGACGCACCCTAACGTAGTCATCTCACTATCTGCACTTGCTTATCACTGTCTTCGCAAAGCTCTTGCAAAAGCTCGGCTTACCATGCGGTGCAGTGGAGTACAGTCGAAGTGAAGCGAGCTTAGCATTAGAGAAAAAGCAATTAGACAAAGCAGACGTATTATATTGTCACCGAATTTTATAATCCCACGTGAATCTGCAAATTATATAATCTGGCAGAGGAAAATTCCAGATCAACCCCAAGTGAGAGTATATGCGAGGATAGACGTCTATATATAAATATATATATAAATAGTGCAGTGATAAATTCGACAATTAATACAGGTATGATGTGGAAATAATTGTGAGTGTAGTTTATAACCATATCTCTCCGCTTCAGGCGTAGAATCCCCAGAAATTCGGCTCATCGAGCTCGGCACTGGCGGATGGTAGCCTCTGTGGGCCATTAATGGTCCATTTAACCTCTATGATAACTATACGTAGAGCGCTGATTGACCCTAGTGAACAATTATATCTTAGATGCACAAATTTGGTCGGAAATCACAACAAGGTTGGCCGCTTAACGGAGCACCCAAAGATTCTGATTCTGACCGTCCACGACATACACTAGATCACGGCCTAGTTTGACCTTGAATATTAACGGAGCACATACAGGCACATACGCCTGAAGACCAAGAATACACGGAATGAGTAGTGCATAGTACAACAACAGTACCACAATCCACAATGCAACAACAATAAGTTCATTTATATTGTATCAATCTTTCCTCATTGCTACTATGATTTGCTGAGAGCGACACGAATTACATCGTCTGTGTCTTCTAGTTATTTTGTATTAAATTTGTAAACATAAGATTAATAATTGTGATGGAAAATTGTTGAGGTATACTCGTGGATACAACAAAAATGAAATAGTTCAAATTTTTGGTACATTTATATTAATTATCTGTATATTTTCTCATATAGTATTTAATCATTATCAACACAACATTATCATCGTCACTCATCTTCGTTATGGTACCACGACCGTAAGAAAACGACATCTGAGTAAGTTAACTTAAACAAAGTACAAGTTACAAAAGGTAACCTTAATGATACAAATGATAATATAAATGTGCCTAATTGTTAATCGAATGAAATTATCCCGAGTACGTCTCAGACTTGAAGTCATTTTGTAAATATTGGTAATCATATCACATATGTATATAACAAGAGGAGTATCATGAATTCTTTTATAATTAAAAATTCACATGAAGTGATTAATGAAATAATGTTTTGTTAAATTTTCTTAATATGGTCTGTCGAGTAAACGAAGGGAAGATGTCGAATATATAAAAAAACTTAAATATAATTTAAAGTAGGGGTAACTTATAAAAAAAACCGGAAGTTACCATGGTCGGGAGGGTAGAGATGAGGAACTTAACACCTAGATTCCTCTACTAGGTAATTTCTTAGAAGGAAACTCCACTAAAGCGTGTGTCGGCGCGAAAACTCTTTTTATTGTTCTTTTTGATTCCTATAAAGCTTTCTTTTTTTTTGTATATATTATTGTACATTCCGTCTGCGTATTAACTATTTGAATGTGTTAGCGTAGCCGCAAGTGATCGAGTGAGGAAGAACCCCGACCAATCCGACGAGCTAGAACCGAGCATAGCAAGAATACACAACCTACCAAGCTCGATCACGGACAAGCAGTGCCTTCTAAAGCCTGATAAGGTTTTGGTACACTATAGTGAATATGGAGAAAACAAAGTTTATGGTGTGCTCTAGCAGAGAATCGCGGCGTCTTGATTCTCAGCTGACTGCAGAAAACTATAGCTTTGGGTCCGTCAAGGAGTTTATTTACCTAGGCACTGCTATGACAAGCACAAATGATGTCAGTCTGGAGATTAAGCGGAGAATACCACTTGTCAACAGGTGTTACTTTGGGCTCAGTAGGCAGTTCAATAGTAGAGCTCTCTCTCGATGCACAAAAACCACACTCTGAAAGACGCTCATTCTTCCAGTACTCCTATATGGTGCGGAGTGCTGGACAGTGACGCAGTCAGATGCAGCTGCTCTTGGAGTGTTCGAGAGGAAAATTCTTCGTAAAATCTGTGGTCCAATCTGCGTGGACGATGTTTGTCGCATCAGATATAACTACGAGCTGTATGAGCTGATGTTGACGTGGCCAGTCGAGTGAAATCTCAAAGACTTCGCTGGCTGGGCCACGTTGCCCGTATGGATGAAGACGCTCCGGCTCGTAAGGTGTTTGATGCGGTGATTGTTGGGACACGAAGGAGAGGACGACCCCGAACGCGTTGGCAAGACCAGGTGATGGAAACCCTGTCCACACTTGGTGTTAAAAGGCTTATTTAACGATTTTATGTTTAATATTATGCATGAAAATTTTTATGATATGAGTGATTCTTAGAAAAAAACATGTAGTAGATCGTGTGCCTACACACACATACACACATATGTATATATTAACTTGACGCTCTCTCGGCTATCCGAACTCTCTCTCTCGATATTGGCTCTCTTTATCGATTCTCTCATTATATGTATGTCACATTCTATGTTATACATAATTGAGCTAAGCGGTCAGTCTTGATCGAGCAGCAGAATAAAACGGACGCTAAGCTGCAAATCGTATTGTTTTATTAAGTGTGTGTATAACTACCACAAATTCAGAAGTGGGATCGACTAAAAAAAAAAAAACAAGTAGGAAAGCTACAGTCGAGTGTACTCGACTATGAGATACCCGCTAGCCATTTTAAATAAAAGCAATATATTTTGCGGTATTATTCTCTGAAATATGGTGCAAAAATACTAAAAATATACCAAATGGTATATGCGGTATATCGGTGTAGTACCCAATTAAAAATATACCTTAGACGGTACAATATACCAGATTGTCAGCCAAAGCAACTAAGACCCCTAGTAAGTAGACGTTTTTGCCCATACAAAAATATTTCTTTAATAACTTCGACAATTTTTATCTGATCGCAACCAAATTTTCAGAAATCCTAACTACTACAGTAATTATTGTATGTACTAAAATTCGCAACTTTAGCATTAAAATTACGCTTGTTATTCGATTTTTTTGGTTTGCGGGGGCGGAAGTGGGCGTGACACAAATTTGAAACAAACATGATCTACGTGCAAACATAACAAATGCTGTCGAAAAAAAATTATAGCTCTATCTCTTATAGTCTCTGAGATCTAGGTGTTCATACGGACAGACGGACAGACACACAGACGGACAGACACACAGACGGACAGACGAACATGGCTAGATCGTCTCGGCTGTTGACGCTGATCAAGAATATATATACTTTATAGGGTCGGAGATGCCTCCATCTACCTGTTACATACATTTCCTGTTGGCACAAAGTTATAATACCCTTCTACCCTAGGGGTAGCGGTGCCATCTATGGTATATTTTGAATACGGTACTATGTAGATATACCAAATATACCATTCGGTATATTTTTAGTATTTTGCAGTATATTTGGTATATTTTGAGATAATACCGCAATATATATATATATATTTTATTCAAAATGGGTAGCGGGTATCTCACAGTCGAGTACACTCGACTGTAGCTTTCTTACTTGTTATAGTCATAAATATGAAGTCGAACTACATTGTGACGCAAGCTTTCACGGCTTCGGAGCAGTTTTGTTACAAAAGAAAAGTGATGGAAAATTGCACCCGATATTTTACTTCTCAAAAAGAACTACAGAACAAGAGAGTAAATATCACAGCTTTGAACTAGAAGCGCTAGCAATCATTTATGCTCTTCGCATTTATTTACACGGAAAGCCATTTAATATTGTTGCAACTCACTAATTCTAACACTTAGCAAAATTGATTTAAATCCTAGAATAGCCAGACGGGCGCTGGAATTGCAAGACTACGACTGTAAACTTATTCATAGGGGTGGCGAAAAAAATGCAAAACGTAGACGCTTTTTTTGTACAAACATTATGATATTGGAGACGACCAGTTTTGAAGACAATTTAGTGATTTGTCAGGCAAAAGATGTAAATATTCAAAAAATCAGTGAACGTTTAGAGCATACCGAGGACAAACTATTTGAAATGAGAAACGGAATCGTATACAGAAAAACTAATGACAATCGACTACTTTTCTATGTACCAGTAGACATGGAGGACCAAGTTTTGCACAAATATCACAATGAGCTTGGGCACATAGGTAGGGACAAAATGATGGAAATCATTGTATTGGATTGCGAGTCCTAAAGAAAAAAGGTCTAGACACATAGAAAATTGTCTTAAATGCATCGCATTTTCTCCAAAATCCGGAAAGACCTAAAGGAGATCAGCCTTTTGAATTATTACACATCGATCATTATGGGCCACTAGCAGCTAATATGTTAGAGGAAATAATCACATATTTTTGATTATAGATGGGTTTACAAAGTTTGTGAGATTATATTCAACAAAGACAACGAAGACCAAAGAAGAAGTTAAATCACTGAAGGATAGAGCATACAGTAGTCCAAAGTACATCGTATCCGATAGAGGCAGCTGTTTCACATCTACTGAATTTTAAGATTTTTTGAATGAATACAATATTAAACACATGAAAATTTCCACAGATTCGCCACAGGCAAACGGCCAAGTAGAACGAATAAACAGGAGCATTGGGCCAATGTTAGCAAAGCTTTCGGAATCAGAAAAAGGAATTCATTGGGATTCGGTAATAGAGACTGTTGAATATGCATTAAACAACACATTACATCGAAGCATAAAACAAGCTCCTAGCAAAATGTTGTTCGGAATATGTCAAAAGGGTAACATTAAAGATGAACTTAGAGAAAAACTAGAAGAGATGGATACACAAGATACGAGAGATTTAAAACTCATTAGAAGTGAAGCAAAGGAGGTGCAAAGAAAGGTACAAAGTTGCAATGAAACATATTACAACAAAAGTAAAAGAGAAGGTAAAAAATACAAAAAAGGGGACTATGTAATGGTCAATCATTTTGAAGCAACAGTAGGAGCTGCTAGGAAATTGATTCCAAAAAACAAAGGGCCATACGTGATTGCAAAAGTTATGCGAAATGATAGATTCCTAATTAAAGACGTAGAAAATTTTCAAGTTTGGAGTATCCAAAACATAAGACGATGGCTTGGAAATAAATATAAAAAAAAGAAATAAATAATAAATTAAAATATATAGTAATATGTAACTGTGCAATTAATATAAAAAATAATAGCAAATGTATTAAATAAGATTTATTTATATTTATATAAACATAAGACTAAAAAAGATTGTTCTTTGTAAAGTCAAGATCAGGAGATCTAGTTCGCAGGATGGCCGAGTTGTAGTAGGACGTGTGCCTACACACACATACACACATATGTATATAACATATTAACTTGACGCTATCTCGGCTATCCGAACTCTCTCTCGATATTGGCTCTCTTTATCGATTCTCTCAGACGGTCCCCAGACGGGTTTATAAAATGAGTAAGCTAAACTTATCTGGTACTGCAAGCGAGACAGCGATTTTCAATAAAAGTATCTTCGGAATACTCTTCGATCAACAAAAAAGTTACGTTTATAAATGGTTGTATAAATATAAATTCTTTTTGAATAATCTTAATCGAATTCAAGATCCGAAGGGTCTATCACAGTCAAATATTAAATTACCTACGAATAATTATCACTTAATTTGAATCTTTTGATGAATGTTAACACGCACGGCTCGTGCCACTTGAATATAACTTTCTTGAAATTTGTAGAAAACCCAACGTAAATATATTTGAAAATACACGTCTCTACATGAATATATAATGCGCGGATTTTGATCGTAAATTGGGTGAAAAGATTAATAAAAAAATTAATAGACAGTTGATCTATTCAAGTGGCGAGCACTGTATATTAGGTGCATATATGAAAGTTTGATTCTCATCAAATTTCAATACGAATCATTCGTGAATTTACTACCATCACGAAAAGTTCTGTTGCCGGTCATTTGAGAACAAAATAACAATTTAACTATTTGCGTACAATGCAAATCCAGTTCTCACTTTTGTGGCTATTGCTGCAGATATTTGTTATCTTCAGTCAGCAAAGTCAGTCACTTCAGTCCTTCGATATGCTCGTAGATGGAGTCCTAGCATTTGTTCATAATGCAAATGAAACAGTTGCGAAGGTGCGCACCGATGTTAATGAAATAATTAACGATCTTGGTGAATTCGACAATGCGAAAAAACTCGAAAATCAAATCAAAGTGCTTCAACATTTCAAGAACATCGCCACACAAATTAATCAAATCGAAAAAAATCACGTTACAATATCTAAGCATCCGTTATATGACTATTTATTCGGTAGTGATACACAAATGGATGAAATAGGCAACATGGTTGACGACATGGAAGCGGTTTCAGAGGAATTTGCGAATTTTGAGAAAATGGTTATTTCTGAGAATGACACTCTCATTATTTCATTCACTGAAGAAATAACTCGGCCAAATTCTCTTAAATTCTTAAATAATGATATCTATATGAAACTTTACGGTCAACGATATATCAGCAAGGAAATTTTAAGTCTTCTCCGGCAAAAATATGAGATGTCATCGGAAAAACTGTGCCATAGTTCCCAGACACCTCAACAACTTGTCTACTCATTGTATAAGGATATCGCTCTGACAGAACTCAAGGCATACATTCTGATCGAGTACTCACTGCTGATTCGACGAGTGTCCGGCCCAGGCAATTTCAATACGAAAAAGAATTTGGTTCGCAACAACTACAACAATATCAACGAAGAAGCTCTCGACACACTCATAAATACGATGAAAAAAGCTGATCGTGTTTTATGGCGTTGCGATCCAGAAAACCATGTTCAAGGCGTTACATACGAAGAGCAAACTCGACTGCTTTAAGGATATGTGGAGAACGAGGTGGATCTTAACAGCGACGGGTCATGCAGTCAGAGCTGCCCCGATTACACCAACACAACTAAGATGGGATGCTTCGAGCAAAAGTTGATTGCGATCAGATAAAAATTGTGGTTATTAAAGTTATTAAAGAAATATTTCTGTATGGGCAAAAACGCCTATTTACTAGGGGTCCTAGTTGCTTTGTCTGACAATCTGGTATATTTTGCCGTCTATGGTATATTTTGAATGTGGTACTATATCGATATAATAAATATACCGTTCGGTATATTTTTTATTATCTTTGTAGTATTTTCGGTATATTTTGAAAATAATACCGGAATATTTTTCTTTTATTCAAAATGGGTAGTCGCTGTCGAGCACATTTGTTTTTATACCCGCTACCCATAGGGTAGAAGGGTATTATAACTTTGTGCCGGCAGGAAATGTATGTAACAGGTAGAAGGAGGCATCTCCGACCCTATAAAGTATATATATTCTTGATCAGCGTCAACAGCCGAGACGATATAGCCATGTCCGTCTGTCCGTCTGTCCGTCCGTCCGTCTGTCCGTCTGTCCGTATGAACACCTAGATCTCAGAGACTATAAGAGATAGAGCTATAACTTTTTTTCGACAGCATTTGTTATGTTTGCACGCAGATCAAGTTTGTTTCAAATTTTTGCCACGCCCACTTCCGCCCCTGCAAAATTGTCTTAAATGCATCGCATTTTCTCCAAAATCCGGAAAGACAGAGGCATTTCTACATAGTATACCTAAAGGAGATCAGCCTTTTGAATTATTACACATCGATCATTATGGGCCACTAGCAGCTAATATGTTAGAGGAAATAATCACATATTTTTGATTATAGATGGGTTTACAAAGTTTGTGAGATTATATTCAACAAAGACAACGAAGACCAAAGAAGAAGTTAAATCACTGAAGGATAGAGCATACAGTAGTCCAAAGTACATCGTATCCGATAGAGGCAGCTGTTTCACATCTACTGAATTTTAAGATTTTTTGAATGAATACAATATTAAACACATGAAAATTTCCACAGATTCGCCACAGGCAAACGGCCAAGTAGAACGAATAAACAGGAGCATTGGGCCAATGTTAGCAAAGCTTTCGGAATCAGAAAAGGGCGCCCACTTCCGCCCCTGCAAATCAAAAAAATCGAATAACAAGCGTAATTTTAAAGCTAGAGTTACGAATTTTGGTACATACAGTAATAGCTGTAGTAGTTATGATCCCTGAAAATTTGGTTTTGATCAGAAAAAAATTGTGGAAGTAATTAAAGAAATACTTTTGTATGGGCAAAAACGCCTACTTACTATGGGTCTGAGTTGCTTTGGCCGACAATCTGGTATATTGTGCCGTCTATGGTATATTTTGAATGCGGTACTATATCGATATACCACATATACCATTTGGTATATTTTTTAGTATTTTTGCAGTATATTTGGTATATTTTGAGAATAATACCGCAAAATATAATGCTTTTATTCAAAATGGGTAGCGGGTATCTCACAGTCGAGTACACTCGACTGTAGCTTTCTTACTTGTTATATATACATATGTAAAAAGCTTTAAGGATATTTCAGTATTTTTTGCAATACTGCACTGCCTTACTCTTATTAAAAATGGGTAGCGGGTATCTCATAGTGTAGCACACTCGACTGTAGATTTAGTACTTGTAAAATTGAACAAAACTCTAAAAATTTCTAAGTCAAGACTAAGATCGTCAAAGATGAGCTACTCCTGAAAATAAGCAGTAATAACTGAAAATCCTGCGACACCTATAACTTTAAGATAAAGTTTGGAAAAGAAGAGTATAACAAGATTAGCTTAGATTGAAAAGGCTTATTTTACGATTCTAAGTTTAATATTATGCATCAGAGTTTTTATTATATGAGTGATTCTTTGAAAAAAACAATAATAAAATTATTGACCTTCTTAAAAATTTTTTTCAACAACAAGTTTTTAATAAGACAACAAGATTTTTTACACCCTTTATTTTTCAGAACTGAAAAAGAGGTCTATTAAGTTTGTCGAAATAGAGAAGTGAGTAACGAATCCCCAGACGGGTTTATAAAATGAGTAAGCTAAACTTAACTGGTACTGCAAGCGAGATAGCGATTTTCAATAAAAGTATCTTCGGAATACTCTTCGATCAACAAAAAAGTTACGTTTATAAAAGGTTGTATAAATATAAATTCTTTTTGAATAATCTTAATCGAATTCAAGTGGCGAAGGGTCTATTACAGTCAAATATTAAATTACCTACGAATAATTATCACTTAATTTGAATCTTTTGATGAATGTTAACACGCACGGCTCGTGCCACTTGAATATAACTTTCTTAAAATTTGTTGAAAGCCCAACATAAATATATTTGAAAATACACGTCTCTACATGAATATATAATGCGCGGATTTTGATCGTATCTTGGTTGAAAAGATTAATAAAAAAAATTAATAGACAGTTGATCTATTCAAGTGGCGAGCACTGTATATTAGGTGCATATACATATAATATGTATGAAAGTTTGATTCTCATCATAAATTTCAATACGAATCATTCGTGAATTTACTGCCATCGCGAAAAGTTCTGTTGCCGGTCATTTGAGAACAAAATAACAATTTAACTATTTGCGTACAATGCAAATCCAGTTCTCACTTTTGTGGCTATTGCTGCAGATATTTGTTATCTTCAGTCAGCAAAGTCAGTCACTTCAGTCCTTCGATATGCTCGTAGATGGAGTCCTAGCATTTGTTCATAATGCAAATGAAACAGTTGCGAAGGTGCGCACCGATGTTAATGAAATAATTAACGATCTTGGTGAATTCGACAATGCGAAAAAACTCGAAAATCAAATCAAAGTGCTTCAACATTTCAAGAACATCGCCACACAAATTAATCAAATCGAAAAAAATCACGTTACAATATCTAAGCATCCGTTATATGACTATTTATTCGGTAGTGATACACAAATGGATGAAATAGGCAACATGGTTGACGACATGGAAGCGGTTTCAGAGGAATTTGCGAATTTTGAGAAAATGGCTATTTCTGAGAATGACACTCTCATTATTTCATTCACTGAAGAAATAACTCGGCCAAATTCTCTTAAATTCTTAAATAATGATTTCTATTTGAAACTTTACGGTCAACGATATATCAGCAAGGAAATTTTAAGTCAACTCCGGCAAAAATATGAAATGTCATCGGAAAAGCTTTGTCATAGTTCCCAGACACCTCAACAACTTGTCTACTCATTGTATAAGGATATCGCTCTGACAGAACTCAAGGCATACATTCTGATCGAGTACTCACTGCTGATTCGACGGGTGTCCGGCCCAGGCAATTTCAATACGGAAACGAATTTGGTTCGCAACAACTACAACAATATCAACGAAGAAGCTCTCGACACACTCATAAATACGATGAAAAAAGCTGATCGTGTTTTATGGCGTTGCGATCCAGAAAACCATGTTCAAGGCGTTACCTACGAAGAGCTAACTCGACTGCTTCAAGGATATGTGGAGAACGAGGTGGATCTTAACAGCGACGGGTCATGCAGTCAGAGCTGCCCCGATTACACCAACACAACTAAGATGGGATGCTTCGAGCAAAAGTTCTGTTCTCAACAACCTTCGTGCTCTGGTCGAATTCACGATTGTCGGTTCATAGAGTCGGACTTATCTGTATGTCAATCACCGGAGAGCAGCAATCGTCGCTATGACTACATTCAATATAGTGACGGGCCTCGATTTGGAGAGCGCGAGAAATGTTGGCGTGACGTCAACAATGTGGAGAGCTGGAGGAGATTGTTTTACAAATGCAGCTACTGCTTCTGCTTATGTGATGAACCGGGTCCAAGGTCTGATCGATACTTCAATCTTCGACCAGTTGTATCGGATGTGTGGGACAACAAAGTTGTGACTGGAGTGCGGTTTGTGAAGAAGAATCGCATAATCCATTTGCAAATACAACAGGGTCAACTCTTGCCCCGAGGTGCGATCAACGAATCAACTGTTGAGTGGAAGTCCATTGATGACTATAAAATCGATGATTTCAATGTGACCGAGGGAGTCGACTATCACGCAATGAGTTATGAAAACCGACGCATAAACTTGAATGACATTACATATAAATATGGTAGAATATATTTAGTAACCGGCGTGCGTTTTAGTGTGAAACATGGAAGACTGAGACTCGAAGTATCTCATGGCATTTATTGGTTTGAAAAGGGTGAACTTAATTCATATATTTTGAAAGGTCACCAAGAACATGTAAAAGAGATACAAATTTTGAGTTTGCGTGGAATATTTGATTATGAACACGAAAAACTAAATATTGATAATTTGAATGTACCAACACGATCAACACACAGTTCAGAGCCATTGTCAAAAGAGAATCAATATGTCCAATTTGTTAACACAGGAATGGAAAAGGATGCGGCACAAACCACGATTCCATTTCTAGATATGCAGGATGTTGCTTCAAATCCGCCAGTTCCGTTGTCCGGCATTGGTCTCTACTATAAAAGTAGTCCAGGTTATGGTGGATTTATCGCTCCCAGAATTATCAGCTATGATATCGCAGATTATGTTCAGTTGCCAATTTCCGAGCCGTAAAATTATGTTACACTATTTATTTGTAAAAGGTTTCTTACAATTGTCATTTTCAATAAAATTCATTTTTTAATAAAAATAATCTTGCTACTTTCCCGATTTTTGTTTTATTTGAAACAATTGAATCAATCTGCATCCCCAACGCTGAAGTCATCTATTATTTGGTTTATTTATAGTACTTCAGCAGCTGATTTCATGACCAGAAGCTCGACCTTAAATTCATTTCAGATTACACAAGTACATACAGAACGTTATCAATAATACGAATAGTTATACCAATTTACTATTTACACAGTCTTTATCGAACCAGTTTTCTCACAGCTACATAAATAGGTTGGCAGTAAAAGAAGAAGAAGAATTCATAACGAACATTAAAATTACTGAATATATATAAAGAAAACAAAATTTCAAATTGAACTCAGAACGCAGGATCAAGATCAACCATTCGACACTTCTGTGGCATAAAGACTTTTATCTCTCATGGAATTCTTGATTCTAGTGTGTGGAATATCAGTACATATTTTATCTATATATACATATTCTAAAATCACAAAAAAATTAGTAAGAAATCAAAACAAAAAATTTTTTTTTTAATTTTTGCAATTACTTCCCCGAAAAAATATCGAATAATAATAACAACTGTATAATATATTTATACCCGCACCCATAGGGTATACTATTTTTGTGCCGGCAGGAAATGTATGTAACAGGTAGAAGGAGGCATCTCCGACCATATAAAGTATATATGTTCTTGATCAGCATCAAAAGCCGACAGATCTTGGAGACTATAAGAGATAGATTGGTATATTTCTAATTTTTTTTCGGCAGTATTTGTTACAAATTTTTGCCACGCCCACTTTCGCCCCCGCAAATATAAAAGCGAATAACACGCGTAATTTAAAGCTAGAGCTGCGAATTTTGGTGTATACAATAATAATATATAGTATTTATGATTTATAAAAAGTTGATTGTGATCAGATAAAAATTGTGGAAGTTGTCAAAGAAATACTTTTGTATGGGCAAAAACGCCAACTTACTAGGGGTCTGAGTTACTTTGGCCGACAATCTGGTATATTGTGCCGTCAATGGTATATTTTGAATGTGGTACTATATCGATTTATTATTTTTGTAGTATTTTCGGTATATTTTGAAAATAATACCGGAATATTTTTCTGTAAAAAGCTTTAAGGCTATTTTAGTATTTATTGCAATACTGCACTGCTTTACTATTATTAAAAATGGGTAGCGGGTATCTCATAGTCTAGCACACTCGACTGTAGATTTAGTACTTGTAAAATTGAAACACAACTCTAAAAATTCCTAAATCAAGACTAAGATCGTCAAAGATGGGCTACTCCTGAAAATAAGCAGTAATAACTGAAAATAAAGTTTGGAAAGATAAAGTTTGGAAAAGAAGAGTATAACAAGATTAGCTTAGATTGAAATGGCTTATTTTACGATTCTAAGTTTAATATTATGCATGAGAGTTTTTATGATATGAGTGATTCTTAGAAAAAACAATAATACAATTATTGACCTTCTTAAAAATTTTTTCAAAAACAAGTTTTTAATAAGACAACAAGATCTTTCAGACCCTGTATTTTTCAGAACTGAAAAAGAGGTGAGTAACGAATCCCCAGACGGGTTTATAAAATGAGTAAGCTAAACTTAACTGGTACTGCAAGCGAGACAGCGATATTCAATAAAAGTATCTGCGGAATACTCTTCGATCAACAAAAAAGTTACGTTTGAAAAATCACAAGAGTTTTTGCAATTATTAATTTTCCGCGTTATTCGCGAACAAAGTATGGACCTAATTGTTGTTGTTATAAACGACGAAAACGAAAACGGAGTAAATGATGACGCGCTGATAAGTTCTCAATTTCAACTGTGTTTACAATTCAATGCTAAGCTACATTAAGCCTAACTTAACTAGAGCGGCGAAGCGAGGCGAATTCGCTCAGAGAGCAACAAACGAAAGCTTTATTGCGCTCTCGCTTCGCCCTAATTCTAACAACTTCATGATACTTCATTTACTACTTCTTGCTCTTAATTATTATTATCAAATGCGCCAACACCGGCCCCGATGAACGGCTGTGCCTTCATACGATTGGCAGAGGCGCCAATTTGTGTACTGGCCGTTTGTACAGCCCTCCTGCGCTAGTTCGCACGTCTGCGACGCGCACCGCCCCGTCCGCTCCTGGATACACCGCCTCGACTCGACCCACTATCCACTGCATCGGCGGCTGGTTGTCCTCTGCGACGACGACGAGCTCTCCGATTCGCAGATTTGGCTGCAACCGGTCCCACTTGGCCCGTGCCTGCAGGCCCAGCACATACTCCCGGGACCATCGCTGCCAGAACGCTCGCTTGAGCGACGAGACAGCTCGCCATCGCCTTAAGCAACTCAGACCCTCCTGGTCCGGGGTCCGCGATGCCGCCGGTGCCACCAGTGGACCGCCCACCAGTAGATGCCCTGGGGTTAGTGCCTCGCCGTCGTTGGGGTCGTTGCTTACGGCTCCTAGCGGGCGGGAGTTGAGCACCGCCTCGACCGCCACGACCACTGTCTGCAGCTCCTCGACCGTGAGCAGGGCGTTGCCCACCGTCCGTAGGAGTAGGTGCTTTGCAGACTTCACACCTGCCTCCCATAGTCCTCCGAAGTGAGGAGCCCTCGGCGGTATGAACGCAAATTCGCATCCGCTTCTTGATGCGAAGTCGCGAACTGCGTTCTCCTCGGCCTCGACTCGCCTCCTCAGCTCCTCCAGATGGCGACTTGCTCCGACGAAGTTCGTCGCGTTGTCGCAATGGACTCGGCTCGGGCATCCTCTTCGACCAACAAACCTTTGGAAAGCCATTAGAAATGCGTTAGTTGTCAAATCGGATACAATTTCTAAGTGAACCGCTTTTGACGCATTCTATATCGTCTCTGAATTCGAAATCCTGCATTACTTCTATTTTATTGAATGCTTCTTTCAGTTCTGATGCCGTTGGAACCAGTTCCAATTGAACTGTTTTGTCTTTGCATCTTCGAATGAAGCGGAACACATTAGCGAACACTTTCATCAGACTTGTGTGCGACGAAAAACTTTCGATCGAGTCCTCTAGATCTGACTTTACCACTATAGCTGTCAGTCCAACAGCTCTTTTGCGCGTCTCTTCAGAGACGAAATGGTGGTTAACTGGCCATACGTCGTGTGGTTCCATCAAGAATGACGGACCACTAAACCACATTGACGCGCACAGTTCAGTCACATCGCAACCTCTCGATACAATGTCTGCGGGGTTCTGCTTAGTTGGAACATGACGCC
This sequence comes from Drosophila pallidifrons, assembly GCA_023558445.1. Taxonomy (NCBI): domain Eukaryota; kingdom Metazoa; phylum Arthropoda; class Insecta; order Diptera; family Drosophilidae; genus Drosophila; species Drosophila pallidifrons. The sequence continues at coordinate 7,678,375 of CM042348.1, forward strand.
ATTCCACGCTCTCTGACCACTCTTGAATCTCGGCCACGAGAGTGGAAGGATGTGACCGGATCCAATGAAGAGTGACTTCCGAATCTGACCAAAGAACCGTCCGTTCAATTGGTGATTGGATCAGCCTTCGGATGCGGTGGCAGAGTTCTGCAAGAAGGTGAGCTGCACACAGCTCAAGTCTAGGAAGAGTCTTAGTCTTGAGGGGAGCTACTTTTGATTTTGAGGTTAGTAATGATACTTTACAACCTTCGCAAGTTCAAACCCTGCTCCTAGCAGTATCTGCGACACTTCAAACTTAATTGTCTTCAGGTCCTCGACGCATGCGGCACCAGTCAACATAGAAGTCTTGCCTGATAACCTCAGCTGCCATGGGGTGCGAGGATTTCGCAATCTCGCTCAGCTGGATCAAACACCGTCTGGCCAATAATGTCGTTGGCGCAGTGCCATATGTTACAGTATTTAATCTGAATAATCTCAACGAGTCTGATGGATCTTTTCTCCACACTATGAGCTGATAGTTTCGATCTGCCTCGTGCACCATAACTTGGCGGTACATCTTTTTGATGTTGGCCGTTAATGCATATTTATGCAATCAAAAATCGATGCAGAGTCGAAAACAGCTCTTCTTGAATGGTCGGCCCGACCATAAGAATGTCATTCAACGCCTTATGTGTCGAAGTGCCACACGAAGCATCAAATACGACCCTCAGCTTTGTCGAAGTGCTTTAGGGCCGTAATACACATTGGTGCGGAATAACATAGTGTGGTGTACTTGGAAGGATGTGACTCACTTCGGACATGTGGCCCATCTCTACATATTCTTCCATAAATTCCAAGTACATTCGCTTTAACTCGGGATCTCGAGTTAAGCGTTTTTCAAGCGACAAAAACCGCCGTTTAGCAACTTCAAATGAGCACCCAAGCTGGTGCGAATCTGATTTGAACGGCAGTCTTACTTCGAAACAACCAAACGGCAATCTTCTCACATTATTTGTGAAATGATCTTCACAACTTTGTTGTTCAGCGGAAAGGACTTTGGAGGGAGAGCGCACATCTTCGACAGTCCAAAACTTCAGGAAGGTCTTGTCAATCGAACTCAAACTTTCTTCCTGATAGCTCAGATTGACAGTCATCTTCTGGTGAGATTTTTCACCAGGAGTGTCTTTTGGAGGATTGGACACTCTGGACCTTACTTGATTTGGCCAACGGACAATAGGTCAAAGAATGTTTCAGCGCCGATAATAATATCAATTTTCTGCGGTTTGAAGAAATAGGGATCCGCTAGCTGAATATTGTCAGGTATCTTCCAGCCACTGACATTTGCAGTGTGATCTGGCTGATAACCTGAGATCGATTTGAGGATCCATACAGTGACAATTTATGCATAATGCAGTTGTTTTCGCGTAGTCGAATCTCTGTTTAACTGCCAAGGGTCTTTTGATCAATCTTATCTTTGAGCGTCGTACACGAAAACGACCTTTTATTAAGCTGTTTAGCGGAAACGGCTTGACTATCGGACTTTGTCGAATTCTCAGCTGACAAGTGCTGATATCGACGATTAAGCACAGTTTCCCACTCACTCCATAATGGAATTTTCGTGTAATCTAGCTGCTCATCCCACTTCTTCTTTGTCATTGCATCAACTTTGTGCATGACCAGGTGAATAAGGATTGCATTTGCAATCTTCTTATCATCACCTATCGACAACAAAGTGTCAATCAAGTTTCGCAACGCTGAAGCGGAGGGCTGCGAAATCTTTGGCAAATTGAAAAGAGCAGTGATATTTTCATTAAATATCAGACAATTATTGTCATATACTCTTTTCAAACTCGCCATTGCTTTCTTATAGTTGTCCTCGGTCACTTGAAACGCTCTCACCGTTCCAAGAGCCTCACCAGAGAGACAAGAAATGAGATGATTGAATTTCTCAATGCGCGGAATTGAATGGTCATTGTCAACAAGAGTCTCAAACAAACTTATGAAATTTTTAAATTCGGAATACTTTCCGCTGAACTTTGGCAATGAGAGTTTAGGCAGACGGCTACGAGGAGGGGCAATCGGCTGAATCGATATATTGGCGGATGAAGTATCGGTCAACGATTTTACCACCGCCTTCAGCCTTGCCTTTGCAGAAATGCAAATCTCTTCTAACTCGCACCGATATTCGCCATATTCGTCAACTGCCTCAATTCTGCTTTGATATTTGAGAGCATTTTCAATGTGCGACGACAACATCTCAAGCCTGCACTCTAGCTCTGTCAAATCTCGACCGATAGTGTCATCGAGAATTTGATCATGAATTCTACTAATGCTCTTTACGCAAATAGCAAGTTTCTTTCTAGAGCCTTCAAGTGTTTCTTTCGAATTCATTTTTGTTTAACTTATTAAAGGAGACGAAAAAAATATAAAAATAAAAATACAAAATAAATCTTGTTGCTACAAACAACAACAAAAAAGAAAAAAAAAAAAAAAAATTTTTTTTTTTTTTTAAATTATTATTTTGAATTATTTTTTATTTCTACTTAATTTTTTTTTTTATGTATTATTATTTTTAAATTGTCCTAGCAACCACTAAGCTATCTTGGACAATAATAGGGGAGTACACAATTCGAGGGAGCAAACGAGCTATCGTACTGATATGCTCAACCAACGAATGTAGGGGAGCGAGTTCTGAGCGCTGCAAAGCGCGCGACAATGCACTGTGCAGATGCTGGCTTGCTAACGTATGTACATATCAGAGAACTGCAAAAATCACTATTTTCTTGATTTTAATCATACGCGAACTTTTCCAATCAACTCAACTCACTGAACAAAACACAGCGATGAGTAAAAATCAACTCATTTTGCTGTACACATCATTCCGATCATCTTGAGTTTTCGGCTCAAAATTTCTCATTCAACTCAACTCACTGAATAAAAAACAGTGATGAGTGAAAATCAACTTATTTTGCCGTACGCATCATTCCGATCAAAAAAATGAGTATGTGTTGACGAAAGCATCATTCGGATCCAGTGTTGCCAGTTTAGCCTATTTCAGGCTAGATCTAGCATATTTTTAAATGATCTAGCCTATAGAATTTGCAAATAGCCTATAGCCATAAATCTAGCCTATTTTTATAAAAAATTTAGCATATTTTTTTAATGTATTTGTGACCAACGAAAAATTTTATTTTTGGTGTTCATTGTTTTGTGATCTCTAATAATTAATTGTGAAATAAAAGTGAATCGAAGCGTACGTTCCAAAATGCCGAAAGCCATTTACAAACAATTATTTCGCGATGCTTGGTTGGAAAACAGTGAGTTTAAGGACTGGCTCCGGAAAATGCCAGCTGATCCAGCCAAGGCATTTTGTTGCTATTGTAAATGCTCAGTAGCAGCTAAGGTATACGACATACGGCAACATGCGGTGTCCAAAAAAACATATTTCAACAATGGGCGCAATTGGTCAAACACAAAAACTAAGTTTTCCTTCCAAATGCTGGAAGACAGAGGAGTAGGAAGCTGCACTATGTTTGTATGTGGCTGAGCACACGGCAATATCACCTGTGGACCACTTGTCGAAATTGTGTGTGAAACAATTTAAAGCGTGCATTGCAGCCGCACAAATACAGCTTGAACGGACGAAGTGCACGCAGATTATAAACAAGAAGAAGAAGACTTATTGATGGATATTGGATCATCGAAATATAGTTATATAGTTTTTAAATTGTGTCAAACTTATTTATATTTTAATAATAATATATTTCAAAGTTACAGATATGGGTTACGAAGACACAATGAATGCTGTCATACCTACTCGTTGCCCCAAAAGTATCTTGCCCAAATTAAAAAAAAAAAGACAAATATTTGAATGACGGAGAGAACGGCGATATTGAAAGTTTGTTAACGTGTTTAATATAATAAAAACATGAAAAATACTTTAATTTGGTAGATATTATTGGATTTTAATATATAGCTTATTTTTCAGCATATTTTTCTGAATTTTAGCCTATTCTAGCCTATTTTTACCCAAAATCTAGCCTATTTGCGAGCTCAATACCTGGCAACACTGTTCGGATCAATTCGAGTTGATCGTTTATGAGTAAACGATTAGCGACAAGACGACACGAAGTGAGCATAACGAATGCATGTACATTGTACAATAACAATTTCTATGCGAGCTTCTTGAAGCTTGTTGTTGTTGCTTGTTTTTTTTGTCTTCGCACATTTCATCCATGATACAATTATACAAGGTAGTGCCGTCGGAAAAAAGCTATCGTCAGCGCGCATTCGTATTTCGACGCAAGAGGTTGTCTGCGGACGAAATTTTTAGCGCAATTAACCCTTATGCAAAATGACTTTTTGCCATGTATGCCGTAGACACGGATAGAATTAAAATATTTAGAGAATTAGAGAATTCTCATATATATTATTAATATTGTTCATAAACAATTTACATTTCAAAAATATGTGAAGGAGACATTAACATTAGCTTCAAAATGTGTAAATATTTATATCATCGTCTAGGGGTTAACGCGCATTTCATTGCCGTCTCGTTCACACTACCACGCTGTGCCTCTTTCACTCGCACTCATTGCTCACATAGACAGGGTACCAGCTTTTTTCCGACGGCACTACCTTGTATAATTGTATCATGATTTCATCTGTGCAGAAAAAGTACCGTTTGCTGCGCGCATGAGTAAAATCATACGATGATTTTTGTGAGTTGATTGCTATTCTTGTTCAAAAAATTGATTGTTGAACCGAATGAGTAGCGCCCGAAATCATTATGCTGAACACGAGCCGAATAATTTGGAGTGAAACAAAAAATCGCTCGCACTCGAGTGGATTTAAAATCTACAACGAAAATGTGAGCGCATGCAAGTTTGATCGGCTGATCCGAACAGTGTGATTATTCGGCTGTTGAGCGCGTATGAATTTTTTTCATTCACCCGAAGCCGTTCTCTGGTACATATGTGTGTATGTGCGCTGTTTCTAAGCGCGCGAAACGAAAACGAAAATGCAAGCAACAACAACACGGAGCCGAAATGCACCGGTGCAGTGTTGGCTTGCGGCTTTATGTATGTATATATGTATGTATATACGTATGTGCGCTTAGCAACAGCACACAACTTACAGCGGCTACGAATCTGTTGACAAAGGGGGCGACGACAGCGAAACTAAGAGAAGAAGTTCGATGCAATGGAAACAGAAATTTTCCCTAGTCACTTTCACTTAGAAAACAAAAAACAAATGTTCTGCCTAAGCGGTTCACTATTTCATTTTAAATATAAAATTTAAATGCAAATGTTCTACTTTACGTATGTGCCAAGAATTGAAAGCGTCACTATAATTTTGCAACTTGGCAACCAATTCGGTTGTTTGCTTTCAATTTTTCGCACAGTTCCTGGAATTGGCGATCTTTAATGATCCCAGCCACTTGTGTGTTTTCTGCAGGTGCAGGGTATCCTCCAGCGATGATGCAAAGAAATCCACCGATGACACAAACACAAGTAGATCACAGCACTGGCACAGTCAATTGTTTGCTTATATTATATTTTATTTATTTTTATTTAGCGATCGGCGCGAATTTGTTTTGTTTTTATTTTGTTTTCTGTTTTAGATCAATCACTCGCGTTCAACAACAATTAAAGTCCACCCGGGGGCGCCATGAAAAATCACAAGACAATATCATTCCATGGACTTTATCCACAATTTCTGGTGTTGTCACCTCTCTAGGACGACCCGGGCGATCATCGTCAAAAATGCTTGTCCGCCCGCGTTTAAATTCAGCAGTCCAATATTTTATTGTTGAAAACGATGGAGCTGAATCCTTATAAACTTTGTCTAACTCATTTTTAATATCGTCGTTGGATTTCTCTTTTAAAAACGGAAATCTTTTGACTGCACTACATTCGAATTTATTCATGTTGACGACAATGCAAAAATGAATGCGCTAAAAGTCCCGCCAAAATTACCAGTGTTGATAAAACCGCATGAAACTTTCACAGTAATCAGCTAATAGAAAACACTAATCGAATAAAATATTTACGAATTTTTAAAAAATTTTTTTTTTTGTTATGCCGACTATTTATCAGCCCACCCTCGTAATATGTATGAAAGTTTGATTCTCATCATAAATTTCAATACGAATCATTCGTGAAATTACTGCCATCGCGAAAAGTTCTGTTGTTGGTCATTTGAGAACGAAATAACAATTTAACTATTTGCGTACAATGCAAATCCAGTTCTCACTTTTGTGGCTATTGCTGCTGATATTTGTGATCTTCAGTCAACAAAGTCAGTCACTTCAGGCCTTCGATATGCTCGTAGATGGAGTCCTAGCATTTGTTCATAATGCAAATGAAACAGTTGCGGAGGTGTACACCGATGTTAATGAAATAAATAATGATCCTGGTGAATTCGACAATGCGAAAAAACTCAAAAATCAAATTGTACGATTTCGAGACAAGCAGAAAATCGTGCGCTGCATATAGGTAACAGATAGTCTTATACAGACAGGCACCGCTGCGCATTAACGACCTCACACCATCTGCCAGCCAGTGTTGCCAATTTTTCTGCTCATAAAATAGCTAAAGTAACATATGAAAAACGCTAGAAACCGCCAGACAATTAGGATGATAGCCAAAATATAAAGCTACGTTAGTAAAACAATATTTTTATTAATTTGATATTTTTATTAAGTATTTTTGATTAGTAAATTTCGTCAATCATGTCCTATTCTGGTGCAGTTTGTTCTTGAAATTTGTACCCGCACAACTATCCCAAATGGTCAATGGGGCTGACCAATGAATATGACATATAAAGACAATGCCGCCTCTTGCTGGCAGGTTTTTTCAGAGACAGTCGGAACGAACGTTATTTTTTCGTCTGTGAAAACGCAGATGACAAAGACTTATAGTTGTTTGTCTTGGCATGTGCGTGCAAATCACAAAGATTCGCATTAATGGTGCATTTGCAATATTTTCAAAAGCATTTTTGATCATCGGCTGCATCTAGATGCAAGATTCTTAAAGAAGGGGTCTTGCAACCAAGCATGTCGCGGTTTTTGTTTATAAATCTTGGGAATTTTAACTGCCTCACATGATCGTTTTGGAAATTGTGAAATACCCAGATGGTCATGTATATAGAGTATAAAACTAGTAAAAACTATAAATCGATAAAAATGCAAAGATCTTTTGGCATATCGATGTTTTTTTACCATTGCAATGCAAAAATACGGCAAGGTTTTAAAGTGTGGCATAGTAAAACATAAAAATACACAAAGGTACCAGATGTTTTTAAACAAGTAAGAAAGCTACAGTCGAGTGTACTCGACTAGATACCCGCTACCCATTTTGAATAAAAGAAATATATTTTGCGGTATTTTCTCAAAATATGCCAAATATACTGCAAAAATACTAAAAATATACCGAATGGTATATTTGGTATATCGACATAGTACCGTATCCAAAATATACCATAGACGGCACAATATACCAGATTGTCAGCCAAAGCAACTGAGACCCCTAGTAAGTAGGCGTTTTTGCCCATACAAAAGTATTTCTTTAATAACTTCGACAATTTTTATCTGATCGCAACCAAACTTTCAGAAGTCATAAATACTATAATTATTATTGTATATACCAATAGCTTAAAAATTACGCTTGTTATTCGATTTTTTTGATTTGCGGGGGCGGAAGTGGGCGTGGCAAAAATTTGAAACAAACTTGATCTGCGTGCAAACATAACAAATGCTGTCGAAAAAAAATTATAGCTCTATCTCTTATAGTCTCTGAGATCCAGTGCACATTGGGATGAAATGCCTTTATTTTGGCCATAACCGTAATTTTAAAGCTAGAAAGTTGAAACTTGGAGAATTTGCTGCTTATATTATTTGTGAATTTCGGATTTTTTTATTTATTTTTTTTTTTTTTTAGTTTTTATTTTTTATTTTAAATTTTTTTTTGTTTTTAATCACCTCTAAATCGTTTTCCGGAAAATCATTTGGAATTACCCAGTCAAAAGAGGCCTTGACATTGCGATTTGTATCCAGCCAAATTTATAGTTAGTCACACCGACGAAGAGAAACCTTGCTTGTATCTATTGAAATATTTAACCCCCCCGCAAATTCCCGCAAATTAATTAAATGCTACCTGAATATACACATAATAACTCATACTACCACGTAAGATGTTATTTGAATCCTGCTGTATCTTGCTAGATATGCTCCACGAAACACAAATATTTTAAGGTTAGAACCTGTAGGGGTGAGCAATGTCCGTTAATTGCAGTTGGAATTTGAATTGTATGGCGGTATCGATATTTGCGACGCGACTGTTGTGCAAGCTAACAGCTGCTCGCGATAACATCTGTATTCGATGATTGATGCACTCGCCAACAGATGTTAGTATATTATTAATTATCTATCGAATATTTGCAGTGAGTTGGCAGGATCACTTTTGCCATTCACATAAGTATCGTATTAAATAATATCGATATTGAACTTAGATAAATCAAGCAATATCGATATCCACGCATAATCTAGGCTAGACCATCTCTTTTCAATTCGAAAGCTACAAAGACAAGTTGTGCGGCAAAAAAATATTAAAAATAAATCTGACGGCATCCGCCATAATATTATATATATATTTTATTGGTGTTGTTCGGGAGTGCGCACTTTTCAAAGAGCATTGTTTTTATTTTACGTGGCTGTAGAAGCGACGCCATGCGTTGCTAAAGCGGTTCCAGAAGGAACCCAAGCTTCGGATAAACTCTTTTGAGAGAGAACGGATTAGCATATAGCTGATCGTGGCCACTTCTCGTTACCAGTGTGGAAGTTGCGCCATGCGCTGCTGAGGCTGCGCGTTTCGCAGACTCGTTGCTACGACTCGCTGCTATGTGTTGCCGAGCCCGCACCACTCGTCGGCATTGAAATCTTTGCCGCCACTCGTCGTCGCATCCCTGATTGGATGTAGTGTTGACAGTGCGATTGTCACTGGAGGCCACTGCTGATTTTCGTTGCTGTTCCTGACGCCGCCGATAGTGCTGTTGCACTCACTGCCGCCTTGGTTGCCGTTTCTTTTCTCGTATACAATTTTTCTTGTCCATACAAAATGTTCAACAATATAACGTAAATTCAATTAAAAATAGTATTGAAATGTAATTCATATTTGAATTTAAATGTAAATTTTATATTTAGTATTATATTTTAAGTTAGATATAATCCAATAGTAAGTCCTCATATGGGTATGGTATGTATATAATATTATATCAAAGCTGTTATATTTTCTAATCCTTTTTTTTAAGTTCACCCAGCTCATCAACTCATCAATCATCACAGGCCTGTCGATATCGATGCAGTATAAAAAAACAGCGTGTAATGAGTATGTGTAAGTACGGCATAGCCGCACAAAAATCGTTTGTAACTTGTATATGACAGCTATTATTTTTATACCCGCTACCCATAGGGTAGAAGGGTATTATAACTTTGTGCCGGCAGGAAATGTACGTAACAGGTAGAAGGAGGCATCTCCGACCCTATAAAGTATATATATTCTTGATCAGCGTCAACAGCCGAGACGATATAGCCATGTCCGTCTGTCCGTCTGTCCGTCCGTCCGTCTGTCCGTATGAACACCTAGATCTCAGAGACTATAAGAGATAGAGCTATAATTTTTTTTTCGACAGCATTTGTTATGTTTGCACGCAGATCAAGTTTGTTTCAAATTTTTGCCACGCCCACTTCCGCCCCGCAAATCAAAAAAATCGAATAACAAGCGTAATTTTAAAGCTAGAGTTGCGAGTTTTGGTTTATACAATAATTACTATAGTAGTTATGATTCCTGAAAATTTGGTTGCGATCAGATACAAATTGTGGAAGTTATTAAATAAATACTTTTGTATGGGCAAAAACGCCTACTTACCTGGGATCTGAGTTGCTTTGGCCGACAATCTGGTACATTGTGCCGTCTATGGTATATTTTGAATGGTGTACTATATCGATATACCAAACATATAATTCGGTATATTTTTAGTAATTTCTGTATATTTTGAAAATGATACCGCAATATTTTAGCTTTATTAAATTTGGTTAGCGGGTATCTCACAGTCGAGCACACTCGACTGTAACTTTCTTACTTGTTATTATTATTCTTAGTTCTTCATATTTATATATTGAATGCATATACTTCTTAACCGGTCTATCGGTTGATAACCTATCCTGTCTGTTCCCGTCTTAACTCTGTCTACCTTCTTTTATCTGTGTGGCACGGTAGCTTACTAGGTGGCAAAAGACCCACCCCACTTTCCCTGAGCTTTAGTCGACAATGTAGGCAGAGTATGCTTCCAGTTGGCTGCTTACACAACGGGTCGTCTTATTATAAGACGACGCCCAAGACGTGTTCGTTACAAACCAACAAAACTACTGCTTACGTATTTCATTAAAAACATGACAACACAAAAATAAATATAATTAAAAACTTATACAAATATTTTCTACATACCATGAAGAACATTTTCCAATTTAAGGTATTTTAATAAGTCAAACTGTTTAAAAATACGACAACGCCAAAATTAAGAAACTTGACTAGTCAGCAAGCTTGCACGCACTACGTGGCAAGAACAGCTGACTTTAAACAGCTAGTGCAAGACGAGGGCTGCGCAATAAAATTCAAATTAAATATTTTCGATGTCTAGGGACATTTCTAAGCTTGAAATAATTGCAACATTATTGATATATTAACGTGAACTTTTTAGGTTTTTGCCAAAATAAATGCCTTTCATCCCAATGTGCAGTGTTTCATACGGACAGACGGACAGACACACAGACGGACATGGCTATATCGTCTCGGCTGTTGACGCTGATCAAGAATATACATGTATACATGTATGTATATACTTTATAGGGTCGGAGATGCCTCCTTCTACCTGTTACATACATTTCCTGCCGGCACAAAGTTATAATACCCTTCTACCCTATGGGTAGCGGGTATAAAAACTAAAGTTCCATCAGTTTTGTTTTGCAAATAGCTATAATTCCCGCTAGCCGCTAGTTTTCAATTTATCCCGCATTTTGCTTTTGAAAACCGTCAGATCTAGCGGGGAAATAGCTAAATTGGCAACGTTGCTGCCAGCACGCATGATCGGACCTGCATGCGTCACTTTACTTTATGTTACAACTCTCCAGACTAATAAACTATGAGATAACTATTGATTATAAGGCTACCCATTGTAAACTATGAACAGATAATAATTAGACCTAAACAAACATTAGTTCTTAAGATATTGTATATATAAACCCTGCATATTCCACAATAAAATCAGTACTTAACGAAAACTCGTGGTATTCCCTTCTCCGTTCTCAATTTGTTTAAAGTACAGATTGCGGCAACGAAATTGTTGCTGGTATCAAGATCCGGTGGCAGACAAAAAACAAACTTTTCAGCTAACATTACTTACACAAATCAAAGTGCTTGAACATTTCAAGAACATCGCCACACAAATTAATCAAATCGAAAAAAATCACGTTAAAATATCTAAGCATCCGTTTTATGACTATTTATGCGGTAGTGATACATAAATGGATGAAATAGGCAACATGGTTGACAACATGGAAGCGATTTCAGATGAATTTGCGAATTTTGAGAAAATGGCTATTTCTGAGAATGACACTCTCATTATTTCATTCACTGAAGAAATAACTCGGCAAAATTCTTTTAAATTCTTAAATAATGATTTCTATTTGAAACTTTATGGTCAACGATATATCAGCAAGGAAATTTAAAGTCAATTTCAATACGGAAATGAATTTGGTTCGCAACAACTACAACAATATCAACGAAGAAGCTCTCGACACACTCATAAATACGAAGAAAAAAGCTGTTCGTGTTTTATGGCGCTGCAATCCAGAAAACCATGTTCAAGGCGTTACCTACGAAGAGCTAACTCGAATGCTTCAAGGATATGTGGAGAACGAGGTGGATCTTAACAGCGACGGGTCATGCAGTCAGAGCTGCCCCAATTACACCTACACAACTAAGATGGGATGCTTCAAGCAAAAGTTCTGTTCTCAACAACCTTCGTGCTCTGGTCGAATTCACGATTGTCGGTTCATAGAGTCGGATCATGTATGTCAATCACCGGAGAGCAGCAATGGTCGATATGACTACATTCAATATAGTGACGGGCCTCGATTTGGAGAGCGCGAGAAATGTTGGCGTGACGTCAACAATGTGGAGAGCTGGAGGAGATTGTTTTACAAATGCAGCTACTGCTTCTGCCTATGTGATGAACCGGGTCCAAGGTCTGATCGATACTTCAATCTTCGACCAGTTGTATCGGATGTGTGGGATAACAAAGTTGTGAGGGAGTCTACTACCATGCAATGAGTTATGAAAACCGACGCATGAATCTGGGTGATATAACACATACATATAGAACATATATTTTAGACGGCGTGAGTTTCAGTTTGTTCTATGGAAGATTGAGTCTCAAAGTATCTCATGGCGCGTATTGGTATGAAAAGAGTGAACTAAATACATATAATTTTATAATGGACAAAAAAGATAAAAACAAACTTTTCAGCTAAGATTTTTTACATTTGGTGACCCCCGACTTCTGGACACAGGATTAATTTGGAGAACCCTGCACGAATAATTGGTCAACTGGGCGACCAAATTACAAAAACCAACAACTGATCAACTTGGCGATCTTGGACATCACTGGATAGTCAAATTGGCAGTAACAAAGTAGGAGAAAATCAAGCTCCATAGCCGTAATATTTAAAAGTATACCTTGACTGCCTATTTGGTTGTGAGGCACAACCTGTCAAAGCGACAAAACAAAATACCTCCAACGGGTCAGGTATTACTTTAAATAAAAAAATGGCATAATCAAATATTAGCGCATTGCTGAACAGGCAATTGATAACAGGCGAAGAGATCCAAAACGTAATAAGGAATTACAAAAAGGACTCGCCTGAGCAAAAACAACATTGAGAAGTTAGTTAAGCAGTGGGAAATATTTTCTAAAGAGGATTCAAATATAAAAAGTAAAACAGAAGGTGCTAAAATTGAGCACAATTACTTTAACAGTAACTACTTCAATCAAATAAGGGTTTTGGTTGTATCCTACAAAGGAGAATTTAATAAACAATTATCCACAATACAAATGGATACTGGATCGGTTACTTCCAGTGAAGAAGAACTGAAGCCAATGATTCGTGAACAAAGGGATCTGCTGGATAGCTTGGAACGCATCATGAACAAAATGACGGATGAAACTCGTCAAGGATTTATGCCAATCATAAATCAGTATTGGAATAAGATAACAACGATCCACATAGAAATTTATAAAAAATTTGAGAATCCTGCAAAACTTGGATATAGCGACCGGAGATATTTAGCAGCTGAAGACGCCGTCATAGGAGTCCAAACTATGACATGTGAAGAAAGTATCTCTCGTCCTGCTAACATACCCCAAATGCATGCCTCATTGCCGTTGCTGAAGGTTGAAATTCCTAAATTTGATTGGGATTATTTAGAATGGCAACAATTTTATGACATCTTCAAGAAAATGATTCATGAAGCACCATTACCCATCATACAAAAAATGTGGTACTTAAAAACTAGCATCACTGGCGAGGCTGAGCGTTTAATACGCCATCTATCCTTAACCGAAGGAAATTATGCAACAGCATGGAATATGCTACAAGAGCGTTTTAGCAACAAAAGAGTGCTAAGTAACGCATTAATACAAAAAATATTGGACCAACCATCAATAACAAATGATGGCAAGTCTATAAAAGCAATGCATGATAATATCAAAGAAACATTATCTGCACTAAACAACATTGCAATTCAAACTGAAAATTGGGATCCAATACTGTTATGTAGTTTCACAAGAAAATTGGATCGTCAAACTCATATGTTATATGAACAGTCAGTTGTAGAGTCAAAGAAACTGCAGAAACTTGATCAGTTTTTGACCTTCTTGGAACATCGGTTCCTTACATTGGAGGCTACCGGCAGTGATAAGATAAATCACACCAAAAAGGCACATGCGCTCAGATTGGTACAGAATATACATGCTATTTCTGTAACAAGACCTATCACATTATGTACAAGTGCAACGAATTTTTGAAGAAAACAACAGCTGAACGATTAAATTGGATTCAAGGAACAAGTTATGCGTAAAATGTTTCAAACGCGATCATTCCGCAAAGGAATGCCAGAAGAAAAATTGTTTTAAATGCTATAAAAGGCATAACACTATTCTACATTTGGAATCGAAGCCTGAATCCAAAACAGCAGCATCAGCAAGTGGAGTACAAACCAATTATGTACTTTTAGCCACTGCTCGAGTAATTATTGAAGGCAATAATGGACAAATGGCCGAATTCAGAGCCTTACTTGACTCAGGTTCTCAAGTCAATGTAATCTCTGAAAGAGCATTAAATATATTAGCTCTCAACTTTAAAAAATCAAAGCTACAAATAAATGGAATTGCTGGACGAACACGAAGGCACGTGTTAATGTTATGCTCAAATCACAGCATAACAATTTCAACTCTCGATTGGAGGCTATTGTATTGCCTCACATTGTTGCAGATCAGCCAAGACAGTCAACTGATATTGCTCTTTGGAAACTTCCAAAGTATATTGAATTGGCAGATCCTAACTTTGACAAAGCAGGAAAGATTGATCTACTCTTAGGAGCAGAACACTACTACGACATAATGCAGGACAAGCATTTATCGTTGGGTAAAGGACTGCCAAAATTACAGAAAACCAAACTAGGATGGATTGTGGCTGGAAAATTAAAACATAATTCATAAAGATCAACTACTTGTGCAGCTCAAACGGAAGAAGATAAGGTAGACCAACAAATAAAGAAATTTTGGGAACTGGATTCATTCTCAACCGATACACCATGTCTATCACCACTGGAGAAACAATGTGAAATGCATTTTCTCCAGCACATTCAGACTGCAATTGATAAGAAACCGATTGTTAGTCTCCCATTCATGGATAATGCTTCAGCCCTGGGGGAGAGTCGTGATCTTGCGACACGACGATTCCTTTCCTTGGAAAAACGGCTATTGTGAGATCAACAAACTAAGGCAAGTTATGTGGAGTTCATGAAAGAATATGAAGCTCTTGGGCATATGAAGAAGATGCACACAAATGAAAAAACGGTACTTCATACCACATCACTGTGTGCTCAAACCTGAAAGTGCAACAACCAAATTAAGAGTGGTTTTCGATGCATCTGCAGTTACGTCGTCAGGAAAATCGCTCAACGACTTTCTGCACAAAGGATCTACGGTGCAAAACTCTGTATTTTCAATTTTGCTGCGATTTAGGACTCACAAATATGTTTTCACGGCGGACATAGAGAAATTGTACCGTCAAATCTGGATAAATCCCGAGGACCAATATTTCCAAACCATTGTTTGGCGCAATGATCCATCTGAGGATTTGCGATACTACAGATTAAAAACGGTTACCTATGGAACAAAAGCTGCACCATATTTACCCACAAAATGCTTGCAGCACATAGCACAAAAAGGCAGAAAGGAATACCCTAATGGTGCTGCCGCATTGGAAAACGACTTTTATGTAGACGATTGCTTAACCGGAGGCTCCGGTGAACGGCACGGGTATACACACTCAACGGGTGCACCCGTTACTCATGTGCCTTTTCGGTAGCCTTACACTCGCGAGTGCGAGTGTGCCAAAAATACATACACTCGCGAGCCTTATACTCATGAGCAATAAGTGTATCGCGAGCCTTACACTCGCGAGTGCGAGTGCCGAGGCATACTCGCACTCGCGATCCTTACACTCGCGAGCGCGAGTGCCGAGGCATACTCGGCAATTTGCGATCGGTGATTCTATGCACTCGGGTAAAGCCGGTGCCGGTGGTTATGGGTAAAAAATTATGAGTGGACCGGCACGATTGTACATATGTACATACATACATATGTACGTTTGAGTGTATGTATATTGAGATGCAAGAAATGCCGTCGGCTTTTTGTATTGTTCTTGTTTTTGCTGGTGCACTGTTCTTGCACTCATTTTATTTCTTGAAAATTTAAATTCGAAAACTATTTTTTGGCTTTGTGTAGTGTATTTATTTGATGTCTTATATAATAAATAAAAATTAAATTTTAATTCATCAATAACCGGAAAATCAGAAATTTTATTACCTGTTTATAACACTATTGTAAATTTTGAAAATTTGTGCAATTTCCACGAGTGTTTGATCAGACACTCGCGAGTGTCTGAGCATTTCGTCAAGAGTGTCTAAAATGATCGGTTGCACGAAGAACAACCACCCGCGAGACACAAGTGTGTACAAGCCGAGTGCTTAAAATGATCGGGTGCCGAATAGGCAAGTGCAAGAAAGGCTCGAGTATGACAATGACTCATACTCGCAGCACTCGCATGATTTTGAATAAGAGTGTGTCTCTCACTCGTTTTGCGAGTGCACGAGTAGCACTCGCACTCTTAAAAGTACGGGTGTGAGTCGAGTGTCGAAATTTGCCACCCGTGACGATGTCTGTCCGGAGCCGAAACTATACCAGAAGCTCTACAGAGGCAACAACAGCTTAACAAACTTCTGCAGAATTCTGGATTCAAGTTAAGAAAATGGTGTACCAACAATTTCCAAGTTCTACAAGGCGTTCCGAGGTAAGACATCACTTCAAATGTAAAACTGGAGAAGACTTCATATGAGGACTACACGATTAAGACTCTCGGAATCACCTGGACACCAACGACAGATCATCTTTGTGGGAAAACGGAAATAGCAACAAAGGCCAACATATGAAGACGAGATGTTGTGTCTGAAATCTTTAGGATATTTGATCCTCTTGGTTTATTTTCCCCAGTTGTAATGAAAGCAAAAATTTTCATGCAACACCTAACAAAGGAGGGTTATAAGTACAAAGACGATCTGCCGGCTCATCTTCAGGAGGAATGGAAACGCTACAGGGAGGAGCTAAAGGCTCTGAACACCATAAAAGTCCCACGTCACGTATACTCAGGAAAAACACCTGTGACGGCAGAAATCCACACATTTGTTGATGCCTCGGAGAAAGCATATGGAGCTGCTGTATACATCCGAGCAAAATCTCACTTAGCACCAATAAATACAATAACGCTACCGCGTCTGGAGCTTAAGACTGCTGTATTAGGAGCACAGTTGACTTCCAAAATAAAGGAAGACTTGGCCATGAAAAATGCATCCACATATTACTGGTCTGATTCACGGATTGTATTGTCATGGATTAATTGCTCAGCATCCATTCGATACAAATTCGTTGCCACTAGAGTTGCAACAATACATGAGCTATCCATATGTTCCTACATGGTTCATCATCCACATGGCCGGCTCCTTTTATTGCTACCAACGAGGAATTAACAATTATGAATCCGGCAAAGGTTAGTCAATCATCCGTGATGACTATCACAAAAGAGGAGGACATAATATACACAATACAACATAATAATTCATTTAACAAGGTACTCAGAGTAATAGCTTACATGATGCGCTTCCGACGTAAGAAGAAATACATAAGCCACACCATTGAGTTTGACGAAATAATAGAAGCCCGAAAAATTGTTTTCCGTAACATTCAAAATATCGACTTCAAAGATGACATCAAACATCTCAAGAGGCAAAGGGAGACACGAAAAGGCAGTTCAATCAACTCACTGTCACCATTCTTAGATCAGAATGGAATTTTGCGTGTAGGAGGTCGACTGGAGGCGGCAAATATATCATTCGACTCCAAATATCCGATACTTCTGCCATACTACGACCGTGTTGTGAAGATGATTCTTGTGCAAATACACAAGGACAACATGCATAACGGACCTCAGGCCTTATTGACTGCATCAAGGCAGCAATTCTGGATCCTTAATCCTGTGTCAAGTGCACTAAAGCTAAGCCAAAATTAATGGAGCAGATCATGGGAAATCTGCCACCACTTAGGGTAACGCAAGCTCCACCATTTTCCAACTCTGGCGCCGATTATTGTGGACCATTTAAAATCCACTACAAAGTGAGAGGAAAGAAGCTTGGCACAGCTTACATTGCCATATTCTGCTGTTTCGCGACTAAAGCTGTACATCTGGAGCTGGTTAGCGATCTCATAACAGAGGCATTCTTGGCAGCACTTCGTCGTTTCATTGCTCGGCGAGGGAAATGCCAAACTCTTCACTGCGACAACGCAACAAATTTTGTAGGAGCAAAAAACAAGTTGCAGGAGTTACTGGAGGCTATATTCTCCGATATTGCGAAAACCCAAATTCTTCAGGAGAGCAACAACAAGGGAGTTCAATTTAAATTCATCCCACCTCGTGCACCACACTTCGGAGGATTATGGAAAGCTGCAGTAAAATCGGCAAAACATTTATTACTAAAAAATGTGACGACAGCCGATCTTACTTATCAAGAACTTGAAACAGTTATAGTCGAAATAGATGCCATATTGAACTCTCCACCATTAACACAACTGTCCGATGACCCAAATGACGTTACAGCACTAACGCCTGGACACTTCCTAATTGAAGAGCCGCTAACTGCACAAGCTGATTGTGAACCATCGCAGCAACCAAAAACGTTAGGTAATCGATGGCAGGCCGTTTCAAAACTGAAACATGCATTCTGGAAACAATGGTCGCAGGATTATCTACAACAGTTGCAGCAACGTCAAAAATGGAGAAGATCCTCAGCAAACATAAAGGAAGGCACTTTAGTAATAATAAAGGAAGACAATGTTCCTGTATTACAATGGCCCATGGGAAGAATTGTTCGAGTCTTCTACGGGTAGGACAACTTTGCACGAGTGGTTGAAGTTAAAACGACCAAAGGGATCTTTAAACGTGAGATTCAACATGTTGCTCCACTCTTTAATGAAGAAGAGCCCACTGATAAACATCCAATTAAAGAAGATAAAGTGGATGAAGAAAATAAAGCAGTTGAAGACCGCCAGCTGAGGAAAAGGAACCAACCAAATCACGCTTCGATAACCACTGTTATGATTGTCATGGTATTATTACTACCATTAGCCTGGGCCCAATCGATTCAAATAACTCAGTTTGGATCAAAACCAGGAATATTTTTCGAGGAAATTGGTACAACTCAATTAGCAGTGGCTGACTGGACCATAGTGGCATACTTCGATCTCAAGTCATATGGGAGTGACATAGCTACATTTTCAAAAGGAACAACAAAAATTGGTCAAATGTGCGCTACACTTAATGACGCACACTCATGTAAAGGAATGTACCAATACTTCCGACACATAGAGAATGAATTCATCATGGAAAATATGCTATTGGCCAAATCACGAGCACCATTGGACATCGTGGGAAACATTGCAAGCAGTCTATTAGGTGCATTAGATTCTCAATATGCACAAGACATGTGCAAAACAAATAAATTTGGCTAAACCGAACTACTGGATCTTCAATGGGATCCTGTACCAAACCGAAGACTCAGACTACCACATAGACTTGAGACGATCAAGCATCACCACATCGCAATGTATATTGGCCCAACATTCATCATAATAATATTGACCATTCACTGGGTAAGAAAATGGTACAAAACAGACAAGAGACCACAGCAAGTCGAGGTACCAGCGGTGGCAATGAGGAAAACCGATACGACTTCGAGTCCGCCGTTCACCATTAACATCGATGATTGTTGAAACTGCGTTCAACGGCCGGGAGGATGTACGATTTCGAGACAAGCAGAAAATCGTGCGCTGCAGATAGGCCTACACAAACATTAGTTCTTAAGATATTGTATATATAAACCATGCATATTCCACAATAAAATCAGTACTTAACGAAAACTCGTGATATTCACTTCTCCGTGCTCAATTTGTTTCAAGTACAGATTGCGGCAACGAAATTGTTGCTGGTATCAAGATCCGGTGGCAGACAAAAAACAAACTTTTCAGCTAACATTACTTACACAAATCAAAGTGCTTGAACATTTCAAGAACATCGCCACACAAATTAATCAAATCGAAAAAAATCACGTTAAAATATCTAAGCATCCGTTATATGTTATGACTATTTATTCGGTAGTGATACACAAATGGATGAAATAGGCAACATGGTGGACGACATGGAAGCGATCTCAGAGGAATTTGCGAATTTTGAGAAAATGGCTATTTCTGAGAATGACACTCTCATTATTTTATTCACTGAAGAAATAACTCGGCCAAATTCTCTTAAATTCTTAAATAATGATTTCTATTTGAAACTTTATGGTCAACGATATATCAGCAAGGAAATTTAAAGTCAATTTCAATACGGAAATGAATTTGGTTCGCAACAACTACAACAATATCAACGAAGAAGCTCTCGACACACTCATAAATACGAAGAAAAAAGCTGTTCGTGTTTTATGGCGTTGTGATCCAGAAAACCATGTTCAAGGCGTTACCTACGAAGAGCTAACTCGAATGCTTCAAGGATATGTGGAGAACGAGGTGGATCTTAACTAAATACATATAATTTAATAACGTACAAGAAAGATTTAACGATGTTAGTGGTTTCGCATTTGAGAGGGTTTGATTATGTGCACGAAAAACTAAACCTCGATAATTTGGATGTACCAACACGATCAACACACAGTTCAGAGCCATTGCCAAAGAAGAAGAATTTGTTAACACGGGAGTGGAAAAGGATGCGGAACAAACTACGATTCCATTTCTGGATATGCAGGATGTTGCCTCAAATCCGCCAGTTCCGCTGTCCAGCATTGGTCTCTACTATAAAAGTAGTCCTGGTTATGGCGGCTTTATCGCTCCCTGAATTATCAACTATGATATCGCAGATTACGTTACGTTTTTTGTAAATAAAATAAACTTTCCGCATTCCAGATTTTTGTTTTATTTTGAAAAGTTCGAAAAGAAAGATTTATTTAAGTTGTGTAAAGCTTATTAGTTAATGAGGTAATAATTTTGCGATGATGATTATTGTATTGAAAATAGCCACTGTGCACTGTGCAAGGCTCAATTCGACTATCAGCTTAATATTTTCAGTACTCGCTAGATGAGTTCAGTTCATGTTAAGTTTGAATTAACATCCATTGCACGTTATCAATAATCTTAATTTTAGGAGCTGCGTATTTTTTGTTTTTTTTTTTTTTTTGCTTAGTCAGTCATAACACGCTACTTTTTTTGTACACTATTGTGATACTTGACAAAAATATTAAAGGGCGCAAACTACAAATGTAGCAAATATTCAGTCAAACCGAACCCATGTCATGTCATCATAGATTTGTAAAAAGGGCGCGATTGACAGTTCGACTGCTCAGCCTAATATTCGGAATTAAAAGTATCAGTTCAGCTCTTACTCTTATTTAGTTTTCAAATAATTTTTTTCTGACGTTTTTAACCGAATCTTAATTTTAATAAGTAGAAAAGCTACAGTCGAGTGTGCTCCACTGTGGGATACCTTCTACCCCTTTTCAATAAAATATAAGTAACTGTCGAGATCCCTACCCCGCATATATACCCAATTAAAAATACTAAAATATACCAAATACACATGTGGAATATTAATATAGTACTAAATGGCAAATAAAGCATTGAATAAAAAATATACCAAATTCTCAATCAAAGCTTCTAAGACCCGTAGTGTCAGTTCTGCTACCCATAGGGTAGAAGGGTATTATAACTTTGTGCCGACAGGAAATGTATATAACAGGTATAAGGAGGCATCTCCGACCCTATAAAGTGTATGATCAACGTTCGTCTGGATGAATCCCCACATCTCAGAAACTACAGCAATTACTGTGTTTTCATGTAGAACAAGTTCATTTCAAATTTATATGCCCACATCTGCCTACGCAGATCACCAAAAATCAAATAATAGGCGTAATTTTGTCGATAGGGTCCCGAATTTTGATATATATAATAATACCGTGTTTGTGAGTCCTAAAAAATAAAACAAGTAAGAAAGCTATAGTCGAGTGCCGGTCCGTCTGTACAAGCACCTAGAGATCAGAGACTATAAGAGATAGAGATATAATTTTTGCACCTTGCAAATTGACAAAATTCCAACACGCGTAATTTTAAAGCTAGAGTCGCGAACTTTTTTACATAGAATAATAACTAAACTATATATGAAATCACAATTTTTCTCTGATCGCATTCAAATTTTCATGCATCATAAAATAAATTGGTATTATTCTATGTTCTGAAATTTTGTTAAGTGTCCTTGAATTATTTAAGGGAAAAACACTGTAGTTTGTTTTCGTAGCGTGGCGTGGCATAAACAATTTTCCGAATTAAATTAATTATTTGGGTTATAATAAATTGTCACATCTTATTCGGTCTTTTGAACAACAAGAGGTTTTATGTTGAAGCGCTCGCTCAACTCCTGCAGGACATAGAGAGTGCAGGGTGATAAAGTCAAGCCACCCTGGTCGTCAACCATCTGCATATGCAGACTCTCCTTGTCACCAGGAATACATGGCGTCTGATTGGCGTCCCAGGGCAAAGCATCTCGCAGCAGCTGCTGGAAATCGCTCAGTCGCTCCTCAAAGGATACGCAAAAGCGCATTGGATCAATGACAATGTACACCTGACCCAGATCCGCCACATCTTGATCCGTCCCAAACAATCCTTGACGTCCCACCAGCTGTGAAGCATAGCGTGCTCCTGTCATCACTCCGCAAAGTGTTTCAACCATGGCGGCCAAACCAAATCCCTTGTACTCGGGCGCAAATGGAAGCAAGCGTTGAGCCTGCAAAGCATCTGCCACATTGCTAGTCGCTAGCCCATTGCAATCCAAGGCCAGATGTGGAGGCAACTGATGCGCATAACCATTGCAGTAATCGAGCTCCAGTTGTTCAATAGTGTAGCCCGACATGACCACATTCATGATGAACTGTTGCTGTGTGCCTGTTGCCGCTGCACAGGATATCGAATTGGCGCTCAGTAGCGGCTCCTTGCCGCCGCTGGCCACCAAAATGGGCAGCCCACTCGACATGCAGATGCCGAGCAAACGCTGCGACAATGCCTGGCAAGCGTACCATGAAGCCATGCCAATGTTGTTGGAGCATCGAGACGCCACAAGGCCAATGGCCAGCTCCCTTGCCTTGGTCATGGCCAAATCCATGCAGAAATTGGCAACCACAGGTCCTGGTGCATTTTGCCCATCTACCACAGCCAACGCCTCGCGCTCACAAAGCACTTTCGGCCTCATTCGTGGATCGACTCTCAAATTGAGCAGATCGTTGACAATCGCAGGCAGACGATGAATTCCCATGCTTCGCTCTCCCATATAATCGGCGGCGATCAATGCGTCTGCCATCTCGCTAGCGGCCTCAAGTGGCACATTCATCGCAGCGAACACGTCGCTGACAAAACGCTGTACCTCTAGTACATCGGCTAAGGAATCCACATCGGATGCCATATCCAATTTCACTTGTCTTCTTATTGGGGGCTGCTCGTGACCCTCGCACACGCGAAGCACATGCTGTAGGTTTTGCCAGATTACCTTATTGTCCAACGGTTTTGTATCGTTTGCCTTTTTAATATCTTTCTTAAAGTTGTTGATTATCGGTTCCTTGCGATCCGATTTCAATTGTGAACTTAAATTCGGCTTAACACGCACTTTTCGTAATCTTTCCAGCATATTGAGTAATCTGCGCATTTTTGCATTGCAATTTAATTTCTAGAAAGCTTCTAGATAAATTAGTGTGAGTTAAAAATCAAATATATTTTCAGCCAGTATGTATTTGTATACATTTATTTGATTTTATTTTTCATTGGTACAAATATAAAATGTAATACTGAATCGAAGAAGTCAAAGTATTATAGGCAACGCAACTCATTTTATATCATTTCCAAAATATTTGTTTTTTTTTTTTATAAAATCTGTATAAGAGATGGTTATAAATTTTGATGGACTATGTAGGACAGCTATTAGAAATTTTCTTTATATTTTTGTTCACAAATTCAGCTGTACCCTCATGTACAACACTATTGATTTTAACGTTAATAGTGCAGTTATTTGTATTTAAGCTTTTAGTTGTACCAACGATCCCGTATAAACACCATTTAGTATTTTCATTAGGACAATCATAGAAAAAGCCGCTGCCACTATCTCCTTTACAAAGGGTTTCTTTATTATATTGAGTTACATTTATATAAAAGATTCCATTTGCGATATTATCTGTTTCGTTTAGTTTTCCATTGACAAAAGTCAAATTTAGATTTTGATTTGACTTTCTTTCCCATGCAAAAAGGAAGCCCTCTTTCTTCCAATTAAATTGGATTTCCGGTAAGCAAACTATTTTGAATGGCAAAATGGGTTTGCTTCCAGATGCAGAAGAGCCGAATCAGATGAATATTCGTTCCAATTATATTTGCTAAAAAGTAAAATAGATCACAAAAGCTGCGAATATGATTGACAGAATGGAACTTACGGATTAATAATTATCTGCTGAACTACCCAACACTCACTGTGCTGATCAGCCTCGATTTTATTGGTTTCATTGGCCTTTCGACAATCATTGTGGCTATCAATGATGGATACTCTTGCTTTTTGGGCTGGCATCACACGAAATCGGTTAATTCCAAATTTGATTATTCCATCACTAACGCAATGAGCAGCAGTCAATACGAAATTATGTCGTATTAGGACACCACCACAGGAGTATTGGAACTGCTGCGTATTGTTGTTGTCATAAATAGCAACAGACCATGGTGAATGGTGCGTATACGTTTCTGGGGCATTTAGAGACAGATATTCCTGCTCGTTTACTCCACATTCTATAGAGCAATATTTATCTCTATTACCAGAATATTCCCAAGTTCCGTTGTTGAGGCACACCGAGGTAAACTTGGAATTAGTTTCTTTGTATTTAGGTAAACATTCATAAGTAACTATGGTTCCTGGTTCCAAACTCGTCAAGTTGCATTTTATACTTTCTCTGTTCTGTTTCTTGCACTTTGGTTGCATCGAGTCCAGGCAATACAATTCACTTGTATTGCACATTTTTAGATAAAAGATAAAAAAAAAACAAATTGATAAATATTAATTTTGTAAGATGGTGTTGAAAATTCTGTTAAAAAGTACACACTGCCGCATCTTGGTTTGGGTGGAGCTTGTTGTTGCCATTTTTTGTCTCGACAACGATATATCTTTCCCCGTAGACTTTTAGGGAACCCTAATACAGCAAATAGATTTGAAATTTTGGCTGACATCTCCAACGAAATGCCTTCTACAGTCACGGATGCGGACAAAAGCAAAGCGAAGCCGCCTCTGTATACATCCGAGAGAAAAATTCTAACAACACAATTATCGATCTTATTGGTAAAGATAGCTTCCATGTAATCCCCTTGACTAAAGGAGACATTCATGAAACCAAGGTCCAAGTGAAAAGCGAAGAAAACTTCAGAAAATTGACGGAGCTCCTAAACGCCAAGAAAAAAAAGTTACTACACTTATTAGCTAAAAAGTAGCAAAGGACAACAAGTGGTCATAAAAGGCATCGAACCAGATGTTAACACTACTGAAGTAGAACAGGCAATAAAAGATAAAGGTTTCAACGTAAAAACCGTTATAAATATCCGCAATAGAAACAAGCAACCGCAACCTCTCTTCAAAGTGGAACTCGTTCCTGACTCCAAGGCCCTCAAGAAAAACGAAGTACATCCCATCTACAAACTTCAGTTCTTACTGCACCGCAGAATTACAGTCGAAGAGCCGCACAAACGTAATGGCCCGGTCCTGTGCGCAAATTGCCAAGAATACGGACACACTAAATCTTACTGCACACTCTGCTCTGTATGCGTAGCTTGCGGGGGACTGCATACATCAGCTGAATGTAAAGCACAAAAGGACCCAACCACTAAAAATTTTAGTAACTGTGGAGGAAACCACACCGCAAACTACAGAGGCTGTCCAGTATACAAGGAGTTAAAAAGTCGTATCAACCATAAGGTCTTAACAACGCGATCCCACAACGCACCATTAATACCCTCCAAACTCACGCCTGAAGTTTTCTTTTCGTCAGCAGCCAGGTCATCACTCGGTAGTTCCAACGTAACAAAAAACGTAAGCTTTGCAAGCGTTATAAAATCGAAACAGGCGAGCCCTGCTTGCAATGACCAATCACCACCTACAGTCCCTTACCAACACGTAGAGCACAAAGAATATAAAATGGAAACGATAATACTCAGACTGCAACAAAGCATGGAGGAATTCATTGCTTTTATGAGAACAACCATGCAAAGTCTGATGACAAATCAAAATATTTTGATTCAGATGCGCCAAAACACTCTATTAAAATAATCAATGGCTCCCCTACGCATTGCACTGTGGAATGCCAACGGCGTTCCACGGCACAAAATTGAGTTAGCACAATTCATGAATGACAATGAAATCGACGTAATGCTACTAGCTGAAACCCACCTTACCAACAAATACAATTTCCAAATCCGAGGGTATTTGTTCTACAGTGATCCAAGAAAATTGCCAGACTTGATTGACTTCGCAGTTACAAAAAACATCCCACGTAATCTGATTAGCGCCTGTTCTCTACCGGATCTATCATCAGACCACTCGCCTGTACTCTTTGGCCTAAACCAACAGCCAGTTAGTAATGACAACCCCGTCATGCTAACCTCTAACAGCACAAACTGGCTTAAATTAAAAAAGTACATAAGTTCACACATTGAACTTATACCACGGCTAACCGACGAAGATGACATCAACAGAACCGTAAACAATATCGAAACAGTTTTGGTTTCAGCGGCTCGAATCGCAACACCACGTAGGCAAAATATAGCACATAACAGCAAGCACACGAATGCAGAAATAGAGCAGTTAGTTCTGGCAAAGCGTCGCTCCCGGCGCGAATGGCAATTATCGCGATCGCCATCTGCAAAACAACAGTTAAAAGAAGCTTCACGTCGACTCACCCAGGCTCTACGTCAAGAAGAAGACAGATCCATACAGCGCTATATAGAGCAACTATCTCCAACCAGCTCAAAATTTCCACTTTGGAAAGCTCACTCAACACTGAGCGCACCAACAGCAACGGTTACGCCAATACGGACCCCTGCAGGTTGCTGGGCCCGAAGCGACAAAGACCGAGCCGACACATTCCACAGTGGTTGGGCTTGTATGGAGCCGCGGCCATAAATATTTCCCGTAGAGATATCGCTATGAAAATTTCCCCAAAAATCTAAAAAAATATTTTGTATATATAGTAAAAAAATTGTCTTGATCGGAATACTATATCCTATAGCTCCCATACAACCTTAGTATGGCTTATATGCCGATAGTGCGCCAAAATACTTCCGGTGGAGTTACAGTGCTAAAATTTCATTATTAGGCATCCAATTTATTTGTATTTCAATTATTTAGAGTATAAAAATGTAACTCCGAACCCCCTTCCCACAAGCTTTTCAAAATATAATGAAATGAGGTTCTAAAGTTCCTTTTATGATATGTATATAGGAATAAATGTATTTAAATTATTAAAAATAAAATTTAATTGAATGCTAATTGGGGTGAAATAAATATTAACAAATATCTTCTAATAAATCAAATGTGCTGGAAAAAAAATTAGATTTGTCTCTTTTTGGTAGTTTCCTTTGACTTGTTATGAAAGGGTCAGAACGCAAAAGAAGTGTATTAATTAAGTCTGTATTTGTCAATATGCGAGACATCTTCCGAGTATGTTGCAGCCGGCATTTCTTTATTTCTTTATTGTTGGACTCAGCAGCTTCTTCTGATAGCTCTCCAATTGACAGCAACGCATGCTCTATCACTTTCGCACCGTGAATTAAAATTTTATGCACTGTTGCTGGAAGATAGTACCATGGATATATTTTTATCAACTGCTTAGCAGTAACCAACGCATAGGTTTCGAATTTTTGAGCATTAATAGAATATCCTGTTGCTAAGGCTTGCAATATCGTTGCGCAGCGGGTTATGACGTCTTCATCAATGCCTGTAATATCAGATGCCAAGCTCGGGTTACCAAAAAATTTCCTGGCGGTATTTCCATCGTTGGAAGTTCCTCTGCCTCCGTCTCTAGGCTTATCAACAATTATTCCCATTTTATCGCGAAATTCCGCTTGTACTCGTTCTTTTCTTTGCAGTACATTAATCTTTTGTTCTGCTGATCTCGCTTGCCACATTTTTATTTCCAATTTGTACGAAATGTGCAAAAGTACTCAAAAAAGCGTATGTAGGAATGAAGTGGTGATAAGCCAAATTCATAATACTTTTTGTCAGCTTTTTTTGTAAGACATTTTTCTAATTCATTCATTTCGGTGGGCCTTGCACCGCATATAAAACATTTCATAGATGACGTATTGCTTAATGCGTTGCACACTTTATCATCTACCATAGTAAGTTGCAGTCTATGATTTATAAATATTTTTTTATTGGGACTTTCAAATTCGGTTGGCTTTAGGTTATCTATTTTATTTTTGAAGTACAGTTCTTCTTCAACGGATAGTGTGGCTGTCTCCTTTTTAAATTGAAGTCTGACTGGCCTACAATAGCGTGTAGATGATGGTCTAGGATTTTTCCATATTATTTTTGAGTCACTTTCAGATATAAGCTGAAGTGGTACGTATGATGTTACAAATAGACATCTATCATCGTCATTGCTGTTTGAAAACTTTTGCTTATATTCACTGTGCCCTGTACTGCCATCAAAGCCCCATTTTTCAATTAATGTTAGTGTGTTCTCCGTGCCATCAAGACAATTTTCAGTTACAGTTTTTTGGAGCTCTAAAATGCTTAAAGCTGTGTTGTCTAGTAGACTCTGCAGCTCAACTTCTGCATATGTTTCTGCTACTGTTATTTTTTCTGGATATCTTAAGGTCTTAAATTTGAGAATTTTCTCATAGCTTGGCAATATATTGCATAAAGCTTCACTGTTTATAAACTCACGAATAAGAAAATATTGATGTTTCGTGATTCCAGTGTCCATTAAAAGCGATAAGACCTTTTCCATATTTGGTTCAGATGCCTTTGGGATCGGTTGAAAATAGGATGAGCGTAAAACAGAAGCTGCAGACTCATCATGTTTTTCCAGAACAGCTATCCGACGACGTATTGTCCTTTTTGAGGACTCAGCAAAATCAATTTTGGGTCGTCCACGTTCAGCACTTACAATCCTTTGTTGAGGTGGCTCAATTATAATTGTTTCAATAGTGTTCAGCCAATTAGATTGATGTTTAACAATTGAATTCTTAACACGACTGTATTTGGCCCAAAAAGCGCAAATTTTTTTGCAAATGTAACTTATGCAATTATTCAGTTTTGTCATGTCAACTGCGTAGCCTTTGTGTTTCATGCTTTCTTCTATTACACTAGTAACTCTCCGATTTTTTCTGCATTAACGCCCTCTTCTTTCCACCAAATATCAAAGACGTGCATGCGTGAAAATTCGCACTTACAAGAAGCACCTATTAAAAATGAAAACATAAAAATAAGCGAAAAAATAATATGCGAAATTATCGACAAGCACAAATGACGAAAACAAAAGAAACATCACAAAAGCAAAGGAAGAGCAGCAGATTGCGTCGCAAATTTGACCTTGAAAACAGTAAGACAGCTTGAGTTTATTAATGAGTATATACACATCAGCAAAATTCGGCAGCTGAACTTAACATTTTTATTACCTGAAAACATTGGCAAATGCACTGATATCACTCATAAAGGGGGAATCGGGGGGCAACATATCTAAAAGTCTACTTAAACATGAAAAAGACGTTCAAATAATACACAAAAAATGTATAATTGATTAAAAACACATAACGAACAAAATATTTATCAAATCAATTCCACAATAAGTAATTCGTAAGTAAATACCTTCAACTTTAAAATTAATTTTAAATAATTAAATTCGGACCTCTCTAACGAACGTTTGGACACTTTGAACTTCACTTTTGTTTTGACGAAAAGCTCACTAAACGCAGCTGCAGCAGCAAAATTGAAGACGTGTTCACACTTTGCATTCTATTTTTAGAATGTTCAGTTAGAATTCCGGAAAAAACTAGTTTGCAATGACAAAATATGGACAATTTAGAGACAAATTCTTTACATTTTGACTAATTATTTCTAAGTCGATTTTTTTATTTATGGCCTACGGGAACCTATGGCAACCACTGTGCATTCGCTACCCACCTTCAAAATGCTTTCCAACCGAATCCAGTAACAAACAGAAGTAGACTTCCCTATTGCCGAACCAATTGTATTTCGAGTATGCGAAGTCATAAAAATTATAAAAGAGCAGCTGCAACCGCGAAAATCTCCGGGCTGCGATCTAATAACATCAAAAATGCTTATTGAACTCCCACTATGTGCTGTTGGTACCATATGCCAACTCTTCAACGCGATGACAAGAATCGGCTGCTTCCCGAAGAGGTGGAAAAAGTCAATCATCATAATGATACCAAAGCCAGGAAAAGACCACACTCTCACCTCCTCATACAGACCAATAAGCCTACATTCGTGTCTATCAAAACTCTTTGAGAAATGCCTAAGAAGACACAATAGTATCCCAGCACATCAATTCGGTTTTCGCGAAAAGCATGGAACTATCGAACAGGTGAACCGCATAACATCAGAAATTCGAACAGCATTCGAGAATAGGGAGTACTGCACTGCGGTATTTTTGGACGTCTCTCAAGCATTCGACAGAGTATGGCTTGACGGCCTAATGCACAAAATCAAAATAATGCTCCCCAATAGCACGCATAAACTCTTGAAGTCATATCTTTACAACAGGATATTTGTAGTGAGATGCAATACCGTCATGTCAGCTGAACATTATATCGAAGCTGGTGTTCCTCAAGGAAGCGTTCTCGGGCCAACTTTATATCTACTCTACACTTCTGATATCCCTACGAGTAGACAACTGACTATGTCTACGTTTGCCGACGACACCGCGATCCTTAGTCGATCTAAATTTCCACAACAAGCTTCAGCGCAACTTGCGACCCATCTAGACGCTGTAGAGAAATGGTTCTCAGACTGGCGTATAAAAGTAAATGAGCAAAAATGTAAACACGTAACTTTTACCTTAAATAGACGAAATTGCCCCCAACCTTACACTAAACAACACCGTGCTTCCCCAATCAGACGAAGTAACGTATCTTGGCGTACATCTCGACAGACGGCTCACCTGGCGCACGCACATTGAAGCTAAAAGAACTCACCTAAGGCTGAAGGCAAACAGTCTGCATTGGCTTATAAACTCCCGCTCCCCCCCTTAGTCTGGATTACAAGGTCCTGCTCTATAACTCCGTTCTGAAACCAATCTGGACTTATGGCTCTCAGTTGTGGGGGAGCGCCAGCAACAGCAACGTAGAGATCGTGCAGAGAGCCCAAGCAAAGATCCTTAGAACTATCACCGGGGCACCGTGGTACGTTCGGAGTGAAAACATTCAGAGAGACTTGAATATACTTCCCGTCCGAGATGAAATAGCACAACACATGGAAAATTACTACATCAAGCTGTCGAACCATCCAAATCAACTTGCTAGAGCACTAACATTAGTATGCAGCCGTTCCCGCCTTCGTCGTAACGACCGTCCCATCCAGCGACAATTACTAGGACCGCCTACCATAAATACAGTTTAAGAAACTGTTAGAATAATGCAGTATTTTTAAGATTTAAACACATTTTGTTAGTCTCGTAAGAGAAGATTCAAAATATAAAACATACAGTAATAAAAAAAAAAAAAACTTTTAGGGAACAACATTAAGTTATTCGAACAGCTGAACTTTACATTCTCGTCAGTTAAGGGTGGTTCTATTTTTACGCAATTTGTGCTGTCGTGTGAACATTTCCAAATGCGCAAATTTGCTTTATAATCATCATAAGTATCTAATTCGCAGCCCAAAGATCCATTAGTATTTGGGTTCTTATTATGATTGTCCACACACTTTGGTAATTTATGTAACCATCTTCCATTTCCATTTTCATCAATCATGCACACATTCCACTTTATGCCCTTGAACTCATGACGAGAATCGTAGCACTCAAATTGAACTACACCGCTTGCATAGACAAAATAATGCGTTTCATTATTTTCCTTTTTAGCATACATTGTTGTGTTGTTCATAAATTTTAAACCATTTCCCTTAGGCTCTGCACATGTAACTGCCTGCCTCCGAATCCATTTTTCGTTATCTTGACAATGTCTTTCAAACTCATCGGAGCCATCGAGGCAATCATATTTGTTGTCGCACAGTTGACTATTATTATAGATGATCTTTCCATTGCCACACTGGAAATAGCGATACCGAAGTTCTTGCATGCACATCTCTATAGACTCATCCCGGCCATTCGGGCAATCGAACTTGTTATCACATATTTTATCCGCGGAAATACAATCGGGTTCTGTTGAAGCTTGGCATGAGAGCTGAGGTCTATAAATAAATTAAATTAAATAATTACCACAAGTATTCAAATACATGTATGTGTACATTTTAGGGAAGTGCAGAAAACTCTTTCACGATCTTCATTTAAATCGAATAAATGTTCTTAATAACATCAAAAGTTAAGCTGAAGGCCTTTGTAGTCACTTTAGTAATAGTAATTGTGTTAGTACTTTAGTAATAATTAATTTAAATTATAACTAACGTTTTTAAATAAATAAATAACTAACATCAACAATTAAGCAGAATGCATCACAATTAATTTTTTTTTTTTGATATTTTGAAGAAATGTGATTGTCAAATTCTGAACAACAATCTGATAACAAACATTTTTCGTCCGCATAATAGAATTGAATATCAATTTATTCAATTAAAATTAAATAAATTAAAATTTTTAATGGCATTACCATAGAATTTCTTACTTTATTTGACTTTGAATATTATTATTTATTTATTTAACTAGAAAATTTAATAAAATCTTTTTCACTAATAATAAATTACTAAAAGGAATAAAGCTTGATTCGAATGTGAATCTTAAATAATTCCATATTCTACAAATATTCTAAAATACAAAAATATCATAAAGGCTATATTTGGTATCTCGATATAGTTTTACATAAAAAATATAAAAAGGAATACAAAATATACCAGATTTTTAGGCAAAGTTATCTCTAAGGTCTAAGAGCCACGAAGGAAATGTGGCCTTTCCCAGCATACAAAAGCACAATATTTTTAAAATGTTTTGAAATGTCGATTTATATATAAGCAGTCTTAGTCTGCTTCTGAACCTAATACGATACACTCAGCGTCAAAGAGAAAGAGCCGAAAATTATGAAAGAGAAAAATAAAAGTCAACTATCTACAGGGAATTTTATACGATGTATTACTCTCGCTCAATTAACATAGGAGACCAAAAGGGAGAGCCATTAGATTAGGCAGTTTGTGATAAAAGCAGGCACGTTTTATTCATTCAAAGGTTGAAGAATCGCATAGAAATTAATTGCGATTGTATTGAGCAGACAGAATTCAACAATAAATATTTTTTCGAATTCATTTTATGATTTTTATATGATGATTGAAAGGTCGAACGGCCAGAAATAAAATTATTCATATTTCTTTGACACTTCTTTTATATCTTACTCAAGCAAATGTGATTAAAACATTTTTTGTTCAAAATTTCCAGTCTCAGCATTAGATGTGCTTATCATTAACATCTTAATAAGAGTTCTCTCTTATTCATGTTGAATAATATTGCAATTTATTTCATTATTGAACACTCTGTTTAAAAAGAATTATTTTCTCTAAAAGTTTATTGGGACATTGAAAAACGGAGTGAAGTAATTATATGCAAATCTCATTTAATTACAAATCAAACACATTTTATGCAGATAATAGAGCTTTTTACATAACATTTATGTTTTAGTGTAGCTTTTAGCCAAAGTGTTCGTTAAATCGTCAGAGTTTTTAAAAGCACTGACAAAAGTCACAGATGAAATGAAATTGATGGAAATGGAATTTTCTTTGTAACACAGCTTTGTGTTACTTTAAATCAAAAAATCGGAAAAACGGAATCACTAAATTTACAAGGATTATGCGATTAATCATAATGTCAAAAGCTTTCACTGAGCTCACAATTCATACTGCCTTACAATTGCTCTCGACAGTCAATTTATACTTTCTATTAAGGTAAAAACTTCTTGAGTGAACACACATGTTCATTCTCAATTTGTATGCTGATAAGCTATAATTAAAAAACTATTAATATTATTATCGCAAATAGTTTTAAAGAGAAATTCCAGATACTATTATACAGAATTTTAAAGATGAAAAATTTCTTTATAAAACGGCATACCATAGCAAAGCACTTAAGATTTTATTATATTGTATAACTAAATTATAACTAAATTATATATGACTATTGGACGAATTGGTTCGTCAGGAAAGTCTTGGCGGAAGCGTAAAATAAAACACGTCGTGCTGCATTGACTATTTATTCGCGACTATACATACATATATAATATATTAAATGTTAGTTTACGTAATTGTATGCAGTGCAGATGTTAATGCATTGCTAAGTTAGTTATCGATACTTATCTATATTCATATGCGTACATTGATATTTGTAAGCATATTTACAAATACTACTTCAATTTTAACAAATTTATGAAATGCTTATGTTTCCGCTTCGGCAAATTCTTCGTTAATAAGTTTGCGACCATATCATTCGTTAAAACATAATTTAAAACTATTTGTCCCTCATTTTCACACACTTTCTGTAGTGTAACTTAAGCTCCGACCTTGAAACTGAATATCGCAACACATGCTTCACTCCTGCTAGACGCTTCGCATGCGGATTCTTATTCCGCTGAGCCAATTTTGCTACTGAATGCACAATATCAGATCTGGTCGTAAGAGCTAACCACATAGTTAATGTGGCTCCAATTGTTGACTGATATGACCTCAAGTCAACTTTCTGACATTGGTCATTACCGCATGCCTCTTGATGTCCTGCTTCTAACGGCGTCGCAGCCGCTCTGCGGTTCTCCACACCATGTCTTCGTAGTAGATCCTTGATGTACTGTGAATGAACCAAAGTGATCTCGCTGAGCTCGCCATCACGTTTGATTTCCATACCTAGGAAAAGCTCCAATGGGCCCTTATCAACACACTCAAATGCGATAGATATGGCTGCCTTAATGTTGTTCAAATCCTTCTTTGACTTGCAGGCTATAAGAATATCATCGACATATACTAGTATTAGTGAAAGATTACCTCCTGTCTCTTGTTTGTACAAGCAGGGCTCATTGTCGCATGGAACGAAATTAAGTTTACGCAAAACTCCATCCAGCATCGAGTTCCATTCTCTTCCTGATTTCTTCAATCCATATCTTGAGCAATAAAACCTTTCCTGTCTGGTTGTCTTTTTCAAACCCTTGCGATTGCTTCATATAGACCGTGTCTCTCAAATCGCTGTTCAAATATCCCGTGAATACATCCATTTGATGCAAATAAAATCGCAACTTCGCTGCCAACGCTAAGACCAAACGCATACTCTCTAGTATGCATACCGGTGAAAACGTTTCAGTGTAGTTGACACCATATTACTGCGAACATCCTTTCGTTGCCAATCTTGCCTTAAAAAGTATCTGGCACGCGTCGCGCTTTAGACTAAAAACCCATTTGCAGCCAATTGCGCGCTGGTTCTTTGGCAATTCTGCAAGCTGCCATGTTTGCTTCGCGCCAATGCGCTGCGTGTTTACTGTTGATCGCCTCGTCGTATGATGACGGAATAGTTACACCGTCTGTAACTATCGCTCCCAGTATATTGTAGATCTTCTTTGGGCGGAGCTTTGGTCTGCCAGGACCAATTCGTACTGTAGGATTAGCTTGCACTATCTCAATATCTTTTGCACTTTCAAATGATTCATTGTTGCTACTGCCGTCTGTAGCTTCAAGTTTTGGCTCGCTTTCGTCATGGTCATCAGCTGGTTATCATCTTCATCGTCTGAATTTGAAGATTGCCATTGACTTGCTGGTTGCATGTCAAGTACTACGTCGCTGTCACTTGTCTGCTCTAGGCCACTAAGCTCATCAAATACGACATCTCGTTTCTCGATCACCAGGTTTGACTCCGCATCATATAATCTATAGCCCTTCGCCTGCGTAGAATTTCCGACCATGCGATACTCTTTGCCCTTCGCTGCGAACTTGCTCTTATGATGCCCCTTGTCAAGTGCAACTGCAACGGAACCAAAAACTTTTAAATGACTTATACTTGGCACCTTACCAGACCACGCTTCCATAGGCGTCATATTGGGCAACGCTTGTGTAGCCGCACGATTACGTAAATACACAGCCGTATTTACTGCTTCTGCCCATAATGTCCAATAGACATCTTGCCATTTCCATCAACGTGCGAATTACTCTTTCGGCAAATTCATTCTGTTGTGGGATATAAGGCACTGTCAGCTGCCGATCAATACAATTGCTCTTCAAATAGTTATTGAACTTGTTGGTAACATATTCCCGACCGTTGTCGCTCCGAATACACTTAAGTTAAGTTCCAGCAACAATTGTGCACGACTTTCACTGGCCTTTTGAAAAGGTTGTACATGAACTATGCCCACCATGAGGCAATTGATGGCGAATCCAATTTCTTCAACATTCATCTATGTTAATGTATACTTTTTGCTTTTTAGCACAACTCCACCTTTGCCCTTGGCTTCCAAGAAACCTGCGTCTGACAATCCAATCATTTCGCTATGTTCTTAGAACTTCGTGAACATCTGCCGATCGCAACACATGTGGCTCGTTGCGCCACTATCCAAACACCAGTTTGATTTGGAAAAACTGCTTGCATCCAATGCATTTAACAAGCTGCACTGCTTGTTTTCGTCTTTCGGTTTTGCGTCTTGCTTTACCGATCTTTTTTGACAAACGGCTTTAGAGTGCCCTTTTACGCCGCAATTGAAACAGCCAACGTTTGTGTGCTTCTTCTTTTTGGCGTCTGTTCGACACCTTTGGTTTTACGTCGTAGAAAAAGCGAGCGACGTATTGCTATGTGTCTCTACACTTTTTCTTCGTTCTCCTTTTTCATTCAGCTTGATACACAGAATTTCAATAGAAGGCAGAATGTCGCGAGTCTCTATGGTGACTACAAAATTGTCAAACTCTTCTGGCAGACTTGAAAGCAATATAATAGCCTGTAGCTCATTATTTAACTGTATATCAACCGCAGCGAGTTGATCGACAATTTCACAAAACACATTTATGAAACTTGTCATGCTTTGACCCTCCGTCATGCGTAAGTTGAGCAACCTTTTGTAAAGCGCAACCTTAAGTACAGGTCCACTTGGCTGAATGATCTCTTTCAGCTTATTCTATGCTTCACGTACCGCTATACAACTTTTGATGGCACTCAATTGTGATGTCTTCACACTTAACGTGATCATGGCCAATGCCTTCTTATCCATTGCCGTCCTATTGGCGCCTTCGGATGCGCCTTCTTGTGGATCCTCGGACACAACATCCCATAGCTCTGCATGTATCAGCACACTCTTCATTTCGATGCTCCAAGCATCATAATTGTTGTCCTCCAACTTTTCTATTTGATACATCGTACTCATTTTGCTATTAGCGTCACACCACAATTCCTCGAAATAATTTATTTCACAACGATTCGTAACTGCGCACTTCACTACCAATCTGTGCCTGCGCCCATAACCTATGTTATTTTACGAAATTGGTTCGTCAGGAAAGACTTGGCGGAAGCGAAAAATAAAACACGTCGTGCTGCTTCGACTATTTATTCGTGACTATACATATCACATATATTAAATGTTAGTTTACATAATTGTATGCAGTGCAGATGTTAATGCATTTGCTAACTTAGTTATCGATACTTAAATATATTAATATGCGTACATTGATATTTTTAACAGCTTGGTGTTGCTAATATACACTACCTAAATCAAACTCATATGGAATTTTTAATTCTTGAGTGTCGAATATAAAAACCTATTTTATCAATAAATAACATACACATTCTAAAATCACAAAATAATAAATATCAACAGTAATACTATGTAAAATGCCTTTTTTTCTAATACCGCAGTGCTTTATTCTTATTGAAAATGGGTTGCGGGTATCTCATAGTCTAGCAAACTCGACTTTAGTTTTCGTACTTGTAAAATTAAATACAACTCCAAATAATCCTTAGGCTATACTAAAATCATTAAAGATGTGCTATTTCTGAAATTCAGAAGTAATAACTGAACTAACAGCGACAACAATAAATTTAAGATAAAGATTTGAAAAGAAAGAGTATATCAAAATTACTTTAGGTAACATTAAAAAAAAAATCTCGTTATGCGATTTTAAGTTTAATATTACCCATGAGAATTTTTATGATATAAATGATTCTTAGAAAAAAATAACATAATATAATTATTGAATTTCTTAATCATTTTTTCGGAAAAAAGTTTTTAGTCAGACATCAAGCTTTTTCACACCCTTTATTTTTCAGAACTGAAAAAGAGGTCTATTAAGTTTGTCGAAATAGAGAAGAGAGTAACGAATCCCCAGACGGGTTTATAAAATGAGTAAGCTAAACTTAACTGTTACTGCAAACGAGACAGCGATTTTCAATAAAAGTATCTTCGGAATACTTTTCGATCACCAAAAAAAGTTACGTTTATAAATGGTTGTATAAATATAAATTCTTTTTGAATAATTTGTAGAAAACCCAACGTAAATATTTTTGAAAATACACGTCTCTACATGAATATATAATGAGCAGATTTTGATCTATCTTGGGTGAAAAGATTAATAACAAAATTACTAGACAGTTGATCTATTCAAGTGGCGAGCACTGTATATTAGGTGCATATATAATATATTATATATGAAAGTTTGATTCTCATCATAAATTTCAATACGAATCATTCGTGAATTTACTACCATCACGAAAAGTTCTGTTGCCGGTCATTTGAGAACAAAATAACAATTTAACTATTTGCGTACAATGCAAATCCAGTTCTCATTTTTGTGGCTATTGCTGCTGATATTTGTGATCTTCAGTCAACAAAGTCAGTCACTTCAGTCCTTCGATATGCTCGTAGACGGAAACCTAGCATTTGTTCATAATGCAAATGAAACAGTTGCGAAGGTGCGCA
Organism: Drosophila pallidifrons; assembly: GCA_023558445.1. Lineage (NCBI taxonomy): Eukaryota > Metazoa > Arthropoda > Insecta > Diptera > Drosophilidae > Drosophila > Drosophila pallidifrons. The sequence goes on from CM042348.1 coordinate 7,717,480, forward strand.
CCAATGTTAATGAAATAATTAATGATCTTGGTGAATTTAACAATGCGAAAAAACTCGAAAATCAAATCAAAGTGCTTCAACATTTCAAGAACATCGCCACACAAATTAATCAAATCGAAAAAAATCACGTTACAATATCTAAGCATCCGTTATATGATTATGTTATTTATTCGGTAGTGATACACAAATGGATGAAATAGGCAACATGGTTGACGACATGGAAGCGATTTCAGAGGAATTTGCGAATTTTGAGAAAATGGCTATTTCTGAGAATGACACTCTCATTATTTCATTCACTGAAGAAATAACTCGGCCAAATTCTCTTAAATTCTTAAATAATGATTTCTATTTGAAACTTTACGGTCAACGATATATCAGCAAGGAAATTTTAAGTCAACTCCGGCAAAAATATGAGATGTCATCGGAAAAACTTTGTCATAGTTCCCAGACACCTCAACAACTTGTCTACTCATTGTATAAGGATATCGCTCTGACAGAACTCACGGCATACATTCTGATCGAGTACTCACTGCTGATTCGACGAGTGTCCGGCCCAGGCAATTTCAATACGGAAACGAATTTGGTTCGCAACAACTACAACAATATCAACGAAGAAGCTCTCGACACACTCATAACATAAATACGATGAAAAAAGCTGATCGTGTTTTATGGCGTTGCGATCCAGAAAACCATGTTCAAGGCGTTATATACGAAGAGCAAACTCGACTGCTTCAAGGATATGTGGAGAACGAGGTGGATCTTAACAGCGACGGGTCATGCAGTCAGAGCTGCCCCGATTACACCAACACAACTAAGATGGGATGCTTCTCAACAACCTTCGTGCTCTGGTCGAATTCACGATTGTCGGTTCATATAGTCGGACTTATCTGTATGTCAATCACCGGAGAGCAGCAATCGTCGCTATGACTACATTCAATATAGTGACGGGCCTCGATTTGGAGAGCGCGAGAAATGTTGGCGTGACGTCAACAATGTGGAGAGCTGGAGGAGATTGTTTTACAAATGCAGCTACTGCTTCTGCTTATGTGATGAACCGGGTCCAAGGTCTGATCGATACTTCAATCTTCGACCAGTTGTATCGGATGTGTGGGACAACAAAGTTGTGACTGGAGTGCGGTTTGTGAAGAAGAATCGCATAATCCATTTGCAAATACAACAGGGTCAACTCTTGCCCCGAGGTGCGATCAACGAATCAACTGTTGAGTGGAAGTCCATTGATGACTATAAAATCGATGATTTCAATGTGACCGAGGGAGTCGACTATCATGGAATGAGTTATGAAAACCGTCGCATAAATCTGGGTGATATGACACATAAATATAGAACATATATTGCAAATGGCGTGAGTTTCGGTGTTTTCTATGGAAGATTGAGTCTCAGAGTATCGCATGGCGCGTATTGGTTTGGAAAGGGTGAACTAAATACATATAAATTGTCAAGTGACAACGAAGCTTGAACAAATTTGGTGGTTAGTTATGTAATGTTTATTAGTGAATGAGACAATAAATTCGTTATGATAATTTTTGTATTGAAAATAACCACTGTGCACTCCCAAGACTCAATTCGACAATCAGCTAAATATTTTCAGTACTCGCTAGATGAGTTAATTTCGTGCCAAGTCCATGGCACGTTATCAACAATCTTATTTTTCATTAGTAAGCGTAATTTTTAAACTAGAGTTGCGAATTTATGTTGCATACAATAATAATACTCCCGCAGGGCATAGAAAGTGCAGGGTGATAAAGTCAAGCCACCCTGATCGTCAACCATCTGCATATATGCAGACTCTCCTTGTCACCAGGAATACATGACGTCTGATTGGCGTCCCAGCGCAAAGCATCTCGCAGCAGCTGCTGGAAATCGCTCAGTCGCTCCTCAAAGGATACGCAAAAGCGCATTGGATCAATGACAATGTACACCTGACCCAGATCCGCCGTAGATTTGTATTTCGGAATATTTTGAAAAAATACCGCAACATTTTGTTTTTATTCAAAATGGGTAGCGGGTATCTTACAATTGAGCACACTCGACTTTAGCTTTCTTACTTGTTTTTTTATAAACTCTATATAGGTGATGGTTATCAATTTTGATAGATTATTTGGGACATCTATTAGAAATTCGATTAGTTTAATTATATTAGTTTTTTCACAAATGCAAGTGCGCTCGGATCCACAACACTATTGATTTTAACGTTACTAGTGCAATTATTTATATCCATGCTTTGACCTGTACTAACGATCCCGAAAAAAACACATTTTTTCGGCGTTAGGGCAATCATCGAAAAGCGGCAGCCACTATCTTCTTTAAAAAGTGTAGTTCTATCATAATACTCGTATGAAATTACAACTCTTTTGAACCATTACACAGTGCACTATATCTAAGACACTTTTTATCAAAGGGGCACTCAAAATCACAGTCCTCATTGCATAATAGGATAACAAACAGAATCACTAAATTTACAAGGATTATGCGATTAATCATAATGTCAAAATTTTTCACTGATCTCACAATTCAGACTGCCTTACAATTGCTCTCGGCGGTCGATTTATACTTCCTGTTAAAGTGAAAACTTCTTGAGTGAACACACGTGATCATACTCAATTTGTATGCTGACAAGATATAATTACAAAATTATGAATATTATTATCGCAAATAGCTTTAAAGAGAAATTCCAGATACTATTATGTAAGCCATATGTTATGAGTTTTGAATAGTTTGACCGAATTTACAACATTTTAAAGATGAACAATTTCTTTAAAAAACGGCTTACGGCAAAGCACTTAAGATTTTTTTAAAGCGATAGCTAAATTATATAAAACAAATAAGGGTCTGGTAAATTTTATCAAAAATTGGTATTTGTATATCCTCAACCCAAAGTAGGGTAGAAGGGTATTATAACTTTTTGCCTCCAGGAAATGTATGTAACAGGCAGAAGGAGGTATCTTTGACCTTATATAGTACATGTATGTACATGTATATGTATAGTATATGTATTCTTGATCAGCGTAAACAGTCGAGACGATCTAAACATATCTGTCTGCCCGTCCGTCTGTATGAATATAACATACATATGTATAAGATATAATTAGTTTGACAGTAATTGTTATGTTTGCACAGAAATCAAGTTTGTTTCAATCTTTTGGCACGACCTCAGATTGACAAAAATAATTTTAAAGATAGAGACCATATTTTGTATATCTTCAATAATATCTATAGTCATCATGACTTTTTTTATATCTCGCAATGAACATTTAGATCTTATTAAAGTTGAAAGTTAATGCTGCTATTGAAGAGCAAGTTTGCAGCTGTAAGATTTTCTGTAGATTCTGGTGAAATTGTAGATGTTCAAAACGAGAGGTAATGTGAATCATGTAAATTATTGCAAGCTTTTATGGCACGAGACAGATGTAAGATCGAAGGCAAAGCAATTTGCCAATCAGAAGATTACAATTCAAAAGGCAATGCCTACTCTTGGGCGTATGAATGCGAATAAAACGGATTAACGAAATAAAAACTGAAGTGAAATATTGTCAGACCAGAGCACCGGAGATTCAGCGTAGAATTGAAGCTCGGACGGTTGCAACGACCAATGAGCGACCGTTCTTAGCACTTGGCAACCATAAAAACGTGCAAAATGAATCATTATAAATAACAATAAACGAGACGTAAGCCATATTTTAGGCATAATAGCTAATAAAACACACTGAAAACTGGCTAACAGAGCCGTCGACCAGTTGGCCCCTGTACTCGTAATCATGCAAGCATAACACACTGCCCACGTCCATATCCGACTAAATTTCAAATGATAAAGGAATACCGCAAAAAGGTTCCGTGGCTAACAATAAACTGAATCCACAAAACAACCAAAGCTGCAGATAAATAAAAACATGATGGAAATTTTCTTCTCTGAAAGTTGAAGAATGAATACACTTTTAAAGAACCTAAAAAGTGATGAGCCAAATAGATAAGGCTCTTCTGAATTTTAACAATAACTGAAGTAAATATAAATAAAAAAAAAAATAATGACAAATATTTTCGAAGTCATTACGAAGCATTAAAGTTACTAAGTCAAACAACTTTTTAGGATTGTACTAAACCTAATGATAAATAAAAAAATATATACTAAATTCACTTTAAGTTAAAGTTATGTATATATATAAAGTGTTGAGAAAAAAAGAATCTGTTATTCCAAATTTTTCAGATGAATAAACAAATATATATTAATACACTTAACAAGACTTAACAAGTAATTCACTTAACTTGAAAGAAATAATTGAAAAATCTTTAAAGATGATTCGCGTTACCCAAATATTTCCTTGATTCAAAGTACTCCGTGGAAGGGAAACATAAAATCAAGAGCAAACATGAAACAACAGTAAACTCGACCACGCCTTGACATTCAAACAGCGCCAAGTGAAAAGGCCTCGAAAACAAACGCACACGAATGCTTTTGGTGTTCATTCAGGCGACGAACTCTGCCTCTTTTACCTTCCGGATGGTCACGTGGTCTTGGCCAGGATGCAATGTGTCTGACCGACACAGGCTGGACAGAGATCTGGTGAACAAAAGGAACTACTCCAGGGGTGAATGGCGACTGTTGCTGGTATATTTCACGCTCGAATGTCTTTGGGGTCACACAAATCCGATTTACATGCAAATAAATAAAATTCATGTCGAACTTCGAGTTGCCGACAATAAATTTTTGAGTGCGCTTCAGCAGCTACTCTGTCTCGGTTCCAAAAAAAAAAGAAGAGAAGAAGTGCAGACAAAGAGTAAGAAAAGTGTTCACTCGAGGGCTTTTCTTTTCTCTTCTCGAGCCGAAGCAGTTTTTACTTCAATTCTCAGCTTTTTCGGTCTCCGAGCAACAACACACAACTACGCTCTGTGAAATTGTATTTTTAATGAATCAAATGTGATCTGCCGATTTTCCACTTGCCTGCTTAAGGCCTCACAAATGTACACACACAAATGTGAATATAAACGTGAATGAACGTACATATTTTTACATATTTTTAATGTGCGTTAAAAAAGAAGTGGCTTCAACTTACAATGCGATGAGTTAAAGGTTTCGCATACCCAAGTCTTCTTTTGTGAATAGTAAATGCAAAATGTATTAAACATGGCATTCTATTTTTAATATAAATAAAAACATACTGATTTGTATTTTAAATATTTTATCACATAAACATTGGTTATATATTTTATAAATGAAAATATATTTATGTTCTTCAACATTCTATAAGATATGTTTAGAATTTAAAGCATCGGAAATTTGCGTATTCTTAATTCGTTCACTGTTGAATACTCGTACGAAGTCTCAGCTCCATAGAAGAAAGCTAAAGATTGCGAATCACATCAATAAACTCAAAAAATTCCTTGGGAATGCTGTGTCTCAAATTTATGCGCTTATTTTGTTGGTAATAAAATGCGCAGCCGTTACGGGAAAAATATGAGAATTAAAAAAAATGTGAAGCAGACAGAATACTAAACTATGGCAACTAAAACAAAAAGGGTAAAATAACGTTGCGGCGATATAAGAAATGATTATTTTTTATTATTTTAAGATTGTTTGAAGAGGAAAGGAGGAGCAGCAGAAAGAATGGCAGCCAGTTGACATTGTTGCTGCTATATGCATCTCTTACTATGCGTATCTGAGAGTGTGTGCGTGTGTGTGTATGTGCTGTGATGAGAATGTAAATTACCCGGAAAATGCGACATATACAGGTACAACAACAACAACAACAACAACAACAAGACGAAGAACAGCAGTGGCAGCAATAGAGGGGAAAGCACATCACATCAGCCACAAGGACAACTAGCAGCGAGTGGGAAGCGGGTTCTGGTTGATGCCACAAATGGCTGCCACTGTCAACTAAAGTGTAAAAAAATGGCAGCTTTAGCGTTGAAAGCACCGGAAGCAGCAGCCCATACTGCCAAGTCGATGGCGAGGGAGAAGTCGTTGAGGTCGAGGCCTCTGTCCTCAGTCGATGCTGCGCTGACTGCTGACTGAAAACAACAATGTAGCATAATGGCGGTTACATTGAGTGCCTACATAAGTCCTTTTAATTTGAATATTTTACGCTCACAACTTGGGGGTCTTACCTGTGTGTTTGTATGTGCGTGTGTGATTTAAGACGCCATTGCAACGGCAAACAAAGTGTCGCCAGAATTGAGCCTAAAATGTCTGCCACAATAAGACAGACAAGAAATGTTGAAATCGTGAGCACGTGTTGCAATTGTCAAGTGTCTGAGCTGCGACAACTAAAATGTGAACCGAGGCTAATAGCGTGTTCTATATGTATGCATGTGTGTGTGTGTGTGTGTGTGTGTGTGAGTGAGCATGCGGCACAGCGGCAACCGGAAACGGAAATGGCAGCAATGCGCTTGGAGTGAGATTCTTGTAATCACCAAAATGAAAAATTGAAGTTATCGCGGTGTCGTTAATGTCCTGATGCCCTCACTCCATCCTGGTTAATGCTCTTTGCTGTTGCCTTACGTGTGAGCTGCGCATTTGTGCGATTCGCTATCGCACAATCTCTGTCTTGGTTTGTGACCCTCATTTGACGCTTTAACCTGGAGTTGCCAACCAAATGTTGACAGGCGTCGAGCGGATGATATTAAGGCAGCAAAGTTAAATTTATATGATCGAGTATCTTTACAATTTAAATTGCTAAAAAAAATTTGCTGGATATAAAAATTAATGAGAATAATTTGAACATCGATTGGCAACAGAGAACTTAAGAAATCTCTGCTAGCTTTAAAGTTGAGCCAACCTAAATCAATATAATGTACACACATTTGCACAAAGCATTTAATAAGTATAAGAATGTGTGTTTTTTGTTACCAGGTTATGTGGACTTAGAGGCAACAAATGCCTTTGTGGGATAAATAAATTGCCAGGAATCTATGATATCAGCAACTGCACATGAAATCAAAGTCGAATGGTTGCCACGACGACTTTATTGTGAGTGCTGTCAATTGGTTTGCGTGAAATGGCAAAAATAACAAGTTCGCCCTCATGTGTGTGTGTGTGTTTGTTAGTGTTTGTGCGTGTGTGTGTGAGTGTGTGCGTACGCTTTTTACATATCAAGATCCAATAAGGCAAACACAGCCACCCGCCGTCACTTCGACGATAGATAAACAACTCAAAACGTGGCGAGACTTTGAAAGGCATTGGGTCGGGAGAGAAGACGAATGCCACGCAACCAATAAACGTGTTCATCATACGTCACGTAAACCGGATATAATAATAAAAAGAGCGATGCTGAAGAAAAACATTAAAAAAGTCAAACAGGCAAACAAACGTTGACGCCAACCTTGACGTCAACTTTTCCTTCGTCTCGTCTTGACTTTCTTTCTATTTTTTCCATTTCATCTTGTTGCTGTTGTTGCTTTTGGCTGTTTGTTTTCGGCTGCTACTGCAAATTGAACATGTAAAGTGTAATAAAACGTGTCGCGAAAAGTCTTCAGACGTCGAGAGTATTTCATTACCTGAAATTGTTCTATGGCAGGAAAATAATAAACTTTATGTGCGACAGTTGATTTTCCAAAGGCATTTGAAAAAAAAATTTATTAATTTCGCCATCCAGCCAATCTAATCACAGGATGTACTCTGCATTTTATGAAAATAAATGAATAAATACTATGTAATAATATCGGTTTACCAATTACCATAATTGGCTATAAGGATTAAGTAGGAGTGAGTTAATTATGGACTAATGAAATTGTGTTAAAATATCAATAATCTCAATTGAAGTGTATTGGATTTTAAACAATAGATAATTGGCAGTATTTTTTTAATTAGAAATTCAGTGAAATAAATATATTTATAATGAATTAGTCGACGGATTATATACAAGTAAGTGCTTTCACATTTTAGTTGGGAACGGAGATTATTCTATATTAAGCATTTGCTGGCAGTAATTTAAAATTCTTTTCCAAAAAGATCAAATAAAATTGCAAAGTCTTGTGGTTTGAGTTTTCTGTTCTTAAGACAGAATCTAGCTGAGGAATGGACAGTGTAAATTTCAGTTTAAGTGAGTTTACATTTCGCAAACTTAACGGATTAACACAAAACTTGAAGGCATTTCTCACATTCTCATTAGGAGACAGACGCACTCACACAACCCACACAAGCGCTGTCCGAAGTCTCAAGCTTTCTCTTGTATCTTTTGGTGTATGTGTGTGAGAGTGTCTGCGTTTACATTTGCGAGGCGTGGGCAGCAGAAGAGTGAAAACATTTCTGCTCTTTCGAGTTGCCTAGTAGCAATGCCTTTGGCTCCAAGACATTTTAAATTGTATCCTTTTGGAAATTTACACCGAGAAGTGGTGGCGGAGACGGCAAACAAAGCGACGAACATGAGAGAAGAGTGCCAGAGTAAGAGAACTAGAAAGAACGCTACACAATTTCCGTTTTAACTGCGCGTTTTCAAGTGTTTTTCGTATACACGGCGTATACGCAATTTAGCCTAGCCTCCAGCACATCTTTAATGACAGCCCTGCCTGAGAGTGTCTCTGTTTGTTTTCCTCCTTATATCCGTTGTTCTCTCTCTTTCTCTTTCCTTTCTATCACTTATGTATGCTCATTTGGCCTTTAAATACATTTCGTGGATGTAACTAAACGCCACTGATTAATTTTCCATGGTGCTTGCACCGTGCGCCTTTACTTCACAAGTTTCTTTACCGCTTACTTTGCTATATATAAATTTGCTCAGCTTGCAAAAACAAAAAGAAATGAGAGAAACTTGGAGATTTGTTAGTTGCAATTTGTTTTACTTTTTTCCCCTCTTTTAACATAAATTGTACCCTTTGTTTAATTAAAGAAAACATACAAGAATAGGGAGAAAGAGAGATAACGAAAAATAAATAAAAAGTTCGCATTAATAGAGTATTTTCATTTGTTTCGCTTTTTAAAATGTTCCGTTCAATACTGGTAGAAAGTTGATCTAATAATTTAAAATTCAGAATACAGATGGAGCCAAAGGCGAATGTTTTTTATCACATCAAAAGTCATAGATGGAACATAAAATGCTTAACATTGACAGACTACAATGAGAAGTGAGCAAACCGGAAGCAACAGAGGCAACGGGCAATGCATTGCCCGTAGAAATACAAGCATGAAAAGTCGTTGGACAGCGATTTATTGATGTGCAAATACGAGAATGAGTCTTGAATTTCCAATTGCCACTATCGTCAGTTGGGTGTGGTCACACAATCACACAATGCAGTAACATATGCACAGATGCATAATACAAAAACATTGAGAGTCCATCAACATAAAGAAGTCAAGTGCAATATACATACATCTTTTTGATCATTGAACAAATTATCATACATTTTTATTAATATTATGTGATTATATTTGAATAGCATATTTATTACAAAAGCTGTAATAGTTTGTTTGCAAACTAGAAACAAATTTGTATGTGAACAACAATCAAATCTAATTTGATTTTACTACATTTTTATCGTGGTCTCTAATGAAATGTTTGTTAAGTTTGTTGACATTAGTTGATAATTAAATTTCGAATTTCACGTGTGCCTTAATGACCCTTTGAAATGTAAATATAATTTTAAAACTTTTTTTGCATTTGCTTTCCTTTAGTCTTTTGGGAGTTTGAATTTGAAATTTCGTTTTTGTGGATGCAAATATTAAAACATAATGGCATTTAATGTTTAAAATACTCATTCATTTCTTGTATGCGAGAATTCACACAACACTTAACAAAATTGTGTCGCAACAAACTTTTGTTTTTGTAAATTTCCACCCGACTTCATTTCCCATCTTAAATTTCATATGAAATTAAACAATTTCCTGAGCTCTTTTGGTAAATTTTCGGCAAATTAATCGGATTGCCACATTGTTTGGAAGAAGTGTTCCTTCGGTGTGTGCAACTTCCCCAAGTTCCCACACAAGCACATGAATAATGCAGTCACTCAGGCAAGCTTCCTTTCCCTCGGAAAAAAATATATATAAAAAGAAAGAAAGAGAAAAACAGAACTCACATTCTTGTATGCGGATGCTTAAGGAAGTTAATGACTCGCGTGAAAATCAATTTTATATTTTATGAGTCGACTTCCCCGTTGCAAAATTTTCGTACATAAAAGCCAAAAAATGGCATTGAGGAGCAAGTGAAAGCGAAGTCTTTGCTAACTGCTTAACAGCCTGTTGTTCTCTTCTGTGATTGTCTTTTCACAATACCCTAGAGTTGGCTTTCCAAACGGTATCTCCGGCTAATAATAAATCAGTTATAATTACCAAATATTAGGCTAAATCGTTAGACATCAAATTAGAGAAAGAAAGAGATTTTGCTAAATTAAAAAACTGCTTTTAGGTTTCATGTAATGAATATCTTACAAAAGGGACTTTGCTTAGTTTCTCACGTGCAATGCTTCTTTTGAGGGCGCTGCAGGCTCATGTGTCTCAGTTTGTGGGCCATATAAATGCAAATGGCTTATGAAAATAATTTGTCAGTAAATTATAAATTTATGGTAAATTGCATATTGAGGGATTTTTCATTTTGCAGCCATCTGCCTTTGCCTCTGCCTCTGCCATTGCCGCTTCCATTACCTCTTAGAGACCATTCCATTGTTGTTTGCAATAAAGACGCGACTGCCTCACTTACCTGGCTCTCCTTGCCCGATGGCAGATGTACAATTTTATTTGTTATCAGCTTGATAGCGTTAAATGGAAATTTTTCTTTTAAATAATTGCGTGTTTAAGGTGAGTTCTCTCATGTGCCGGAAATGATTACCGTCGAAAGTAGGCGTCGCTGAGTACTATGAATTCCAAGAGGTGTGAATAAATATGTATTTGTGAGTGTGTGGTATATCCAGGATTGTAATAAGCATGTGCGAACTCCAAAGGCTTAAGTGCCAATCTCGCCCCATTCCACAATTGCCGAAACACCTGCGGCGTTTTAATGTGAGTGCCTGTGGTTCCGGTGTGATTGTAATTCACTGAAAATGTTCAAGAATTTTAATGAATGCTTTTTGACAGCCCTTAGCAATGGTGAAATGGGAAATGCATTTATGGTGGGTGACGATATTCGAAAAGCAACTAAAAGCTTCGACAATTTCGATATGAAAGCCACAATTTCAAGCCATTGATGTACATATTTACATTGATTTCGAAGCATGAAAAAATAGTTAATATTCACGCAATTCAAGAATGAGCAATTGAAACTCGTCTATTAACTTATGATGGTAAGAATATCTAAATCCACAAAATAATAAATGTTTTATTATTCAGAAAACCGTATTATAAAAATATTCAAAATACTGAAAGCTATATATGGTATATTGTTATAGTACATTCAAAATATACCATATGTTATAAAATGTACCTGATTGAAAGCCAAAGCAGCTTAGACCAGATTTTTGCCGAAATGTATTTCTTAAATAACTTCCACAATTTTTATCTGATCGCAACAATTCATTCAGTAATCATAAGTACTGCCGTTGTTTTTCTAAACATAACAAGTTGTAGGGGTGAGCAGTTTCAGTTAATTTGCAGTTTGAATTTAAATTTTATGGTGGTATCAATATTTGCGACGCGACTGTTGTGCAAATTAACATATGGGCGCGATAACATCTGCATTCGACAATAGATGCACTCACCAACAGATGTTAGTATATACATATTTGATGTAGTAATCCAATATTTGGGGTGAGTTGGCAGCATCAGTTTAGCCATTCACATTGGTATCGTATAAAATCATATCGATACCACATTAAGATTACTCAAACAATATCGATAACCACGCTTAGACTAGGCTAGACCATGATACAATTATAGAATCTAGATCTATCAAATTCAATGACAACTCGAAATGAAGTTTAAATAATATTATAAAATAACTCAGATACCTTTGCAAACATAATCTTAGTAAGGTTATCTAACTAGTGTATAGTCTAGAGAGTCCAGAGCTTAGAGTCAGTTCAAATAAAACTATTTAACTAAATGCTCCTCAATTGTTCAAGTATGTCGGTTCTGAACATTTTTATAAATTTTTTTTTTTTTATTTATAGTTCTTTCCGGCCAAACACCATCCAGTTGTATCGAATCGAATGACTAAAGATAATAGTCGCCCAACAGTCGAAATACAAACAAATACGTCCATCAAACTGTGCACCATGTGCACTTAAAATTAAATATGTCCACAATCTTAAACCCCGCGAAAAGTTTGCGACCTGTATAGATCTGGCTGTTATCCTTCTCAATTTTGCAATTGTCCCAAACTGCCACCGCACATTGGGATGAAATGCCTTTATTTTGGCCATAACCGTAATTTTAAAGCTAGAAAGTTGAAACTTGGAGAATTTGCTGCTTATATTATTTGTGAATTTCGGATTTTCTTATTTTTTATTTTATTATTTTTTTTTTTAGTTTTTAGTTTTTATTTTTTTTTTTTTTAATCACCTCTAAATCGTTTTCCGGAAAATCATTTGGAATTACCCAGTCAAAAGAGGCCTTGAAATTGCGATTTGTATCCAGCCAAATTTTTAGTTAGTCACCCCGACGAAGAGAAACCTTGCTTGTATCTATTGAAATATTTAACCCCCCCCGCAAATTCCCGCAAATTATTTAAATGCTACCTGAATATACACATAATAACTCATACTACCACATAAGTTGTTATTTGAATTCTGTTGTATCTTGCTAGATATGCTCCACGAAACACAAATATTTTAAGGTTAGAACCAACAATACTACTGCTTACGTATTTCATTAAAAACATGACAACACAAAAACACATATAATTAAAAACTTATACAAATATTTTCTATATACCATGAAGAACATTTTCCAATTTAAGGTATTTTAATAAGTCAAACTGTTTACTGTTCACTAATCAGCAAGCTTGACCGCTCCACGTGGCAAGAACAGCTGACTTTAGACAGCTGGTGCAAGACGAGGGCTGCGCAATAAAATTCAAATAAAATATTTTCGATGTCTAGGGACATTTCTAAGCTTGAAATAATTGCAACATTATTGATATATTATATTAACATGAACTTTTTAGGTTTTTGCCAAAATAAAGGCATTTCATCCCAATGTGCACCGCTTTCTTTATATTTCCACTCATTTTTTAAAATATAATTGTAAAAAATTGTAATGTCAACATTGCCGATTACATCGGCAGGAGTTTTTGGGCTTTGTTAACGTCGAATAATCATGAATAGAAAATAAATTGTGAAATTGGGCACCTGATATCACTTATTGTTGCTTAATTTGGATAAAGGCATAGCGCCAGAAGCTGTTACAGGCTGGGAGGGTAAGGAGGAAGAACATAACCATCTTCGTTCTTCGTAATTATATATTGAATGCATAATCTCTTTGGCAGGTCTATCGGTTAATAGCCCATCCTGTCTGTCTATCTGTCTATCTTAACTCTGTCTACATTGTTTTGTGTGGCACGGTGGCAAAAGACCCCCTTCTCCTAAAGTTTAGTCGACGATGTAGGCAGAGTACGCCTCCAGTTTGCTGCGTACTTAACGTTTTTGTCACAAAGGGTAAAAAATATACCTGACTGACAGCCAAAGCAGCTTAGATCCGATTTTTGCCGAACAAAAGTATTTCCTAAATAACTTTCACAGGAATCATAAGTACTGCAGTTATTTATTCTAAACATAACAAGTGCAGTCAAAAAATATATCTCTATCTCTTTAGTCTCTGAGATCTAGGACTTCAAAAGGGCGGACGGAAAGACAGACAGACGGACATTGGTATATAGTCTCGGCTTTTGACACTGATTAAGAGTATATGTATATTCTTAATGCCTTCTTCTGCCTTTGAGATTCATTTCTGCCGGCACTATGTTATAATACCTAACTAACCTATGTTAAATAGCGAGTATAAAACTCCTCTATTAATATGTGAAACCATAAATTAATATAAAACCTTTATTATTTTCAAAATTAAAAACTTTATAGGCTCTGTGTTTCATGTTATGTTTTATTTTCTAAAAGTTGTATTAGTTGTATGATTAAAATTTAGAACATGAGACCCGCAGACCATCTCAAGTTATTTCTTCTCAATGTGATTGGTATTGGAACTCTCGTCATATTAAGAAATCTTTTGTTCAGCAGAAGTGATATCTAAAAGCATTCAACTCTCTCCGTCTATATTGTGAAGAAGAGATCAATAGAGACCACCGATGGATACGAGTCAATTCGCAATTGCAGTCATGCCCTCAAATGCTTTCGTATGCAGTGAACTGGCAATGAACTGTGCCAGGAGCCAAGCCAATTCACCAGAATGTTTGCACATTGGGCAGTCAGGTATTCAGTCAGTCAGGCAGTCAGCCAGCCAGTCAGTCAGCTGGTGCTTTAAACGACAAGGAAAAGCTTGGAGAACAATGAGCTGCAGTCTGATTTATCCAATACATGCAGCTCCCTTTAACTTTTGTTTTGCTGCCAAAGTTCTGCGTAATTTTCCATGCTGTTTACAAAATGAACGAAGCAAGAAGCAAACAAACAAATTGCCAACGAAAACTTTGTACGTTTTTCTCGTTTCGGGTTGCAAAAAAATGTGGAAATGCAATTTTGTGTAAGGTACGAGTACGAGCGAAGATGCTAGTGAACTTGACTTGAAATGTTTTCTATTTATTCTATTATTTCTGTTTTTCTTCTTCATAGTGGAAGTATTCCTCTACTGGTCATTAAATTACATTTAAACTTTCTTTATTTCACCTTCTTTTTTTGCTCTTGCGCCATTTAAACTATCTATTGAGTGCTGCAGCTTTGCACTTTTTCCCCCTCGTTAGCCATTTATATTGTTATTCTGTATGCCATTCACGATTCAAACAATATTCCTGCCAGCGCTTTGAATAGCTTAAATTGGGTGTTGCAAGCACATACTTATCGTAAGTGCAATAGACCAATTCGATTTCTTTAAATTACTTTACTGCCAATGCGTGTTTTTCCTCTTTCTTCAATGTCAATGACTTCACATAATGTTTTGTTACATTTAAAATACTAATACTACTGAGCATTTGGATAATTTTCAAGAAGGAGTGGAATATATATAATCTAAATTTTCATTCATATTTATTTTTAAATTTGTTATAGATATGAATTTTAAATTAGATTAAAGAAATAAATACCCAGTAAAAATGAAGCACAGACGCAACTTGATAATTTCGTTGATTGGGAAATTTGAAGCTCCATCAAAATGTGAAACCTGAAACATTGGCAATCAATTCGCAAAATCCATCATCTCCTAAGCAAGAGACCGCCGCTAGACGCACAAATAAGAAAGTAAAGTATTCTAAAGTTTTTTTGCAATAAACTTTGCATGCCACAACTTTAGAAACCAACAATATCCTAATATCTAAGGGAAAAGTTTGTAACTTGCAAAGCTTTGTTTTTACCATGGTTACGAGTAGTTTTAGCAAGTCTTAAATTGCAAGAGTACAATCTACTTTAAGAAGCTTTGCCCAATAATTAATAATATTTTAGGCACTTCATTGAGAATACCAAAAATAAAAAAAAAAATAATGCGGGTTGTGGATAAATTACAGCTCGATGTCTCAATGATTCTCATTATCTATCGCTATGAGATTAGATATTCATGGCAAAGATTCCCGCATAAATCATTTATTAATTGTAGCTTCATTTGGTGAGCATTCGAAGGACACGCGGCTCAATTCAATCCCATTCACCTTCCCACAAATCCTTTACAGATTTTTTCCGCGCTGTTCACTAATTTTTTGATGGTCGTCACTTTGCGTTGGCGTTGATTACATGACAGGACGACGACTAAGGACTAAGGACTAAAGCGGCGGCTGTGATGTCGGTTGGCCTTCATTAAGAACATTTGCAGAAATCATTTCCAGCGAAAGGAAAATAAGAGAACGCGAGCGAAATCTGCTCGTTTGAAGGAATATGCAAGCTGCTTTCATGCCAGCTGCACAGCACAAAGTAAAATTCATTGGAACGTTAAATTTAAATTAACATACTTAATTTTGAAAGAGAAAGCACACACACACACCAAGAGAAAGGGAGGGAAGACTGAAATGAATTGCGACAATTGATTTTCAAGTAATTAGCACATTTCAAGTCGACGCTCATTTGGCTAACGGCTGTTGCCTCTATTTGGCATCGTGGATGCCAATTTCAGGCGCTGGCAACATTTGTCAGGAAGTGCGTTAAATTTTACGGAAATTGGCGTTAATGAAAATGCCAAAAAGCAAATAGTTTCAATTACTGAGCATTTGCCCGACAGACGTGGGCCATCGTCTTGTGTGCGTAATGTGCCTCATGCGGCGTATACGTGATATTTGTTTATTGGAGAAATACAGCAACAGCAGCAGCAACAGCTGCTCAGCTAATACGACGAGCACAATCTATACAGTAGTGTAGTAAAGTACTTGCACACAAGTGTTTACGATTACTTGCTGCCTAAATGATTATTAAATTCAGCTGAGCACTCTTCAAATTTTCGCTGGCTCAACAACATTTTTGATAAATGCTGCTCGCTCGCATCGAGTGGGCAAAAATAAATCGAGCGAATTTACCCAGACGACTTGAGATTGATTGTGCGGTTCCTGCGGTCGGCGGCAAGGATTTAAGCGTCAAATGAGCGACTTAATTACGAGTATACAACATGAAATGAGAACGTCTCCCTTCCGCTAGTCATTGGGTTTTTTGCTCTGCTTGCGTGCGTCCTTGAAGTGGAAGTGAAGATGATAATAAACGTAATGATAATCTTGTTACTAACTGAGTGTGTATGTGTATGTGTGTGAGTGGATGTATGGGTGAGGAGTTTAGGAGTATTCGTTCTATTCAAATGAATGTCAGGAGCAGACATATCTCACGCCTCCTCGACGCAAATGCCAATGACACTGGCTATGTGAATGCTTCAGCCACACTCGTTCACGCAACTGTCAGTTAACTAAGCGCAGTTCACAAAACATATACAAGTACAGCAACATTAAGTGCACTTGTCATGTGTCGGCCTCTGGCTGAAGTTGCTGCGAATGTTGTAGTTGCGGATTTATACGCAGCTCTCATCCAGACAGCTGACGAATTGAGCTATGCTTATTGCCACGATGCTCTCTGGCTAAATTATGAGAGCCCTTGTCAAGTGTTGGTTAGGCAATATGCGAGTCAATAACAAAATTTCGATGAACACACACTCACACGAAAGTGCCTAACAATTGTGCTGTGTTTGCTGTATTCAAATTATCAATAAATACAATTAGATTAAATTGCAGTAATGAAAGCGAAAACCTAGAGACAAAAACTATCAATTTATTTTGCTTATCCCTTAAATAATTTGCTAAACTTCAATTTTATTGAAAATTAATAAATTGCGAGTCAAAACCAAGTCTTAAATAAGCACACTCATATTTGTAAGAACTTAGAAATTCTGATTTGTTGTAATAATCATTACAAGTATATAATAATGATCCAATTTTAAGCAATTAAGAATAAAAGTAAGCAATAAAATGTGTTCGTCATTTTCAATAAAACCATATTCTTACAATATATCAAATATATACCGCAACATAATAAAATATATCAAATTTTAAATTTGGCATATCTATATAGAACTGCATTCCAAATATACTATAAAGAAAAATTTAAAATAAAATAAGGACAAGATAATCTCAGCCCTTACTTGTTTATTCAAAATATCAATAATTAAATCTACAGCAATTGTCCTTACGAAAACAGAGAAAAATACACAAATTTTAAATAAGAAATATATATGTGTGTACAAGATAACCTTCGCTCTAAGCGCTTGCTTATCCATTAAATGGCTTAATATAAAATAAATTGGTCTCGTTGAGTTCAGCCAATTCTAGTGTGATCGAAAGTGTCATTAGTGATAACATTTTTGCACTTAAGCACTTGATGGTCGTGCTGGCATCTTAATTGTATCTTCAACTCCATAATAAATAGCAATACATGAATTTTCCGCAATTGTGAGATTTGACTTATCAGCCATTTGCCATTTCGAGGGCCTTCCCCATTCACCTTGTGACATTGCAAGGCAGCAGCAGCGGCTGGAAGTGAAAATGTTTAGGGTTATCTGCAGTGTCATCATTAACCGCAATCAGCGCGTATTTGGCTGTAAAATGACAAACAATGTATTGTACAATTCTTTATGCGGCAGGTGCTTAGCTGAGGGAATAAGCGAGGTATGGCAACCAAACTTTTATTTAATCTGTTGATCTGTTCATGCGAGCGAAAAGCTGTGGTGGGTTGGAGTGTGGCAACCAAGCCGATTCTCATATAGCTTTTTCCCCACTTCGCACTCAACTTTTTCCTCAGAAATTTTAAGACAGCTTAGAGATTTTTCCACACAACATTGCGAAAGAAAGGGAAAAAGAGATAAGTACCACAAAAAAGGGATGAAAAAATGCCTTTGACATGGTGAAACGAAATTACACTATACGAAAACATTATATAAGACATGAATTTAATGCTGTTTAAGTAAATTTGAAGATTTAGTTAGATGTCAAATATAGTCTTCTTTGTTGGCAACTAAAATTAAAATGTTTTGTGTCGACCCTTCTTGTGCTTTGTTAGAGTATTCCATAAACAAAAGAGACGTGTGACTTGGTTGTAAGTTCTTGTATGGTTACGGGTTTCCAAGTGCGCCAAAGGCTTTTTCGTTTTGCGTTTTTCGGGTGCGTTTTCCACAGTCTCTCATCGTCGCTTACCTTCGTCGCCTTTCCAGGCGCATTAAGCTTGAAAAGTTGGCCTGTCGAGCTGGAGACTGCCGCTGGGGCGTCAACGGCCAAAAAGTTTTTGGGCTTGTTGCGAAAAATACATGCGGCGTGTTAAAATCTTATCAACAACTGCAGGAGCCTTGACTCGGTAGTTGTCTGTGGATGTGTGTGTGTGTGTATGCTAAGGGAAATTAAAAGCAAAATGCGTTAATCATGAGTGGAGTTGAGTTTCCCTACACAGACAACACAGAGAACAGAGAACACAGAGCACAACACAATTTAATTTGCGTTAAACGAGCGCACGCCGCTGATTAAAGCAGCTGAGAAGATTTCGCTGCCCCTCCTCCCTCCCCTTCTAAGGACACCGCGCCTAATTTTATGCAGCAACAAAAACTTTTACACGCGTCGTCGCCTCATGTGTGTCAAAAGGTAACTTTTGGGCCAAAGTTGTTCCATTGCTGCTTTGCGCCAGACTCGTTGCGAATGCCATCGCATACACAACACACAAAGGCCAAAGGGAGAGTCAAGGATATGTGCCTAATCCAGGATGACAGCCGCACGTATCCAGGCAACGGCAACATGCCAAAGATAAGCAAACTGCAACTTTTCCCTCCGCTGCTGTTGGCAACAAACACATCGCAAATGTGAGCGTTTCGACTTGAGCTCAAGTTGTAATGAATTACCGAAGACGGATTGGCAGAATAAAGGCACATTTTATTACTTACTGAATACTCTAACTGCCATTCAAGGCTGTATCCGCAAAACTATTCAAAAATTCTCGTAAAATTAGCAAGTGTAATGTGACATTGCCCCAAATTTTTGTTGACAAGTAGGAGACGAGATGAATCTTTGGATCGATGACGGTTAAGTTTGAGTCCAATCTGATGACTAATTATATTATTGCTTCTGATATATTTAAGAAGATTTACCAAGTGTGAAATTGGCTTTTCATAAACTTGGATAGTACAATTTCTTACAAACTATTAGTTTTAATCATATATAAAATGGAAATTATTTCTGAGTCAATTTTATTTCATTATATTGCATATTTTTAAATAAAAAAAGTTCAGTCCAATGACTATTGTTTAATTAATTAATATTGGCTTTGAACAGATCTAAAATGTTTTTCTAACTTTAACTTTTCATCAAAAATCATCAGCAAAAAATGTATACAAAAAAAATTATATGTTTAAATTATTTAGTGGAAGTATAATATACTTTTAATTTAAAATTCAAACATTATATTTGTTAATGGGCTTTTGAAATGAAACTCCATCACTATCCAATAAAATATTATAGTAATAATAATGCATTGTTTAATTATTCTGAATATTTTTCTACGTAGTTCTTGCAGCTGACTTCCTATCTTTTCATTCTCTGTCTTTTTGTAGCTACATAAATTCTACATATTAATTAAACAGTCCAATATTATTTTACTGTAAAATTGACGTTCAATAAAATTGCCATAGAATTTCTTACCCTATCTATTTAATATGAACAATTCATTTTTAAAATATTTTGACTCAACTATACAACTATTGCATGTACTATCAAATGTGGTCTGCAAATAAATCCTTTTTATTTCTTATATTTTTATAGTTTCACATATTCTAAAGAGAAAACTAAAATGAAAGTTTCGTATTTTTAGTAAATGAACTTATGTAACCCCTGGATTAAAAATTCTAAATCAAATTTCTGGTTTATGGGCCGTCAAAATGCATTAGTCGCCATGGAGATGGGATATGGAAAATGCGAAGATAGCCGGGACATGAACCGGCGCAGTGTGAAAACTCACGTTAGCTTGACTTGTTTGCACTGCACTGCAGAAATGTAAAGTCAGCGCATTTTGAATGCAACATCCGGTGCCAAAGGGAGTTTATTTGTTTAATTTGGTGACAGTTACTAACCCACATCCCCCTTCCCTATCCTCCTCCCCTTTCAGGCACTCACAATGTCGACCACAAATTTGTGCGCTCTGTTTGTGCGGTATTTTGTTATTGCCTTCATACAAAATGATGGTTGCTGCTGTTGATGAGTTTTCGGGCTGCCAACTCCCCAAGTCCATAGAGAAGTGTGTACTACAATTGCAACCACACACACACACACACACAATGAGAGAGCGAGAGAGATACTCGCAGGCAAACACTTGACTTCGCTCTGCACTCCACTTCAGTCTGTACTTGACAAACTAAGCACACATATTATTTACACTTTTAAACGCGCAACGTTGCGTCACGTTGTGCTTAGTTGAGTTACGTTGAGTTGCGTTGCGTTCAGTTTGTGCCTCACACACACACACACACTCGCACACATTTTATGAATTCATTTCCGTTCATTTACGCCTGATGTGACGGCGACAGCAGTTAACAGAGGCTGTAATTAAGTTAAACTGCCTGGCGAGCGCAGCGCGTTCAACCGTATTCATTCAAAGGGGTTTGGCCTTTTATGCCACAAGCGCGTAGCTCATAGCTTCTAGGGTTCCCCAGAATCCCCCCTTCACGAGTCTTTCACCCGACCCCATCACAAAAATGCGGCATTCTTGTTGTTTGCCATGACTCAAGTGTATGGCTGTATAATTAGTGCATAGGAGCTCTAATACTCGCATCCCTGGGGCTAAATGCAGCTTCCTAGCAAACGCCTTTCTTATGACCGCTCTCTGACTGCTGCCTGTAATTTGGCTACGGAAAAATCTTTGCAAAACAAACATTCATAATTGCAGTTCAACTGTTGTCAAGGTCTACACTTAATGCCGAAATACGTAAAGTAAAATTTGTAGAGTAGATGAAATCTAAACTCTAAATTATATTTGGTAAAAAACACACTAAAATTGTATTTGTCAAAGTATATGTATATCGCAATGGGCTGATGGAAGAATATAGAAGTTTAGCTTTCAGTCTATTCTTGAAGACTTAAGTGCCTCATAAGTATAGTTGAAATGGTAATGTAATTGGTATAATTCAGAGTTTTATTAAAGTGTTAAAACTTTATAAAGTGGATGAATTTAGTTGCCTATTTTCTATCTTTAAAACGGATTATATTGACCTATCGATACTAATTGGCAATGTGCACAGATTAACTCATATCCAACAAATAGTAAGCTATATTTTAAAGAAAAGATAGTTCAACATCCGTGACTTGACAATATTCAAAAATATACTTTGAAATATAATTATATTTACAATATAAATTTTA
The DNA here is from genome assembly GCA_023558445.1 of Drosophila pallidifrons. NCBI lineage: Eukaryota > Metazoa > Arthropoda > Insecta > Diptera > Drosophilidae > Drosophila > Drosophila pallidifrons. Next base: position 7,739,376 of record CM042348.1, read on the forward strand.
TCGAGTTAAAATTTAAGAATTCATTTGATTCTTCAAAATGTAAATAGTTTCTAAGTGTAGTATTAAAAATTAACAATTTAACCGTTTAAAATAAAGTATCCTAACTGTTTTTTAAACTAATTGATAAATATAGCATAGTTTAAAATAAATAAATATATGAGGCTTTAAACATTCAGTCGATTTTTGAAATTGAATATACCTTATAAATATGCTTGTTAAGAAATTAAGCTCTTATGTCGATTGGTTTCTTAATCATTTTGATAGATTCCTATTAATTTATCTGAATTAACATCATGCGTTTCTTAATCTACCGTTTACTTCTTTTTCTGCTTGGCTTTATAAGGTCAGTCATAATCACACTCCCATCCTGAATGACTCTTGTAATATAAGAATAAAATCAAACGACTATAAAATAAATATATTCCACTTATTCGTAACCAGTGCTTGAACTTTTTTGAGTTGTTATTAAGGCCTCAAACATTTTAATTAGTTTTCTTATTCAAATTCAATAAATACATTATTAAATAATGTCTTCATCTCACTAACTATTGTACAAATGTGTATTTTACTTTTGACATTTTATTTCACAATAAAATAATACTGTTTAATTACGCATAGATTTGATAACCTTGATTTTGAGCTTAACTTTGCGACAGCCAAGTCTTTAAATTCATATTATCCAAATCTTTGTGAGACATCTTAACGCATCTCGAGCGAATTGGGAACGTTAATACCGCAATTTTCTATTTGCTTAAGTCTGAGATCAAAACTTAATTCGTTTTCAATTTTTAATTTTGTTTCTGTAAAAATGCTGGCACACCAAAGCCGGGGCATTAAGCTGCTGGAATATATATACACCAAACACACACATAAGCAACTTCCAATATATATGTATTTATATATATTTACATATTTTATAAGCATGTAAAAGTATTTGTGAATGTTTGCTAGTGTCAAAAACAATGTGCAAGACTCGCGGCAATAAACCAAAAACAAGAGAAAAAAAGAACATCATCACAGTAATTCGATATGGTGTGATGGCACTTTTAATACCCTGCACAATGAGATTAACTCACGCTAAGATACTTTTCAAATTATACTTTTTCGAATTGTCTAAATCGCTAAGGAATAAATATTAAAGTAGAAACAGCTGCAGGGTGTGTGCTGTGTGCTGGCAAAAATCAGCTCAAGAAAGGGAAGAGGTATCTTGGTTACGGCTTTGTATAAACCGCAAGAAAAAGCGCGTCACACATGCGCCATTATTAAACCCATCCACCAAAGGCAGCCAAGACAGCTTGCGTGTGTGAATGTGTGTGTGTGTGTGTGTGTAAGTATCACGAGTGCTGAGGGACAAAGCGTGGAGCAGAATATTAATTAATTTCTTTAACGCGCGCTCTCGAGCACCACAACAATGAGTAGCACAATGCGATGCTGTGCTGTGTGATGTAGCAGCTCCTAGAATTATGCTATAAATATTTTACTTGCCATATTAATGCGATGCTGGCGACAAGCGTGAGATGTAGATGGAGATAGAGATGGCAATGACGGCGACGGCGACGGCGACGGCGACGGCGACGCCATCTTAATGAATTTCAATATGGCGTCAGTCAACAGTCTGTCTCTCTCTTCCCTACGCTTGCTCACTCTGTCTTCGTGAGCATGTGTGAAACTGCTATGAAAATCCTTGAAATCCTTGCACTTGATGGCTGTTAATTAAAAGCCGCTTAGAAAACTTTTGTCTCGCCATTTCAAATGCCACGCAACTTTCAAGTGGCTGCGAATATCATCGTGGGCATTTTGGAATAGGAATCGTCTAGTAGGATCTGCAACATGTTCAAACTACTTGAAGTCTCCCCAAATTACGTGTCGTCCGACATCAGCAGATACTCAAACATGTCTTTTGTTTCTCCCTCCGCCTCCCTCCCCCACTTGACTATTATGCGAATATTACGCCACAAGCGATGACTTTGCTTGTCTGCAAAAACCAAAAATTGCAAAGACGCCTAGTTAGAATTCCATGTTGTTCACATTTAAAATGCAAAGTTAACGCAATTCACGAAGCACAGCAAAAAGTTTTATCTGGCATTTCAATTGCTGCCTGGAGAGTTGCTCTAGAGAATATTCAGAAATGAGTCCAATGTACATATATCGAAGCTCTCGACTGTTTGTTTTATTTATGCTACTTGTGAGTTTCTCTGAATATTCTCCCCTTGGGATTGATTTGATTAGTTTCGAGTTTTTGTCATTTAACCACAAATCGAGTTTTGAATGCAAAGTAAGTTGTTTTCGTATCTTTTATGGTCTTTAAATCGATTATTGATTAAATAATTGCAGATATTTGAAAACTCAAACAAAATATGGTATTTGATTTCATTTTAATAACAATCTAATTAGAAATTTTTCATTCTTTCGATATAGATGCAATAAATCGTTTTTTTAATTTGTGTAATAGTCAGATATGCATGAAAAATGGTTCGACCAACTAAGCTATAAGCGAAAACTCTCAAAGCTAGATATAAACTATTATTTCAGACTAATGTTCAGACTAATGTTCAGACTAATGTTACTAATTTTAAGAATTCGTTCGATCGTTAAGATCAATTATTTTAAGAACACAATCTGCCCAGTGTGTAACAACCATCTAACCAGAAAGTATTCTTAAAGTTAAAAACTTTCTTTTGTCTTCTGTGGAGACTTTAAATCCGATAGTTGATATTTATAAGCTGTGTGCCGTGACTAACTTAAAACCAACTAAAAAGTTCGGCACTTAGAGTTGACTGTCCAATCATTTCAATTTTAGAACAATTACCCAACTGAAAATCGCACAAAAACTGTGCAAAAAGTGAGAGCAAAAGAAAAACTATAAAAACCAGTGCTCGGCGTGACAATGGTCTTGGTGTTTTTCTTGGCAGTGGCCCCAACTAGCTGGGGGCTGCTTTTGGTGCTCGGTGCTCAGTGGTAAATGACATTACGTTCCATTATCGGCCAGACAGCGGTCAGTCGAAATGGAAACAAAGACGATGGCGGGGAATAAAAATGAGGGAAAAAACCAACTGTGCCTATTTTAAAGAGTTGAAACATGCAGCGTTGCATGCTTTGGCTGTCGGATTGTATTCAGGTTCTCTCCATGGTGCCAAATACACATAGCGAACCACAAAATCCATTCAAATACATTCGACGAGGCAGCCAGCCAGAGGCGACGCCTTTCATTCGCGAACATTTTCCAACCTTCTTCTCACCCGAAAGTCGCTTTTAAGGGTGCGCATAAAAGTTACTTCCTGTCGCCTGGCGGCGACTGCAGAAAAAATAAAAAGAGGCTAACAAAACTATTAAAATGCCGGCGACACCATATATTATTTATTTCGCTCGCCGTTTCTCCGTTAACATCCTTCACACACCCCTCACAAAATATCGCTGACTGTGTTTATAGTTTTATTTCGTTACATTTTGGTTTTTGCACTTTTCCATTTTTTTTTATTTTGCTGGGCGGCAATGTCTGCGGCCCATTGCGGAAATAGAAATCCTTTAACAGGGAATTGTGAAATAAATTTTTCACTCTACCAACAATTTCATGTTGTCCACGTCCAAGTCCAAAGCCCCATGGCACAGCAACCGCCTGCAGCTCAGCCATGCATGTGGCCCTAATGACGCGCAACGCCTGTTTTGGTCCTACGTCTGGTCTGTATATATCCACCTTCCCCTCTCCCTCCCCCTCGCCATCCCACTAATCTCCCCGCCCTTAGCTGGATATTTTATTTCACTTTAGTTGCAGCTGCAGTTGGCAAGCGACAAAGTAAATGAGCGTGTGGATGCCCAGTTGGCCCGTGACCCATCGCAGTCCGCTCCAAATCCGAATCCGAATCCGAGTCTAAAGCTGGTCTATTTGCCCCCGCTGGAGGCAACAGTGACAACTTTATTTCAGTTTCGTTGTTGTCGTTCTTGTTGATTCTGTTTCGCTGCGCATTAGGTTGCCTTTGTATTTATTTGTTGCATTTCCGCACTGCCTGACTTAGTCATTAGCCCCAAGGCGTTAGGTATTTAAAATTCAGCTCAAGCGATGTAAACGGAATTTAGTAGAGGGATTTGGTCTCTTGCAAATTCCGCTTTTAGAATTTGCCTAAGCTAATCTCATTGCCTAAAAGTAATTTTGTAATGATGTTTTCCCAGCCAGCGTACTTTCAAAGCTCTATGAAAATTATTTTCTTGAAGAACAAAATAGTACAGAATAGAGTTGGATCGTTCTGAAAAGAACGATTAAATATCACATATAGTATGTACATATATATGTATGTATGTATGTATTCAGTAAAGTGTCCGAACTGAATAAGTTAACCTTTATAATTCGTACTCGTTCAGTTGCTGGGTTTTGTTCGCGATTCACATTTGATCATTAGTTCCCTTATGTAAACATGAAGAATTGTTCTTCTGGGGTTGATTATCTATTTGAACTGATGTGGCAACATTTGATTTAAAGTCAATATTGAATTTAGATTGAATATGTCAATTTTTATTGTGCCATACGAATGTTAAGTAAAAATATATAAATTTTTAAAAATCTGAAACTGAAATTAAAATATTTTGCATCAAAATAAAACAAACCGGGTCTTAAATTACTGAACGATGAACAAGATCGAACGAACGAATTGAACGACCTAGTTTACTTATCGAAAATTAACTTATGAACTGATTCAGTAAAATGAACGATATTTACACAAGACTAGTAAAGATAAGAACATTTAATGTAATAATACTCGTATGTATTTATGTATTTATCTTTATAATTTAATATCACTTTTGCATGTCTCATTGACCGCTAATAATACTTAATATGTCGCAACAAGCAGGAACAAACTATATCATGAAAAGCAATTTGAATTTCTCCCATTCCCATGCCTTTGCATCTTCAAAAATATTTCATTTAAATTTTTGTGCGACAAGCAGCAAGCAGCAAGTTGGAAATTAATAAAATGGACGAAAGTATTCGTCAAAAAGCAAAAAAGCAAGCAGATGACAATCACCTGGGGGAGCACAAGCGTTTTGCCTCTAACAACGAGGGCTTCGCTGACAGTCGCCTGGCACTTAATTTGGCAGATTTACATAAGAGAGCCTCCTCGTTTTCCTCCGCGACAGCATCTCGTCCAGCTGCTGCAGGTGCAAGTTGAAGTCGATGTCATTATGTATTGTGTGGAAACTGTCAAGCCTGAGCCAAGAGACGGCAGTGGACGTACGACGGGATGCCCACAAAACTTTACAATGACGGTGACAAAGTTTTGCGTTTACCAAAAAAAAAAAAAAGAAAAATTGTTTGGCATATGTTTTGGGGGCTCACTTTGCTTATATATAGTATACAATATTTTTTTGTGTTTAATAAAAACAGAAAATGCGCTTAAGCTATTAAAAAAGTATTTAGGAAGTATTTTGAGCCCAGCCATCCTTGGGGGGCTGAAAGTTTGTCCAGGCACTGCAGGTGCGCGTCCTAAGCGAAGTTTGTCATCTACCTTTTGCCCCGCCTCACGCCATGGGTGAGAGAATAAAAAGCCAGTCTCAAGATAAATTACAGGTCCGCATGATTAATGATTGTAAATAGGCCGACTTGGCAGACTTTTCCTCAACAGCGCCATCGCCATCGACGCACTTGTGAACTTTGCTGTGTAAAATTATACGACATTTGCAAAACTTCCAGTAAATATTTGAAATTACATAATTAGATTTAGAAAAAGTCTGCATTAATTCGAGTACATTTCCGCATATACGAGTATATCGATTCACTTGCCAAGTTCGATTTCAAAGTGTAGATTAATTTAATTGCTTTGACCAAATTTGTGTAAACATTTTTCAAGAGCTTTAATATAATGGAAAATATAGATAAAGGTTTTAAAGTGTAATAAAATGTACAATTGATTATTCATTAATGTTTAAATGAAAGCATGTTAATCTAATGTTGAAATAATTTATAAATGTTAACGCAATCTGACGTTAAATGTAATGTAGGGGTGAGCATTTTCAGGAGGCATCTCCGACCCTGTAAAGTATATACATATATTCTTGATCAGCATAAATAGCCGAGACAGCATCAATAGCCAAGAGCACATAAATAGGTTGCTCATTTAGACTTTTCGTAAAGAGTCAGGAAAATACACTTATTTGCAGACAACGAGAAACAGTCAACAGTTATTTGCGAGCTCTGAATAAAAATTGAGCTTAATCAGAAATTTTATGTTATTGTTATGATGAAACAATTGTGTGAATTATACTAATTAAATTGAAGATTGATTTCAGAGCTATTCTTCGAGCTGTAAACTGTTAGATCAGAAGCTTACCAAGATTGATGCGCCGCTCCCTGAAGTGTTCCGAAAACGCTTTCAGCTCTCGCGGATCGGTGTTAGTATCGGGATCCAGGCCAGCGGCTGCGAAAGCTGCCCTGATGACAGGATCATGTACCGCTGAATGCCCATGGTGCCCTGCATCTAGAGTATGATTTCGTTTCTTCCAAATTATTGAGGTTATAATTCCAAAGGTATCTGAGTTATTTTACATAGTTGTCATTGACAACTCGAAAAAAAGTTTAAATAATATAGTAAAAGAACTCAGATACCGTTGCAAACATACTCTTAGGAAGGTTATCTAGACGATTGTATAGTCTAGAGAGTCCAGAGCTCAGAGTCGGTTCAAATAAAACAATTTAACTAAAATGCTCCTCAATATTTCAAGTATGTCGGTTGTGAACATTTTTATAAATATTTTTTTAAAATATTTTTTTTTATTTATAGTTCTTCCTGGACAAACATCATCCAGTTGAATCGAACCCGAATCCGAATCGAATGCCTAAGATAATAGTCTCCCATAAGAAGAATGTACTGAAGATGTTTTTGCTGTCATAAATGACTATCAGCATCAATAGAACCCATAAATCGGTTGCTCATCGAGTCTTTTTCGTAAAAGGACTCCCATTGAGCCGTCGGATAAGCGTTCCCTGGAAGACTATTTCGAAATAAAACCAAGACCAAGATCCAAGACCAAATGTGAGGAAATCGCTATCGTTTCTAGTTGTCTGCAGACAACGAGAAACTATAGCGATTTTTGAGTTCTTGGTTTTAGTCTTGGTTCTATTTCGAAATAGTCTTCCAGGGAACTCTTATCCGATGGGTCAATGAGAATTCTTTTTTCTAAAGAAAAGATTCAATATAGATTACTTTAGAAATGGGCAATTCAATTAATTATTCAATTGCAAATCAAATAAAAATAAGAATATTGTTATTAATCATAATCACAATCGTATATCATATTTTGAGAATTTCATTACGATCAGATAATAAACTTGGAAGTTGCTCCCTGCTTGATCACATTGATAATCTTTTCGTTCTGTAGAAATGGGTAACAAGTATCTCACAGTCGAGATACTTGTTTATATTTTGTTCAATTTTAAGTTTAAATACTTAGTAATGCCATTATAATTTAACGTAAATTCAAACCAAAATTATTAATATGTAATTCTTATTTAAATTTAAATTTAATAGTTAAGTTATATTTAGTTGAAGCTTAAGTCCTTAAAATTTCAATGGGTATGAATATAAAATCATATAAAAGCTGCTCTCATCACAGGCCTGTCGATATCAATGCAGTAAGTCGGCGTATAAAGAGTATGTATTATATAAGTACAGATATAAGGTGTTAGGTACATACCCATCCTATTATTATTAAATACTATAGGCCAATTTGTACAATAGGCAAATAATGCATACAATGAAGTTATGTATATGCATTAAATTATTCGTGAAGACTTTAGGATAATAATAATCGAATAATCATGAATTTAAAATAAATTGTGAAGTAATAGACACCTGATATTACTTATTGTTGAATAATTTGGGTATATCATTGCTTCATATGCTGTTACAGGCTGGGAGGGTAAAGAAGAAGAACATAACCATCTTCCTACTTCGTAATTATATATTGAATGCATAATCTTCTAGGCAGGTCTATCGATCGATAGCCCATCCTGTCTGCTCCTATCTTAACTCTCTACCTTTTTATACCCGCTACCCAAAGGGTAGAAGGGTATTATAACTTTGTGTGTGTGGAAATGTATGTAACAGGTAGAAGGAGGCATCTCCGACCCTATAAAGTATATATATTATTGATCAGCGTCAACAGCCGAGAAGATCTAGCCATGTCCGTCTGTCCGTCAGTGTGTCTGTCCGTCTGTCCGTCTGTCCGTATGAACACCTAGATCTCAGAGACTATAAGAGATAGAGCTATAATTTTTTTTTCGACAGCATTTGTTATGTTTGCACGCAGATCAAGTTTGTTTCAAATTTTTGCCACGCCCTTCCGCCCCCGCAAATCAAAAACATCGTATAACAAGCGTAATTTAAAGCTAGAGTTGTAGAATTTTGGTATATACAATAATTGCTATAGTAGTTATGATTCCTGAAAAATTGGTTGCGATCGGATAAAAATTGTCGAAGTTATTAAAGAAATACTTTTGTATGGGCTAAAACGCCTACCTACTAGGGGTCTTAGTTGCTTTGGCTGACAATCTGATATATTGAGCCGTCTATGGTTTATTTTGAGTACACTCGACTGTAGCTTTCTAACTTGTTTTTATTTGTGTGGCACGGCGGCCAACTAGGTGGCAAAAGACCCACCCCATTTTCCCTGAGCTGTAGTCGGCGATGTACAAACAATGCAAACAAGCTAAAATAATTATGAAGTAAATATTTGCAAGTAATTAAATTAATAAGGCTTATATTGTTTAAAATAAATCACATCACATTAAACAATACATCGAACATTTCTTTTTTGCTGACTTTTTAAATCATTGACACACAATCAATAAATACTTTCCTTTAGCGCTTCCCTTTGTAAATGATTTTCTCAAAATCAATAACAATTACTAATAATTAGAGTTGCATTGTAAAAAAACTGAACTGAATTTGAAATTGGTATAAAACTTAAGCACAAAGCTAGTTAAATTTGCCGAAGGGAAACAAAGTTCAATGCTACACATACGCAAGCGTAAATAAAATGTCACATATACACAAACACACATGGGCAAAATACAAATGCGTGTCGGTTACCAAATGGCTTTATTGCAATTGACACAAAAAATTCTAGAATGGAAACAACCGTGCGCAGGAAAGCAAACGAACAAACAAACAGACAAACACACACACACACGGAGACATACACGAACAGATAGAAATTATAGGAAAGTTTGTAAAAAGGGAGGAAGGAGGAGAAATTCGCATATATGTTCGTATGTATGTTAGAGTACACAAATCGAAAGCCGCGCCAACGTCAACCCGTTGCGCAAATGACAACAAAGGAATTTTCCAATATTGCAGTGCGTTGCGTATACGCGCCGTCGGCCAAAACAAATAAAATTACACCAAAAACTCAAAACAATGAAAAAAAAAGAAAGTGAACGTGCGAAGGGTGTGGCCAGAAGGGCGATTAAGGAAAAGAACGTACAGCATAGAGAGCGTTGGCTAAAATTTGGACCATGAATAAGTGTGTCGACGCCTTGCCGAACGTTATTTGTGCAATGTCTGCGAAGCGGAAACAAAGCGCCAGCGGAAGTAATTGATTTGCATGTATGCATGCGAATATTTAACTGTATATGTTTCGTTTATTTGCTAGCTATGCAAATGCTTACAATACTACAAAAGCTTCCAGCAATACTATTATATAAATAAAGATGCTTAGCGAGACAGAATGTATATTTTAAGAACTGAGTATGAATTGAAACGTTTATGTTCTTGTTACAAGCACAGAATAAATAAATAAATTATCAAATTTATTGATGTCGTCTATGATGTCGTTATATTAAATGGTTTTTATTTTCATTGAGTGTTAGTCCTATCGGCAAGGCTGCAAAGTGGTCAGGAGTTTACGCTCCAATCACAACGCCAACAACGTATTTGTTGGCAGCCAAGCTACAATGAGATCAATGCACTCTGATGAGGTCAAATCTTCTGGAGAGCAGAAGAGCAATATAATCGCTGAACACAACTGCGGTTGTACGCATCTCTTGGATCCAAAGTCATCGATGATATTGAGATCCCAGACACCTTTCCCAAATGTTCCGCTATCCTTGAGATCCCTTGACACCGAAATTGAAGCACACTCTAAGCTTAGGTGAGACTACATACTAACTCATGCGACTCTGGCAGGCTGATGTGCTTCAATCACCATCCACGTATCCCAGTAAGTCATGCATCCTTCAAGGAAACACTTCAGGCAAATGCTCGGTATTTTAACTGTTCACTGTTTTCGACTATTCATGTGGTAAGGATGCGTATCACGAATAGTGATCAGGCAATGGAACGAGACTGGACTTAAGGAAACACTGAAGTATCTTCTCTGTGAAGCATTTCCTCTGTGAAGCATCTCTCCGGCGTTAACACCTGAAACACCTTAAATCGCTGTGTCTAAACGATCTTCGCGACGTTTCACGGTTAAACCCTAGAATGCTGGATGATGCAACCATACTGTGCAACTTCCGAACTCTTCTGATCGATGCTCCGGCATTCGGTCCTACCAAACTACCTATGTACCTACTTAGCTGCTTTTGGAATTATCTTTGGATAGTCTTTAATATATACAAACTAATTTCTTATAACATTTGCTGCAATTAATTTGAGACTCTTCACCTTGCTTATGTAAATATAGTAGTTGTTGAAACAATATTTCATTTTATGCACAGAACGTAATTAGGCAAAAATTATTACAAATTGGTTATTTGTAATTATAAAAACGTTGACCAACAACTGGAAAACAACAAGAACAGCAACAGCTTCCAAACAATAAACAAGTTTGCTGACCAAAAATTGTATAAATTTATTAAGATACACGCACTCGAAATTTCATTTATCTGCTCCACACGAGTCGAAATTCAAAATTATGCTGCACGAAAATAGTTTGCAATTATCCCGCTAAAATTAAATAAGCGTTTTAATTTAATTAATTTGGATTGCGCAATTGTTTTATGATATTTTTGCATAATGTGTGCGTAAAATTATTTCATAATATGAATTTTGAGCAAGATGAACAAAATTAAATTAGTGAAATGTATATTAGAGGTTTATAATGTTGCACAAAGAGTCACAGACTTTAAACCCATTTTATTTATTCATTTTTCTTAGTAACATTTTTTACTTGAATTAGTTCGTTACTTTTACGTATACGAGATTTGATTTTGGATTTTATTTAAAAGGAATGCACATGTATTTTAACATAGCACAAAGAGCAATAACCAATGAAGATGTTTTATTTATTTATTTTTTCTTTTACTATTTATTATTTGTTACTTGTTTGTTGAAATAGTTTTTATCCATCTCGTATGCGTAATTTTGGATTTTAATTCGTTTGTTCTTTTATGTAAACTGAGCATCCGAACATAAAAGGCTTTTCTTTGGCACGTTTCATGTAATAGTATTGATTTCAAGTTTAGTAAAATTTAATTTAAATTGCACGTAACAAGTCTGTAACAGACACTTGTCAAAAAACTTTTGTGTCCATCGCTTGCTAATCTGCTGAAAGTTTTCCCACAGTAGCTAAATAATTGACACTGAATTTATTTCAGTTTCAAACTAAAATATAGATACGAAAATACATGTGAACACATTTGTATGCACATTCAAGTGATGGCTGTTATTTATGTGGAAGGCATTAACAACTTTACGACTAATCAAACGGCATCTGAAACGATCCACATCAATTTACAGCACAAAAATCAGACATGACTAGCCACTGACCAAAGAGAAGAGGAGTGAGAGGGCGGCAACAATGATTGATATCACTTGTCAATATTCCATAAAATGTTGATTTGTTCTTTTTATTGTTTACATGCATTACATGTAAGTCACACACACACTCACACATACTCGCACATACTCTCACACCTTCACACACACGTGTCTGGGCCAGTTTTATTACTGCTTGAGTGTGGGCGAGAGAGGGAGAACAACAGACGCAACAGGAAGCAAACGAGTCCTGTCCACAGCAGGCTTACATTATTTGCGCCTTCATCTTTGATTGTAAAATGTATGCAGGCTGTTTGCCAGTTTGTTGTTGTCGTTCATTGTGTTATTTCTCTGTCGATGCTGTTATTTTTGTGCCGCATTCATCAATTTAACAGCAGGACAACAGGCAAACAGGCAGTAGGAGCCGCCAAAAACACACATACTCACACACTCACACTCGTCTACTTCAGATGCTATTTTGCCATTTTTTATCCGTTCCGTTAGTTACAAAGCAACACACACTCATATATACTTATTTCATTTGCCATTTCATTTGCCGCTTTCATTACAGATTTCTTTTCTCAGAATTCTGGCGCTACATCGAATGTTCTTTTGATTTACAATCACGCATAATTGGCAGTAAGACGACTCGTTACGTTTCTTTTGCTTCGTCTCATATTTGCTTATTCATTAAATTGCAAATCCTTTTGAATTAAATTGCATGCTATTATAAATTTAAAAAAATTAATACTATGATATAAAAAAATTGATAGTATATGAAAATTTGAAACTTTGTAATTTATAATATTTATATATATATATACATATATATACATATATATATATAAATATGTATGTAATAAGAATATTTCTTGCTGCTTTTAATAAATTGTTTCAATTAATAAACAACATTTTAAATTTGGAATTACTTTTTTAGTTTTGACTGTTCATAGACGAACCACATAACAAAAGAAATACATTTTTAGATACAACCAAGTGTTTAGTTTCAATGTTTCTATGTATTAAGTAATATACAATTTTAAAAAATGTACAACTCTACTTTGTTTATGAAATTTAAAACGTATTTCCTAAATATTATCTTTAATTAATTTTTAATTGCATTTAAATACAGCATTTTATCATATAAAATTAAAGTGCTAAACAAATAAAACATTGCTGCAATTCTCCGCTTTTTTATGCAAAGCGAAGACTATGTATTTGGCTGCTAACAACCGGAAACTCTTGTAACTTTAGCGCATGTTTAAGGACGAAGGAATATCCCGCTTCTGTTTGTGGCGAAACACATTTCGATGTGTAACAAACTGGCAGTCAACAAAGTTGCAACGCCCTCGATTCTTCTGGTTGGACTGATGTAAACGCAGAAAATGTAAAGTAAAACCTACACGCAACGAGAATATTTTATTTGCATTGCCGAGTAAAGAAGAAAAATTACGCATACGCCCTGGTGATGCAATAAGAAACAGCTGCCACGCACATCCCTTCTGTTTTCTCTTTCTCTCATCTCCGATCTCTGTCTCTGTCTGTCAGTGAGCTTACACATTTGTGTGCTAGCCACGTGTGTTTGCGTATAAATGAAAGTTGCCAAAGATAAATACAAATAGGAAAGTTTTACAGTTGAGAGCGAGGCATCAAATGTGCTGGCAATTATAGAAGATACGCGTTCGGGTTAGCTTAGGGTTGAGATTGCCTCAATCGGACAACAGCAGCAGATATGCAGGTTCCACTTTTTACGTGTCTCATGCATAAAGCAAATGCTAATTGAATTCCTCAATTCGACAATTTGAGAGTCCGACCAATACTCGAAAATTTGCGACCAGATGCTGCAGCTGACCACAGCATCCATTCCATTAGAGCAGAGTAGAGCACAACATGGCCACAAAATATTAGATGCTGCTCTGCTACATATCAGCATGAAGGGTCCTGTTCCATTTGTTGAGCGTCCCATTGCCATTTATTCCGTTGGACGAGACTTGTCCTCTATCTATCTGTGTGTCTGTGTGTCTCCTCTTCACGTATGTCAACGCCAATTTCACTTTGGTCTGCATGCTTCTGCTATTGATGGGCCAGCATTTATACTTGTCGTTCAATGTCCTGCCGATATGTATCAAGTCCTTGTCGTTGCTGTTGTTGTTGTTGTTGTTGTTATTGTTGTTGTTATCGTTCCCCATGTACATGCACTTGATGATGGCTTTTCAATGTCTGCTTGGCATTAAATCTAACGCCGGCGTTAAGTTATTTGAGCGCTCTCTCGGCCAAAACACTGAGACAGCCTGTGATTTATAATTATTTGCCCAGGCGTCTTCTGTCTGCCTCTGTAAATTATTTGGCTTTTTAAATGTATGTTTTCTGCTCCAGTAACTGAGCATATAAATATTTGAGAACGACTTTAATTCCCTCGCTCTTTATTTTCCCCTTTGTTTTTTATTGTTAAAGTTGCTTTGTTGCTTTGTTTATCTGCTTGTCTGTTTGCTCTGTTGGTGCCACCAAGCCGCTTATATGTGTAATCCCTGGTCAGCGGTTTATTTGGATTTACCAACTGCAATACACAGTCAATTGTTTTACCTTGCACTATCTTTTTTTCCTTCTTTTTTTGTAGTCGGTTTAGTTGGTCATCGTCACAGTATATCACAGTTGCCAGTTGCATTGACAGCTTCACTTTTCAGCCTTTTCTTTACTCTCATTTTGTGGCTATATTTCATGCCAGTTGCCTGTCAGCTTTCACTCGAAATCAAGCTACATAACAGGCTCTAATTAACGAGGACCTTCAAAGGGAAACTTCTTATATTCCGAATCATAAATTAAACTGTCTATCATTTTCGCAAAACGAACTACAACAAGTTTGCCCAAAAATGGAGTGCAAAGAGATGCACAAAATTGATTACTACGCTTTATAGTTTCAAGCAGAATAATTAATGGAGCTTGCTCTAATGCTGAGTATAGTTTGTATGTTATAAACAAAACTAAGAAAGCTCTCAAAATTAATTTATTCAGAATTGCATTGTATACCGGCAAAAGGAGACGACTGCGACTCCATAAAATATATGTGTGTTATATATTCTTGATCAGCGTCAACAGACGAGACAATATTGCTATGTACTTCTGTCTGTCCGAGCTACGGTATATATCAAATGTATGTTTTGAACGATATTCAAAACATCAACGTCGGGTGTTTTTTTTTAAGTATTTTTGGGGTACATTTTTGGTATATTTATAGAATATGGTATATTTGAAAATGGATAGCGGCTATCTCACAGTTAAGCACACTCGACTGTAGCATTCCAAGTTGTAGACTTTAAATTAAAGAAAACACAAAATTATCAACATTGACAATCTAGTATATTTTGTACTCTATGGCATATTTTGAATGGTGTATATATTTTAGTATATTAATTTCGTACATTTTTAGAATAATACCAAATGGTCGTAATTGTATTTAAAATGCGGTTATCCTGCAGTCGTTTAATTATTTATATTTATATATTTTTTTTACAATTATATTGTAATCTACATTTACTTTAAGCTCGCAGCTATATCAGGGATGCATTGATTTATTTATTTATTTCGAATTTAATTTATTATGACTTATTACAGACTCTGACTCTGGGTGTAATCACTTCTGTCTGCCCATAATTTAGTTACAGAGACTGGTTATAAGTAAGTCTGGCACCTTTCCCTGAAGCAGCCGCTGTGTCTTTGATTAAAGCTCTGCTGTTGTCTGAGTATGTGTTGAACTCTCTATTATGCTCAGTTCACACCCTCAGCCAACGTAACCGGGAGAAATGCGCTGCTTTGCTTTGTTCTAATGAAAAATGGCCTGCGACAACAATGTTTCTCAGCGGGTCATAAAACTTGTGCAGCTCCAACAGCAACAATAACAACGAGAAGAACAAGAAGAAGAAAAAGTAAAAGAACAACCCGCAAAATGCGGCACATTGCACTTGCTTATCTATGCGTCGTCTATTTTCTTAATTTTACCATCACGTTGCCTGCTTTCGCTCACTGACCAAAGAACTCTATTTTTGCAAGCTCGACCATATAGTGGAAGCAGAAGCCTCAGAGTCGTTACCATTACTCTTCCTCAGCATTGCCATCTCTATCTTGAACTCCATCTGCGAGTATTTTCTTTTGTTGCTGTTGCTCTTGCTGTTGCTGTTGCTTTTGCTATGGCTTGTAGTTGTCGTTGCTGCCGCTGTATTTCGTAATTAACGCGCGTAATAAGATCACGATTAAGATTTTCTCTCGTTTTTACTTTATTTTACTTCCCTTTCTGATAGTACTTTGCATTTGGTTGCTCATGAAAATTGTTTGCTGCTTGCTGAACTTCATTAATTTTAATTCCCATTCTTCTTTCACATTTTTCCCCCTCACATTTTTTTCGCATTGAAAGAAAGAAATGAAAACTGCGCAACAATTCACTGGCCATAAAGAAGACCGAAATTAGCATAGATTATAAGTGGCTGGAGTGTAAATTTCGCTAGCCATTGCATTATTCTGTGGCAGGAAAAGCCAATTGTTTGCGCCATGATTAAAAAAGCATGTTCTTGCTATTTGCCCCGGATACGAATTCATCCTGAAGAATAGCAACAAAGTCAGGATGTGAAATGATTGAAAAGTGAAGATAACTCACTGCGTATACGTGATATTTGCCAGAATGAAATTAAAGCCTCTCTCTTTACAGCAATGATTGCAATTTTATTTTCTAATTAGACATTTTGCAAACTGAGTTTCAGCACCAAGTTATGTTGACGTCATTCGCACAAAAGTCTAAAGCAAACCAGACAAGATTGCCTTTTCATTAAGGCTCGTCTATCAAGCACTTGGCTGTGAAAGTTGTTTGCAAGTTTTTGATGGAGTGTCTGATATCCTTTGCTCTGTAATATTTTTTGGTTGGACTCCACTTGATTATGTGCATTTACAGTGAAATTAATTTCTACTTTACATTTGCCATTCCAGCAAACAAAAACGCGACTCGCTTGCGGCTTTGCACTGACAATTAGCAAAAGTAAGACAACAACAACAACAACAGCGACAGCAAAAACAACCAAAAAGTTGTTCAGAAAAATTGTCGCAAAAATGTTGCCACGCCCCAGGCGAGTCGAGGGACATGTAAAGAAGCTTGGGTGAGAGCAGAGAGAGGTGGAGGAGACCTGTCCCCGAAAGCAATGCCTGCTCATAAGCCGCTTATCAAAATGCGCTTTTTGTCGCGTTCTTTTGGCGTAACTCGCAGTAAAATGCCACGCCCTTCACATCGTATTAGCTGCGCCTGTGCGTTCGAGTACATTAAATTTATATTTGAACTTTTAACGAGCTGCGTCCTTGGCAACATTTGCACTGCATTCGAATGTAAAGTCTGATTAATTACATGCGAGTTCTCTCGCATATGACGCAAAAATTTCTCCATTACTTGAAAAACTTTCAACTGGATCTGTTCACATTGTTGAGCACAAGTGATTTACTCTTGTTCGGAAATTACTGCAAATGTAAAATTGCTGCACTGTGCTCAACGCACACGTGGCACTTGGTCATCGGCAGTCAAATAATGTATGTCCAAATAAAGTCAAATGTTATACAATTTTATTTACAACCTGTTACGGCGTCAATTCTAACACATACTTAAATGTAATTTTCCGTAAAACGGCAAACCAAAAGGCCAACAAAATAACAAAAACAGCGAAAGAAAAAAGAAAAACCGAAAAAAAGTAACAGGAAGGAGCAGAAAAAAAACCATGAAACATAACCCAAAAACGAAATGAGTAACGAGCCTGGCAAAGGATAAAGCGCGACCGCAGCAACAGCGGCAATAAACAGGATTCAGGATCCCAGCAACATTCGCAACAAAAGCATTGCGTTGCGACGGGAGAAGTAGAAGGAGGAGCGGGGAAGGCGATGGGAAATTGAGGGGCGAAAAAGCAACCTTTTTATTGATGCTTTTACATGTCATAAAATATTTTTATAACATACTTTCAGGCGCAGCCAGAAACATTTTGTAAATGCCCTGCACAAACATTAAAGTGCGACGCTCACACACACACACTCACACTCCATCCCACACACACACACACTTAGAGACTCACTCATATTCTAGTTGAACTCACATACACGAATCGTGTAGTGGGCATTAGCATTAACATGAAAGCAAAAGCTGGGAATGAAATTTCAACAATTTTCTGACCACTTGTATTTACTTTTTTTTATTCACTCCACAACCTTTAGCATGCTGAGGCCTTGAGGCCTTGATACGCATTCCTTTAGCCATCTCGTAAACCAACAAAGCATAATTTTTCATAAGCCACAAAAAACACCTACGCACCCGGTAGATTGTATCTACAAATCTGATTTACACTCTTGCCCAACATTGCATATTTACGTCCAAGGTAGCTTGTCGTTGTATGCGCTTTGTTATGTGTCCTGTCGGATTAGGCTTGGGCAGTAACATGTGTCTACTTTTTGGGGATATCAATGAATATTCTGATATGATAACTCACAACACAAATACCATTCGACAAAAGAGATTGAACTACAATGTAAATATTTATATAAAATAAATTCTCAATAAAAATTAAAACAAGTAAGACATATTCTTAAAATATGTATCAAAAATATACCTACGGTTATATTTGGTATAATAGTAGAGTGCTGTATGAAAAAAATATATAACGGATTGTCAGTAGAAAATATACCAGATTGTCAACCAAAGCAAACTCAGACTACGTCTTTCTTATATTACTCTTCTATAAATTTAAATACAAATACAATTGTGTGTCATTCATTTAGCTAATATACTCCATAGATTACTTTCTTTTCTAGGGTAAAAGGTTGCAAAAGTTTTCTTCTTTGCCTTGATTTGTACAAATATTTTTTAAACATTCCTAAAAGCATATATGGAAATGATACTGAATCAAAATTCAGCTGGAATATTTTAAATCAAAGTGAAAACTTTTGAAAGCAAATAAACAAAGTGCAACTTTTAGGCTGTGCATTTAGGATAAGCTTTCAAATATTTGTTTGAAAAACTTCCAATTCGACAACTGATGAAAGGATCGTTAAAGTGGAAGTTTCAATTGCTTCTGCACAACATTCATTGACACCGCAATGCAAAATAGTATTCAGTTCGCAAAGTGGCTCACAAAAGGCTCAATTCAAACATTGTGTTGAGGATTTAGAGCAAAAAGGAATCCGTAATGAGGAACGTTGGAAGCTTATATGTTATAAGTTTGGCTTCCCAAATATCTTCAACCTTCGCAAGCGAGGAGTTAAAGTTCCTTTGGAATTTGGCTAAATAGCTGTGGCATACAAGTTCGTTCCCTGTTGAATGGGCATGTTCTTAAAGGGTTTCGTAATTTGACTGGCAGCAACGTCAAACAGAGCGTATACTTAATACGCAAAAGACGTGCCGCTCGACAGCAACAAGCATAATAAACGTCAGAGTGGCAAAAAAATAAGAAAAATAATAACAAGTAAGAAAGCTACAGTCGAGTGAACTCGACTGTGAGATACCCGCTACCCATTTTGAATAAAAGCAATATATTTTGCGGTATTATTCTCAAAATATACCAAATATACTGCAAAAATACTAAAAATATACAAAATAGTATATGTGGTATATCGATGTAGTACCGCATTCAAAATATACCATAGACGGCACAATATACCAGATTGTCAGCCAAAGCAACTCAGACCCCTAGTAAGTAGGCGTTTTTGCCCATACAAAAGTATTTCTTTAATAACTTCGACAATTTCTATTTGATCGCAACCAAATTTTCAGGGATCATAAATACTATAGTTATTACTGTATATACCAAAATTCGTAACTCTAGCTTTCAAATTACGCTTGTTATTCGATTTTTTTGATTTGCAGGGGCGGAAGTGGGCGTGGCAAAAATTTGAAACAAACTTGATCTGCGTGCAAACATAACAAATGCTGTCGAAAAAAAATTATAGCTCTATCTCTTATAGTCTCTGAGATCTAGGTGTTCATACGGACAGACGGACAGACGGACAGACGGACAGACGGACAGACGGACAGACACACAGACGGACAGACGGACATGGCTAGATCGTCTCGGCTATTGATGCTGATCAAGAATATATATACTTTATAGGGTCGGAGATGCCTCCTTCTACCTGTTACATACATTTCCTGCCGGCACAAAGTTATAATACCCTTCTACCCTATGGGTAGCGGGTATAAAAAGGAAGAAGGGTTGTCTTGCAGCGTGCATCAAAATACCATAAAGAACATGTTGGTAAACCAATAAAGCGGAGACAACAGTGAAAGGAGCCGAAAAAAAATACCCCGGCAACTAAATGAACTGCAGCCGCCTCGGCGAAAATACAAATACAACATTTTTCGGTGGTCTTCCGTCACGTCGCAGGAAGACATGCATACAACATAGGACACAGCACAGAGAGAACTTCCCGCAAGCCGATCGAGCGATAGTCATCTCACACATATTCATCCTGCCCGAGGCTGCTGCGAGTTTGAGTCTGAGTTTAAGTTTGGGCTCGACCCGACCCGGTCACAAAATGGCAGCGAAGGCAGCGGTCAGGATGCTGAAATTTTGCTACGTGAGGTCATTTGGTAAATGTTTTAACAATTTAGATAAAGTTAACACATTTCTTTGGACCAAAAAATGTGGAGGGAACTTTTGCAGCACACTGGCAAATGGGCATAAAATTAGTTGGGTCACTCGTTGGGTACACACACACGTCTGCGGATGTGACCAGTTATGCCAGCCGGCGGATGCCCTTGACACACACACACACACACACCCTAAGAGGGGCACAATGAACTTGGCCTTCAGTTGTTGTTGGCCATGTACAAACGTTTATTATGTTGATAACGAAAGCAAAACAGCAAGAAGACGGGAAAAAAATGAGGAAAAATGGCAGCTGCTCATTTGGCTGTAATTTAGTGTTGAGCGCTCTGACTGATAACCGAGTGGAGATAGAGAGTGGAAGAGAGATGACTGCCTGCAAAAAGGGACTCGAGCAAAAGGGTTCTTCTACTACTTGACATGCAGATGGGACCGCAATGGTCATAATTTACTCAAATTTACATCAAATCTGTCATGTGCATGTGCCACTTTCATGCCCATTGTCAGTGCCACTGGCAGTCGCAGTCGAAGTCGCAGTGGATTTAAGGCACAGCCACTTTAAAGTTCGAATCCCTCTCGACCTCTATCACTCTTACCCTCTACCTCTCTCACTCTCTTCCTCTCACTATGCTAGTCTTCCAACTGCTTGTCTTACATCATGGAGCCACGAAGCGCTGTGATGCAAGCAATTTGCATAACGACCAACTGCCAACTGAATTGCGGAAATGTGAGGCCATAAACGTGCGTTACTCGACTGTAAATGCGATTTGGCAATTGCTTTGTCGTGGCACACGGGACGTATGAGTGATTTTTTTTTTCAGTTAGCACGCAACAATTGGCGAAGCGTGAAAAGAGCAAGAATGTCTGTGATTCTAGTTCATGGCATAAATGTTGAACCAAATAAGTATTCCATAAATAACAAAGACTGAGTGACTATTAAATAGTTACTAATGCAACATGAAAATAAAAGTAATTTATAATAAAATACTTCCTAATTCTAGGATTATTACATCTTAATAACTTCTAAGTAACATTTATAAATTCAGTCTTCAATTTTTTTGTAAATTTATATTATTATTATAATTAATAATTCAACTTAAAAATAGGGAATATTTTAACTAAAATACTTTAATATAAAGATGAATAATCTTTTGGCAATTTATTTTAATATATTTATAATGTTATTAATGAGTATGTTGCGAAAACATAAATATAACAAGCAATATTGTTTTTGAAAGATTGTGAAATATTTATGCGTATACACAGAAATATGAAAATAATTCGGATTTCTTTTCTCTTGTTTTTGTATCAGCATTGTTATTTTGATCGCCTAATTTTTACAAGTGAATTCCGTACAATTAAAGAAAAGAAATAAAGGAAAAGAAATATAGGAAACATATTTATTAAATACTCAAGTTTATATATAAAATATTGGTTTATTATTTGACTGGGATACATTGATTTGTTAAAGTTATATAGAACAAAATATAATCTTTTTTTTTTTATATAATCTATTTAATGTTCGAACATTTGTATTTACTTGTTAGTTTAATATGCCAATATTATAGCTTTCCAAAAATAAATTTAATAAATGGCATAAACTCAATCCATCATATTCGTTTACATGCATTGAATTTAATATGTTCTATAAGGGCATAAAGGTGAACTGCAAATTGGCCCACAGTGCTGTGTGTATGCAGCGAGCAGTCTGTTGCGATCAAAAGCCAAAATCGAATTGCAATGCATCACTTTGAGGGCAGAGCTTGGAGCGGCATAAACTTGTAGCAGGAGGAGGAGCAGGAACAAACAAACAACATAACCTGGGGCAACATTTCCTCTTCTACTTAAGCATAGCTGGCAGCATATGCGTACAATGTTTGTGTGTTTGTGACTGCCATTGAAGCGACTACAACCCTGAATGCAGAGAGAGAAAGAGAGTGCGAGAGAGAGTTCCTGTGTTATCCTTTAACAACAAAACATTGCACGTACGCAGCACCCGGAGAAATTTCCGTTTAATCACGGCCATCTACGGCTAATACACGTTTACTTTGTGGATGTCCGTAGTCAAACTGTTTAAGTTTGTTGGGAAAATTATGGGAAAATCAGTCAAAACGATTAATAATTAAATATTTCAATTTGCAAAACAAGCATAACTAAAATAAATATTTGATGTAGGCTATAAATCGAAATTATTATAAATAAATTCAATGTTAATTTCAATATTATTATTTATTAACAAGAATACAAAGTAAAGTATTTTTAAAAGTGTGTAAATTTGTCAAGCGATGAATAATAATGAAATATTTAAATTTACAAATCAATTACACAAAAATAAATAAAATCAAATTTAATAAAAATTATTTCAATGTAAGTTACTCTTATTCTAATTGTAAGCAAAATATATTAATTAAATATATATAATTATTGAATGTGCATCTGGCAATTCTTCTAATGTTCATCTGGGCACACTGTCAATAAGTATCGATAGTTCAATACAATTTTATTTGAAGTCTCTTTTCTATTTTTAGGTTCTGCGCACGACATAGCAAGCAACTATTTTATATACTTTCAACGCAACAATAAGAACTCTGTTATTAACAAATCACATCGATAATATTAAAGGTGGTTCAAATACTTTTTTATCCAGTAGTCAAAAAAGATCGCAGTGCATGCATTTTTTTACCCCATAAAGAATAATAGTGTGTACTTCTTGTTACTAGGAGGCACTTACTTATACATAGAACGTTATCCTGCGTGGTACAGAAATAGATGATGCCTACCGCAAGTAGCTTTTATCTGACATTTCCGTTGTTCGTGCTGCCTGGCGGATGGTGTAGTTTGCCATTGTGAGCCAACAATTGCAGTGTTAAAACAATGAACTTAAATGGTCGTTCAAGAAAGTACAACACGAGCTGCATAACATTTTGTGCCATAACAGTTATAAGAATAACAGCATGTAATGAAAGTCCATTTTCTGTTATAATCCGTGATAAAATAAATTCCTGATAATTATTTAGTCGGGAAATATATTTTCATTGGAATGCGGTTATATATGTCTATAAAACTATATCAAGATGAATTACATAGATAAACTAGACAAATGAGATAAGAAAATAGTACGAAGAGACTAAATAGATATGTCGATAGTTATAATTCGACAAAAATTATGATGAGCATAACAATAAAAGAATTCGGAAACGCTTGTTGATGGCATAAGAAATTTATGGGGTAAGCAATTTTTAGAGCTTCTAATCGGAATCCTAAAACTTATTAAGCAAGTCCATTCAAAAAAAATCGATTTCGCAAATAATCAATTTCAGCAATAACATTACCCGAAGCATGCTCCCACGATCGTAGAGAGAGGGGAGATATATCTATAAGTAAAAGTATACTACGATATAGCTACCGGTAAGTACTGAAATCTACATTAAGGGCACGAAATGCAAAGAGCAAGAATTATTTTTAGACGGATTGTAATCTAACTTGATTAATTTTATATTGGGGAAGAAATAGTAGAACTAATCGGTCGAAGAAGTGAATTAAAGAGAAATTTTGTAATGCAAGTGCCAGTTAATTTTTCAGATTAACGCCTAATAAACAAAATTAAACTAATTAAATTAACATATACTAACGGCAATAATGTATTCAAAATAGTTCAAATTCTTATTTCATTATCATTTTAGTAAAGTGACCACAAATTGCAATTTAACTGTGAGCTGAAATGGTAAATGAAAACTCATGAAACTGAAGAAAATTAAGCTAAAAGCGAACAGACACCAAACTGTTTGTGAGACGCTTCTCCATTCATTATGCAGGCCATGTGCATAGTGCAAAGTCTTCAAGTGGCAGAAACACGACCACACCAAAGGCAACTCCTGCTCCTGCTCCTTGCTTCAACTTCAGCTTCTGCAATTGTGATTACGATTGCGACTGCGATTCCAGCAATGAGCGCTGCCACAAACATTAACATGGAACGATTCAAGAAGACAGACTGGAGAAAGAGAAGAACTCCATTTGTGTGTGTTTTTGTATGTGGGAAAGCAAAGCAACGGCTGTTGCAAAAATAATTTTAATTTTCTTCTCTCTTGGTTGTTTGTATTTCGATTATACTTTCAAATGGAATTTACAGAAAATTCGAGCCAGTTGAATGCAGCATAAACTGCATTTAATTATTAACAGCAATAACAACAAAATAGGACATGAAGCAAGAGCTCCAAAACAATGACCCAATGTGGGCGCCAATTCAACAGCAATCGCAGGGAATAGTAAAGTTTTGTATAACCCAAATAGTGAAAAAAAAAAAAATAACGAGGTTAAGTGTAAGCAAAAGCAATGCTTTGGGGCATTGACTTGCTGCATCCATCAGCGGCAATTTATACCCCTAAAAGGTATCAGTTTGGTTTCCACTTGGACATTATAAATGCCATTTTTTTTTAGGTAAAGTCAGACAAACAAAGAGTAAAATGTTAATTGCTAGACTTTTTTTCTTTGTTGCAGCAAAAATGTAAAGTTCATTACTCCCAAGTGAATTGTAAATTTAACTAAACATAAAAATAGTTTTGCAATCTCATTCTGAGAGTTACCCAGTCTCTAGTCTCGCGTGGTAAGTAATTTCCGATTGAGCAGGAAAATTCGTCTTTAACCTTAATTATTCATTAAGGTTTGATTAGAAATCGGAGAAGATTTGTCAGTATGCACAGGCAGGAAGGCAGGAAGGTCGCTGGTCAACAGATTATTATGAGCAAGTTCAGTCATCAGTTACTAATAAACAAACAGACTTTGCGGCTCCCTCGATGTTTGTCCCACAATATCTATGTGTTTGTGTGTGTGCGAGTGTGCGTGTGTGTGCACACGGCTTTTGCTTTTTGCTGCTGCAGTGCGTCTGTTGGCCAATTTCCTTCTGCTCACCATCATCATCATCATCAGCTTTCGGCTCGTTCCATTTCATTTTCAATCTGGCCCACAGCGTTTTTAGCCACAGCCAACTCTGTGGCCAACGCATGTCTGTTTATTTTGGGGCGTTCTCAGTTCTCAGTTCTCCATTTGCTGTTCACTGTTCGCTGTTCTCTGTTCAGCCGCATGTATTTAAGCGATTCTGTTTACACGCGTGTTAAATGATATTTGGGTCGAGCTCCACTCACATGTTTTGCCGCCCCCTTCAGCCACATGTTAGGTCGCCCGAATGCGGTGCGGAACAGAGCGGGGCTTTGGCTTCAGCTAGCTTGCCGCAGCTGTGGTGCAAGTTGTTGACCGTGCCTCTGAAAATGGGTTACATGTTCCACACTCGTTTTGATTAAGACAAAGCCTGATTCGTATCACAGACTGAGATTAAAGCATCGAACTTTTGGCATCGTCGTTTTTATTGAAAACTTTAAAAGCATCCAACAATTTGTTTAAGCATTCTGCCAGATTTTATAATATTATCACTATTCTTATTAAATTGATATAGCGAAGTTTCAATTAATGCTTATCTTAGGGTATATAGCTAAAGTAACAGAGTAGTCAGTAGGTATTATGATAATTCCTTTCTATCGATTGTAATCTGAGAATATCAATAAATATGTTATCCTTAAAATTTATTAAATTTGTATTTAATGTATTTTATTATTATTCTATAAATTATTTATTCATTATATTCTTATTTTGAAGAACTTTAAACCGTAAAGTTTTTTATTTGTTAAGTTGCGAATTTCTATTGCTTATGTATTCTTAAAACTTTGACCCAGCAGGGAATGGAGGCAGAGGGAGACATATTGAGATAAAGATATATATTTATTTTCGACAACTTTATATAATATTTTTACACACAAATCATAGTTGTTCCAATTGTTGTTGTTGTTTTCGATGGCAATCTGGTATATTATGTATTCTATGGGAATTTGGATTGTATTAATTGCTATATATATTAAAAAACCATATACATATAAACTCCAGTATATTTCAGTACTTTGCGGTACATAAATTTGGTATATTTAAAGAATAATACCACAGTGTTCCACTTTTATTCATAATAGGTAGCAGGTATGTCACAGTCGATCACACTTGACTGCATATTTCGTACTCTGGAATTATTCCAAAAGCATTCAAAGGCTTATAAAATACATTTTAAATTTATAAAATTGTACTTTTTAATTAAGTTTATATCATGGCAGTGACAAATTTCACTTGCAAAACAAAATTAAATGAAATGTAAATTATAATTTACTATAATAAGAAGCATATATAAATATATATATGTGCTTTAAAAAAGATTACCATCATCATTCATTATTGAATATCGTTAATATTTATTATATTTGAGTCTGTAGTACTTTGAAAACTCGCAGATTAGAATTTCAAATATGGTCATTTAAGCGTCCTGTGAAGACTTGCACTGTTTGCAAAGTTATTGAGTTACTGACCACAAATACTGGAAACTGCAACCTGAAAATATAACATGGCTGACAAATAACCTCAAAAGCAATTTAAGTCTTGGCTAACAAACGTGCCTGTTAACCCCAAAAAAATATGAAGAGTCCGAGAAACATTAACAAAACGACAACGAAGATTATGATGATGACTATGATGTTGATGGAGCTCTGGCAATTTGAAATCATATTTCGGCTGCAAGAATATAGAAAATCAGAAGAAAAAACATACATAGTTAAAGGGAAGAGCAAAAGAGAGTCTAAGTGAGTGCAGTAAACCTGAATGTCTGGCAATTTACTAAACAAGAAAATAATTGACTTGGCTGGGAATATGAGGCATTCTGGGCAAAGACACACAACAAAAATTTAAAGGCACAAACAACAGTAAATTGAATTTTAGCCCGCCCAAGTATGCAACATTTTTCGCAGTCCGGCTAGAAGGGAAGTTGGAGCCGTTGCCTGCCGCCCACTTAAGCCTCTAATGGGGTAGAAAAGCGGGTCGCGTGAAAAGCGCATGGCATAAAAATGAATGCGCTTAAATGAAGCTCGTGATGGGCATGATGTTGCTGTTGCTTCTGATCCTGATGCTGATGCTGATGAGATGATGTTGATGTTGATAGCCGGGACGATGCCATTGTACAGCTTTCGCTGCCTGGGCTATTGCCTGGGCATCGCTGTTGCTGTTGCGCTCTTGATGTTGATAAGTGGAACTTGAACGTCAACAACGCATGAGGCCCCTAAATGCAGCTAGCGATAAGATAAATTAATTCAAGTGTCCCATTGAGCATGGCCCAGTCCCTGTTCCCGTTCCCATTCCCGTCCCGGACAAAGCAGCCAACCAGCTCTCAGTTCATGCCCTTCCCAAAGGCCATATTAATGAATGTAATTTTTTGACCCCAACTCGTAGCCTCGACCCGCAAAACGAGAAGCAGCGACAGCAGCAGCAGCCAAGGCATGCATAATGATTCGGCCGTCGGCTTATGAAATGCGAAAATCAACGAGCACCCACGTCGCTACAGTGTCTCCTAAATTATGTTATCAGACGCTGACGCTGCCTCTGACGTTGCTGACAAAGAGCGGGCACCAGCAGGTTATGGGTCATGTGGATACGCAGTCGTTGTCGGAGTACGTGGTCAATGCCATGTCAACAAGCCCGGGACACGCGTCACCAATTGCCAAGCCAAGCCAAGCCCTGATTTGGCTAAGCAAATTGGCAGCGCGTGGCAAACGTCAGTTGTGGCCGGGTCCAAAGTAACTGGCTTTTAGTAGTTGGCAGTCCATAGTCTAAGTCGTAAACGGCAATTGTCCCAAATTCATAAGTAAATTGACAGGCAGGTTAAATTATCAAAGCTATTTTCATATTCTTTCTATTGCTAAGAATGTAATTAAGGCTTAAAGTGCTCTAAAGTTCTTCAACAGTAAAGAAAAATAAAATGAAATCAAAAATCTAATTTGTCATACTTTTATGAATATTCACAAATATTGAGATTGAAAATACAGAGTGGCATATAACATTAATTCAAGAAATATTATTACATTTCATTACATTTGCATTCAATTTGAATGATAAATTTATTTTATTAAAAATATGTTCATACATAGGTCGTGTTTTACGAAATCTTGTAAATTTTGCGCATTTTTCTTGAAGTTAAAGGAGAATAAAATCGAATTATCTGATTCATATTTTAACATCAAGAAATTATCAGAACAATACATTCATTTATTTGTTAAATATAATTGAGCTCACAAAAAGAAATATTGTTAATAATGATTTTAGAACTTGACTCACTCTTTAATAATATTTAATTATTTAAAATATTAAATATAAGTATTTGTTAAGACATTTTTTGGCACAATGTCAAATTGCGACCTAATCCACAAACATTTTTTTTTTTTTTTAAATATAATATATATGTATATAATTAAAGTCTTAAAAAGGTAGAGAATTTTTTTTTTGTTTAAATCGTATTTGTAATAAAGTGAATAATGTTTTTATTTTCATTAAGAAAAAATACACTTTTTCATTAAAAATCATTTTGTTCTTAGACTACTGGAAAACGGGAGGTGCAAACAGAGGCTTTTAGTGCTTTATGCTTATTATACTTTATTTCATACATTATTTGACCATTTTTGTTTTAACATTCTGCTTCGAGCTACGAAACAAAAATTTAAGTGGAGTTGATTTTAACAACTTGGGCAGGAGTGCATTTAGGGTGCATTCTAGCAATCAAACACTTTTCTATAAACTTATTACAAATACATTTTCAATGGTTTCTTCCTAATTTAATTATTTGGAGCACTATTTTAAATTCTGTGAATTAAATATAGTCACTGAGCCTCACATTTATTAATAAGGTTTTTTCTAACTAAAGCAATAATGAGTCTTTGATAAACAAGAAGTAGGATACCCGCTACTCAATAAAACTATTTTATAAAATCATACCAAATTAATATTACTGAAATATATACATATAAATAAGGCACAAAGTTATAATATCCTTTTAGTCTATAAGAAATATTCGGTTGATAACCTTTATTACTTAATGTAAATTCTAGCAATCCTACACATCTCTAGGATTCCGATAGATTATTACACAAAAGTTTGTTGTCCAAAAATGCTATACTTTCAACATTCATTCTTAGTTTCATATCATGTAGCATTCTTTTGAAGTCTGCCAATTGGTTACAGTCACTGAAGTCCAAAATATTTTTCATGAAATTACATATATTTACAGCTAGATCTTCAAATGACTGCCACTTTAGGCAAACTAAGTCCGTTCGAGTGCACTGGTGCTAATAGCAACAATGGATTAAAAATGTGCCGGCAGGACGGCAACAATGGGTTAACAATGTGCCAGCAGGTCGGCAACAATGGGTTAACAATGTGCTAGCAGGTCAGCAAAACTGTGCAATTAAAAGAGGCCACAAATGGCTGGCACCCCATCTCGAAAAACAAATAACAAATATCAAATAGTTTTAGTTTGTTAAGCTGTGCATAATTTTTATGCAAGCAAGAATTGTTATTTGCCATGTTAACAGCTGTGTCAGCAGGCACAAGTCTCAAGTCTAGTCGAGTTCGAGTCCAAATTGCAGGACAAGCACCGAGAAGCGGGTCTTATGCATTTATGGTAACCTCAACGTCATTGTTCAAGAGCAGCATGCAAAGGACAAAAGCCCGATGCAGAGCAGAGAGTAAGAGACATGCATGAAGAGCGCATGGGATGCAAAGGATTTGTGGCCAGTTAAAAGGATTGAGGCAGCACAACCAGAAACAGAAGCAGAAGCAAAAGCAGGAGGAGAAGCATGTCTCGCACTCAACGAGACGCACTTGCATAAGAGTTATAATGCAAATATGCCATAAACTCAAAATGTCAGAGAGCAAAGGGCATTGGGGGACAACTATGGAATCGACGATGAGCAGCAGGAAGAGTGCTCAACATGATGTCCCATTGTTTTTGTTATGCCAAGGCGAGCAGAGAGACGAGGGCGAGTAGCATGCCTGCGATTGATGGATGGGAAAGACTGGGAGAGAGGAGCGAAGGGAAGGATAGAAAAGGATCTGAGAGCGTGGGACGTAAAGAACCACAATCAACGTCATTGTGTGATGGCATCGAGCGTGCTTAAATTGTCACCTCAAAAAGGGAAATACATCGATGGCGTAGTCAAAATGAACACTGAAAACATGAGCGAGAATTTCAATTAAATTTTTGGGTTTAAATTTTTGTCTTGCTTAAATTGAGGGTAAATAAGGCGAACTATGTTTATTGAAACATGTCATAAATTTAGCTGGTTGCCAGAGACAACAAACAGAGACTACAGGACTCCCTTTTGTCATCATGTCCGTCACACAAGTTTGTGTTTAGATTTAGAGCTAGCCGCAGTTGGCTTAGAACATTCTGTGGCAACTATGCAAATTGGCTTAATTAATGCAAAATACTTTCATAAATTGAGCACACACAAATGGGATCAAAGTAAATTTAATAAGCTTTCATTTTGATCTAATAAATTTGCCCGAAAATGGGATTTATCGTCGTCGTCCTTTGGCCAAATGTATGACTCGTGTTTTCTACACTTTTAAAACTAATCCAACAAACAACTAAGCGGCTTACAAGCGGTTTTCATTCTTTACCTCTACAAAAAAGTTGAGTAAGTTATATGAATTGCCGATAAACTGAACTAAAATTTCGTCAACATACATTTAATATTTTTTTAAGACCTTTTCGACATGAAACCATTTTAATGGTAACTCAACTTGTGTTTCACTTTCGCTGCTCCGCAACGATTAAGCGCCATTATTTAGATAAACGGATGTGTGATTATGATTTAGTAGGGAGTGTGTTTATGTGTTTGCTGCCAGGTAACCGGATGAATTCAAAAGCACTGAGCATTCAAGTCAGGCATCATCACAAGCTGTTCATTTGCCTTGCCCGGGCATAGCGAAGAACAGCAAGCATAATGAAAAACAATGAAACATTTTATGGCATTCGCTTGGCATTCCCACTCCGCTTCTTCTGATGCCTCATGTTACTCTAATGAACATAAAACGTGTGGCGGGATTAATGCTAAGCATACATACTGAATCACCCAGGGCCCAACTCCAATACAAGTTGGCAGCAAACAGGGGAATATACATGTGTAGCTAAGTGTAAATATGACTGAGTGTCAGATAAGTTCGCTGAGAGCGAGAGCAGACTGGCAACCAGCACATTAATTATGAAAAATTAGTTATTGATGCGGCTCCCTCGCGGATGTTGCTAAATCACGTGGCGAAACTTTATTTCAACAGTCAGAGCCATTAAAGTGAGCAATGGCCCAGCGAATTAGCAGAATACGAGTACTCGCACATTAAATCCTCTCTATCATTCGTACTCTCTGTTTTCAGTTGAATATACATATATAATTTAGTATATAAATGAAAAGGGCTTCTTAAAAGCATTTAATTAGAGTCTCATTAATCACAGGAAACACTTAAAATCTAATTTGAATCGATAAATTTAAATACTTTGGTATCTTTAGAATATAGTCTGTATAATTTGGGTTCATCGGTATGGAATTCATACTATGGATGTCCTGCTGGAGTAATTATGATCATAGTATTTTTACAGTCGACAGCGCTGAAACGTTATTGTTAGATAATAAAAAAGAGTAAACATATCTCCTCATTTGTTAGCATGCTTAATCCAAATTAGATGTCACTATAGACATGTATGTGATATATAAAATTAAATCAAATACTTGTATTACTTGAATCTAACAATTTTATAATATTTAATATCTAACACCAAATTGTAAAATTCTATTTTAATAAAATAAGAAAAATAAATAAGTTATTCTATATATTGCCTTCATTATCTTCTATTTAAGTTAAGAAAATATTAGTTTGTAGAAAATAATTTGATGCAAAAATTATTGAATTATTATAAATTGTAGTCAAAGTGTCATTTACAATAGCTGGTAAGTTCACACACACTAAAAATATGTATATGTTATAAATCTCCTGAGCCTTAAAGCCAAAATATTAAATTAAATGTTATAAAAAACAAGTAAGAAAGCTACAGTCGAGTGTACTCGACTGTGAGATACCCGCTACTCATTTTGAATAAAAACAATATATTTTGCGGTATTTTTCTCAAAATATACCAAATATACTACAAAAATACTAAAAATATACCAAATGGTATATGTGGTATATCGATATAGTACACCATTCAAAATATACCATAGACGGCACAATGTACCAGATTGTCGGCCAAAGCAACTAAGACCCTTAGTAAGTAGGCGTTTATGCCCATACAAAAGTATTTCTTTAATTACTTCCACAATTCTTATCTGATCGCAACCAAATTTTCAGAGGTCATAACTACTATAGTTATTACTGTATATACCAAAATTCGTAACTCTAGCTTTATTATTAGATTTTTTTGAATTGCAGGGGCGGAAGTGGGCGTGGCAAAAATTTGAAACAAACTTGATCTGCGTGCAAACATAACAAATGCTGTCGAAAATTATAGCTCTATCTCTTATAGTCTCTGAGATCTAGGTGTTCATACGGACGGACGTACAGACACACAGACGGACAGACGAACATGGCTAGATCGTCTCGGCTGTTGACGCTGATCAAGAATATATATACTTTATAGGGTCGGAGATGCCTTCTTCTACCTGTTACATACATTTCCTGCCGGCACAAAGTTATAATACCCTTCTACCCTATGGGTAGCGGGTATAAAAAATGCATAAATCAAGGCATGTGCTGGATTATTAATATTCAGCTGAAACGTACTTTTTGATTTATTGGGATTAGATAAACGCCAAATGGGGGATCCAAAGCTCAAAGAGACCAAAAAAGTTGGCAGTGGAATTAGCAACGAAAGCAAACCACAGGTAAATGCTCAGGTGTGTGTGTTTGCGAATGCCTCTAAATGTAAATAGTCAATTTGTAGTGGAAGTTCGCACAGTTTGTGCAAGCTGAAATCATTTTCGATTCCACGGAGACATTTCCAGTGAATGTGTCGAATGCGGTTAAGTGTCGTTTCTCCTTAGGTGGAGGTCATTGAACATTTGCAACCGAATTTGTGAACCGCCAGTAAAGAAGTTCGACTAAGTAGACCAATCAAACTTGCTTATAGCAAGAGGCTTCTTGTAGATAAGCCATATTTATCTGGGCATACATAAAACTGATATAGACTTATCATCACAATTTTTCCATATTTTGTATTGTAATTATGATTTACGGAGTTGAACAAATTAACTGGGCATTATCAAGTCGATCAGCATCTTCGAAAGCAGCATAATCACTTGTTACACGGTTTGTGTTTTTGTTAGCCGCTTTTTGGGTTCGTTGTTTTGGTTGTAAACTGGCATTTGCAGTACTTGGTATCAGGACGAGACCAAGAGCCAAAGGCAAGAGCAACTATGACTTCGACTATGGTTCCGGTTTTTGGTTGTGGTTCTGCTTCAGTTTGTGGCTCTGACTCGTGCTCGTGCTCTTGTTTTGGCTGTGGGCTTGGGTTTGGTTGATGATTACAGCAAGCAGTTGGCCAGCAATTATTGCTTGGCAATCGAGGAGGCAGAGACACCGAGAGAGAGGGAAAGGAGAGGGAACGACAGTTTAATGCGCTTGGTTTAGTGCCATTTGCCACGTTGCTTTGTTTACAGTCCAGTCCGTGTGCACTTGAGCATGAAATATGTTTGAAGTGTTTTACGCCCAGAGTCCTCCTGACTTTGGTTTCATTTTAGCCGGCAATGGAGATCATAAATGCGGATCGCCGTGTGTGTGAACGACTGGCAATCCGCTTAAGAACTATGCACACCATGGATGCTTTCACCTGTATAGCAGCTTACCTACTATTTGTCCAATATGCACTCTGCCATTTGCTAAACTCAAGTGAAACATGTTCACACCCAGCAAGGAGAGAGAGAGAGCGAGAGTGGAGACTTTAACTGGAACGTGTATCGAAATCGTTGTTGGTAGTTTGGCTTCAACTTTAACCACTGCATTGCAGCTATAAATTGTTACAAAGTTTCAGCAATTAGGTATAAATATGTTGAGCAAGCTCTGTTCTGCCACAGTTACAACTACAACCAGAACTACAACTTTGGGTTCAACCACCACCACAAGGATATTGTGGCCGGCAACAAAATAAATGCCCTTGCATGTTTAAGCCAAATAATAATAAAGAAAACAGCTGTATTTGTTGCTTATGCTACTTTGGCCTTATTCTCATTTTCTATTTGCGGCGCTCCTCATTTAGTTGCTGGCTTTTCTTTTGCAATTTGTTAGAAATTATGGCAAACACATAAAGCTCAAGGCAACAAATTGCAGACAAGCCATTTAACTAAAATGTATAAGTATTGCAGGAAAAGGAAATAAAATTAGCTAAACTGCAGATAAGATTTAATGCAAATCAACAAAAACTCTTTAACGAAATTTTCTGAATTTAACACAAATCACTGCTCGGCTGAGCAACGACATAAGCAATTTAAAATCTAAAACGATATTACGCAAAATTTTAAGAAAGATTCTAACAAACTATTCACAGTACCGCCTTATTTCGATACTAAGTTATAATTTAGGTAGCGGGCTTAAAAATTTTGTTTGCTTGATTTAAGATTTCTTCACCTAAACAATCTGATCTAATCTAATTCATTTCTCTGTATATGGTAAGTTTCTACTAATAGTATGTCCCGATGCACATCCAGAAATCAGCGAGTTTGTATTAAACATGTGTCCAGTTGCATTGACCCAAATCAGCACTAATATATCCTTTATATATGTATCTCCTACAAAAGTCGTAGTCTTTTCATTATTGAATTCTATTTGCGCTTATCGAAAGCTACGGCCAGATCGGATGTGCGTTTTTAGCTATTTTAATTAATTTCATTTGAAATTGGATGCGAAATTGTCAATAATCAGAGTCAATAGTTTACCCTGGCTCGAGAAATAGTATTTTATTGCATCTAGTTAACCGTTGACATTTAGTCTTTAATATTAAGCATTTTTGTTGTTGTTGTTCCTATTTAAGAGGAATTCATGTTGAATACATGTTTAGTGTTTTGTGCGTTTGGCCATTTGTGGATGCTGTCAAATGGATTGAATCTAACCGAACCGCTTAATCGGATAATCAATGACGCAATCCGATTGAATTTCCGTTCAGCAGTTTGTGGCATGTGCATCATTTCGATGCAACTTCAAGCTCCGCTGACATTTATTGCAGTTAATAAATTTGCAATTAGCGCATTGCGATTGCGGCACAAAGCTCCAGGCGCCATTGCAATTCAGTGCGATTGCTGTGTGGGCGTTGCTCTGGCCATGGGCGAGGGCGACGGCGAGGGCGTTGGGCAAGGCAGAGGGCGTGCCTATGCCCATATATTCTAATTGTAATTGTAATTGCACTTGTGAAAAGGATATCCATTGAATG
Organism: Drosophila pallidifrons; assembly: GCA_023558445.1. Taxonomy (NCBI): domain Eukaryota; kingdom Metazoa; phylum Arthropoda; class Insecta; order Diptera; family Drosophilidae; genus Drosophila; species Drosophila pallidifrons. The sequence goes on from CM042348.1 coordinate 7,775,069, forward strand.
TCAATGTGCAAACGGGCTTAGAACCTTGTCAACAGCTTCCCCAACAGTAAAGATGAATTTATATATATATATATGTGTGTGTGTGTGTGTGTGTGGGTGATAAGGTCTGCACCAGAGAACAGCTTCGGGTGAATGAAAAAAATTCATACGCGCTCAACAGGCGAATAATCACACTATTCGGATCAGCCGATCAAACTTGCATGCGCTCACATTTTCGTTGTAGATTTTAAATCCACTCGAGTGCGAGCGATTTTTTGTTTCACTCCAAATTATTCGGCTCGTGCTCAGCATAATGATTTCGGGCGTTACTCATTCGGTTCAACAATCAATTTTTTGAACAAGAATAGCAATCAACTCACAAAAATCAACTCGTATGATTTTACTCATGCGCGCAGCAAACGGTACTTTTTCTGCACAGATGAAATGTGCGAAGACAAAAAAAACAAGCAACAACAACAAGCTTCAAGAAGCTCGCATAGAAATTGTTATTGTACATGCATTCGTTATGCTCACTTCGTGTCGTCTTGTCGCTAATCGTTTACTCATAAACGATCAACTCGAATTGATCCGAATGATGCTTTCGTCAACACATACTCATTTTTTTGATCGGAATGATGTGTACAGCAAAATGAGTTGATTTTTTCTCATCGCTGTGTTTTGTTCAGTGAGTTGAGTTGATTGGAAAAGTTCGCGTATGATTAAAATCAAGAAAATAGTGATTTTTGCAGTTCTCTGGTCTGCACCAATGTGAGTGCATGCCAAATATATTTCTGCAGCTAATGAATAATTAAGTATCATTTGCATTAAGTGCTGATGGAATTTTCATGCCACGAGAAGATTCCTGCTGCTGCAAATGAAAACAAATAAGAAAGCTACTGCCGAGTATGCTCGACTGCGGGATACTCGCTTCCCATTTTCAATAAAACCATAGTCATAAAACCATACTAAAATATTCCGAAAATATGCAAAAAAAAATACAAAAATATGCCAAGGGTGATATGACATGTTGGTGTATCGATGAAATGATACATTCAAAATATACCATAGAGTACAAAATATACCAGATTGTCAGCCAAAGAAATTAAAACCAGACTGCAGTAGGCTTTTTTCCCATACCAAAATATTTCCTTCCTTCTTGATCGACGTGAACCAATAAGATCTGCTATTAATGGGGGTATATCCAAAATGTAGATTTCTTATTCCATAGAAATTGTATATTTTAGCTAATTGATTTGCAATATCAATACCAATTGAAATGCAATTGTTGCATTTATGCATCAGCTAATATTGAATATCTATCGCCTCCTTCAAATTATTTGTTGCTCATTATCATAAACAAGCGAATGTTTAGCTAACAGAATTTGCATAAAAAGTGTTAGTTTATACTTTTCAGTCAACTAAAATGAGCTACATTATTTGGGTAGAATGTTTCTACTTTCAAGCGGAGTCAAACAAACACTTTGATTTCGCGTAATTATAAAATTTATAGACGTCTAATTGCCGATTTGCTGCTGATTGGTCATTTAGGTCGTTGCTGAATAATTACCCTTTGCTGCAACTAATGTATGCAGGCAAAAATGTGGAAAACGCACTCCTACTATAGGATCAAACCCCAATAAGAATAATTACGTCCGCAGTGAAATCGAAGTCGGAAAACTAGTTGAGCATGTGAATAGCACAACGTAAAAAGTCGATAATGATTGCGTTCAGAAAGTGTTTTTGGGCCAACTTCGCCTGCGAGCCTGAAGAATGAGTCTGCTGTGAATATGTGAGGGGTGGAAAACTTTTTTCGATGCAAACGCGTGAAATCAGCGAAAAATATTCGCACCGAGCAAATGAAATGAGTTCACGAACTCCACTGAGAATCGCAGGTGTGGCGATGAACCTGCTGAAGTAAGAAGTCTGAGGAATGTGCGAATTGTGGCGAGTTCTCGATTCGCTTCATTTGTGAATATTTCTGTGCATTATGCGGTCTTTAGTCGAGGATTTTCCCTCCGCGTAATCCGCGCTATTGCCGACGATAATGTTCCAATTGCAAACTGAACTGTATGAGGAAAGGGATTTGTGCTTTACAAATGTAAATGTCTGATTGTGACTTCAGAATATGTCATTAAACTGATAACTAGGGCAATTGATGGAAAACGTGAACTATAATAAAAACTTCATTGACAAAAAATATTAATTAATTTATGATAAAAAAGAAACTATCAAAAATAAGTGTGGAAAACGAAGATTAACTTTTTAACGAATTATTTTAAATAGAAAATCTATTAGTCAAGTTTTAAAATTAGTTTTTAAATACTTGCAAGATTTATAAAGTAAATTTTGATTCAAAATATCTTCTATACAAAAATATGAAAGCCAAAGTAAATGTGAATGTGAATAATTTGAATTTATCAATCTTTAGTTTTACTAATAAGTCAAGAATGTAAATTATTATTCCCTGAAATTTGCGATATTAGAGCTCGTGTGGTATTTTGATTGTGCGATGGATAAGAGATGAACTACATCATCCTTTCAACCAAGCGATTAAGCTGGAAAATTCCATGAAGATAGCGAGATACTTATATTAGACGTACAATTGCTTCAAAAGCCACTTACGATTACAATACACGCTTTTAACATTCCCCCTTTTTCTCATCCTAAGAACGCACATGTCGAGGGTTCTAAGAAATGAATAGCAAGACAGAGCGAGAGAAAGAGAGGGAGAGAAAGAGATGAAGAAACTTAAATGGATTGTCTGTGCGTCTCGAGACAGCGCAACAAAGTTAACTGCTTTGGGGGTATGCTGCCACGCCCCCCAGCTTGCCAAACAGACGTCTAGCGCAATGACAGCTGTCAAAATCGGTCGATGCAAGTCGTTTGGCATGCCAAAAATTTGCTACCTCTACACGAATGTGTGTACGAGTGAGTGTGTGTGTGCATGGCTGTCGGGTTTTTGTGTGAAGGTAACTGCATGTATAAGTGGCCATTTTGCACCTACGAGGGCTGCTCATAAAGTTGTTGTTGTGAACCCGAAAAACTAATACATAGCTATTAACTAAAATGGAGGCTATTCAAAGTACTGAATACATAGTTTAAAATATTTATAAATAGTGTTTTCCAGTTACGTATGGTTTTGTTTTTTTTAGATAATTTACATAGAAAACAAAAAGTGAGAAAATAAATCATGTTGAAACATTAAATTCAAATCATACGTTTAAACAAATTCAAACTCTATCTTAGATTGGCCAGTATAATGATTTAAAGTTGTCGGTTGGTGGTGGTTAAAATGAGTAGTGATTCTTAGTAGCTTTGAAAAGATTCCAAAGAAACACCTTTATTTTGAAAATTACTTTTAATGCAGCTAAAAATGAGTGTTTAACTCTTTAAGGCCAACTATAAGCTATATAGATTTTGCATTTCATGAAGGATTCCCCATTTTATCATTGCTATAAGAACATTTGAAATTATCGTAAATCGAAATAAACGTAGCTTGGAACTTCCTGCATATATTTCTAGGGGTATTTCCAGTGGTGTATAAAAGGGATAAAATTGAAGTTTTAACTATGTTTATGATAAAAATATTATTATCATACTTTTTTGAATATGAATTGTACATAAAAAATACAAATAATAATAATAATAATCATATATTCGTATACTTTTTTACCTACCCGCAAAGAAGTCTAACTTTCAGAAATTTCACCATGGATTGTCTCTATGTAGTTTCGCATTCACACTCATCCAATTTGCATATGACGGCGAAAATTCGGATTTCGTTTGAAATGTTTGAAAACACAACTCATGGGAATGACGTTGATTGTTGATAGTTGATTGTTATGGGAATGAGATTTAGTTTTTCGAGTATTACAAAGCGCTTCAAAGTCCAAATTAAAACACAATTCAATGCCCAACGTTTTCCTTGCTCAACTCTGATAGCTAAATCTGAGAAGAAGACCAATTGCAATTACTGCAAAATATGCAAAGTATTTGCAAATTGCATTCCGTCAAGCTTTCGCAGCAACCAAGCAATCAGTCGGCCATCGAAGCAATATCCTTGTTGTCCCCACACTCAACTAAACCCAGTCACAGTCTACAGGTCTGGCATACGTGCCAATTTTCCAAGAGTCGACAAAAGTCAATGCAAAAACGTTTGGACGCTGGCTGTCGGTTGGCAGCGTTTCACGACCACATCACGTTGTCCACACTTTGAGTTCAGCTTGACCCAGGCTAAGGGAAGCGAGACACACAAAAGGTGCAATGTCACCAAGGTTGGCAAACTTTATCATACGATATTAGATGCAGCACCATCCAGAGCAGGGGTCAAAGAACTTTGCTCGACTAGAAGATCAATTAAATAAACTTATTGATTCAGTCGTGGTCAAAACTCTGAAAGATAAATCATTCAATATATAGATGAATGTATTATGGTATAAATGCACATTCTCTCAAAGTAAAATTGTAATTTATCACCACGCCTTTAATATCGTGTTCAAATAATAAAAAGGTAATATTTTCTAATTTATTCAATGTGATAAATTGCAGTGTTTCCAACACATTACTAAAAAAACGTAGTAAATATCCTCAGACATATCCAAAACATTTCCTTAACCAGTTTCGATACATTGTGTTAGAGTATTTAATATAAAATGATAAATCATTCATAATGTATTGGATTGTGTTCATATTAAATTGGAATTAATGCACATTTTACCAGATTTAAATTGTGATTCATAATTTCATTTGTTTGTCTTTTAATATGACTAATACATAACATGATTAGTTTTATGATTAGTTTTTAATGACAAAATTGTATAATTATAAATTGTATTACCGACATGTATTTAATATTAGTCATTAAGTTTTCGGTTAGGATTAACATACCGGTATATATTATTGTTTAACATGTAAAAAATAAATTCAATTTTTCAAAGCTCATTTTAATCAGTTACAAGCATATTATTGTGTCTCAGTATTTCAAATAAAATTATAAATCATTTATACCTTGTTATAATATATATTAAATTGGAATTAATGCATATTTTGGCGCAATTAAATTGTAATAACTCATTTCATTTGGGTGTCATTTCAATGCCTAATACTTTTCATTACTATGAATGAAAATATACAATAATAAGTTATAATTATAATACACCAACATAGGTAAATTTTCGTGATGATATTCGGTATAAATTGAGCATAACTTGATTAACTTGTTGAAACAATACTTAAAATATTGTCTTATTTAATCATTTATACTATAACTAAGATAAAATGAAGAGCATATTAATCCATAAAATAATATAAGTTAAACAACTAAATACTTTTTGAGTTCAAACATCGCGATAACTGATAATGATATTTTTTTTAAATTTCAATAATGGAATAAATGCACTTTGAGAAAGACATAAAGTCAATTACTAATTTATGAATACATTAAATCAATTGAATAAAATATATTAATATTTTCACGAATTTAATATTTCTAAATTACTATTTTGTGCACTTTCATTAAAATCACAAATTATATTTAAATCGATTATTAAATTGCAAATAAAATAAAAAATTAATTACGAACTTAAATAAATTTTGCGTTAGCTTTTGCTACATGTTGACCACTGTGCGATCAGAGTTCACTTTGCTGGGCTGTGTGGGCTGCAAAAGTTATTGGCATCTGGTGCATTTGCTGTCTGCACGCCATTTTCCTATGCAAATCAACAAATATTTAAATAATCCTTAGGAACGCATTTTGCCACGGCGCCATTGCAAAATGCAAATTAAATGGATGCCGTTTGCTGTCATTGATTTTAACCTGGAATCGCAGGAGCAGAGCAGCCTCTGCTGGCGCTTTAATGTTGGATGCGAAGGCAGTTTAACCGCAGAACAAATTATGCTGCAAATAGACAACATTTATATACATTTGGATGCCTAGATGATGGAGGGGCTGTGTGGCAAGGAGGGCATTATGGTGGCAAGAAAAATTGGCATCAAATATTTCACGCCAGCATTTTCATTTTTCCCACGTGCCACTTTCAATACCACAAACACTCACCCACACACAAATACTGTGTTGCAGAAGGCAGTTCCTAGGCCACTGCGCATTTATCTTAATTTAGAAGCCGTTGCAACAAAACCTGAGGCAGGTCGGTTCTGAATATATTCTGAATAGGGCAGCAAACGAAGCAAGCAACCAACCGGTTGACGATCCTTATAAGCGAAGCTACTAATGGTGCATCCTTCTCTTCTTGCCCGCATCACAGATTCCGACGGCGCTATAAATGAATCTAAATCCTTCACGTGTCCTTGGCACGCCTCCGATGCCAAGGTAATGGCTTTTTCGACTGTCGACTGTCGCTGCCGCCAGGCAACTGAAGTGTGTTTACCTGAAATTTGTCTCATGTGTGTATTAACAGACATTCACACACACATGCACACACAAACACACGGACACTCCCGTATTTCTTGGCAAACACAAATTCAGGGTCTTAGCTACATTTATAATAGAGAGCAGACGACGCCGCGCCGTCAGTTGCGGAGTTAGTTTGCCATGCTCGCCGCAGGCTGACGCCAGGACCCCCAAATGAGCTGCAGTATGTGAAAATTGTATACGCCATCCATGATTGGCATTCCACTGCAGATGTGCCAATCGAGACAAGGCGATGGCATGGCGGGAGAGTCGAGTGCTTCACAATTTTGGTCCCGTTGGGCGATCAACTCTGACTCTGACTCAGTGTGAGGTCTGAGGTGTGGCACACTTTTATTGATTGCATTGATTTAAGCGCTCGACTTGTTGTTGTCTCTCTGTCTCTGTCTCTGCCTCTGCCTCTGAAATAATGCAGCACGTTGCTCGACCCACATTCTCATTCAGGAACTGCGTGTCCGTGGCCTGATTATGCGGTTCGCAGAGTGTTTGCCGAGCTTTGTCCCAGGTCAAAGGTGAAAACAGGTGCGCTGCTGAGTACGAGGAATGTTATGTGGCTGATTAGCGCGAAATTCACTGTGGAATTGGACGTCAGAGACCTCCAATAGAGACTTAACAATGGACAAAGACCTTAACTGCACTCAGTTGTATTCAAGAAGAAGGACGCCAAACATTTAACGAATTTTTAAAAGATTAATTATACATGATTAATAATAGATTAAGGATGTTAAATCTATATATCTTACAAATTTATTTAACGAAAAGGTAAGAGCTGGAAACTTGAAGTTTTGTTGGTAAAATTAGTTTGAGTTTTATAATTTTTCTTATATTAACTGTGAACATTTCAGGAGATTTTAGCTTAATGATATCAATTAATAACAATTAATTTCTGCAGCTTACTTTTAAAAATTAAGCATTTGAGATTTATAGGGAAATCTAACAAATGAACTGAATTTTAAATATTTTAAGCGGTAGAAGTATAAAAAAAAACTTTATATAAATACACTTCCTATTCAATTTTTACATTTTTTTTCCGAAATTTTTAATTAATTATCAACCCAGCAACAAGATTTTTTGTAATAATTTATTTAAATTATTCTTGTTATTTTGTTGCATTTCTTATTTATTATATTTAATTCGCCATCGCTCGTAAAATATGTTTAATTAACTTTAACAAGAATAGAAAAAAATTTGTGTTTTGCGAATCGAAGTCAAATTAAGCGGAAGCCAAAAAGTTTCCATTCCTGTCAAAGTTTCTTTTTAATTCAACATAGAAAAGGTGTTGCCACCAATTGATGGCTGGCAAATTAATTGAGTGGCAGTTTGTGTAATATGTAAAACAGAAACTCACAACAACATCTGACAACATGGCGTCATGGAGTAATATATACTCTATAATATTAAATATACATGCCTTGTGCTGAAGTGCTTGTTGCTTCTTCTGGCTATAAGTATATAATAAAAATGAAATATATCATATTATAGTATCTAGGAATAAATAAATTGCTTAGATGGAATAGTAATGGAACTCTTTTCCTATTTTTTAATATTTTCAATAATAAAATAGTAAGTAAGTATTCCAAGTAAGAAATGAGATATTTTTAAGTTAATTTTAATTTTTCCGAGGGGCTACAATTAATTTTCATGTACATATCTGAGGAAGTTGAATTGATTCCGGTCGCATTATCTTTTTGTTCTTTTTTTGCAGGTTTGTCAAAATGGTCAATGTTAATGTTATCTTTGTTTTGCACAAACTGATATGAATATATTCCCCCGAACTTCAACATTTAATTTGTTTACGTGTTTATTTTAATTATTTACAATTTGCAACATATTATTTCAATATTAATTTCTACATCTAGACCTAGATGATTGTATAGTCTAGAGAGTCAAGAGCTCGAAGTAAAATTGAACTAAAAATCGTAAATGCTTCTCAATTATTCAATCGGTTGTGAAAATTTCAGGATATACGCTATGCGATTTGTCGTCCCTATGGCCTATACTATTATTCATACCAATAATAATATTTGCAATAATTAACTTTTGACCGTTTCTCGTTGTCTGCAAATAAGTGTCTTTTGCTGTCTCTTTACGAAAAGACTCAACGAGCAACCGATTTATGGGTTCATTCGATTCGGATTCGGATTATCATTAGGATTCGATTCAACTGGATGATGTTAGTCCGGAAAGAACTATAAATAAAAAAAATAAAATATTCTAAAAAAATATTTATAAAAATGTTCACAACTGACATACTTGAACAATTGAGGAGCATTTTATGTAAATAGGTTTATTTAAGCTGACTCTGAGCTCTGGACTCTCTAGACTATACAATCGTCTAGATAGTCTTACTAAGATTATGTTTGCAAAGATATCTGAGTTATTTTACACTATTATTTAAACATCATTTCGAGTTGTCATTTAAATCTAGATTCACATGTTCAATTAAATACTAACATTTGTTGGCGAGTGCATCTATTGTCGAATGCAAATGTTATCGTGCGGAGCTGTTAGCTTGCACAACAGTCGCGTCGCAAATATTGATGCTGCCAAAAATTTAAATTCAAATTGCAAATCAACTGAAAATGCTCATTCCTGCACATTGGAGATGGGTTCATAGGTAGTCAGGCTAAGTAAGAAATAAGATAATTATAAAGTCAATTTTAATTTTGCTGGGTGCTACAATTAATTTTCATATACATATCTGAGGAACTTGAATTGATTCCGGTCGCATTACCTTTTTGTATTTTTTTTGCAGGTTTGTCAAAATGGTCAATGTTAAACTTCGTATTCCCAAATAAGACAAAAAAGGAATTCCACTTTTTATTTGTATATGTTTATACCCGCTACCCATAGGGTAGTAGGTTAATATAACTTTGTACCGGCAGGAAATGTATGTAAAAGGTAGAACGAGGCTTCTGGGACCCAATAAAGTATATATTTTCTTGATCAGGATCAACAGCCGAGTTGATCTAGCCATGTCCGTCTCTCCGTCTGTGTGTCTGTCCGTATGAAACACTGGATCTCAGAGACTATAAGAGATAGAGATATGTATGTACAATGTACAATCTGGTACATTGTGCCGTCTATGGTATATTTTAAGTGGTGTACTATATCGAAATACCAAACATACTATTTTGTATATTCTTAGTATTTGTAGTATTTTCTGTATATTTTGAAAATAATACCGCAATATTTTGCCTTTATTAAAAATGGGTAGTGGGTATCTCACAGTCGAGCACACTCGACTGTAACTTTATTACTTGTTAAGTCTTAGTATGGCCAGTTGATTTGTATAGAACTTATATTAAAGTTATCAATATATGAAATGGTAATTTCGATTGTTTGAATGGGGATATTTCAACAGCCAACATACAAGTATTTTGTTGGCATTTACTTTGAAATTTAAAATTTAATAATTCAAGTGATTGTGCTTTATGTTTAACGTAGAGTACCCACGATTCGTCAAAAAACCTATTAATGAAAATAATTTTAGCTTAGAACTTTTTTAACGTTGTTGTTTGAAAGTCGAGCGCCAACTTTTTTGTTGTCCCTGACAGTTTTGTTGTAATTAACTTTACCGATAAATATTTGTCGGGCTTCAGTTATGAATCCTCAAAACGGGTCTTTGGATGGCGAGGGAAGGCTGCAGAGGGGGATTTTTGGGGGCGTGTCGTTTAGCAAAATATTAAATTAGTTTGTTAGTATGTTCAATTTTGTCAGTTTGACAGATTACACGAGGAGAACAAGCCTCAGCAGCGGAACGAGTGGCATTTCGGTGGTTTCTTTTGTGAAATTTGTTGGCAATTGTTTAACAAGCGTCTAACGTTGCCACGCAGCCAGCTCTGGCAGGGCGAACGGGGAGGAGGATGGAGAGGAGGAGCAGTACACAGCTTTAGCACAGTTTGGAAGGACACGCTATGGAACGCGTTGCAATTTGCAGCCCTCACTTTGGGTCTCAAAACCCCGAATCTATGTGCAACGTTCTTAGCAAAGTTGCCAGCAAAAACAAACAGCACACGCAGCGAATCAAGTGTTGGGAAGGCAAAGGAGTGTCACAGGGGCAGGGGCAGGGGCAGCGGTAAATACTCGAGCGCTTGTTGTATAATCCCCTGGCAGCTAACAAATGTGAGCACATCCGTATTCCGACCGCTGAAGCCGTCCCCATGGCCACATCCACAGAGCCATTGACAGAGGCAAGAGCCACAGCAGCAAACCCGTAGCCAATCTGAAGCAAACAATCCTGAACTCAGCTCAGCTCAACTCAACCCAACGCAACTCAACTCAACTCTCGACTCGTCGACACGCAGCATGCAGCATGCAAACATACGCATTGCAGTTGGGCAAATGTGTTAAGCACACAGAATTTCTGGTCCATTGCCGTCACCTGACCATAACTCTATCAGTGTTATCTGTGTGCCATCTTTGGTCCTTCTATAAGTTCTCTGCTGCTACAGCTGCAGCTGCTGCTGGTGTCCTGGCCAAATTGCTTAGTGAAAGCAAACAAATTAATCAAAATCAACTCGAAGCTGTGCGAATGAGTGGGCATCAAACAATGTAACCCCAACAGCCGACCTGCCAATCTCTAACAAACTGCAGTTTGCTCTGCTTCTCTCTCTCTCTCTCTCTCTCTCTCTCTGTCTGTTGACCCAGCTGGCTGTTAAACCAACTTTGCCAGGTCTGTCGATTGGCTTCGTTAGTCTAAGACTGAGGTCGCCTTCGGTCAGGTTCGGATCAGATTGCAAGGGACTTTTCTGGTTGCCCAGAAATCAGCTGAACCGATTCAACTGCCACTTCGTATCTACTTTTACTTCATCCAACTCTCATAGATTAGTTGCATTGATGACCAAATTGGGTTCCACTCAGCACTGTTTATAAGCCGGTTCTTCATCTCCTCGAATGGCATCCAATCAACAGTTTCAGTTGCACATTTGCTTGTCTTCTGCGTCCCTTCGTTCGTTGAGTTCATAATTGGCTTTCGCTGGTTTACTTTGCCAACCCGACAGTTCGTCTAATACAAACGTGGCGCCTCGGGCCGTGGCAATGATGTGCTTCATCTGATGCAGCCAGAGGCAACAGGCAACTGATCGCGGGGCTGCTGCTGAAGTACTACGCGAAACGCTGAACTGTGGTATAGGTCAAGGATTGTGCAACAATTGTGCACAACGAAGCAAACACCCAAAAAAAAAAAAAAAGTAAAAATGGGGTTGCATTGACTTGGGCGAAGTTGCAAGGCAATTGCAGGTTTTGGTCCATCTCTGGCCTCCAATGGCTTTTACCTCTTTACGCCAAAAACCGGAGATGGGCGGAAAATACACGTATCCTCACTTCTCCCCTTCAGGCGGGGCCGTGAATGCGTGCCACTTCCATTGGAGGCACGGTAATGCCTTCTGGCAACTTTTCGAATTTTGCCGGCATGCTGTCGCCAGCCACCATTTCGATTGTTGTGCACTTTGCCACTGGCCGACAACGCAGAGCCCGTGTCCTTGTTCCGTATCCTGTTCTCCATGCTCCGTGTCCCGTGTCCTGAGGACAGCACACAGCTAATTGCCTTGTATGCCGCAATTTTTGTGCTGTCTGCCTTTTGGCGACAAAGCGGCCAAGCTGACTGTGGCCCATGATGACAGCCACACGGACAGCGCTGATGATTTTACCTTCAGATTGCAGATTGCTTTTTTGGGTGCACTTTTTCATTAATTCCCGGATTTGCATCTCCGTTTTGAACGATATAATTACCCACAATCATATTCGACTATACGATGACCATAATTTAAATCAAAACTAGTATTCGCCTTTTCACTTTTGTTAGTTTTTCAAAAGAATAAAATTGTACCGCACAATTGCAACAGCTGTGTGTAAAATTGTATATCTATTTCATTTTTGAATATAAGGGATATATAATATAAGGAAATGACATACCAATTAGTAGCTTTATCATTTGTAGCTTTTCATTTACCCAATTGAATAATTTTATTTTTTTTAAAGACTTTTTCATATACAAAAATAATTAAGTAAAAAAGGCGAAGGCATAATATTTCAATACTCTATTTTAGAAAAAATGAATGAAAAGAAGGACATACATATGTACAATAAGTTGTCGAACTTTTCATATCATAAAAACAATTAATTTAAAATATTCTAAATATGAAGACTATTTTTAAATACTCTTTTAAAATAAATTAATGAGAGAATTTATTTATATATATAAATATTGCCCTTTTACATACATTAGAACGTGTAATGTATTATTATTTCAAAGAAAAAGAAATAAGATATATTGTAAGTATTTATTATAAATGTGCAAGATTCGCATGGTTATCAATAAGCATCAACTATGACATCAGCTAGTCCATCTGTATTCATCTGCCTACAAGAGTTTTTGTATAGTTAGTATCTTTATTCGAAAATTACCCTACATGAAGAAACTTTGTTTGAGTAGAGTCGCACTTAGAGTTGTAAGAACAAAGTTAAGTTTAAATGTGAATTCCATGCCTATCGTTAAAAACATTTAACTTAATAAATATTAAAATACAAACTTTTTATTATAAATTCAAACTTGTGAAATGAAAACCAAATAAAATAAATATTTTTTTTCCTATATATATATGAAAAAATTATAATATTAAATTATCAAACTTTTATTATTATTGAATTTTATTAGAAATTATTTAAATAAGGATTAAATATTACATAAAACTGTATTCTTAATTTGGAAAATTTCATATCACATATATTTATCTATTATATTTTGTTACAGACGAATACAAGTGACCAGTATTTATAATTTATATTTCCTTTTAAGTATTATAATATATAACAGGGTACTATTATTTATCTTTTCAGAATACATATATGAATTACTTACTATCCACAAACATTACACGCTCGATTCTCTCAGTGAGCCATTAAAATGCCGCCGTGCAGGTAGCATTAAATATGCATGGACCAGAGAGAATGTGATGCGATGCGTGTTTGCATAATGTGTGAAAGTGCCATACATGTGGCGCTTAATTAGCCAATTTAATAGTTTGCGATGTTGTTTATGAGTGTCGCGCACATGACGCTGAAATTGACAAGCGACAAGGGGGAGAAGTTCAAGAGAGTTGTGAAGGCATTCGATGGGATGATGGGATGTCTTCCCCACTGACTGCTTAAGTCGGAGGCACGTATAAAAACACTCAGGCAGTGCGTGGGGACTTGCGTTAGCCACGCAGAATTCTAATTAAGGGACAAATATAAAACCAAACTGCCGATAATTTATTGTGTGTCTTGACGATGTTGAGGGCATAAAGTTTCCAATTACTAAATATGCAAAGCGAAAAACAAAGTAGACAAAAGAAAAGAAATGTTTTAATTAAAATGAACACAATTCAAAGCATCTGAAGGCAATCAAGTTGAATGAAAAGCAAAACACATGCTCAACGCAATGCAAAACAAAGTCAAATCCAACAAAGTCAACGACAAGAAAATCAACAGTCAACAAATCAACTTGTGATGTGTAAGATCAACTCAATTTCAAGGAGAAGAGGACGAGAAAGTAATGCAGGAGAAATTGCGATACGCCCTCACACAAAAGTGGTCAGAACTTGCAAAATTAATTTTGAACTTTATTTTGTTACAAGCCAAATAAGAAGGAAAAGAAAAAAGAGCAAGAAAAACCATAAACATTTTATAATAAACAAGTCAGCAATCAAAAACACGCATACACTGAGTACCTTCAGCTCATTCCCGCTGCTTCTGGTGACAATGTATTATATATGTATATGTGTGTGTGTGTGTGTGTGTGTGTGTGTGTGTGTGTGTGTGTGTTAATAACAGCAACAACAACAACAACGGGAAAGCAATATCAATTAAAATGGCAGCTTGACTTGAAAACTGCTTCTAAGCAGTCATTGTTGCTGCCATCGTTGTTGGCTCAACAACCGCAGAGAAAGAAACTTTGCTGCCTGCAGAATGGCAGGAGTTTCTCTTAAAGTTTGAACAGCCAACAAACACATACACACACACACACATTATTGTTGCCAGCAAGTTTAAAGTTGCTGCTGCTGCAGACAGTTTTGATAGTTGTTGCCAGGCGAGTTGCCTGGCATATGGCTAAAATGCAGCCAAAATGTTGAAGCACACTCGAGTGTGGCATGAAGAAGTCGACTTGCCACACAGACAATCTGCCACTTGCACATGCCAGTCGCACATGGCGTATGCGCAACACGCAGCAGGCGTCTAAGTTAATTAATCATACGCAACGGTTGCTTCCCCAATAAGCTTAATTGAATTGAATCTCGAATGCAAGCTGCGCATTCATATCGATATCTATATGTTTGTATATTTATTATTGGCACAGCTGAATTTTGAAAAATATTTCTGTTTAAATTTGTCGCTGTTTCAACTTTTTTATATGCCAATTGCAATTATGAATAATTTAATGACAAATACATTATGTATCTACATCTGCTTTGTTGTACACTCGTTTATATACTCGCTACCCAATACGTAGAAGGGTTTAATTTACGTAACATGCTAAATCTTAACTTCTTTGATTGGTATATTTTACATGTAATAGTATGTTTATATACCAAATAAATAGGTATATTTTAGTAATTATTTCACAGTCGATCTATAGTTTTCTTTATTGTTTGTTTCATTATTTGTTTTCTAATAAACTGATATACCGAATACTGCATTCGTGCGCTTTAGTATTTTTTCTATATATTTTATTCATTTTTTTATGTGTTGTAGGGGTGAGAATTAATTTGCAATTTGATTTAAAATTCTTGGTGGTTTCAATATTAGAGACGCGACTGTAGTGCAAACTAACAGATGGGCGCGATAACATCTGTATTCGATAATAGATGCACTCGCCAACAGATGTTAGTATATATTTGATCTAGTAATCCAATATTTAGGGTGAGTTGGCAGCATCAGTTTTGCCATTCACATTGGTATCGTATTAAGACATATCGATACCACTAAGATTACTCAAATAATATCGATATCCACGCTTAAACTAGCCTATACCATGATACAATTATAGAATCTAAATCTATCAAATTCAATGACAACTCGAAATGAAGTTTAAATAATATTGTAAAATAACTCAGATATGTATCTTTGCAAACATAATTTTAGTAAGGTTATCTATTGTATAGTCTAGAGAGTCCAGAGCTCAGAGTCAGTTCAAATAAAACTATTTAACGAAAATGCTCCTCAATTTTTAAAGTATGTCGGTTGTGAACATTTCTGTAAATATTTTTTTTTTTTTTTAATTTAATTTTTTTAATTATAGTTCTATTCGGCCTAACATCATCCAGTTGAATCGAACACTAATGCTAATCCGAATCCGAATCGAATGAACCCATAAATCGGTTGCTCATTGAGTCTTTTCGTAAAGAGTCATCACATAGGATGAATATACTGAAGATGTTGCTGCTGTCATAAATGACTATCAGCATCAGAAGTAGGCATAAATCGGTTGCTCATTGAGTCTTTTTTGTAAAAGGACTCCCATTGAGCCGTCGGATAAGCGTTCCCTGGAAGACTATTTCGAAATAGAACCAAGACCAAAATCAAGACCAAGAACAGCAGACAACGAGAAACGATAGCGATTTTTGAACTTTGGTCTTGGTTCTTACTTTAGAAATGGGCAATTCAATTGATAATTCAATTGCAAATCAAATGAAAATAAAAATATTAATTATTAATCATAATCACAATCATATATCATATTCTGAAAATTTTCATTACGATCAGATAATAAACTTAGAAGTTGCTTCCTGCTTTGATTATCTTTTCGTTCTGTAGAAATGGGTAACGGGTATCTCACAGTCGGGCACACTCGACTGTGTTCTTACTTGTTTATATGATGCACTTAAATAATTTTTCATTAACTTGTTCAATTTTAAATTGAAATACTTAATGCCACAATTTAACGTACATTCAAACCAAAATTATAAGTAATATGTAATTCTTATTTCAATTTAAATTTGAGCTTTCTATTTAGTATTTTAAGTTAGATTAGCGTAAGTCCTAAAATTTCAAATGGGTATGGGCTCTAGTTGCTGCTCACCTTACGTGTTTGTCACAGGGTAGAGAGTATTTAGCAGCTGAGCACACTTATCTGTAGCTTTCATGTCTATTATTATTGAAAAGCTGATTTAAAAAACTTAATTTTCATATAAATATTTCGCTGTTGCAACTTTGTTGTAGTTATATTTATAGATAATTCAATCATAAATCACAAATACTAATTATGTTCAATTATAAACAAAATATAATATACGCAACCCACAAATCATATTGTGATGGAAAATCACAATAAAAATTGGCTAAACACAGACGAAACAAAACAAAAAATGAATGCGCCGAACATAACATTAATATAGATACTTATGTGTTTGTTTATGCATATAGATATAGGTATAAAAGGCATTGGCATAGTATTTATTGAACCTGAAGCCGATGCTCAACATATGGGAGCTGTCATGAGATTTGTGCCAGAGAATAAAGTATAAAGAATACGAAAGAAACAAAAACGAGAGCAAAATGCTGTGTGGGCAGGAACGAGCAACGGAAATGGGTGGTAAATTTGGAAAATAAATACAAAAAATGTTTACTAATAGAAAACATGATAAAAGAGAATTGTTTACATGCTGCAGTTGCATGGGAAAATGGGGCCCGAATCTACAATGCAAATGGTGCGACTTATTAGTAAACAGCCCGGGGTGAAATATAATTCTTGCCACAGCACAACAGCAGCAAATACATTTACAGATACAGATGCAGACTCAGATACAAATACAAACGTACTCGCATATTGCCTGAAGAAGCACGAATGCGAAAGCGAGTGTATTCATATATATTTATGTATTTATATGAGTTTCTATCGCAATTGTTTGCCCGTGTTGTGTTGCCCGCAGCTTTCATATTCTTTATTCGTGATATCTTTTTGTTTTCTCTTTATAATATTTATTCAACTATTTCACTGGAACTAACAACAAGCGAAAGCAGAAACTAAAAACTGAAAAACGAGCGCAAGATACGCGCTCGAAAAAAATTATTTAAATTGAAAATTGTTTGTCTTACAGTTGTTGGCGCCGGACAGAGATAAATATTCGCAGTCCAACCAAGTTGGTGGGGAATTATTTTGGGGCAGTCCAAAGTGAAAAAGGAAAAACCGCGCTGCATAAGTCAGCAGATACGAGCAGTAAAAGCGCTAAAGGGCTGCTTTCAATGGAAACTTGAATTTAGCAGCTAAATATTAGCCTGAATGAAGTTAACATTCCGCTCTACTTGTGCGTCTGCGATTTTCATTGAAAAGCTGTTTATGTGCACACAAATTTTGATAGGACTTAAGAGATGCATTTCGTATCTATGTGATGATAGTATTAAAGTTCTTAAAGTGACTGTAAATAATTAAATTTCCAAAAAAAAATTGCTTAGCAAAGGAAATATAATATAATTGGCTAATTTAAAAGGTATTAAATACTTAAACGAATCGACTACATATTGACCTCGATTCAAGTGCGGTTTGCCTTGAACATGATTATCAAGAAACATCAAGGAGTTTAAAAGGAAGGAAGAGAGGGGGACGACGGACAACAATAAAAGCAGCTTAGTTCTGTTTCCGTCTGTTGTTGCTTTAATTCCAAATTGTTCTTATTTACGAGCAACAGTTGTTCGTACGCACCAAAACAAAAGCAGCTGCGTACGTATTTTAATACACTATTGACGACGAGCACAATCAATTTCATTGGAGAATGCGATCTCAATGTGTTTTTATCAAAATATTTCCATTTCAATTCGCAAAGCGTCTAAGAAGATTTACGACAAAAGAAAAGAATGTGTATTAAATAAAAAAGGTTTTACAACTTTGTTCTCCACTTTGAAAGGGTATACAATTAGATGTGTTGCCTATTATGCTCTCATAAATCTGATGCTTTTTACACAAATGATGCTGATGCTCGACTCGACTCTTACCAAATAAACATGCAGATGCTCCGCCGCCACTTGTCAGAGTGCGATGTTTTTTCTAGGTCGATGTGTGGACGCCCACGCCCACGCCAACGCCTTCACTTTGACATACACAAAAACATGCCCCACACACATATAATATATGTATATATATATATATATTCTATATACATTTATATGAGCTGGCACTGAGCTCTGAGTCGCTCAATTAATTTTGATTGCAGCCTTGGCAGCTGTTTGCCGAAAAAGTTCTATGAAAACATATAGTATACATGTGTGTGTAGGTGTGTTTATTTTTTTGTTATTTTTCCCAAAATCCTTTTTGTATTTTCATTGAAAATTTGGAAACTGTGGAAAAAGCAATATGTTAAATTTATCACAGTTCATTGTAAAGTTCATTTGTCCATAAATTTGTGTTATTTTTTCATCTCAAATAAATACAAATTTCTCAATGTTCTTTTTTTCTCTGAATTTTCATTGAGTTTGTTAAAATATTATGTAGATTTTTAATGAAAAATACTATATGGCTTATTTTCGAAATACTCATCTTTATTTTTTTACTAAAGTAGATGGTTTACTTTCCTATTAAAATGCTGTTTTTTTTTTTTTTTTGTTAACTTCCGACTATTAAAGAGGCCATAGCATTGACCCCCAACCGAAAGCAGCGAATGAAAACAATCGTCAGAGGTGCTAAAATTTATGAGCCTCAGGTGTGAAAAGAAATGAGCGCGCCTCCAGATGCTTTTGTTTACATTTATTTTGCGAAGGTATTTGAGAAATATTTTCAGCGGCAGCGAGCACTTCAACTTGAACTTGATCAAAATGTTTTGCTAGATAATTTAATTAGTTTCAAATAAACAAAAGGAATGACAAACTTTTCAGTACCTTGCTTCGCGCTTTTGTATTCTTCGATGTGCCATAGGGTGGAGGTCGTGTTTGTGCTTTTAGCGAAATTGTTTGCGGAAAGTTGGCATTTTTGAATGTCATAAAACTTTTAATTGAAATTACAATTTCATTCCGTGTGACCTTCATGTGGCGCGTCAATTTGCTTGAAATGAAGCGTGAACAGATATGAGCCCAAGTATTTGAAATAAATTCACCATAAGCTGAAAACAAATTAGCGAATTTTTTTTGGCAAATGACATTGTGGGAAAAAACCGAGAAAAAAATCCATTTAAAATCAACGTCAACGTCATTTACAAAATTAGCTGCAAGTGTTGAAAATATGCACATTAATCAAGTGCAAAGAAAACAAATGGTTCCTTGGTGATGTCAATTTTTCAATAGACTTTTATTTTATAGATTTTAAATAAATAGACAAGTAAAACAAATATTTAAATACTTTAGTACTTTGGTTTTATACGTTTTCTTTATTGCTGTCACTCACTGTTAGATCACAACACTAACTAGTTTCAGAGGGATTCACTCTATTTACTTTAAAGTCGATATAAGTTCCCATATATCAATAAACGGTATTTACAACACGCAATGCATACTGCAATTTCCAACAACTATTATAAATAATAATTAAACGAATTACAATCAGAAGTGTTAGGTTAATATTGAAACTATAAATTAATTTATAAAACTAGCTGATTCAAATAATTCAATGTCGAAAGCATTTAATATATGTCTGCCTGTTTTTTTGGTTTTGTGTCTCTCTTCTATATTAAATCATTGCATATTTTATGGGCAAATGCAATTTATTATAGTACGTTAGATATGCAAGTGAACTTGGCATCTAATTGCGAGCCCCCACACAAAATATCTTTGCAATCACTGAAATGTATCTATCAAATAGAATTTTGTGCTCGAGGCACTGACAAATTGTTGAAAAGCGAAAGGGGAGCAAATATTTTGCGGGTTCTGGCACTTGAACAAGGCACACTTATGCCAGCTAGAAGAGAAAGAGAGATACACTTTAATTTCTTTTCGTTTTTTTTTTTTACCCTCAATTCGATTTTAGTTCTTTTTAGAATTCTTGGTGTTGTTAATGTCACCGTGACGTCATGTGCATATAGCTTCCGCTGTTCATATCTAAAAATTGTTTGCCTGTCTGCCTACATTGGTTTTATTTCTGGCGATTTTAGCATTCACAAAAACTGGCGAGTCTGCGTTTGTTCGCATTTAACGTTGGCGTCGCTGTCGCCGTCGGCGTTACCGCTGACGTTGGCGTTGACGTCGGCGCTGACGCTGACGCTGGCTGCGGCATTAGTCTAACCTAAAACATTTTCGAGCATTTTCGTAAATTATCTTTGGGCTCTTAGGATAAATGGAAAACTGTTTCAGCAATTTGCGTCAGTTGAAAATTATATTTTGTTCGCCAAAGACGCGCACAGCTCAGCAGATTCTTTTGCATTTTAGATTCCAATCATAAAAATGGCTGTAAGTGTTTTTTTAACGGAATTATCATAATCCTTCATCAGCATCTGTAAATTATGGAAATAATTTGAAACATTAAATTCAATGGAATTGTTTAAAAAGTGAAATATTTAGAGTGTAATTATGAAAAATTTTTAAGTGCTCAAATCTTGAAAAAATAACAAAAATCAGGACAAAATTGATAAAGTGTTTAAAGAAAATCAAATATTCAAACAAAGAATTAAACTTTGAATATAAAATGTTGGTAGCATTTCAGGTTATGAACGGATTAATACAAACAAATTTCTATATTTCAAAAGAAATTTCTGCTATAATTTTTTTAAATAGATTTTATTTGCGATTATTGATTAATTAACATATTTTTCAAACTCATTCAATTTTAAATGAAATAATGACCGTAAAGTTAAAAAAAAATTTTGAGATTTGCATTCACAATGACTCAGAAAAAATTTGTTTAAAGGAATTATTTTATTATTGAAAATATATTGAAAAGTTTATAATAAAATCACTTTACAGTCACGAACAACCACAACCAATAATAATGCAACATCATGAGAAATTTATTGTTAATAATTGTGCAGTAAAACCAAATGATGAACTAAGACTTACCCTGCATTGAATCATAAGTGTTTCTTTCACTTATTTTATGAATATTCAAATCAATTCAGATGATGTTAATTGATCACATTAATTTGAATTTTAGTACAGGGTATCAAGTGTTCTGTAAAATTTACATTGCAGTAGCTGATATGATTAAGTAAATTGATGTTTCAATTCAATAAGCAATTATGGCTCAAAACATTTAATTACAAAGTTCAATGTTTTGTGATTTAATTAAAAATGCTTAATTAATTAAATATTTAAATAGTCAATTATCAATATAAAAACGGAAGGGCGCCGTCCTGCATAATTTCATATGTGTATAGAGACACATAACCATCATACGCCCCGTGGCCGCACACACAAATGCTGGCCAAGTGAGTTTGTGTATGTGTGTATTGTATGCGAGTACATATAATATTTCTGGCACAGTTGAACGAGTCTCCACGCCCACTCTGGACAGCTGGCGTGCCATATTTCATTCTTGTATATCGTATTGTGCCTCTGTATTTTTTTTTCGCTTTTGTAAATTAAAATAAAAATCACTTTGTTGACACTTTGGCCCTGGGCTCTGGCACCAAATCCCCCCAGTCCTCAGGTCTGTTACACTTACCATTCACATGCCATAAATTTCAAGCTGTCAGAGTGGATCGATGTGAGCCACGGTCCCTCTCTGGATATCACTCATCACGGATACATTTAAATATTTCTGAATACAACATTTATATATATTCATTATTTTCATGCATAAATTGTCAAGCACTTTTCGCCATTTTCGTGCTCCATTTCATACTTCTCTTTGTGTTTCACTATGTTTTATGTTAACCCCAATTCTGGAGTGACAAAATTGCACCTACAAACTGTTCATGCAAATATTTCAATGTGCAATTGTCCAATGGTGACAGCATTAAATAATTAAACAAATAATTCATTTGTATGACAATTTATTGGTAAAAATAATAAAGGCCAATAAAAGTTGACCTAGAATCGCATAAATATACATACATAGCTTTGTTCAGTCATCACTTATAATACAAACAAATGGAGACATGGTGTTTAAAAAAATATGTTCGAATTCCGTTTCAATTAACCGAAAATTTTTTAATTTGCATTTATTTACTTTGCCACTAAATTATAATTTTACTAATGTTTATATTCCTGAATATTTAACCTACAAAGTTTCGTTTGTTTATAGTCTATACATCAACTATTGTTGATAGTTAATCTATCAGATACGTTGCTCCAAAATTATTCACTGACAGCTGCCAATTTTTTGGCAACGATACAAAACCCATAAAATGGCACAAACAAAAACATAACAATTTTATGTTGCCTGCATAAACAAATGCGAAATGTCTTTAAACAATATTTGAAGATAGAAGTGAATAAGCTAATTTAATTTATTTCATAACATACAAGTTAAGAGGTTTGAGATTTAAGGCAAGTAAGAAAACTACAATCGGGTGAGCTATATTCTGCAAATATACCTAAAATATACCACAAAAATACTAAAACACGTAGAGTAACATATTTAGTATATCGATATTGTACTGCATTCAAAATACCAAACAAATCCTTCGGTATATTTTGGTATTTTGTGGTTTATTTTTGGTATATTTGCAGATTATTGTACTACATTTAAAATATACCATATACAAAAATTTACTAAATTGTCAGTAAGAGTTTCTTGCCATACAGAAGTATTTCTTAAAGTTTTTTTTTTACTATATCTATTACTATTATTATTTTACACATATTTGTTCATTCTTGGTATTCTCTCCACTATTTCTGTCCGCTCCTGCAGGCACGAAATTATATTTCCCTTCAACCCCATGGGTAGCGGGTATAAAAATTCAATTAAATGTGTCGACTTTTATGCATTGTTGCATTCACGTCAGTAGAGACATTAAAGCGCAAAATGTGTTATAATAAACATGAAAACGAAAAAATTATGGTGAAACCTCGGCATCCTCCTTGCTGTATCCATCTTTAAATTCCTCCTGTTGAATGGTCGGTGTTCTTAGTCGTGTGGGCGCCGCTTGCACATTTTCATTTCGTTTGCTGGTTAATAATGCTGGCCGACGACCGCCAATTGGCAGCAGTCCAAATGACAAATTGAAATAATAACAACAGCAACAGCGACAACAACAAAAGCTGCAGGAACAAAACAAACGCCCAACACTTTTTTGCCCTCGACAAAAAGCAAAATAAAGTCAAGAAAAAAGCGCGCAAAAATGAACGTTTATCTTTATGTTCAAATGAATATTTTTATTTATGCGCTCGGCCGGAAAAGACGAACATCTGAAAAAAACAGCTGAACGAAAAAAGATGAAAACTGTAAGCTAAATAATGCGGGGCGCCAGCGAACACACAAATTGTGGGTTATTTGAAGGTCATGGCTGTCCGTGTAGCCAAACGAAATTATGATGTTGTCGACCAGGAAGGCCAATGCACAGGCCATGTCAAGTGCATATAAAAAATTAATAAAATACAAAGAAAAGAGATAAGCAATACTGCAAGGGAGTGTAAAGAATGCAAAGAAATTTTTAGCATTTAAATTATGGAATGGGAAGTTTTTAACTATATTGATTAAATTATAAAAGATGCTGTGGTGTTTTGAACTTAGCGATTACATCTATTGAAATAATTCAAGAATATTCAAAACTAATAAATTTATCAGTATATAACTTACAAGGAAATTATAATATAATTTAATTTAATTTAATAATTTAATAATAATATAAATATAATTTAGAAGAAGAATGTGGGAAATAAAAACATATATATTCAGTTTTTGAAATGCAATTATTGCTAGAAAAGATTTGAACTCAATAGAAAAAATAAATTAAACTGCTTTAGGTACTTAGAAGTATTGAATTATCACATCATTCCTAAAAGATTAACTCGTATTAAATTAAATACGTAATAGTTGTAAATTAAATTTTAAATTTCGATAAAAAGAACCAAGAATATTAAGAGTAATATTTCATTTGAACAAAATGTGGATACAACCACCTTTACTCGAATTACAATTCATTTCAATCCAGAATATATTAAGTAATAAACAGTTGCAAATCTAAGAAATTAAAACTTTTTAATTTTAAAAAATTAATTATATGAACACCTTGTTACTCTCTATAGTGGTCGACCCATCTCTAGACTATTAATTCTTATCCAGATGTAATTTCCGTATAAAAATGCGATAAAAAAAAGAACATCCAAAGTAAATATAGAAACGGAATGTGAAAAATAATTAATTTAAATGGTACTTAACTTTCAAACCCAAACCCACATTAATGAGTGAAACTCCTTTTTTTTACTAATATCAACGTTTTTTAACTTTTATAATTGCATCTGCTTGTGCTCAAGTTGTCGATTAGGTACATTAAACTAATCCAAGAATATCCAAAATAAATAAATATTAATATATATAATAAGCAAGAAAAAAGACACAGAATAGATGGCACATAAAAATACGTATTTAATATATTAAAGATTTTAATTGAATCGATTAAATAATATCAACTGCTTGCGGTTCTCTGAAGTAGTCGATTGTCTCGTCGTCTCTGGGTGATTAACTCCTACCAAGTTGTCGGCTAGATAGTTGTAAATTATATTTTAAAGTTCAATAAAAACAAACGATGAACATTCGAAATGCATATATAGTATACATAGTAGAGGCGGTGTATATCAGGTGGGAAAGCAATTAATCAAATAAGCCCAAAGGGCAGAGATATCGGCAATAAACAATGTTCGCGGTGGATGATAGCTGGATCTATCGCTGGACGTTAACGAAAACAGTTGTACGAGCAGTGAAAACAACTGTTGTTTTTATTGGTTTATTCAATTAAAAATAAAAGCAAAACGACGACCAAAGGGCAGATTGCATTCGCAAATGGTAAATGGTAAATTGTAAATGCAGTTATTGGCACTCTTATTCAGGGAAATACATAAAATTAAAATCGAATCCATTGCAAATGCAAATTGACGCGCAATTCATTAAAATGCCTTCGCTTCATTGGCTGCCATTTAAGCGTGCCGTTTGCTGGAGATGAAAAGTCGACCCTACTGCATAGCATACATAAATAAATATATAAAAATAATAAATATAAATATATAAATGATGGCAATACAACTGTCAACTGCATAAATAGTCATAATTGCGAGAAAACAAGAAAATCCAATGGGAAAAAGTGAAAGGAAAATATATATCTCACTTTGTAATATTCGAATACCATATATGTACATTTTTTCGTTAATACATATTTAAAATGTTGTGCCATGCGAATGCGGTTTTCCAAAAATGTATTCAAATTTATTTCACATGGCCACAAATCAAATATACTATGGATGTGGAAAAAGACCACAAAGCACAATAAATTAGCTTAACTAGGCAAAATATTAATGAATGTTGTGCTCATGAGATTTCAATTATAATTCTTATATGCAAAAACACTGACCGGTAGTCATTATTCACAATGTATGCACAATAACGTTGCGTATACGCCTCATTAGCACTAGATTTCGAAATAGATGTATGTAACTAATGCATTAGCTGCATTGAATTTAATTAGCAATACGAGTTTGCTTAATTGGATTTTCTTCTGGGAATTGAACAGCATATTGAAGAGCTTTAATTTCGTGTTTCGTGTGTTGTATGCAAACAATGAATTTTTCTAGCTGCCTTGATTTATTTCCTTTTAATGGGCGCAAATTAAGCTCGAATCAAGAACACAGCGCAGACTGCAAAAAGTAAATTTCAATTAAACAGTTAGCGGCTTTCACTGTCAACTGTCACATAAATTGCGACGCCTGTTGGACATCGGACGGCGGACGTCTGACCGCGGCTCTATCGTAGTTGAGCTTCTCACGGACCCAGCTATTAAAATCGAAATTAATTAATTGGAAAATTAATGTACTTTCATTTGTTCTTTTTCTCTGCTTCTTCACTCCCTTCGCCCCTGACGTACAACGCATTTTTCCCCGGCATTTGAAGTGGGTTAGCTTACTGAGCTTTAACGCAATTTACTTCAGGGGAAGCCGTAATGTGACCTAAGTGGCGAGGGGGGAGGCTTGAAGTCCTCGAGTCTGGCTATTTGCTTGTGACTTTGAGCACATTCAGCAAGTGAAAAACACAAATTAAGCCTCCTAGCTGTTGACTTTCGGCTGTAGGCGGGCAAACTGTGAGATTTCTCTGTTTATTTTTAGACAATAGAGAGACTTGACTGGGCAATCGAAATGTTTACCAAATTGTCTACAATTACAGCAAATTGATTTGTTTAGCACTTAGTTGATGATATCGTGTTTCGGTATTTTAATGTTTTATTTTCCTTGCAGCCACGCAACAAGGAACAAGAACAGGAAGTCCTGAACTGGATCTTTGCCGTGATCGGCGAGAAGGTGCCCAGCGGTCAGTATGAGGATATCCTTAAGGACGGCATCTGGCTGTGCAAGCTGGCCAACAAGCTGGCTCCCGGCTCGGTGAAGAAGATCCAAGAGCGCGGCACAAACTTCCAGCTGATGGAGAACATTCAGCGCTTCCAGGCTGCCGTCAAGAAGTACGGTGTCCCCGAGGAGGAGATCTTCCAGACCGCCGATCTCTTCGAGCGTCGCAATATTCCACAAGTCACCCTGTCGCTGTACGCCCTGGGCCGCATTGTAAGTGCACCTCTTCACTGACCACTTGAGAGTTGTGAAATACATTCGAGTTCGCCTTCCACAGACACAAAAGCACCCCGAGTTCACCGGCCCCTCTCTGGGCCCCAAGATGTCCGACAAGAACGAGCGCACGTTCACCGAGGAGCAGCTGCGTGCTCACGAGGGTGAGCTGAACCTGCAGATGGGCTTCAACAAGGGCGCCTCCCAGGCGGGTCATGGTGGCTTCAGCAACACACGCCACATGTAAACATCTGGCAATTAGCACCGACACACCAACACTCACACACACACCCGCACAAATATGCACCCGGAAGAGTACAGCAGAAAGGAATTAGTGGAAGAAAGTTGATTCGTACTTTGAAATAAGGAGGCACTCTAAATGTAATTTATATATTATGAAATAAATAAATTAATTAATTTTAATACAATATACACATCAAGTGGACTTGTTTCACGCAATCCGCCTTCCTCATCGGATTAGCATTATTTTTGCTGTTAATTAGGGAAAAACACGCGACAGACGCAGACGCAGCAGCAGCTGCCACGCGGATTAAGTGCTTCTCCCACATCCCATTGCACTTACACACCCCTTCTTGCCTTTTCGAATAGAGTCATGCCACAACCCTAACGCACACACACACACACACACTCAGAGTGGATTGGAGTGGCACACCTTTGTCGCTTTGTCCGCCTCACACTCGGAGTGTTCGTCGTTGGCCACCTGAGATTACACAAATTACAATTTCAACGCCTGCAGTGACAGCGATAAGCATAAGAAATGTCAAGGCCATTTGTATTTGTATTTCTCTTTCTATGTCCTCGTCTCTTAGTGTGTCTATTAGTGTATGCGCGCGTGTGTGTGCAAGTGTGTGTGCCAGTGTGTGTTTGCAGAGACAAAGCAGACACAGCAATTCAATCTGATTGAATACACTGCGAGAAAGTGTAGCTTAGTTAACAAGCAATACAGTAAAAGCTCAACATTATTAAACTTTTTTTTAAACCAGTCACGAGATCATTATAATAATGTATATAGAACATTATTAAAAAACATTTTCTACAAATATATTAAAAATATACCGCATAATACTAAAATATGCCAAAGGTCATATTTGGTATATCGTTCAATATGGATATCGTTAAAAATATACCATGGAGTACAAAATATACCAGATTGTCAGCATAAGACCCGATTTCAGTAGGCTTAACAAGAACCATTTTTTCTCCATGTTGAATAGAGTAAAGTTGTAATAATCTGTTATAAATATTTTTTAGACAATTTTAAAAGTTGGAAATAGTTCATCTTCTTATAACTGAAATGTTTTAAAAATTAACCGGGAAATAAAAATTATATATCAAAAATACTGGTGGCTAAGATATCGAAAAAAGTTTAAATTGTTACATTATGCATTTAAAAACAAATTCAATACATTCAATTTACTTTTATCAAAATTAATATTACCCAACTTTTTTGCATATAAAATAGAAATGGTAAAAAAAATGTCAGTCATTCAAACAGCATATTTAATTAATTGCTACATAATTTAATATAATTAAGAAAGAGTAAAAAATAGTTGATTTTACAAAACAACAGAACACTGCACTACAATGTTATGTTAGTTCTTTTGACACCTCTTTTTGTTAAAGTGTAAAAATCTTGGTAACGATTATGTGTATTCTTTGAAAGGGCTGCACAAAAGGGAAAACCGCAAACTACGAATTAAATGAAGGTGACAAAGCAAATATATAAAATAAGCACAGCCCAATGCGAATAATGCCAGACACATAAATGGATATGGGCAAGTGGTGCTGCCTTATGGCGATTTGGAGAGATTCTCAGAGGACCAGTTACGAATTCGAATTCGTTCCCTCAGCTTGTGTGTTTGTCTCAATGATCAGGCAAATCCACTGAGAGGTCAAAAAAACGTGAAGGAGGTGGAGGAGGAGGAGGCAGTCAGATCTAAATGGAGACTTGCGTGTGAAGATTGTGTTTAATTTCCACTTGTCGAGGGCAAAAACGAGCGGAATCTGCTTTTGTATTAAATGAAATGGTCACTTTGACAGCCACTGACAGCTGCCTTGCATGTGAGTGTGTCTGAGGTGTGAGAGTGTGTATGTGTGTGTGTGTTTGTGTGTCTGGTTTTTCCTCTTTGACAACGCTACTTTCACCAGCAACGCACATTTAATTTTATTTATGTTGACAATAGTTGTAACAAATACACACACACAAGACCACAAGACAGAGTGAGATAGAGATAGTAAAATAGAAAGAGATAGTGCGATAGTCGATTATATTACAAATAGTTTTCCACAGGTTTTCCCATGTACAAAGTACTAATAATATAATTTATTGCCAGTCCACAACTCCGACAATGACAATTGTTGACTTTCTCCATTATTTTTTTCCCCCTCACAATTGTCAGTTTGAGGTCTTTCGGCCCTTTTTAGTCAGGTCAGTGGGCGTGGCACTTGCGTTGTGATTTCATTGAATTTGGCTTTATATTTATATTTATTGTGGTCAATATGATTATTTATTGTTATATTTATTTATGGCCTGGTGGATTCATGCACTGCTTTGTTTCTACATGTTTTTCAATGCTTTATTTAGGTAGTATAATTATTTATTGCAATCAATGGGTTTTCACGCATTGTTGTCCAATTTGTATAATAGCCAGATGATAGGTGGAGAATGTGTAAGTGATTGTCATTTATGTTTTATTTGTTTAGGAATTTATTACGAGGTTTTATTCCACTTTTTTTCGGCTGTTCGTTGATTTTTATACCCTATTCTGATTCAGAAATATGGTGTGTAGAGTATGTAAATGAAATGTATGATACAGATTTGACTTTCGAAAGTTTTTAGTTTCATGATGATCTTTTAAACAATGTTATTTCACCGAATCTGTGTGGAACTATTCACTTTAGTTCGCTACTTCGGATCTTCTATTTAGTAAACAGATTAATTTATTTTTATTTAAATTTGAACACCAACAAAATTGTAATTTTAAACCTCACCAACTTTATTCGGTTGTAATTCACTTAAACACCTGAAGAATAGAGTATTTTGTAGTTGAACCCAACTAGAGCATTTTTACTTGTTTTTATCGTAATTTGATTTATTTGGTTCGTTAACATTTGTATTATTGACTATTGTTGGTTGTGCAATAATTGTTGGTTAAATAAAACTAAACAATTCACCTAAAATCCAACACTCACATTTCTACGTGACATGTTCCCTCTTAGATACGATTAAGATACTGAATACAAATAGGATTCATTACAGCAAGATAGAGTTGTGGCAAAGCGACTAGCATTTCCCTCTGTCCAGAAAATAATAGCTAACTCATCCCTTTTAAATAAACTGACTCTGCTTGGTAAGGAAAAATCATTTTTGATATGAGAATTTATAGTCTCCACTTGGTCCTTTGAATGTATCGAGAGCTGGTTGTATTCTCCCCCACAGATAACGTTCATATTAATTTTTACGACGTTCTCGGAGTTTAATGCATTTTACTGATGCTTGTGAAGAAATTTAATGAGGGAAATCGCAAACGAAGATGCCTCATCCAGAGTGCAAAGAGTCGGGGCGAGGGAAAGACGAACGTTGTGCAATATTCTGCATATTATTTGCTTTACTCAACACCAGCTTCTACCCACATGTGCCACAAATGAAGGGTTGTTCTTGGGGCAGGACACAAAAAGTACAACTCGATGCAGCACACACACACACACACACTGTGACAGGGGAGGAAGAAGAGTAACATGCGGTTGTGGACACGTTTGCAAATGCTTATCATGAAATGTTTCAAAAGCACTTTGCAGTTTGCCCGTAGACAGGCAACTAGACAGCACGCTAAGGTTAATGGCATAAAGTTTATCTGCAATTACGATATGGGCTCTTGGCAATCAAATGGCAGAGCAGTAAGGAGAAAGGAGGGATGGAGGGAGAGAAATAACACCACATCCACCTCTAAGTAAATATTTATTACACTATTTTAAAATGCACTTTAATGCATCGACGTTGACGATGCTTCGCGACGCCTGCAATGGAAATGTTAATGTCGAAGACGATGTTGATATTGATGCTGATGCCGAAGCTGTTGCTGATGCTATTTTCATGGACATTGATTGACATTATGTGCAGTTAGCTTCAAGACTTGATTTCAATTTGCTGTTATGATGGCTTTTACTATGATGTGAAACAGTTTCGAAGCTCATTACATATTTTTACAGCTACTGTCAATCTCCGCCTGATGCGTTTGTCTATAAAACTTAGGAGCGATTACATTTTGTTCGATATTATTAAAATTCCAAGTATTTGATAAACACTAAACTTAAATCTATTTACATTTTTGCACGGATTTTATTATTCATTCGTTGAATTGATTAAAGAAACATCGATTGAAACACTTGAGATTATATTATTTAAATCCTAATTTAGAAGTACTAATAAAGTGGGGTTTTTATACCCATTACCCATAGGATAGAAGGTAACTTTGTGCCGGCAGGAGATGTATGTAACAGGTAGAACGAGGCATCTCTGACCCTATAAAGTATATATATTCTTGATCAGCGTCAACAGCCGAGACGATCTAGCCATGTCCGTCCGTCCGTCTGTCCGTCTGTCCGTATGAACACCTAGATCTCAGAGACTATAAGAGATAGAGCAATAATTTTTTTTCGACAGCATTTGTTATATTAGCACGCAGATCAAGTTTGTTTTAAATTTTTGCCACGCCCACTTCCGCCCCCGCAAATCAAAAAAATCGAATAACAAGCGTAATTTTAAAACTAGAGTCAGATAATAATTGTGGAAGTTATTAAAGAAATAATCACCTACTTACTAGGGGTCTTTGCTTTGGCCGACAATCTGGCACATTGTGCCCGTCTATGGTATATTTTGAATGGTGTACTATATTGATATACCAAACATACCATTTGGTATATTTTTAGTATTTTCAGTATTTTCGGTATGTTTTGAAAATGATACCGCAATATTTTGCCTTTATTAAAAGTGGGTAGCGGGTATCTCACAGTCGAGCACACTCGACTGTAACTTTCTTACTTGTTATTTATGTTTATGTATTTATACATTTCAGGTTTTAACTAAAGCTAATGAAATATCGACGCGACTCTACACTGCCTTTCAGTCCAAGTTCAATCGTCTTCGCGTCTTATACCCTGCTTACACCCTCATCATTCTATAAGGGGCTGTGTGTAAGAGAGGGACGACTAATGGAGCCTCATAATTGATCATGATTCTAAAAATGTGGACGTATTTTGGTTTATATATTTTGGTATATTTATCGAACAAAGCGCGATATCCATAGAAATCAGCTGATCATTCCACCTACAAATTTCTTTAAAAAAAAAAAACAAATAAATCGAAAAAAATTAGAGGAAAAGATAAAGGCGTAAGAAACGAAAGAAAAAGAAAATCACCAAGACGATAAATTTAATCACGTTGTATAGAAATAGGATCTGTGCAGATCGAGTTGCTTATTACGATGTAAAACGGAAATATGTACGTAAAGTCAAACTCAGTGTCGCATAAATTATTAAATTGCTCATTTTCGGTTGATTTGTTTCTATTGCCTTTGATATTCTTTTTCTTCCTGCCTGATTTTGTTTATTTTTACACTCCAAACATCTGATGATGCTATTTTAGTTAAAGCACTTGCATAATTGAATCGCACTTAGTTTAACCACGGTATCGCTGATTCTCATTCATTTAGTTTAAATGAAGCAGAAGATGACAATGTCTTAAACTAGATCTGTTCATTTGAACTTCTTGCTCATCGTTGACTAGGGCTTCAACAATACGCAGGGATGAAGAATGATTCTACACCTCATAAGCAAAACCCAAGATAATGCAAGACAATAAATTGCAATACTTATTTACAACTAGTATTAAAATCTCATTTTAATCGCAGTAAAAGCAAAATAAATAACGTGAGAATACTTGAATTAATTAAATTACATAAAGTTTGTTAAACGTTTCTTTCTCTCACTAATCACCAAGTGTTGATTGTCAATAAATGAGATTTTCAATTAGTTTGCTCATCAATTCGACCCTTGTTAACTATTAGTTTCAAGTCTGATACAGAATAGTTTAGTTGAAATAATCTGAGAGTCATTGCCTATTTACAAAATCAAATTGAAATTAAATTCGCATTTGCCTGGGAATAATTCAATTTCGAATTTTGTATATAAATACACAACAAAAGTGTCATAACAAACTGTTGTGTCTGCCTGCCAGGACAAAATGAAAACTTCTATTTGTCTTAAAGTGAAATTCAATTAATCAAAAAATTGGGGCAAGCAGAGGCTGAGGCTGAGGCCAATGACAGTCACAGACACAGACACAGAGATGGGAGAACCCAGAACCCAGTATCCTGAATCGAGGGAGCAGCAGCCGGAGACAACAAGGACATCATATT
The DNA here is from genome assembly GCA_023558445.1 of Drosophila pallidifrons. Taxonomy (NCBI): domain Eukaryota; kingdom Metazoa; phylum Arthropoda; class Insecta; order Diptera; family Drosophilidae; genus Drosophila; species Drosophila pallidifrons. The sequence continues at coordinate 7,808,516 of CM042348.1, forward strand.
GCATCAAAAAGTAGACAAACGATAATTTATCATTTCCATAAACACACACACAGAGATACACAGGGCACAGGAAATACAATTCTATAGATTGGAGCCTAGGAAAGCAGGAGAGGAAAGCTGGACAATTTTGAAATTAAAAGCTTAAATGAAAGTGAGCAAGTAAAAGGGTTCTCAGCCCGGTCATGGCTAAGCCCAAAATATCTACGAAGCATGAACTATACTATACATGCAAAGTGGCTCAGCCCAAGGCTAGTTATTGCAGCTGACTGACAGGCGCACGTCTGCAGAGGATGGCCGAAAACCAAACTTGGCCTGGCCACCGTCTCTTCCTCTTCCATCCACTGCTCCTGGATAGAGCCTTAAATACTTGTGCCATGCATACGTGTGTGTCATGCAAACGATTATAAAATCATCATTTATCACATTATGTCACACTCCTCGCCAGACAGCCTGGCGTCAGTCTGATGAGTCCGCCCAGGTCCGCTTGTGACCCGACTTTCCTCACGGCTCATCGGTTTCATCTACAAGCACATACTACTGATGTATCTATGTATATACTATATGTATATATTTCTATATGTATCTATGGTAAGCAAGTACGAGTTTGCATGAAAATGATATAATGTCGTCTTGTGATGTATATATGGTATGCATGCATAGCATGGACGACACGTTGCTCGAGCACATTTCCGGGCACTTTTATAAAGCCATTACCCAAGACACATAATCATATTAGAGCGCTTCAATAAACAGTCTATCAGTTGAGCTCGCGCTAGAAGTTTACCAAGAAGATTAAGTTGGTACAACGGGACATTAATGAAACAGAGCTCAATGCAATAAATAGGAACATAAATAAAGTCTAATAATAGACAATTTTTTATTACACATGCTTTTTTAAGTTATGAAGCTATAAATTGCGTATACTTCCATATTCACAAAATTAATTTTCAAAATTAAAATGTATATTACGACTAAAAATGAATTGAATGTACATTTAAATAACCAATAAAATAAATGCAATATGATTATATCAAATGCTTAAGTAATGTGAAGTTAAAATTTTATTATATATTGTACAGATATATTTTTTATAACTAATACTTTACAAATAGTAAATAAACTTTAAAACAACCTATTTTCTTCTTAGGATTTATTTAAAAACAATAAAAATCGCATAATGTAAAAAAAAAATCATACTCGAGTAATAGTTTTAAAGAGATTAATTTTAGCTTGAAATCACTTCGTTATTTTAAAAATTATGTCTAGTAATACTTAAGTGAGAAGAGTTTATTTAGAATTGAATAAGAAAATACTCAAAAAATATAAAAATATTTAAGTTATTATTATGTGCATTCTTTTTTTTTTTTTTTTTTGATTCCAAATTTTTTTTTAAACTATTAAATAATTATTGTGGGAACGTATTCAAATTCAAAATACAATTTAACTCTGGTTATGTGCAACATAAAGAGAATAGCGTTAAATTTTAAATACGAGTTCAGTCGGAAATAATTTTATAAGTGGAAAAATATTCGATAAATATGAAAATATTTGAATTATTATTATTTTTTAATTTTTTAAATTTCTAATTGTATTATGAAATGCCAAATCATATTTTAAAGGAATTCAACTTAACTCTGTTTATGTGCAGCTTAAAGTAATGTAAAAGTTATAGACATTTTGAAGCTGTTCGTTGGTTTCCTTAACAATTTAAATACGCTTTTCTGCAAATGTGTTTGGGGACTGCCGCATTTGTATTAAATGTCGTGGCCCACAAAGAGGTTGCTGGCTTACGTAAAAGTAGGATAAACGAGTATGGAATATCTAGCATAAGCAGCAGCAGCAGCAGCAGCAGTAACTGGTCCTTGAACTCCTTTCGTGGGAAAACAAAAGGCAAAGTGAGCGACACATTTAAGTTGGGCAACAGCGGTGCTCGAAAATGCCACCGTCGCACAGTTTAGTTAAAACTGAGAAATATCCTAAGGGAATATATGTATGTATGTATGTATGTATGTAGAGAACAGCACTTGCCCCGCTTCCGCTCTCAATGGAAGTGAGTCAAAGTAATTTTCTAACTATGTCTCTAGTCGCTGGCACTATTTTGATATGAATCCCACAAATGCACTTTCACCTGGCTTTTGTGTGACATTAAACTTCAAGTCAAACAATTTCGTTCGTTTCTCTTCTCTTTTACTTCAGGTCGAGTGTTTGCGCGGACTTTCTCAACTGGAAAACTGAAAATGTGTCCCGCAAGTGTTTTGAGTAAAAGTTTTTCTACGCAAACGAATTGAGAATGCAGAGCAGAGCAAAGATGGAGTGGATGAGCTTATGCAACACTGGTAAGGCCATCAAATCAAGGAACATTTTTCGAAGCCGAGCTGCTACTAAATGCAATTCTTAAGACATGTCGCTTCCAAAATGTGTCAAGCAGCGCAACGAGTCGTGAATCGAGTCGTGAGGCGACGCCAATGGCTGTTGGACTGCTGTCAACACGTCAGTTGGGTCCAAAAGCAATTTGTCAAGCAGTTGTGATTGACAGCTAAGACGGCACAGCGAAGCATGAACTACGAGTGCTCCTTTTCCTCCTTCCCCCACACACACACACATACACACCCGGAAATGGGAAATGCGCAACATAAACAAAATGGCAGCACACTCAGAACACACATGCTTGAGACATTTTGCCACATAAAGCAGAATGCTTAAGGTATGTAAGGAAACCCAATTGTTCAATATAACGTAATGGCTATCGAAGCGTACGAATTAATATTCAATTATGCTTAAACAAGTTTATCAACAGTTTGCCATCAATATCCTTAGTGTTGAGCCAGCAGTCGCTTCAAGTCAATCAATATTCCATCAGGTGTGCCACCCCAAGTTTCAGTTGCCATATTCAGTATATAGCACAGAGAATTAACTTACTGCCATATCATTATTTGAAGTGCCACTTCGAAGCATTGCTTGGTTCAAATTTCGACTCCATTGAATTAAACTCCTTTAAGTGTGTTGCCGAATTTACTAATTGAGATGCATTTAGGCATTTGGTTAAGTGAAGCTGGATTTCCAAATCAAGACACTATTATTTCTTAATTAATACTTGTTTCACAGATTGACTTCAATGCTTGAATAATTTGCTTATAACAATCTGCATTGCATTCTAAATGGAATAGTTTGCTCTTGTTGACTTGAAGCTAACTCAATTCAAAACAACACAAATTATAATTGTTATCGAACTACTTAACATTTCATAAATCAAGCAAAATTCAATTCAAATGAAATATATTTAATTCTATCTCACAATTGTTTTCTGATATTTAGTTAAACTTAAGAATAAACCAATTTAATATAATAACTTTAAAATGAATATAAGAAAGAAACTCTACTTTTGTGTTCGTATTTTTAAATTAAACTTTATTTTTGTTAGCAAGTAAATTTAAGATTTAAATCAACTCACAATTGCCTAAATTCAACTTGTTCATTTTCTACACAACAGCAATTCCTTATTTTTATGGCATTTAAAAAACATTGGACAAAAGGAACTCGTCTTGAGTCTGATGATGCTGATGACCTCAGAGATGAAATTCCTCAGAGGATTGTCAACGAGATGGTGAATTGAATTTACTGCTATTTTTAATAACATCATCGGTCACCTTCGACCTGTAAACTGAGATGAGGTGGCAAGGTTTATGCGTACATAGCTTTCTTTGTGGCAAGATGGATGGCCGGATCGTAAAAACCAAAATGTGGGCGGGGTCAGCAAATGTCGAAAATATAATTAGAGAGAAGAAGAGATTGTGGCCGGGCGGGCCATAAAGGAAATTGAAAATTCCTCGTGCTGGGTTTGCTTGCAAACACATTTCGGCAAAAATTAATTTAAACTTTTGCCACATTTACTCATTAGCGGCAAGTTTTGGTCATATACTGGCATACTCCAGCCCAAGAGCGCTGCAAACTTGCAACTCAACAAGTTTTCCTAGAGCTGCCAGGGGAGCCAAGCGTTTGCGAGGCAGCAACTAATTTGCCTCTGATTTGTGTGAGTGTGTGAGAGAAAAGAGAGAGAGAGAGAGAGAGCGCACATTTCTCAAGATTTATATGAGTTGACTAAAGTAACATAATTTGCAAATAACGCGACACCATTGTCGTTCATGCCACAATGCAACATTTGCTGCCTGCCACCAGCCTGCCTTAAGCCTTGTTCCGGAGCAACGCAAATACCCCCGAAAAAATCACAATAAAAAAAAAAAGTAGAAAAATGATTTAAAAACTGCGGCAGGTAGGCTGAAAAGCTACACTCAAACCAAAAACCCGTTGCCACTTTCCTCTGCTCTGCTCTCTGCGCTTGTACCACAAGCCGGAAGTTTGCCGTAAATAACTTTTTTCCACTTGGTCCGCGACGGCAACGACGACGCTCAGTTGCATTAGTTGCATAAGTCGACATGCCCCATGGCAGTGCCTCTGACTCTGCCTCTCCTCTGGCTCTTCTTGTGGCTCTTCTCTGATTTCGGGCGACTTCAGAAAGTGTTTGCCTGCAGCATTCCCACACCCCCCTAAAGGCTGCATGACCATAAATCACGCACGCGTTGTCGGCATCACACTGCGTCTATATACAGCGTCTGTTTGTACATACATACATATGTATGTATGTTATGTATGTGTTTGTGAGCTTGCCAGTTCCGAGTAAATTTTAAGCCGATTTCCGTTACATTGCCTTGCCATTTTGTGTGTCATGTGAGGTCATCAAAAGCATTGTACTCATAAAGCAAACAATGCCAACAACGAACAACTATTGTCCTAGCTAGCACTGCATACCCTTTATATACCCTTTAAAAACAAAAATAAAAGTGTTTACAAGAAGCTTATTTTGTGAATGGAAATATTGAAATCATTATCGTCTGCTAAGGACTATATTATCCAGTTCATAAGTTATTTTTCATAGGAAAATACATGTTCGTTATTTTAATTGTGAGTTATGTTATAATATATTAAATATTCAATTCGAAATAAAATCTGTGATATATGTTATACTTATATAGAATGATATTTTTGTATTTATTTTGTAGCAAAAGAATGCATGCAGACTTCGCTGATTGTTTTCTTTTTCTTAAAAAAAAGCTATAGTAGTGTTTATAAGAACATTGATTCTCATTTATTTTATTGCTCAGTTTAGATTTGTAAAATTGATATCGGAAATCTGAGTTTTCTTCATGTTCATTAAAAGTAGTAACAACAAATATATAATATATTGAATTAAATGCCAAGAAATAATCATTTTGTCCTAATGTAAATAGCACAATTGTTGTTAAATAAGTTAATAATTCTAATATGCAATATGTTTTATGTACAATAAGAATATTTATGTATTTTATTTGCATTGAATTCTACTGATATTGTTAACTACTTAAATTAAAGTTTTAAATATGATGGGTACAATATATAAATAAAAAATGAATCTCAGCCTTAACTCCTTTTAAAAAATAAAGAAAAATAAATATTTGTCTTTAAAAATATATGCACAATTTATGAATAATACTATACTTTATATATACTATACATTTATTTCATAATTAAGTTTCGCACTTATTATTTAAATTAAGTTTAAACTGATTGGTTTTTTTGCTTATACATTTCTTGTTGAGTTGATAAATAATATGCTGTTTCTCATTGTCGTCTTGCGCGGTGTTCAGCTGATTTCATCCTGCATTTGGGCAGTGTATCATCAAAATCATATAAATATCCCGCATACGCCGCTTTGGCGATAAAAGCCGCATGTCAAGTACCCTATAAATTTGTGCGGAAACCGCACAATAAACAAGCTTCACCAGAATCTCAGAGGGTCATCCAACATAACTGGTACAAGCTGGTTAGATGCATAGTGCTATGTGCTCGTGTCTCTCAGAAATGGCGAAAAAAAAAAAAAAAAAACAAAATTTAATAGAGTACTTAATGCATAAAATATGAACATAAAATGTGTGACCACCAGCTCTCCCCTCTCTTTGCTTCACACACTGCTCATGTGAAATGTGAACGCATAAAAAGTGGGCAGGAAACGCGATGTGTGCGCCTTGAACTACTCGGGGTTGTATATTCGGGTGCCTTGAGGCGAGGCGATAGAGGAGCCACGGCTCCAATTTAATTGCGTTCAAAATTGTGTAAATTGAATTTTTAACGCGCAGTTGAACAACCGACCACACGCCCACATACAAGCATAGTTACACGCATGTGAACAGAGACCAGCGTCCTGAGTCCTGCGTTCTGAGTCCTGTGTCCAGGGCGGGCCAAGCGGAAATGAAGTTATTTCACACGCAGCCTGAAGGCCAACTGGTTAGTCGGACAGTCGGAATCGTTTGCCTTCTTCTTGTTATGTGGCGTGTCGTAGGCCATGTTTTATTTTGGAATCAGCGAGAATATTTCCACTATCTTGCACAGAAATCTGGGGAAGCAACTGGGTTACGCCCCGTGGCTACCCATGGTTCAGATCTTTCCACATTATGCAGACAAATGGCTTTTTAAATTGCTTGCGTGTGGCCAAACCGTCTGCCAGTCTGTTAGTCTGCTAGTCTCTCTCCCTCCAGATTCCCATTCTTTCTCTAGTTTCCTCTCTAGTTTCCAGTCTGTTCAGCTTGTCTACGCATTTACATGTTGATTTGATATATGAGTCGCTGCCAGGCCATCAATCAGTCCGTCTATTGGCAAGTGGCAGGCTCAACAACGCCGCAAACCTCCCCAAAAAATCGACCAGCAATTGCTGACATCGATACAGATAGCGTTGCACATTGGCGCTCATCACCAAACCACAATGACTCTGTATCTGCCTCTGCTTTATATTTTCATGCCACACACTCTGCAACATGAACTTGTCATCGCTTCGTTTGGCATCCTGCGAATGCATTTAACGAATATATATATTTTTTATTTATCGCCTCTCCGAACGTTTCTAATATTATTTCAGAATGTAATAATCATAAAAATTGTGCTCAATTTCTTCCATGACATAATTCCCGCTGATGTAAAATATAAAAAATAATAATAAACAAGTTAAAGAGCGACAGTAAAGACCAACATAGTGTGGTTTATTCTCAAAGAACACCAAATCAATATACCATACGAGTAGATTGTCACCCAAATCAGTTAACATTCTATTGCAATATACGTGTTTTCCATACTAAAGAATTTCTTCTTTACCTCATTGCATTCAGAAATCGCAAATACTCTGCAAAAATAGAGACAGATAGATTGCTAAAATCAAGAATTAAATCTTGAATCAAGATTGTTTGTACTACTGTGGGCAAAAAGTAAGGAGAATTTTCAATTTAAACTTCGCGGGCCTAACAATTCGGCCTAATTATTTTTTTCTTAAGTTGGCAAGACTGTTGATGACATCTGAGCCAAATTTCAAATGAATGTCATTATCAGAAATATATTTACACTTGTGTTTTCCAAGCGACCAAGAGTGCATTTTTCGATTTTTAACAATGTCTGAATGAGAAGTGCCATCAAATTTTGTTTGCCGAATGAAATTTCGGCTGCGGAAACATTGTGGATGTTGCGGAAGACCTTTGGTGATTCTACCATGTCACAAAAAAAATTTTTATAGGTGGTACAAAGACTTCAAAGAGGGTCGAGAACGTGTTGATGACTTGGAGCGCTCCGGACGACAATCCACGTTAACACATGACCAACACGTCAATGAAGTGGAGGCAAAAATCGTGAGTGAAAAATATTAGAGACCTTACTGATATGATCGGAATATCAGAAAGATCTGTGAAAACCATTTTGAAACACCATTTGGGCCTACGAAAAGTCAAATCTCGTTTGGTACCAAAAACGACCAATTTCTGTACATGTTTATCTTGACTATTTCGCCAAAAATTCGACGCATATCGTTCCACAACCACCGTATTCGCCTGATTTGGCTCCGTGTGAGTTCTGGCTATTCCCAAAACTCAAGAGACCACTTCGGGGAAAGCGTTTCGAGTCGATTGAGGAGATAGAAGCTAAATCGAAGAAAGCACTGATGGCTATACCGAAAAGGGACTATTTGGCATGTTTCGAGGATAGGAAAAAATGTGTGCATAAGTGTATTTTATCGGGAGGGGATTACTTTGAAGGGCATGATATTGATTTAGAAGAATAAATAAAGATTTTTAATTTTACAAATCATTCACCTTACTTTTTGCCCACAGTACACAGTGGTTGGGCTTGTATGGAGCCGCGGCCATAAATATTTCCCGTAGAGATATCGCTATGAAATTTTCCCCAAAAATCTAATAAAATATTTTGTATATATAGTGAAAAAATTGTCTAGATCGGAATACTATATCCTATAGCTCCCATACAACCTTAGTATGGCTAAAATGCCGATAGTGCGCCAAAATACTTCCGGTGGAGTTACAGTGCTAAAATTTGATTATTAGCATCCAAGATATGTATAAGAGTATTTAAATTATCTTTCTGCTTTCTTCTACCAAACTAATTACTCTTCGAGTTTTTTCTCCATTCGTGCCCTCTTCTGTGCACTACAGATCAAAGATGTACATGCGTAAAAGCTCGTAGTTATAATAAGCGCCAATAAAAAATGATAATATAAGAATGGGTGAAAAATTAATATGTAAAATTATCCACAAACACAAAAAAAAACATCACAATGGCAAAGAAGGAACAGCAGATTACGTCACAAATTTGACCTCGAAAACAGTAGGATTGCTTGAGTTTATTAATGAGTATATACACATCGGCAAAAATCGGCAGCTGAACTTAACATTTTTATTACCTGAAAACATTGGCAAATACACTGATATCACTCATAAAGGGGGAATCGGGGGGCAACATATCTAAAAATCTACTTAAACAGAGAAAATGACGCTCACAATTCACTGAAAATAAGTATTAATTAAAATTATACAATAACAAATAATAAATAACTCAAATTAATTTCACTAAAAAAACTTGTTAAAGTAAATATCTTCAACTTTAATACCCTTTTTAAATAATTCAATTTGGTGAATTTTTGCGAACGTCCGACCACTTTGAACTTCACTTTTGTTTTGACGAAAAGCTCACTAAACGCAGCTGCAGCAGCAAAATTGAAGACGTGTTCACACTTTGCATTCTATTTTTAGAATGTCCCGTTAGATTTCCGGAAAAAACTAGCTTGAAATGACAAAATGTGGACACTTTTGAGACAAATTCATTACATTTTGACTAATTATTTTTAAGTCGATTTTTCGATTTATGGCCTACGGGCGCAACCACTGTGCAGTAGTATTTCAAAATTGAACAAAGAAGGTTTTTCCTTAAGTCTAGATCGAAAGTCTAAAAAAATTTAAGTTTGCCAAATCTTGAAATTGAAAACCTTGTTGCAAGAACGGAAAAATTTAAAAATCTGAAACCAAAAAGGAAAAATCTTAAATTAAGATCAAACGTTCTAAATTAATTTTATATTGGATATGCTTGATATAAAATTGATTATCACATTCAAGATTATAATCTTGTTTCAAGAATGAAAAAATCTTGAAATTAAACCTAGGCAAAAACAAAAAAAAATAAATTGCATGTTGTTTTTTATATAATATTTAGATAGACAGATTTTTTTTAAATTTTAGTATTTCAAGTATAACATTTACATTTAATCTTCTTTCCAATCTAGAATAAAATGGACTTGAATCATAATTTTAATCTTGAAATAAGATGTTGTTAATCTTATTACATCAAAACGTTTTCAAAATAGATTTTTTCTCTCGGTGTAGTTATTAAGTAAGTAGCAAAAATCGCAGCATAACACATAGGCAGACGGTCGTGGTGATTGTTGACGCTGATCAGGAATATATATACTTTATCAGGTCGAAGATGCTTCTTTCAGCCTGTTATATACATTTCTGCCAGCAAAATTTTATAATACCCACCTATCCTATAGGTGGCGGGTAAAAAATCCATATTATTATACAAATAAAAAAAACCTCAAATCATGTTAATCCATTCATAATGATAATAAAATAAATGGATGAAATCCATTTGCACCCACACAAAATGCAATAAACAGACAATTATTATAACCGCAGTCAAAGCTTTTCCGCTAATTTTATGCGCTTCACGCGAATGTGGAAACTCGTCAGCTCGAAAATTGCAGTCATCAAATTGCAAACACCGAAAGGAGTGGTTAGAGGAGCTTGGCAACAAAAGCTACCATGGAAACAGTGCAATAAAAAGACGTCGAAGTTTAATTAAAATGATTTAAAGCGTTGCACTAATTTGTTTAAATTCATGTGAAGAATCTCACTTTATGGAATGAGTTTGGGAAACAGATGTGTTTGGGGCAAATTCACAACATATTTGGGCAACACTTCACATCGGCAAACATCACAGCTGGTATCCGCACAGAAACACCTCTAATAAGACACATATGGCCACAAATACTGCTAACGACCTTCAGTGCCTGACCACATTTGGTCCCAAGATGGTCCACATGAGGCTACTAAAATGTGGTGTATCCATCTAAACCAACCCAACCGGGTTGCAATCTACCTTTTTCCGTACATATGCACAATAACATGGCAACTTTTTCAATCCATATTTATGCTGAAGCTGAAACTGCAAACTTGAAAGCACAAGAAGCATGATTGGAATTTTAATGATGGAAAGCAGAAGGAACCCTTACTTTTTACGTTACGGCATAATACTTCTGTTTAAAGCGTTTTCTCAAACTAAAGTGAAGGCATTACAGATTCCATTTAACTATTCGATCCAATGACTAATTCCTTTGGCATTCCAAATATCTTGCCCCTTGGTCGCAACTTTGTTTGTGCTCAATCAAATGACAATTGATCTTTTTCCCAAGGGAGTGTGCTCGTGTGTATTATTATTATTGTAGTTGTTGTTTTTTTTCAGCAGGAGGATAAATTAAATTTACAATTTATTTTAAGAAACACCCACACAGCATGAAGCAAACGCTTTTGACGCACATTCAACGATAGTTGGCAGGAAGGGAGGAAAAGGAGTCAAAGTATTACTGAAGCGTGGGCGCTAACAAGTCGATGCGCATTAAAGCGCTTTTGAAGTCCTTCACGTACACACACAGACACACTCAAGAGCACCCACACACATATGAGAGAGACTATAAATGCACATATAAAAACTTTAATACCCCGAAAAATTCCGGAAAATGCCTGAAAAATCAAAGGCCATTTTCGGTCGAGTTTCCACTCACAAATTCGGCATTTATTTATATGCTGTTTTTCCAATTTTTTTAAAACTGCAGGGGGATGAGATACTGTGCACAGCAGGACTTTTATTGCTCTTGTTGCAATATATATATGTATATGTATATATAAAATATATGTTTAAAAGTTTTTATTTGTCTGCCTTGACCCGATTCTATTCGACAATTGCCCAAATGAAAAAATCGACAAAGGCCATGTTCAATTAAATATATGTAAAAACAATCCCTAAAAATAAGTGTCAAGCAAAATTCAATTCTAAAAGCACACAATGTAAAAATACGGAAAATAAATAATAATTAAAACAGATTTCGATAGACAAATTCTTCAATTTTCTTTCGAAACATTTAAATTGCATTACATTTTCTTTCATACTTGCATAAAGTCTGACCACAGTCAAAGTCTGGTTGTACATTTTGCAAATGCATTTTGAGGCTAGACATGTTTACTACGCCCAGAACCCATTTCCAATTCATTGTGCAATCTTTTCTCTAGCTTTTTGTGGCTTTTCTATTTCTATCATGCAAAATGCAAAATTGGTAATGTGCGGCAACATTTTTGGCATTGTTTGCTACTTCGATTTCAACTCGGGAGTTATGTGTGTGTGTGTGTGGAAGTGTGTTGCCACATTATGTGTTTTTGTTAACTGTTTATGCCTTTATCATCACGCTTTTATGGTTCCATTCTGCTCCTTTGTCTTCGTCATTGTTGCTTTACAGCTTTGTGTTCACACACACACACAGACACTCCTCCTAACCGAGTTTCCCTCACACTCACACATTCATTAGGAATAACACTTTTCATAGTTATTGGGAACGGAGCGCGCTTTTGTAATAAAATCCAAAAGAGCAGAATAAGATTCATGAAAAGGCATTAACACCCATGGCGTATACGCAATGTGTGCTTGTAGCTTTGTATGAGAGTATAATAAAAAATTATTAATTGGATTTTATATCTTCAACTTTATTCCCGATCACTGATTTCCGGTATTTCTGTTGAAGAGTATAATATTATATATTATGCTGACATACAAGATATGCAGTTAATTCCGATTGAGCATACTCTACTCTTCAAAAGAAATATTATACACTTCATATTCTTTTAATTGGCAAGGTGAAAGCCACAAAAAAAAAACAACACAGAATAATTTATTATATTTTTTCACAATAACAGTTGATAACTTTTAAATGAAATATAATTGAGCAGCAAAACAAATTGATTTTCAGTGAAAACAAACAACCAATTTTTGTAGAGAATTCATTCGTTTTATTGTGCAATATTAATGCAAATATTAATAAAAAGCAATACAATGAAAACTTTTTCAGCAAACTCAATGGCTTTTCCCCCAAAAATTGTTTGCGTTCACAAGCCAGAGGAGTAGCTCTCTCTTGTTTCATTCACAATGTGTTTTTTCCACTAGAACAACGCAATCAATAGAACTGCACGAGATGATCAATTATTAAATCGCAAGTAAAATACAATATTTCATAAAGAAGAAATAAAAACAGACTCCGCAAAAAGAAATCGAAAACATATTACAATACACCACCAAAGAGCAACAGAACATCAGACATAAAATGCACATGCACACACACAAATACAGACATCAGTATTAAGGGCTCTTTTGGAAATTTCCGCTTGACCAAACCAATTAAAAGCATAAATTTTCAGAGCCTGTGGTAAAATATCGTTCAAATACATCAACAAGTTCTCGTTTTTCTGCTATTATCGTCGACACACATTGAACAGGCAAAAGGCTCTGTAGATTTTTCGCAACTTCATATCCAATACTTTTTCCGAATTCATAAAATTTTGACGCCAAAGAGCATAAAAGCAAACAAGATACGAACGGCCATATATAAAAGCGGATAAAAATCATTCTGATAAAAGGCAACGACAGCCAAATACCCAGCACAAAAAAAAAAAAAAAAAAGAAAACTATAATTGGCACTTTCCATTTTTTTATTTATTTGGTTTTGTTTTTAATATTAACTCGAGAAAAATTTCAATTCACTTTCCATTTATTTATTTTTTGTTTTTTATATTAATTTCAGAAATATTGAATTCATTCCACTTTCCACTATAAGCTCGTGAAAAATTGAAGTCCTCTTGCATTCAAAGGCAGCATTATTTTGATAATCGTACTTCACCTTCTTTTCTATTATTATTGAATGTATTTAAATAAATATTCACTATTGATTTTATGGAACAATGCTGAGGATTGCACAAATTAATAATCCTTTCACAATTCGTTGTTGAGCATGTGAATAATACAGACATTAATAACGCAAAATAAGCCAGCCAACATTAAAATTCTGAATTTATATACCTTTGTAAAGAAGCCTTATGCCTATATAAAGAGAAACGGTGGCTGAATAATGTGAAACTCCATATTACAAATATTCCAAAAGTGTGATGCCAAAAATGCAAGCTGAAAGTTTCGTGAAAGCAGAAAAATGTGATACAATTTTTATGTTTTTTTTTTTTCTAAATGATTTTTGTATAATTAATTTTAAATTCATGTAAATAAATCTATACTGAGTATGCACGTTCCTTGAAATAGTTTGTATGTCTCATATGTAAAACAAATACAACTTACTAGGCGGTTAAATATTGTCTCGCCCAGAAGTCATGGATTGTTTGCTTAAACAGTAAAATTGATTGATAGAATATTTATTGTTGTTCTTGGCTCTCTGGAATGAAATAAATTCAACTGGCCATTTAAGCCAATTGCCCTCAAGTGTTACGAAAATTGAGGCAATCGAAAGTTCACAGTTAACCTTTGACTACCACGACCAATTAAAGTCCTATTTTACAGACACACAGACACACAAACTCAAACAAAAGGACAACTGCCATTTGGGGGGCAAAATCGAAGCATACAAATTGTAATAATTGTTTGGAAAATTGTTGCTGTTAAAAAAACATCGAAACGTTCTCATGGGAAACATAACCGCCTCGACTCTCGAGAGGGTCGTGTGAGTTTTCGTGCTTGCTACTTCCGGTTTCGCCAAAGCATCCAACGAGCACCGAGAGAGAGAGAGAGAGAGAGAGAACGAGAGAGAAAGATAGCGATTTCAAGAGGCATATGTAGGCTTTTTCGGTCGCCATATTGTTTTGGTCATGTGCATGTTTTTGATGTCCAGTGGTTGCTCCACTTGAAAACAATTTTTGCTTGCTCGATTTTGCAGCCGAACAACGTTTCTGCTCCTCGTCTTCCTCTTCCTCGGGATGCTGCTGTCGTTCTTTTGACTGTCCTTCCGGATGCTGCTCTTGCCCCTGTTGTTGTCCCCTTTATTATTGTTCTTGTCGTTGTTGCTGTTGCTGTGTTCGAATTGCGTCGATTTTGTTGACGTCGTTATCAATTAAGCGACACGTTGCGTAGCCAGTCACAGTTGGCTTCAATTGACTGCACGAAATGGCCAAAAGTAGGCGAGTGGCAAGCGGGGGCGATGGCAAATGTCCAAATGGGGACAACTGAAGTTTTTTTTCGAGGTACAACACTAACAACTTGCAACTTGGCTGGCAATAGGCCTCAAGCACATAAAACGATATAAAGTTATTGCTCTACAAATTGCTGCCAGTTGTTATCTAGCTTTCGATCTAAGCCAAAATTCTGATACATGTGTTACCTAACTGAATTTACCAAACTTTAAGTTTGTTTAAGTTTCAAGCTTGATTAATTCTTCAATGTTTGAATTGTTCATCAACATACATACATTAATTTGTATGTGTGTAACTTTATAATTGACATGTTATTACGATTATGCATTCGATTGTCCGACTGTCTGTCAAAGTGGTTACCTAATGAGCCTTCAAATTTCATAACGACAGCAACATGTATAGACGTAAAGTGAAATTAAATTTCATTTACATATGCTTAGTAAAAGTTTGAAGTAATTATTTCCACGATTTTAATTAAGCTGAATGTTATACATGGTTGATCTCAGATCATTTTCGGTGGTGATTTAAATAGTGTTTTTTATATTCATTTTTAATATTCATTGATTTGATAGTTTAGTTTTAGTATAGTTAACCAGCATGAAAGGAAGACTCGCGGTCTTTGGAATTTTTCTTATTTGCATGGCTCACATGCTGAGCTGGAATGTAAGTTTAATAAGCTTTATAGCTGATAACTTAAATACATTCTCTTCAAACAGGAAGCAGTCGAGTTCAAGTTTACCAATGCGGTGTGTGAGAACTGGAATAAAACGTGGGTTGTCATCAATAAATGTCGATTGCATGCACTCAGCCGCAATAAGACTGTTTTCAATTTCAACATAACTGTTCAACATCCGTGCAGTAACATTTTGGTTGAAGTTCAAATGTTCAAGAAGGCCAATGGCTACAAGCCTTGGCTTATTAAGACGACCGTAGATGCCTGTCGATTTGTGAAAAAGTCTTACAATCCATTTGCTATCCTCGTCTATAATCTATTTAAGGAGTTCACTAATATCAATCACACATGCCCCTATATGGTAAGATATATTTTCTCATCATAAATTCCAATATTTGATTTGAATTATACATTTCTTCATTTTTTTATTCATTTATTTTTTTCTTTATATCTTTGTTTAACATAACATATTTGAATATTTTTTTCTTTATTTCTTCATTTATATATTTTTAATCTCTTAATTTCTATATTTATTTATTTTCATATTTCTTCATTTCCTTTTTACTTTCTTCTTTCTTTCTTTCGTTATTCATCTATTCTTTATTTCCTTCATTCATTCATCCTTTTCTCCTCATTTCTTCATTCATTCTTTCTATTAATCATTTATTCCCTTCTTTCCCTTAATTTTTTTTTATTTCGTTATTTATCTTTTTAATTTTTTGCATTTATTTTCATTTCTTAATTTTTAAATTCTCTCTTTATTTTTCTACTGCCTTCGTTCTTCCTTTCTTTCTCTCATTCATTCCTTTTTTTCTTTATTATTTCATTCCATCATTTTTTTCTATCTTTCTTTCTGTATTTATTTATTTCATTTGATCTTTTTTCTTTCTCTCCTTCTTTCATTCTTACTTTCTTTCATTCCTTTATTTATTCTAGCTAGTTTTCCTTTTTTCTATCTTACTTTCCTCCTAACTTTCTTTTTTATTTCATTGTTTCTATATTTTTTTTATAAAATGATTATTTTATTTTGTATTGATGTATTTTTTTATGTATTTTATAGGGCGATCAAATAATTGAGGGCTTTTATTTGCGGCCTGATCTGTTACGACTTCCGTTGCCAACTGGTGATTATCTATTAGCAATGACTTGGAAGTTTGACAACAAAGCAATATTTTGCACAAATCTCTATTTTGAATTTACAGAAGATTTGTGATTATTGCATTTAAAGGAATTACTTGTCAAGTAAATGCATTCTAAGCGAAAGCGGTCTGTTATTTATTTCGCATTGTGTCACACACAGCGTAAGTTGTGAGTCATGATTAAAGAGGTTACGCAGTTTATGAGCTAATTTCGGGTGTCATTACAACCTGTTGGAGGTGCTTATCGCCACGTGTGGCCACTGAGAGTTGTGTAAATAAAGTGAAAGACACAAGAAGTTGGCTATAACGACACACTAAGTATTAGCCGCACCCACAATTATGCATGTCAAATTAACTGTAACTACAGCTTGATATTGTGTGTGTGTGTGTGGTGGTAAATGGGAGGCACTGTTGCACAGTCATAAATCTTCGATGCGGCAGCACAGAATCAGCGAGCAGTAACTAATGATGTTCATAATCAGAGGCGCGTGTAAAAGGATAATGGCAGAAGGCTGATTAACAACCGGGTTGAAATGGTAGTGGAGGAGAGAGCGGGACAAATGAAAGGGGAGGTATCAGGAGTAATAACAGCTGGCCGGTGTATGCGAAGTACGCAGCGGGTGCCGAGGCAGAGTGAAGGGCAGTGACGTCAACTAACCACAACTTCATTAAACGCAGCCACTTGCCAGCGATGGAGAACTACAATAAGTCTGTGTGTGTGTGTGAGTGTAGCGGAAGTGTCAGCAGTGGACGCCATTAATTTAGCGGAAATAAGCAAACAAAATCAGCAAAGTAACAGTAAACCACAAACAGAACACAGAAAACGGGTAGAGCAAGAGCTTCGGAGTTGAAGTTGGACAAGACTCCAATACAATCCAATCCCATTCCTTGCCATTCTCAATCCAATCCAGGCCAAACCAATCCAATCCAATGCTGTGGTCTTGCATGTACTGCGGTACTTGTTTGAACAGGATACGCTTGAGCGCTGTCTGCTTATAATTGGAGCATAAAGCGAATCTGTAAGAAATGCTCAGGCCGTAAAAGCGAGCGCACACAAAGAAAAGGCATGAAAATGAACCGAGCCAAGCAAGAGCCGGATGTGGATGTGAATGTGGATGTGGATGTGGAAAGCGAACAGCAACAGAGATACATTTACAAGTTGTTGCCAACCCAGACTCGTTTATTACGCACACAAACACACATAGCCAAGACACTCTCATGTGGCAATCTTAAAGCCCGGTTCCACATAAATAAAAGGCCGAGGTTTTCCTGCAAGAGTCCTCGTCGAGAGTGGTGCGTAGTGCTAATTTATGATCAAAACACTCACACTCGCATTCGCATTCACATTCGCATTCGCACTCGCTTTAGGCCTTCAACAATGTGCCTACACTTAAGTGTTAGGCCTCGCGACTTCGACTTGAGTTACCAGCCATGTCATGAATTTTAAGTGATTTTCCCATTTCCCTCAAGCGGCAAATATTTTTTTCCATCTCCATCTCTTTTCCCTTTTCTTTTTGTTATTATTTCTCAGCTTGATTCTATGTTTCTGGCATTGCTTTACACTCGCTCCTAATTAAATGCAAAATTTACTTTGCACGCATTTACGTTAAGCCCTCGTGTGCTCAGAATATGATTGAGCTCTCTTCTACCCAAAACCACAAAAGCAAATTCAGCATGTGTGGAATAATCTGTGAATTCTGCTGGTACAGCAAAAAAAAACTATATAGAGATTTGTAGATGATAAAATTTAAGGGAAATAAATACACAAATATTTTCAATATCAGATTATTCTATTAAACATTAAAGGAAATATAATGAAATGAAAATCAAGATACAAATATTGGGATAAACACCTTAAGTGGGCAGCAAACTACATCGTCGCCTACAGCTCAGGAAAAGTGGGTGGGTCTTTTGCCACCGTGCCGTTCTTGGTCTTGGTTCTATTTCGAAATAGTCTTCCAGGGAACTCTTATCCGATGGCTCAATGGAATGGCTGGCTTAAAAGGAATGGTAAATTGAATGTACTTATGGTCCGAGAAGGAGGGTCTATCCAGGACCCTCCACTCATCAACATTGGTACACTCAGTTGAAATCGTTAAGTCCAGCACATTACTGGAGGTGGGACCTACATAGGTAGATACCTCACCCCTGTTGGCTAGTCTAAGCTTATGGTTAAGGATAAAATCAAGAACTGACTCACCCCTGTCGTTGATGTCGGGACTTCCCCAGACGCTATGGTGGGCGTTGGCGTCCGTTCCGATAATAATATGCTTATTGGAGGAGCAGACCATGTCCACCAGCCTCCGCAACTCGTCAGGCGGAGCCGGCTTGTCGTGGGCCATATAACAGGATGCCAGCAGCAAACATCCTTCACGGCTCTCCAGCACCACCACGGTTAGATCGTCATTGCTGTAATTAGGTAGTAGATGAGCTTTTAGCCCCTTCTTTACAAGGATGGCAGTTCTCGATCTGCTTACCAATGTCGGGACGTATAAATCATAGTTGGGCGACTTCAGTCCAGCCACCGTGTTGCCCGACGCTATCCACGGTTCTTGGACCAGAGCCGCGTAGGCGGACACTTCCTCCAGGGCAAGGAGTAGCTCCGCCGAAGCCGTTTTGGATTTATGGAGGTTGAGTTGCAGCACACTCATTAGAGGTTAGCAAACTCGCGGGGGGGCCCGTCTCCATGGACAGTTCCTCCCCCACCTCCTCCGTCTTGTCAGTCAGGCTGAGGTGCTGGGTGGCGTCGGTCACGCTCTCGAGACCGAGATCTGCCTCAACCTCCCCAGACCTCAGCGTGTGTGTGTCCTTGTCGTTCGGATGACGTTTCTTGAGGCGAAGGTACACGCTCCCTAAGCCCCACGCCATCTTCCCATTGCGTTTATATAGCAGATCCTCGGCCTCCTTGTTGATCTGAATGATCACGTGCTGCCCACCACTGGGTAAAGGTTCATCAACCTTCAGCACGGACCAATCACTCGTCGGTATGGCCGGGTTCTGCTTTTTAAGCAGCTGAAGCGCCCGCTCTCCCTGGACAACTATTGGGAAAAGGACTTTCGCCTTCGGCATGGACGGAATATTATTCCTGTCCACCACGTCCAGCTTGGCCCCCTCCCACAGCCCGTCCAGTTTGGGTACGGTCGCTTGCAGCCACTGCAATGTTGGGTCGTCCTTGCATGTCAGGATCTTGACACCATTCAGCCAGCCAGTGCCTTCGAATGTAGGCATTGGACTGTCTGGGACATTCTCCATCCTGACAAACAGTGCGTCGACCAGCTTACTATGGGTCAACCGCCACCGCTCTGCAGACATTTTCCCGTTAGGGTCCCCTCTGTCTATGAGAGCAACGGCGAGATGCCGCCTGGCAGTTTCAGCAACCGTTGCTCTCTGTTTCGTCCTGTTCGAGTCCGTGTTGGTGGAGCCAGGTGCTCGCAGCTTCTTGCTCACTGGAGCCCCTTGCTTGGGACTCTCAGCGGACCGTTGGCGCTTGCTTGCCATGGACTCCACCTTGTTGTTGGCAGGGCCGGTAGAACCGGTCTGCACTTTATTGTCTTTTGGAAGGGGGCTAAGTTGGTTTTCCCGCATCCACGTGTTGGCCCAGGCAAGCCTCTCCTGGTCCTTGACGGACAGGTTAGCTACGCCACTAAGCCTTGCGTGAATACGGGTCGCCGCCCTATTTTTGGCCTTCTCCTTCAGCCCCCGTGCCCCGCTGCGCAACCTTGGAGGTGCTGGCGATAGGCAGGGGTGACTGACGAGGAAGACGTTCCCCTCCACCGTAGAAGTTGGCGCAGCGCTCTTTTGGTCCGTGTCGGTTAAGACCACAGCACCCGCGCGCACCAACCTCGAATTTTTGGTGGCAGTGTTGTTACAACTGATACGGCCTGCTCCCGCCGCCTCAGAGGTGTGACCGCTGGCGACACGCAGAGAGGATCTCTCCCCGTGCCCGCCGGTGGTAGCAGTCACGCCTTCCACCGACGTTTGGGCTGACATCCCAGCCCGAGTTGAATAGTTTAATGAGTCCATTCCGAGACCATAGTTGGCTAATTTTGTTCTTGGGAGCCCCCCATAGCGTTTTCAGTCTGACCGCCAGACACCTCGTACCATGGATTCTGCTACTTATCTTCAGGCAGATGCCCGAAAGATAAGGAACAGAGTCCTCAGCTAGGATCTGCAGTTCCTGAAATATCGACGTATAGTAGAGATCTGCTACCCGTTGACACTGAGGTAATACAGATCCTACCCAGCCAGCACCCTCGGGGAGGGTTCAGCAGAGGATTTTTGCCATTTCAGAGGATTTTTGCCATTTTTGCCATTTAAACATTTCAACTCTTTTTAATATAATGGAACAATTCAACCCTATGCACAATTTAAGGGTTAATCAAAAAGCACGACTGTCGATTCTTTCGCACACACTAGGCAGAGTCGCCTCACTCGCACTTATGTATGGTATAGTTAACGGGCAGTTTTTGCCGACGAGACTACCTTGTATAATTGTATCATGATCTAGGCTAGTTTAAGCGTGGGTATCGATATTGTTTGAGTAATCTTAGTGTGGTATCGATATGATTTAATACGACTCCAATGTGTATGGCAAAACTGATCCTGCCAACTCACCCCAAATTTCCAATCACTAGATTAAATACTAACATCTGTTGGCGAGTGTATCTATTATCTAATGCAGATGTTATCGCGCGCAGCTGTTAGCTTGCACAAATTTTAATTCAAATTGCAAATTAACTGAAAATGCTTACCCCTACGATTTTTAAATAATAAATTAATACAATATATTTCAAAATATTAAAAAAATTATATCTTTTTAGAAACCTTTAAAACCAAATGTTAGTGACTAGCACTGAACTTATAAACTTTTATTTATAAATAACTTAAAACTAAATAAATGAAAAATCATATTTTCAACAGCTTTTTCAATTTATTAAATTTTTTTTTAAATGTAGCAGCATAATATAATTATATATTAACAATTATTTATATTTAATATTACAACATAATATTATATAGTGGGTGATCGGAATCAGCTCAGCAGGGACATCCTGCGGGTGTAGACTTTTTAGACGCCTTTTGCCCTTGTATCTCATATTAAAAAAAAAATAATGTAACTTATTAATAATTTTAAAAATTATCGGTACTGCTAGAAATTAATTATAAAATGTCATTTTATTTTGAAATATATTTCAATCTTTATTTCAACATTATTATATTTTAATTGAAACTTAAAATATATAATATAAATTTATTGATCAATTAATTCAAAACGTTAGTTTACTGTCCATTGCTCGGCGTATTAAAAACTGTAGCCTTACTAAATTAGAATTGAAAAGTATGTGATAACATGCAGTTTATATTATCACAAGAAATTGTAAGCCATAAACTAGACTTATTTTATTCCCATAGTTATTTTTGCATTTTTCATGAGAAATGTAATAAATGCTTCAAGAAAGCAAATGTTTTTGTCGCATTACTAGTTTAATACATTAGATACAGAATAATAGAATATTATTCTTAAATGAAAAACTTGAAAGTGGGGACAAATCTATTGAAATAAAATTAAAAGCCTGTGAACTAGCTTAAGCCAGTTATTCTGTTACTGTGCGACAGGCAAGTGTGAATCTATCATGGCTATAAACAATCCCAATGTCGACAATAACGCACAGGACTTGAAAATTTGCACTCAACACACACATTTAAATTCCCACACACACACACACATAAAAGCAGTTGTAGCTTTTTATTAAAATTGTGTAGGTTTCCAGGCAAACTGCAATGGAGCCTACACAGAAGAGTAACACAAACAAAAACACATTTATTTGTGTGGGTGCAATTATAAACACAAATTGTGTATATGTATGTGTGTGAGTGTACGTTCGTGTAGCGTGTGTATAACGGCATTCCAAACAATTTTATGGCTTTGACTATTATTTTTTTTCCCATAAATATTTATTAGATATGTGTGGTTTCTCTCCCCCTAGCTTGAGTACCAAACAAAATGAGGAAGGCACAAAAAAGAGTGAATTGAGATGGAGAGTCCCTAATCGACAGTTGCCTGCTTGGCCTGTCCGAAACAATCAAATTTAAGTGCAGTTCTTAGGAAATTTAATACAATTCCATATATGATATATATGTATGGTATTGTTTATTGAGAAGTAATTCCATAGAATTTCATCAACGTGCACAGTCATTTCCAAGGATAAGATACAGGTTATTATTGGAATCGACGAACCTAAAAATAAAGCAAAGAGCTTACACTAAGGTTTCTATAAATAAAAGCACGAATGAGTTGGAGAATCTATTTATTAATGCATTGAAGCGTTTCCTTTTATGAAATTATTGGGGAACAACGTCCCGGTTAATTAACCAAGCGTATCTCGAGAGACGCCAAGGCACCCAAATCACAAGCTAAAATTGCTGATTTAATACAAATTTACGGGGTACAAAGCAGAACTCAATGCGGGTCACTCAAATTATACCGGAAGGGTGTACAATTTGGCATAAAACCCATAGGAAATTCAGTGACGGGAAGGGAAGCGAAGCGGGCAAATGCAAAGCCACAAAACTTTCTATTTACAGCAATGAAATTAAGCAAAAAGTGTGAGAAGGGTCAATAAATAAATTAACAACTCGCGTTTATCAAGCTGGCCGCCCAACTCTGCAGGTTGAGTTTTTAATTATTTGCAAATAAAGGAACCGAAAACTCTTCCAATTAACACAGCTCTCATTCATTTCCATTCTCTTGGTTTACTCGACGTCGAAGTCGAGCTGCAAAACCGAAAAAGGCGACAAGAAAAAAACTTCTGAAAAATGAGCAAATCATAATGAATAAATGTCACACCGGAAGAGACGGAAATCTGAGCAAGTTTCCCCATAATGCACAACATTTCCGTCAAAGGCCCGAAAAGTAGCAAAGAGCATTACAATGTGACCGCCACGACAACGACAACGGCAACGACAACAACGATAATAACAATGCCAAGAGCCAAGAGCACCATGGTCAATGGGGGCAATGGGGATTGAGATGGCCTGGACATGGGATATCCACGGTGGTCTTAATGGAAAACGCAGCTTGGCATAATAAACTTTCAGCGCTGAAAGCCAAAAGCGTGTTGACTTTGTTAATAAGTTCCGTAATAAGTTTTCCACAGTCAAAGGATGACCATGGTTAAAAAAAAAGAGTGAAAACCGCAGGAGCATAAATAACACAAGAAACTGTAAAAAAAAACAACCCTGTAAGTTCAGTGCAATCGAAACACAAGCGAGAAAAGCAAATCACAGAAGCAACTGCGGCACAGTGGGCCACCAAAATGAGGCTGGGAAACGCTTTGAAGAGAGATATTCTTCGCTGCGTAAGATTAAGAAAAAAAGAATGTTTACTACTTTGCTCAAATAGAAAAGCAAATAATTGTTGCACTCGAGTGCACTCAATTGATTGACGTTAAATTGTATTGCATTTTATTGTAGCATACTTTTCAGGGCGGCATCAAGTATCCGCATAATTATTTCAAAATTTTCTATTCACTTGATAGAACTCACAAGGAGATTTATTATGTACTTTTAATTAAATATATACAATCAAATGTAATTGTAAATATTGTAAAATTCCATTTCTTTTTATTTGTTTCCCTATTCAAATTACTGTGATCGATTACTGTTTTGGTTTTATACCCGCTACCCATAGGGTAGAAGGGTATTATAACTTTGTGCCGGCAGGAAATGTATGTAACAGGTAGAAGGAGGCATCTCCGACCCAATAAAGTATATATATTCTTGATCAGCGTCAACAGCCGAGACGATATAAACATGTCCGTCTGTCCGTCTGTGTGTCTGTCCGTCCGTCCGTATGAACACCTAGATCTCAGAGACTATAATAGATAGAGCTATAATTTTTTTTTCGACAGCATTTGTTATGTTTGTACGCAGATCAAGTTTGTTTCAAATTTTTGCCACGCCCACTTCCGCCCCCGCAAATCAAAAAAATTGAATAACAAGTGTAATTTTAAAGCTAGAGCTACGAATTTTGGTTTATACAATAACTACTGTAATAGTTATGATTCCTGAAAATTTGGTTTGGATCTGATAAGAATTGTGGAAGTTATTAAAGAAATACTTTTGTATGGGCAAAAACGCCTACTTACTATGGGTCTGAGTTGCTTTGGCCGACAATCTGGTACATTGTGCCGTTTATGGTATATTTTGAATGGTGTACTATATCGATATACCAAACATACCATTTGGTATATATTTTAGTATTTTCGGTATATTTTGAAAATGATACCGCAATATTTTGCCTTTATTAAAAATGGGTAGCGGGTATCTCACAGTCGAGCACACTCGACTGTAACTTTCTTACTTGTTTTTTAATGTCAAAGTGCCATAACAGGTAGCAGAATTCTTGTTAATTAACTAAATTTATATATTTAACAAAAAAACAAGATTATCTAATTCCCAAATATTTTATATTTCATATTTAAATTTACATATTACTTTAATAAATTTATATTAACTCTTTATTATTAATAACATTACTCTAACTTTACACAATGAGATAATATAGAATTAATTTGTGTTTCAGAAAAGCTTGTCGAATTACATTTATAAAAGTAATCACAGCTAATGGTAAATGTACTTTAAGAAAAAAGAGTAGTTCATACTCTCAAAAAAAAAACCTTAAGTATTAAAGTCAGCAGAAGTGAGAAAAAAAGCCATAGCTGGACGAAACTTCAACAGATGCAGCCACAAAAACAACAGATACAATAACAACATCAGTCGAAGAAAACAAGAGTACAAAGAAAAGATGATTAATTTACGCGCCCATCGGTCCATCCGCACCGTCTTTATCGTGGCTCGTCCTGCATAGGACCTTTTGTCCGCACAGTTTGTTTCACAATGGCAGCCGAAACTTAATTTGATTAACTCTGAGTAGGTCTCAGCGAGCATTGTCTTTCCGGTTGCGGTTCATCAGGAATACCAACCAACTTTCGCATTACCACTCCCAGTGGATAATGATGTGGCCGGGCTGCTCATCAGCCAACGACGACTTGCTGCCTGCCAAGCAAAAGAATGTCCACAGATATATGTATATGCGACTTTTAAGTGTTCCACTGAGTTGGTATTTTATTTTATTTTAGTTTATTGGTCGTGGGCAAGGAAATAAACCGGATGAGCGCTGAGTGTTTATTGTCAGGGCGTTCCAGAGGCGTTCGTAAATCGGCATTAGTGTGCTTAAATGATGTGCTCTATGCGGATAAATCCTGTTGTCGTTGTCCTTTGGCAACCCAACCGGTCATGGGAATGTCAATGAAGACAATGAGAATGCCCAACTGAACGTACATTTTATTGAATTTAATTAAATCTTTGAAACTTTCGTCGGACAACTGCGTGCCAACACTAAAGAAATTCTCTAGGCAAATCGCTTAGCACAGGTCACGAGTATTAGCGGGAACTTTCGATACTAAGATAAATGTTGAATAGATGAAGTAGAATTATTTACTAAGCTGGTAGACACCAGAATCCATTGACTTCACTATAAACAAGAAGAAAAGCTCAGACTACTATAATATACCCGCTACTGTACTCGAAATCAATTATTAAAATATACCAGATGAATATACCAAAAGATAGTGGGTCACGAATATAAAGAAAAGATTAAAGATTAAATTAAATCTGACGAAATCCGGCATATTATAGATCAGGGCAGTAGAGCAGAGCTGTCGAACCGCTGATCGTTGCGCAGCTGAGGCTGCGCGTTTCTGACGCCGAGACTCGTTGCTACGATTTGGTGCTTTGTGTTGCTGAGCCTGCGCCAC
Source organism: Drosophila pallidifrons (assembly GCA_023558445.1). Lineage (NCBI taxonomy): Eukaryota > Metazoa > Arthropoda > Insecta > Diptera > Drosophilidae > Drosophila > Drosophila pallidifrons. Next base: position 7,834,800 of record CM042348.1, read on the forward strand.
TCGTCGTCGATCTCCGTCGCTTCTTATTGTCGCTGAGACTGCATATCTCAAATCTGATGTTGTGCTGACAGTGCGATTGCCACTCGATGCCACTGCTGCTTCTCGTTGCTGTCTCTGTCGCCTTTGATAGTGCTACTGCACTCGCTGCCGCTCTTGTTGCTGACTTCTAATACCCGCTACCCATAGGGTAGAAGGGTATTATAACATTGTGCCGGCATGAAATGTATGTAACAGGTAGAAAGAGGCCTCCTGACCCTGTAAAGTATATATATTCTTCATCGGCATCAATAGCCGAGACAGCATCAATAGCCAAGAGCCCATAAATCGGTCGCTCATCGAGTTTTTTTTCGTAAAAGGACACCCATTCCAAATGTGAGAAAATCGCTATTGTTTCTAGATGTCTGCACACAACGACAGGAAACAGGGAACGCTTATCCGATGGCTCAATGGTAGTCCTTTTTCTAAAAAAAAAGACTCAATATAGATTACTTTATTAATGGGCAATTCAATAATTCAATTGCAAATCAAATGAAAATAAGAATATTGTTAATTATTAATCATAATCACAATCATATATCATATTCTGAGAATTTCATTACGATCAGATAATAAACTTAGAAGTTGTTCCCTGCTTTGATCACATTGATCATCTTTTCGTTCTGTAAAAATGGGTAACGGGTATCTCACAGTCGGGCACACTCGACTGTTTTCTTACTTGTTTATATGATGCACTTAAATAATTTTTCATTAACTTGATCAATTTTAAAGTTTACCATTATAATGTAACGAAAATTTAAACCAAAATTATAAGTAATATGTAATTCTTATTTCAATTTAAATTTGAGCTTTCTATTTAGTATTTAGTTAGATTATCGTAAGTCCATAAATTTCAAATGGCCTGTCGATATAAATGCCGTAAGAAAAACAGCGTATAAAGAGTATGTGTAAGTACAGCTAATAGGTGGCAAAATACCCACCCAACTTTCCTTGAGCTATAGCCGACGACGTAGGCACAGTACGCCTCTGCTTTGCTGCCTACTTATCGTGTTTGTCATAACTTTAATAATAAAGATGAATATATTTATGAACTACTAGTATGTAAACAAGAAGGAAAGTCGACTCTAATATACTTACCATTCAAATACACAAATGAATATGCCAAAAAATACTGAATCATTAATATTATTAGAAACTTTCATAACTAAGATAATAATATAATATATACTAAACTGGTATGCATCAGGAACCATTAAATGACATCAATATAAACTAGGAGGAGAGCTATCGTCGACTCTAATGTACCCGGTACTCCACTCTTAATAAAAGCAGGCAAATGAATATACCAAAATTAATAAAATATACGATGATGTATATTTTATCTATTGATACAGCAGTGCCACCACAAGAATATATACCTTTATTTCGTATGGTCCCATATAGGATAGATATAGGAGCTTATGTGTGACTATAACTACGCGGCTGTTGACGCTGGGTTGCATTTTCCTACTTCTGACTTCTAAATAAGCAATACTTACTAAATGCTATGATTAAATAAATTTTTATTGTAATCTTAAAACTTAATTTATCCGAAGTTCAACTCATAAAATTAGCTAAATTACTTCTGAAAAAAATCAAAGTTGTAAAAAAAGTTCTCGTGAATGCGAGAAACATTCAAAAATACTTATGTAATTGCCTCCAATTCTACCAAGTTGGCAAATTCCAAAGACAGCATTTATCTGCAATGCTTCAATTGAAAATCGAAGCCAACAAAATATAATATGTAGCCAGGTAAACATAAATCTCTGATGCTTATTCCAGCCACGTATTGGCCACATGTGAGCATGGAATATAATTTGTTGGCTTTACAGTTTAGCATTTGTGGCATTCAATTTATTAATTGGTTTGAGATACAAATACCAGTAAAGTGATAAAGATACAGATACAGCTACAGATAAAGAGAAATGTACCTATAAATTGCAAACAACAGCTGCACAAAGCAGACAACCAATTTGCAATCTGTTATGAAAAATGTCAACAAATGTAAGAGCATCCGATATTTATATGCAATGCTACCTGCAGAGAGATAGTTGCCACTCCCACTCACACCCACACATACCCTCACACACACATAGACATACACTGTACACGTGGCAAGCTGAAGTGTATTCTATTGGCGCTTTCTATTTGCGGTCGCCAGTCGAGTGTCGATGTGTTTGGTCCTCCAGCTGTGCATGTGTTTGTATGTGTGTGTGTGTGTGTGTGTGTGTGTGCACTGCAGTAATGTGGCCCATATGTGACCCCAGACACTTACTCTTTATCCCGTCCCCTGCTCCAACTACTCTATGCAGACTCCATTCGCTACCCGGCACAGTAATTGATTATCAAATTCAGCGTTGCGTTTGCCGACGCCATTTTCTATTGCACCGCAGTGTCGGCCACAAAGCTATTCTGCATGTCCTGCTTTATCCTTGCACACAAATACACATTCTCACATCCTCTTTTCTCTGCTGTCCTGAATTTAAATTTTTCTTCTATCTACTTTTTTGTTGTCCCAGCATTTTGGCCCAGCATTTTTTGGCAATGATCCTTTGCTCCTTTCGGTGCGAGACAATCTAGCAAAGTAGCAAACATATTTTTAATGTGCAAAAATCTGTAAAATTTGTACGATGTCGCTTTGATTGCACTTTTAGCACATGGGTTATTATCATGGGGATTTTTATTTACGATGTTTTATACCTGCAATTGCTAAAAGCTCTAATTTTATTTAGTATAGTAAATTTTATTCAAATAACCAATGAATTTTGTAAGTAGCTTTAGATACAACTTTTGCAGACTTTTTAAATGATTTAAAGTTTATCATTCCCAAATACAGGCTTTTTAAATAATTAACAAATTATCAGTTGCAAATATGTCTCAAAAAATAAGTTTTATTTTTTAAGTAAGTAAAGTAAATATTTTATGTAAATAACTAATAAAATTTTTCAACCTCTTCAGACTCTTTCAGTAAAAGTTTTACGAAGTTTTTTTATAATGGTTAAAAGTTGCTCATTTCCAAATATACTAGGTGTGATTTTGGATTTCCTGATATGTATATTTAAAATTTCAATGAAATTTCAATTAAGATGTATTCAACTATTTGCAATTTTTGTAAATAGTTTATTAGTGATGAATAATTATTTTGTATACCTGCTATTATTAAAGTCATAAGATTTTGTTTGTTTCAGAAACTAATCAAATTTGTTAGTAACTTTAAACACTCTTAGCCAAACTATTATAAACTTTTGTAATTAGTACACGTTTCCCATTCTAATGTGCGTAAATTTCTATAATGTAGGAATTAATTAATTTGTATTAAACTTTAAGATTTGTAATGGCAGCAGAAGAGAATATATTTCAGTAACTAATAGTTTATTCAAGTATATTATGAATAACTTGAAATATATTTTCATGACTCTTGAAGTATTTGGAGAGATTCAGTTATTTTGAAAAATAATCATGTTGCTTTGCTTATAGCTAATTAAAATTGATTGGAAAAGGTCGCCGCTATTCTATTTTCATTTCCTACTTTCGACGGATTTTTCTACATTTCTAATGCAAATGACAATCCTTATTGTGAAGGTTGTGCTCAACAGCCTCGCAGACATGGTCGTCCCGAAAAAACAAACGCAAAAGCCATTAAAGCCATCTATTATTTAAGCGAGACCGTTATTGTTATCAATTCTAATTAATTAAAATGAAATTTCGCTGCGGTATCGAATGAAATATATTTGCAATCAATTGAAATTCAATTAAAATGCGATGCCAGTTGGCGCGCACACAAGCACAAACACGAACACAAATACAAATACATATATAAATTCCAAAAAAGGTGGCGTTTTAGAGGTACGAGTTAAATTCAATTAGAAGCATAAATGAATCGAGGAGTGTGCTTGTGTGCAGCCTAATGGCTTTTCCACCCACACTTACACACACAAATATCGGCACAGTGCAACAAAATCCATTAAGTTCAATTAAATGAATTCATCATTTAAAAACAAAAGCTAAACAACAAAGCTACATAAAAAATGAACTTAAATTGATTACGAGCGGAAACGGAAATGCGTGAGGGCCGTTCGACCAACATGAGCTTGCCCTCTGACCCTTTGCATAGTGCCCAGTCAGACGTCCAAGTTAACGTTATGCCGCAAGCTCTCTGAGCATAATAAATTCGGTTATGGCTCAAATTATTCAAGGGAAACGCTTGAATGAATCAATTTGACAGCAACGCCAACGGCGGCGACTATTCGCATAACCAAACGCGATGACCTTGTGCACAACTGTACCCAACTCCCAAGAGACTCGAGCTGGAATTTTTATCGAGTGCCACGCCCATGGCAAGTCATCAGCACTCAGCATGTTTGCCTGGCATTGCCCAAGATTGTGTTCATCAATTAGTTATAAATCACACACTGACCCAAACCCTTTCCATTAGCATCCCAGCTAGTAAGTGTGCAACTGTGATCTGTATAAGCGAATACACGAATACATCTATGTCAGCTGCGACCACAGTGCGTATGCGGTTAATTTACGAGTAATTTATTTAAAGCCACTTCTTTGGTCTTGCTACAGCAAATGAGATGTGAAAATTTAATAATCTAAAGCAAACTTCAAATGCTGGAAAGTGAGAAATAAAATTAAAAATAAGACAAGTAATATAATTCCTTAAATATACCAAATTATAACACCACAAACATACTGAAATATGCTATACTACTTTATTTCCCCATATAGAAGTATTTCTTAAATAACTTATTCAATCGCCACCAAATTTTCAGGAATCTTTATACGACCAAAAATCGCTCTAACTTTAAAATTTTGCTTTCGATTTTTGTCGATTTGCCGGGACGGAAGTAAGCGTTGCCAAAATTTGAAACAAACTTGATGTGCGTGCTGTCGAAAAAAATTATATTTCTATCTCTTATATGTTGTCTTTGAGATCTAGGTTTTCATACAAACTGACAAACAGACTGACGGATCGACGGACGGACAGACTGAAGGACAGATAGACATGGCTGTAACGTCTCCGCTGTTGACAATGATCAAGATTATATAAAATTTATGGGGTCCTTCTGCCAGTTACATACATTTCCTGGAGGCACAAAAATGTAATACCCTTCTACCCTATGGGTTGCGGGTATAAGCAGCATATTTTCAGTAATGACATATTAAATTTCGTATAACAAAACCAGAATATATTTCAAAATTAAAAATATGAGTAAAAAACAAGCTTATATAACAATTGCCAAGATAATTTATTAGACAATTTTAATTGCAACAAGTAGGAAAGCTACAGTAATATTCTCAAAACATAGTAAAATTAAACATCAAAAATAGTAAATCATACCGAAGGTTGTTTTTGGTATATCGATATACTTTTAAATTAAAAATATTCCATAGACTACAAAACTAGTTTCATTATTACGCTTGTGATTCGAATTTGTTTCCATCTTAAAAGTCTTAAACAAACTTGACTTGCGTGCAAAAATTACAAGTGCTGTCAATATAATTATAATTATACCTCTTATAGTCCCGATGTGCTATATGTACTACCCTAAGAAGGTACAAAACGTCAATTGTAATCTGCTACAGCCACTTTAATTGTTATTTTTAAATTGTGTGCATTTGTTCTCTAAATAAAAATATTATTTTCGAGTTCTTGTCGCTGACTTTGTTAAATATTCGATTTTGTTTTTAGCTCCAAAAAAATCGCACATGAGGAGAGAAGAATCATTTGTTGTTGCCTTGATTGGACTAGGACTTCATTTATGTAGCTGGCCTTCAAAACAACCTGAGCATAATTATTGCATAGCAAAACGCATTTAGTTGGCTATCTGACTGTCTCTCTCTCTCTCTCTCTCTCTCTCTCTCTCTCTCTCTCTCTCTCTCTCTCTCTCTCTCTCTCTCTCTCTCTCTCTCTCTCTCTCTCTCTCTCTCTCTCTCTCTCTCTCTCTCTCTCTCTCTCTGTCAATGTGTGTATTTTAACACAGTTTTCAGTATTTGTTTGTATGCACTTTTGTTATGCAATTACTGAGGCTGTGCGTCGAGTGCGCCACGAAGGCGGGACGATGTCAATTAAGTGGGCTGGTCTGAACGTGTATAGCCAACTGTTACAACTGTTTATGCTGGCGCTAAACAAACAGAATAGTTGCACACGTAAATTCACAAGCACACACACACACTCACACTAAAAACAAGGAAAGCGTCTGACAGTTGACCATCATCATTGGATGTTGTCTGTTTTGTTTCCTTTAATTTGCTCACACTGAATTCGAAAATGTCAACAGCAAAATGTAGCAAATGTTTTTCACCGACCTTTCCCTGCCCATCCTCAAACTGTAGTTGCAACTGAACACTTGCGACAATTGCTGGCAGGCAAGTTAAATACACGAGTTTGTTGCTTTTTTCTGCGGATGTGCTTTGATTCTGCTGGTGACTCACATTACAATGAAATGCAAAGATTGCCTTTATATGCTGTAATAGGCCGCTTGTCGTAGTTAAAATTGACTAATCCTAAAAGTATGCAACATTTTTTTTCTCCTTTTTCTGTACACATACATATTTCTATCTATTAGTTATTATATTATTTATTTATATGTGTATTGTCATAGTTAATTTATATTATTTAATTTGTTTAGTTGTAGAAAATTATTTTTGTAGTCTGAGAAAATGGTACTAAATGTCTTGTCATGTGTTGTTCTGAGAAGCGGAGCTTTATTTAGCAGTGAGTCTGAAAGCTCCACAAATAGCGCCATCTATTGGTGGACTACGATACATGCAAGCATGAATTGCTAGATCAGCTGATCGTGTTAAGTCCAGACCAAAATAGACAAGCGATTACCTTTTTGAGTAGGATTATTTGTCAAAATTCCGAAAAAAAAGGTTTTTGTTGTTGCTTTTGGTTGAAAGAAGTGGTTGGCAGGTTATATGCCAAACCTGAGAAAAAAATGTGTAAAAGTGCATGTGACTAAAACAAAAAAAAAAAAAAAAAAAAAAATAGATCTCAGTGAAGTGGTTGGCGAAGTCCGTTGCATATATCGTATTTGTAAGTATACAATGGCACTGCAATGTATAATTGATATACTAATACGCTAATTGTGTTTTTTTTTCACAAAAGTGCACCTATGCCGTCCACTTAACCTACGCAATAGATGGTTGTCCACTTCCACGTCTTTCCATACCAAGTGCCGTTTTCCAGATTAGGGTAAATATTTGTTGAACGTATGTTTAGTTTTTCCTTGTTCTAAGTTTAGTTTTGTCTATTTATTTTTAGATTCGGCACTTAATCATATTTTCAATAAAACCCAGTATGCAAACTCAAATCTAATAACTTAGTCATAAGTTATATAAAACCCAGTGTGTAAATTATAATAACCAGTGGTAGAATTTAAAATTAATTTAAAATGAAACTTCAACACACACAACTGCTTGATTAACGGCCAACCACCAAAAGCTCCAAGTCGCAGCTGTGCTGGACACATCAGCTGTCTGGGCAACGCAAACCGATGAGCTGTTGCTAGCTGCAGGCGCTCATTGAGCACAGGAGAATTGCTTCCCAGCAGGTTGTGTTTCTTCTGCAAAACACCTGCGTCCGGCCGCCTTGCGATCTCCGTTGGCTATTTGCTCCGCACTTGTGGTGGCATCGAGGTCGAGTATCTGCGTCACCCAGGAGGAAGGCGAACGGCTGACTAACAGCTTATTTTTTTTTGTTTGTTTGTTTATTATTGTTAATTTACGTTATGTTGTTTAACTATGCATCAATAAGTGATAGTCCATCAATGTTGTAAGTGTAAAATGATGTGGCGAGAAAGTTGAACCAAAAACTTTTCTGGGTCCTTCATAATACAAGTACCATTGTACTATTGTATAAAATAGAAATGGCAATCATTTAAGAAGGCATGTAAGGCAACACCTATAGGCAAAATATCTGTGTAAAATTGTATTTATTTATAAAATTTAATGTTTTTGTATTGCCTGAAAAGCATGTAAAACCATACCTGCATGCAGTGGGCGATTTGGTCCCGCTAGCGGCATTTAATTCAAATTTTCAAATTTAAAAATCCGTTAATATTTTTTCACATATCGATAGCAGATGCTTTGATTAGATTTTTAAAAGCTTTTTGAAAGCTCTACGATCAGCTGATCATCAGTTGTGATCGGTCAAACACACCATATGATTTCGCAAAGAGCTTTACACAATTTTTTCTCTTTGCGCGCATGGAATTTGAGTTCCTCGGAAATTTACAATTTTTGGTGAATTTGTTAGAAGTTTGGTTTTTTATTATATTCAAGGTATGTATTTTCAAAAAAATCAATGTTTGTGACCGGTCTATAAATGTGTAGCTCATAAAACGTAGTGGTAATTCAGTGTATTAACAACTAGCCCGGATTAGCGTACACCTGTCTTTCGTGGAGTAGAACTTAATTTGTTCAACTAAGTTCAGTCTAACTCCTTTATTAGCCAAAAGTGTGAATCAGTGGCGTCCAAAATGTGTAATATCAACTGCTATTATCTGCTAGCCTTGAAACTATGGTACTTTTTAGAAACAGTGTTAGTACCAAAAAAGGATCTTTTTTTAGTATTGCACTCAGAAGTCATCCCATTTTTATACCCGCTACCCATAGGGTAGAAGGGTATTATAACTTTGTGCCGGCAGGAAATGTATGTAACAGGTAGAAGGAGGCATCTCCGACCATATAAAGTATATATATTCTTGATCAGCGTCAACAGCCGAGGCGATATAGCCATGTCCGTCTGTCCGTCTGTCCGTCTGTCCGTATGAACACCTAGATCTCAGAGACTATAAGAGATAGAACTTTAATTTTTTTTCGACAGCATTTGTTATGTTTGCACGCAGATCAAGTTTGTTTCAAATTTTTGCCACGCCCACTTCCGCCCCCGCAACTCAAAAAAATCGAATAACAAGCGTAATTTTAAAGCTAGAGTTCCGAATTTTGGTATATACAATAATAACTATAGTATTTATGACTTCTGAAAGTTTGGTTGCGATCAGATAAAAATTGTCGAAGTTATTAATGAAATACTTTTGTATGGGCAAAAGCGCCTACTTACTAGGGTCTGAGTTACTTTGGCCGACAATCTGGTACATTGTGACGTCTATAGTATATTTTGAATGGTGTACTATATCGATATACCAAATATACCATTTGGTATATTTTTAGTATTTTTGCAGTATGGTATATTTTGAGAAAATACCGCAAAATATATTTCTTTTATTCAAAATGGGTAGCGGGTATCTCACAGTCGAGTACACTCGACTGTAGCTTTCTTACTTGTTTTCCATCATTCCATCATTTTTATACCCGCTACCCATAGGGTAGAAGGGTATTATAACTTTGTGCCGGCAGGAAATGTATGTAACAGGTAGAAGGAGGCATCTCCGACCCTATAAAGTATATATATTCTTGATCAGCGTCAACAGCCGAGGCGATCTAGCCATGTCCGTCTGTCCGTCTGTGTGTCTGTCCGTCTGTCCGTCTGTCCGTCTGTCCGTATGAACACCTAGATCTCAGAGACTATAAGAGATAGAGCTATAATTTTTTTCGACAGCATTTGTTATGTTTGCACGCAGATCAAGTTTGTTTCAAATTTTTGCCACGCCCACTTCCGCCCCTGCAAATCAAAAAAATCGAATAACAAGCGTAATTTTAAAGCTAAAGTTACGAATTTTGGTGTATACAGTAATAAATATAGTATTTATGATCCCTGAAAATTTGGTTGCGATCAAATAGAAATTGTCGAAGTTATTAAAGAAATACTTTTGTATGGGCAAAAACGCCTACTTACTAGGGGTCTGAGTTGCTTTGGCTGACAATCTGGTATATTGTGCCGTCTATGGTATATTTTGAATGCGGTACTATATCGATATACCACATATACAATTTTGTATATTTTTAGTATTTTTGCAGTATATTTGGTATATTTTGAGAATAATACCGCAAAATATATTGCTTTTATTCAAAATGGGTAGCGGGTATCTCACAGTCGAGTTCACTCGACTGTAGCTTTCTTACTTGTTTAGATAAAGTTTATATATGAAATATGTTAATTGAAGTTCAAATAAAATAAAAGTACAACAAAATTTTAAATAAAAAAAAAATTTTTTTTAAATTAAAAAAATTTTTTTAAAAAATTAAAAAAAAAATTTTTTTAACTTAAAAAATTCTATGATTTTTTTCTGATCAGTGAAAAAAACCGACTAAAGATATCTATTTTAGTTTAGAAGTTATTAATTAAATGCCGCTAGCGAGACCAAATCGCCCACTGTGCTGCATACACTTGTATGTATGCATGTTTGTTTTGATCGACGCTACCGGTCATAGCAAGCAGCTTTCATGCAGGTGCAAAAGCTCGCAATTATTATTATTCCCCACAGATACACCACAGACAGGCACCAACACAAGGAAAGATCTTTCTGCGTGGGAGTCTCTAATGTATGTAAGTCTGTTTCACTCTAACTAATTAATAATACATGAGCTAAAGCAAAAGCTTCCCTTTTGCTGGTGGTCCATCTGACCATAGCGCTGCTACAGCTGTCTGCAGTCCCAGCGGTCAATGACCTTGCGAGACTGGCAATAGCAAAACATTTCATTGAGTAACAGCCATCAGCTGATCCTCATTATACCCGCTACCCATAGGGTAGAAGGGTATTATAACTTTGTGCCGGCAGGAAATGTATGTAACAGGTAGAAGGAGGCATCTCCGACCCTATAAAGTATATATATTCTTGATCAGCGTCAACAGCCGAGACGATCTAGCCATGTCCGTCTGTCCGTCTGTGTGTCTGCCCGTCTGTCCGTATGAACACCTAGATCTCAGAGACTATAAGAGATAGAGCTATAATTTTTTTTCGACAGCATTTGTTATGTTTGCACGCAGATCAAGTTTGTTTCAAATTTTTGCCACGCCCACTTCCGCCCCTGCAAATCAAAAAAATCGAATAACAAGCGTAATTTTAAAGCTAAAGTTACGAATTTTGGTGTATACAGTAATAAATATAGTATTTATGATCCCTGAAAATTTGGTTGCGATCAAATAGAAATTGTCGAAGTTATTAAAGAAATACTTTTGTATGGGCAAAAACGCCTACTTACTAGGGGTCTGAGTTGCTTTGGCTGACAATCTGGTATATTGTGCCGTCTATGGTATATTTTGAATGCGGTACTATATCGATATACCACATATACAATTTTGTATATTTTTAGTATTTTTGCAGTATATTTGGTATATTTTGAGAATAATACCGCAAAATATATTGCTTTTATTCAAAATGGGTAGCGGGTATCTCACAGTCGAGTTCACTCGACTGTAGCTTTCTTACTTGTTTAGATAAAGTTTATATATGAAATATGTTAATTGAAGTTCAAATAAAATAAAAGTACAACAAAATTTTAAATAAAAAAAATTTTTTTAATTTAAAAAATTAAAAAAAATTAAAAAATTAAAAAAAAATTTTTTAACTTAAAAATTCTATGATTTTTTTCTGATCAGTGAAAAACCGACTAAAGATATCTATTTTAGTTTAGAAGTTATTAATTAAATGCCGCTAGCGAGACCAAATCGCCCACTGTGCTGCATACACTTGTATGTATGCATGTTTGTTTTGATCGACGCTACCGGTCATAGCAAGCAGCTTTCATGCAGGTGCAAAAGCTCGCAATTATTATTATTCCCCACAGATACACCACAGACAGGCACCAACACAAGGAAAGATCTTTCTGCGTGGGAGTCTCTAATGTATGTAAGTCTGTTTCACTCTAACTAATTAATAATACATGAGCTAAAGCAAAAGCTTCCCTTTTGCTGGTGGTCCATCTGACCATAGCGCTGCTACAGCTGTCTGCAGTCCCAGCGGTCAATGACCTTGCGAGACTGGCAATAGCAAAACATTTCATTGAGTAACAGCCATCAGCTGATCCTCATTATACCCGCTACCCATAGGGTAGAAGGGTATTATAACTTTGTGCCGGCAGGAAATGTATGTAACAGGTAGAAGGAGGCATCTCCGACCCTATAAAGTATATATATTCTTGATCAGCGTCAACAGCCGAGACGATCTAGCCATGTCCGTCTGTCCGTCTGTGTGTCTGCCCGTCTGTCCGTATGAAACACTGGATTTCAGAGACTATAAGAGATAGAGCTATAATTTTTTTTCGACAGCATTTGTTATGTTTGCACGCAGATCAAGTTTGTTTCAAATTTTTGCCACGCCCCCTTCCGCCCCCGCAAATCAAAAAAATCGAATAACAAGCGTAAATTTAAAGCTAGAGTTGCGAATTTTGGTATATACTATAATTACTATAGTAGTTATGATTCCTAAAAATTTGGTTGCGATCAGATAAAAATTGTGGAAGTTATTAAAGAAATACTTTTGTATGGGCAAAAACGCCTACTTACTAGGGACCTTAGTTGCTTTGGCTGACAATCTGGTATATTGTGCCGTCTATGGTATATTTTGAATGGTGTGCTGTATCGATATACCAAACATACCATTTGGTATACTTTTAGTATTTTTTTTAGTATTTTCGGTATATTTTGAAAATAATACCGCAATATTTTGCCCTTATTAAAAATGGATAGCGGGTATCTCACAGTCGAGCACACTCGACTGTAACTTTCTTACTTGTTTTTATTTTCATCTAGTGTTTGCCTATATTCGGTGTGATGATCTAACATTGCATTTCTAAATGAACCAAAACTAGTTCATTTTAGCTAATTTTTTTCTTCTCTTAACTTATTCAACATTTAAATGCAAAAATAATTATTTATATTATATTTATGCTAGATCATATTTTATATTTATAAGTGAATTATTTTTAGTTTTTCTTTATTTATTCTTTTTTTCTTTTTGCCTTATTTTAATAATTTCCGCCTCATATACACTTACCATGTTAGTCTGTTAATCTATTTATTTATTTATTTCTCTTGTCATATTTTTGTCATCACATAATGTATTTAATATTCAAACCATTTTTGTCGTATGTTAATAAATTAAGTATTTCCGCTTACTTGTTTACTTTTATTTGGAGCCATGCATCACCAAGCAGGAGTAGGTTAGCCGAACCACTGTCTCTTAGGGATCCTGCCAACTTTTTAGTTTTTGGCAATGAATGCAGGATCACGGTAGGGTGGGCGTCTGCACACAATAACAGCTGTGTTGCGTTAGAGAGTGGCTCCGTCTTCTTTGTTAACCTACCTTCCTCTCCTTCCCTTTCTCTCTCTTTCACTATTGTTTAATGTAACCTTCCCATTACACTCCTTCTTCTCTGTGTTCCCATATGTACGCGAATTTTAAATGTATTATTATTATAAGTGGTGCGTCCTATTAGTTGGTCCTTTCCTTGAACCCCATGCCATCTGAGCAAAGCCCGGAGAAGCCAGCGCGTACGCCACACTAATATACCTAACACCAGCACCAGACGAATACATCCTTGGTGATTCGTTACAATGCGTACTAAAAATCATTTAAAATGTAGTCAAAATGTTTAATAACTACAAACAATTTCAATATTTCAATTCGAAATCATGACAGTAATAATAATGATCCTTCAAATTTAATGTCTCCCTTTGAAATTTCAACGGATAATTAGATGTTCATAAATTATAATTGAATTAAATACTCTTTGACCCCAAAACCGCATTTTACCCTTTTGCTTCCTGCCTAATGGGTTAGAAATTAATTTAATTTTCTTGCACATTCTATGTCATGAGATGGGTCACTTCACTGATAGGAAATGTTTAAATGAAATGTTTACAAAAGAATTCATTTAGTTTAAGTTATTTTACACACATTTACTGATTATAACCTTTAACTATAGGTGAAAAATTACATATATAATAATATTTGGTAAAATAAATTAATTTAAACTTGAATTTCATAGCATCAACTATATTAATTATGCGCATAATCGCATAAAATAAAATAAATTTGAGAAGTGTTCTAAAAGCAATCTGGAAATATTCAATCAAATTTATAAGTTTTCAAGGAAATTATGTATTCACATAAAGAGCTAATTCTACAGGGAGAAATCAGCTCTGAAACAATCATTATACGATTGAAATATAAGTGCTTCTTATGTTAGTACTTATTCATCTCGAGGGATGTGGTTTAGTCTGCATTACTTCTTGGTTGCCATTAACAATATTCAATGGCTGATGTATGGACATTACAGCTCAATTAGTCAAGGATATATTATCATCACATCAAAGGTAACATCACTGTAAAAATTTACAAAAATCGTTTTTTTAAGTTTATAGTTTGAATATACTAGAATTATACTCTCAGTGAGATACCTCAGTGAAAGTATACTAAATTAATATAACACGATAATACTAATATAATATATATATTACAGTCTCTTAGATCTATGTAGGTGCTCATACAGACAAACGGACAGACGAACATGGCTATACCATATCGGCTGATGACGCTAAACAAGAATATATGTATATACTTTATACTATATTATTTAATCTAAAACTTAATCTTTTGAATCTTTTTATATTATTTTATAAAAAGAACCGTAATATAATAACATGAATATGAATATAAACTCGTAATATATCACTTATTGTTCAATAAACACTTTCATGAAAATGAATATCAATAAAAATATGAATAAATTGTTAATAAGCTGCCACAATAATAAAGATTAATTTTTAGAACTTTAATTATAAAATAGAGCTCGTAAAGCCCTTTTTAAGAACACCAGTAATTTCGAGACATTTGCTTTTACGACCGAGAACCATAAAAATAATTTTAGATGGTGTGCATTTAATACCCGTTTGTGGTCAAAAAATTTCGATCTAAGCACTATTGATTTAAACAAACAGCAATTGTTTATATGAGGCTGCGATAACTGTCCCCTAAAAACGGAAAGCGGGAGAGGCAGCCAAAAGAGGTCATGAATGGAGCCTGATGACCGTCAGGGCAATTATAAGATTTTGCGACTCTCATGTCACTAATTTTATAATGAATGCCGCAAGACATAAAATGTTCAAAGTCAAAATGTTAAGGACACAAGTCGTCCAGGCATTTTAGGGTCCAGCAAATTCGAGTATATATGTACATATGTATATATAGAGTACATAGTAAAGTATGTGGATAAGGCCTGGGAATAGAGACACTTTGTGGTTCTTGCTTCTTTTGGTTGGTGTTCGTGTCAAATTGCAGCGTTGACAACTGACACGTGGTCTTGTCGAGAATTCTTCCCTATTTGTGGCAGTGGCAGCATATCATCATCACATAAATACATGTATTTCTAGGCAGTCTCATTTGTGAAAGCTTAGCTTTATTATAGCCTTTAATTACTTGACCAGCTTGGCCAGAAGGCCTGCAAGTTTAATGTAATTTTGGTCGGTTTTTAGTCAGTTTGCTTGAATTTCAAAACCATTCGTGTTTGCGGCACTTGCTTCTAATTTTATTACATGCCAGTCGGGTTCATAAATAATTAATGCCTTCAAGGTATGTGTGTGCGAACACACACTCGCACACCACAAGTAAACGAATGAGGAAAACAACTTTTCATACTTAATATGAGTACTCATACTATACTTGTGAAAATGGGTGTTTAGTTTATGGCCTGTAAATAAATTTGAGTGCCTGACTGTAATTGTGTTTGCTTTAGTTTATAACTATCCAGCAAGCATATAATATGCTATAGTAAATGTCTGTGAGTTGACCTAATGACTGCCGCTTGAGTCTGAGTAAATTTGCTCTCCTAGAGAGCTGAGTCAGTAGTAATAAAATCTACGGGACATGTAAACAGTTTCCATAAACTCAAAATATTCACATCAATCATATATAGACCAAAGTATTGGCTATAATCAAACAACAATATGCAGGCAAGAGACTTTATGCATATGCAACGATAAAGACAGGTAAATGGCCACAAGTAGCTGCAGCATTGACCAGTTGCTGCAGGGGTGTAAATTGGTGTCTAATAAACACATAATCAAGGTTCATTTGCTGCACAGACACTAAATTGCATTAGCACAAAGGACATGCAATCGTCTCCCCTTTCCCGCCCCTAGGCAACACTTACACACACTCAGTTCACAAGCTTGTCGACAAACACAATGGAACGTGTCGCTCCAGGGCAACAGAAGCTTCTAAGCTTTGGCCAAAATCAACCCAAATCGGTGACAGTTTAGTTTATAGCCTCGAACAAGTTAAGGCGTATCTGTGTTACATTTGAATGTATGGCAACAACAAACAGCAATTTCAACAACAACAACTCAACAGATACAACGACAAGAATAACAATTGCTTTTGTAATAAGTATGTGAATTTTATAACAGAAGGATAGTTACAAATAAAATTAAAGTCTTTGTATTGAAAAATGTACATACAAAAATAACAGGGTCAATATAATCTGTATTATTCTGATTGCTATTGCTTAATATTAATTTCGCTTTAACTTATGCAGCAATTTGATTGACGATGCTCAATAGCAACATTTAAATCACAACACACTTCACTCATTATTGGTCGATCTGTTGGAGATTCTTCCCAACAACGTCCCAATATCGATACTATGTCATTATAATCTTCATTGGTCAAATTATCCATATCCGGTCGATAACCTAGAACGATCAGCAATGTAAAATACTTGCTATGTAATTTTATGAGAAAAACCTTTACCTTCTCTTATACCTATACTGACAACATCCAAATCCCAGTCAGAAAATGGCTTCTTTCGTTTGATCACTTCCCAAAAAATTATGCCGAAGCTAAAAACATCCGTCTTTTCTGTAAAGTCAATTTCTCCCATCTTTAAAAAAAAATTATTCATAGTTATGTTAAGAATCATAAAAACATTTTCAGTATAGAAACGTACGCAAACTTCTGGAGCCAAATAGTAACACATGAAATGAGTTCTATTTCCTTCAACTTCGTATACTTTTCCGAAATCAGCTATTTTTAATTTAATATACGACACTTATCGAAAAGTAACAAGCTTCGAGTTGTAAGACATCGATGGATTATGTTTTTTCCATGCAAGTACACCAAGCCCTAAAAAAGATTGTGAGATCAAAAAAAACCCAAAGTGTTTTAAACATACCTTCGCACATTGCTGCATCCAATTCAGCTTCTCCCGAAATAATATACTTATAGACTTACAACAATGCAGCAAATGGTAGACTGTTCTACATTCTGCATACTCGACAACCATGCAAATTTTATTCGAATAATTTAAAGAAACTCCGTATAATGTGGCAATATTCTCATGAGCTAGACCTAAAAGCTTGGGGACTTCTCTCAGAATTTCCCATCTCATTTTCTTATTGCAGTAAATTTCTTTTAGTGCCACCTTTGTCGTTAATAAATAATCTGTAAAATAATTTTCTGCTAAACCATTAAATCCAGAACGTCTCCACAATGCTGTGCAAAGCGTATCACAGGCACAGACAGTCTGTAAATACCATCATTACGAAATATTATTTTGATTGTTAGATCTGTAGTTGCTTGCATGTTCCGAATGCGTGAATTTCAATTCATCATGATCAACATTAATGCAAATGCATTAATGCATCCGAGAAAAGACACAATTCGTTTCA
This sequence comes from Drosophila pallidifrons, assembly GCA_023558445.1. Classification (NCBI taxonomy): domain Eukaryota; kingdom Metazoa; phylum Arthropoda; class Insecta; order Diptera; family Drosophilidae; genus Drosophila; species Drosophila pallidifrons. Next base: position 7,852,417 of record CM042348.1, read on the forward strand.
TAGTTGGTCTATTTTCTGGTTATACCCGCTACCCATAGGGTAGAAGGGTATTATAACTTTGTGCCGGCAGGAAATGTATGTAACAGGTAGAAGGAGGCATCTCCGACCCTATAAAGTATATATATTCTTGATCAGCGTCAACAGCCGAGGCGATATAGCCATGTCCGTCTGTCCGTCCGTCCGTCTGTCCGTCTGCCCGTCTGTCCGTATGAACATCTAGATCTCAGAGACTATAAGAGATAGAGCTATAATTTTTCCGACAGCATTTGTTATGTTTGCACGCAGATCAAGTTTGTTTCAAATTTTTGCCACGCCCACTTCCGCCCCCGCAAATCAAAAAAATCGAATAACAAGCGTAATTTTAAAGCTAATGTTGTGAATTTTGATATATATAATAACAACTATAGTAGTTATGATTCCTGAAAATTTGGTTGCGATCAGATAAAAATTGTCGAAGTTATTAAAGAAATACTTTTGTATGGGCAAAAACGCCTTCTTACTAGAGGTCTGAGTTGCTTTGTCTGACAATCTGGTATATTGAGCCGTCCATGGTATATTTTGAACGCGGTACTATATCGATATACCACATATACCATTTTGTATATTTTTAGTATATTTGCAGTATATTTGGTATATTTTGAGAATAATACCGCAAAATATATTGGCTTTGATCAAATTGGGTAGCGGGTATCTCACAGTCGAGTACGCTCGACTGTAGCTTTCTTACTTGTTTTACATTTAAACACTTTTCAATTATTTGCATTAAACGATCTGACTTGTTTTTTTTTCATATTAATCAAATCTAAAAGATCACCTGTAAACTTATGAAATTTAAAAGATTATCTGGACATAATTTTCAAGTCTTACCAGAATTGAGACGTTTCCAAAGCTTTACTTCCAAAAAAATAATGGCAAAGTCAAATATATTACATTTTTCTGTATATATTTCTTTAGTATCCTATATGAATAAAAGAGATGTAAGAAATATGTATTGTATTTTTACTTGAAAAATAATTACCCAAGATTCTGGAGCCAAATAGGGATCTTGCACAATACGAAATTTGTTCACTTGATAAATATTACTTATTTTTTATACACGATACTTATCGAATAGAAATAAATTGCGCATACTTAGAGATCGATGGACTATTTTTTTGCTATGCAAGTACTTCAAAGCCTAAAATAAAAAATGAATGAGTTTTTTCACAGCGCAGCCATAAAACTATCATTAAACATACCTTTGCACATTGCAATATCCAACGCAGTCTCTGATAGTATGAAATCGTGATATGATCCTCATCTATACAATCATAAAGTGACCCACAATTCGCAACCTCAAAAAGTATGCATAAACTATTGTCAATATGTTTGGAGGCACCATATAATGTAATAATATTTGGATGGTTCAACCTTTTCAAATTACGAATTTCTTTGAAGAAAGATTTTATGTCTTCTTCAATATAGTCTTTAATTTTTTGTACAACAATTTCTTTGTTTTGCCAATTTGCTATGAAAAAATCACTATGTGTGCCTCTCTTCATCTATTAATAAAAATTAGCAATATTAGAAGTTCATCTATCGGAATTAACTATTTTTTTCTTACATTTTCCCAATATATGATCTCGTTAAAAAATATGTACATATATATCATTATTAGGGAGAAAATCACACAGCTCTTTCATCGTTGGTCGCTTTTTTGGATCACGATCCCAGGATTTTTTTATTAGTGGTTTAACCCAATCAGAATTGTCGTAAATCATAATGTCATTTAAATTCGGACGATTATCTGGGGATTTTAATAAAATGAAATTAAGGGAATATTTTTATCTGAAATGCTTTTACCTTTAATTATTTTTTTTTTGGATGGCCAATGGATGCAAATTATTAAATTCGTAAAATGGCTTCTTCCTTGACATAACTTCCCAAAATATGATTCCAAAGCTAAACACATCACACTTTTCAGTGTATTTGCCATCCTATATAATAAAGTAAAATAAAACAAATTCTTTAAAAAATACAAAAAAAAAAAAAAAATACACAGACATGTACTTACAGAAACTTCTGGAGCCATGTAACAAACAGTCCCGACTAATGATGTATTCATTGTCACAAGTTGTTTGACTGTACCAAAATCGCATATTTTCAACGTGCGATACTCATTGGAAAGTAAAAGGTTGTGCGTCTTAAGATCCCGGTGAACTATGTTTTTCTTATGCAAGTAGTCTATACCCTACAAAGAATGTGAGTTAAGAAAAATATAAAGAACATTTAACATAATACCTTAGCACATTGTAGCATCCAATCAATCTTCTCGTCCATCGAAGCTTCCCTCTTCGTGCGGTGCAAGAATTGGTAGAGTGACCCACAATCGGCATACTCCAAAATAAGATAAATTCTGTTGTCGCTGTTTTTAGAGACTCCGTACAATCTTATAATATTCGGATACATTTTTATATACATACATTTTTGCAGATTTTCGATTTCTCGAAGGATTGCGTTTTTAAATTTGTTCTCCTCATTTTCGCAATCATAAGTTATTTTCACAGCAATATCTTTTTCTTGACCTTGACTTCGCCAGATTCCTACCTCTCTTCCATCAGGACAACGCCAGGCCACACACATCTTTGGTGACGCGCCAGAAGCTCCGGGAGCTCGGATGGGAGGTTCTTTTGCATCCACCGTATAGTCCGGATCTCGCACCAAGTGATTACCACCTATTTCTGTCCATGGCCAACGAGCTTGGTAGTCGGAAGTTGGCCACAAGAGAGTCCTGTGAAAATTGGCTCTCCGAGTTTTTTGCCAATAGGGAAGCGAGCTTCTATAAGAGGGGCATTATGAAGTTGGCATCTCGTTGGGAACTCGTCATCGAACAAAATGGCGCATATTTGACTTAAATCGCATTATTATAACCAATTTTATGAATAATTGAAAATTCAATAAAAATACCGCAAGACTTTTTGGCCAACCTTATATTTTGAAGTAGCTAATAAACAATAACAATTGGTGAAACATTTAAAGTGCAAGTGTTATATATACATATATATATATATTATATATATTTTATATATATATATATATATATATATATATATATATATATGTATATGTATATATAACAGGTTGGCTGATAAGTCCCCGGTCTAACAAAGAAAAACACATTTTTTTGTAAAAATTCGTTTTTATTATTCAACATAGTTCCCTTCAAGAGCGATACAACGATTATAACGACCTTCCAATTTTTGGAATTTTTGTTCCTCCTTTTGGTTAGTGCGTCTTCCGGATATAACGACGGTCCCTTGAATGTCGCTATAAGAAGACGCACTAACCAAAAGGAGGAACAAAAAAAGTTGTTTATTTTATGATTGCCATGTTCGTAATAGGTTTTTAAAATAAAACAAATATGGGGACCAACCAAAACATCGAGTTTTCGTCGGACGACGCTTTGGTTGGTCCCCATACAAATTGATTAAAAAAAAATATATATATATTATATATATAAATTGCATGTATTTTGAATTTCCTTAATAATATAAGTTCTGTGTAAATAAGTTTCGTGCCTGTAAGGGTAAAAAAGTTTCGTGTTCGGCCGGGCCGGGCCTCTCAAAAAAGAGTTTGTTTTCGTGCGTGCCCGGGCTTCAAAATACAGGCCCGCGCCCACCTTTAAGGTTTTTTAAACGGAAGGTTTTATCGCTCTATGATAGCCTTGTAAGACTCGATGCGTCGCTTTCTGAAGCTAAATTAGCTGTGCTTAACATAATTCAGCTGAATAAGCAGTACGTTTAGAGCTATTTGAACATGCTCAAGCTTCATTTGAAAAAATCGGCAAAAAATCGGTGAAACGCGGGAGAATTTCGATGAGCGTTTCCTTGAAGTGAAATCCCGTCTTCGAGTGCATTGTTAAAGTCGTTTCTATAGAACTATGCACAGTAAATATTTGTATATGTTCTTGCATCAGCGACTACTCTGTCAATCTTCAAACTGTTGTGGCGTCAACAATCACCAACAGCCATCCGAATTTCGCCATTGATATCGACGGTTGGACGATTTCATCCAACATTCAGTTAGCTGATCCAGCCTTCAATCGTCCGCAGCTCGTGGACCTGCTGATTGGTGCAATCCTATTCTATGGCTTGTTATGTGTAGGACAAATTCGCCTTGGAGGTGGATTGCCGATTTTTCAGAAGATTCGCCTTGGTTGGATCGTTGCTGGTGGTGGAGACGGAACGGTTCAAACAGCGTTGATGGCAGCGCAAAACGTTTCTGATGATAGTAACGATCAAGCAGATGCCAGCTTAAAAGAGCTTGTTCGCCGTTTTTGGGAAGTCGAGAGCTGCGGGTATGAGACCACAAGGCTTAGTCAGGAGCAGCAGGATTGCGAAGAGCTGCAACAGCAGTTGCACGACAAGCACCGAGCTGAAGGAGCGCGATCGTCTGGAGTTATCCCAGGATGAGGTCAGCGTGTTGCTTACTTCGTCGCAGCTTCGCAGTCCCAGCAACCACAGCAATAGCAATGGCAGCTACAGCAACAGTCTCAACGATAGCAGCGGCCGTCTGACCAACGAGGTGGAGAGTTTGCACTGTGTGCTGGAGCTGAAACAGGCCTTGATCTCGACGCTGTCCAAGCAGAACGCAGAGCTGCAGCGGGAGAACGACGAGCAGCGCAGTCTGAGCAATCGTGTCACGCTGCTGGAGGCACAGAACGAAATGATGCGCACACAGCTCGAAAGCAAAACAGAGAAGGAAAAATATATTCAGCGTCAATGGAGGAAATGCAAAAGGCCTTCAACCACGAGAGCATCAAGAGCGCAAAGCACCATTTGTATCGCTCTGTTGGGAGCTCCATTCTTAATTTCAATGAGCTTCGCACGCTAATTTGCCAAATAGCGGCCATAATTAATAGTCGTCCTTTGATATCAATTTCAGAGAATCCTGACGATTTGGATGTGCTGAGTCCCGCTCATCTACTGTTTGGTGGTCCTCCAACCGTGATTCTTGAGCCCGACCTAAGCGTGTCACTCAGCTGCAGCAGGTCTTCTGAACTAGATGGCGGGAGGAGTATCTGACTCTTCTCCAGCAGAGATGCAAGTGGCGCACTCCTGATCGTCATCTCCAAGTCAAGCGCCATACGCCTTTTCACATGTTTCGCACCATGATTCAATAACACAAGGTAGTCCCGTTGTCAAAAACTGTCCGTTAACAATACAATACATAAATGCGAGTAAGACGAGCTCGCCTAGTGAGTGCGAAAGAATCGACAGTAGAGCTTTTTGATTAACCTTTGTTCCATTATATTAAAAAGAGTTGAAATGTTTTTTATAATTTAATTTTTAATAGTTCAGACAGTAATTGTTGTTTTTGTTTTTGATTACAAATTTTTTTGTTCAGATTCTTAATTCTATCATAAAGTTCAATTTTTTGATGCCTATATTAATATATATTTATTCCTACATAAATATTTCTTTTGATTTAAAATAGCTTGAAACAATATTGGGAAAACAATTGTGTCTAACGGTTCTTTAGTTTGTATACGAAGTTCTTTCACAATATTGCTGCAAGAAGGCTACCCGATATTTGTAGATCACTTAACTCTCCTTTTATTTGTATAGTATAATAATGTCTTAAATTGCCTGTATTTAAACCATTGATATATGAGCGGGAGCGAGAGAGATTTAAAAACTTCTTGCTCTTACACTGACTTTACTATCATAGAGTACAATAAAGGAATACTTCTGCTACATTACAGACGCTAACGATGTTATTCTACATTTAACATTTAAATCTTTAATTAAATATTTTTAAATTATAAAATAATATTGGCGGCAACAAAATGCAAGTACTCAATACCCTAGAAAGAAATTAGAAGGAAGAATTTAAAGTATCTGCGTAAAAAGAGCATTTCACTTACCTTTGCTCACTGGACTAAACAATCAATCCTCTCATTGTGTGTAATTTTAATATTCTTATTATGGAAATATTTGAAGAGTGATCCACAATCCGCATACTCAAACAGTAACCAGATGCTATTGTCGTAATATTTAGAGACACCATATAATCTGACAACCTTTTTATGTATCAATATTTTAACGTTGCGCATTTCACTTAAGAAAAAAGAAGCATTACAAATACTTTTGGACTACCTATATTTTCTTATAAACAGTATCGGTAAGGTAAAGGAGAAATTCACAGATCTCTGGCATAGTCGGCCGATATTCTGGAAAACGATCCCAACACTTTTCGATTATTGGCCTAACGCAATCAGAATCCTCAAAAATCATCGCATTCTCTATATTCGGACGATTCCCTAGAGCGATTTAATTTCTTATTATCTTAGGAATAATTAATTAATAGTTTCTTAATAATTATTCTTACCATCAATAATTTTAGTTCAAATATCCAATATATGGATATCTCTAAAGAGCATATCGAAAAATGGCATATTCTACCTTGACTTAACTTTCCAAACGTTATATTATATTATATAATATATTATATAATAATATGTATGTGTGAGAAGTAAAATATAAATGTATATAAGCTTTGAACACATCCTAACTTATGCAGCAACTTGAACGACTTATATAGCACTCAGTTACATCATTTGAATTACAAGATACTTGACTCATCGTTGAACGATCTGTTGGAGAATGGGCCCAGCAACATCTCATTATTGGTACTATATCATTATAATCCTTACGGGTAATTTTATCAATAATCGGTCGAACACCTATAATGGTTAGAGATTTAAAATATGTTATACACTTTTATGAGAAATATTTTTACCTTCCTTTATAAATTTACTGGCAACACCCACATCACAGTCGGAAAATGGCTTTTTTCGATTGATCACTTCCCATAAAATTATGCCGAAGCTAAAAACATCCGTCTTTTCTGTAAAGTCTTTTCCCCATCTTTGAAAAAAAATTTAAAAATATTTTCAGTATAGAAATATTTTCAGTATGGAGACAAATACTACTGTGGGCAAAAAGTAAGGTGAATTTGTTTGTAAAATGAAAAATCTTTAATTATTCTTCATAATCAATATCATGCCCTTCAAAGTAATCCCCTCCCGATAAAATACACTTATGCACACTTTTTTTCCTATCATCGAAACATGCCAAATAGTCCCTTTTCGGTATAGGCATCAGTGTCTTCTTCGATTTAGCTTTTATCTCCTCAATCGACTCGAAACGCGTTCCCCGAAGTGGTCTCTTGAGTTTTGGGAATAGCCAGAACTCACACGGAGCCAAATCAGGCGAATACGGTGGTTGTGGAACGATATGCCGAGAATTTTTGGCGAAATGATCAAGAAAAACGTGTACAGAAATTGGTCGTTTTTGGTACCAAACGAGATTTGACTTTTCGTAGGCCCAAATGGTCTTTCAAAATGGTTTTCACATATCTTTCTGATATTCCGATCATATCAGTAAGGTCTCTAATAGTCAATCGACAATTTTTGCCTCCACTTCATTGACGTGTTGGTCATGAGTTGATTGTCGATTGTCGTCCGGAGCGCTTCAAGTCATCAACACGTTCTCGACCCTTTTTGAAGTCTTTGTACCACTTAAAAACATTTTTTTTGTGACACGGTAGAATCACCAAAGGTCTTCCGCAACATCCTCAACGTTTCCGCAGCCGAAGTTTCATTCGGCAAACAATATTTGATGGCACTTCTCATTCAGACATTGTACAAAATCGAAAAATGCACTCTTGGTCGTTTGGAATACACAAGCGTAAATATATTTCTGATAATGACATTCATATGAAATTTGGCCCAGATGTCATCAACAGTCTTGCCAACTTAAGATAAAAAGAATTAGGCCGAATTGTTAGGCCCACGAAGTTTAAATTGAAAATTCACCTTACTTTTTGCCCACAGTAGTAGTAACGCATGAAATGGGTTCTATTTCCTTCAACTTCATCAACTTTTCCGAAATCAGCTATTTTTAATTTACGACAATTTTCGAAAAGTAACAAGCTTCGAGTTGTAAGACCCCGATGGATTATGTTTTTTCCATGCAAGTACTCCAAACCTTAAAAAGAATGTGAGATCAAAAAAACCCAACGTGTTTTGAACATATCTACGCACATTGCTGCATCAAATTTAGCTGCTTTAGGAATATAATTAGTGTAAGCCAAAGGCATTACAGAAAATGGTAGAGTGTTTTACATTCTGCATGCTCGAATACAATGTAAATATTATCCACAGCATTTGAAGAAACACCGTATAATGTGACAATATTCTCATGAGCTAGATCTAACAACTTGGAAACTGCTCTCAAAATTTCCCATTTCAATTTCATATTGCATTTCAATTTCATATTCATAATAACTTTCATTGTCACCTTTGTCGTCAAGAATTTATTTGGATCATTATGTTCTAAACGTTTCCACAATGCTGTGGAAACCGTACCACAGGTACAGTAAGTCTGTAAATATCAACATCATAAAATATTATTTTGATTGTTAGATCTGTAGTTGCTTACAAGTGTTGTGAATCCCAAATCAGCATGGTCCACATTAATGCAAAGCCTATAATCGCATCCAAGAAAAGACACAGTTTGTTTCATAGTTGGTCTATTTCCTGGATTTAGATTTATGCACTTTTTATTGTTTGCATTATACGATCTGAATTGTTTATTGCTATGTCATATATATTTGGACGATCACCTTAAAACTTATGAAATATCAAATAATATGTGGACATAATTTATAAGACTTACCATTATTTAGATTATTTACAATCTGAAATATATGTTATTTAGAGGTCCAAATTTTTCAAACGGTCGTTTCCTAATCGTTACTTCCAAAAAAAATAATGCCGCTAGCGAGACCAAATCGCCCATTGTGGGATGCTATAAGCGGCGTCGTTATAACCGGATTCTACTGTATACCAAAAACTACTAAAACACACGGGAGATTTTTTTGGTATATTGGTATAGTACTACATTTAAAATATCCATATAGTACACAATATACCAGATTGTTAGCCAAAGCAATCTCAGTCGCTGTTGCCGCTGTTAGACAATATATATACTTTAGGGGGGTCGTGAGCTGACTCCTTCTACCCATTCAGTATTCTTGAATCCGATCATACTCAAATTATTGAGAATCACATTATTTGACATTTGCTAGTACTTATTGGCAAAAAGAATGTCATGTGGGTGTCCAAACGTTATGGCAACAAAAAGCTATGGAGCTTAGAAATTAATACTATGCGAATATTTCTATTATTTATATTTCGGAATAGAAGTTGAACCGTTTTCCACTAAATAATTATATGACTTTTGTTAAATATTCGATTGAAAAATAATTTGCATTTCTTTGGGTCGCAAACGAACTAAAATTACAATTCGATATATTTTGTATTTAATTTTCCATGAATAACTTCATATTTCCTCAAAAATAGATTAAATTAAATACTATAATCTGTGTGAAAGATAAATATATACACAATAAAAACTCTATAAAACAATTCCAGTCTATTAAAATAAGTAAATCAATTTTAATATTTTTTATTTTTTTTTTTAGAAAAAAATTTAATCACCAAATAGTTTTATTTTATTTTAACTACAAATTCCAATAATTCCAATAAAAATATGAAAAATACAAGTAAAACAAATCCAATTAGTAAATTGCAATGCTGCATTTATTTGACTCATGCTTCTGGACCATTCTTTTTCGATCAGCCTATACGAAGATAACGGTGTCAAAGTCGAGTTCATTGAGGATAATAAACTTAGACAAAGTAGAATAAAATATGCGAATGCGGAAAAATACATCATATTCAAATAAAAAAAGTAAATTATTTAATTACTCAGATTTATAAATGAATAATACAAATAAATGTCATAAGGTTTCTAAGTTAATTTTTGGATTTATAACTTGAGTAGTGCTGCAAAGGTTGCACACTTGAATAACGTTGACGACCCCATTCACGACGCTGATTTGCTGACTCCTCTCTAATCTTCCGATCACGTTCTACAATAGGATTGGTCGTAAGATCAGGGAGTATCTTCACGCCACTGGTTGTTGAGGGCTTGTAGATGGCTCGTTGACGCATTCCCTGCACATGACTCATTCCGAAACTCGAATCGAGCTTGGGGCGCAGAGTTAGCTTCTCCTTGATGGGACAATGCAACTTATAGTAGTTGCCCGATCGCAAATAGAATTGGTTCATAGTACCAGAAAGGGGCATACGGACTACATCAAAAGCCTCGGCGCCCACATGAAAAGTTTGCGAGCCATCTGACCATCGAACAATACGTGCATTCGACTCTTGATAAACTTCACCAGATGCATTTTGAATCTCACGCCAACGCACTGTGGTCTTTAATTTAGTAAGAAATGCCTCTCGTGACTCGCAATCTCTAAGGTTCTCTTTGGAAGCTTCATCTTTATAGTCCAGCATCTCGTAGGGCTTTTGATCGAACGGCATAAAGTTGGGCATCCGCATAAGACTTGGCTGACTAGCGGCCAAATCAGAATCAATTTCTGGCCATTCAGACTTGAACTCAACGGCTAATCTGTCTAGGTACTTCTCCCTGAAATACTCATCCATTCGAAAGACTGCATTGGTCTCTGCATCTGACATAATATTCCCCGAATCTGATGAATCGCTGTCGCTGCTACTGCCGCCACTTTTTCTGCTTTCACCGTTGCTGCTTCCGCTGCTGCTTGAGCTGAGACTGCGCCGAAGTCTATTTGCGACAGGTGCCAATAAACGGTCAGTCGAGCTAGTACAGAAGATTTACATTAATAATTTCATCAATACTTGTATATAAAATTATACCAATTGCCAGCATCGGAAAAGCTTTGAAGTTTCTTCTTTTTATCCATATTACTTTTCTTTTGCGCACTGACATTTACCGATATTTTTCCGATGTTTAGTATTATCGAAATGTCAAAATACCTAAGACGTGGCCTACTGTGGTAGCCGTTCTTGACAATAGCTTGACAACAACAATATATGTATATATGTATGTATGTATTTGGATTTATTATTGTTAGTATTATTGTTTGTAAGCGAGTTTCAAAATCAAGATTGAATTCATATATCAGTTCATTAATCGCGAGGTATTGATTGCGCAAACTGAAATTTGAAGCATAGATTGTCCTTAATTCATGCAAATGAATCATGATTTTGACATCAGATTTCGACTTGAATTCAGTGTTGGTAATTTTGTGAATAAAAGTTGTAATAACACTAATTGAAAATACAATACCGTAATTATGTAAAATAACATGTAATTTCAAAAATTAAAAAATAAGTATAAAGCTGTATTAACGCTTTAATAAAAATTGATAGCAGGATGATAAGTAGGCTTGGGCCTATATGGTATTTTTTTAATAAATTGCAATTTATTTGCATATGTGTGGAAAGCTTAGTAGAATTCGATCAAACAATATTTTTTAATTCAATGATATTTTCGATTGACTAGTTGTTTCATTAGTTTTTCAAAAATAATTTGGTTTTGTAAATAAAATTTGAATTAGATTTTACAGAAACCTCACATGTACCCTTGGAAATGTTTTTCTACAATTATGTTAAAGTGTTAACGATATATAAAAGGTTTTTATGAATTTGGTAAGCAGTCTAAAAATATTATTTGGCAAACTAATCTGATTTTATGTGATTGTTGATGCGAGCGCATTGTAGGTGAGGGGCACACCTCCGTTCCGCCGACCGAAAAGCACTCAAAGCGATATGCTTGCTGGGGAAGCATACGATGAAGAGCAGATCTGGCTCGAAGGACCAAATGTTGTGGTGGGCAGGTAGGTTCCAGATTTCCCTTTCCCGAAATTGAATAAAAACACTCGCGTTTTATATTTACTTAAATATATATTTAAACGTTCGGGCTATTACAGAGAAACGTAGAAAGTTCGGGTTATTGGTTGCCGTCGGCATTTTGCCTCTCCAGTATTGATCTACGTTTGTTTCATAGCGGTCACCCCCAATCATCCCCCAATAACCCGAACTTTCTACGTTTCTCTGTAATAACCCGAACGTTTAAATATATATTTAAGTAAATATAAAACGCGAGTGTTTTTATTCAATTTCGGGAAAGGGAAATCTGGAACCTACCTGCCCACCACAACATTTGGTCCTTCGAGCCGGATCTGCTCATCATCGTATGCTTCCCCAGCAAGCATATCGCAGATACATAAGTTTTAAATCATTGCTCCTTTCTTTACTCTTTCCTTCCCCACGGTCGTCCGGCCTTTACGTTCTACATTCTTTTTCGTATGGTGACCAAATATAAGATTTGGAAATTCACTCATATTTTCCGGACGACCTTTTTCCATACTTTCCAATTGCTGTCTTAAATATCTTTACTCCAAGATATTTACTATTATTGATAATAACATATTCTATTTTCGTTCCGCCAATCGCGTACGTATGTATGCATGTGTGTTTTTTTTTTGTAAGTGCAAGTGCATATTAGTGAAAAGTGTAAATTATTAAGAGAGCTACTAAAGTGCAAATATTATATATTGTATATTCCATACATATACATATAAACATACATAATAACTAAAATCCAAGCTGTGTGTACAAGCATTTCGTATTGCTTTTAATTCTTGTCCGTTTTATGTTTTGTATGTCGCGATAATCGCCGACATACATACATACACACATACTTTGTGCACTCTCTCTTGTTCGCAAGCGCACCGCACTATAGGAAATTTGACCACTTTCTCTGGCCAAAATTAATATCTCAAGAACGAAGCAAGATAATTCAAATCGGTTTTTTGCATTAGGTTAAGGCAACCATTATCTATTGAAATAAAAAAAAAAAATGGTTGTGGCACCGCCCCCCCTTTTTTTTTTAATTTAAGCAATTTTGCGAAAATGTTTAAAATACTATTTTAATATACAAGAAATGTTTTATAATAATTATTTTATATATTTTATAACATTAGTGGGCGTGGCACGCCGTAATTTAATAAAAATTACAAAAAAAAAAAATTTCATGCAATTTGTTTTTTTGATATTTTTCATTGTTTTTTGTGGTAAAATCGCTTTTTTCCTACTATTATCACATACTACATATAGGAGTTAACAAAAAAAAATCAATTTGGTTTTTTTTTCTCGACATTAATTTTCATTTAACCTAAAACTCTAAATTTTTTGCAGTTAGATTACGTTCTAAAAATTAAAATTTAAGGGGTTTGTGGTTATTTGTGATCTTTTTAATTACTCTCATTTGAACAAGAATGATATACTCTACAACATAGAAAACATTTCATCAAGCCCTTCTGGTGCCCTCACTTTACACAGCTTTCGAAAAATGAGACTCCATCAAAAATATCAATTTTTTAGGTTACTAACAATTTTAATCTATTCAGGGGACAACACGAATTTTTTACACATTTGACAAGCACAAACACATTATACAAACCACTGTGGATAGAACTCATTTAAAAAATTTTAGCAATGTGCTTTAATTTTTCGCTATTAACAATTGGAAAATTGCAAGAAAAATGCAATATGCAAAAACACGTGAACTGCCATTCACACAGCTGTTTTTATCAGCTGATATTTCTTGAGTGGCGCCATCTATCGAAAATTCTGGTATGCAACATTGATGAATGATCTATTGTGAACACATTGCACCTAAAATTAGTTCAATCTGCCAACTTTCAAAAAAATGACTTTTGGCCAGAGAAAGTGGTCAAATTTCCTATAGTGCACCGGCTTGCAGCAGCACTTGCTCTCTCTCTCCGAATACATACATACGTGCACTTCAAACGTTTGACAGCGCAGTGCAGACATACATACATACATACGTACATACTGCAAGTACTTCTGCGAGTGAAGTAATAGATTGGCAGGGCAGCGGTTGTCGCACTCGACATACCCTACTCTTTTCATTTTTTCCAAGTGAATATTCTGTGTGTGTACTATAAGAGCAACTCTCAGCTCAATTGTCTGTGTATGGGCTTTACTCCAGCCAGTGCACTATGGGCAAAAATCCCCGAATTGCGGCATTTTTACCATTTTTGAAGATAGAAACATGAAACTTTGTACATATACCTAAAAAATAAAGATAGAATTTTGGATTTTTTCCTTTTTCAATTGGACCACGCCTTCCTTCCCGCCCACCTAACCATGAGGTTATAATTTTCGATTTTTTTTTCTAAAAATTTGTTTTAAAATATTTTAATGTAATATATTTAATGCAATTAAACAAAATTTATGAAATTAATATATATATGGCAAATTCGCATTTAAAAATTTGATTTGGATCCATGCAAATTTAAATCAAAAATTAATTAGAGTCTAATATTATGTTTTGTGACTCCATACCTTGGTGCCCAGTTAATAATTTATTCTTCACAAAGCTCTTCCTCCAACTCCAGGGAACTTTGCCCGAAAATGTCGAGCTCACAATCTCCGCCTTCTTCTATCTAATTATCATTATTGTCTGCACATGCCTATGTTATTGGAGGCTCAATATCAGGAGATTCCAAAAGAGCTATAACATCTCTTGGTGGGCTTTTTATAGTTTAATCTTTGGCGTTCCTTTAGATTTATAGTTGAAATCAGTGGATCAGAGGAATCCAAAGCTCTATTAAACACATCTGATATAGTATTCAGGCGGCTGTTTTTCCTTGCATGAGAAAACATATCGAGTTTGTACAATTTTTTGCGCTCTTCTGACGCATTTTCACGGAGAGCTACTAGAAGAAGTACAGAGGTTTCCATAATTTGGTGCCAATGTACCAGTACTTTATGCAAAATTTGAGATATTGGATACCACTTATAAGTATTAACGTATAAGTACATCAAGTACCTACTCTAAGTTTTGATGCGCATGCCTCAAACTCACATTATGTAACAATTAAAATTATATAAACACTTTTCAAAACGGCAGGCAACAATCGCATTGAATTTTCTGTTTCATAGACTAGTTCAAATGCTAATTTTCACTTTAACCTTGGTCCTGCCTCAGTATACGTTAAGCTTTTACGATCAGGCTTTTCGCGCGGAACATCATCTTAAGAAATTTAATTATGAACGAAGATGCAAGCCATTGCGCAGGCTTTTCTGTTCCATTTTCGTAAATTAGTGTTATTCAATCCGAAAAACTGAATAAGCATATCTTTTATTAAGATTTGCTGAACATCACTTAATTCATTTTCATCGATATTTTGCAAAAACAAACTGCTTCACAGCGGTTTGTTGGCGGTTGTTGTCGCTCCAAAAATCAAGTAACGTTGAATAACAAGACGTAAATACAACTGCAATATTAAGTTTTGCCGTAAATCGGGCAAAAACGGGCAAAAATGTTAGCCACTTCGTGATTGTTAACAGTTTGGTTAATAACATTCAGCTTTAATATTGCCTCGACCGGCCTAGACGCACTAGTTACACTCCACAGAAACACAAATGCATTTGTTACCAGGGACCTAAAAACATACCAACAACACATTGCACGATTGGACAATATATCACATGTACTTAAAAATTTAGTGCCAATAATTAATATTACATACCTTGACGAATAAATTCCATATTCAAGCTTTTTTGTTTGATTTAGTATTTGAATATAAAATTGACAGAAAAATCACAAATTTTCCCGCCAATTTTTTTTTTCAGAGGGTCCAGACCATAGTCTTTAAATATGGGCGAATAACAAATTACCAACGAAGTCTAAAATTTTTTAAAAATATGTTTCAGTATTCTTGAAGTATTCTTATTCAATAAATAAAGTCAATTTAATGATACCGAACACAAAAAAAAATGTAAAAATGCCGCACTTTGCGACTTTTTGCCCATAGTGCAGTGTTCGAACATACACAGACATACACACACATATATACACACATACATTATCCTATTTCACTACACAAATAATATAATTTATTTTTATTTGTTTTTCCAATCCAACAGCAATCCAAATAATTGTCGTTTAAATACCCATACATTTATACACATTTTTGTCTTTTCCAGTGTCTTGCTCTATGGTATTTTTTGTACGATTGTTTTTATTTTTTTTTTGTTATTGTTGTTTCTTTTTTTTTCGACGAACATCCATTGTTGTTGCGGGAAATTTCCCCCGCCCCGTCCTTTTGCTTTCGTCGTCTGTGTCCGCTACAATCTGTACCCATCTACGTGTAAAATACCACAGCCTTTGGTATTTGTTCAGTATTTTTCGGTATTTGGTATTTTTTGGTATATTTTCTTGATTTTTCGCTTCTGAGAAAAATTAGTATACATCCATTCCTTCCGTCCCGATCCGCAAAACAAAACCGATGGCACAAAACAAAGTAGACACAGCGTTGACGAAATTCATCGCCGCGACTGATCGTATCAGTCACTTTGCGGCGAGAGTCAACAATCCTTCGGCTGATAGCCCATCCCTGTATACGTGCCAAGTCCGAAGGGACCAGATGCGTTCCTTATGGGAAAAGGTCGAGAATGAGTATGAGGCTTGCTCTTGCGTCATGTCTGATGAGATGACCGCAGAAGAGCTCCCAACTGTTCAGGCCAAATACGAGTACTGCTATGCTGTCTACGAGCAGTGTGCAGCTCAGTTAGGTAAGCAAATAGCCAACGCATCCCAGGCGCTCACCCCCCGTACTCTGATCGATTCTGGATCAGAAGCCACCTTCATTTCTGAACGATTGTTCAAGCGCTTGAGGATGCCATACACATCCGTTCAAGCACACGTCTCTGGGCTGACTCAAGTTTTAGCAGCCCAGCCCCGAAAGCATTGCCAATTCCTAATTGGCTCCCCGTTGCGACCAGATCTGCAGATTGAGGCATCGGCATTCGTCCTTCCGCAATTAGCTGGAAAACTGCCCTCATGCGCTGTCCCACAAACCATCCTCGACAATCTGCCAAGCATCCCGCTGGCCGACCCCAAGTTCTATGAGAGTTCGCAGATAGACGTGCTCTTAGGCGCGGATATCCTCCCATCCGTTCTTCTCGGCGGCTCTCGTCCGAACGATTGTGGGACCCTCATTGGTCAAGAGACCATTTTCGGTTGGATCCTGACCGGCCCAGTGTCGGGATCCACTTCTAACTCCATCTCGTCCTTTTCGACTCGACTGTCCGTCGATCGAACTCCTACGATCGGTCCTGTGACAGGACCCCCCTCCAAATCTATTTCAGTTTTTTCGGCTCGACTGTCCGTCGAACGAACCCTTAAGAATGGTCCTGTGATAGGACCCTCTTCTAAATCTATTTCAGCTTCGAATGGTCCTGTGACGGGACACCACTCTGATCCTTCTTCGGTTCGACTGTCCGTCGAACGATCCTCTAAACGCAAGCCTTTGTTAGGTCCCAATTCCAAATCTGTTTCGACACCTTCGGCTCGACTTTCCGTCGATCGAACCTTCGCCATTGGTCCTGTGAGAGGACCCCCCTCAGAACCTCTTTCAGGTCGACGGTCCGTCGAACGATCCCGGACGGAGACGAATTCTTCCTCTGCACCGATGGCACCGGTCACTCCGCGCGGGGTTTCTTCGCCTCCCGGCACAACCTCGCGCCAGCCCAGGAGCCGACGCGACCACCCGGCACCCTCCAGAGGAAAACCACCAAGGACGTCCCATGTCAACGTTTCCCAGGCCGGCATCCACAGGCCCGCCATAACACTGACGGCACTTTCCAGTGCAAAGGAGTGAGTATACTCCCCACCGCGGCGGTCAGGCTAGACACGGGGACGGCGGCTTTCGAAGCACGAGTGGTTTTAGATCCGTGTTGTCCAGTAAGCCGCATCAGCGAGTCGGTGCCAGGGGTCTTGGGACTCTCCATCACTCGCATGGGTGCTGAAGGAGTCTGCACGGCGTCGTTGCGCTCCAAGACACTCTATCTATCCTGATATTGTCCTGCCGGGTATCCTCCCAATTTTAAAATTTTTTGCAATCCCAATATTGCAAGGGGGGAGAATGTTGATGCGAGCGCATTGTAGGTGAGGGGCACACCTCCGTTGCAATGCGCTCGAAAAGTACTCAAAGCTATTTCGCTCACCAGCAATGCGCTCAATGCGTAAGAATGCACTCAAGCTCCAGTGCTCTCAGCTTCTCTCTCCCACAACTCTCCACCGCAGAGCCGAGCTTTGCAAGGGCTCGGCGCTAGATCTGCAAAATGCCGTCGGCATTTTGCCTCTCCAGTATTGATCTACGTTTGTTTCATAGCGGTCACCCCCAATAACCCGAACTTTCTACGTTTCTCCGCAATAACCCGAACGTTTAAATATATATTTAAGTAAATATAAAACGCGAGTGTTTTTATTCAATTTCGGGAAAGGGAAATCTGGAACCTATCTGCCCACCACAACAGTGATAATAATTTCGTTTTCTAAATTTCCCCGTTTTTCTGAATCACCTAGTCTATTGATACTGTTCAACAAAACATTATATATACATTATTATACTATATACTACAATTTCTACGTTATAGCTCTTATTTTGTTATATTAATGATAAATAAGGAAAGTTCATTTATCGTTAGTCGATTTTCTGCGTTTTGATCCCAGCACCTTTCAATTATTGGTTTGATAAGATTAGCATTGTTGCATGATTTTATATCATCTATATTCGGACGATATCCTATAAGAGAATTAATATAAATGGGAAAAAATATAAAATATTTCTACAATGGATGCGTACATGTTTTTTATAGACATTTGAGATTGTTCTTACCAGAAATAATAGTTTTAGGTACGTCCGCTATTTCATAATCGTGAAATGGCACTTTCCTAGACATTACCTCCCAAAAAATAATGCCAAAGCTAAATACTAAACTTTTCTTAAAGTCGAAATTCTTACGTGCATCCTAAGATGATCGAATAGTCGTTATTTTATGAAATATTTAAATATTTTTTTGAACTTACATGAATTTCTGGTGCTATATAAGCAAACAGTGCCATTTCTTGTTCATTAAACTTTGATACTTCTTTCGTTGATCCATATTCGAATACCTTCAAAGTACGAAAATTATTGAAAAGCATTAAGGTCTGTGGTTTAATAAACGGAAGAGTAATTCCTTGGCTCCACAAATACTCCACACCCTAAAGGAAATCACAGAAATGTAGTTAAAACCTTTTAAAAATAATAAATGTATTAATGATACCTTAGCACATTGCAACATCCAATTGATCTTTTCGTCATAGGTTAGTTCGTGTTTCGTGCGATGTAGGAAATGATGGACTGATCCACACTCGGAGTACTCATAAAGTGAGAAGTAAATGGCGTTTTCTGGATCTTTGGAGACGCCATAAAATGTGCCAACATTTTCGTGCTTCAATTGTTTTAAATTGTGAACAATTTTCAGAAAACGCATTTCTGCTCTTCTTGAAACTTTCTCAGAGTTTGAAGTTTTATCTAGCAGTATTTTCGCAGAAACATCTTTCTGTTGACCTTCGGTTTTCCAAATTGCTTTGTAGCTTACACCAGAGCCACCCATCTCAAACTATAAATGGGGAAAAATTAAGTAAATCGTTTGATGGAAATTTTCATCGATCTCTCTTTACCCTTTTTCCAAATTGTATGTCGTCAAAATTAATTAACGGATAAATTTTTAAGAGTACACTTAGTTCTTTCATCAGCGGTCGTTTATCTGGATCTTGATCCCAGCACTTCTTTATTACTGATTTAACGACATCAATATCCTCATGTTTCATCATTTCAATTAGATTTGGACGATCACCTGGAGTATAAGAAAAGTATGAGAAATCCCGAATATTTATTATTTGTTAATCTTACCATTCATTATGGTCGCCAAAGATTTTTTTCTAGACATTACTTCCCATGAAAGCAGGCCGAAGCTAAACACATCGCTTTTTGCTGTATATTTTCCATTGGTCTTTCATGTAAATAAATAAATCAATTTAAATTAAATATTTATTTCCTTTCACATATTTACTTATACTTACGCGAACCTCTGGAGCCCTATTATCTATCCCACTGAACTCCTCATTCATGGTAGCGAATTCCTTTACTCTACCATAGTCGCATATTTTCAATATCCGAAAATTATCAAAAAGTAGCAAGTTCTCTGTCTTTAGATCCTGATGGAGGATGTTTTTGCCATGCAAATATTCCATACCCTACAACAATCATTAGAAAAGGGAATAAAAAAGGGGCATTTAACTCACCTCGGCGCATTGCAATATCCAATCAAGGCCCATATAGAATGTAACTTCCTTGTCTGGACGATGCAATAAATTGTAGAGCGATCCGCAGTCTGCATATTCAACAAGCATCCAAATTCTATCTTCGGGATCAATAGAAAAACCATAAAGTGTGGCAATATTCGCATGGTATAGTGCTTTTAAATCATGAATTTCTTTTTGGATGGCCTTTTGTTTTTGTGCATCTTGAATTATTTTTACAGTAATGTCTCGGATTTCATATTCTGTTTGCCAAGTTCCTTTATAGACAAGCCCATAGCTACCAGTTCCAATCTATAATAAACATATGAATTTAATTCGTAACTAATTTATTCTAAAAGTCTGTTTTCTCACAAATGTGTCCAGTTCTAAGGCTTTGTAGTTTACTTTAATGGAAGCACGAGGATATTTGGGAAGAAGATTACACAATTCGTTCATCGGCGGCCGATTACTTGGATCTTGGTCCCAACATTTTTTAATTATTGGCAATAAACTATCTGCATCTTTATACTCCTTCAAATAATCTATATTCGGACGTTCCCCTGCAGTAGAAAATAATTAAAAATAGTCTTTAAATATTATTAACACTACATACCATTCATAATTTTATTTTGCAGAACCAATTTCTCCATGTCTTTAAATTCTTCAAATGGCTTCTTCCTGGACATTACTTCCCAGCAAATAATACCAAAGGAAAACACATCACACTTTTCTGTAAATTCGCCACTAGCATTCTATGTAAGTAAATAAAATATACAATTTATTCTTAATCTTCTCGTATAAAAAGGCGCCTACACAAATTTCCGGAGCCATATAGCGAGCAATATTTTCCTGTATCGTATTCATATCTGCAAAGTCTCCCACTGCAGCATTATCACATATTTTTAATGTACGATATTCATCAAACAGATATAATTTCTGTGTTTTCAAATCTTTATGAATTCTACTTATGCTATGCAAGTACTCAATACCCTAGAATAAAGTTAGAATATCATTTATATTATTATAAAAATATCATTTATATTATTATATTATAAAAAAGAGCAATTTAAATACCTTCGCGCACTGGACTAACCAATCAATCCTCTCATTGTGTGTCATTTTAATATTCTTGTTATGCAAATATTTGTAGAGTGATCCACAATCCGCATACTCAAACAATAACCAGATGCTATTATCGTAATATTTAGAGACACCATATAATTTAACAATATTTTCATGATTCAACATTTTAACATCACGCATTTCTCTTAAGAAAGATATTGCGTTTTCCCCACTGTACTTTTGTATTATTTTCACAGCCATTTCTTTGATTTGGCCCGTTATTAGGCAAAATGCATTGTGGACAAAACCATAACTTCCACGTCCAATCTATAAATATCAGCATCATTACAAATTGACCTCTTTGGATTGCTTACATTTTCTTACAAATTTTCCAAGTTCAATCTCCTCGACGTTTATGTAACTGTAAGCTAAAGGATACATAGGGAGAAGTTCACAAAGCTCTTGCATAGTCGGCCGATTTTCTGGAACACGATCCCAACACTTTTCGATTATTGGCCTAACGCAATCAGAATCCTCAAAAATCATCGCATCCTTTATATTCGGACGACTTCCTAGAGTGGTGAAAACCTTAAATTTCAGATCATTTTAGGATTAATTATCCTTACCATCAATAATTTTATTTTGAATAGCCAATACATGCATATCTTCTGAGAGCATTTCGTAAAATGGCTTCCTCCTTGACATAACTTCCCAAAATATGATTCCAAAGCTAAACACATCACACTTTTCCTTGTATTTTCCATTTAAGTTCTTTATAAGAAAAATAATAAAGAATAAATTATTAAAAAAAATAAAAATAAATAAATGCGTGGCACTTACGCAAACTTCTGGTGCCATGTAACATACAGTCCCAACTAATTCTGTATTCATTGTTACAAGTTCTTTGACTGTACCAAAATCGCATATTTTCAATGTGCGATACCCATTGAAAAGTAAGAGGTTGTGTGTTTTAAGATCCCGGTGAACTATGTTTTTGTTATGCAAGTAGTCTATTCCCTAAAAAGACAATGTATTGAGGAAAATAAAAGAACATTTAACATAATACCGTGGCACATTGTAGCATCCAATCCAGATTCCCGTTGAATGAAACTTCAAAGTTCGTACGATGCAGTAAATCGTAGAGTGATCCGCAATCCGCATATTCAAACAGTAAGCAAATGTTATTCTTGGTGTTTTTAGAGACACCATACAACGTTATGATATTGGGATGAATACATTTTTGTAGATTCTGGATTTCTCGGAGAATATCCTTTTCATAATTATTATAATCGGTTTGTTTATCTTCAATTATTTTCACAGCAATTTGTCTCACTTCTAATTCCGTTTTCCACGATGCTTTGTGGACAACACCATAGCTACCTCTTCCAAGCTATAAAGATTTGAAGCTGAAGTAATTATTTCAGAATGACAATATTCTCTTACCTCTTCATCCGATTGTATTTCATTGAAATTTACAGTAACTAAATCGTCCATAATTTGATGTATGACTTTATGTTGATATATTAAAATATATCAAAAAAGATGTTATTATTGGTGTTGATAACTGGAATTTTATCTAAGTTAATAAGAAATATCTGTGGATACTCAGCAATGCTGTGAATCTTGATCAATCATAAAATATTTCATTTTTATTGCGGTTTCAACACAGATTTTTGACCTCTATAATAAATATCTGCAAGATTTAGTATAATAATCATAGTTAATTACATTTAAAACGATCGTTGTCTTATATTAACTCAATAATCCGCATAATTTTTACTTTGTAAAGGTGCAAAAATACACTCATCGGACACGTAGCAAGTTTAGCAAAGCGTTATCGTATATACTATATATATACAGAAACATATGCCTAGTATCACTATATATAAAAAGTCTTATATACATATATGTTATCACAAAATTTCGAAATAAAGAAGTCGTACCTCAAAAAACAAAATTGCCGTTTAAATCGAGATCACAATTTTTAAAGAAGTAGTGAAACAAACAATAATATAAATGCCCCCGATAAGAATAATCGCGGACCAAATTTGGTATGATACGATCCAGAGAGGGGCAACCGACAGACTGATTGGGCGAACATTTCGAGCGAATCAACTCACGCACTCAACAAAAAGTTCGATCGAGTGGAGTGGTATAAAATTTATTTAAACAAGTAAGAAAGCTACAGTCGAGTGTACTCGACTGTGAGATACCCGCTACCCATTTTGAATAAAAGCAATATATTTTGCGGTATTATTCTCAAAATATACCAAATCTACTGCAAAAATACTAAAAATATATCAAATGGTATATGTGGTATATCGATATAGTGCCGCATTCAAAATATACCATAGACGGCACAATATACCAGATTGTCAGCCGAAGCAACTAAGACCCCTAGTAAGTAGGCGTTTTTGCCCATACAAAAGTATTTATTTAATTACTTCCACAATATTTTTCTGATCGCAACCAAATTTTCAGGGATCATAACTACTATAGTTATTACCGTATATAATTAAAATTACGCTTATTATTCGATTTTTTTGATTTGCAGGGGCGGAAGTGGGCGTGGCAAAAATTTGAAACAAACTTGATCTGCGTGCAAGCATAACAAATGCTGTCGAAAAAAAATTATAGCTCTATCTCTTATAGTCCTTGAGATCTAGGTGTTCATACGGACAGACGGACAGACGGACGGACGGACAGACGGACATGGCTATATCGTCTCGGCTGTTGACGCTGATCAAGAATATATATACTTTATAGCGTCGGAGACGCCTCCTTCTACCTGTTACATACATTTCCTGCCGGCACAAAGTTATAATACCCTTCTACCCTATGGGTAGCGGGTATAAAAACCAAAAGCAATAATAAGTGTGTTTATACATATATATATATTAAACATGTTGTTAAACATTTCCATCATATATGTATCTTCATACGTGTGAAAGTTTATTTAAGTTCCCTCACGTTTCCAAGCAACCCGATCACTTACATATGTTAAGTGCCTTATAATAATTGTTTGGTTTAACTAGGGTTGCTAAGCTAACATTAAAAATTATTTTATTTTAATCCAAAAAGAAAAATATTACTTTCAGCTTTCTTACAAATTAATCTAATAAAAGTTTTCATATTCATAAACAAATATATAATTTTAGGCATATGAAAATATATGTAAGATTAAAGAAATTATTATTATTATTATTATTATTATTATTATTATTATTATTATTATTATTATTATTATTATTATTATTATTATTATTATTATTATTATTATTATTATATAAAACAAAAATTTAGTTATTTAACTTGTGTTACATAATATAATAATAAAATAATAAATAATTAATAACAAACAATAAATAAATAATACATATATGGAACATGCTGGCAGCCCTTGTTGACTTTACTCAACATCGAGTGTGAGCGAATCTCTTAATATTCTCTCATGCTTATACATGCCATGCATATATATTATTATATATTATAATTTTTATAAGATAAGATTTGCTCGAAGCAAAAAACGACTCATACACAATTAACACCCCAATAAACAAAACGTTTAGAGCATGATACAATACCACAAGGTAGTCCCGTCGCGCGCCTTTTCGTTCGGTTTCAGTCCGTTAACGTTCAGTTCGCTCTCGCTTGTTGAAGGGAAAGGTATGCGGACGGTTATTTCCCTAAATCCCTTTTCCGTTGTGCAAGGCAAAAATGTCAAATTGCAATTACATAGAAACAACACTTATTAGATGCTAGGGCTGTAAATATTAATATATACATAAACAATTTAACTTTATGATAGAATTAAGAACCTAAACAAAAAAAATAGTATTCAAAAACAAAAACAACAATTACTGTCAAAATTTCAACTATTTTTAATATAATGGAACAATTAAACCCTATGCACCATTTATGGGTTAATCACAAAGCTCTACTGGTGATTCTATCGATTTCACTAGGCGCATTCCTTTCACTCGCACTTATGTATGGTATTGTTAACGGACAGCTTTTGCCAACGGGACTACCTTGTGTTATTGTATCATGGTTCAGAGCAAGCCATCAAACTTGCATACACTCATACATACATATGTACATATGAGTGTACGTATGTTCTTTCTTTGTTAAAAGTCACTCAGTTGTGCACAATTTTTATACCTACTACTCATAGGGTAGAAGGGTGTTATAACTTTGTGCCGGGAGGAAATGTATGTAACAGGTAGAAGGAGGCATCCCTGACCCTGTAAAGTATATATATTCTTGATCGGCATCAATAGCCGAGACAGCATTAATAGCCAAGAACCTTTAAATCGGTTGCTCATTGAGTCTTTTCCTAAAGAGTCTGGAAAAGACACTTATTTGCAGACAACGAGAAACGGTTAACAGTTATTTGTTTTTCTTCCATCTCGATATTTAAGTTTCCACTGCGACCCTATAAGGTATATATATTCTTGATCAGCATCAACAGCCGAGACGATCTAGCTATGTCCGTCTGTCTGTCCGTATGAAACACTGGATCTCAGTGTCAGACTGTAAGAGATTGAGCTATAATTTTGGTATATACAATAATAGCTATAGTAATTGTGATTCCTGAAAATTTGGATGTGCCGTCAATGGTATAATTTGAATATGGTACTATAGAAATATACCAAATATACCAATTGGTATATTTCCAGTATTCTTGTAGTCTTTATATATATTGAAAATAATAACGCAATATCTTGCTTTTATTCAAAATGGGTAGCGGGTATCTCACAGTCGAGCACACTCGACTTGTTTTCAACTATGTTTATTTTGACCGCGAAGAAGAAAGAGAGAAAAATAATAAAAATAATTTCACAACAATTTATTTCTTATGTTTTCTACTTTTGTTTTTGTAAAAACGAAAAAAGTTAGAAAATTTCGAGTATTGCAACTTTCTCCATCCAACTCCAACTCTTGGTAATTTAACTAAAAGAATGAGTAATTGAAAGAATATTTCGCGCAATGGAATTGCAAAACTTGCTTATCTATATCTTTGATAGATGTTTATATTATAAACATATGTATACATATGTATGTTTATATATTTTGTGACATTTTCAAATTATAAACAAATCAAACTGCTTGATGAGCAGAGTTGCTTTGACCCTTAGCAGAATTCTATTAAAGCTTATTGCATTGAGAAAACCGAACCTTTTTACTATCATTAACTTATTATTAACTATTTAGTGTGACATTAACTATTAGTGTTTAAAAACATTTAAATCATTAGCTTTTTTAATTTGTTTGACGCTATTCGAAAACGTGGAATATAAAACACAACCATTACTGCATTAATGTACGAGGTGTGTTCAAAAAGTAAGGTGACTTTTCAAATTTCGCGGGCAACATATTTTCGATTATCGATTTTTTTGATTTGTTATATTGGTACACTCTTCCCTAACATCTGTACCAAGTTTCAATGGAACATCCTCTTTTGTTTGGTTGTGAGAGGCGTAAAGTTACAAGTTATTTTGCGAGCTCGGCGATTTTTTGCTATCGAAAAATATGGATCAATGGATTTGCATCAAATTTTGTGTAAAAAATAAAATTAAGTGCTCTGAAACACTTGAAATGTTGACAGTGGCATACGGTGAAACTGTTCTGAGTAAAAAAAATGTGTACAAGTGGTACAAACTCTTCCAAGATGGCCGGGAAGATGCCAATGACCAGCCTCGCTCTGGACGCCCAAGCACGTCAACAACTGATGAAAACGTTCAAGCAGTGACGAAAATTGTTTTGGAAAATCGTCGAATCACTATCAGAGAAGTTGCTGAAGATGTCGGTATATCGCTTGGCTCGTGCCATGAAATTTTTTCAAACGTTTTGGGTATGCGTCGTGTGTCAGCGAAGTTTGTTCCGAAATTGCTGAATTTTGACCAAAAGAACCGTCGCATGAGCATCGCTCAAGAGCTATTGAATGACGTCAACGACGACCCAGATTTACTCATATTCACCGGATTTAGCCCCATGTGACTTTTCCTTGTTCCCAAAACTAAAGAGACCTATGAAAGGACGGAGATTTGCAACGATTGAAGAGATAAAGACTGCATCGCTGCAAGAGCTCAAGGCTATACCGAAAAGTGCTTATGGGAAGTGCTTTGTATCTGAGGGGGATTACTTTGAAGGGGACAACATAAATATTGATAAATAAATTAATAGTTTTTCTTGAAAATACAAAGTCACCTTACTTTTTGAACACACCTCGTATATTATTTATTAAGTAGCTGAGTTCTACCCTTTGCTTTCGTCACAAACTGCACTCTTTTTTGTTCTTTTTTTTGTATTATTTTTTTATTCTTTTATGAGTTTAAAATTAATTAAATCCCAATATAAACTTTATGCAAATGAATATCTGCACGTTGAACTTTTTCGAATGTGGTACATTTCAATGAAAGGAAAAATAATTCATAATTTCAACTCAGCATAAGTGCGCAAATGGTTAATGGAAATATTAAGTAGGCTCTTAAAATTACGTTGCCTGGGAAACCTGAATTTTGAACAACTTTCTGAATGCATAGACGGACCAATTGGTAATTAAATGGCAATAAGTATACTAAGATCTTAAATACAATTGATGGTAAAATCTAACTAAATCAGTTAACAAATTTAAGACCAACAACATTTTTATAAATTTGGCTAATTTATTTACAATTATGAATTAATCCTGCTAAACATTTGTTTATTTACCATTTTTACCATTTTTTTTATATTTATTTATATATTTAAAATCGTAAGCGTGTCGCAAGCGTAATTTTGAAGCTAGTTAGTTGTGATTTTTGTTACATACAACAGGAACTCAACTTTATGATTTCTGAAAATTTGGTTGCGGTCAAATAAAGAAATACTCTTGTAAGGGATAAAACGCTACTTACTACGGGTCTTAGTTTGTTTGGCTGACAATTTAATATACAAAATAAATAATTTACATTCTATGGTATATTTTGGATTTTGTACTATATCAATAATTTCTCCATAATTCCATTTACAATATTTTTTTCTCTTCGTTTCTCTTTTGATGGATATAAAAATGCAGCTAAATTTCATTTCACTATTAACGGCTTTTATAATTATGTTTAAACCTACGTATTTATGAATATTACATTTCTCTATAAAACTTCAAAAATTTCTAGCGTGCTTTGATGTTAAGTATTTCGTGATCAAAAGTTAACAAGTACACCTGAATAAAATAAATTGTAATTAAATAATGAGAACAAATGACAAATTTCACATAAAAAAATAAAATAAAAAAATGTAGCTTTTTCTATGTGGAGATGTTAAGATTTATCATATTATGTTTAATTTCTAGTTATTGAGAATAATTTTTTGGCATATTAGTTTTGAATAGAATGTTTTTTTTCCAACACTTCTGCTCGAACCAAATCACGGACATCATCTTGCATGCGGCTGAATATAACAGCCTGGTATATCGATTTACCCACATATTTGTATTTCTCCTCATAATACAAGCGTTCATTGAAACCAACCTCAGGATAATCAGCCCTAGTTGCAAATTGATATTTCAAAATCGAAGCACACTCCATCGCGATGCGAAGCCGTATTTGGTTGGCAGCCATGCGACGCAAGTCACTCTTCTCCAACGACTCGTCTTGCAGAAAGGGTTCAATACGATCCGAAATAAGGGCGATTCTTGGCGTCACATACTTATAGAAGACACTTTTGCCGAATTTGCTAATGCCGACAATGCAACCATAAATTGTTGTTAACGACGACTTCGGCTTCTCCAATCCATTCAAGTATATTCTGAAATTGAAGTTTTTGTATATAGTATATACATTTAGTATTTGGTAATTAGTATTTTATTATTTTTAATTACTTGAGGACTTTCTTCTCAATAGACTGCTCATCGCTATCAAAGTGGAGAATAAAGTTCATTGTGAGGCTAGCGGCAAATTCTCTTGTAGCCCAATGATCCTCAACTGAGGGAAAAGCAGAAATCTGATTGGCCACAACACAAGACACCACTCCCGGCAAAATGAGATGCAACTGAACGAGAGAGGCATTAAACGTTCGTTATTTTATATCAAAATAACACTCACATAGGGCTTTAGGTTGAGATAGCGATTGCGCATCAAACCGTCAACCAAGCGCAACAAATGCGTCAAGATGATAAAGTTGTTTTCCTTGATATTAACCCGAATACCCTCGGAAATAAAGATGGCCAATTGGGACAGCACATGGTGTACCGCCGGATCGAGGCTCACAATCTTTAAAGCTGCGAGACGATCTTCTTCCGAGACTCCCACCAATTTCTCAGTGGTCTCTACATAGAACTTCTGCTGACCCCGCGATAAAGGATAACGACTGATGCTCTGCAGCATTACGATCTCCTCGCGGTTCCAACGCTTCCAGTCCGACTTCAATAACATTGGCTTGGGCAATTTGATAATTGGCATTGAAAGACTAACTTGGTTTCCCATTGACAGTAGACATTCTTCCATCCACATTTTGACTATATTCCGATCTTCGATCTCCTCGCAGTCGAAATCAATGTGTAGCATATAGAGGTTGCAGCCCATCTTGATTTGAGCCTGTTGCACGTGCTCTACGGTTAGTTGTGTGGCTCGAGTGTGCCTACAATATTTAACAGCTTCCACCATCAGTTTGTTCAAATTCGAGCGTAATATATCGCCAAGCATTTGCAATGCTCGCTTATTCAAAGTCGTACCCAGATAGGTCTCGGCAATGGCATTCATCGACTGATCCGACAGTGTGGCAGCGAAATTCTTTTTCGTTTCCTCTGGGGGTGGCAGCCCCTCGTAGCGTAAAATATTGGCTAGGGTTTTTATGCATCGGTTGATTCGAAACTGACGGTCCTGTTTCTTGGCGTTCGACGACTCATTCCAAGCCGTTGGGGAAAAAAAGTTTTTTAACTTTTCTTCCATGTTTTCGGCTAAATGTAAGATTAGAAACAGTAACAATCGCGATTAATCCCTAAGAATTCACTCAATTTACCTTACAAGAAGTTAGAAATGCTATAGAAATTAATAAATTTTCAGCTACCCATTTATTTATGACACCTCTTTGACAAATTAACGCGTCTTCGTTTTGCAACACTGCAATTAGTAATGTGTGTGACATCGCACTGGAGATGGCATTTTCTTAATATCTATCGACTGTTTTAGATACATAATATAGTGGTTGTAGGTCGGCTGTCGATATATTACATAATCGTCTAAGGGGAAATGGGGTCGGTCTTAGATAATAATTACGTAATCGTTTTAGAAGAATTTTGTACATTAGCATTTTGCGCCATTGTTTCGCAGAAAATTAAACTCCAAGGCCAAAGGAGAATACCTAGAAGTATGTGAAGAGCTTGAAAGGCTTGATAAGAAGTACATATGGGATGTAGCCTGGAAAAAAAGCCAAGTACAAATTACATCGAGTATTTAAGTTTGGATTTCAGCTCCGTTCATAGAATCCATAGAATGAAACAAAAAAAAATTAAAAAAAGGTAGCTAAAAAATATGGGTTTTATAAAAGTCGGAAGTGATAAACATGCATGCACATGTGCTTGCCACTGTAGGTGTTCATATGGACAGACACACGTCGGTCACATGTCATGTGCATAATATGCACTGCATATGTTATATGAACAGAATATAAGACCAAGTGTTGAACTACAGAGATATTTCTATAGGTATTAGTAGCAAATAAATAAAATCCACGAATTTCACTTCAAATATGTTCTACATTGTTGAAAACATTATAATCTGACAATACAAGTTCTAATAGTTACAGCGGACCGATACGAACAAAATACAATAGAGTGATCGAAATTACAACGTCCAAACTGCAGTTTCTTACAGTTGTTTTGGCGGCTACTTCTGAACCAATCACTAAGCATTCTTCTTTTTGTTATTTGGTAATAATTTTTGTAATCCCTCTAGACTAGTATTTTGTTCAATTCTGAGAGAGATGGTAAATAAATAGAATACAAACTAGTCAATAACAGCTTTACTTGCATTTGGTTTGTTATAATTGTAAAATTAAACCATATTCTAGTCGGGAGTAAATCTTGGAATAATACTTACCGTATTCATTGGTAAAGTTAGAAAAACAAGTGGTTAGCACATCTGCAGTGAAGATGCGAACCAAAAGCATAAAAGCAAGAAAAACAAACTCTTTTTAGAATTTAAAATAATTTCAACAAAGTATTCCCCCACACAGTGAGACTGGAAAATAGAAAATGGCAAAGAAAAGTATGATAATGAATGTGTATTCTTCAGTGTGTTTCAGTTTGTTTGGTTGCCATCAACGGCACCATTCAAGTTTGTTAAACATTAAAATGTGGTTGCGGTAGAAAAATGCTAACTAAACGCACACAGGCAGCAAACATGTGTGCAAGTATATGTGTGTGGCTATACACTTTACACACATACGCACATGTACGAGCTAAGAGTCGTTGGCAGAGTGAAAAATAAACCAACAGCTAAAATAAATATTAAAATTTGTGCAATAAAATGCAAAGCAATAAAACGAAAAACTTCAATGTATGTGTGGGTGCTTGTGTGTGTGTGTGTGTGTGTGTGTGTGTGTGTGTGTGTGTGTGTGTGAATTTCTTCTTCTTTTTCATATAGAGCGGATGTGGCAACCGCCTCAAGTTGAGAAATATTAAGCTTTCATTCCTTTTTTCCCTGCGACTCCCTCTCACTCTATAAGTGTGCGTCTGGCCCTCCGACTGTCTGTCTGTCTGTCTGGCAGTGTTGAAAAGTACCCTCGGGTAGCAAGTTTATCGCGCTCGCTAAATCGACGGCACGGGCCGGAAGTGATGCCAAAGTCAAGGAAGTATTCGCAGAGCAAAAGCGCAGCCGAAGACCGAATGCGGGTATCTCAAGTAATGAGCGGCTGAAAGGCGACTAACATTGCACAACCTCCGGAGAGCTGCTGTAAAAATAAGTTTAATATATCCGCATCGAGATTGCCCTGCACCCAAGCGCCAGATGCTGTCTGTTGATAAAGGAATCCACTTTGTGGCTGCGACTTTGCTCCCACAAGAATGCAACGTTTTCTCCTCTTTTTTTTTTGGCAGTGCCAAAGCAAACATCAAAAAAGCAGCGAGGGCCACATGTGAGTGAAAAGAATATCAACAGTAAAAGAATTCGGCAACACCTGAATACACACACATTGATAAAACTAAAGCTACGTCCTGTCTCAATAAAATGCCACCCTTGATTACAGCAAAAAAAAAAGTATATAAAAAGAATAAAATAAAAATAGTTGTTGTTCAAGTTGCTGCCATTGTGCTGTGTGCATCTGCAGTATATGTATAAAGACAACTTTTACATTCTAGGTGCATTGTTTGAGTAACGTGCAAAGAGATTTGCAAGCAAGCAAATAAGAGTATTGTGCTCTAACCTGATATGAAAATGTTCTGACAACTACTACTGTGACTCTGACCATAATTAAAGAAAGGAAAATAACTTGCTGCAGCTTTAAAATCAGGTTAACCTTATTTTTGCATCTCATCTAAGGCTTAGCTTATAATAGAAAACGAATCTATATATATATAACAAATTAATAAATTAAATATTCTAAATTGAAAAATGCGTTCTTTAAAGAGGTTTGTGATTGGATTATTTAGCAATTAAAAAGTCTTGTTTTGAGATTGAATTTTTCTTTTATTTAAGAATTTGATTCGACTCCAATATAAAACGAATATGATTTTGTATTTGCAAGTTAAAGTAGCTAGAAAGAATTATAAATATCTACAGGTAAGTTATTAAAACTAAGTGTACAAACTTTACAATATATGTAAATATTATTAGGAAATGGAATTTTGTAGACAACAAGGTCATGCCATAAAATTTGATCAAATACAATATTCAGTAACTGGACTGAAATCAAAACCATGTTGCGCAATAACTTGTTGCCAATTTTGATCAAAATATTGCGATTGTTCTTGTAGTGTTGTTGTTACTAAGTGTGGCGTATTTGCTGATGGGAAGAAGAGGGAAATGATTTTATGTTTAAGCCTGGGGCAGAATAGCAGCGAAAGCAGCAGAAACAGCAAAACAAGTAACAATAAAGTTTTATGGAACAACAAACATAAGGATAACTAGTCTTGTTGCAGTGTTGATGCTATTGTTGTACTTCTTGTTGTTGCTTGTAGTTGTCATTGCTGTTGTTGCTGCTGTTCCTAAAGTTGCTGCTGTTGCTGAAGTTGCTGCTGCACCTGACGTTGCGTTGAACTCATCTCCGTCTGTGGCGTCGCCTCGTTGCTGCTGGCCATTTCCGTCAGCGAGCTCACTAAGTGCCACACACACACACACACACTCACACAACCATTCATACAACCACACACACACACACAAAGGCAGACATGCAGACACGTACATGTAGACAGCAAAACAACGATACAGTTGCAGACGCGTTGCGCATGCAAACTTTGCAGTTAATGACGCAACTGTGGCGTGTTTGTAAAGTGTTGAAATTGAAATTATACCTTAGGGGCTGCTTGTAGTCGTTGCTATACCTGGCACATCAAACCTAAATGAGTTTGCTCATGCCGCGGCAATATTATTTCCTCACACAGGGAAAAAACAAAGTTTGGAATCGTAATCGGTCAGGATCATAATTATAATTTTATGATAATACTCATTATATTTATTAATAATTTAAAATTTTATATTTGAATCCAAATCAAATATTCTGAAGCTGAAATCATACATTTTTAGTCAAAGTCACTTTATACTACATTTAGCTGCATTTGTTAATTGACATTTTATATACCTCATATTTAGATGCCTTTTTTATTACTATTAAGATCGAAAAGTTTTTAAAATCAAGCTATTGATTCTAGTTTTTAGAACGTAATTTTTCTCTCTGTGCATGTTACAAAATCTCACTCTCGGGCATATTTTAGTTATTAAACTAACACCCTTCAATTACTAACACATTTAAAATATATCAAAAAAATTAATTGATAAATTGTACATGGTTATACTTGCAAATCACAAAAAGATTGAAACTTTATTTACTATTTAAGCACAGGAGAAATTTCTGTATTCACAGGACAATAAAAGTGTTGAATATTTTATAAATATATTGCCATTATTATAAGCAAAAACATATTCCTAATCTCCAAACTAAGAATTATTATGTATGTATAACTACAATGCATTTTGTTACTCCTATTGAATAACAATACAAAAAAGAACCCATCTACATATATAGTTTCCTTTAAAAAAAATACACTAATATATTGTAGAGGAAAAGTATCAGGTATCTTAAAGGTTGTAGATACCATCGAGAGTAGCTTTTTAATTGTAGCTGTTGTTGCCTTTGCTATTGTTGTAGTCGTGGCCACTGTGTTGCACTATACTCCACAATTGTTGATGCCTGCTGTTGCTTCAATGCATAAAATGCTGTGAAGCGGAGTTGCTGCCAGCTCTGTTGCAACAATAACTACATTAATGTAAATGAATACAACAACCAACAACACAACATTAGACAGCAGCTGCCCCAAACAACAAAAATCGGAGTAAAAACTATAGCCATTCCATTAACTAAATTGGACTTTGCTTACTCCACGTAAATAGTATATAATGTGAGTAATACTGTTAAAATATCGCATGAGATGCCAAGCGATAATACATTGTACATACGATATACCAAAAATATAGGTCTATACCATAATTAATATAATAATTATATATTAATAATGGTTGGTTTCCTATTGTAATCAATAAATTAATGCCATTTGCTTGATTTTTATTGTCATGTCAACAATTTATTATTTGTGACAAGAAGAAATTGGTTCAACAAATATTTATACAGATCGATAGTATATAAGCAATAGGCTAAGTAGTGTATACAAATATGTAAGAGTATTTATTTTTAATCAACGACCATGGGAATTATCAGGCATGCTCCGGTATTCACTTTTGGTTTTCGTTCTCTTAAATGTTGTACTTGGACTCATTATTTTTAAATGTTAATATTATAAATTGAAACAATAAAATGTATTTTTACTACTTAAAACAAAACTTTGCAAATTTTACTTGCGTATTTTTTTGAGATGCTCAAAAAATTAAATATATTTATTTCAGTCATTATACGATTAAACTAGTACGATTTGACTATTCTATCCGATAGTCTTTGTATCAGCTTAATCATATATCGATTACTGGAATGAACAATCGATAGAATAAAGAGTCAAATCTGACGTGAATGTCACAAACATATTTGAGAGAATTTTATTTTTAATTTATATAATGTATGAAACAAATTAAGTGATGCTAGCAAGTACTGTCCGCATGTTGCTTCGTCCACTGATCCGGCTAACAATAGTAGCTGTTCTTCTCTACTTCACCAATTAAGATTATTCAAATTCACCTAATGTTGCATAACTGTATTATTATTAGTGTGCAGACTGTAAAATTACGTACAATAAAAAAAACTGAACATTATTTTATTTTAAAATGTTGGGAAATAAATCTGATCGTCTTTTTCTTGACTCACAATGTTGTTATTAATCAGGTAACCATTCCATTTAATAATTACCATTAAGGATTGAGTCCATGATACAATTATACAAGGTAGTCTCGTCGAAAAATAGCTTTCGTCAGTGCGCATTCGTATTTCGACGCAAGAGGTTGTCCGCGGACGAAATTTTTAGCGCAATTAACTCTTATTCAAAATGACTTTTTGCCATGTATGCCATAGACACCGATAGAATAAAAACATTTAGAGAATTAGAGAATTCTCATATATATTATTAATATTGTTCATAAACAATTTACATTTTAAAAATATGTGAAGGAGACATTAACATTAGCTTCAAAATATGTAAATATTAATATCATCGTCTAAGGGTTAATGTGCATTTCATTGTCGTATCGTTCACACTACCACGCTGTGGCTCTTTCACTCGCACTCATTGCTAACATAGACAGGGTACCAGCTTTTTTTCCGACGAGACTACCTTGTACAATTGTATCATGATTGAGTCTGTATTATTTGATTTTAAAGCACAACTAACAAATCACTCACAGTATTCTCACCGGAAAGAGACGAGCTCAAACAGAGTGCCCCTTACATTTAAATTGTGACATCGCATGCTTTAAGACATAATTACGCACTTATCACGAGCTTCCTTTGGCAATTATTCAATCCTTTAATCAGGCCGCGAATCTGACGACAATTAGCCAAGAGAATGAAAATGAAAAAGGAAATACAAATGGGAATAAGAATTGCGTTGGATGGGTGTTGGACACATGTTCCATTTATGTAAGCGCAAATCAACTTGCACAGTCGACAGACGTGGACATGCCGCATGCCACAGGGGGAATCACATGGCACCAAAACAGCTGTACTTAATTACTTGGAAATCGGCCCAAACCCCTCTCCAGCAATCTGCTCCATTGGGAACGCATTTGTAGTTGGCAAAGTGCTTCGGTCCCGTTGGAGTCATTCACCTTGCCGCCAAAAAAAAAAAAGCCACGCTCGAATCGAAATAATGTGGCATGTTGGGTTCGCTTTCTGCCTACTGCTTGTCATACTTATTATTTCAGCAGGCTCACGCTTACAATATACTTACTCGTTTAATATTACCACCCATGGCTCTCTATACACACACTCACACACTATTGTTATTGTGGCAAGCAACACAGGAGGAGGCCGCAAGAAGCCGAGGCAGAAACACAGAGAGAGCCTCGGAATTGAGGTGAACACATCCCAGTGCTGCTAAAAGGCAAACAAAGAGAAATCAATCTTTGTATGTACTTTCACCATATTGGTAGGCATACACACACACACATGGCTTTGCATGTGTGTTGTATGGTGAGGCAACTTGGGGGGGTATTAGGGAATATTTGCATGTCTTTGTGGACTTTTTCCATATGATTTATGACCTAAATTGTAGGTGCACAAGCACAAACACAAGCACATGCGCAAGCACACACACAGACACACATGAGCGCCGCATAATTACTCACGCACACATGCACTCATCCATCCATATGTGTACTTATGTTTGCGAGCACCTTGGGAGCGCAGCAAAGTATGCTACACTTTTCGTTTTATGAGTTAATAAGAGGCCGTGGAAAACAGCGCATTTGTTACACCTCCCCCCAAATGCCCGACGATATCAATATGAATATATAAGTTTAAGTTGTGCAATTTGCTTCATTTATTCTCAAATAAATTGATTGCAATATTCTAGGAAATCAGCACAATGACCAATTGATTACTAATTTTGTAATCCTGCATTTCAGGTAAGTATTTTATTTGATAATATTTTTAGATAGTTAATTATTTACTATTTAATTGTATTACCAACTTTAAAAAAAATATAACATTTTATTATATAACGTAAACACACATAGAATTTGACGGTTAAATTAGAATACATCTTTATGCCCAACTTTCATCTTGAATTGAAGATTTTTTTCTTTTAAAAATGCTTTTCTTATGAAAAACAATCTAATACTTAAATTACAATTTGTATACCCGCGACCCATAGGGTAGAAGGGTATTATAAATTTGTGCCGACAGGAAATGTATGCCAAGACGATCTAACCATGTCCGCCTGTGTCTGTCCGTATGTTCGTATGAACACCTAGATCTCAGAGACTATAAGAGATAGAGCTATAATTTTTCAATAGCATTTGTAATGTTTGCACGAAGATCAAGTTTGTTTCAAATTTTTGCCACGCCCACTTCCGCCCCCGCAAATCAAAAAAATCGAATAACAAGCGTAATTTTAAAGCTAATATTGTGAATTGTGATATATATAATAACAACTATAGTAGTTATGATTCCTGAAAATTTGGATGCGATCAGATAAAAATTGTCGAAGTTATTAAAGAAATACTTTTGTATGGGCAAAAACGCCTACTTACTAGGGGTCTGAGTTGCTTTGTCTGACAATCTGGTATATTGAGCCGTCCATGGTATATTTTGAACGCGGTACTATATCGATATACCACATATACCATTTTGTATATTTTTAGTATATTTGCAGTATATTTGGTATATTTTGAGAATAATACCGCAAAATATATTGGCTTTAATCAAATTGGGTAGCGGGTATCTCACAGTCGAGTGCGCTCGACTGTAGCTTTCTTACTTGTTTATTAAGTATTTTTGAGTAGTTAATTTCGTCAATCATGCACCAGAACAATCCCAAATGGTCAATGGGGCTGACCAATGAATGCGTCGCAATATATGCCCATATAAAGAGAAATGCCGCCTCTTGCTGGCAGTTTTTTTTAGAGACAGTCGGAACAAACGTTATTTTGTTCGTCTGTGAAAATGCAGATGATGAAGACTTATAGTTGTTTGTCTTGGCATGTGCTTGCAAATCACAAAGTTTCGCATTAATGGTACATTTGCAATATTTTCAAAAGCATATTTGATCATCGGCTGCATCTAGAGCTAACCAATTCTTAAAGAAGGGGTTTATAAATCTTGGGCATTTTAACTGCCCCACACGATCGTTTTGGGAATTGTGAAATACACAGATGGTCATGTATATATATAGTATAAAACTAGTATAAACTATAAATCGATAAAAATGCAAAGATCTTTTGGCATATCGATGTTTTTTACCAATTCAATGCAAAAATACTGCAAGGTTTTAAAGTGTGGCTTAGTAAAACATAAAAATACACAAAAGTACCAGATATTTAAAAAAAACTAAAGTTCCATAAGTTTTGTTTTGAAAATAGCTATATTTCCCGCTAGCCGCTAGTTTTCAATTTATCCCGCATTTTGCTTTTGAAAACCGTCAGATCTAGCGGGGAAATAGCTAAATTGGCAACGCTGTTGATAATATATCAAAATATCAATATATCGATATTTTTTCTAAAAATGATATATTTATATCGTGATATTTTTTTTTGCCCAAATATCGAAATCACGATATTTTTTTTTGATATTTTTTCCTTGGTCACTCTAAATTCAAAGCGTCGATTGAAACTTTCAATTTAAACTTAAATTAATAATTAATAATAATAATAATAAAAATGAATGTTAAATCAAATTACACAAATATAACAGGCGGCACCGCGAAGTGCATTCATTGTGAGAAAACAATTAAAACCAGCGGTAATTCATCGAATTTGTCGTCCCACTTGCGCAATAATCGATGCTAGGAGCCGAATGACGGACATGCACATAAAACAAAGAGTGTTTTTAAAATCTTTAAATTCTGCCAATTGGGCTTGATGTTAAATTTAGATACATATAAGACATAAGACATGTTGATTAAAAATATAATTAAAATATGTAAGTTTATAAAACTTGTTTTCTTTTTATTATCCAGGAAAAAACATTTTTATAAAAAAAAATCAAAAATATCAAATATATCGATATTCTTCGGTGATATTTAGAAATATTATTATCATATTATTTGATAAAAAAAATATCATCGATACGATATTTTTTAAAATTTTCGACAACCCTACTATAGAGCTGGAAAACAGTCGATGTCACATCGATACAATCGATGTTTCTTCAATTTCTAAACATCGATAAAATTGGTGCTGTGTCGTATTTTTTAATTTTATTAAATGTTTAATCGCATGTACTGAAATAGGCGTGGTGCTACAAAATGGAAAATTTTGTGAAAAGTAAGTACATATTGTTTCTAAATGACGCTATACATACAAGGGAAAATATATTTATGCATATGAACATATTGGTATGCAGAAGCATTGAAAATGCGCGAATTTATGCATATTTTATTATTTTAGTAACATCAATTTCAACCGGCAACAAGGAAAATAAAGATCCGATTGAAATACAGCATGCATTAAAATCAAACATTATTGATAAGCTCTTGTTCTTAAATAAGAATTATGATCTCTAATAAAAAAAAAACCAAGAAACCTCGGTTTATTCGGGTTTTTTCCGTTTAGGTCGAATGTTACGTACGCCCAATGGAAAACCCCAAAAGAAACTGAGTGCAGTGGAAAAAGGCTATTGTTATTTTAATGTTTTAACTGAAAACATCGATGTTTACTTTCAAAAACATTAAATACTAACATCTGTTGGCGAGTGCATCAATTATCGAATGTAGATGTTATCGTGTGCAGTAGTTAGTTTACACAACAGTCGCGTCGCAAATATTGATACCACCAAAAAATATAAATTTGAATTGCAAATTAACTGAAAGTGCTCACCCCAACTTCAACCATATATTTTATTTATCTCACTTTAAAAACAGTAACTTTAATGGACTTTATATATTGTACATACATATAGTAGTACAGTTACATTAAATTAAATATAGTATATTTGTAGAATACATTTTTCTAAAAAACAATAAAATGCCATCGTTAAATTCATTTATTAATTTTTACTTCAAACTAAGGTTAAAGTAATTTCTTATAAAGAGAAATAAATAAAATAGGGAAATAAATGGCATCATTGAATTTGCTGAGCAAATAGATTAACCAAAGCAAAGTTGGAGGCCAAGTGACATATGACTATCAATTAAGGGGCTTACGACTAGTCAAGAAAGTTCGTCGCAAAGAGGAATCCGATTGCCGTTTGCCAATTGTCGATTGATGAGTACTGATTGCAGATGCAAGAAAATCAATGCGAAACGTTGAGTTCAGCGAATTCGGTTAAGGGATTAGGCCAATCCACGGGCTGTAATCCACAACTGCTGATGCAGATATGCAACTAATCCAATTCTGGCCGAGCATATAAAACCCAGCCTGGGCCAACTGTGATTTTGTCTTGGCCAACGACCGGGCCAGCAAAGTGCTTGTCATGGAGTACAACATAAGTGGCTTGGTGTCGAATGTGTCGACTGCGCTGCGGCCAGAGGCGCGCCTGACAGCCGAGTCCAGGCTGCTGGGCTGGAATGTGCCGCCGGAGGAGCTACGTCACATACCCGAGCAC
The DNA here is from genome assembly GCA_023558445.1 of Drosophila pallidifrons. NCBI lineage: Eukaryota > Metazoa > Arthropoda > Insecta > Diptera > Drosophilidae > Drosophila > Drosophila pallidifrons. The sequence continues at coordinate 7,893,480 of CM042348.1, forward strand.
TGGCTCACGTATCCGGAGCCGCCCGAATCGATGAACTATCTGCTGGGCACACTCTACATATTCTTCTCGCTGATGTCGCTGATTGGCAACGGTCTGGTCATCTGGGTATTCTCGGCAGCCAAGTCGCTGCGCACGCCCTCCAACATACTGGTCATCAATCTGGCCATCTGTGACTTCCTCATGATGTCCAAGACACCAATCTTCATCTACAACAGCTTCAATCAGGGCTTCGCCTTGGGCAACCTCGGCTGCCAGATCTATGGCATCATCGGCTCCTACACAGGCATTGGAGCGGGCGCCACGAATGCATTTATCGCCTACGATCGCTACAACGTGATCACGCGGCCCATGGAGGGCAAGATGACGCATGGCAAGGCCATTGCCATGATCATCTTCATCTACATGTATGCCACGCCCTTTGTGGTCGCCTGCTACACCGAGACTTGGGGTCGCTTTGTGCCCGAGGGTTATTTGACGTCCTGCAGCTTTGACTATCTGACCGATAACTTTGACACCCGCATGTTTGTGGCCGTCATATTCTTCTTCAGCTTCGTCTGCCCCACCACCATGATCCTGTACTATTACAGCCAGATTGTGGGCCACGTCTTCAGCCACGAGAAGGCGCTGCGGGACCAGGCTAAGAAGATGAATGTTGAATCCTTGCGCTCTAATGTGGACAAGAACAAGGAGACGGCCGAGATAAGGATTGCTAAGGCGGCGATTACCATTTGCTTCCTCTTCTTTGTGTCCTGGACGCCGTATGGCGTCATGTCCTTAATCGGCGCCTTTGGGGACAAGAGTCTGCTGACTCCGGGTGCGACAATGATCCCAGCCTGCACTTGTAAAATGGTAGCCTGCATAGATCCTTTCGTGTATGCCATCAGTCATCCCAGATACCGCTTGGAGCTGCAGAAGCGATGTCCTTGGCTCGCCATCAGTGAGAAGAATCCCGAGTCTACCTCGGTGGCTTCCACGGCAACCACACAGGAGCCACAGCAGACGACGGCGGCGTAACCTGTCCCAAAAGGATTTAACCGAGAATTTCGATAACGATACACGCACTGAAAACGTAATATAAAATGCCAGGACTAAAGCTATAACAAAAACTCAACAAAACAAGTAAAACAAAAAGCAGAGAACAAGATTCTCATACATATACATACATATATTTGATAATTATGATTTGTAGTAATTTCGTTTTGTCTGTTATCCAATAAAGCAAATAGTGAATTATTGCAAGCAATGAATGGAAAAAGTGAAATTTAAGCTCTGTGTTGTCAGTCAGTCAGAGATAAGTCAGAAAGGGAGAGGGAAAGAAGAAACTAGCAAAGCACAGAATACGTGAATGCCAAAATTGTTGTGCTAGTTTCTTAGGCAGGCGCAACACTTCTGCACACAATCCACATAGTCCACTAAGCTTGCTCTCCTGCTCTCTCGCGAGAGACAAGGAGAGAGCTTTCGCTCCCTGGAACACGCGTGCGCACCACGCAGTGGGCGCGAGGAACGTTGTGGCATTGGCACACACACATGTGGAACGCAACACACTGAAAGTAATAGTAGAAATGTAGGTGAAGTAAACGCGTTTCCCACACGTCTCACGACTCAGTCGCAAACTTGGCATCCACATGGATTGATAAGCGACTTGGCTCATCTTTAATGCATATGTCATGCGTTCCACACACATTCAACGCAACTCAACTCTACTCGACGCACATTCATCACTTCTCTTACGCTGTAAATCATGCGCTGCACTTGCGTTCCACATGACATCCACACACAAATGTTGGCCACTGAAGACGCCTAGATTTCGTCTGCAGCATCCACATGGCCCACTGCCCACTTCTGGGCATTTTTAGAATTTTTATTTTCAGCCAATGTTGTTTGCGAAAGTGTTGCGCCGTCTGTTAGTGTGGCGCCTCATTATTATTGTTGTTACTTTTCTTTTCTTTTCCTTTCGTTTCGATTCGTTTGGTTTTTTTTTTAATAGCCTGTCGCCTCTCTACGACTTCGTGTTGCACAGTCATTGCCAGCAGCGCCTTTCCTGACTCGCTTTGTGGCAGACCCAAAACCGCACACAGACAGCAGCAGTCGCAGCGGCAGCAGCAGCAAATGGCAAGTGGCAAGTGGCGCAGACCGTAAACCAAAATTGTCCGCAGCCACCGACACTGGCAACAGCAAAAACGAAGCAAAATTAATGAAAATCACCCACGCACGCACACACACACACATATTCGCAAAACGAGAGAGACAAAGAAAGACAATTAAAATGGCAGCCACAAACGTCCTTGCGGTGCACGCCAACTGAGTGACTGCCACCAAGCAGCAGGAGTAGGAGCAGGAGCAGGAGCCAACAGCCAGACCTGCCACATTTGTCTTCCACGAATTTCACTTTCGCACTCATTAATTAAGATAATTAGGCCTTTTCGACGCCTTCAAAGTTCAACGAAGGCCTTTTGCGAAGGACACCCCCTCTGACGACGTCGACCGCGACTGCGACACCACGTATTTAGTGACAGCTCAAAGCTCAGATCAGCTCAGCTCAACTCAACTCAGAGTTCGCAATAGTCTTGGACCTGCAATTTACACTGCTCACGTTAAACCCACTTGAAGCATTTAATGAGTGGCTGTGCCTCACTGTTGTCCTTCTTAAGACTGACTGCAGTCAGCACATGCCACTGCCACCACATGCCACATTCACCCCTTTTCACCACCCCTCTGCTTTTGGCTTGCGTGCAGCACAAGAAGCCCCACATTTTCATAGCTTTCATGTGCATTGCGAAGCCATACTTAAAAATTCGCACATAAATTAAAAAACAAATCTAAAATCCACAGTGGAATGCAAAAATATTGTACACATGCAAAAACCTTTCAAGGATAATTATTTATATGTTCATTTTTGTTATTAGATAAGCTGATGTAGTCTTCATCGCTTGAATTACTTTAAGTTCAATTTAAAAATCTGATTACACTGAAAAAACCAGTTTCTAAAATCTAGAACATTTGCCTTAAAAATTGCGTTCTTTAATTAGGACTGCTTTAAGAACAAATTCTTAAAACGAAGAACATTAGTCTGAAAAATGCCAAATTCTCATAATACTATAAGACTAACAATACTAGATTAAGGTTACAACATTCTCTAATCTATCAAAATTCCTATAATGTTATCTATTTGTTTTTATTTTTTTGTATCTAGTTTTGAGTGTTTTCTTTCATATATCAATTAGTCGAGCTGTCGAGAACCATTCCTCATGCCAGTCTGAGAAGCTTCTGGGTTCAAATGCTGCCCGAAACGATAATAACTATAAGGTTGGCAAAAAAGTCTTGCGGTATTTCCGATAGGTGTTTTTGCAAGCGCGTAGTTCTAGTTCTATTTATCGAATCGGTTCATGCGATACCTTTTTGGAAATCTCTTTTCCCGCGCTAACACGTGTTTGATTTATTGTTGTTTGTCTTGAGTCGTTCGTGAGTTATAGCGTCACAAACATGGAGCAAAATAAAGAGAAAATACGGCATATTTTACAGTACTACTACGATAAAGGCAAAAATGCAACTCATGCTACCAATAAAATTTGTGCAGTTTATGGACCCGATACAGTTTCCATTTCCACCGCACAACGATGGTTTCAATGCTTTCGTTCTGGTGCGGAGGTGGTCGAAGATGCGCCACGGTCCGGAAGGCCTGTCGTCGAAAATTGCGATAAAATCGCCGAATTGATCGAAAGAGATCGGCATAGTAGCGCCGTAGCATCGGCCAAGAGCTGGGCATGAGTCATCAAACCGTTTTAAACCATTTGAAGAAGCTTGGATTAAAAAAAAAGCTAGATGTATGGGTGCCACACGACTTGACGCAAAAAAACATTTTTAACCGTATGGATGCATGCGAATCGCTTCTGAATCGCAACAAAATCGACCCGTTTTTGAAGCGGATGGTGACTGGCGATGAAAAGTGGATCACTTACGACAACGTGAAGCGCAAACGGTTGTGGTCGAAAAGCGGTGAAGCTGCCCAGACGGTGGCCAAGCCTGGATTGACGGCCAGGAAGGTTCTTCTGTGTGTTTGGTGGGATTGGCAGGGAATCATCCACTATGAGCTGCTCTCCTATGGCCAAACGTTCAATTCGGACCTGTACTGCCAACAACTGGACCGCTTGAATGCAGCACTCAAGCAGAAGAGGCCATCTTTGATCAACAGAGGCCGAATTGTCTTCCATCAGGACAACGCCAGGCCACACACATCAAAGAATTCAAAACAATTCATCCAGTAACTAGACCCTTTTTTTACAGAAATCATATAAGGACGTTCAAATTTGTATCTTATAGGTATGTCTCGTGCCTTCGCAATTGTAATGACTTCTTTAAAAGCATCTGTTGTCCGCCTTCAGCAATGCATTGAGAGGGCACAGGAGCTCCTTGCCAATATTGTCACTACTCAGGATGTCAACATTCACCTTGGAAATATAGAAAGGTGCCTTAATACGGTTAAGTGGGAATTGGATATTGTGCGCTTACATCTTCTGAAACTCAAAGATATCAATCGTCTTTTTCTGGATATGATATTCAGTTACAAATATGTATCAAATACTCTGCAGATAAATATTCAGTGTGTTTTACTAATTCATTTCTCGTTTTTACAATTGCCAATAGATTTGACTGTCAAAAATGGAGTCGAAATCAATAGTTTGATTAATTCATCGTTGGTGCAATCTAAAATTTAAAATCAATTCAAATGAAAAGAGCAACAATTTAAAGTATTTCATAAAGTCAACGTAATTGATTTTAAAGTAAATATAATTGAGTTGACTCCTCAAATGTATTCGATGAATTCTCAGTGCTTTCTCGCTGCTGTGTGCCACGTTGCAAGGCCTAAATAATGGGCTGCATAGCGTCTATAGTAGTTATCTTGTGGAAGGGAGTCAGCGGCAATGTTATCTCGTTGGCTGTGCGTGGCAACATTGCGTATACGCCCGCTGGTCCCTCGTTAATTGCAATGCTTGTCATTTGCCTGTCAATTTGCATTTAAATTACAAAATTTAAACGCTTCATTCTTGTGTTTTGTTCTGCGTTGTTTTCTACAGCGTGCGCTAGTCAAGAGCATCCTGTTACTTTACGACCGCCAGGAGAGCCGCAGGAGACTGTCGACGGAGCATTTGTCATAGCTGAAAGAGAGAGAGAGACTAGTCATTGACGATGCCATAGACACTTCACTCTGTGACGTATGTCCTTTAATGCCACGCCCCCATTCTTTCATAACAGCCCGAGACAGGCTTAACCCAATCTTTTTGTTCATGTTGCTGCGTGGCTAATTCACAATAAGCATCAGCATGGCCAGGGTCGGAAAACGTTTTTGGCTAATTTTGTTGCAAATTGCTGAGCTGTAAAAAACAACAGCAACAAAAAAAAGTAAAAACAGAGAGAGAGAAACAAAATTGCCGTGTTGTGCCATGGCCCATGCTACATGGTTGACCTCGAACTTTGTTCTCTGACGCGAACGCGCATCTCTCTCGCATTTGCCGTTTAATTAAAGCGACGCCCACTTTCCGCTTCGCACTCGCCACTTGCCACCCATCATCAGCATCAGCATGAACGATGAGGAGACAGGAGGTCGCCACCCATAACTCGAGCTCTTCTTGCCCATCCTGTGCGTGTTGACCTTATTATGTTAACTTTGTGTGCAGTGCATAAACTGTGATAAAAATCGCATATTCTACGCAGAGATGCGCGCTGCTTTGCCCCTTTTTAAATGTCTATAATTTATGTTGGCCGTTAAACTCCTGCTCGGCTTGGCTTGGCTTAACTTGGCATCGCTTTAGCGATTTCGTATAGCTTACAACAATTTGATGGCATATAATTATTAGTTCGTATAATTTATGGCTTCATTTTGGCTTACAAAGTCCAAGTCCAAGTCCCCTTTGCACTTTGCACTTCGCACTTTCCACTAAGTACGGAGTACACACACAGAGTTCAGCTGCTGATTTATAACTAATTTAGCCTGGCACTTTTATGTGAGCTATCAAAAAGTGCTGCAGGCTGCAGCAGCTGCTTTGGATTTTAATAAACAGCATAAGGAGCAGCTTCAAACTGTCTTTGACAACAGCAAAGGATTCAAAGCCAAACAGCAAAAATAAAGAATTTCGCCCGCATGCAAATAATTGCCTCAAAGCAAAACCAGGTCGTGGCCTGTTGCTCAATTTTTGTGGCTCAAAGTGACAGCAACTGCATTGCAGTCTGAGCGCGTCAAAAACTATTTTGCTTGCGAATTTGCATTTTGTTGTTAGTTTGTGTGTGTGTGTGTGTGTCAACAAGACAATAGGCCAAAGTGTTGGCCTGTCTAAGGCAGTCATTTGGCTGTTGGCCAACAAACGCATCAATTCGTTTTGCAACCCGAAAGGACAACCAAGTAAATTTGACTTTAAAGTTTAAAGACACTCGAGACCTCAAAATAAATGCAAACTATGCATATAAAATATGACCAGTTTTTGTTGTTGCTGTTGCTTTGTAGTAAATCACATTAACTGGAACTTCAGTTTCAGGACAATATGATGAGACTTGCTCCTAATTTATGCGCCTAATTGACTCAAAGTAAAATTTGCTCTCCAGCTCGGGGAGAATGTTCAACTTTCATTTACGTAATAGAACAAGGAGTCTCAACTTTGAGGCCTCGATCAATTTAGCAGAAAGTAAACAAGTGCTCTTAACTTATGCAAATGGTACATTTTAACACTTGATTATTTTTCTTTTTTTTCGAACTAACTTTTTAGCATTTAATTAAAATGATACAAATACTGCAGAGTACTTGAACTTTTCACATGTTAAAGATAACTTTACTACACGAAGCTGTTGAAAACATAGTTTTTTTTTCGACTTCCATATTATGATAGTGAAGAACAATTTCAAAATATAACAGCTGCAACTCAATTTACACCAAAGTTTAGGAGACAAAATATTTCAAATGAATTAAGTTCAAAATTGTTTCACCGTTTAGACTGTGGGTAATATTGAAAATTTCAGTTACCAGATCATTCCATAAGCGGCTGGGTGTAAGAGGGCGACCAAAGTCGAAATATACAAGTAAGTAGAGGGAGGCATAAGAAAATCGACAAAACTTGCATCATAGAACCGCATCGTTGAAGCAGATTAGCTGACTAATCGAATCGGATAAATATTAATAATTTGTTTAATATAATACAGATAGTTGCAGTTACATATTTACGCTACGTGAAAACGTTTCTATCAATTGCATTTCACACTGTGAAATTCACAGTCCAAATATAAATCGGTAATATCAAACGAATATGCGATCAATTTAAGATGTCTCCATAATTATTATGTCTTTTCAAATTAATCTTTACAATGCGGTAAACATGACTATTAGTTCAAATATATATATAAAAGTATTTTTGCAATTCATAAATATCATTATATAATATTAAACGATCAATTTAATCAATAATTATTTCGTCTTTTCAAATTAATCTTTACAATCCCGTAAACATGACTTTGAGTTCAAATATATAAAAGGTATTTTTAGAGATAATTAATTTTAGCTTACATCTTGTAATTTGCTGTTTATACTGAGCTGCAACATTGAAACCGCCAAGATGATCAATTTGTTGTTGCTTGTCCATAGTGGCCAACCATCGATAGTCCCGATAGTGTCATCGATAGTTCTCCACCTCCAAAACAAAATATATATATACTTATATTTTTTGAGGGACGCATAATTTATTAAATTGCTAATTTTTAATTGATTTGTTTCTAATGCTTTTGATATCTTTTTTAACCGCCTGAGTTTCTGAACTCTATACAGGTTTTTGCGTGATGCAGTTTTGGCCGAAGCACTTTCATAATAATAGAACTGCATCATTGAAGCAGATGCACTTTGTACAAATAGACGCTAAAAACGAGTACTAGTGAATATCGCATTGTCACAAGGGCAACTTTTTACAATCGAAGTTTGATTATCGAATGGTGATAAAGTGTTACGGCATAAGTTGGCAGGACCGATAAGTAGAAAATTCGATAAAAGCCAACAATATTGAATGTGACAATTGTGGTGATCAAAGATAAAGAAGAATTCAAAAAAAATTCCAACCAGTACCTATACCATTTTTATACCCGCTACCCATAGGGTAGAAGGGTATTATAACTTTGTGCCGACAGGAAATGTATGTAACAGGTAGAAGAAGGCATCTCCGATCCTATAAAGTATATATATTCTTAATCAGCGTCAACAGCCGAGACGATATAGCCATGTCCGTCTGTCCGTCTGTGTGTCTGTCCGTCCGTCCGTATGAACACCTAGATCTCAGAAACTATAAGAGATAGAGCAATAATTTTTTTTCGACAGCATTTGTTATGTTTGCACGCAGATCAAGTTTGTTTCAAATTTTTGCCACGCTCACTTCCGCCCCCGCAAATCAAAAAAATCGAATAACAAGCGTAATTTTAAAGCTAGAGTTGCGAAATTTGATATATATAATAACTACTATAGTAGTTATGATTCCTGAAAATTTGGTTGCGGTCAGATAAAAATTGTAGAAGTTATTAAAGAAATACTTTTGTATGGGCAAAAACGCCTACTTACTAGGGGTCTTAGTTGCTTTGGCTGACAATCTGGTATATTGTGCCGTTTATGGTATATTTTGAATGCGGTACTATGTCGATATACCAAATATACCATTTGGTATATTTTCAGTATTTTTGTAGTATATTTGGTATATTTTGTGAAAATACCGCAAAATATATTGTTTTTATTTAAAATGGGTAGCGGGTATCTCACAGTCGAGTACACTCGACTGTAGCTTTCTTACTTGTTTATTATTGAAATCATATAAAAACGTTCAAAGTTTATCTTATAGGTATTTCTCAACCTAATGCCAACTTGACATACCTAAGAGCTTTTATCCAAGAATGTGTTGTCCGCCTTAAGCAACAACTTCATTTCTTCTTTTTTATTACACTCGCCATAGCTTCGACTGTCAAATATGGAGTCGAAATCAACAGATTGATTAATTCATTGTTAATATCGATAGTTTGCATCTCTACTTAAATAATTAAAGAAAACTGGGAAATCCAAATGTATCGCAACTTGTTATTGAGGTTTTATAGCATTGTGATTGTATTTTTGTGCTCTGAAATTAGCATTTCTGTAATTCTATTTGAAATGCATTAGCCACATTATGTGATGCACTCAGTGTGGTGTACATGATGCAGGCTGATTGCCACTTTGGACCGACGAATGTATGTACATATGTATATGTGTGTAGTAGATCGCTCATACGCCACGTTGTATTTATTTGTTCGTCGCTCTTTCAATGGCTGCACAACTGGAAAAGTGAAACTCGTTAGTGATGGTCGTAAAAATCAAACGACTCCACTGCAGCATCGTTTGCCCTTACCTCTTCGCCACTTTAGCACCTCGCTGTCTCGCTGCTGCCACGCCCACTGCGAGCTTGTTAGGCACAGACGGAGGAGTACAGTGCTTTGGCCGTGTTGACGTTGTTAAAAGTTGTCCTTGGGGCGGCAGTTTTACGAGCTCAAGTTGTAGTCGAGCAGGGCTGTGGTAGTAGTAGTTGCCATTTGCTGCTTGTTAGCAGTTGGCTGTTGGCAGTTAGCAGTTGTCAGAGTTTCAGTTGACAATGCTGGCAGCTGCATTAGGCAAACATCAAGGCTTGTTACATTCCATCCATGCAAACCAGAAAGAGAGATGAACTTTTCAATGCGGGTCTGCAGGTCGCTCGTATCGAATCGAATCGAATTGAGTTGACTCTGCCTCTGACTCTGACTCTCACTCTAGTGGCTCTTTGATTTCATTCGTGTCATGTTCTACGTAAAATCATTTCGATTGCGTTTTCAATTTCAAGTTCAGGTTGTTATAACAATTTTAAGCTTCGAAGCTTGACAAACTTTTATTGCTTTCTTTCTCACTCGCACTCGCACTCGCTCTCGCCTTCATTTTCGTTTTCGTTTGCTTGGGAATTGCCCCCAAGCACTTTTCAATTTTCTGTGAGTTGCAATTTCAAAATTTGTTATATTTTAAGCGTCTTGTTATAGTTTGCACTCAAATCCCAAACACAAAAAAAAGTTTATTTCTCCGGCAAGCTTTTTGGGGAATTTGCTATTGTTGTCTTGAGAATGAATTTTATTCGTAGACAAAAATCGAGGCTAATATGAAATTGATTTGTTATGCCGCAAACTTGCCCCCAGCGATTTCAAATGAAAATCCTACGAAACCAGACAATAATTTAATAATATATTGTTACAAAAACTCTGAACCATTTGGTTATGTTGTCAATAAACAAATATGAAACTATATTAGTTTAAAGAGTTATTCCAATTCAAGTGATTCCAAACAATCGCCCAAAGAAGTCTATGATTGGATGAAACATAACAAAAATCATCATTTTTGTTTAATATTATTTTACAAAACTACCAATTGTTTTTATATTTTTTGTACATTCTATTTTATATATCTTGCATTCCTGCGAAGAAATACAATAGAATATGTACTATAAACATTTTGCAATAATCGGTTTAAAGTAAAAAGAAAACACGGAACGAAAATACAATGCACAGAACACAAAAATCAATATGCTGCATTGGAAGGCGATAAACGACAAGAAATATGTGTCGCTGAAAACTCCGACAAAATTCGACTGGTACAAACATATCCTGAGACACTCACACACACACACACACAACACACATGGTTGACACTGTGCATATGCTTGGCAAGTGTTGCTAACGTCTAGTAGAAACAATTTATTTTTATCTGTCTATGTATAAAATTAAAATTTGCATATATATCCATGGCATAAATGCGGGCTGACTAACGCTCAGATTGTCAGTCTAGGATGGCAAAGTTAAAGGCGGATTCATCATCAGACATCAGACACGTCTCTGCGGATGTCTCTCAATATCCCAGCTCCAAATAATAGCAATTGTCTCGTTATCGTCTGTTTTATTTATAGCGAATTTTAAAGAGAATTCAAGACTCTACTCGTATTCCGAGATTTTATACTTTTATTCAAATTAAAGTGAATTTGTTACACTTTAATTGCTAAAGTCTTCCACTACTAATGTGTGTGTGAGTGTGTGTGACACCCATTTTACACTCTGCAAGTTGGGCAAACGGGTCGTATGATAACTTCTGATTGCAGACAGACAGCCGCTGGCAAGCAAAAGTCATGGGATTTGCGGTTGTATGTGGGTTTAGAGCGCATTTAAATGATTTCAATAACTAGCCATTTAGAATCATTAGCTAAGCCAGGAGACACTCAAGTGGGGCTTTCGTTTTAGCCTGCGCCACAAGTCAGACATATTGAAAGGCAGGCAGTAAGTCTTGCAAACGGATCCGCTGTCATTGAAATGATAAAGCCATTTTGACAAAGGCACAAAAAGCGCACAAGCGCACAAATGGACGAATGGACAAATGGATAGGCGGACAAGTTGAGACGCGAAAAAATCCCAGCAGCAGTGCAACATGTCTGGCGATAACGAAAATCCTCCGCCACACACCGCAAAGAGCCTTGACATATCAACAAATGTTGCTGCCACAGAAGACGCTGTCGCTGACGCTGCTGCTGCTGCTTCCGCTTCTGCGAGGCAGGCAGCCACACGCCTGTCAATGCCGCCGCAAAAAGGGACAAGAGGATAACAATCGAAGCGGTCCCATACGGCCTTAGCATCAGCGTCAGCCTTTAGAAAATACTCCCAGCAGCGCCGACCAAATGCAAATCACTCGGACCCGAACGTGCCTAGTGCTTGGAGCACCCGTTTTTTCGGTTGGGTCTCCGCTTTGCCATTGAAAGCCAAGGCACGTTGATTCTGGAGAGCAGACTAAATTTATTGTTAACGTATCTCATGCAAATTGAATCCTTTCAGCCAACACTGAGTGCTCTCTTCGAGTGGTTTTGTTGTCTGTGTCACATTTCTCGCACTTTCGTTTAACTCCCCAAACAAGGACAGTTTATTCTCTTTGTCGTTATTGTTTATTCCTAAATTATACCCATTATGACCACCTTGGAATTTGTAATGCGATGAGGATGAGCCAAATAATTTGTACTAGATAGTGCAGCTGATTGCGCCACTTTGGCTTAGATAATTATAACAAATTTCAGGAGCTTATAAATTTACTCTTGTTATATTTATTTATTTCTTCTTATTTATTAAAGGAACTTTTATCATATCCATAGATTTTTTTTATATATTCTTTATTTATTTACAATCTATCTATCTAAAGATAATAAGTAAATTCGATGACAAATAGAATGACAGAAAACTTTTAATTTTTTTTTACGTGTAGAGATTATTTACAAAAAATTGTATTTACTAACACACTTTTGGTCTAAAGGGGAGATCAAGGGGGTGGTGCCATTTCAGCCGTCGGCGATGTTGGCTTTTGTCAAGCACGTTAATTGTCAGCGGGTTACAATGTCGATCCAATCTCTCCTGATACTTCAAAGCGTACCTTTCAACTTCTTCAGTTACACTCGGAGTCTTAAGGTCCTTGTGGATGACCTGGTTTCTTACGTAGTAGGATGCTTTGGCTAGTCTTCGCAGAGTAATGCCAACGTTTTCAATGCAGCACTTCGATGTTTGAAGTTGAGGCTGTGCCCCAAAGCTGAATCCCGTACGTCCATATAGGCTTTAATATTACAGCAGGACTTTGTTTCTAATGCTTAGTTGGGATCTGTAGCCCAGCAGCCACTTCATTTGTCGAAGTTTCAGACTCAGCTGTTTTCTTTTATTTTTGATGTGATCTGCCCAGGTTAGTCTTCTGTCAAGTGTTAGGCCGAGATATTTGACTTTTTTGACTACAGGCAGTGTAACATAATACCATTCAGTTGGACTTCTGGGCAGCTTTTAGGGCGGGTGGCGAATGTTATATGTGCTGATTTATTTTCGTTGACGACAACGTTCCATCTTAGCAGCCACGGTTCCAATTTTGTAAGTTGTAGTTGCAGGATTGCTGATGCTTCTATATTGTCCGTTGAGGTATGTAGCTAAAAATGCTGTGTCGTCGGCGTATATAGCAATAATGAGATCATCTCTTTCAAGCACTGGAATGTCTGCAGTGAAGAGGGTATACAAAATAGGTCCTAACACGCTTCCCTGGGGTATACCTGCTTTTATTTAATAAATTTTGGACTCAGCCCACTCGCATCTAACAAAGAATAGGCGCCTATGCAGGTAAGATTTCAGCAGCAGGAAGAATGGAGCTGGTAGCATAGACTTGAGCTTGTAAAGCAAGCCTAAATGCCAGACTCGATCGAACGCCTGTTTTACGTCTAGAAACGCTGCGGAACAGTACTTCCTGTCTTCAAATGAACTTACAATCTCTGTGATTCCTAAATTATACCCATTACGACCACCTTGGAATTTGTAATGCGATGAGGATGAGCCAAATAATTTATACTAGATAGTGCAGCTGATTGCGCCACTTTGGCTTAGATAATTATAACAAATTTCAGGAGCTTATAAATTTACTCTTGTTATATTTATTTATTTCTTCTTATTTATTAAAGGTAACTTTTATCATATCCATAGATAACTTGGAAAAATTGAAATCGTAATGTATTGTTCAACAAAATAAATGAAACATAGAAACTTATATAATCTTTAACCATTTCGGTCAATATTGCTTTGTAGTCGATTTTTATATCCGCTACCCACAAAGTATTCTAACTTTTTTCGCCTGCAGACAGAACAAGGCATATTTATATATTCTTGATCAGCGTCAACAGCCGAGACGATGTAGCCATGTCCGTCTGTCTGTCCGTCCGTAAGAACACCTAGATCTCAGAGACTATAAGACATAGAGATATAATTTTTTCGCCAAAATGTATTATGTTTCATATTTGTACCACGCCCACTTCCGCCCCCGCAAATCGAATGAATAGAATAACAAAGGTAATATTGATGCTAGAGTCGCAAGTTGGTACATACAATACAGTCAATTACAGTCTTTATCATTCCTGAATGCTTGGTTGAGATCAGTCTCAAAATGTCGAAGTTATTAAAGAACAAGTTGGAAAGCTACAGTCGAGTGTGCTCGGCTGTGAGATACCCGCTACCCATTTTGAAAAAAGCCAAAAAAAATATGCATGTGTTCTCGATCGGAATTTGAAGTCTAGCTCCACCGACCGGGATTCGAATTATAATAATTAATAATATTATATAATTATTGTAAATATCATTAAAAAAAAAAAAGTTTATACCCTGACCATGCTGGAAACCGAGTTGAGCTTGCACTCTACCACCAGAGCTATCGCATTGCCTATGAAGCCTGTATGCATGCAGATACAAATATAAGCGAGCATGTATATACTTATACACATACATACAATACATGTAACAAAGTAGTTTATTGATATGAAATATAATACTTGTATAAGGTTGGCCAAAAAGTCTTGCGGTATTTTTATTGAAATTTCAATTGTTCATAAAATTGGTTATAATAATGCGATTTAAGTCAAATATGCGCCGTTTTGTTCGATGACGAGTTCCCAACGAGATGCCAACTTCATAATGCCCCTCTTATAGAAGCTCGCTTTTCTATTGGCAAAAAACTCGGAGAGCCAATTTTCACAGGACTCTCTTGTGGCCAATTTCCGACTACCAAGCTCGTTCGCCATGGACAGAAATAGGTGGTAATCACTTGGTGCGATATCCGGACTATACGGTGGATGCAAAAGAACCTCCCATCCGAGCTCCCGGAATATATGAATATATAATGAAGGAATGATGAAATAAACAGAATAATGATCTACACGATTAAAGGACAACTGTTCCTGTCAACGCCGACACACCAACTGACTTCTCGTCGATCTTGCTTTCGTGATCAGTGCTGCCATATCCTTTCCCAAAGCTCGCGTTGCCACTCGTTGCCAGCAACCAGTAGTGCCATACTTCACATACATATGTACATAGCAGGCGTTCTTGCCCATACAAAAGTATTTCATTAATAACTTCCACAATTTTTATCTGATCGCGACCAAATTTTCAGAGATCACGAAGACTGTAGTCATTACTGTATATACCGAAATCAGTATATACCGAAATCGAAACATTAGCTTAAAAATTATGCTTGTTATTCGAATTTTTTGATTTTCGGGGGCGGAAGTGGGCGTGACAAAAAATTTAAAACAAACTTGATCTGTGTGCAAACTTAACAAATGCTGTTGAAAAAATTATAGCACTTTCTCTCATAGTCTCTGAGATCTAGCTGTTCATACGGACAGACGTACTACATGGCTAGATCGTCTCGGATGTTGATGCTGATCAAGAATATATATACTTTATGGAGTCGGAGAAGCCTCCTACCTGTTTCCTGCCGGCATAAAGTTATAATACCCTTCTACTCTATGGGTAGCGGGTATAAAAACGCTGCGTTCGCGGTTATGGAAAAAAAATGATACAAATTCGCCGTCAAAACGAATTCACTCCGCTTTGGTGTGGATACATTTATAAGACGCAAACAAGCGAATAAATCGCAGCGGAAGCGGCGCGAATTCATCGCGGTGCGAATAAATCGCAGCGGCAGCGGCGCGAATAAATCGCAGCAGTCGCGGCGCGAATTAATCGCAGCGGTAGCGGCGGAAGTGGGCGTGGCAAAAATTTAAAACAAAGTTTATCTGCGTTTAAACATAACCAATGCTGTCGAAAATTAAAATCGAAAAATTATAGCTCTATCTCTTATGGTCTCTGAGATCTAGGTGTTCATACGGACGGACGGACGGACATGGCTAGATCGTCTTGGCTGTTTATGCTGATCAAGAATATATATACTTTATAGGGTCGGAGATGCCTCCTTCTACATGTTACATGCATTTCCTGTCGGCACAAAGTTATAATACCCATCTATCCTATGGGTAGCGGGCATAAAAATCACTTTAATATAGTTTTACAAAAAATTGTGCAAATGATAGGCAAACGTGACGGAATATAATTTTGGCCATCAATAAAAAAAAAAATAAAATAAGACTGAATTGGGTCACATTTTCGTTGACAATGATATTATGCTTATGGGCTCGCAAGTTGTGCGGTTCTCAATCTCGTTTGATTGAAAATACGCATTATCTGATTAAACGCTGCCAATACAAGAGTCGTTGCATACGGAAAAGTTCGAGAGGAGCGTGAAAGAGACTGGGAAAAATGTGCGATTATTCTTGAATTAACATTTTGTGTTGTCGGTGCCCAAACAAGGGGCAACAAAGAGACAGTGTATACAAAATACTACAGTTGTTGCTGTTGTTGTTGTTGGTCAAATGACCCAACAGGCAATTTTAATGACAGCAGCGATTGAATTAAATTATCAATCTATGGGGAGGCCTATACAAGGGTCAATTCCCCCCCTCCCGCCGCAACACACAACACACAACAAAAAAGGCAGCGCAATCAAATTGATTGTATTTGCTTTGACACCAACATCCACAAACGACGGTCAACGTCCACGGTCATGAATTGGGCTTTGTTCCACAAAACTTGGCAAGGGGCGTGAGAGGGAAAGAAGGAGAGGGATAGACCCCCATTTTGACTTAAATACGGTTTTTGGCTCGTTAAGTGTAACTAACAAGTTTCCAATGCCTTGGCCATTTTTAGACGCCCTTGCTTATTGTTTGTTTTGCTTTTCCCTCTCAACTTTGAATGCCACACCTAAAATATTGTGGGGCATATTACCCAGCTTGGGGTTTCATTCACAGATTCATGCCCTTGCTTCAGATGGTAACAAATTGTGTTGAATATTCGAAAGTGAAGCACGGCGAGAGTGTTGCAAATTCGATAGCATAATTGTGCCACGTATAGCGCATTCAATATGTCGCCTATGACCTGTTGAATCTGAACAGTCATGCAACCCATAACCCAACTCAAACTCGTCCGAACTCTCGGCCTGATCACGAACAATTCGCGCTGGTAGCCTTTTTAAAGAGTACGAGTGTGGGAACGAAATAAAAATAATAAAATGCATACACAATAAATAAATAAAAGCATAAAATAATCATGTCACGTGCGAATTGATTGAATTTCTTTTGACGCCATTTTGTTCCGAGCGGAAAAGAAAGGAGCAGCTCAGTTTGTCCGCTCCACTCTGCCACTCCTTCTACCCTGAAGTGTATGGCAAATGTTGCTTTTATTTGCCCCATCCTCGTTGTCCCATCCTTGTCATTTCATTTAATAGCCGCAGACAAAAGGTATTTAATTTAATGCTCACCACTTGGCCAGGTAATTTGAGTTATGAGCACTTGCTACACTCGCCGAAAACTCTGTCTCCAACTTTTGCCTATTTGCCCAAACGAAAAACAAAACAAAAATGCAGTCGATTCGAAAAGACAAGAATGCCAATATTCATGCCGAGCACAATGTGAGCAATCAACAAAAACCGCGGCTTAGATCGTGACAAAAAAGCCAAAATCCTCAGACCACGTGTGTGTCCATCCAGCTTATGGCATTAAACCATTTTTTTTGTCATAAAACAAAAAGATTTTTATGTCGCACTGAGGGCAACTCAACTAGCTTATACTTGCACCAATAAAGAGCACAAAACGTGACAGTTTAAGGAAAGGTCCAAATATTAGAGCCTTTGAAGAATCGAAAAAATCATGTTTATTAAATAATTATTAATATTAATAATTAATTATTTAGTTTTTAAATCCAATTAAGTAAAGAATCTACAAAATTATTTAGTTTTGAAATGCAATTACATTAATATAATTAAAGTTGTGCTTAATATTAAAGGCTACAAACTTTTCAACCAATTTTTTATAACACATAAATAAATAAACGTATTATTCTTTTTTACTGTTAACAAGTGATTAAAATTTTATAAAAAATCGTTGGAAAATAAATTTAAAATTATTACTAGACCATAACTTCGAATTAAGTTAATCAATTTCACGTCGAGTTATTTCTAACTCTTCTTCAAGCTAGAAATTCTTTTCATTTCTTAGCAGTAAACAACCTCAGAGATTTGTGAGGACGGGTATAAAGTACTGGCAGCGTTTCACACGCACAAGACGAGCATTTTTCAAACGAATTTCGAAATTATCGTTTTTATGCTTCCGTTCCGAGAAATCTGCCCAAAAAATTGCCAACAAAATTGTTCAAGTTCGCGTGCACATAAAAGCCAACACTTTTGATATCCCCAACCCAGTCTTTGTTCCAGTTTCAGCCCGAGCCCCTCTCTTGCTGTCGTAATCCCCATCCCCATCCCAATGGTAGTTCAAAGCCAAATTCTCGGTTCTGCTGTCCAATTCGGCTCATTCTATGGCTTCACACAGCCATTGTTATTGTTTCACTTGCAATGAAGGTGTCATCATATTTTTTCAATTTCATGCTGATTTTTTGTGTGTCTGTCTTTCATTGTTTTTTTTGTCTTCCATTGAAAAATATGTGCAAATGTAAGCAGTTTTCGCAGTTCAGTCTTGATTGGCCATAAATACTCTATACGGAATTCAAATAGCCATTTCAAGAACTTAGATTAGATTGAAATCTTAGGTGTTAAGTAAAGTAACTATTATTATTATTCGACTATTTTAGATGAATTTTATATTTTATGAACAAAACTATAGATATTGATATAAAAATATAATTTAAAAATATTATTTACTCATTCTTTTGAATATAGAAATTGCTAAAATAAGAGAGCAATTAAATCACAATCTTCGATTCGAGTTCCTACAGTTAACTGGTCTAGAGGACTCTGATGGCATTCCACAAGCTGAGAGAAAAATCAGCAAAAATATGAACGCGTGTTTGTTGAAGAAAAATGCTTGCTTCACTCGATGGGCCAATGTGCGGCGAGAAAAGAGGAAACTCGCAAATGTCCGATGCTGTTGCTGATAGAGAAAGTCTCCATCCACACACACTCCTACACACACACACATACACGTATAGGAAGACTGAAGACGAAGCGCAAAACAGGAGCACTTGCAGTGAAAGCACGAAAAACTCGTTACAAAAACCGTTAGTTTTTCAATTATGGCGCGTAGATTAGTATTTGAAAGCAATGCAGTTAGATGTATGCGAGTGTGTGTGTGTGTGTGTGAGTGTTGGCGCCTGTGTGTGCCAGTGAGTGTGCGTAAATCTGCCGCAGAGAGCCATTATTGAATTTTTGCCGACTGCAATGCCACTGCCCATTGGCTGAAGGTGATGGCAAAAAACTTTCTGACAGCAGCACAATAACTCTGAATAAGAGGAACGTGCAACGCAGTCGTTGCGTGGCATGAACAGGGTCAGGGGATTGGGCGGAGGCAGGAGCAATGGCAAAACTTTGCAGGCTGCAATTTACCATTCAATTTGGGCTTACGCTTCAGTCCGGGGCCATTTACCAAGTTAGAAGAGTTTATGCCAATGACTCAACCTGTGACGAGCGTCAATGAGCACCGTGCTAATTTAACAATCGTTACGCATACGCCCTGATGTGCGGCAGTGGTATCCATTGAAAACGCAAACGCTTGCAATGTTGCAGCTATCCAAACGAGAAATACTTGTGTGTTATCATTGAGTGATTTCGAGTGAAAGCAAAATCATAGCATGGATTCGGATGAACAAAAAATTGGCTAAGAGTAATACACAAAAATAAAAAGCAACGTTCGCTAAAGATATTTTAAAAAATAGTAAATCAGATAAGTCATAAATAGAAACAGCACAAAATATATCACCTAATTGATTTTGAAGCAGTTATAAACTAAGAATATAATTTAAAAAACTAGTAAAAATGATATTATCTAATATGAACCAAATGTTGTTATAGATTAAAACACGATATTGATTATATTGTTTATGAAAAGGTTTTACAACGCATATAGTTTCATATTTTGTTATTATACATTCAATAAAATAAAAATACTAAAATATTAAACAATTTCTACTGTATTTGATATCTGTATTATCAAGAAAGATGTAAAAAAGTATAAAATATGTAAAATAGAAAATTAATATAATAATAATATTTTCCCTTCATATGTCTAAAAATTAAGTTAAGTGTTTTACAAAAATTAAATTTATTACGTATTCAATAATTCGAAACCGTATTACTTATTATAAAACAATTACGTACACTACATTTATTTCCAAAATTTAAGCAGCAATACACTTATCATTAAAATTACACTTGCTTATATGTTTATACACTAAATGGATATCAGATCTCCCTCATAAAATTAAATTCATTAGCTATGAATAATAAAAATAATGATAAATATGAAAGTACCAATTGTATAATATAATAAACCAATATAATATCAAAATTTATTTCTTACTCTTTATAATATTATATGATTTAAAAGAACTTTAAAATTCTATAGCCTAGGTTTGAAATGTACTATACACATGAACTGAATTTATAATTTATTTATAAACTAGAACTATTTTTAAATAAATTTCTGTATTTATAAGATGCCTTAAAAAATGATAAATATTTTAACTAAAACACAAAAGTAATTAAGTGCAAGATATCAGTTAATTTAATAAGTAAATAAACTTTGAAAAAAGGAAAAATAAAGCTAGGAAAATTTAATTCGACAATGTGACAGCCATGAACATCCAAATTCGAAATGGTTGATAAAATGCTAAAAACTTTATAAATTTTAGTGTTTTAGTGGCACCTGAAATTTTCAAGCAGTCAGCTCAAATTCGCTAGCGATTTCGGTGGCACTCCTGTATATTATATATAATGCATTAATGTAAAATGATGATGCAAAATTAAATTTCATTTTTCCTGATTTTTTGAAAATACTCTAAAATAATTAACCTCATAATTATATTGATATTTATAGCTTTTCTTTAATGGTGTTAAATAAATCTAGTCGCATATCCAAATATGAAATAATTGCTGTTATAAAATCCATAGAAATAAAGGATTGCATCCAGTCGCACTCTCTTTATGGTGTTTTTTTTTTTTTGTATTTTAGTTTTATGGTCCACACTATGCAGTTGCTGCCAAAGGATTCCAGGACGCTGTTTCTGCTGGAGTCTCTGTCGCCATCGGAATCAGAGTCATAGTAACGCCATTTTATTGTTCATTGAACGGACTTACGTGTGAACTAGTAGGCGACAACAACTTATGCCATTTCCGTTTCCTACGACCTGAGCTGAGCTGAGCCACAGTAGCTGCATCGAAAGGGGGAAGCTGCGACGGCGGAAGGAGCAACGAAAAGGAGCAAGAAGCGAAGCGAAACGTAACGAAACGAAACGGAATACAATTGTGAGGTCATGTATGTGACAAACAATAAAGACGATAACTTAGTGTGCGCTGCTCTTAAGGCAAAAGCGACACAGGGAGAGAGAGAGTGAGAGAGAAAAAGAGGGGGAGAGAGCGAAGTTGTAAAGCGCACAAGGCACAACAACAGCAGCTGCAGGGCGGAAACGGAAATGCCTGCGATGTAGGTGTAGTTGTGGCGTAAACTTATCACGTTTGCCTGTGTGGGTGAGTGTGCGTTACTTTTGTGCGTGTGCTTGTCTGTTTGTGTTTGTATGTGAGTGTGTGTGATTACTTTAAAAATAAAATTAAGTTTTTCGTGCGCTTTTCCCGCAAAATATTTCAAAAGCAAAGTTTATTTTGTTGAATGAAAATACGGTTGCCGTCGTCATAAGCTTTGGCTTTTGTATAGGTGCGGCAACAACAAAACCAACAACAACAACAACTACACTCTTCTGGTGAGGCAGCTGCATGCTGCTAGTTGCCAGTTGCCAGTTGCAAGTAGCTGGAGACTTGGCCCAAAGTTTTGTTTGCCCTGACACTTAAAAAGTCGTAAAATGCACATTCAGCGTAAAAACCACAGTTTGAAATTATGGCCTCACTGCATATAGTACTATAGTACCCCCCCCCTTTCCCTTCTCCATTCTACCCCCTCTATCTGCTTTCTTTACGGTCTGCCTCTTGTGTGTATCATATTTTCTAGTTTGAAGTTAGACACGCGGCTTTTATCTTTAATGCATGCTACGTGCACATTTCTACTTTATTCTCGCCAAACTATCACGGGTTTTGCTTTCAAGTGAACTGCTCTCTACAATGTTGTATTATTATTTATTATCTGGAGCGAAAGTGCTGTCAACTATTCAATAAACGAGCGTATTATATTATGATTAAATGCAATTTTTTTTTATTTGAAACATGAACCTCTTTTCTAGCTAATAAATCTTTGTACTTTCTCAGATTATTTTTATTTATATATAAATTTAATTTTATGGTAATTTCCTTTTCTAACTAGTTTCAAATATTTTTGTAAAACTATGTTTTTATATTAATCTGAATTATCCTTTAATAACAAATAAATTACATTTATTGTAGAATATCTTTATATATTTTCAATTTGTTCGTTTTGTACAAATTACAAATAAATGTTTAGTACTACATTTTATTAATCATGAATGTTATAATTTCAAACTATCACAAATTCAGTAAATTACTTATTGTTCCTAAAATCAATCAAATTATTTTCGCAAAAAGAAGGAAATAATTTAATTCAACAAACATCATTATACATATAACATACATATAATATAATATAACATTATTGATACGAGTTGTTAAATACATTATTATTATTTTTGTAACAAATTCTTATTTTTTAGTATAATTAAAGAATAATTATTTTTAAATTTAGTCAAATTAATCATGCGATAACCATTTCGCAAATGAAATTAAGTAATAAATTAAATAGTAAAGGTTCAATATTTTTATAATTGTTTACTAGTTACAAAGAAATTTGTAATGCTATTTTTGATAATTAATTGTTATTTTTATAACTTGAATTTCTCATTATGAATTTAATAGTTAGCTTAAAATATAGTCATAAATTTGAACGCTTATTAGCCTGCAAATAGAAGTGAATAATAATCAAGTCACAGTCATCACCAAAGAAATTTATAATATTAGTTTTGATAATTAATTAATTAGTTTTGAATCCAATTAAATTAATTGTACCATAAATTATGCAAATAAGAGTAAATAATAAACAAATCATATGATACATCAACTGTCCACTGTTTGCCAACTTTGTGATCAACAGTTGGCAATTAATCATTGAGTAAATTTTGCTGCATCGCTCAACATATTTTGCCTTTAAAAGAAAACTGAGCACTGAGCACAACAATGGCTATTCAGTAAAGCCGAAGAAAAAACACTTCCGTCCAGAGCGAAGTCAACTTTCAGTTTGCCTGTCAAAACAAGAAAAAACAAGCAGCTGAGGAAAACATATCGAGCAAAGTCGGAGGGAAAACACGTCCCCCCTCCCTCACTTCTTTCTCCGTCAATGCAGTAATCAGTTGGAAGTAAAGTTTTCAACTAAAATTTACTTAAAGGTGGAGAACTTTGCTGACCTGCTTAATTCGCACGCTGGAACTTGTGTTGAACTGTAAAAACCAAAACAAAATTACATCGAAATACACAACGAAGCTAATTTTTTGACCGCACCGTGGTCTGAACACTGCTCACCACCTGTTGGATGCCATCCCCAAAGCAAACCCAAAGAACCTCCCACAAAAAAACGAAAAACGAAAAGCAAAAAATACCAAAACTTTTTTAATACACAATGTTATTTCAAAGTCGGACCATCGTCAGCCATTAGCTGGCATAATACCCGTAAACGTAACGGAAACTTTGCTTGGCCCCCCGACTAAAGGTGATGGCAAGTCTTTGCCTTGATTGAAAGACCCCTCCACAATTCCCCTTCCCTCTGCCACTGCCACCTTGTGGCACCACAAACACGCTAAGCAAATGTTTTGACCACAGGATACACCCCGCTTATCGGCAATGTGGTGGCAGTTATTATTATTGCTGCCACTGCCGCTGCTGCTGTCGCTGTTGTTATTGTTGGTATTAGCAGCACATTATTGAAATTATTTATGGATATTGCCCAGCCCATTGTTTTCAGTGGCCGTGGCATTAAGCGAACCCATCCAACGATAGACAGGTGCTTAAATTTCTGCTTTAATGTGTTTAGCCTCGGCTCTCAGTAATTCTTTGCACACGCTTCGATTACACAGGCTTAATGATCATTTATATCCTCCAAATGGCAACTAATGCCAAGTTGCCTACATTAAAATATTCGAAAGACTTTATTAGAATTAATTGAATTGCTAAACTCCACTCAATTCAAACTTTTGCTATTACAAAATATGCGTAAATTTATTTACCACCAAATCACATTTGAGCCATCGCCTTTACTTTAATTATTTTTTTCTAATTTCGAACTTGCTTAAATGCAAAAACAAATACAATATTGTATATAAGTTGAATGTTATACATAACTTCATCAAGAATTTTATATAAATTAACCTAAAAAATAAAAATAACACAAAAATAGGGTTTTGCAATTCTACAAAAAACTTGTCTTGATAATCTACTCCCGTCTTCTATTCTATGATAAATAGGCAATAATCTTTACTACATGTTGAGAGCAAGTGACTCATTGCAAAATTTATTTTTAACCCCCTAACCCATAGGGTAAAAGGGTATATGAGAGATGTATGTAACATACAGAAGGAGGCACATCCGCCTTATAAAGTATATGGTATATATTCTTCATTAGCTTCAACGGCCGAGACAATTTAGACCGTCTGTGTGTCTATCGTCTGTCCTAACATATAATAAATATAATAGATAAAGACTATAATAGATAAAGCTATAATTTTTTGACAGATAAACTTGCCTTCAAATATTTGCCACGCCTCCGTTTATCGGAAAAATCGAGCTCAAAACGAAATATTGAAGTTCTTTAAAACAGTATTTTTGTACAAACGCCTACTGCAACAAGTCAAAATGGTATATTTTGTATTATACTTTCAATGTAGTATAATATTGATATATCAAATATAGCCCTCGGTATATTTAAGTATTTTTGTGGCATATTTCTTAATTGAAATTGGGTAACGCGTATCTCACAGTCGAACACACTCGGCTTTCGTACTTTTTTCATGATTTTTTTTTATTATTTTAACTAATTTAGGACTAAGACTAACTTATATATTTTAAATATATATTATTTGTGTATGTTGGATGCAGTGAAGCCAAAAGTAAGCTATAAACTTCTCTCAGCAGCTTCTGCTTCTTTCAGATTTAAGCATTAATTGTGGTGTCAACGCTCATTTAGGATCTTCCTCGTTGCGACGACTAAAAACATATTGTAGCGCAATTTAAAAAATAAAATTAACTTGAAAGGACACCACGACCGAGTGTCCTTGAATACCACACACACACACACACACACACACACACACACTCGAAGGTTATATTTACAAACTTGCCGTGCAGATACTTCGAACAACAGAAGGCAGACAAGGAAAAAGTTGTGCCCGCCTTTACCTCACAGACAGACAAAGAGAATGAGAGAGACAGATGCAGGACAACGGAGACTGAGAAAACCTCATGTATATATAGACATTCTTAAAGTCCAGCTGTGTCCTGTGTGTCTGGAGAAATATGCCAGAATTGCAACATAACTTGCAGCTTATTATTTTTTATTGCGGCTAATAAGCTTGACTTGCCAGTTAATGGGGCTTTTCCTTTTCCGTTTACCACTACACACGAAACCTGTCGTAAAGTTTATAATGAAAATAATTTGAGCTCAGTGTTATGCTCCGAAACGGAAAATAGAAAGTAGAAAGCAGAAAATGCCAAATGCCAAGAGGCAAATGGCAAATGGCAACTGGTTGTTTTTATCTCTCTTCCACACATCTCTGTTTGTCACTTCAGACTGTCAAGTGAGTCGAACCCTAAACACACATTGGAAACCATTTGAGAAGTGAAAGTTTCCAAAATTTTCGTATTTTTCACACACATTCGAGCTTATTAAAGTAACCATTTTGCACACTTTTCATTTATTTTATATACACATAGCATTTCCTTATTGAAACTTTTCCGACTGCATTCCAAACTTTTGTTTGGCTCTCGTGGTGTCCCAGCAAATGTTTCCCATTTGTTTAGCATTGTCGACAACAATGAAACATCGTCGCCCTACATTGTTATTGTCTTGCCTGTTTATTGCATTCACTGTCTGTGAACTGTGTGTGTGTGAGTGTGTGCGTGTGTGGGTGTGTCCTTTGTAGCTCATTTGTGTGCTTGACCGGAAGTTGTTTTCTTCACAAAAGACATCACATGTAAATGCCCCACTCCGGGCATTCCTTTTTTTGCCTTTGGTTTCGTTATTGTCTTCGCATCAAGGAGCTTATAATATTTAGATGCCATTTAACTAAAAGGTATACAAATTATTTGGCTATTTCAGACACATCAGAATAATCCATTTACATTATATTAAACGCGTTGTTAGAGACGCAATAATCTGATAGACTGAAAATATAAATGAATTATTAAATTCAAAGGTTGCTCGAAATTTAACAAATGCTTTTAATGAATATTATTGTTAAAATTCTATGTACAAAAGAAATGTATTTACAGCTTACAAAAGTATTTAAACACATTAGAATGAGTGCTGTGTGTAAATGAAAGAAGAACATGACATATCTAAATAAAAAATTTAAAAAGACAAAAATGTTTATTTGATAACCAAAGTAAAGAACAAAATTTCTATACAAAATTAAATACACTGAGCTAAACACATTGTGGATTGTGAAACCTTCGCCTGCATTCACAACTAATCTACGAAGTTGCATTTAAATGTCGAAGTCTGTAGAGATTAAATACTTGTATGAGCTTAACATTTTTTGAGTGGACCATTTGGCAATTAATTTTCAATTTATTGCCACTCTTTGAGCACATAATTGCATAATTATTTTATAAATTAACCCAACTCAAACAACAATGCACAAACTCAAACCAAAAAGAAAAAAGAAATTAAACACAAAACAACATTAATCCACCACAATCAAAATGCATTAATCTTGAACTTAATAGCTGCACACCGCAATAAATAAACTAAAATGTGCTCACAAAATACACAAAACGCTGCCAGGCAATTAAAACTAAAATTAAAGCGAGCAAAAAACAATGTTGAAATCAATGATTTAAATTATAAATTATTTTCCGTGACGGGCTCGAGACTTTTCCCCAAAGAATATATTGGGAATGTGTGCGATCCCAAAATGTCCTGAGAGGGGCGATAAAAGCGCTTTCTACTCTGTATGTGTGTGTGTGTGTTAGAGGCGAAAAGTTGTATGAAAAGTTGCGTTTAACAATTTGTTCGATAAGAGTTCCCAATAGCCCCAACGATTTCTGGGCTGCTTTGCTGGCACAGCGCACAGCACACAGAGTTTAATTTATAACAACAATGGCATAACTGCGCCAAAAAGGTTACAAAAATCTCTGACACTTGCTCTGCGGTGTCATTATTTTGGCACTGGGCCAGCAAAAACAACAACAACAACAACAATGGGAAAGTCAGTGCACTTCCTGCAACAATCCAGCAGACGAAAGAAAGCTAAGAAACTATGGCAACAAACTAACAAAAGCCAGCAGCACTCCAACTTCAACTCGAAAGCAGAAACTTTTCTCGGAAAACAAACTGCTTGGCCAAGAAAATTCTTGTCGGTCTTCTCTTGGTTAGCCACAATGCAAATAAAGATAAAAGCCGACACTAAAGTAAAAGTGGCAAATGCAGCAAAGAATTCTCGATAATACAAATCACTGCTACTTTTATGCCATTTTCATATTGATGTGTCCTCGATTTCTCTTCTGCTCTCATCTTCTTCAATCTCCTATCTCCCATTTCTCAGATCTCAGTTTTCAGTTTCAGTCTTGTTGGTTCCTTGCTCTCGTTTTCGAATCGACACTTTAAAAGTTGACTTTTTCCCTCTTTCCTTTCAATTTACTTGTATTTTTTTTCGAAAAGTTTCCAGCACTTTATGATTTTTGTAGAAACTTTTGGCAGTTCGGTTTTGCGCTTCATTTTGCTCTGGCCTCTCTTATTTTTATTGGTCCAGCCTGGCATTATGTTTGCTGCCAAACTATATTGATGATTATTATAGTAACAATGCATTAAATCCTCGAAAAGAAAACTTCTTGACACTTTTCTACATGGTTTTTATTTTCTTTTTTTGCGTTTCAATTATAAAGTTTATTTTTCTCAGACACGTCGCTTGCAGATGTTTCTATATGAAAGTATTATTTAAAGATAGGATAAACCTAAGGAAATAAGTAAACAATTTAGTGTGGAGTTTTAAATTTATCAGCCTCCCAGTTCATGCTAACACACATCTGTATTAACGGAATCGATGATAATGTAGGGACTGTTGCACTTTACAAAAGTTGACAAGAACAAATTGAGCAAGCTCCATATAAATTCAATGAAAATAAATCACTGAAGTCTTCGCACCGTTCACACACCCAACACACACGCTCGCACAACAAAGAACTAGACACGCCTCACAAACTACGAACCACCAATGGGGAATTTGCTGCTGCAGTATTGTGTCGGTCTTTAAGACATTGTCCAAACAGACAGGCAAATTATACGCACAAGCAATAACAATTTATATGGCTGGAGACATTTTAACTGAGGCGTACGTGCTGTTCAGCTACATGGAGACTAGAGACTAGTGGCTGGAGGCGTGCAAAAGGTGCGTCAACCTTGGTGAAGACAGCAGCATTTCGAAATTAATGATAATTGACAGAATAAACGACAAGTTGAGCTGCCAAACTGACTCGATGCCAATGCTGGGCAAAAGCTGCGGGCTTCTGTCCATCGCTGACGTTAGTCATAGGATATAATAGTCAGTGACATTAGAAGCCAATAAATAAGGGAACGAACACAAACAGCAACCCAGACGTGCGGGCAACGCGTCGAATACGCAATATCAACGCAAATTTCCAATGCCGTTTTGGCTGCCGATAATATAATAAGTATACGTATGAAATGAAAGATGTCATTTAATCAGAACAAGTCGAGAGTCGACTTCAACACATGCTTTATAGACTCCGCAGAAGCAGTTCGTATTCTGAAATACGAAATAGAAAATGAAAACGTTTTTAGTAATACATTTTAATATCCCAGTCTGCTTTTATTTAGCTTCCGAATTGAGCTTACAAAATTCAAATTGTTTTGCCATGACTTTAGTATTTGGCATGCCTAATATAAAACTTGCGCTGATTGTGTAAATATTTCTCTCTGAATATTTTGTATTATGTCGTTATTCAATAAATAATTCTGTTTAAATAATAAATACACTCTGTACTCTTTAAATGTATCTTTCTGTTATTACTTCATAAAGTTGTCCAATTATTATTACTATTATACCAATATTTCAATTTTTTTTCATATTAAATTAGTTGCAAAATAAAACATAAATTAAACGAATAATACTATTAATACTGGTATTAACGTTTTTCTTGTCAAAATAATCTCTTTTCTAGACCTAGTTAAAGGTGGAGCCTCAACAACAAGCGATCCTAGACTTAATAATGTTAGAATAAACGCTTCAAATTTAATTTGCCTGAGGACTTTTTTTGAGTTAGCAGCCAAGAAACAGAAGCCAATGCAAAAGGCTCATTACCTTGCGCCTTTGTCAACTGATGTTTCGGCAGAGGTGTCAAACAATTTTACGGTTAATTGCATGAAAAGTCGATTGGCGGGCTCCGTATAAGATTTCACTTGCTAATTGGACAGTTAATTTCAGTGGCCCTCATCGCACTCTGTTAATCAAAGGCTGTGCCGTGTTTGCTGCTGTTGTTGTTGCACTTTTGAAACGTGCACAGGACGTTTAATGACATCGACTTCGAAGAAAGAAGGAGGGAACTAAGAAGGATATAAACTATAAAATGCCTATCAACACGTATGCGTTGCCTGCCAAAGCGTGGCATGGCGTTGAAGTGGAAGTTTATTAAAATAATTAAAACTGATTTGTCGTAAATTATATTGAGCAGTCAAACATTGGGGAATCTCTTTTGGCCCACTCAATTTGCTTTCGTTTGTCATGCACGAGTTTCTCATTCAATTAAACGATACGCAATGTCAATGGAATGTCAAGAAATGTGAATACGTGACTTGTGGGTTTTGTGGCAGTTGCTCCAGCTCTGCGCTCAAGTCAGTTTTCAAGTGAATTTATTAATTGCAAACAGGCATCCTGATTTAGCTAGCAAGTGTGTATAAGCCATATAATAATTACATTCACCTGTGAATGGTTACGAAAACGGATCTTAATTAAGCTTCACAGATATGTAACTGTAATAGGAGTCTGCATTCTTCAAGAATTTGAGTATCTTAAATTTCATTTTTCGTTTCATTTTCGTTCGCTTTGCTTCCGCAAGACTTGGCAATTATAAATATTCACTCAATGCAAAAAGTCATAAACTTTTCTGCAAAATTCATCGAACTATCAAATCGCATGCCGCCCCTCCTTCCCCTTCCTCCCTTTGCATCTTTTGACGTTGATCCTGCAGCATTTGGTTCGGTGTGGTGGCCGAGTGATTTGTGTGCTCGGAACAAGGCCAACTTTTTGTTTTGGGACTTATGAGCTCATATTTTGCAGGCAGAAATTGCGGCTTAGTTTCAACCCGCCAAGCAACGAGTATTGGCCATATTTTGGCTTTGTGCGTCGAACAATGCGAAGCAAATAAGTTTGCAAAAAGGGGTATTTTGGCCATTCTCGTTAACTGCCAAAGCAATTCTTTTAGTCTTTCCTTTTTGCTAGTGTTTTCAAAAGTGCAAGACAGGCAAATAAGCAATCAAAGACTCCAACAACCAACAACCAACAGACAATCGAGTCAAGGGAGGGACAGAGAGATAGAACCAGAAGCATTAGCTTCAATTCCCCTTGGACGTGTGTGTGTTGATGCGCACAAAACCGGAAATGAAACTTTTGCCAATTGAATTATGGACAACAAATTGCGCTTTACTTTTGCGATGTGTCCAATTCAGAGAAGATTCCCGTTCTATATAAATTTTATCTATTTGACTTCTCGCAATGTTTCGTCTTCAATCTATTTTCTTGTAGCACATTCATTAATACAAATCATTTTTGATTTTGTTTTCGCAACCTTTTGTAAATGTTCTAATTTAGTTCAATAATTTTCTTTGCTCAGATTTTGTTGGTTTACTTAATTTTTGTTGTACCAAATTTGAATGAAACTATGAATAAATTTGTAACGATTATCAAGACACTTGAACACCGACGCAGCGCATTATTGTTCCATATTAAAGAGTTGGCACTCGCTTCGGATTATCATCATCTAAGGCATAAGAATATGCTTAATACATAACACTCTATGTTTCATTAAACTGCTGGCGAACTTTGTAGGAGCTTACTACACCAATCACTACATAATCAACCACAATTGTGTGAAAGCATAGTTTATCTTCATCATAAACATTAGTTTATGCTCCATATATTTTGATGTAACAAATTTTTATTCACAACTCTTATCTTTCTTTATAAAACTGGAAAAATTTCCACTATCGCTGTCTCATTAAAATATTTTTAGCAACCGCTTCGAACTATTATTATTTCAACTCATTTAAATCATTTTAGAACTGTTCAAAACATACAGTTTAACTGCAGATTCCTGGTTTATCAATAATTGAAAATGTATCATTAGAACTATTCAAGAACCTGTTTTATGTTTCGTACCTTTTATTTTCTCGGAAAATTTTCACCATCTCAATCATCAGTTTATGCTTAATATACTTTCATCTAACATATTTTTTAAACATCACTTCTATTTCATATATATTTTTACGAGTTAGTGTTTGTATCCAAAACTATTTTGCTTCATTTTAGGACTGTTGAAAAAAATACAGTTAAATTGAAGCTTACAAAATCAATCACTATCGCTATTGGAAGAAATCTCATGAAAATCTTGTTCTGGATTATTTTCCTGCTTTGGATTGTCATCATTCGGCTCATGTTCCTCATCAGATGATCCCATGGGTGCAGTTTTTAACCGTGCTATCAGCTCCTTTGCAGGATTGAATATTCCATTCGTTTGCTGTGAGCAAATAATGCAACGTTGCGATTTTTTGTATTGCGCCAGCGCACATTTCTCGCAAAAGTAATGCTTGCACCTGGAATTTAAATAAAAACTCATTAGCTTAAGCATCTTCAGATTTATATCAAAATCCACTCACTTCGTGACCACAGGATTAACAAAGCTTTCGCGACAAATGTAGCATCTGAATGGCAACGTTTCCTCATCCGAGTGAATCTCATATTTGTGCTCATCACCATCCGAATCGTTGTCGCCGCGTTTCTGCGCCTCGTGATCCATTTCCAGCTGCCAGCCCGCCTTGTAATCGCTGCGATCGTGCAGGAATTTGCAGCTATCTCCGAATCCACAGTAGCCCGTCTCTTTGAAGTCCTTGCAGATATCCGGCTGATAATCCCAACGTACTGTAGCACGCAGATGAGCCGGCGCCCGGATGGGTCCACTTCTCACCATGCCCGAGCTGGCGTTGCCCGCCGCCTTGTCGGTCTTCTTGTAGTACTGCGCGTAGTTATTTATCCCCCGGTAGATCTTATCGTCCGCTTTGCCCTCCAACTCTTCGTTTATTTTAATGGACCGCGCATGTATCGACTGTGCATCGCGGTCCATTGCCGTGTCTATTTCATTCACCGACGTGGCGCCTTGATCTTGTGGCCCATTCGGCAACGACTCCCGCTTCGATTTATACGCCACGCCAAAATCACTTCTCTCTTTACTTGCATCTTTTTCGCTGTCCGATGAATCGACGACTGTTTTACGCTTGGCCAGACTTTTAGTGCTCTGAAAGTTGGGATTTGTGCGCTTTCGACGATTTTCGGCACGCGCCAAGGCACTTAATTTATTCTGTTGTTCATCGTCACTGTTTTTAGCTGTAAATAGTTCGTATTATAAATTCTCCTCTTTGGCGCCAATTCTCTGCTTACCTGATTCATTACTGCTGCTACTGCTGGTTTTTTTCCTTCGCATAGCAGCTCCTCGGTTGATATTGCGCTTCTTGAAGCCAAATGCTGAAGTCGTTGGCGCTTCATCTTCCTCCATTGTGCGTTGTATTATCAATAAACAATTCAATTAACACTGTCACAGAACTCTTGCCGGCTTATCATATGGTTTACAAAAATTTAGTGTTGCAGGTGACCTTACAACAGTTTTTAACAACACTAATGAGCAGGGAGAACGTATTTCAGGGATGGCAAAATTAAGACGCCACTCGAATTTTTATTTAATACTTATTTGATTTAATGTTGTTAAAAGTTAAAAAAAAACCTATAAAGAGAGTTTTATTTCAATTTAGATTCAACACATTTAATTTTAATTGGTGAACAATTGTAGAGTTGCAGAATTGAGCGTGAATTATTATAATGATAAAAGTTAATTAATATAAAATATAAATATTTAAATAATTAGTCAACTTAATTCATTCAGACTTCAAAACTAAGATTTAAAAACTAAACTTATTAATTTAATAATAACACAATATAATATTGAGGATAAAAATAATTACATGGTATTTAATATTTAATAAATGTGTAGAAATTTAACACTCACACCTCATTCTTGTCGTTTCTGTGAATAATAATAAGTATATAATATAAAAAACACAATAAATAAAATAAGTTAAACGAAATGCAACTACAATTTCAGTTGGTATACTTTCGACATTGTGAATTGGTATATTTGCAAATCAAGCTTGCGGTCACACTGTTTGGGACATACTAACATCATTTAAAATAAATTTTAATCAAGGTAATCATTAATAGTTGTTGAACTTATGCCAACATATAATATTTGATTTTCTTATAGATGGCTCTGGAACTGGTGTCCTCCACAAAATCCTTCGAAGGCGAACAGGGTGTCTACAAGCATCGCTCCAATGTCTTGGACTGCGACATGACCTTTGCCGTCTATTTGCCGCCGGCAGCCGTCGAAGATAAAGTCGAATGTCCGGTGCTCTACTTCCTCAGCGGTCTAACGTGCACCCACGAGAATTTCATACAGAAAAGTGGCTTCCAAGCGACTGCAGCGAAACACGGTCTCATCGTTGTAAATCCCGATACGTCGCCGCGTGGCATCGATATCCCTGGGCAGGACGATGCCTATGATTTTGGCAGTGGTGCCGGCTTTTATGTGGATGCAACTGAAGCACCCTGGTCGAAGCACTACAAAATGTACAGCTATGTTACGAAAGAATTGCCGGCTCTTATCAAAGCCAATTTCCCAACTTTGGCTGGTAAACAAGGAATATTTGGTCATAGCATGGGCGGACATGGTGCCTTGATTTGTGCTTTGAAGAATCCGGGTCTCTATCAATCTGTCTCGGCATTTGCCCCCATCGCAAATCCCTCAGAATGTCCATGGGGTCAGAAGGCCTTCAACGGTTACCTAGGCACCAACACCACGGACTGGGAACAATGGGATGCAACCAGTTTGGTGTCAAAATATGCGAGTACTCCACAAGAGCTATTTATCGATCAGGGATCGGCGGACAACTTTCTAACCGGCAAGCAACTACAGCCTGAGAAACTATTAGCTGCAGCTGCTCCTAATGATCACATTCAGACCATCTTCAAGCAACGTGATGGCTACGATCATAGCTACTTCTATATAGCTACATTTGTGGCCGAACATATTGCTTATCACGCCAATCTCTTGAAGGCTTAAATTAA
Source organism: Drosophila pallidifrons (assembly GCA_023558445.1). Taxonomy (NCBI): domain Eukaryota; kingdom Metazoa; phylum Arthropoda; class Insecta; order Diptera; family Drosophilidae; genus Drosophila; species Drosophila pallidifrons. Next base: position 7,928,016 of record CM042348.1, read on the forward strand.
AACTTTATATATTGACTTGTTTCTGCTATATCATTGATATGCGCGAATAAAATGTGTACATTATCAATTCGATTTTTGTGTCTGCTATATACGCTTTTATAAAAAGAGTAAATAAACTATAAAGTATATTTATGTACCGTATACATACATATGTCCGTGAGCTGATAGTCAGATCCATCTAGGTTGTTCACCTAAATATAATATCTTATTTTATACATCTACATTTATATATCTACATAAATTGTTTTTTTAGATTTTGACTACTCACCATTTTCTAGTACAAATAAAAAAAATACAACGATAGAATTTAGACAATGTATTTAGGAATACATAATAACAATTAAATTGTTGGAAGTTTTCGGTTTGGGTATCACATAGTCGAGGTATGTACCCTAGTTTTATTAATTTCTTGAAGGAAATTTGACAACACTACTCGATATTAAACAAGTAAGAAAGTTACAGTCGAGTGTGCTCGCTGTGAGATACCCGCTACCCATTTTTATTAAGGGCAAAATATTGCGGTATTATTTTCAAAATATACCGAAAATACTAAAAAAAAACAAATGGTATGTTTGGTATATCGATATAGTACACCATTCAAAATATACCATAAACGGCACAATGTACCAGATTGTCGGCTAAAGCAACTAATAGCCCTAGTAAGTGGGCGATTTGCCCATACAAAAGTATTTCTTTAATAACTTCCACAATTTTTATCTGATCGCAACCATATTTTTAGGAATCATAACTACTATAGTAATTATACTATATATCAAAATTCGCAACTCTAGACTTGCATTTACGCTTGTTATTAGATTTTTTTGATTTGCGGGGGCGGAAGTGGGCCTGGCAAAAATTTGAAACAAACTTGATCTGCGTGCAAACATAACAAATGCTGTCAAAAAAAATATAGCTCTCTTATAGTCTCTGAGATCTAGGTGTTCATACGGACAGACGGACAGACACACAGACGGACATGGCTAGATCGTCTCGGCTGTTGACGCTGATCAAGAATATATATACTTTATAGGGTCGGAGATGCCTCCTTCTACCTGTTACATACATTTCCTGCCGGCACAAAGTTATAATACCCTTCTACCCTATGGGTAGCGGGTATAAATATTAGGTAGCGATAAAAATTGTGAATCAATGCTGTTAACAATGAGCAATATAAATATCTGAGTCAACGGCAGTTTTAGATTTGAGGTTTTAGTCTGAATCAACGGCAATTGTAGAATTGCAATTTAAGTAAGTTCGCGATGCTCAATTATGGTCATAGGCGTTAACGTTAACTTCGATGATATAACATTGTTAAATATAGTAAGAATATAGACAAGAACAAATTTGGATGTTGTATTTCTAAATGTGCACATATTTTGTTAAAGATTGGTCAAGGTAGTTATGGCGTTGTACACAAAGGAGTTTGGCGAACTGATGCTCAAGAATCAGAAATTGCTGTGAAATTTATTATTCATCATTTTGAGGCTTTGGAAAATAATATCTTGCGAGAAATACGAAACCTCAAAAAAATGCATTCATCCAAATATTATCTCACTATATGGAGTATCTTAAAACCCTAAAAACTACTTTTACCTAATATTTGAGTACGCGGACTGTGGGTCACTCTACAATTTTTTTGCATCGTACTAATAATGATGTATCATTCAAGGAGAAGCTTAGTTGGATGCTGCAATGTGCCAAGGTATGTAACATACTTATGTTAATGCTCGTTAGAATTTGCAATTTTCTCACATTTGTATAGGGTGTGGAATACTTGCATAGCATGAACATTGTTCACCGGGATCTGAAGACGGAGAATTTGTTACTTTTCAATGAATACCGTAAATTGAAAATATGCGATTTTGGTACAGTAAAAGAATTGGCTACATTGAATACCGAACTTGTGGGGAAAGTTTCTTATATGGCTCCGGAAGTTTGTGTAAGTCCAAGAATATTAGTGTACTTTTTAAATACATAGAGTGTTGTTATTTAATTTCTTTTAATTATATAGAGCTCAGAAGGCAAATACACAGAAAAGTGTGATATATTTAGTTTTGGAATAATTCTTTGGGAAGTAATGTCAAGAAAGAAGCCATTTTACGAACGTGACGGCATAAATATATATGCAATCCAAAACAAAATTATTAATGGTAAGAACGATTAATCTATAAGTCTCAGAAATTTTAATTTCTTAATGCTCCAGGTGCTCGGCCAAAAATAAATGACGTGATTTGTTGCGATAAGCTCTTTTTCATTGGATTAATAATTGAAAACTGCTGGGAGGACGTTCCAGAATTTAGACCGACGATCAAAGAACTGTGTGATCTTCTCCCAATTTATCGATTTTTCCCTATAAAATGCAAGATCGTAAACTTCGACGACATTCGACTAATTGAAATTGTAAGAAAATGCATTGAAGCTCAGCATATAAGTTTGTGATGGCTGTCTTTTACAGATTGGATCTGGAAGCTATGGTGTTGTCCACAAAGCAAATTGGAAACCCCCCATGATGAAAAGAAATTAGTTGCCCTCAAAATATTGCACGGACGTAGTGAAGATTCAATAACAAAAAAGATTAAATACTCAGTGGAGATCCTTCGAGAAATTCAGGATATACAAAAATGTGTTCATCCGAATATAATCACATTGTATGGGGTCTGTAAAGATCCCAACAACAACCTTTGTTTAGTTGCTGAGTATTCGGAGTGTGGATCAGTTTACAATTTCTTGCATATTATGAATTTTGTTCCCAACTTCTACAAACAAATTGATTGGCTGCGACAATGTGCTAAGGTATGTTTTGTTTTATTTATATTTTCTTTCAGGGTCTTGAGTACTTACATAGCAAAAATATAATTCATCGGAATCTTAAGACACAGAACTTGTTTCTTTTCAATAAATATCGCACTTTGAAAATTCGAGATTTTGGTACAGTAAAAGAACTTACAACAATGCACACCAAAATGATCGGAACACTTTCTTATAAGGCTCCAGAAGTTTGCGTAAGTTCAAGCCATATAAAAAGCAAATTGTATTTATTGGGTTTTATTTACTTACTATATATAGGGCCCTAGTGAACAATACAATGAAAAGTGTGACATTTTTAACTTTGGTATTATTTTTTGGGAAGTAATGTCGAGAAAGAAGCCGTTTGATGAATATAAAGGTATTTCATTGGAAAGTGTAATCATTGATGGTAAGACTTGACAAAAACATCCAGACATTCTTATAAAGCTCTTAATGTTTCAGGTGTTCGCCCGGATATAAACGAAATTAAAACTTCTAAACAAATTGATAGTATAGAGCGAATAGTACAAAAGTGTTGGAGGCAAAACCCAGCAAATAGACCGAGTATTAAAGAACTTGTGAATTTTCTCGAAGAGACGGAATTTTATATTGACATCAATTTTGAAAATATGCAAATAAACAATGTTGTACGAAAAAAGTGGTATTCAAAACAAATCATTTAGTAATTCTGATTACATTTACAGGAGGCAAATGGTATATATGGTTGTGTTTGGCCGGGATTTTGGCCAACTCAATGGGGAAAAGTCACAGCGAAATGTATTTCATGCAATCAAAAAAATGGATTGGATATTTTGAGAGAGATTAACAAGCTAAAAGCTTTAAATCATGAGAATATTGTTAGCATACTTGGTATTTCTCGACATAACACTGGCTTTATTTGCGTGGTTATTGAGTATGCGGAATGTGGATCACTTTACAATTTGTTGCATACTACTAATAGAAAGGTTTTGCTTCCCGATAAGCTCAATTGGATGTTGCAATGCGCCAGGGTATGTTTAACATAATGTACTTTATATTTCTCATTGTCACACATTCTTTGTAGGGTCTGGAGTATTTGCGTAGCAAAAATAGTATACCAGGATCTTAAAACATGGAACTTAATGCTTTTTAATAAATATCAGACATTGAAAATATGTGATTTTGGTTCAGTGATGGAAATTGTTGAATCCAATTTGAGAAGCATTGAATGACATTTTTACACCGCACCAGACGTTTTTGTAGGTATATATCAATATGAACAAGTAAGAAAGTTACAGTCGAGTGTGCTTGACTGTGAGATACCCACTACCCGTTTTGAATAAAAGCAAGATATTGCTGTATTTTTTCAAAATATACCAAAATAGTAAAATACTATAAATATACCAAATTGTATTTTTGTTATACTGATATAGTTCGCCATTCAAAATATACCATAGACAGCATAATATACCAGATTGTCAGCCAAAGCAACTAAGACCCCCAGTAAGTAGGCGTTTTTGCCCATACAAAAGTATTTCTTTAATAACTTCGACAATTTTTATCTGATCGCAACCAAATTTTTAGTAATCATAACAACTATAGTTTTTACTGTATATACCAAAATTTGCAACTCTAGCTTTAAAATTAGGCTTGCTATTCGATTTTTTGAGTTGCGGGGGCGGAAGTGGGCGTGGCAAAAATTTGAAACAAACTTGATCTGCGTGCAAGCATAATAAATGCTGTCGAAAAAAATGAAAGCTCTATTTCTTATAGTCTCTGAGATCCAGTGTTTCATACGGACAGACACACGGACAGACATGGCTATATCGTCTCGGCTGTTGACGCTGATCAAGAATACTTTATAGGGTCGGAGATGCCTCCTTCTACCTGTTACATACATTTCCTGCCGGCACAAAGTTATAATACCCTTCTACCCTATGGGTAGCGGGTATAAAAACCATCAATTCCTAATTATATTTGTTTTTTTTTTATAAAGATCGAAAACAACAAATTCCCAGAAAAGTCTCGAGTTTATAGAGAGGTAATGACTAGAAAAAACCCGTTTGAAAACTTTAAAGGCATGTAACCTTTGAATATCCGAATGGAAATTATTAAGGGTAAGAGTTATTTCCATTAAAATTCCAATAAAAATTAACTAACCCTTTTTTTACGAAGATTATACTAATCTTTTTAATTTTATTAAAGAAATTATTAAACGTTGCTGGAAGGAAAGTCCACTAGATCGACCAACGACTATTTACCTATGTGAAAAGTTTCAGGATTTTTTACATTATTATGTGATCTTCAAATGTAAAAGTACCAAAAAAAATGTTGCTTGATGTAAAATTATAGCAAAAGCAATGATCATAGATTCATACAATTAAAATTATATACCAGAATGTATGTATAGTTTTTACAAAAATATATACCGTATTTATTTTTATTGAATTACCTTCTTATTGTTGCCCATTTATATTTTAAGACGAAAATATAGTTTATTATTAGCATTATTAGGTTAACCCAAAACATTGCTGAGGCTGCTTTTCCATAGCTTTAAAACACACACGGAATTATGCACTCGACTACTTAACTGTTATCTTCAGCTCAAAAGGCTTTATACAATCATTTATGATATCAGTTAAGAAAAACATTAAAAACGGGTATAACACCAACACATCCAGATCACTATTTTTTTCTCCTTAGCTATTTTTAGAGAATTTGTCCAAAACTAGAGAACTTAAGCAGTCAATCTGTTGCCAAAAGAAACAGGGTACATTCTGTTATTCATAGTCATTTTGTTGAGATGCTCTATGTAGTTACAACACCAATGTTAACCTAAAAGCGTAAGGGTAACGGTAACCAATTCAAGCTTTTCTTCAGTGACAGCAACATACAAACACCAAGTGCTGATGCTTGGTCCTCAGGGTCTTAATAGCTTTCAGAGCAGCAACTTCTGTTGTAAATAGTTTTTAATTTAAATGATTAGAATAGGATATTCTAAGTCTTAAACTTGAAAAAAGTCAAAATGTATTGTGAAACTCCTAGACCTAAAAGTTGTTGCGCCAAGAGTTCGATGCATTAAGCAAAGGGAAAAGAGAAAAATCCATAAACAAAAGATTTGCTTCTTGACTTTCAGCCTTTTGATGCTTAATGCGAATAAACAAGTAAGAAAGTGAGATATCCGCTACCCATTTCGAATAAAAGCAAAACTGTGCGGTAATAATTTTAAAATATAGAAAATAAATATATCACCAAAATAAATATACTAAATATATTTTTTCAGCAAAAGCCTCTAAGACCTCTAAGTACTTAGGAGTTTTTGCCGATGCAAAAAAATTTCCTTAATCAGCTGCAGCTTAATTGCCTTGGTTGACAATGAAGTACATCGATAAATGAAATCTAGCTTTTAGTTTATATCCTTGCTCACTCTCAACTGTAGCCATCTTACTTGCTAAAAAAATTTTAATGAAGTTTTTAAAAGTCTTAAGCATTTAAAAGTTCATTCCGAAGAAGATATTTAGAAACCAAAATGAAGAACTCGCCAATTATCAATTTGGCTTACTTGTAATTTTAGCAAAATGCGTTTTTACAATTTATCTGTATATGTTATGTATGGGATGTACATAAAAGAATATGGCGAACTGATGGACAAGAAAAAGAATCAGCTGTAAAAACTAGAAACGGATATTTTGAAGAGAATGTCATTCGAAAAATCAAAAAAAAAAAAAATAAATGTATTCATCCGAATATAGTCCCATTATATGGAGTCTCAAAAGCTTTTAGCAACAACATATCGTATGTATGCTTAATTCTTGAGTTTGCAGAAGAAGAACACTAGCCATTTTACGAAGTCGGTGACATGCACATGTTAATAATTAATAATTAAACTATAAATTTAGGTCTTCGTCCGCATATACTCGTAAATAAAAATTGAAAAGTGCTGCGATCAAGTTCCAGAAAACCGGACAACGATGCAAGAAATCTTATGCGAAACTTGATCTGCGAGTAAAAATAACAAATGCTATCAAAAAAATTAATCCCTATCTCTTATAGTCGTTGACATTTAGGTGGACATACGGACAAACAAACTTACCGACTGACAGTCATGACTTATCGTCACGTTATAATACACTTCTTTCCTACTGGTAGCAGTAACCAGCGTAAGTAACTGAAGTAATAATATAGAAAACTACAAATTCTGTGCGCAGAATTTGCATTTCAGTTTGCAAAATAGTTTGCACAAATAGAAAAAGCTCCCTTTTTCTGATTATCTTAAAGTTCTTAAATCCGCAAAACTCTCTTTTGGGATGTCAGAAAATTCAATTTTAAATTGATATTTGTTATTCAAGAAGTACAGTACTAACATTTTCAATTGCAACATTAATAAAACAAAGTACATTTTATTTTCAACACAAATATTGTGCAATTATTTTTTTTATTTTGGAGTTTTATAACAAATGCATAGATATGAAATAATATCGATTATTCTTTCCAATGTTATTCAAATAGAAACATATATATATAAATATGATAATTAAAGTACGATAGATGCCTTTTCAGAAGTTATGATAGAAGTACATACCGGAGTTCGAAGCCTCCTCACTCTCCACTGAATCAATGCAATGTGTTACATCAAATGCTTGATTCGAAAATAGCTGAAACATTTCAGAAGCCAAATATATTAGTAAACTCTTTCTATTTTTTTTTTTTTAACAACAAAATTTTAAACGCCTGAACTCAATTGTATTTTATACACTTGACTGTGACGCCTTCAATGCATCATCGTCTGCTTCCATTTTGGAGTGCTTCCGAAGAAAGAATTTATTTTGTTGGCCGCAACTGAAAAAAATGGGACAAAATCATCATAGTCTCACTTGGAACTCATTTGCAACCGCGATCGTTCGAAGAAACCCACCTTTCAATTTTATTGACTCAAGCTGGATACCAACTAAAAATAATATAGGAATCCAACGCGCCTCCAAAACGCAGGCCTGCAATTATGGAACAGCGTTCAAACGTCGAAAGGAAATGTCCTCTTCAGTGAGCGTGGCGTTCTATCATAAGCTCCTCTATAAGGCACTATACTAATTGAATCCAAAATTTCTGAACATGGAAAGAATTATATCGATTCACAAAATAAAATTGTCAAGATTCTCGACACCTTAAAATTTGTATGATACTAAATTAACAAATACTTAAGACGACCAAAAAAAAACGGTAATTCATCTAAAGACTTGCAATGCGTGCGGTGTCATCAAAGTCCAAGAAATTGTCATCCTGGAGCAACTGCGAAGGCGGCGTGCAACTTGCACTCCACTCCCAGATTGGACTGACAACTTTATTTAATAAACAGGGGGCTTCCAGCGGCGCCTCCAGATCTGCAAGACCAACAAAACTCTGGTCCAGATAGTTGGCTGCATTCTCGTTCTCATACTCGGGCGTTGGCTGATAGTCTGTTAATAAATTATCAATAAAATCATTCCATGAACTTGAAGGCGTCTCATTTTGAATATATTGCTGATCAGCTACACTACCATTGTCGACATTCAGTATATCTGCTATGAATTCACTGTCCATCTGGTTCTCATTGTTGTTGCTGTTGCCGCTACTGTTGGAATTTGTTGAAATTAATGAGCCGTCTGGCGAGACGGAACGATGATATACTGTTGGAATATCGCTTATAAAGCATCTGGACATCTTGTTTGGTTTGTGGGTTGTCACACTAGTTTTCAAGTAATCGCACTCCATTTTTAGCTTTTGTGTTATTTTGAACTGCTTTTTCAGCGCCTTAAGCAACCATCTGTTTTTGTTGCGTGTTTCGTCCAATTCCTTTTCCACTGCTTCCATGTACGCTTTCTTTTTGCGACGATTCTCTCGCGCCAACAAAGCATTTCTGTTGTATACGTTTGGATCCGGACGCCTTGTTGGTAATCGTTGTGTTCCAGTTCCGCTGTTCCGCTTTCGCTTTCCACTTACATTGTCTGGGTTGTTGTTGCTGTCTTTGCTGCTCCTGCCCTTGATACTTTTGTTGAGTTCGACTAGTCCAGAGGTTATGTTGTTTTCTGACTCACTGTCGCTGCTGTCGCTGGCGGAGCCACTGCTTACATCAACATTCGTTTTGCATTGGTATTGGTAATCGTATTGAGCCACCAATTTATTATATTCCTCCATTTTAGTTTTTTCGTATTTTGCAAGCAGGTAAAATGTTTACTAATATGTGCTCAATGTCTCGATAACCTTGTACTTTACCTTTTATGTATTTAAAATAATTACTTTACGTTTTCAAATTACTCTTTTGCTTTATTGTGAAATTATATTGTCAAACGTTTATGAAAAAATGACGCAGTGAAACAAATTTGCTAGGCAATGTGACCGCCTCGATAACTGTAAAAATACCGTACATGGTTTTTATAGCAAGCACATACGGTCTCTCTGTGAAGTGTTGGACCCGATACACTTTGTACTATAAAAAGGTTCACTCTAGTCATTTCAGGCAAGATTTAGCCGCATTTTGAGTGTGGCGGTTAATGCCAAGCCACAATACTTACAGATTGCTTTTAATATTTGCTATCCATATGATAGAAGGGTATTACAGTAGTTTTGTACCCTTAGGAAATGTATTTAATAAACATAAGTAGTCATGTCTCTTTTTCTCTCCATAGAAACATTTAAATGTCACATTCTATAGCAGCTCGAAAAATCGATTAACGAAAGTGGAATTTAAATATCAGATACAGTTCGATAAATGTAAGTAACTATGTTATTTGAAAACAAAAAAATACTTTTTACATTGACATTATATTTGCATCATACAGTTATTTAATAGGTTTTGCTTATTGTATGTAATGTTGATATGTGTGTCAAGTAGTAGAATAACTCATTTTAGTAATTTTAAAAAAATGTTAAATTTGACGAATTTTAATAGTCTGATGTCTAATATGAATGAGGACTGCGGAAGCTTTTATTTTGCTATTATAAAAACTAAGATGTGTTGGGATACACATCTTAAGCACTAATAATATACATATATGTATGTTTATAATTGTAAATCTAACGAGCGACGTGACATCAGCCTCTACCATGATAAATTCTTTTTAATGATTATCACAGTACATACTACGTATGCAAGATGACTGCAAGGTTATTTCAACTGGAGGTATCCAATATTTCCATGTACAGAGGAGTTCAAACGAATTGAAAACAACTCGATCATTACTCGATCAAATTTCGACATTATTCACAATAATATTTTATAATTGATTTAAATAATTTTATACATTTCACAGGATATCTTTGAGTCTGTCAATCTCTGCTGGCTCAATTTTGATAAACAAGTCCATTAAATGGAAGCCTAGGTACGTTGAGCTTAAATGGTGTCACGTGAACTGGATTCAAGGGGCAGATTTCCGTTTCGTACACATGATAGCCATGCAAATGTGAGTAAATTGGTTGAATCTAGATTTTGCATGCAAATTCCCTATAAACATGGTAATATTCCAATTCATTCCAATTTCAATTTATATTAATACATACATTAATACATATTTAATTTTGTATAGTAGCCTTTTTTTCAATTGTAACAAATTTGATAATAAATTGTCAATAAAATCGAACGCCTTTGCATTTTATATAAAATTTAATTTGTAATTGGCAATTATATCATCCTAAGTATAATACATATGATACACCCACATTACATACTAAAAAGTAAATTATTTGTTGTACCTATTCCCACAAGAGGGGCCAAAATGTCGGGGTAACCGCTTTAAACTAAACGACAGAACTCGACGCGTGTCGCTCAAACGCCGCCTATTCCCAGTTCCATTAACTGGCCTCCCTCCATTCAGAAGATTCAGTCGCAGTCGTTGTCTCCGTCATTATAATTTGAGCTACTCATACTAGTGAAAATGCACTTCATGTTTGTCCACTTTTATATTACACACAAATTAAAGTGTGTGGGATGAGTGATTCCCATCAGTTTCGAAGCAAATACATAGTACCTATACTTTCACATATTGTATGTGTAGCAATTGTATCTGTGTGTGTGCCTTGTCAGCTATTGTTCCATTTGTGAGCTTGACATGTATATAAAGGTGATAAATCTCACAGTCTAGAATTCAGTTCAATTCTAACTCGTCTCAAAGCCGGTTTTGCTTAAAATATTATTGTGTTGTGTTGTGTTGATCGTGAATTCGAGGAATAAAATGCGTTTCGCTCTGTTTACTTTTCTTGGTAATTTGGTTTTATGTATATATTATATTATGTTGAAATATTCTGTAAAGTGGGAGAAGTAATTTAACAAAAATGTTTGATTATGTCGATAAACATTTTACATTTTTGTAAATTACTTAGTACTTATTTAAACAAAAATCGAATGTAAAAACAAACTAACATTAAACATATAATTTATATTAAATTTAGAGAGAAAAATAATGAAAGTTTGTAGTATAAACTGTAAATTTATAGACTATGAAGCCGAGATATAATATTAGTATTATTTTTTTTTCTATTATTGAAGTTTTACTTTTTTGTGCAAGTGCATAATGCATTTATTAATATATTTCATTTAATTGGAATTTTAAAAACACCTCGCGTAGTTCAGAGCAAACTGACCTCTCTAACAAGATTATGAATTGATGAGTGTGTCGTATAAGAGTGAAAACAAAGGCAAACATATATATGTATATGTATGTATGTGTTTGTCTATGTTGCTAATTAACTTGCGATTATTTTACTCATTACAAATTCTGTATATTTAAATAGTACTCTGCTTGTTGGCGTTCGTCCTGGCCAATCCCGCGAAGGACACCAAGAAGCCGGCAACCAATGCCTGTAACAGATCCTGCGGAGACACCTACGAACCTGTTTGCGCCAAGGCCAAGAACAGCAGCAAGGAGCGATTGATTAGCTTCGGCAGCAAGTGCGTCATGGACAACTACAACTGTCAGCACGCCGACGATCGTAAGAATCTGACTATGCACAATATACAATCTTTATTAAATTCATTTTAATTGCAGCATTCGAGATCAAGTCCAAGGGCGAGTGTGGTGGCGGTGTGAGTGTGCGTCTCTCCTAATCCAATGACCAAATGAATTATTATTATGCATTCAAATAAAAGTACTATTCTCTTTGAAAATCGGAAACAGTTTAATTCATAATGTATACATATATAATAATATTCTACAAGCTTAAATTTGCACTCGAAAACTTCAAATTTAATGTGGCTCTAAGCCAGCTCTTTAACTCCCCCAAAACACAGACAGTCCATACACACATCATTCACATTCATACATCGCTCAGTTAAGATCAGTTCCAGCAAATCCACATCATGATTCTATATTCCAAACACACTTCGCTCACTCACTGGTCATAAATCGCAAGCGTCTAACTGAAAGGCGAGACAATTGAAAGAGATTAGAGAGCTATTGATGGACAGTATCGCAATTAGACTTCATACTTACTTATAAACAATAATATAATATAGTAGAACAGTTTATTTGTTCATACACATTATAGATTAATAGTTGTTATCAATGTTCAATATAATTCGATTTAATTCGATTCCTTCTTCTGCTGCTTGACCTTATAGTCAGCCAAAGCAGCCTTGATGGCATCCTCAGCCAGCATCGAGCAGTGCAGCTTTACAGGAGGCAAACGCAGCTCCTTAGCAATGTCCGTATTCTTCAATTTGCCAGCTTCATCGATGGACTTGCCCTTAACCCATTCGGTGGCCAGCGAGCTACTGGCGATTGCCGAACCACATCCGAATGTTTTGAACTTGGCATCGATGATCTTGCCATTCTCGTCCACTTTGATCTGCAATTTCATCACATCACCACATGCCGGTGCGCCAACGAGTCCCGTCCCAACGCTCACGTCCTTCTTGTCTAGCGAACCCACGTTGCGCGGATTTTCATAGTGTTCAACAACCTGCAATGGAAATACGAAAACAAAACTAGTAATTGACACTTGTCACTGGTCGGCACGTAATTGTTATCTTTAATCGTATTGCCATCAACCCAAGAGACAATGTAAGCATACATATGTACATATGTACATATATAGTATACAATAGCACGAAAGATATTACGAAAGAACTTTCGCGGTGCTATAGTAAATAGTACATTTTCCACTTACATTTTCATGGTACATAGCGCATGGCACGCTTTGTACTCGACGCAGCTGTGCAGTCAGCAATCGGGAGGATTGACGGATCAAAGACATTTTCACCAACAATATGTATTTATCGCAAAAAAAAATGATTTAGATCTGATATCAACTGAACTGACTGAATTGTTGTGAAATAACAACACGATATGGAGAGCCGAATCAACACATGAATACTAGAGACGGACAATTATCGATTTATCGATTTTTTATAGCAGGCGAACGATGTTTCATCACAGACAAATAATATGATGCATTTTTAACAATTATTTAGTTATATTTTTAAATAATAGCAGATTTATCATTCTTAAAAGCGCCTTACTCCTATGATGACCTGAAAAAACGTTTTATTATTGGTCACACTGCATACCGCGTACTGCGTAGTTTTTATCGAACTGGTTTCTTGGAACATTCGCATTGAACTTGTGCAAAGGAGCTTTTCATTTGTTTGTCTTCTTTTTTATAAACAAAAGAAACTTGCTTTCTTTTAAAAGCAGTTGTCTACAAATCTACATATGTTAATGAATATGATTTAAAACCCGCCCAACTATTTGCTTCCCTTTTTTATACTTTGAAGCTTAGACGTGAAGACACTGTGTCTTGACTAGAGAAAAAACACCCCTCAATATAATTATGATAATTGTAACACCTATAAAATATGATTCTCAAGTAAAAAACAAATTGCGTATTATTTTTTTTATTATAGCATTATCATTAGATCTTTATTATTTATTACCGCCATTTTATATCCTCGACAACGATAAATACAAAAAAAATGTGTATTACAAAAAAGAAGATAATTTGTATCTCGTTTACGCGGGATGAGAGCGAACTAACCGCAGATCCCTAAAAAATAAGTTAGCTGTATTCATCCTTATCTCCTTTTCCGGCTTCGCAACCGGCTCCCAAACTCCAATCGATTTATATGTTAACTTCAGCCTTTAGTCTTCGACAGCGTATTTCTGAGTCCATTCACGAGCATTGCGAATGGCCTCTGCCTCGTTGACCTTCCATAATTCGGCGACATCGTTGGCCAAAGGATCATCGGGATTGGGGGCGCTGAGGAGCGCCTGAATGGACAGAAGTATGGTGCGAATTTGCAGCGCTGGACTCCATTTGTCTTTCAGTACATCGAGGCAAATGCGGCCCAAGCGATCGATATTCGGATGATAGATCTTTGTGATGAAACGCACCTTGGGCGCCGACATCGGATAATCCTCGGGCAGAAACAGCTCCAACTTGAAGACTCCTCCCTCGAAGGGCGAATCGTTTGGACCGGCAACCACCACATGGAAGTAGCGTGCATTGTTCTCATCGGGAATGGCATTGATGCCGGGCACCGGCTCCTGCATCAAACGCTGTGTCTCCTTGATGATGCGACGTGGCAAACTGGACATGATTTCTTCTTTTTTTCTTTATTCTCGCCCCAAGTTGCTGCAACTTTTGCCCAAACTTTCGAGATCACTCTGGAACAATAACCTCTTTCTTTTTTTTTTTTGAGTGCGTAGCAAGTGTAGTATTTATGCACCTAGGCAGCGCCGAACGATTATATTGATCAACTAATAATAAATTTGTTGGAAATTTTATTACTAATCAGCTTTTACTTTTTTTTGTGTGTAAAAAGCAAATTCGCCAGCCTGTGTCCCTAAAACTTGAACAAAAAAACTAGCTCACTAATCGGAATCGAATTGCACAACAGCTGATAGAATTGGTGCAACATCACGGCACTATCGGTATATCGATTTTTTATAGGAAAAATAGCGATGGTTAATTTATAATCAAATACAAAAATAATAATAAAATAATAACAAATACTAAATAATGTTATTTTATTAATTTGTAATCATTTTTTAAAATGATCAATGTTGCCATTCTTACGAAAATTTTAACGAAATAATCAGATATTCAGAAATTAAGTAAAATTTATAAACAGCTGAGCTGCTACAAAGTGCAGTGTTGTAAAGGTCCATTGTTTGATGGGTGGCTGCTTACACGTCTCGGCCGTAGTGCTTGTTGAGTGGCTTGAACGTGTATTGGAGTCTAGAGCCGATGTCAAACTGCCAGCAAGAATAGCAACAAAAGGCTGACTCCCAACTCTCTTCGAATAAAAACTATTTCAAAGCAAAACAAAATCTTTTTTACGATTCACTTATTCGAACGGCAGGCAAAATGACATCAAGAAAACGAAGTGGCAGCGGCTCAACGAAACGTCCCAAGGAAAAGGTTTGAAATGCGACTCGGCTCAATTAATAGCTCCCAAAAAAAAAAAAAAAATTTGCTAATTAATTTCTGATTTCAAATGCGTAGGTTGTTTACATATATGAGCTGCTGTGTCGCGGCGAGGATCCCAGTGCGGACAGTCCAGAGTTCTGGAACGAGTTCTTTTTGCTGCAGCCGAACTTCGAGTCTCTCGAGGATCAAGTCAGCAAGTTAAACAGCGAACAGCTGCAGCTGGTAAAACCCAATTTGAATACGCTCTTTCAGAAATGTATCGAGATGCTGGACACGGAGAAGGGTGAGCTGCCAATCTACTCATTATACATAACTGTAAATGTGTTCCCTTCTTAACCAGAGGATCATCCGAAGCGTTTGGTCAACAGCCTCCAAACTTTGTGCTCCCTTTTTTATGGCATCTATAAAAAGTGCAACACAGATCCCAGCTCGAACATCTTGAATGAAATCTTTGGCCACGAAACAATGGACGAATGGCTGAAGCTGCTCATGCAGTACTGCAATCGCATTCTGCTCGGCGATGTCACCGAGAATGCGCGCTTCATGTGCCTGAAACTGTTGCTCGTTCTTGTCACGGGCACCGATGTTGGGCAGAATGTGCTTTTCGAATATCTGATGATGCACAGTCTGTTCGATGCCTTTGTGCGCCTGCTCAGCGATCCCACATTTCGCACACAGCATGGCCACGATATTGTCATATTGCTTACGATCTTGGTGAACTATCGCAAGCACGAGGCCACCAATCCGTATGTGGTACAGCTCTCCATATTGGCCGATGAGCTGGCATTGAATGGGTAACGTGATTCATTCTGTTTAAGATAAGAAACATACATTTTATCGCACTGTTTTTCTGTTTTTTTTTTTTAGATATGGACAAATGATCTCACAGTCATTGATCGATTTCTGCCGACAATACATGCAGAGTCTGAACAATGTGCAAACCTCATCGTGGTTCTCCTCGCTCTCGAACATGGTTGGCAACATGTTTGTCTCCGATGAGGGTTGTGAGCGTGTGCAGCAGATTAAGGCTAACAATGGCCTACTGCTGGCCCTCTATGAGGCAGTGCATCTTAATCGCAACTTTATCACAACTCTGGCGCACACTCAAGCAGAGTCGAGTGCGCCGCCATCGCCCAGTAACACATTGAGTCTAACGCAGCCGACGCCTGATTTGGCCAATGCGCCCATCATTGATATGACCCAGTATCCCACAAATTTGCTAGTGGCAGTCTTTCAATATTGGTAATACTTCGTAGACAGGTAGATTTACATTGATTTAGTTTAATATTTATCCTCTTGAGCAGTTCAATTGTGATGCAGGACAATAAGAACGAGTCGAGCATCGCAAACTTGAAGTTGTGCTTTCTCATACTGACCTGCATATCGGAGGATCAGTATGCGAACTCCATGATGCACGATAACAATCTGACGTTTAAGGTGATGCTTCATCGGGCCCAGATGCGACATCGCAAGCTTAACATCGATCGTGTAGGCAAATCGCAACCCTTGGCGGCCACGCTGCTCGATCTGCTGGTGGAGTTCATTGTGTCGCATTTAATGAAAAAGTTCCCCATGGAGTTGTATCTGCTGTGCATTGGGGTCATCCATCGCATACTCTGCTATCAGAAACGCTGTCGCGTTCGCCTCAATTATCCGTGGAAGGAGCTGTGGTCAGCGTTGATTGGTCTGTTGCGTTTTCTGGTCAATCAGGAACAGACGCTAGTCAAAAAGTGCAATATATTCCATTTGTCGCTTCAAGTGGTCAACATATTCAATCTCTTCATCACATTTGGCGACACATTCCTGGCCACCACAAACAGCTACGACGAACTCTATTATGAGCTGAATCGCGAGGAAAAAGTCTTTACAGAAATCCATGCCATGGGTAAGCTAGAGATGCACGTGCTTATAAACATATGTTAATTTAATTTCGGTTTCGTCAAGTCTTACGCTATACAACGATGCCGGAATGTGAATACAAAGATGATGTGATAAAGCTACTCAATGCCTTGGTCAATATACTGGCCATTGTCAAGCATTTTCAAAACAAGATCAAGGAGTGGCTCGCCGAGCAGGGTTTGTCCACGCCCACGGAGGAGCAAATTCTGGATGTTGTGCGCAAGAATTATGATTTAACGTTGAAGCTGCAATACTCATTGGATCAGTACGAACGTTATGCTGAGGCTCCGCTGCACAGCAGTTTCTTTCAGACCATGGTGCGTGACGTGGTCAACGATACCCGCAAACACATTTATGGCTATGTGAAGGAGGCTGTCTCCGTTATACCAGAGCAGGAGGTGCTCTTAGCTGGAGTTGGCGCAACCACAGCGACAGCAACAACGACATCCACAAGCACATCGGCAGTGACGGCGACAACGACGAGCACATCGTCCACGTAGGAGCTGACTGGTTGCAAGACTGCTGTTAAATTGTTTCCTGGAGCATATAGTTATGTAATTGTATCCTTAATTCAATTCAATCTCTGAAAGCATACACTCGATGTAATCTTTAAGATTTAAAGTGCTTTGCCGAGCTTTTGTTATTTTTCGTTGTCAAGCAGTGCACTTAAATACATACATATATAATTCATATACATCAACTATACACGTACATATATATACATATTACAATATATTACAAATACATACGAATACGTATCTGCCTACCGCTACTATTAATCATTATGAATGTATTTAAAATATATTTCACATATTTGTCTACATTTTATAAAGATGATTTTCGAAACGATAAACTTTGCTATTGATTGACTGATGAGCAAGCATTTAATATTTTGTGCGAAGCAATTAAGCGTTAGTTGACCTTTGATGCCTACTTTCAGGGGCACTTGATGAGCCAAATTTTAAAAGCTCTCGAGGTTGATAAGAATCAACTCTATCAATTGGAATTCAATGAAAATTTAAAATTTGACTACGACAGTTAAAAATCGCTCAGTCCAGGATAACTTGAAAAGCATTAGCATGAACGGAAAGTTCTTTGGTTTTTTTTTAATAATTCTTGCACATATATGTATATGTATAAAGCCCCAGGATCAGAATGGATCTTGCCGAGTTACAACAAATTTCCTCAAGAACAAGAAGGATTTTTGATTTCATAATCAGCATTGAAACGAGTTATTCGGGAACCAAACAAAGTACATCATGATAGTCCTTAGTGTGATCAAGTCATCCATGATATTTGAAATACTAACTAGTTTTCCATGGAAAAATCCATTTAATAGAAATTGATAAGAAGATGAAGTGAAGATCATGGATGAAAGTTTAAATAAGTTTTGTTTATTTTTTTAACTATGATAAAGACAATTTCAAAGGGTTCTATTTTGTTATTAAATTAAGTACTTACTTATTGTTTTTTTCTTCACCAAATTAATTCAGATTTTTTTTGTTTCGTCTATAATATATTTCGCAATATATAATCCAGAATTTTTTTAGGGATGATTTATCTTAAATTCAAAACTTCAATTGCGTATAATTCATGTTGCTCCTTTATTTATTTCCCAAGCTTTCTATATGTTTATCTTTCGTTTTTATTACAAAAAGTGTGTATATATAGAGTTATAGTAATAATTATATTGTTTGCTATATAGGCGCTTCAATAGACTAAACGTAGTATCATATTTTATAAGGTTATATACGTATGCATAACTTTTGTATAAAAAATTTGCACGTCATCAACATTTTCAATGCAATCCAAGTGGGATTAAAAGCAAAGTGCAAATTGCCAAGTCGCTCATTAAAATTGGATTAAAATTATGTAAAAAATTGTAAAATACATATGAAGTAATAATATGTAAATAATTTTCTTTAAAATATACAATTTGTTTATAAAACTAAATGCTAAACAGTTTTTTTTTTACACAGTTTTCATTATTTTGCTTTTCGATTCGTCCATTAATATTCGCTCGTTCGCTAAGATATATATAAATATATAATCCAATATAAATGTATAATCCTTATTCGACACTTGGTTCAGAAGCAAAGGCACAATTAACAAACAATACTAAATAAAATGATTTCGTTTTTTTTTCTTATAAGCAAGCAATGCCTAAGTTTCAGTTATTTTGTTGTGCTCATCTCTCGTGTCTTGTCGTGGAATTCTTGGCTTACGATTAATATCATGATATTATTTACAATTTGTTAACGATTATAATTCTGGGTTCGTTAATGTTTATGAGTGTGTATGTGAGTGTGAATGTGAATGTGAGAATGATTAACGTTCTATATAAAACTATGTAACTGTAGTACTGCCTAGAAGTGATCCACCTTGACGGACACCGTGTGAGCAGCCGCATTGCTGGGCAGATCGATGTTGTCCCACTCGGTGTGCAGGTTCTTCTCACTGTCGGTGGCCTTCAGTGCCAGGCCCAGCGATGCGGTGCGTCCGGCACAATGCGGAATATTGAGTGTCACCGGCACCAGAAACTCAAGGCCCTGTGGACCACACATCACGAGTGGCGAGAGCATAGTTTCACCTGTTGTCGAAATTATAATAGAATGGGAATATTTAGTAAAACGGTTTTCCAAATATTTTGCTTTTTCGATTTCTTGCAGGTGTTGTGGTGTAGTGTAATTGTTTTTAGAATAGCATAATAATAAATGTAAATTTTGGTGTTGCTCAAGTGTTATGTTTTCCATAGTCAGATAATAGGATCAGATAGCAAAAGATAGTATAGGTAAAACGATAAACGAATGTAATGCATAACATTTTTTCATTCAAACAATAATTTGATTGCTGAGAGTATTTATCTCAAGCTTTCAAGTAGAAAACTGCTTGCAGTTAAAAAAGTTTTTAATGAATGAATTTAGCAGATTGTGAAAAGCGTAGTTGGAAGTAAAATTAAAGCTGTTAATATATTAGAAAATCAATATAATAATTTTAGTTGTTTCAAATATACACTTATACTAGTTTAAAGTTATATTTAAAACTATTTTCTGCCACCTTCTAGCTTAATTATGAGTAGTAAAAACATGCAGAGCCAATAGATTAATAGAGAAAAACCAGCTAAATAGTAATAGCTACAATAAGTAAATACAGAAAAGTAACTTCTACTGTTAACTTAATAGATTAGTGCACAAAATACATTAAAATAAAAATTCAAAACAAAAAATTGCATTCAAAAAGAGTTGCAATCCAAAATAGGAGCTTGTGAATTTGCTTTAGTTAAAAAGATAAAAGTTGCTGCTTTTTGTTTATGGAGTTTGTTGTTTTTCTTTTTTCTTGCTGTTGCAAGGTGGCAAGGTTGCAAGGTGGTAGTGGAGGTGGCACAATACGCATAGTAGATAGTACGAGCACAATACGAGCAAATACGAGGGTAGAAAGTAGTAGTTAGACCAACCATTTTCCATGTCCAGAGGCGGTCCACCAACTGCTTGTCCCATGCGGGGATCGCTGACCGTAAAGTATATCTCCTGACGGACTCCGGCCGGAATGGCGCCCGCCGGTATCTGCAGCGAGACGTGCCACAGCTTGTCGGCCAACGTGCCACCGCTGGAGTCAAAGACGCCGCGCGTCGTGCTCGGCTCTCGTGGCACAGTGGGGAATGGACCTGCAGCGGAGGCAACGGCAGTGGGAACTGGACCCGCAATGGGCAGCGACATGTTGCTGCTGAAGGGTGTACTGGTGGCATTGGGTGGTCCAACTGGGAGACTGGCCTGTGAGGTGTATTGCGTCTCAATCGAGGTGCTGCTGTCGCCCATCGGGGAACTCGGAGGTGGCGCTGTGCGCTTCAGGATGTTAGAGATGTGGAATGGTGCACGATTGGCGCGTGGCGAGAGCGGAGTGACCACATCGTTGGCCTCGAACACATCGTCCGACACATTTTGTGCCGTCTCGCTGGCCAACATGGCCTCGTTGTGCCTATTGTTGTGGTTCTCAATAGCCGTTGGCTGCTCGGTGACATCAGCGGAACTCTCAGTGGCATTTTGCTCCTCCTCGTCCAAGTCCTCGATTTCACTTTGCACCAGCGGTGCTTGGCCAGCGCTTGCTGCCGCAGTACTAACCGTATTCTCAATGACCGTGTCCGAGGACTTCTGGAGATCCGAGCGACTCAGCGTGCTGTCGTGCAACTCTTCGGGCTGTGTGTTGATCTCTACCTGCACCTGCTCGGTCTTGCACTCTTTCTCCTTCTTCTCGTCCGTTTCATTCTCGCGCGATTGCAGTATGCTCTCCTCGCGCGTCTCATAGATGGGTGCCGGCCTTCCCATGTCCCGCTTGGACACATAGATCGGCTCCGCCATGCTGTCCAGCGCCTCGCGACGCGTCTGATAGATTTGATCGCGCAGCTGAGTGCGCGTTGCCTCGCGTCGCGTCTGGTAATTGGAATCGGAGTTGGAGTTCGAGTTGGAGTTGGAGCGCTCGGAGCGATCATCACTGCGTTCCGATTGACTGCTGCTCTGGGCGCTCAGTTCGCGTTCCATGTCCCGCTTGCCCTGAATGATGCGCTCCTGCATCTCGCGTTTCGATTGATACAGATGATTGCGTTGCATCTCGCGTTGCATCTCACGACGCGACTGATAAACTGGTTCTGCCAGCTCCTCGCCCTGCTCGTTCGCTGCGCCTGGGTAGAAGCGACGACGTGCCATCACCTCTGAGCTCGGCGCACGTCGCTGCTCGGGCAGCATATATGCGCCCTGGCGTGTTTGGTAAATATCCTGCTGCTGGTGCTGCTGTTGCTGCTGCTGTGGCCCGTAGCCATGTGGCATGGGACGTCGGCCAGCGGCTCCATTGCGATCGGCTGTCGTGGTGCTGTGACGTCGCACGATTCGTCGTCCATTGCGTGCTCCTCCAGCTGCAGCAGCTGCTGCTGCTTCCGCCTGACGACGCTCCAGATCGATGCAGGCACGATTCGCATACAGATCGTATTCGTAGCCAGCATATCCGTTGTCTGCTGGGGGCTGAGGCATGCGCCCCACTGTGCCACCAATGTTGCCATAGATGTCCTCGCTCTCGAGATTCTGATACGTGCTGTTCATCATCTCCTGCTGCGGCGCATAGTTGCCGTAATAAGGATCCGAGGGCGGTGGTGGCGGCGGACGATTCTCAAAGCCAGCCGGGTATGTGGGATACTCATCGGGATAATAGGGACGCTGCACGCCACGCTCCAGCATCGATTGCTGGCGTCGCAGTCCTTTCGGCTTTCGTTCCGGCTCCACCATGCTGTTCATGCGTCGCAGCGGACGCGTTGTCTTTATCAGCGCATTCTTTAACGCGGTCAGCGGACTCTTCAGCACCGACTTCTTCTTCTTGTGCGGCGGCAGAGGCGGCGGCAACGCCATCTCCCGGCCGTGCTCATCGTAATACTGTTCATGGGGCGGCACGTGGGCGCCTCGATAGCCTCGACTATTCGTGGCATAGTGATTGTAGTAGTTGGGATCTTGGACATGTGGTGGCCGCTCATTGGGATAGCGAGGCGCGGAGCGGGAGCGCTGCATTTGCTGTGGATGCGGATGTGAATAGGGATGATGACCTGGTGGAGGTGCAGCTGGTGGTGGCATGGCATAATAATCGTCGTAACGCTCATCGTATGGCTCCATTTCGCTAGAGTTTTTTTATGGATTGTTGTGGATTAGCAGAAGGTTTGTTTTTATGGGGTAAAGGGATAAATCGTTTACGGTGCTGAAACCTGACAGACAAGCTATACAAATGGGGGCTCAATAAGAGAAGACAGACTTCAGATATTCAGCCGAAAAAAGGTCATTAAAAATGTTCGCGAATGTCGGCAAATCTTTCGCAAAAAACACACAAGCGCATATCAAAATATAGTAAATACTTATTAGATTTTGCAAAATAACCAAATTGTAGATAATAATAAATACCATTTACCAGAGTTTGAGTATTTAATTTCAAGCAACATTTATGAGAATACTAAAAGTCAATAAGTTATGATTGTTTATTCTTTCATTTGTTAGTTGTAAGCGTAATTATATTTTTCTGTTTGTTTTTTTTATTTTTTATTTGTATCCCAAAACCATCGATTATTATTGAACCTCTAGAGTAAAAAGTTTCAGAAATATAGAAATGCTTCAAGCATTTTGTAAAGTGTTTGTAGAGAGAGAGATTCTAGTGTAAGAAAGTGGAAAACTATGGCAAAAAGTTAACCCGAAAAATGTTTTATTTTCGTTTTTATTATTATGTTTTTGTTTTTGTTTTTTTTTTATTAATTTTTTCATTCGTTTTATCAATTTGAGCAAAAGTACCGCGCAACTGAATTGACAACAATCTTAAATGTTCATCTTTAAGCATTTTGGTTAATAATTTTGGTTATTGCAAAATACAATAAATATTTATGCGTTTCTAAATTAAATTCAATACGAATTGATTCGATTTGTATTTATTGATTTATTTCCATATGCGATTTATTTTGTGCGTTTTGTGAAAAAAATTGCTTTCCAATTATGATTGTAATTGTAATTGTAATTGCATTAACAATAAAATGACCAGCAACCGCATGAATGAATTGGCATTTGCATTGGCAGCATGATTGATTGATTCACTGACTGTCTCGGATTGATTGAACGATTGTACACAATGTATTTTAATATTAACAATTAACAAAAATTAAAACATTTTTCGTTAACACAAATGTGGAGCTTGGACAGGAGAGTACAGAGTACTTAGAGATGTATAGAGGATTTGTCTCCAGACTGACATAATAGACACACATACAAGCACACTCACACACACACACACACACACACACATACATACATCTGGGAAGAAGCTGCAGAGCTCCTCATTTTGGTTGATGTGAAGAGTATATTTGTGACTCGGTTGGGTTTTCATTGTTTTGGGATGTGTTCGAAGTTGTACTGAAGATGCTGCACTTACCTCATGTTGTGATGGTGCCCCACGGCAGCGCCGATCTGCGGCTTGCGATACAACTCAAAGGCGGAGCCACGTTGCTCCCGACTGCCAGCCAAATCGAGGGCATGTCGCTCTGGAGTATGTGGTGGCAGATTACCTGAGGAACAATCGAAAGATGAGTGTGTAAATATTATAAAAATAACTAAATAATTAGTGTAAATCAAAATATCTATTTGCTTATATGTGGAATAAGATTTATTATCAGTTTTTAGTTTTAAAGTTTGTAAAAACATTTGAAAATGTGACTTCTATTCAAATTTAAGTTATAAGAATAGATGAAATATGACCACATACATACATATGCAATTACATTCGATGAAAAGCTGGTATATTTTTACTATATGGTTTGCATATAAAAGTATTTTTTGCAATATTTGAAATCAAATAATATTTTTCTCATGGTATATTAATATTTGTATATCGTTATTGCTAAAATACTTCTTCGATTATTTAATTTGTTTTTGGTATATTTATACAGTATATTTGATATATAATACCGTTTTTGAATTGTTTAGTTTCTATTCATAGTTGGTAACTCATAGTTGAGTTTTTTCAGTTGTTATTAATTATAATTGAGTTCATTGCAACTTACCTATTGCCGGTGGCATGCCCCGATGTGGTGCTATGTAGGGTCCTGTGCCACTACCTCCATTGTAGTGATGACTGTTGCCGTTGTAGCCATTGGCAGCTGGATATTGTTGCTGCTGTGGCTGTTGTTGCTGCTGTGGCGGTGCCTGGCCATAGTTGCCATTGCTGGCGCCATAAGTTGGCTGCTGCTGTTGTTGCATGTGGCCATTGGCCTGCCCCTGATGTGGGGAGCCGGGCGCTGACGACTGTTGACCATAATGATGGTGCGAAGGCGTTGGCGGATAGTAGAAGCCATTGGGCGAACGCGGCGAGCCCGAGTCCTGAAAATAGTCGAGGTTGAGTTGAAATTAATTAGTATCGGCTGTGACGATAATACTTATACACAGGGTTGCCAATTTGTGGGGAATTCCCCAAAGTGCGGGGAATTTTAAGTTGATTGGGGATTTATTGGGGATTGGCATTATGTGGGGATAATGCGGGGATTTTTACATTTTTTTTATTTCCTGTCCTTCATAAATTTGAGACAGCATAAAAATTAGACGATGAATGGCGAGCTCACGCAATGCTGGATTTTTGTTAACATGGGCTTAAGCTTCAAAATAACATTGATGCTGAATGTTACTGGAGTAAAGTGTTTCGTCTGAAAAACGCTGCGGAAAATACTTGTTTCCAAATATGAAAATTGTTATTTCGTCGTTGCTGATACTGCCTTTTTAAAATGCATCGGTCGAGTGCAAATTTAGTGTTCTTAAGAATTTGAAAACGGAAGACCGGAATCGAATGAATACAGATACTGTTGTATCATTTATGGCTGCAAGAGAAGGCATTAAAAAACTAGGCGGCAGCGTCAAGTTCAACCCGTCGAGCAAAATGCTATCCACAAAAATATGGAAAACAATATGAATGTTAACTGTTTGAGTTTTTATTTTAATTAATTAAAAATACTAATATGAGTTATACTCAGCTTTTTATTGTTTCATTTAAAAAAACCTATGTGGGGAATTTGTGGGGAATCAGCGGATTTTTGTCCCCAAATTGGGGAATTTTATCCCGATTTTTGGGGAAATGTATAAATTTGCATTGGCAACCCTGCCTATACAAGTACTTACCCCATTTTCCCAGGGGGTGGTGCCACCGCTGCCACTGCTGCCGCCGCTTTGCACAGGCGGACGATAGTTCTTGGGTTTGGGCGGCGGCACCGGCTTGAAGGGACCGCTGCCATTGCTGCTGGGCGTGCCGCTGCCATTCATGGGCACCTGGTTTCCATTATTCACATTGGGCACATTCTTCGGCAGCTTGCTGTAGTCCGCTTGTGAAACGGAATTGTTGCGACTGCAATTGTGGTGCGGTGTTGCGGTTGTGGTGTTTTGGTGGTGTGATGTTTGTGGGTGGATTGTGTGAGAGAGAGCGTACAAAACATGTGGTGTTGATGGGCACAAAACAAAAGCGAGAAAGAGATAAAAAGAAACGTAGACATAATTATAAGGAAATGTCTGAATAAAGATGAGTACTCGAATGAATCACTGACAAAGCACAACACAATTTTAATCATTTTGCAAACATTTATCGTTTATTGCACATTAGACATCGGGACAATGAGACTGCATCTATTTACAGGGTATGCGATGAGGGGAGGAGTTCATAAAAAATATGACGAATGCAGGCAGAAAGTGTAAACTTATAATCACACAACATTAACTGTGAATTCGACAAGATTCTGGAAGATTTCTAGTGCAATATCGTGGGGTAAATTATTCGTTTCGATCACTTTAGACGAGCGTATCATAGGCCGAGATACTTGGCAGCAAACGCGGTGCGGGAATTGGACGTCGGCTCCAGTAGCCCAAACCCTTGCCAGATGCATCCATGGCATTCAGTCGGGCCAGACTGTTGAGCTGCAGGCTGCTAGAGGCTGTTTGGGATCGTGGGGTGAATTGCAAATGCAAGTGACGAGCATGGGGATTATGCAAATGGTAGCGTCTAAATGGACGGCAAGAACAGGGTAAAGCGACAATATCGACAAAAGTATTTTTGAATATTTACGAAACGTTCGAAAATGCATGCATTCAATTTTGTTTTTGAAATGGCAAAACGTAAGAGAAAGAGAAAGTATGAGTTCAATTTATGCTTTCACGTCGATTAAACGACGGACAGAGATTAACTAGAAACTAGAATTCTTGCTACTCTAAAACATACCTATATTTGCCATAATCGGTTTTCGTTTCCACCAATGGTTTGCGTGGACTGCTATCCAGTCCCAAATTCGAGGGACGTTGTGGCGTGCCGTTGCGTGGATCTGCAAAGAGTCGAATGATTAATCACTATCAAAGAGATGGACTCTTATCGAGAGACTTACCTATGTTACGGGACGCATTCATGTCGTGGTAGAGCGGTCTGCCGGGGCTGCTTTGGCGGTTCAGATCATTGGCTGCCGCGAAGGCGCGATGATCGTTCGGAGCGGATCGACCATAGTCCATAGACTGTCCCACGGGAGGCAGAGGGCGACCACTAGAATAATGAGAGGTGTAAGTATAAGAATATGAGTGAGTGCATTAAACGTATAATAAACTATAACTTCACTTTCAAAGATTTGCGATCATGACTAAACAGAGATTTTAAGCCAAGACTTATCGGTTTTAATAGGAAAATTGAAGTTCTTGTTTTAATTTTGATAGTTTCAACGTGAAGATTCAAAATGGTTTAACATATGGCATTTACCTTGCATTTGGCACTGATTTGAGATCATCGGGGGGCGTTGGGTCCCAGTCGGCCCAGGTTCTGCATGGCCAGCTGTGAGTTGTTGTACGAGTCGTAGCTGGAGACACTGTCGTAGGTGGAGGCGGCAGCTCCGTTGCCGTTCGTCTTGTGCTGCGCCGGGCTGCCCATGGCTGCGTTCATGCGAGCCTGTCGATCGAGGGAGGCCTGTTGCTGCTGTCGCTCGATGGTGTCACCTCCGGCACCGACCAACGTGTTGCGGGTCACATACTCGGCCTGGACATCATCCTGTAGCACAGCCTTGCCAAAGAGTCGCTCCTGGGCACTGCGACCCAAGGTTCCGCCCGAACTGCCGTTGCGCGATGAAGTGCCTGAGGTATTGAGCGGCATATCGCCTGGCTTCGACTGACGATCGATGCGAGGTGGCAGGTCCGGGGCATTGATGCCGTACAGGGACTGTGGTCGTGGGGCGCCAGTTGAGGGATCGATGGCTGGATGAGCCTGCTGCTGTTGTTGTTGCTGTTGTTGCTGCTGCTGCTGCTGTTGGGGCACATTGGTGCCGTAGATGCTGTACTTGCTGGAGTCGAGGGTCTGTCGTCGATTTGGTGGCGGTTGGACAGCATGATCGTAGGGTACCTGTGTGGTGCATATATCGGGTGTGGAGTTAAGGGTAGCGAAATAGATTAGCACACATTGTGATCGGTGATGATCGGTAATGAAATAGTTTTATGGCCTGAGCATGAAATGATGTTTAGTAGGGCGCATGCTCTTGAGTTTCGAGATATGAATCGGTTGAGTTATGTTTGTTTATTTGTTTGTTTGTTTGTTTGTTTTCTTTGGACCTCTTACCGTATATGGAGGTGGTAGTCCTTCACCAATTATGTCTCTATCCCTATCCAAGTTATCCTGGTTAGTGGCAATCGATGGATCTGAGCTCGCTTTAACCAATTGCGGCAAATTGCCAAGCGACAATGATGCGGATGGCCCGGGACTTAGCTCCAAGTCTGACTCGGGACTTGATGCATACGATAATCGGGATGTGGTCATGGGGAAAAGGAAATCATCGGAGAGGGATTCGACCGGCTGTTATGGGGTTCGTTCGTTTGTTGTTGTTATGGGTGCGTTATTAGGAGCAGAGGCAAGTTTAGTTCGTTTGTTTGTTTATTTTTAGCGATAAGTTTAGCGCGAGAGCAATTTAGATTTTATTCGATTATCGGAAAATAGCAACCAACGGTTTTTGTATTTTTTTTGTTGTTTTTTTAAAGTGGGTTTTTCATTTTTGTTGTAAACGTAAAACAGCAACAAGAAACGTTGATGAGACATAACAATTTGAATGATTGATTGACGTTCGATTGCCAAGCATAATAAATATTGTATATGTGTGTGGACGAACACAAGATATTTTCATAATTATATTGTTTTTGTTTAGTTTTGGACGAGGACAATTGTTGAGTATTGTACGAGTATTCGGTTATTCGTTGATTCGTGTTTGCAGGATTTAATTTGGGATTATGCATCGAGTTTACGGGATGATTAAGCGGGAAATGACCATGATGATGTATTTGTTTATTTTTTTTTTTTTTTTTGGTATTTTGAAATTTTTGTATTTGGATTTGTATTTATTGGTTGTATGTAAATAAAAGAAACAAATGAAAACGATAAACATTTAGTTAGCAACTTGATATCAAATATTTTGGTATATGGTATATGATATAGCAAAGAATACTTTATTCTCTGCCGAGACTTAAGTTAAGAATGTAAATATGTAGGGATTAAATTTATGTGATTACCACTCGCAACGGCTCTCGTTAATTTTGAAAATCTAACGAGTAACGAGTAGTGATTGAACTACTTTGGGTTATGATTACATGCATTAAACTTAGATATATACAGATACACACATACATTCATGTCGAATCACTTTGCGATTGTTTAGTGACAACAACTACAAAACTCATGCACAATTACTTTACAGACTAAATTAACTTTGATTCTCATGCAATGCATTCGTTGCTTTGGCCCACATTGTTGTTGGAGTCAGCATTGTTATTATGGTTGTTGTTGCTGTTACTATTGCTGTGGTTATTGTTCATGTTATTCAAGTTGGCAATCTGATTGGATAGATTATTAAAGGCCAGGTTCAAAGATCTAGTCGCATTGCCCCTAAAGCCCGCCTCCTCCAGCCCACCAGCAACATCATCATCACCATCGACCAAAGTGCCAGCGCTGCTGCTGTTATTCCCATTGCCCAGCAGATCATTGGTGGATGCATAACTGCTGCCATAGGCCAATCGTTGCTGCGGCTTCAACACCTGCTTGTCATTGGACGTGGAAGAGGAGACAGCTGCCTCTAGCTTGGCATTGCTGTTCTTCTCCTTATCCTGCAGCAGATTCAGACTCGAGTCAAAGACATTCTTCTGCAAGAGCTCGTGGTAATAGTACGGCGTAGTGCGGCGCTCAATGGAGACAGCACGTCGACCCGCACACGTCGAGGCAGCTGCCGGCGTGCTTCGATAGCCTGCTCGACCAGCATTGGTGGCGTGATACAGATAGTTGTTACTATTGCTGCTGGTGGTCAGCAAATTGGGCTGTGAGCTGTGATACTGGGAGTTGACCTCCTCATCAGCAGGCACGCTATCGATGCCGCCTCCGTCGAGCAGCTGACCATTGCTGCCTGGCATCGAGGAGGCGGGCTTCAGAATGGGCACCATGGTAAACGATTGCCGATTGCGCGTGAGCAACTGTTGCTGTTGCTGTCGCTTATGTTGCTGCTGCTGCTGCTGCATGTAGGACTCATAGCCAATGGGCGGAGGGCGTGGTGGTGGTGTTAGCGTGCAATCATTGAGGGGCAGAAGCGTGAATGAATTGCGCCTCGGCCGCATCGCATTGTAGCGTGGCACAGAGATCGAAGTGGGGCGACAGCAGGCGAACTGGCAAGGTTGCGCTATATAAGGGGGGAACAGCATTTCGGTGGGTGATTCGGGAAGCTGCTTCCCATATTAAGTTTTGGTTAGTAATTATGTAAGGGGTGTTTTTGTGGATGACAGGTAAAAACGGGGTAAACAGTGTGTGGCACGTTTGTGTTTCAAGAGGGGAAAAAAGGTTAGAAAATAAAATTAGAATATTGACCATAACCAGTTTGTAGAATAAGAATTAAACAATTACAGCGCAAAACTAATATTAAATTAGAGTAAAGTTCATGTTTTGTGTAAAGCAAAATTGGTGGTGCCTAAGGGAAACTAAAGGTAGATAGAGTTCATTCAATATATCTAAAAGTCAGCTCACCTTTGCCTATGTCAAACAATTTTATTTTTCTTTTAAGGTGTTGCAATGCAACTTATTAAGGAAGGAAAAGGAGGGATTTTCTATGTAGTCAATACTGGTGCAAAACAAAAGTTTATTGACTATTTTTCCCTAAGATGTAATAGATTCCTAAAAAACATGTAAATACTACATTCTTAAAAGAAGCTTAAATTCTTCTACGATTTACCCAAATCTGAGTTTCAGTTCTGCATTTTCTACGTACAATATGTTGTATTTATTTTCAGAAGGATAAACTATATATCCGAGTTATACTTATTATTATTTTTGTATCTGAGAATACTGTAACCATTTCTAATACACTTATAGCTTTTTGTGTTTTTCTGGATTATTATTCATATGAAAGATACTGTTCTTCTGCATCCTTCTTGGGCACATTAAATTGCTACTTCTATCTTTTCCATTATTAGATCTTAGTTGTTGTTCTTTATAGTCTTGTGGATTCAGTCTTAAAATTCTTTGATTTCCATTAAAGGAATGTATAAAAAAAGAAACTTTATATGCAACTTAGGGTTCTTGTACCTTACGGATAAAGGGCTGCCTTAAAGCGATGTCCCTTGTAACTGTATCTATTCAATTGTTTAATCTACTTTTTAATCTTTGTAGAAACTAGTGTAGTCTCTTTGGCCCCAGCACCATTATGGAGAAGTTATCACATCGATAAACGTAGCTCAGTTATCATGTTACGTATTGTATGTGGAGCATTAATAAAGATCACGACAACGACATGGACATCGAGATTATGAGTTCTACTGGACTTAGGACTAACTACATTACGATTACACTAGACAACGACAAATTGCAAAAGATAAAAAGAGAGAGAGAGACGAGAACGACACTAACCTTGGACTCGGACATCCAGACAGCGCCGCTTTGCTGCAAATCGATCGAGTCGCGCAGTTTGCGATACCAGGACTCCTCGTCGTTGAGCACAATCTGTGTGCTGAAGATGTGCGACCAGACACGCTCCAATTTCTGGCACTGCTCCAGCAGTTTCTTGGAGCTCTTGTGCGCTGCCTTCGGGAGACCGTGGCGGAGCTGTTTGATCACGTGCTTGCTGTCCGTCTTCAGAAATATGACAATGGGATAGAATTGTGCATAGTTCAAGCGATCCACGGCATTGGGAGTGATGTCCAGCAGCGCGTGCTTGCCCCGATCCATGATGTCTCGTATGTGCGACAATCGAACAATGCGACACTTGTTGTTGTTGCTACCGTTCGTCGCATTGGCGCTGCTGCTGCTATTGGCTGTGCTGGTCTTGTCGTCGTCCTGCAGCGGGGTGCAGAACTTGTCGGGATAGTCTTTGGCGAGTTTCTCCCTAGCTAGATCCGAGACGGGGCCAAAGAGAACGAGGGGTCGCACGAAGCCGGGGTGACGCAGCACCACGCGCTCATAGGCGGGAAACTTGGAGATGCTGTCTGAGAAGACGACATCGTCCCAGTTCTCACGCGAAAGGCTCTTGGAGCGACGATGCGTGGAGCTGTCGGAAGAAAAGCAACGGAATTAATAAATATATTTATGATATTCTAATATGCGGCACTTACCGACGACGTCTGAAGAAATTGCCGCGAGATTCATTGGCATTCATTTCTTTTTTGGTGGCATTGAATTGAGCTGTGGCCAGCTCCTCGGCCCGCGACTTGTTTGGAATGACGCCACGCTGCATCTCCTGGTGGCCGCGACCAATCTTTAGCACCTGCCACGACCCAACGACGCCGTTGTGCAGCGTATCGATGACACGAAAGACGTCGCCAGCTTTGAAGGCCATCTCACCCTTTGACGGATTGTCGCAGTGGAAGTGTGTCTTGATGTGGAAGGAGTCGCCACGCTGATTGGTCACCACCTCGTCGTACTCTTCCTTGCAGTACTGCACAATTAGATCGATACGATCCTGCAGGCTGAGCAAAAACAGCACCGCCTCCTCCCTGGTCACGCCATGCATATCCATATCGTTCACCTTGAGTATCTTGTCGCCCGGCATAAGACCTTGCAGCGATGCTGGCGATCCCGGTTGCACCGCGGTCACAAAGATGCCCGCCTCATTGCCGCCAGTCAGGCGAATGCCCACGCTGCCCTCTTTCTGGAATGAGATGAAGCGCGGCTCCGCACTCTGACGCTCCTCGTATAACTGTCGCCGCGAGCTGTAGAAATCCTCTTGGGCGGCACGCGGTGGCGGTGGTCTTGGGGGCTCATCCACACGTCCACGCCCTCCATTTGTAGGCGTCACCGGTCTGTCCAGCTGTTGCAGCGAAACGCCATCCATCAGCGGACCACGCGAACGACCGCGTGGCGTGAGATTGCTCTTCTCCTCATTCAGCCCATTGCCATTAACGCTCGGTCCGTTCGAGGTGCGTGTGGGCGGCTGCACGTACAGATTCTGTGAGGAGTAGCTGGCACCTCCGGGCACATAGGCCTCATCCAGATTGTTGCTGCAACTGGAAACCTGAGCCTGATGTGTGGCATACAGATTGGCATTGCTTATGGCCTGCTGATGTCCCGAGTTGTTCAACTGGCTGACCGTCGACTGGTTGGTGATGTCCCGCAGAACGACCATACCGAGACGCTCCTTGCAGCCATCGATGATCTTCTTGGCCTCCTTGAGGCTCATCGTATCCCCGCAGTTCGTGTTGTGTATGCGTGTAATCACATCGCCCTCCTGCAAAGAATATCCATTGGCTGTCAGCTGTTCCCGTGCCTTCGTCGAGATTTCCTTGACGAACAGGCGACAGCCGAGAACAATGCCATAGTCGTCCTTCTTGCTGCCCTTGGTCAGTGTAACCTTAATCGGCTGGCCACCTGCCACGCCTCCCCCAGTGCTCTGCACCAGCGACGAGTTCAGTGAATTCGGTTGACTCATGCTAGACATGACTGCGCTGGGCGCCTGGCTGCTGATCAAGCCATTGCCATTGACGACGTTGACGTTGCCGTTGCCGTTGCCATTCGTCAGTCCCATGCCCATGGAACTCATGCTGTGCGAGTGCTGATGCTGTGCGGGAATTGCTGTGGCCGCGTTCAACGGCACGCGGCGTTTGACCACCAGTGTGACCGTATTGCCGCTATCACGCAACACTTGCACGGCGGTCGCATATTCCACGTTCTCCAGCGAGACGCCATTCACTGAAATGATGCGATCGTTTACTCTGCAAAGCGAAAGTGGAGAAAGCATTTTAGTCGCAGCTTGAGATAGAAATCACACATATAGCAGCAATGTTTTAATAACTAACACTTAATAATAAATGTAGCGAGTGTGTTTGTTTGAGTTTAAGACTAACACTGAAAGTGTAAACTTTAGTTAATTTTTAAATTACATTCGAGTTGAGAGAGATGAGCATATTATTACCACTATATTTAATGCGCTAAGCAGTTCAAAGAACACGATATGTTTATTGTAATGTAAGTACTTAGTTTTTCTGACAGACTTACTGACTGATATATTGACATTATTATCAACACGCTGACCACACGGTAAGAGCTAGAAGGCTGAACATTTTGTGGCTCATAGAGTTTTTATTTAGCTTGCTTATTTTAAAATCTGCCGTTGTTACAACGTGATATTGGCTGAGTTATCAACACATTGGTGTAAAGGTAAGAGCTAGACGGCTGAGCATTTTGTGGGACTCGCTAGCTAGTAATATTTTCATTTCATTTATTATAACCTGATTCAAGTGAAGTTTGCTGCTCTTGCTTTGGACTTCAGCTGAGCGAACGAATTGCAACCTTCATGCTATCAACTGCAATTTGTCATTGGCCTTAGGTAGTCGATTAAATCTATGGTCAAACATTAGCTAAGTATTAAGAACTTGCAAGTCGTGACTGGATCTGAATGTGGATGTGTGCGTAGTAATCAACATCCACTATTATGCAGGTCATTAGAGAGTAAAACACACCAACAACCAAGCAGCCAGGCAACTGGAATTGGCCATTTAAACAATCATTAGTCAAGCAGCTATATAGTAATTAACGAAATGCACAGTAGCAGCAGTTGAAATCATTTAAAAGCACAAACTGCTGGTCAATACAAATTGGGATAAATCTCATATCTAATTATTAAATTGCTCGAAAAGAAACCAGGCTAGGCATAAAGCAATGTCTAGACTGGAGATGAGAAATAGAGAATTGAGACCAAGTCTGTGACAGAGACGTATGCCTATGTATGCCTATCTGTTTAAGCTGCTTCCACACTTCAATGGACAACAATAAGGTTCACTTCTATTTCAACTTCTACTTCTACTTCTACCTGTAGCTGTATTTTATTCTTTATACTTCAATTCTTTGCCCAACAATTACCAACTGTTCTTGGAACGGAACGGAACGTAAGAGGATGACGCGGAAAAGTAAAATGAAATAAATAGCACATGACGAATTACATTTACTGGATTTGTACGTATGTGTGTTATGTTGTCTATAGACAGACAGACAAATGATAATGATAATTGTGAAAATTGCATGTCTATGAGCCAAACACGATTAACATGTCCAAGAGCGCATGAAGTGCGTCCAAGTCGAGGACGATCTTCGTCTATGCCGCGTTTTACTTTCGGACTTGACAAGACTTGAACACTTGAACAATTAAGCTGGTCAAAAATGCGGCAATAAAGTGGAGGAAGAAATGCTTGCAAGGGAGAGGTGAAGTGTGTGGGTTAGGCATAAGCATTCCAAGTGAAACTTAAGCTTTCATCTTTCAGCGCTCGCACTACGAATACATTCATGAA
Source organism: Drosophila pallidifrons (assembly GCA_023558445.1). NCBI lineage: Eukaryota > Metazoa > Arthropoda > Insecta > Diptera > Drosophilidae > Drosophila > Drosophila pallidifrons. Next base: position 7,963,397 of record CM042348.1, read on the forward strand.
TAGTACTCATTGCCGGCCGGCCGGCTGGCAGAACTATTCAACGGCCTTTTATGTGCAGCCAATTTACACTTGCCGCCGCACTGAAATATGCTTGTATCTTCCTTTAGCTCTTTTCTCGTGATTTTCCTTTTGAAATTCGCTGCAATCCCGAGTCAGGTAGACAAACTCAAATTGTTCTCTGCTCTGCGCTCGGTGCTCTGCACTGTGTGTCGTGTAAATAATTTCTTTGGAAAAAAGATTATGACAAGTTTTTAATCACTCAAGCAGGAAAGGTATTGGAGAATGTAGAATGGAGCATTGGGCAGGTCGCTCCGCTCCACACGGTTTCATTCCTCAACACTCGCCTCCATTCCCTTTCCTTCTCTTCCCTTCCTCTCCTCAGCTGCGCGTCTATTGAAAAACGTTTTGGAATTTTTATTATCAACACACGGCAACATAGAGAGCATCAGAGGAACTTTAGCCGCAAAAAACCCCAGCCTCAAAACGTTAGCTAAGGCGTTACCTTAATTATTCGAGGGCTCCGCGACGTGAGTTGAAGTTTTGAATTGTGTGTTGTGCTCTTTTGGGTTTCTAATTTTCGGCTGTGAGTTCTATTTACAATTCTTAGACCAAGATTAACGATGTCAGATGTGGATGCCCTGTCAATGGCTTAACTTATTAAGCCAAGCTGTCAGGGCGTGTTGGGCATTTATGATGAGATTGGTTAATATCTATACTAGAGTTTATGATAATAGTCAAATAATCAAAAAAAAAAAAAAAAAAAAATTGCATATACACTTATTAAAATGCATTTAAAGTTAAGTTAATAGTGTAAGCTTTTAAGAAATACCTCAAAATATATTTCAAGAATATACCAGGTTGAAGACAGAGACTCTTACTAGATTCATTGAAACCAATATAAATGTTTAAACATTTAATGGTTATGTTGGAATTTCACAAACTATTTTATATTTAATATAAATATTTAAAGATTGATTTTTAATATGCTCCGTTAAAAATTGAATATTTAAGAAAAGATACAATTCTAAAATAATGCATTATAAATTATCCCAATAAAAATATATTTTTATTTGTTGCTTTCATATTTTTAAATGAGAACAAACTTCAAATTAAATTGATTAAATATTTACCCAGACACATTAACTACTGATTGATCTGCTCTTCCTCAAGAACATATTGAGTTGCTACTGTAACTAAGGAGGAAATGCACTGTTTGTGGTTATAGCATTTGTTTATGTGCAAAACAAAGACTTGAGCTGACTAAAGCTTGGCAAACACATCACATGAGGGCACATTAAGAGCTCAGAACGAGAGAGAAAGAGTGAGAGTGAGAGCATGTTAAACATTTCAAACATAACAATTAATTTCCTGCCCTGACAGCGACAACAGCTGACACATCAGAATCATACTCAAGTATGTAATTATCAACAGCTGTCTAGCGATTCAAGTTCACATCTCTGCCTCTCTCTCTCTCTCAACGATATTTCGCCAAGTCATTTGGTCACAGAAGAGGGGATAGACTATAGATATGCTTACTTTCTATATATAGTATAGAATAATATAGTATGTATGTATGTAGGTACTTACTGCAAACGATCCTCGGCCGGTCCACCTTTGAGCACATCGCTGACTGCAATCGAGGGATCCCCGTTGGCAAAGTGGGGATTATCACGTCCACCGGAAACGGCAATGCCAAACCCATAGCCGGGCACTCGAGTCACCGAAACTGTGTGATACTCCCATGTGGTGCGATCGCCCTGCAATGCAGCATTGGAAGTTGAGAAAGGTATTTTAGTAAAAAATACTCGTTTTTTTTTTTTTTAGTTTTATGTATGTGTATGGTGAATGCAAAAGAGGAATTGAGGAATTGCGGGCTGTAGTTTTTTTTTCCTTCAATTTATTTCAATATATTTTAATTGGAATTTGTTAAGGATGGGCGCCCAGCGAAGCAGCGAGAAAATATTGTTTACGAGGCGGAAGTGCACATGTGACTTCCGTTTTACGATTTACATGCACTTGCCGAAGCCCAAAACAAATAACATATGCAAATTAACAATGAGCACCATTCAATTTTATGGCTAATAGAAAAATTGCTGAAATAGGTTTATGGCGTACACAAATATTTGTAGAAAATACATAAAGTTCCTAACAGAAAACATTCAGAGTAGTGGTGTCTTTTCTTCCATTATAAAAATCGTTTTTAAATATATTAAAAAGAAAGCGTTCTGGACTTTCTCTTTATTGAATATCGATTGCTGGTAATTTATTTGTAACACATTTAACAATCGTGAATTATTTTACATTTCACTGATTTAACTGCTTCACTCACTGTTTGATTTCTATAGTCTAAAATACTTTTTGACTACATTTGGTCGATATTTGTTTAGTCTGTGGATTAACTAAATGCTATGATCAGTGAAATAATTGTTGATGACCTAATAGGACTGCATTTAATATAATATCAGTTTTATGGATGGTTGATTTCAACGCATTTTGTATGATTAACCGTTTCATAAACTTCAGTTCGTTTTAGTCAACATGCGAGGAATACTTGTTGTCTACTTTATTTTCTTATATTGGATAATTTATAATCTTAAGTATAATGTGAATACAATTATACACAATTAGGGATCGTGAATAAATTCAACCTTTTTTTTACAGGAAGCTGTGCTGTTTAAATTCACGAATGTTGTTTGTGAGACTTATGACGATTCGTTGCTGGTGATAAATAAATGTCGATTGCATGCTATTAATCGAAATAAGACTGTGTTCAATTTTAATGCAACAATCATAAAACCGTGTAGCAATATTGTGCTGGCCATGCAAGTGTATAAAAAAGCGAATGGCTATAAACCCTTCGTGTTAAAGGCAACTATTGATGCTTGTCGATTTGTTAAAAGATCTTATAATCCATTTGCCAGTCTTGTCTATAGACTCTTTAAGGAATTCTCAAATATTAATCACACATGTCCCTATGTGGTAAGTTTTACAGCTCGAACCAACTTGATTTATATTCTACGATATACTTTCATACAGGGTGATCAAATACTCGATGGGTTTTATCTGCGATCCGATATATTGGGGCTTCCATTGCCAACTGGTGAATATCTATTGAAAATGGATTGGATATTTGATAAGAAGAAGCTAGTTATTACGAATGTGTATTTTGAATTTAAGGAAGATTTGTGAATTCCATCAAAATATTTGATACAATCAAATGAAAGCGTTTGGTAATAAACTTAATTTTACAACCATGTTGTCTCGCACCTGTCACTTTAGATTAATAAATTGATTAAGCTTACAAATTGTTTACTGCATTTACACTCATCACTCAGCGGGTGGCATTTCATTTTCTGATTTCCGAACTGTAAACTGTGATGGAAGAGCGGGCGCTGTGCTCAATTAGATCTCAATCACAGCACAAATCCAATAATGCGAAAATAAATCAATTAAAAATAAATCCCATTGAGTGCTTGTTCAATGCACAATTCAGAGACTGCTGTGATTCACTGCAAAATCAGTTTCAAGTCTTTCGTTTAGAGTGCCAATCCCCCATTCCAAGACCCAAGACCAATACCAAAGTCTCGACTCTCAGGTGGGCGCCAAGCGAATATCGATGGCGTTACGAGCAGTCGCGACGCATCCAATTTCGAAATCATTTGCAACTTGAAGCTGAGAAACAAAAAACTAACAAAATCAAATTAAAATTTCACGTGGGCTGTGGCGAGAGACTCGTGCCTTGGAAACCGAAAATTAACTAAAAATAAGAAATTTGTTAGGCTTAGCCATGTGTTTGCGTGGGCGCATGCTAAGCTATAAATATGTATGCTCGTGTCTTTATTTATATTTTTCTTTTCATTTAGTTAGCAGGTTGTGTTGCCGCATTGCAGGTGCAACGGGAAACATCCTAAAATTAGCATAAGTCGCATTTGTGTGTTGTATCTGTTGTTGGTTAGTTTAGTTGTATCTTTTCTGACTGATCTTCATTTTTGTGCATTAAAATGTTATGCTTGGCTTGCATGGCAAACACAACCGAATATGCAAGCGAGAAAAAGTCGAAGATTTATGAACGTATTGTGACCGAGTTCCGTTGCCAACGGGGCAGGCGATAAAATTATAATTAACTTAATTGCAAGTGAAATTAGCTTGAAGTTTAATGATCTGCTCTGAAATGAATGCGTGCGGAAAACTCCCCACAATCGAGGGGGGGAAACGAAGAACAAAGCAAGAACTAAACCATACTTTCTTTGTAGTTTTGCTCATGTTTACATTCAATGCTGGAGGAAAGTCAATTTTAATGTAATTTATTATTCATATGGCATGTGTGTTGAGTGACAGCACACCTCTAATAGGACGACTGAACTGTATGATTTATCACATGTGTAAATAGCTAAGATAACACACAACTAAATTCTAAAAATACTATTGGATAACAGAACATTTTGAGCACAAAAGTAATATTATTATGTGATCATTAAAATTATTATTGTGTAAGTCAAAACTCATATTATATTTAAGTTACTTTTACAAATAAAGTGTTTGAGACTATAAGCTTTAAATTCATAAAAAAAAAATCACACAGCCATTTTCCGTTACATAAATTATGGAAATCTAGATTTGTGTTTTGTTGTTTCCGCTACGAATTCTTAAAGTGATGTGAAGTTACATCTTTATGTTTAGTCACATAAAATAAATATTACCCAGTGTCTTTTATCTAGTCTGAAATCAGAATCTTTATCTCACCAACAAAGTAAATAAATTAAACACCATTTATAAGTTCCCATGAGTTTTGGGTTTTGGGTTCTACACATTGTGGAGTACTTTAAATTTAAAACATTTCAGCAACGAGTTTTTTGTTTTGTAACTTTAACCTTCACATAAAAATGCTTGACATTCATCTTGGGATGTTTTAACCATGTATGTTTTAGAGTTTATACCCGGTGCACATTGGGTAGAAGGGTATTATTATATGTGAGAGAGGAACGCATAAATCACTCTATTCTTAGACAGATAATATTTCTATATTGGTCGAGCCCGTTTCTGGATTTCCCTTTGGTAAGAAATGACAATTTAAAGTACTATTTAATTGACAAATGTTTTTATAAACGTTTTGTGAAACTAAATACATAATTCATTTAATAATGTAGCTATTTAAATGAGTTTATGGTTGGTTGACTTTAATGTAGTTGAACTTGTGAACTTGTGTTCTACTATTTTTGTATTTCGATCAAAGTTTGTAAGAATAATCAGTTTACATAGACCATCATGAGAGCACAACTTATTACTCTAAAAATTTTTTTTATTTGGATGATTCATAATCGGAATTTGAATGCAAGTATAACGAAAATAAAGAAATTAATATCATCGTAAAATACAGATAATTTTCTTGATCAGGAAGCTGTCACTTTTAAGTTCACAAACGCCGTATGTGAGAGTTATAACGAGACGTGGATGGTCATAAATACTTGTCGACTCTATGCGATTAGCAGGAATAAAACCGTTTTCAATTTTAATGGAACGATTCAGCATCCCTGCAGCAATATTAAGATAAACATGCAAGTGTATAAAAAAGCCAATGGCTATAAACCTTTTGTTTTAAACGCCAAAATGGATGCATGTCGATTCATCAAAAAACTATATAATCCATTTGCTATACTCGTTTATAATTTATTTAAAGAGTATACTAACATTAATCACACATGTCCATACGTGGTGAGTTTTTTGTTTGTTCATTGTTTGTTCTGTTAACTTTTTGTTTTGTTTGGAAAATTCATATTTTCGCAGGGTCCGCAAATAATTGAGGGATTTTATCTGCGACCTGATCTATTAAGCCTCCCATTACCAACTGGTGACTACTTGTTGGCAATGGATTGGATATTTGAAAGGAAAAAAACCTTCATAACGAATTTATACTTTTCATTTAATGAAGATTTTTGAACTAATAAAGTTGAAAACAATTGCCCCAAAATCAATTGTTTATTTTTGTAGAAGTTAAAAGAAACCCAACTAATAGAATAGTGATGATGTTAATTGCTGTTCATATTTATATCCACATCTTAGAGACTTTAAAAATCTCTCTTGCGTAGCATTTAAAATGGTTAATTTAGAAATTCTGAGTTACTAAGTTATTGATTGAGAGGATGACGATTTTGGCAAATTCTGGCAATGACCCATTTCTAATCACTTATGGATAGTCAACTTTTATTGACAGAAATGGCTTTTTAATTGAGCGAGCGTTTTGGCTGATGAACCATGTTAAAACTTTGTAGAATACATTAACCGAAGCAAAGAATCAATGGAATAGTCAGTTCAAATAATCCAATATGCAAAGAAGTATTTTGACTTTCGGAATTTTTCTCTTTTGGCTAAGTCACATTATGAGTTATAATATAATTAAAATATTTGCTAGAAGCTTTGTGATTGTGAAATAAGTGTTTTATTTTTGGTTTAACAGGAAGCCGTCGTGTTCAAATTTACAAATGCAGTTTGTGAGAGTTACAACAAATCATTGATGGCAATACATATGTTAAATGTGGACTGAATGCCATTAACCGAAATAAGACTGTCTTCAATTTTAATGGGACGATTCTGAAACCCTGTAGAAATATATTAATGGAAATGCAAATGTACAAAAGAGCCAATGACTATAAGCCGTTTATTTTGAAAGGAACTGTGGATGCCTGTCGATTTGTCAAAAAGTCATATAATCCTTTCGTTATTCTCGTCTATAATCTATTTAAGGAATATTCAAATATTAACCACACATGTCCATATGTGGTTAGTTTTTTTTCTTTATTTCAATTTTTTGTTTTTTATTCTGTAATATTATGTGTTTTGCAGGGTCCTCAAATATTTGAAGGATTTTATTTACGATATGAGCGTTTTAACCTTCCAATGCCATCTGGCGATTATCTATTGGCAATGGGCTGGATATTCGATAAGAAAAAAACTATTTATAACAAACTTATATTTTGAATTTAAAGAAGATTTATGATTTGTATATCTAAGTAAGAAATAAATTCGGAAGTTTCTCTGGAAAAGGTAATGGATAAAAATTAAGAGACACTTTATTTTTTATTTCTACAATAAATAGAATTAAAATTGTAGCGGGTATCTCAGCATCAATCAAAATCCATTGTAGCTTCTTGCTTATTATTCATAATTATGAAGTGAGAACACCTTGATTTATAGAGCATTTATGACTTGTTAACTACTTCAATTATAAGGAAAAATCCACGCAGTCACTTGGGTTTGCTTACCAACATGTTGTTTGGCACATAATCCGGAAATTTCATTGTTGTGACTGTGGATGTGGTTGTTGATGTTGGATGTGTTGGGTTGATGTTTTGATAATGGAAATGTTTCTCATACAACGTAACGCAATTAACATAAGCATTTAATTCAATTGTATGACATTATTTTGGATATTTATTTTATTTTTCTTTCCACTTTTGAAGTTATGAATATTATAAATTTGTGTGTAAATAAAACTGAAATTGAGCCACAAAAAATATTAGAAATACAAAAAATGTAAGTCTGAAGCTGATGTCACACTTTCAATTGTTATTGGGAACACAGACTGCAGGTAAATAACAATAATTGATTGCACTTTAACGCTGTCTGAGATAATGATTTATAAATAAACTCGAATGTCTTGACTCTAGACTTGCTGCAGCTTCAAACGAGAGACAATTTATTGAGGAATTTGAACAGCGTAGAGCATACCGGCAAAATGTATTTGCATATTATTGTATCTGAGAACGCGTCATTCAGTGGCAAACGGATATTGAAAGATATTGTTGTTGTTTTTGGTTGTTTAACATATTCTTTTTTGGTTATTTGCTTTTGCCTTGTCTTGCGTCTTTAAGGGGTGTTGGCTGTGGCCAGTCAAGGCGGCTTTAATTAACACACACGCACCGCATTTACATGCTAATTGATTGGCGCACGCACTTTAAGATACATTTTTGTTGTCTCTTTTTTTTTCTTTTTTGGCTAGATCAGATCAACGTGACGCGATGCGAATGAAAGCAATTGCATTGTCTTCTTAGGTATTGGGCAATTGCTCAAAAAATAAAAAGCCAATGACCCAAACAGCTGCCAATTTGGAGCGCAACACAAAAAGTATCTGTTGGATGCACCGAAAGTGAAATGCTCGCTCGCTTGCTCGCGCCTGCCGCTGCTCGCTTCACTGGACAGCGGCAGAAATTGCAACTTCAACTTCAACTGCAACAGCAACAGCAACCGCAGGCAGCGCACGAATCACATTCGGTTCGCCATTCGATTAGTACACGTATTTGCAATTGTATTTGTATTTATTGTGCACTTCAATAATTGTTGTAGTACTTTATTTGGGCAGCTGGCCAACTAATTAACATTTACATTTCACACAAGCTTTTGGTATGTAGTTGTATATTTGGATTTCATGCGAGAGTGTATCGCTAAAGATACAACTTCACGTCGCTGCGTCGTCGTTGCTTGCGCCGTCGCAGTCCGCACACGGCAAACGTTGACGTTGACGGCTTGAAACACGCTTCGAAACTATTTTACAATTGTGGATGGCAGTCGACTTCCACCCAGTCACAAGATCCAAAACCGGAGAGCGAGCGCAAAGCGAAACGAAGTGAACGAAGCGAACGAAGCGATGATGAAGGCATAGCACAAAACAAACAAGTGAATGAATAAAGGCACACAGGCAAAAGCAAAAGCAAAGGCAGCCAGCCAGCCAGACAAGCGAACACGACGTCGACGTCGACGACGAAGAGAAAACAAGCAAACGCGACGTGCAGTAGCTGCTGCCCTATCTGCTGTTGCATTTGTATGGGTAACAGTGTGTGTGTGTTTGTGTTTGTGGATGCCAATGCATGAATGTGTGCGTGTGTGTGTGTGTTTGCTCATTGTGGCCGGAAAGCGGCAGCGAAGACAAAAATGTAAACAAAACGTCAAAAGCAAATAGCAATATATGATAAAACTGTGTATGAAAGAGATTTTCAACTTGCTGTGGAATCTATTGCATTGTGGAACCTATTTGTCGACTTGTGTACCACTGTGATTCGAAGATATTGCGCTTCCTCTTTCAATATTAAAGGAGCTGCGTTTACATATTTCATTACAATGTGAAAAATGTAGAGCAGGATTTAAAGCTGACGAAATTTAGAATTTTTATGAAATATTTTTTAATGGTTTATTAATAATATTTCTCCTTGATGTTTAATTGTTTAATTTATAGTATTTTGAATAAAAAATAAAAAATGTTAATTAACAAATTTGTAATATAAGATGAAAAACCTATCTTATATTTTATTGTTAAGAAGATTAGTTTTTATAAATTTGAATTTATCAATTTATTATTAACTTGAATACTGATGCATTTTCATTATTTTTCAAAACGCATTGCATGCTCTAATGAACTCTCTGAATGCCTTCAAATTGTGAAAGACGCAACTGAACAATGTCTATTGCCGAGATTACAAATTGCATTGCACTTGGAGCAAAAGTTGAAAAGTTCACAACTTGAGTCGCACTTAACGGCAGTTTCAATTCAATTATACTATTGTAGACGCCCGCACCGATCTGAACGACTCTGAGATAGAGACAGAGACAGAGTGAGAGATCAGTGAACAATGGCCAAACAACTTGACATATTAATTCAATCAAGCGAGTGCTTATTAAATGCTTAAAGTGACAAACAAACGAGTATACTCGACTGAAAAAGAAGATCTCCATTACACAGCAAGTGAGTACGACAAATGTATCTGTATCTACAAGTACTACGTATATACAGCTGTATCGGCAAGTGCAATTGCAACTGTGTTGAAGTAACTGAAGTAGAAAAATTCCATGAATTAAATTTTATATGGCAAATGAAAATGTGCAAAGTGTGCAGAAACTTTCATGAATTAAAGACAAAGCTTAAAGAGTGTCATGGTGAGAATATCTATATATATTCGAATGTATATAGTATGTTGAGAGATATTCATTTACATAGCGGGGCTCGACAGTCGTCACAACACATCATCAATGAGCTCGCTGACAGTGACTGCAACTGCAACTGACAAGCGCGCATATTTATGCAAAATAAAAGGCAAATCGTGAAGGCAGTTGGCACTCCTAAATGGAGCTACTCCATCAACATGGCCAACGATGTCGACCATTCTTCTGCGTTTTTATTCTGTTTTCAATGTAAACGATGCTGTTGATGCTGATACTGATGCCATTTCCTATACAAATACAAATACAAATACAAATACAAATACCGATACCAAACTCCAACATCAACTATTATGCCAACAATCGATGGAGATGGTGGTGGAGGTGGAGGTGGAGAAGGCAGAGGAGAGCGACAGTCTGGAATTCCTATAACATTGAATTTATATGTATGGTAGGTTCGTATTGTTGACGTTCTCTAAAGGTGTGAGCAGCTCTTTTGGCTATCGAAAACAACGTTTGTTTTCATGCCAAAAATAAGAACAATGCTCAAATAGAGCAGACAAACACAAACACGCTTAGCATGACACTTTGTCCTGTCCTGGTCTGGTTTTTATTTTTTGCGAAAACAAAGGCAAATATTGTGCGGATTGTGGGATATTGAATTGCATTAATGGATATTGAATCTATAGGGTCGAGTAAGTACAAGATTCATTGACAAAACAAATAACTTCAACTCACTCAACCGAGACTGATGGACTTGAAGTTACTAGAGAATATCTATGAAAGTTCAAGCTTTGAAATTTATTTAGAATTTAGCAAAAACAAAGGGCAATAAAAAGAGAGTTATGTAATCATGATTTACTTAGTAGTATTTTGATGATACCATATACTGCACTTAGTATATTTTTGATTAGTAGTATATAGAAACAGTTTGTTATCTAATCTAATAAGTATACTGTATATTATAAGTTATATTATACTACACACACATTGCAAGAAAATCCGGAACTTTCTTACCAGAATAAAGTGACAATCTTCAAAAAAATTCACTTATTTAATTCACATTATCTTTGCTATTGAATGCCCTATTAACATATATACCCGCATGTTAAACTTATAGCGAGTATACCCGCTTCTCTACATTATTAGAAAGAAGAACTCTTATCTAAACCGAAGCTAAAATGTGTGAGGTCAGTCTCAACTTGCATGGCCCAATCATGTCTGCATTCGACCCCAGCTGGAAACGCTCTAAATGATCAATTTAATTTGCTCAACACCTCCTGCAGTGATTTAACCTTTTCTTTTTTCAGTCTTTTTTTTTCATTTGCTTACTCTCGAGCTGTACAATTTATCAACATTCTAATGATTTTTTAATCTATTTAGATTTTGGGTGCTGTACGCATTTCCCAGGCGCATTTTCAAGGCAACATTGCCTCAGGTAGCGACAGCAACAAATGCACACACAATACGAAAGGTCTTTGAGCTCTGGGACTACAACCGAGGCAACCCTGTGTTGCAGTTGCAGGTAGCAAGCAATACGGACATGTCTAGACAGGCACAACACTGGACAACAGCCGCAGTACAAGCAGAGCAACACGTTCCACACCAGTTCCAAAAAAGAAAAAAAAAACACAAAATTAAAATGAAAAATACCCTCGAGGGAAATGTTTGTTTCTATGCGGACAACAACAATTGATAAACAATTGACTTTTAGTGCACAACACTAAAATGCAATCAAGCATTAACATTGCTTTCCTCTCAGGGGTTGTTGACTCCCCGTCGACTGAGTTGGTCAAAGTTTATAAATCAGAAAACTTGGCAAGGATTGTGAATGCCGTTTGCCAAAAAGTTATCGCATTTATTTATACTCGAAGAGCACAATTATTTTTTGAGAAAAATACACATTCAATATAGTCCAAACTATTTAGATAAGTTGCGAATTTTCTCATTGGGTTGACAAGTGTCTCGCTGTCGAGCACACTCAACTGAGCTACTTCTACTTGTTATTCAGTGTCAACACTGCGAAGGTAAACAACTTTTCAAACTGTGTATCTCAGTTGTGATTTCATTTAGAGTGTTACTCTATTTACATTGAGGTAGCTCAACTCGTCAAATATTAATTTTTATTTTATTGAGAAACAAGTGTTCAAAGTATTTGCTCAGTTTGTGTTTGCTATCAGATAAAAAGTATTTTTATGTTACTTTCATTATTTTGTTGTATGTTTACACCTCAATTGCTAGTATTTCGGAAAAGAACATTTATTTCTGTTAGATTTTGCAGACAGTCAGCACTTTTTATGTGTCTCCTTCTCTCGTCTCGTCTGATGCTATTAACATCGAAGGCAACAACACGAGCAGAAAGGACACGTGGTCGATAGAGCAGGAAAAGGCCAAGGATGAGGCTGTTGTTGTTGTTGTTGTTGTTGTGAGCTTACCTCTAACAGGTTCTCTCAGCAGCAGGATGGGCTTTTGCTGTTCTGTCGCTCACGTATGACATACGACTTGTCTGGGGCGATTAACGAGTCGGAAGGATGCCAAGGACGAGACTACAAGAGAGACTGCGTAGAAACCATAACATCAAACCATTTGGAGAGCAGAATTTCAATAACAACATTTGCATATTGTCGATTGCCACGTCCTTTTTTAGAGGGCGTGGTTAATGTCGCCATGTCACTTTGCCAAATGATGCGTCTGAGTGGCATCCTGCGGGGCTTAACTTCTATGTAGCTGCTCCTGCTCCTGTTTTCTGCTCCCATTTGGGAGCATTTAATGAGTTTAATGTCGGCGCGACGTGTTAATGTTTTTAGCTGTACTTAAAGCACACAAATTGGAGCACTTTATCGGGCAGATACTGTATCTGTATCTCACGGATACGCACACAGGTCGATAACTCTTTGGTCATTTGTGTTTGGCATTCGCCAAAGAATTTCTATGCCCATTTCTGTGTCGAGTGTTTGGCTTTGTTTCGTGCGTGGTACGTGCTTGAACTACAAAACTTAAGATTTCTAGATTTCATAAATTAGGTAAAGAGGAAGGCATAAAACATACACAAAAAGCAGAAGAATAAAGAATACCAAAACACCCAAACACTAAGGCATGCGTCGCGAGCCCATCGCTGGGTCACATTTCCAAGTGCAGTCGGGTGAAAATTGAAAAGTCTGAAAAGTGTGTTGTTGCCGGGTTCATATGTTTGAGTTATGGCACGCATGCGTGCTGCTGCACTAGAAAATACCTCAAGTACTTATCGCTTCTCGTATGGCACACAGACGGAGTGCAAAGAGCGACGATCACGATGACGATGAGGATGAGGAGGAGACAATGGATTGCCCCTCAAGTGCGGCTAGGCAACATTTTTGCTTTGTACTTATCATTCTTTAAGGTCAACATGCACTGCTCTTAAGCTGGGATTACGTTGGGCATGCCAGAGAGAAAGATTGTGTTTCTTTTTTCTTGATGGAAACTAAAGAGTAATTAAATTGCTGAATTAAACAAAATTCTTTATACATAGATGATGATGTGATACAATGGGATCAGAGAAAACCTGTTCAACTATCGAAAGTGCATTGGCTTGAAAGGGAAAAGTACGAGTATTAAAAAGAGAATTGATGAGAAAATGAATTGAAAATATTGCAATTCAAATATTGCCACCTTATGTAAAAATTGTTTTAATTGATTTTTTTCATAACATAAATAAAAGTAAATAAAAAGACTATTTATTTTTTTTATTTTATTTATTTTAATCCAACGGTATAGTTTTGCTTATTGCAAAAACTCTAGGCTGTCCGTGTCAATAACTTTCACAGGTTTTAAGGGCCAGTTGAGTGGCGTGCTTAAGAGGGACGTTTGCCAGGTTGAATGGATATTATTCCAAGTGTTCGCAGATCCTTTCACTTGTCACTTGCCGTGTCATACAATGCCCTCATCGCCCTGGGCAAACACCTACTCCATTTTGTGCTGAGCTCTCATGGAGCAGAAGAGCAGAAGATGCGGCAATGGCGGAGATGTCGCAATGTAAACAGGAAACGGGATGCAGGCAGGCATCAGCTTTGGCTTCGGGATACGGAACACGTTTGTAGTGCATACAACACTCGTATGCAAAAGTAAACATTTTGAAATGAGTGTGTAATTTTCCAAGGCAAACAGGAAAAAAACGGAGCAAAGATAGAAAGAAACACATGACAAACAGCAAAGCAGAAGTGCAAAGGAACATGTGACGTGTCTGTATCTAAAGCATTGTGTTCTATTCTAATCACAGATTGTGAACAGTGAGTTTCCCATTCCTCATATTGCTGCCTCTCGAAAGTGGAGCACAGCTAAATCATTTTCACCAGGCTTAAAGTATCTCACATGGCTCAAGCTGAAGTAGAGAAATACTCACTCAAAGTTGATTGGAATTTTAAATCGATACTTGCATCGAATCTGTAATATTACAATTTATTTAATATTCTTGCAATATTTTTATTTGATTGATTTAGATGTTAAATGTAACATGATTAATATCCGCAACTCATATTTAAGAATTACTTTTGTATGGAAAAAATCTGGTCTTCGTTTCTTTGGTTGACAACCTGGTATGTTTTGTACTGTATGGTATATTTTGAATGTAGTATACAGTTATACCAAATAAAGCCTTTGGTATATTTTAGTATTTTTCGGTATATTGGTATATTTTTAAGTTGCGGCTTTAATGAAAATGGGTAGCGGTTATCAACTCGAGCTTTCTTACTTGCTAGTGTTGAAGGGCCAGTTGTTAAATAAGTTTATAAATAGGTTAAAATGCAAAACTAACAAGCTTTAAATTTAATTTGCTTTTTTCAATCACTCATATTTTGCAGTACAAATAATTCAATTATTGCGCAATTTATGTAATTGCAATTGGAGAACATTCCATTATCGATAAATGTCGACAAATTGCTTGCAAATAATAAACAAAGCAAAGAAGTGAAAAACCAAAGACCTTATCTGGGTTATAAATACCATTTAATTTTATAGCTTTTATACAAGAAATACAAGTTCTTTTCTAACGAGTTGACAGTTTCGCATTGATCAAGCATTTAATTGCAGTGAACAAGTAAGCCATATTCAAGTAGTTGTGGAGCATTAGAGAAACCCACGTTCACTGCTCGATAATCTTTGTGGCCTCTCTATTATAGTAATCCATAAATTGATGGTTATATTTTATGCATTCTAATAGATGCAAAACTAAGTGCTCAACACCTATTAAAAGCCCACACATCGATTACAGCACAATTTGCATGAGCTGCAAGCAAATAAATGATATCGTTTGGCATATTTTGTGTTAAAAAATCTTTGTTTAAAAAAAAGCTGCCTTGGGGCAACCAAAGTTTAACTATGTGTTGATGGCAATGTGACTGCCATTATGTGATTAGATAGAAATATGTGCTCTATCAAGAACAACAAATCCAAAGTGACAAAGCGACTCGACGCTTCAATGATTCTTTTGGCGACGAGAGATACCAAGGAACCAGCTACATATGCAATTAAGTGCCAGGTTACATAAAAGTTGCCATCCACTCGACTGGAAAATGAAAATTTACCATAAAAAAAAAAAACAAGTGAACTAACAACAGCGAGTGAGAGATTGAAGCCCTAGTTGAGCTGTTGCTGTCAAGTTTTGATGATGGACGATGAGCGAACACTCATAAATGCTTTTCCTATTATAGTCAGCCCTTTAATGGGGCAGCAGATGTGTCCAAGCCACAGCACTTTGGCTAATTGAGGCCTGTTCGAACAAAAGAATAAAGAGTTCATACTCACGAATACCCCTCATACAAGTCTTATATGGTAGCATGACCTAGGGGCAGGCGATTTGTTTAAAAGGTACGTTTAACTCACCTGTAAAGAAAGAAACAGAAGCAAAATTTGAATAATTATATTACGATATGCTCAGCCAACAGCAACAGCAAAATAATAATAATAAACATAAAAATTCCGTCGTCGATCATAAAAATGAAATAGCCAAAGAATCCGGTCGCGGTCTCTGCCATATCAAACTATAATTAATTCATAATAATACGAAAAATATTTTTATATTGCCTTTTGTGTCTCGCACTTATTTGTGTTTGTTTTTCAAGCACATTGTTGATTGCCAGGTTTTTGTTATTGCATATTCGATCGCAGTTGACGATGATTCATAAACCAAGAGGGCCAACAAAACATTCAATCATTGTATTCAAATGTTGATCTACAAGACATATTTTGCATAAAGGCATACTCGAAACTCAAGAGAGTCGCAATTAGTATGCGAAAAGAGTAAAAATACGACAAGAAGGGAACAAAATAAAATGTAAAATTCGCAGAAAAAGCACATCAAAAATTCGCTTTTAACTTTTTTATGTTGTGTTTTGTGGACTAAATTGCGTTAAAGGTCTGCGTTCTGGCAGCAGATGACTTGGCTAATGTTTTATTCAGTCTGTCTTCGATTTGCATATAAAATTGCTTGTTAGCTTGTTTCGATTTGGGTTTACGTAGCGAATGGATTCCCCGAACTTTCGCCGAGAGTGAAAGGTTGCTTGGCCTCCATTGATTCTTATTTTCTTTCCACTACTCTTTTTTTTTATTTCATGATACATAAAATTCTCATAAAATCGTTGTGCGTGTGACTTTTAAGCATTTTTGTGTTGAGCAACAAATTAAACTTTGACATTTGAGTGGAAAACTGTGTCACAGAATTCAATCCATCGAAGGCGGAAAGCCAAGAGCAACCCACATGAAAACATAAAAAGATTATTTTTTTCTTTAACAAATTTGGAAGGTGTGAATAACGCGATTGCTTAACGATTCGATCCGTTTGAAAAGACAAAGACAAAGGCGTCTAATTGATGTGCAAATAATCATAAAATTTGACGTGAACAAAGCATTGATTGTTTTAAGCCATATTTTATAAACTGTATGCTTAAATGACAACGAAAAGTGGGAAAAACTTTAATGCAACTTTTTGAAATGACATTTTACAAAATGCTGTAAATATCAACTAAAATATTTCTTAAAATAATTTTGTTAAAAACGGTTTTAATTAAATTTGTATATTAACTTAAAAGTTGTTTGTTTGCTTGAACTTTCCCACCATAGGTTTTAATCTCTCGTAATATAGTTTTATGAATTAAAAACTTTTGATCAAGTACTTTATCAACTGCTTAAAAGTATGCTGTTTTTTGTTTCAGTAATTAAAATGTGAACACTCCTTCAAATTTGTATCCCCCTTCAATTGCCATTGAACTGAGTGAAACTTTTGAATGCATTTATTGAAATTGCTTTGTTCGACTCAACAATAGCTTGAATGACGCTCACAAATTGCCAATCTATGTTAGCTGGACACTGTATTGAAAAGCTTTCCATTTCGTATACAATTTTAATTAAATATTTCGTTGAAATAAAAGGAACTGCGGTTGAATCACATTAAATACACGCATTGTTGGGCGACGTGCAATCAATGCAAATGAAAGAGTCAAAGAGGAAGTCTCAGGAACCACAGGGCAAAAAAATGCCACTCAAATGAGCTGGCAGGTGTTTGATAATAAGAGAGTGAGAAAGTGAGAAAAAAAGGGAGTATTAAGAACTCGAATGAACGTCTCTGCGGAATGCTGTAGATGGTTCTGCTTGATTTGATGTGAAGTACTGCGAGAAGCATTGCGAATCTTTAAATTGTTATGCAAATATTTGTGGAGGCTACGCAGAAACCAGTTTTGCTTTGTGTTTTTACATTTATGAATCAATTGTGAGGAATTCGCTGCTGGGTGTGGCAGGTCCCATATCATTTGTATCTTACGACTGTGCGACTTTGCGACAGGCGCATAACTCTCAAGATACAAAGATACAAAATGTTGCTGCTCATTTCCTAATCAATTGCAGTTGCAGTTGTTATTTGTGTTACTACTTATAAGCGCGCTCTGTTGTCGCTCTCTTAATGTATCTGCTGTGCCACTAACTTTGTTTTGTGTGCCAACGGTTTCGTAAGCAAACAAGTCTTGACCACTGGCCACTATCCAGTGGGGGCCACAAAAATGCCGACACATTCAGCAAACCGCATTTTTGTTAGACAGACTCAAAAAGAGAAATACTTCAATGTATATAGTATGCAACTCGGAACGCATTTTACACGTATTGCTTGTCGCTTGTATCTTGTAAATTAAGCTTAAACCATGCAGGCTGAATGAAGCAATTGTTTTTGTTTGTTTGTTTGTTTTTTTTTTGTATTTTCTAAGCCAGTTTCAGTTTCGAGTTCCAGTTTCTGTCTCAGTTTGAGTTCCAGTTCCAGTTCCACTTGTGCTTATCTAGATTGTCGCTTTAGATTTCGATTTCCATTTCAAAATGCTAATAAATCGTTGTTAATAAGCTCGTTTCAGTAAATACTTATTGTGTGAATTTTGTGAATGGTAGCAAAGCCTGTTAACGTTAACGTTAGCGTCTCTTAGGCCTGAGAAGTGGCACAGGTCGAACGACATTTTTCTTCGCTTTATTTGAAGGTGAAATCTTATGTTTATCGCTTCTATTGTAAATTATTGCAGCTGATCTGAGATACTTTGTGACATATTGAAATTGTATCGGAAGCAGCTATTGCTATGCATTGTCATTCCGTTAAGCAAATGTTGCCTTAATAATACTCTTAAATAGGTGAATTATTGAAATATACATTTTAAAAATATTAATTTGTAGTTTTACCAATTCCATAGACTATTACTCATTATAATATTGAATTTAATTAAACAAAACTTCAGATATCATTAAACTAATTCTGGATGCTATTTCTAATAATGATAAAATGTTGAGCTCTTTATTTAAACGAAATGTAAATGACAATTTTCTATTTAAATTTTCGAATATTTTGTAAATATATCTTTAGTAAGTACTAACAATTCTAGAGACTATTCTTCATAATAATGTTTATTTTCTTTTGTTTTTTTTTTTTTGTTAATTTATTTTCAAAATTGCTTCACTTAAATATAGTGACTACTTTAAAACATGCTTTTTTTGATATTATCAACTGCAGTAAATAAAATGCAGCATAATCAAGGGTTATTGTTTGTTTTGCCAACGCCCCTAAAAAAATCCATAAACAATCATAGACTTAATTGCCCGGCGAGGGAAACTACAGCGAAACCGAAACCGAGAGAGGGGGAAAATGATTCCATCAAAGTCAAAGCGAGGGCAGTGCAGGAAAAGAAAAAAGCAATTTAAGCTCACGTGACTAACACAATACAGAAGCCAAATTAACAATTTTACAGCTCAATCGAGTTCAGATCCCTCCTCCCCCCCTTCGGAAGGCCAATGAACATGCCAGTGTCTTGCAAAAAGGGTTTGTTCAATGCAAGCCAGCTAACCAGCAAACCAAACAATTATGAAGATTAACATGGCAACCAAAACGCGTTGAACGGCAGCTCACAGCTTGGGTCGGAGAGCAGCGCCCAGCTTGATTGCCCATTGCCCCCCCTCCTTCCCCCCGCATCCAATCAAGAAGTTGCCCCTTTCCGTATCTGTATCTATTTCTATGTATCCCCAGTCGATGCTGAGGCATTCAATTGTTTGATCGCTGCAGTTCACGGCCTGTTAGATAACTTCCAGACGGAGGGCAGCTGCAAAATAATGGCGTTAAATTACCAATATAAATCAATGTGTTAAAGCCAAGTTGTGGCAAAAACCCACAACACCCGCATCCAATGCAAAGAGCTGAAGAACTCATCGAGCAGCGGGCTCAAGTCTCCAAAGAGCCAAGAGGGGAGATCTGAGCTAAAGGGCGAGCCAACAACTCGAGGCCGGTTTATAAATTTGAACTCAACTCAGCATTGAAAAACCAGTTGAACAACTTGACTTGATTCTAAAGACTTTTTCTTTCTTTCAAGCTGAGTAGATTGCTTTTATATTTTTGGCTCAGATCTTTTATCTTTGAGTTCAACTCAAAGTTTGCCCCTTGGCTCAACTGACTGCTGTGCAGACATGTCTCTGTAGTTTTGTTTTTTGTTGTTTTTTTTTTTAGGGCGACACACAATTCGTGTTTGTGTGTTATTTTCTTGTTGTTCTGCGACCAGATCGAACCTTTTTTATGGCCACTGTGCACGTGTGTGTGTGTGCAGTTGTGTGTGAAACCAGTTTCTTAATGTGTAGAGATTCTTTATGGTGACTCTCTGCTTGTATTTGCTTTAAACTGTTGCTTTACTTGTATTCTTCTTCTTCCCCGAGTTGGGCTCTTCCAGAAATCGGTTTAAAGGATTTGAGTTGCGCATTTGTGCGCATAAATTGCGGTTTAAGGTGCTCCAAAATGTCTTCATAAATTTTGTACTTCGTGGAAAAATATGAGATTCATTGAAGCGACTCTTTTATCTAGCTCGAGCTTGTTTATGCTAGCTGTTCTGGCCACTTTTATTTGTCACCTTAATTACCGGCTTATAACTTTCTTTTATGCATATTTTACATAAACTCATAAATGCTGAAACGCTTTGAATGCGTGGCATTTGAACAACAGCCATTTAGAATTTATAATCATTATATTATTAGCCATATGAATTATTGAAAATGTGGCATATAGATTGCTGCAGTTGTGATTTTTTTCTCCTCTTTGCTGGCGCTTCAGACAAACGATAAAAAGTGAATGCCAGCTCCGAGTTTGGTCAAGCAATGTCAAGTTTCTCTGACTAGAGGAGAGATACTAGATCGTCGTACTGGAAAAACCAGCTTTTCATTCCTCTCTTTAACATTAATGTGCTTTAAGGTGTGAGCAATTACCCAGCTAAATGTTGCACTTAAGAATCTTGTTTTCTTGAAAAAAAAACACGAAAAGTAAATACAACTTTTACTGCAGATTAAAAAGTAAATATTAGAGCTTTAATGGGAAGCGATGATTGAAGAAAGATCGTTTATTAAAGCTTTTTACAAGCACAAACCATAAAGCTTTAATGTGCTTTAAAAACATAATTGGAGTGATTCAATGGCATCGAATTGAAATTACATTTGTTATTATATTTTTTGCATTTTATTATTATTTGGCCAATTGCGTTTCTAATTTCCAAATTACTTGTTATTTTGCCTAATATGAGTTGAAAGACTTCATAATTGGCTCACATACAAAAGAGTGGAGTTTTCTTTGGCCAATATTCGAATTGCCACTGTTATTATTAGCCATTCATTTTGGGAAACGTCAACGCCAAAAAGTTTCACTTTCGAAAATTCATTAATTTTATGGGTACATGTTTTTTCTTTGCTGTCTTTAAGGTGTTGTTTTTTTGTGTTTGCACATATTTTACTCATGTTGATTGCTCTCTACTGTTGCATGAGGCAAACGGGGGGAAGGGAGGTGTGGCTGAGGTCCAAGTAATCCTCAAGACGTAATGCCAAAAGTTTTTTAATGACAGTCCAGCTGCACATGCGCCTAGTTGCAATGCCTTTTTATATAATTTTAGTAGCTGCTTTTTGTCTGGTTTGAGGTTGATTACTTTTCTTCAGCTGTGCCGCATGTGCTGGCATATTTGTAAAATTATACACTTTATGTTAATTGGGCTGAGTTGGTTGCTTGCTGGTTGCTGGTTTTCTTTTTTATGGCTTTTCGTGGCTTGTTTACGATGTTATCATTGAAATTGTGATTGATGCCCGATGCAAGTAAAAACCCGATCTTCGAGGTGCGTTTATCAAACCTTTGGCATCGACTTGAATTTCTTGATTAATTGGGCATCGGCATCGGGATCGACTCCCCGCCGATTAATGTGCATTTATTATCAACTCATTGTCAACAATTTGTCGCATTAAATTCAATTAGTCGCTGCTTAAATGATTCGGACTTTATTTTTGGCTTTACGATGCTTTGTCTCCATAAAAGTCTTCATTTGATTTTCACTTAAAAATTCAACACGCATGTTGATGTTGCATCTTCTTCTTCGTCTTCTGATGACCAAATAAGCCTCACCTAATGACAAACATTTGCTCATCAGGTGAGAGTTTTGCAAATGAAATCGTAAACATTTCATTAGCAAAACAAAACAGGCTTTGCTAATTAAATGAAATTGATGCCAACGTGTAAAGGAAAAGTCATTTTCCTTTGATTAATTAGATGATTTCGCAAGAAATGGAAAACGATTTCAATCGACTAGAATTATATGAAATGATTGCAAAAATTTCACATTTTACGAAATTACATTATTAAGTAATAAATTAGTTTACTAAAATATTTAATTTTTATATTATTTATTTTTCTTAACTCTTAGATGAGTTCATAAGATATACAAATTCTGCTCAGAAGTTAAGCTAACCCCAAAAAGAATAACAAACTTTTATAAAATGTGTTTGTATATAATTTGCAATATTATTTCATTTTAATATTATTTCTTTTTATATTGAACCTGACATATTTGTTTTTTGAGTCGGCGCTCAAAGCAGACTTAATTAACAGCTGATGATATCAAGAATGTAGCCACTGGCATTGTAATTTCTTTTATTAATGATGCACATTAATATAAAACTAAGAACGTTTTAGTGTCAGCTCAAAAGGTTGCGACCTTATAACGTTAAATGTCACAATAGCTCCAGAGAAATTGGCTTAATAGTTTAATGGATTTGAAAATAAGGCAAAGTGAATGCAAGCACATTCAAGTATTATCGATAAGTAAACGCATCATCGATGCAGGACTTATCGATAGACATTTAATGAATTTGAATATAAGTCAAAGCGAATTCAAGAACCGTCAAGAATGTTCGATTAATAATCGAGCCGATTACAAGTCATATCGATAGTCGTTATTATAGTAATCGCTGCATTCAATTTCTCATGTCGACTTTCATCGACACTCTCTTCGTCTCGTGTAATTATCGTATTTACCTGTTGCAACAATGATTCATGCCGATAATGATTGTTTGGCAGAACGTGCTGATTGCCCGTTGCTGTTCCGGCGATATCCATGTTAACAGCAACAGACGAATATAAATGAGTGAAGTTGTTGATGATGTTGTTTTCTTGATGTTGTTTCGTTTTACAGTTGCGACAACATGTTGCACACACTAAAGGCAGGCGTTGCGCATGCGCCCAAAAAATGAAATTGCAAATTTTCGTGATAATTTTGCAACGTGTTTCGTTGTTGTTTGCTTAATTAGTTAAACAATTTTCGTTGTGCACTTTTGCATTTATTTATTTTAAGCACTGCACTTTTCGTCGTTGTTATATTTGATATGTTGAACGTTGCACTTAAATGTGATTGAGCGGTAAATTTGGCAATGCAGCAAGTATGGTGATGAATGAGGGGAAAAGGGGGCGACAGTCGCGAGACACGCGCGTGACAAACAAAAACTCAACGGCACAAAACGGGGCACGTTCAATGGCCCACTGTCTTTTCTTTTACTGCAAGACAGAGCGAGACGGCACGTATCGAAGAAAAAAGTACAGGCGCCCCCCCAACACTACAGCGAAAAAAAATCAAAGCGGTCGAGGCACGACTAGAGATACATTGATCCTAAGCCCAAAACCGAACCGTACCGAACCGAAACCGAAAAAAAAGAAACGTTTTATTTTCGGGCAGCGAAATTCATCCGTTAATCGCGTCCATTCGCCAGCAAACGTTGTCGACTTTTGAAATGGACGCCGCGCGCTCAAGAAAGCAAAAGCCGAAGTCGCTGGCGTCGACGCTAGCGCTGACGTCGCTGCCGCCGTACGTGGAAAACGTAAAATATGCTCGAAAAATGCCCAGCACACACATATTGGTACACACAGACAGTCACATTCTAGCAGGTAAGCAGCGCGCACCTTTCACACACACATAGAGACATGTGTCAGGTAGACAACGACGTCGACGACGACAAACTCAAATTCAAAACGCAAACGCAAACTTGTTGCTGGCAACATGCGCGCGCTGCTGGCAAAAATGTTGCCGGGCAACTTTTTGAATCATGGGGAGAAGAAGGAGACCCGGTTTGGCGGCCGACACACACATACACAGACACACATACATGCTCACACATGCTTATAAGTATGTATGCTTTTTGTAGAGTTGCGCGCCAAGCGACAAAGCGACAGGGCGACACAACCACAACCACAACAAATGGGCAGCACTGGCAACGGGTTTCTTTTTATGATTTTTATTTAACATTTTAACTTTAGCATTGGCGCTGCCAGCGACTTGGACTCCTTGGCAGGAGTTAAAGGAGTGCTCGTTGTTGTTGCTGCTGTTGTTGCTGTGGCGTGTTCAAGTTTGCAATCAAAGATAAAAGAAAAACTTGCCACAGCCCAGCAGTGTGAAGTGGTATTTATAGGAATGTGGCTCCCTTTTGTTGCCGCTGTGCATTTCCAATGAGCGAATCCAACTGCTGCCAATGTGAATGCGCCTGCGAATGTGAATGTGAACGTGTGTGCGAATGCGAATGCACTGCGCAAAATGTCTAACTATGCGAAATGCATTCGCCGCCTACCATTGAGTTAGTTGCCATGGAGAGGTCTTTTTAGCCATGACTCAGTCTGTTTTCAACAAGGCTGATTGCCAATGAGGCACGAACCCATCGAAATTTCTGTCTGACAACCATCGTTTTATGCTATCGCTATTTTAGCAGATAAGGAATATTATTCTAGTCACATTCTCATATCTGTCCAACATTTAAATTTAAAATGTCCAAACATTTGATAACTACTTTGGAATTTAGGATTTGGAAAAGAGAAATGGGTTTAATCAATACAGTGAATAACAATAACATACTAACAATTTTAAATTACCAATCTTAAATAAAGCCAATTTTTGAAAGATAGAAATATTTTATTTTAAATTAAAGACAGCAAATTATAGAAATGAAATATTGTTTATAATCTAATATAATACAATTAATAAAATATTCATGTCTTTTAAAAGAACAATATTTTATTAAATGTTTAATAATCGAATTCAGATTGGTAAATAAAAGTTATAAAAATTAAATATTTTGATGATTTTCATTATACGACAAAAATTCAAATTGTTGAACATTAATGTCTTTAACGTGAATAGCAAAAAAGGGAAATACTTGCAGTGGCAAATTTTTGTATCAAATCCCAATGTAAATCCTATCCTTAACACTCTTCGGAATTGCACTTTTATGGCCAAAACGGAAATGCAACCATTATGGGAACTTAAAAGAGTTGAAATCAAGACATACTTGAGCATTTGGCCACAGCTTAACTAGAGAACTCGACGAGTCACCAAATTACTTAAACCATTTGAAATGTTGGTGGTGAGAACTCGAGAGGTCAGAAAACAATTTAAACGTTTCGAACACGGACACGGACACGGACTTGGCCTAGCTCAATAGCCCAAAATGGCCCAAATAGCCTTTAGTGGCATTCCCATTGTTAAGACATTTCGAATGCTTCGAGCAGCTCAGAGCTCAAGTGCATGAATAGACAGAAATAATGTAGTAGTAGAAGGAAAAGAACGACGGGAAATACTTTTCAAAGTCTGCTTTGGGGTGGTCAATGTTTTCACTATTAACCCAGGTTACGTGTTCTCCTATTGATTATTTATGTTGGTTGCCCAGGCGATTGTGGATTGTGGAATGTGCAGCGAGCAGAGTGTTTTCAATTAAAAGTCTGTGCGATGCTATCTCGAAACTTGAGTTAAATGTAATCTTTTAAACTTGACTCGTGCTTAATTCAATTAAATTATATACTGCATCGAAATATATGTATGTGCTATGTGTTGGCTTGGGAAATGTGATGTTTATCGCATTTGCTGCTCTTTAATGGCCAACTCTAATGCACTCTTTTTTTTTTTTTCCCATTTTTGAGTTTGGTGTGCAACAATTGTTTTTTATCTTTCTCTCGCTCTCGCTCTCTGTCGTAGTTTTATTTTACGACAACATTCAGCACGTGCAGCATTTCAAATGGGCGGCATTTTGTTTTTGACTTTTTGACACAATTATTGCTGCAAAGCAAGGCAAATCAAGGCAAAGGGGGAGGTGCAGTGAAGGCAAGTCATATGATGTGGCAGCTGGTTGCTGGTTGCTGGTTGCTGGCTGCTGGTCATTAGCAGCTTTGCCAAGTAGTATTGCCTTTGGGCTCGGGTTGGGTAATTTGATTTGTACACGAACACTGCAGACATTTCAACTGTTTTTTATGCCTAATTGTTGACCAGGGGCCATGGCTGACTGAAGTTATTGCCCAAGGAATGCTAGAATTGTTTACTGCTATCTTAATAGCTTGCGAATAATGTGGCTAAAATCAAATTGGCCACAAATGTGTTTATTGCAACGTGCAACTCAAAGTGACAATTAAGCACGGCGCAAAAATAAAGTATTTGGTTACGTTTGCAAATTACTCAATAAATAAAACTTTAAGTTAAATACATTATTTAAAAAAACTTTTAAACAGTGTAAAAATAGTGCCACTTTCAACATACCAAAACTTCCCAATATCGATTATATATAGAAAATAGGTTTTGGAATATTTAATAATATTTGTTGTATGACTAATAAACAATATAGAAATAATTTTACATAACATTTATCACATACATAAATATGACCAATGTCATCTGATATAATTTGTATTTATTATACATTTTAAACATTGTCGCCTAGTAAGAATGTAATATGGATTTATTGATCTTTAAATAATTTGTGGTTACAAAATAAAAAATTATAAATATTTTATGATATCTGTGCACACAAGATAAAGTATTATAAGATTGTAAAAAAACATATATATTTTATATTTCTATCGAACTTTAGATGATATCATTTATTTTTGTTTTATTATATAAACTTTATTTGTTAGTCTATCCATTAAAAATAATATGATGAGATTAACTTTGACTTCTAAGAAGCTTAAGAAATTGTGATTTAATTTTCTGTTTTATTAAATAATCTTTACTCTATACTTTGTCGAATTCCACTTAAAATTCTACCTTGAACCGTATTTATCTTTCATTTTATCGCTCATGTCAATCTTCACAGCTGTTGCCTTGGCTCAAATCAAAATCAAATACCGCATTCCAATTATCTGCCTCATATTGTATTATTCTTGTGATTGATCCGAAAAATAAGCGAGATGCCTGCACTGCATTCACAATGAGTTGCAGCGAAGAAAATCATGTTTTTTTACACTGCAAAACCACTGCAGATTTTTTTGTTGGCACGTGACTGCGTGCAAAATCCAACAAAATTGGGAGGAAACAACCAAAAAAACAAAAAAATGTGAAGAAGAGTAAAAACAACTGTGCAATTTTGTTAACAACTTTCTTCGGCGCTCGGCGGGTGTCTTCAAGCGAATCGGCATCCCAAGCAAAATGCCATAACACATGCCAGCGAGAAGCTCAACGGGCTTATTCAATTTACGACTAACTGCAAAGCGAAGGGGGATCCCTTTGTAAATGGAGGGAAGTATTCTAAACCTCCTTGGGGAGGGAGGGAGAACACAACTGCATTGCGAGTTTTGCATATGGTGAAAAGTGTCAGTCCCCAGTCCAGAGCTGAGAAGGCATTCCAGGCATCCATGCGTGCTGCCAAGAAATTCATTTTACATGTTGCCTTGGCTTAAATGCCAACACATTGCTCGTAACTCAAGGGTTTAGGAGTGTGTGTATGCAAAACTTAAAGCCATGTTAGTCTGCTGTTCAAGTTAGAACTTAATGAGATTGCTGAGATAGAATGAAGTTTTCCTCATTCGTTTTCATTTATTTGATTTCGAGTTGATTCGAGCATAGCTCGAAATGGAATTTTACACAGCGGAAGTTGAGTCATGGCCACCGTGGTAACAACATTTTTGCAGTTTATAATAAATATTTATAAGGAATGAAAGCTGAAGTGTTACTCGTAAACATTGCAGACAACAAATGTCTGTATAAATATTTATATATCAAATAGTTAACATATACTCAAGCAATTGAATTTCTATGCTGAAAGCTGATCGCTGAGAAATATGGGAATTTGAGAAATTTACTAATAAAAATAGAGTTTCTTTTTCATTTGTTTACTTCTTAGAGACAGCTGTCAAAATAATAAATTCGTGGGTAATGCGTATTTATTATATTCTCTATTAAAGACATTTGCTAAGTTTAGATATTTATTTAGAGAACTATTGAAAGAGTTTGCATCAATCCCACTGTAGCTCTAAAAAAACAATCAACGAAACCAATTTCTCAAACTTAAATGCTCTTCAGAATCAGAAACAGAAGCGCATAAATTTTAGCCCACAACGTATAAAAAATGAGGCAAAATAAAACTAAAAGCCAGAGTTTGCCAGATTCACTAATGATGAGACGACGGACGAAGCCCACATACTTCAAAGTCACTGGCCAAATAAATGGATGATGAACCAGGCCCGAAACGAAACGAAACGAAACTGCATAAATAAATATTCGAAAAGGCAAAGGGCTGACGATGATTTTTGTTTTTGGCACTGAAACCGCACAATGGAACCGCAACGGCAATGGAAACCACAGTGACTGCAGGAATAGGAATAGGCTCAAAGGTAAAGCCAAGGATTTTTGCAAAACAGGCAGGTGGGAGAGTTTGGTCTGTGAGTGCTGCCAAATTAGCTGCTACTGTCTGGTCTGAGTCTCTCCACCTTGTGCTTTGCCGCAAGCAAAATTTGGAACATCATTAATTTTAATTTTTGCGCAGACGCGCCCTGGGGGCTATTTTCAAGGGTTCAGGTTTTGTGGCCCCAGTTTGGTCTCTGGACAGAATGCAAGCTCCGCTGCGTTCTGGACATGTAACTGTCTGTGTGTGTGTGTGTGTGTGTGTGTGTGTGGGATGAGTGATGGCGCGTCTGCGGGCGTGTCAACATTGTTGTGTGTGTCGCAATTAAGGTAAATGGAAATGTTGCAACGCTGCCTCAGCCACTGCCAACTGCTTGACAAATTCCATTGCCGCTGATTGATCACCGAAATGGAACTTACCTTTTTAAAGCGCCGCCGCTGCTGCTGTTGAGATTGGGAGTGCGTCGAGCCCGTTTCGAGCTGGTTATCAGCACTGTTGTCTCGCTTACCCAGCGCCTGCAGCAGATCATCCACATTGCGTATATAGGGCCTATCATGCTCGCGCTCCCTGGAACGCTCTGCACTGCCACCGCCTCCCATGCAGCTGGTGATGCTCTTGTTGCCCAGACTATTGCTGCGGGAGCGCGATCGAGAACGTGAGCGCTGCTTGCCCAGCAAATACACCTGATTTGCCAAATTGATATCGGCGGCAGCCGCTTGACGTGCACAACGTCGGCCCGCCATCGCCTGCTGTTCGGGAGTTTGTGCCTGGGTCTGTTCGCTGGCCAGATATTCACCAGCAATGTGCACCTTGGGTGTGCTGACCAATTGCAGGCCAGTGGCGCCAAATTGTTGCGGGAACTCGTGCAGCTCGAGGGGGAAACGCGGATCCATAGGCTGGCCAGGTTGGCGTGGATACATGTAGCCATCGCGGAGAAACATTTTGTTCGTAGTGTACACACGATCCTCGATCTGATAGAGGCCATTCGTGCCGGGACCTTGGCCACCGCCGATGATGCCATTCCGCACATAGGCAGTGGGTCGAAAGCGCACTAGAGGATTGTAAATGTTCGCTTTGGGTTGTGGTGGTTTCGTTTTGAAGCTGCGACGTCGTGTTGAGGGTTTCATTTTGGCAGCAGACGAAAAGTATGCAAATGGTTTGTTCAATCAAATCAGCGCAAAAGTATGCTATGGATTTTGTCGCAGATGCGCCTAAAAGATACTTCACTTTCTATGCACAAGTCACAGCACTAAATTAGTGTTGCATACTTTTATGCGGCACAATTAAAAAATCCCACAAGCATTTAAAGTTGTTGAAATAATATTATAAACACAATGTTTTTATTCGTTTGGGGCAAGCGACGCGCACGAGACGTTCAACATGTAGCACGTTCGATTTTTCACTGTTTGAATTATTTGCAATTTTATTGCAACAACTTTTTCTATTATTTGCTGGAAAGAAACGCAGTTAAGCCAATTAGCAAGTATTGCACTAGTCGCCTCAGACCTGAACCCGAGAACCTCTGTTTCCTCTGTGTCTATCTACCTAGAACAACTATTATTTGTTCTGTCAGTTCAGTCAGTCGAGTGTGTGCAAGGTAACTGAGTAAAGTATTGACACAGTTTGCATCATTCGCTTTTGTTAGCCAGCTTCGTCTTCCTGAACAACAACTGTCAACTGTCATGAATTTGGCGGCATTCGCGATATCCATGCCAAGAGCTGAGCCAACCCACTCAAATTCTATGCTAATCTGTCAACATGGGTAGCGTCTAATTAAGCAAGATTTGAAAATTATTGGCTTAGTCAGTGCCAGTGACCACTGCTGACCCCAATACAAGACAACCGATAAACTGATATCGATACGTATTCAGTCAGAGATTAGGCGACCAAAAGCTTCATACACGTAATTCCACTAACGCCCCCTATTGAATACCCTATTATGGAAAGTTTTACTCTTTAGTCATGAATGATATGACACATTAAATGGGAAACTAAAACTATCTTCATCTGTCTTTTTAAGTTTAGTTCAGCAAATCTAGTTGATATGTTAAGTAAACTCAGCTTCGATATTTCTTCATTCTTAAAATTCGTCAAGAGTATCAAAGAGTCTGCTTGCACAATATGGATTTGCTTTTTTGGTTGTTCAGCTTGTACTTGCTTGGAATTGAGTTCAGCTTTATTGCAGTTGCAATTCTATTTCAAGGTTACTTTGGTTATCGAATAGTTTCAAAGCTTAATTCACCGCAATGTTCTTTGTCATTTCGATAAATAAACCATGTCACTTTATAGTCGCTGGCAACGTGCTGTGTTTTTTCTTCCGAAATATTTCTGTTTTCTTGTAATTTCCATGGTCACACATACACAGAGTCTTATCACTTTGTCAACTACACACTTCCGCCCACGCAATGTTGAAAAGATGAATATAATTCTTGTCCGAGCACCGACGAGCAACAAATGTGAACTAAACAAAATGCATAAATTTCGAAGAGCAATCTGTGGACAAATGAATTTCCAATGGCCATTCATTAGACAGATAAAAAGAACAAAACCAGCCAGATAACTTCCAGTTCCAAAAGTCACAAAACAAATAAAACTTATTGCGATAAATTTGAGCGCGTGTGGCCACACTTTATTCTTGTTGTTGTTGTTCTCTTACAGAACGTGAGCCATTTAGTCGATACACCCCCCTTTAGTAAAATAAAGAGCTCTTGAGTGGTCAATGCTTGTAAAAAGATTAACGTTGATTTCAAAGCTTTTGGAAATATGAGATTTGATTGTAAATAACACATGTCGCAAAATAGTAGAATAGTTTAACAATAAAATGAAAGCTTTACTTTACGCAAAGCTTTTAAGCACCTTAATGACCAACAGTCAGCAGCTTTACATGAAATAGTGAAGAGCTTTTCGAATGTATTCAAACATTTCATTTGGAAGTAGTTTAAATAATCAAATGCAAAGAATTAAGATATTCGACTTTTAAACACTTTTAAAACAAACAAATTTCTATACAAATTCAAAGCACTTGCGATATCAATTTAAAATTTAATGAAATTGTAAATTCATTTTAATAATTTGCAGACAACATAAATTTGTTCAAATACTTGAACTTCCACCCACTGTCAAATCGAAAGTCGCTGCCATGCGATTTTCAAGCACACGTATTCGAAATTGGGGCCGATGATTATCTCAAGAGAAAAAGCTCTTTTATATGGAATTTTGTATTAATTAAATTCGAGTAACTTTACGATCTAAGCAGGGGCAACTTAACATATGTACTTTATATGAATTGAGATAAAAAAGAAGAAAAATAGTTTCGTTTATACTTACAAAAAAATTCATCCTCGATGACCGGATCGGCGAGCATCTCAATGGCCTCAGTCATGGAGCGGCAGGTGCGATTCGTGTTCTTCTTCTTCTTGAGCTTGCGCCCCAATGTGGCAGCATCGCTGAACCGATGCAACAGCTTGTCCCGCTTGCGCACAGCCAACGGACTGGCCGTGGAGCTGGCATGACACAGCAGAGACGAGTAGCCACCGTTTGTGGAGGAAATGGTGCCGGTGTTGGCATAAAAATTCTGTGGCTGATACTGTGCCGGGGCAGTCAGCGTGCTGTTCGAGTCGATCTTCTGGATGAGATTGTACTCAGACTGCGGATATTTGCTGGCAATGATGCTGGATGCATGCGACGAGTCCGTCGACTGCAGCGATGCCTTCGATGTCAGCTGCGGCTTCGGAGGCGGCGGTGGCGGTGGCTCCTTCATCAGTGCCACACGACGCGGTGCCGCACGCGGTATGGTGGCGCAATGCGGTGGCGAGACTCCGTCACCACCGCCATAGCTAACAGCGCGACGGTTGCGATCGTTTTCCTTCTCTCTGCAAGTAGATAAAGAAAAGAAAGAATGAAGATGAGCATTAAGTTTGCTTGCTTGTTTGTTTTTATTCGGGGGAGGGGAGGGGGGTAACTAAATTCTAGCTTGGCCACCTGAAACGTCGCTGCATGGGCGGACTGAGAAAGCCGTTGGGCGACAGTGGCACAAAATATCCCCACTGCGGCGCCGTCTCGGGCCCCTCATGAAAGACGCCCAGCTGTGGCGTCAGCTCCCTCGTCAGCGTTGGCAACGAGATGCGCTGCGTTGCACAGCGTTTGTTCCGCCTTCCCACCTGCTGGCGGTAGATGTGCTGGTGATGATGATGATGATGGTGGTGCTCCATGGACGATGTGGTTGTGGCATCCGAGTCCAGTGTGCAGTCCGACTGCAGCACATTCTCGAGCGTGCCATCGCTAGAATCATCTCTGCGTCGTTGACCTCGACGATGCACCACATCGCCGTCATCGTCGTCGTCGTCGTCATCGTCGCTGGAGCATTCCGGCACCGTGTAGCAGGTATAATCGATCTGAGACATTGTTCTTGCTGGTTTTCTATTCTCACGCCTTTTTTGTGTTGCTTTGTTGGCCTTTTCAATTGGCCTTAGATGTTGCTTAATTAGTTCACGACTTTTTATTTCAATTTGATTGTTGTTCTATTCGCTGCTTCTTTTGTTTCGTTTGTTGCCTTTGACAAATGTTAAATGACAATTTCACGTTGTTTTTGGTACACATGTAATTACTTGGCAACTTTCGTGCTCGACTGACTTTAAACTACTTTACGAGAGCATTTCGACCACTTGACCAACCCACGCATTCATCATGTGTCAAGTCCAAGTCACAATCTTAGACACCGCCACCCCAATCTTTTCCTTTTCCCTTCTTCATGCTTCTTTTCCACTCGAAAACTGTGTCCAGTGGCTGCAATTAAAAGTCGTTTTGCGCCCGAAAATTTGCTCTAATGAGGTGCCGAGCGGAAGACGACAGCAATTGTCTTGCCTAGTTGAGATATTTAAGTTGTACTGTTCCATGTTTTGCTTTCAAAACACGCCCAACTTGAGGGGGAGTAAATTGGTTCAATTTACCAACTTGGGTTTGACACAATGAATTGCAAAAAAACGAAATTGCCTGAGGTCTTTTCGACTGTCTTAAAGTTCTCTATGACTCGTAAATAAGTTTAGTTTAATTATTATTATTTTTCAAATTTTACAATTGTTAAAACCTTTTTCAAATACTCAGAGGAAAGAAAAGTAAAATATCTATTGACTATTTTATTATGTTACTATTATTCATTCTGGAAACTAAATAAAATTGCCTAATTCCTTCTTTTTTGTATAGCATATTATTGCAATTTGCTTAGTATTGCAATTTGTGTTTTTCTATTAGAAATATCTAAAGCCTTCATCAAATTCAATTTTAATACATTCTAAGAAATTATTAGATTATCATTTTACGAGTTGTTTACGAAAGCATTAAAGAAAACATTATAAACATAAAAAAGCTTCATAAAATTTTGAATTTTATTTATTTTAATTGCACTAAATCACAAAATAATTTGGATGTTTTAGAGTCCTCAAACCATTTGAGCTGAAGAAGAGTTGAAGAGTTCATTACGAATTTATGAGAAAGCAAAAGTGTCAACAGTGAAATCCATCAACAAAGCAATTAAGCTGTCAAATGGTAGAACGATGAACACAAAACCCAGGACAGAAAGCAGCTTTGGCCCCCCCATCATCATCAGCATCGGGAACATGTGCAAAGAGTTTTTTTTTTCCAGCATAATGATGATGCAGAAAAGCGCCGTCAGCAACAACGTCAGCTGAGGCAGCTCCAGAATGCAAAATGCAGAATGCAGAATGGATTGTGGAGTTACATAGCAAGTGAAACGTGAAAGGGGAAAGGGAAAGAGAAAGAGAGACATGAAGAAGTGTGAGACATGGGGATGACATGGAAGGAAGACACGCAACACGCAGCCGGATATGCGATGATTACAAGAGATTGTTGTTGTTGTTGTTGTTGAGTTTATGGTGATTTTATTGTCGCAATTATTTTAAATTTTTGAGCAAATGAATAGAAACTGCAGTATTGGCAAATAGGCTTGATTAATGTCCCCACAAAAGGGGGAAACAGACGCCGAACCGGAAAAGAACAGAACAGAACACATTGAAAGGGCATCCTAATGGCGCCGTCATCAGTTTAATTGAGGCTTCGGAGTTTATGAAGATTAGTTGATCATAGAATACAGAAAATTATGGATATTTACAAGCCAATATTAACTGGCCTGTTAGCTAATATAGCTCATTAGAAGGAAATGTATATTCTCGGGCATTAACAGAGCTCTTATTAGTCAACAGAAGAGATCATTCGAATTTAATTTAAATATAAATGATGAGACTATGCAAATAATGAGAGAGAACAACATCAAGATAATGTGATGAGAGTCAGAATAAATTATTTAAAAGCAAAGAGCATCTTCAAAAGAGATCAAATAAAATCGACTGACCGAAAGAGAAAGACAAAAGTTCTCGTCAAATATGTGCTCATAAATTATGAATAATTAAATTAAATTTAATGATCATCTTTAATAGTTGACGTCTATACTGACCTAGAGAATTTGCGATATTGATTTGAATAAACAAAACTAAATTGAACTCAACATAAATCTTTTTCGATTGTAATACGTATTGTTTGAAGTTCTTATAATCAACAAAACTGCATCATATGTTAATCAATCAAATTCAATTGAAAACATTTTAATATAAATAATAAAAATTAAAGAGCAGACAATTTGTGCATGTTTTGGTATTTAACTAATTAGTTTTCCCACTTGCAATTCGCTGTATCGATTTTCAATTTCAATTTTAAAAGCTTTTCACTTTTGGCTAAAAAATTGCCTGTTCATCAACCGCATAACAAATGCCATTTGTCAACATATTAATTATGTGAGCTCACTCTCAAAAGTGATTCAATTTATTTGTGTTTCACTTTCTATATATGCACACACATCCAAATATGTATTATAATTGGATTCATTTCATATTTCATTCGAAGTGTTTCACTAATTGTTTAATGGCAAATATTTTTCGTCAATTTTGCATTATTAAAACGACATTTTTGTTGGTCAGAAGCCACAAAGTTGAATCACTCTACAATTTATCCATTAATGAAAATCACAGAAATAGGCAAAAATACGGAAAAGCGAGAAAAGCGAGCGTTTCGGGCGAGTAAATGTGCTGACCGCCGGCAATTTTCAAACTGATTTCGAGCAGTGCGACACAGAGATCTTCTTGCCCCGGGGAGATGAGAGCGGAAGAGCAACAAAGCAGCGATGACAACCCTCAGAGACATGCGCGACAGACTCATGGGACTCATGGGAGAAGGGGCGGGAGTGAGATTGTTGCTCTAAATACGAGCAAACATTGTTGACTAAATTGCTCACAGAAATTTCGGACAAAAATAAAGACAATGCCACAAATTGCAAAAGGCATTTTGAGACAATTTTGCTGGATAACTAGGCGTATGAGTGTTAAACTATATCTCAAAGTGTGTGTGTGTGTGTGAAATGTCACGCAAAATAAATGTCAAGCGTTTAAGTTCCTCTCTCTCTTCTTCGCTCTTCGACTTGGGAGCGCCAGAACGAAAATGTGCCGTGACTCTTTTAAAAATATGTTTTTTATAAATAAACACGCAGTCTCGCCTCTCGATTCTCTCGCTCACAGTCTCTCGCTCTCTCCCTCTCTGTGTTTCTGTCACTGCTTGTCCAGATCGACAATTTTCACTTGTCACGCATCCATTTTGCCCCACACACACACAATTTCGATGTCTGCAAATGTGTGCCACGACGATGCGGTTTATTGACATCTGTTTGCCGCCAGCCAAAACACACTCGGCACACACACACAACCAGCAATTGGGTGTGATTAATAAGTGCAGGCAAAGTGGCAAAGCCATTGAAGCGTCTATACTGCGGTTGCATTATCAATTACACTTGTTAATTAACGGCTCGGACGTGGATTAACCCGCATTTCGGGCTTCCAAGCCATTTACCATTTACCATTCACAACCATTTTACCCTTAGCCACAACAACAAACAGCAGTTGCCTCTTGGGTTGACGATATTTGATAACAATTGCATGTCTACTGCTGCTGCTGGCGCACAATTGCAATTAAATCAGTTCTAAACGGGCGTGCAGTGAACCCAATTGCTGTCGCTATTGCTGCACTTTTCATTAACCAGGGACGGAGACCAAAGCAGGGACAGAGGGAGGGCTGGGGCACTTGGCTTAATAGCAGGCGTGGCGCTTATATGGGTTGGCGAATACCATAAAAATTAATTGAAGCAATGCGAAGAGATCTTAAAGATTATTTCATGCGGCGGTAGGTACGAGTTTTGTATGGGTAATACACTCACTCTCACACACACTCACATGTCCAGAGCTACTCTAGGGAGCAAAAAAAACAAAAAAAACAGAAACAGAAAACCTGCATGATAGAGTTGCGTGTTGACAACATGTTGCAAGCATACCCTGCAATCTGTTTATATGACTACTTTTATGAAAACATAATAAAAAGTTATGCTTCTACTTTTATTTTTTAATTAATAAATAAAATTTTGCAATTTGTAAGCAAACAAATTATTATTTAATTTATGCTTGCTTTTATTATAAAAAACTTTGCAATAACTTGGAAAATCTGGCATAACACAAAAAACAAAAAAATATATTGGTTAATAATAGCAGACAAAATAAAATATTTATTAATTACATGTAAAAACCAGTATGATAGAGTTAACTACACTCAACTGGCATTTTCGAGATAACTAAAAAAATGCAATTTTATAGTTAAAATGTAACTAAGTTTAACTACTAAATTATACTATAAGATATACCGAATGGGCAGTAAGCATAAAAATATTGCAATATATCAATGCTTAAGCAATTATATCGATATATCTTCGATAGTTCAAGAACTCATTCGATAGTTCTTTTAAGGTTGGAAGATTGGCAGCTCGCGAATACACGACCCTCAATCTGAGAAGAAACGAATAAAAAACTAACTAGAAAAGTATAATAATAATATAATATTGTAGCTTGTAATTTTGAAAAATTTTAAAATTAAGGGAAACAACTTTATCAAGACAAACAATTAATGCATATTCTTTTTCAGTTCAGCACCTGCAGCATAAACTGTTCCAATTAAAAACTTATTCGTTTAGGTTGACTGTGTCAAGACATAATTAAATAAAACTCGCATGTCCAAGACGAAGTTGTCACAGCAACAGCAAAAGCAGCAAAAAGTGCAGCGTAATTATAATGCAAGATGTCAAATGATTTTAACCTCTTAACACGAATCCGCCAAGAGTTGACAGAGATGGAGGTACAGATAGAGATAGCGCTAGAGATATATAGTGGAGTGAGTGACAGGGATGGCAACGGGGACAAAAAAGACAAAGAGAAACAGCTGCTGATGCATTTGCATTTGCATTTGCAATTTGCAGTTGACTTTTATGGGGCAATGAACAGTCGCAGAGGGGAGCGATAAATACGAGAAAAGAAAAAGAAAACTTTTCATAATTTTGTAAACGATGCAGATGCAATCGCATCGAGACATCTCAGACAGACGGAGAGATCAGGGACCCCGAGATAGTATTACAGTTCATTTAGTTTGATGACAGCAGTTGGAAATTTAAATGATGTCACGTGCCCCAGAGTTGAGCAAAAACTCAACAGGTTGCACTTACATAATGTCGGCAATATTGCATTCAATTATTTCTACATTTCTATGATAATCCATTAAGAGTTCTTTGAGAACATATTGCTCACCCATTGTCTCATAACTCATGCCGTGAACTATAATAAATCAACATCTGACATCACTTATGAAACGGGAAATGTTCTTAAGAATAAATATATATCGTGTACAATATTTTGGAATTCATTTTAAGCAAATGCCAATGCTGTGCCGTGAGTGTGCTTCTAAAAGTTTCTGGCCATTAAAATCGCTGGAGCTGCCAAACATTGTTTGGAGGGGAGACGACCTCCTCCTCCTCGTCCCTCTGGCCCATAAAACACATTGCCCTGCATCTGTCACTATAAATAACAGCAACAACCAAAATTAATAATCATAAAACTAGCAGCAACCAAAACAACAACAACCAAAACTAAGTACTATATATTTTATTAATAGCAACCCTTTTTAAGCAGCAGCAGCAGCTGAGTTGAGTCTGCAAACATTCATAAATTCGGGGAAATCTCACGCGGTTATGGAAAATCCGCAGTGCAAGAAAAACAGCAAACAGTGACTGACAGACAAACAGACAGACAGACACTATAATTATGGTGACAAGCTGCCGGTGCCATAATAAAAATAAATTTACCGTCTTTCGACTGAATGTAAGACAGCAAATTGTTGGGAGTTTAAGTTTTGTGTTTGTGTTTTTTTGTTTACTGTTTTTGTCGGCACGAGTCGAAGCCAAATTGTTTCTTTATTTCAACTGTTTGGGATGCCATTTAATTACGCCGCAGCGGCAATAAATCATGGTCTTCGCAATTGCCTTTAAAACTGCTCAGAAAAAAAGATAATTTCGCAATGCAATACCTATGAAATCGCATATTTGATCTCTGATGACAGAGAATTGATATGGCCAAGATGGATATCATGGCAAACCAAGCATAAAATATGGCAATTAAAAGTAAATTCGTTTAATATTACTTTGTAAAAGAGTATTTCAAATTTGTTTCAGATACACCAAAAAAAAAACTTTAAGAGCTTACTGGGCAGTAAATGAAATTTAAAATATTTAAGTTATGAACTTAACTTAAACATTTTTAAAGCAATTTGACAATATCCAAATTGGAAACAAGTAAGAAAGCTACAGTCGAGTGTACTCGACTGTGAGATACCCGCTACCCATTTTGAATAAAAGCAATATATTTTGCGGTATTATTCTCAAAATATACCAAATATACTGCAAAAATACTAAAAATATACCAAATGGTATATGTGGTATATCGATATAGTGCCGCATTCAAAATATACCATAGACGGCACAATATACCAGATTGTCAGCCAAAGCAACTCAGACCCCTAGTAAGTAGGCGTTTTTGCCCATACAAAAGTATTTCTTTAATAACTTCGACAATTTTTATCTGATCGCAACCAAATTTTCAGGGATCATAACTACTATAGTTATTACCGTATATACCAAAATTCGTAACCCTAGCTTTAAAATTACGCTTGTTATTCGATTTTTTTGATTTGCAGGGGCGGAAGTGGGCGTGGCAAAAATTTGAAACAAACTTGATCTGCGTGCAAACATAACAAATGCTGTCGAAAAAAATTATAGCTCTATCTCTTATAGTCTCTGAGATCTAGGTGTTCATACGGACAGACGGACAGACGGACAGACGGACAGACACACAGACGGACAGACGGACATGGCTATATCGTCTCGGCTGTTGACGCTGATCAAGAATATATATACTTTATAGGGTCGGAGATGCCTCCTTCTACCTGTTACATACATTTCCTGCCGGCACAAAGTTATAATACCCTTCTACCCTATGGGTAGCGGGTATAAAAAATAAAATATAATGTATCAAAAACAAAAACACTTTAAACACTCGCTTTAGTTTTTTCTCTATAAATGAAGTTTTAAATATTTAAATTATGTGACAAGTAGATTTAAATTATGTGACAAGTAGACTATAAAATGAGTCGATATTGCTATTTTGACTTCAAATGCAATTTCAATATTCAAGTTATGAACTTATCTTCAACATTTTGAAGGCAATTTAACAATGCGAAAATTAGAAAATAACAAATTTTACGATCTACCATAAAATAAAAGTAAGAGTAATCAATTTATACGCATGAAGTTTATTCAGCTCTCTGATTAATTTTTTACCCATTGCAATAAACAGTGTGCGAACTAGTAAATTAACATGTATGTTATGTAAAAATGTAACTTCCAATATGTAAATTGTGAACTAATATTAAAAAATTTTAAACACAATTTCACAATATCAAATAAAGAAAAAGACAAATTTTCAACCAGATAAGAAAAGTAAATCTAAGAAATTTATACGCTTCTAAATTTATTCAGCTCTTTGATTTCTTTTCGTTTACTTACGGCAACAAATGAGGTGCACACCGTTAAATTACCTTCTATGCTATTGGAAATAAATATAAAAATAAGACTTTCTTTGACAAAAATGCAATTTCACATATTCTTGTGATGAGTTACGCTTACAAATTTTAAAGAGGATTTTACAATGCTAAAATTAGAAAATAACAAATTTTACGTTCAGCCATAAAATAAAAGTAAGAGTAATAAATTTATACGCTTGAAGTTTATTCAGCTCTATGATTGCTAAGCTACTACATAAAAGCTTTCCATTTTTTTTTTTTTTTTTTTTTTTTTTTACTTAACACTTTGAGGTCTTAATGAATCTCAAACTGAAAGCAGTGATTACTTTGTTATCGAGTTTCCCATCAACGCTCGAACAATTGCTATTGCCAACAAATGAATGAATGCTGCGAATATGATATACGAGCATGAGAGAGTATGAGAGTGTGAGCATAAAATGCTGGTATTGATTTCACATAATGAGAAAATGTTTTCAAGGGCCTCATTGGCCGAGGGCGCTAAAATTACACACTTCAAAAGGCTTTTGATGAAAGGCTTAGCTCGGCTCTAGTGGAGATCCCGCAGTGTCTTCGATCAGCGAACAGCGATCAGTCGATAATAAAGTGCGATAATTGAGTAAGTACCTTAAAATATTTACGTGCGTGCAAATGGATTACGGCCTAAAAGATACCTTGAGATGTTGCAATTGACTCCAATAGCTCTGCAAATTCAATGTGGATCTAGATCGTAGCTGAGGGTATCATTAGAAAGGAAATCCAAGACTTATATTTGGCGCTTTTAGTAAGTAACTTGTATAGCAATAAGTCATACTAGTTGAATTCATTAAGACCAAACGCTTGTACTAAAACTCAAGGTTACGTTTTTAATGCACCGCCAACAGCAACTTAAACATGTTTCTAACGTGTTATTGCCGTTGTGCATATTTTTTGTCATATTTTTTTTTAATTTGTACACATCGTATATAAATACTTTTATGATGAGCCATAGATGTATTCATGCAAAAAGCTGTTAAAAAACATGTTACTGCATATGACAGGCGATATGGAAATAAAATTTAGGTGCTGAAAGCTGTGCAATGCGTTTGACACGCAAACGCCAAAGACAACAAATGACAGCCACAAAAAAAAGCAAAAATATATAAATAATTAAAAAACAAATGAAGAAACCAATTACAAAACACAGTTTATGACTTTTGAACTTTTGTTTAAGAGCTTTACGAAAATGGAAAATGTGCTTTAACTTTTTGTGAAAACAACACGATTCCAAAAATCCCCCAAAGAATAATGTTCGACAGTTGACGTCTTATTTTTTGAAAATTATTTTTAAAATTTATCATGTGAATAAACATTTTGAATATACAACATTGTCACGTCAATAGACGAAAATATTTATTGGAAAATTTCGAATCAATTATATTCTGATGTAGAGCTTAAAATAAGTGTTTAAACCAAAAACTAAAATCGTAGTTTTAATTTAAAACATTTAAAATATAATCATTTGAAGAAAATTATATACTAAACGGTTACTAGAAGAAAATGTTTGCTCAAACTAATAATAATAATAATGAAATTATACACTATTAATTAAAAGAAATATATAACAATGAATCTGTACAAATAACCAGTTACAAATAACATTTCTCATTTTCATATATCATCACCAAATATTGCAAAATCTAAATAAATTAAAAATAAATGTAATAAAATTATGAAAAGACTGTGTTTAACAAATTTAATGTTTAGTCACCTCAATTAAAATATATATTTAAATAGCAACTTTTAAAGATGTCTAGTTAACCCAAATTCAATTTCCAGACTTTAAAAAATGGCTGACTGAATGAGTGGGAATAATATGAAAAAACATATAATACTAATGCGACAATGTGAAGATACTAAAATTTTGACAATAGATCAATTAATTAAACTAAAGAATATGAAAAAAAATATCAAACAATAAATTGCGACTCGGGTTTGTTAAATGTAACAACAATTTTGACTTTAGGTAAAAGTGGACATCAAAAAGCTAAGTATGTTTGAGAACTTTAAAATGTAAACATTTTAGGGAGCTTAACTAAGAGTTGCACAAAACTAAAAAAAATTGTTTAATAATTAAATTAAATTATTAGAAGAAGTTTAATAAATACAACATATTCAGAAAAATGTGCATTAACCAATTTAATCTTTAATCACCTCAATTGTCCCAATTGAAAGTGTTGTGTGAACAACGAAAAAGACATCACTCCACACCCAAATCCCCAATTAACCTTTTGAAGCTATGGAACAGAAAGCTGGGTATGTGTTGCCTATTAAGTAGCGAGTCCACCTCGATTGTCTATGGTTGAATGGATGACTAGCCCAAAAAAATAAAACAAAAATAATTGCAAGGCAAAAATGTACAAATTGAAATGAAAGGGGAATTCTGTGAAATTAACCAAGACTCAAGCCAATTTGGGGGGGCACACACATTAAATCATTGAACAAGAGCACTGCGAGATGCAATAGCTCTGCTTGCAGGCACCAAAAAGAAAAGGAAAAGAACAAAACTGCAACGATTTACAGCTTGCAACTGCTCTTGGGTGTAGCAGCTACCAGGAAACAAATAAATTGCAGCCAGCCAAACATGGATTGAGTCATAAAGTTATGAGTCTGGCTCCAACTCTGAGTCCAATGGAAGCAATCATAGTTCCCAGTTAATATCAGAGTCTCAGAGTCTGTTTTATAGTTTTGGCGATTTGGCCATCACGACGTTTGCCAAAAGCCACCGCTAGAAGTCATCTACCCTGGTTTTATTCCATTCCCCATTCCCCAATCCATTTCGTTGACCAAAAACCAGTGGCAATTTAATTTGCGCAGCGAATGGATCGTAATTATTTCAGAGCTTATGGGTCTTTGATTCCCTCAACCGTTTCAACTAATTAGCCAGTTGCTGTAGGACACTGGGCAACATGATGAACGTTTATATTGGCATTGCCCTGGGTGCGGTATCAACTTTAGTTCTCTATCCAACTTTCTTGCTTTGGCTCTACTTGTCTCTCCGATTTTCTTGTCTAATGACGCAAAAGTTCAGAGTTAATCAATTGTAAGACAATTAACCACAACATTTTGAACTTTGGTGCCCCGGACAAGAGGCCAATACAATTAGCGAACGCAGTCAAAAGAGCAATTGCAAACAGCAAACAGCAAACCAAAAAAGCAGCTGCTATCGCAGACTGACTTACAAGACAAGAGAGGAACTGAGACTCGGCTTTGTATTTGGAATCGGGAACAGAGCAGCATCTGCGGCGCGTGTTGCCAATTTATCTTGAGCGAGTTGCAGATTTGTAGTTCAGCTGCTGCTGCAGCTCTGACTCATTTTGCCTGGTGGAGTTAATCCTGTTTTTGTGTCAGCTTGACTTATCGTTTCGTTGCTGCGCAGCTCGAAACGTTCGCTGTCTTTCCTCAGCTGGAACATTTGCCCAGCAACTCAAGCGAACTAACCAAAATTTAGTCGAGAGCGTAGATCGATACCCTTCAGACACCCTACAAACATTCATGTCAATTATTTAAATTTAAAGAGTAAGAAAATACATTTATGCATGACAAAGACAAAGATAGATTGCAAAGGGATTATATTGAATATGAAGCTAAATTAGAATTCCAAAAATTATTTT
This sequence comes from Drosophila pallidifrons, assembly GCA_023558445.1. NCBI lineage: Eukaryota > Metazoa > Arthropoda > Insecta > Diptera > Drosophilidae > Drosophila > Drosophila pallidifrons. The sequence goes on from CM042348.1 coordinate 8,007,424, forward strand.
AAATAAATTAAATTATTGAAACTCTTTCTTTAGCTGATATAAATTGGACAGAGAGAATTAGAATATTATTTAGATATTAAAATAAAGTTCTTTTAAAATTCTCTATAATATGTATAATGTGAAAATAAACTTCGACTCATTAATTTATTAATTACTTCTAAGATTTTTTAATAATCTTGGTGGTTAGCTAAATAGTATTTAGTATTTAGTGTTTAGTATTTAGTATTTAGTAAATACAAATGAGATATATATTTGATGTTAGAGAATAAGAACTTGATCAAGAAATAATAATAATATTATTATGAATTTTGATTGGTATTTAAATGAATTTAATAATTATATTCCAAATGAGTCAATGTATGTTAGTGTTACCTAGCAGATTTGATAAGCAACATATTTGAAAATGAAATCATTATTAGAAGATTGAAGTATCAAACTAAATAATAGGAGAATTCTTAATAACAAAATGCTGCTAATAATAATATTATTATGAAATTTGACCCGTAAGATATTAAAATAAATTAAATAATCATATTTCACACATTCAACTTTAGAAGATATCCATATCATCGTATGTGATAGACTGCCCATGATTTGTAATTTTCGGTAGCCTCCATTTCAATTTGTATTGTGGAAGGCATACAAATTTCGCCATAGCTCGCACACAACTCACACCTCAAGTTTTCAGGTTGCTTTGTTTGCTGTCTGCTTGGCCAAGTTGCTTTGTTTATAACTGGTTCAAAGTTGGCACGTCTTTGGCATATATAAATAAGACTAAGAAATATATATACATGCGAGTGTACATACAACTTGTTTATCTGTCTTTTCAGCTGTCTGGATACGTTGCAATACCTGCCCCTGTTTGCAACACGATCATTGTCCCGACACCGTCGTCCTTTCTGTGTGCCCCAAAACGCTTGACAGGCAGCCAGTCAGAGAGCGCCAACAGCTGTCTTTAGTCTCTAACTCTGTTTCAGTTTTTATACCCGTTACGCATAGGGAAGAAGAGTATTATAACTTTGTGCCTGCTGGAAATGTATGTAAAAGGCAAAAGGAGACATCTCCGACTTCATAAAGTATATATATTCTTGATCAGCGTCAATATCCGAGAATATATAGCCATGTCCGTCTGTCCGTCCGTCCGTATAAACACATAGATCTCAGAGGCTAGAAGACATAGATCCACCAATAACACTATAGTATATTTTAGTATCTTAGTATCTAAAATGTTTTGGTTGAAAATCGTGTATATGGAACTCTATGGTATATTTTGAGTGTCGTATTGCGATATCGATATACTAAATATCACTTTCGGTATATTTTAAGAATAATACAGCACTGTTTAGCCTATATGCTAAGCCAGTAGCCAGTATATTGCAGTTGAGCACACTCGACCGCAGTTTTCCTACTGGATAGTTTTTTCGTTTTCAGTCCTCATGTTGCATGTTCGGCTAATTTTCATGCAATAGCCCCTCGAGTGTTACTACTGCAATCCCCTTGACGTCTATTATGATTACATATAAGTTTAAGTTTTCCTCAAGTGGCGAGCGTGTTCGATATGCTAATGCCCTAGTCTGGTCTGGTTTGGTTTGATGTGGACGTGGTTTCACGATGGTTTTTAAAATGCTTCACGTGCATTTCCTACTCATATGCTAATTTCACATATGGCAAACGTTTTTTGAATTTTAACCATCAGCGTTTGCAGCGACAAACTAACAATTTCGATTGCTTTGGCTTATTATTAAAGACATTGCCATATTAACGGTTTACTGCCGCTGTTCCGACTTCATTCTGAGCTCACAACGGTTTATAAATAGTTAACGCAGTTTTTTTTATTTTTGGGTCAATGAGGTTCGTTTGCGTCGCCTTGCTCCCAATTGCAGCCTATGAAAATACAGTAATTTATGTGTCAAGTGGGCTTACAAATTCAAACAGCAAAGTCAACGCCCAGATTTTCACATTATTTTTGCCTTTTTTTGCTTTTTTGACTATTTTGCATTCAGGCTCGTGCCACAATTGCTGCCCCCGCAGGCGACACGACAATAAGCTTTGTTGTTGTGAAAGCCGAGCCAGAATATTTGTACCATTTTTGGAAGGCCAATAAAATGCATTTATTAATGCTCCGTAATGATTGCAGGTGGTCCACCCAACAAAAAAAGAGATAAAAACAAAAGTGCAAAGCGAAAAAAAACTGAAACAAAATCGAAAATAAATAAAAGTGGGCACCGACGTTACGCCCACAAATTGAGTAAGTCGCGCTTGGAAAAAAGCGTTGAAATATTTTGCGTTTTCCACAGCATTTTACCGCATTTTTTGTGGGGCGTTGTTGTGCGATGTTGCAATGCCAATCTGATAGTGATAAACGTTTAATTAGAGCACTAAATGCAGTTTTTAATAGCCATCACAAAAACAACAAAACATAAAGCGAAAATATTTTTATTGTCATTTCACGTATTAATTTATCAAAGCAAAGTATTTATTGTTTGCTTTTTTGCTATTTATTTTTGTCAATGTGCAGCCAAAACAAAAGACTTAGGCGACAAACTTGCTTCATTGTTTTGTGTTTCTCTCTCGTTTGCTCGTGAAAGAAAATCTTTTGTTATGCTTGATTGTATCGAAATAGTTACAGCTTTTAGTTTTCGCCGGACTTTTGTAGTTAACATTTTGATTAATAGCCAGTTGCAATAGAGTTTGGAGGGGGCAACTTGTGTCTAGCACTTCCGATTACATGGCTTAAACACGTTGTTTTACAGTAAAATGAAATGCACATTAATGCTTGTTGTGCATATAAGATTTGTGAAATTATCTCTTCACATCTCAAATGCAGGCGCCATTCAAAGTTCCCAGCACAAGAGAAACATCTGTTTGGCACTTTGATAACCAAATCGATTGGCTGCGCAATCGACAAAGTCTTTTGCTCTTTAGCCGTCTTTAGCTTAAGGCTATTTATAAACTGTATTTATTGGTTCGTCATTTGATAGGGTTTTGTTATGTTAAATCCACCAAAGAGGCGACCGTTTGATATTTTCAACGGAGAGCCAACGAAAAATAAACAGAAAAAAAGCAAAGTCGAACAAATAAACTCCTCTTTGAGCATTTCGACTTGACTCGACTGTCGTTTTATTGTTATTATAATCGTCTGGCAGGTCGAACGTCACGTAATCGCCGTCACTGGTTACACCTGTTTCTTCGCGGAGTTTCGCTGTAATGATATGCCATGGGATGTTTCCTCAGCCAAAAGTTCATCAAACACTGAGGCATGCAACTTGCAAGTGCAACTTCAAGTGCTGTCCAACTACTTATAATTTGCCAACGCTTGCTTGATAAGTGGCAAGACTCGTACAAGTCCGCCAAAAAAAAAAAGAGAGAAGCTAAAAGCAGTTGATTTTTTTAGCCTTTTTGTGCATGCGACTGCAAATCCTAACAAAATATCTGCAATTAAAAAACAAAATCCACTTCAGTGAAAGTTTTTGCACATGAAATTTTTTGCGTAGGAAATTTCATAATAAAGCGTTCAATATTCGCACGATTTATGCTTGTAGTAAACGTAGTATGTTAATTTATATGCGTTACGCCTGAGAAAAATAAATGGAGAAGCAACCAAAAAAAAAAATAAAACAACGATCGTCGACGCGCGATGCGACAAATTACCATCGATTCGTGCGTTTGTTGACTCTTCGTCTCTTGATTTGCATACATGAGCCCGTTTGCTGAGCCAGTTTTTATTTAACGATTATCAGTACTACGAACCGCGAAGATGACGCTTAAAAAACAACGTTAACAATACACACACTATAAATAAGCCTCGCTTTTTTCAATATGGGGGTCTTTGAAAGTGAAATCTTTGAGGCGATTGAGCAAAAGAAAGCGATACATTGACCATTTGCCGCATTAAGTTGTAGGAGTTGAGATGACTTTGCTCAATTTGTTCGATTTATCGCATCGTCAAATAACGCAACCGATAACATTCTAATTATGCTGATGATGCTTTTAAATTTATGACCAAGCAGTTGCTTGACTTTTAACCTGTCAACGCACCTGAATCTCGTTTGCATATTTGTGGGCGAAGGAAGAAGAGCTGTCATCAAATTTAATGGCATAAAGCTAAATTAAGCTGTTGTTTTTTTTCCAATTTTTACTATCGACGTTATTAAAAGTTTCTACACTCTGGCTCGTTCATGTCACTTTTAATAGTCACTTGCATTATATTTTTCGAGTTTAATGAACTTCCATACAGATGCTTCATTTATCAACTCAAATCCAACACCCAAATATGTTGGACATTTGTTTATTTGTTAGCACACATCTGTTAATTGAGGCTAGCGTTCAAATTTGTGGGTGTAATATAATTAAAGTAGCAGCTGTTCATATGCTGCGATTCAGATTGGTATAGAGTAATGTCGAGTGAAGAAAAGTAAGTTGTAAGTCTTCGAAAACGTATAAAAAACTAAATTAAAAGCACAGCAAATTGTTAGAATAATTGTATTCAACACACACATATAACATTCTACAACACTATGAAAGATATTTCCAATTTTTATGGTAATTAAGAGTCAAGCGCAATTATTCTTGATTCAGATTGTTTTATTTGATTAAAAAAATTCAATAAACTTAATCCTTAATGTAAATCTAAAAAAAGTTAAATCATAAAGATAACAAATCTTTAGCTTTCAAATATTTCTTTTGCAAGTTTGTTGCCTAAGTCTTTTGTTCTGCTCCAGCGACAAAGTAACAAGTGTCATGTAGTTACCATCCGTCTTTCTCCCATGGGTAATCAATATCTTATGGGAAGTTAATTAATGTCGCTGCCTGGCTATAATACTGCAATACATATTTGTTTTTATGCAAGATGTGATAGCTTCAACGGCCAAACAAGTTTGCAGCGGGAACTCTCGGGCAAGTGTAGCTAAGAAACCAAAAAAGTGTAGTACAAGCAATGGACAACAAGCCAACAACAACAACAACTACAAGTACAGAAAAACAACAACAACAAGTACAACTTGAATGTCATAATTATTTAAAGTCATTAAACTTCAAGAAGCAAAATCTCGACCACATATCAAAAAGTTTAGCAAGCTTGCAGCAAAAATCAAAAAAAAATCATGAGATATAAAAACCGCAGCGATAAGGAAATTATGTATTAAACACATCAACGATTGGACGGGCAACATGATCGTAGCCAAAAAAACAAAAACAAAAAAAAGAGTCAAGAAAACGACGGAAAAAATTACCATTTAATGTTGGAAAAAAGTTAACAAGTTGCCGGTGCCAGCAAAAACTGCCACACCAGCCGATTTTGGCGGCTTTTTAACTGAATTAAATATTGCGCAATCTGCGCCAACTTACAAACCCGCCCGTGTTCATTGGCCATATAAATGGTAACAACTGTGGCGATCACTGAGCCGCTGACTGCGACTGAGACAGCGACTGAGACTGAGGCAGTGAAACACTGAGACTACTTGCTCCAGCTTTGGACGCTTGTTGTTGTCCAATTGACGTCCACAAATGGCTTAAATGTGCTCATGACCGCAAGTAATAAAATAATTAAGAAAAACATTGCTGCATAATTCACACTTGCAGCTGAGCAGGTTTCATGTCTCCTGTCTAGAAAAAAGCCAACGCTCAATGACTCTGTAATTAGCTACTTATTTGGCATGAGCGTGGAAAAAAAGAGAGAGAACTCTATCAACTTTCTATATATAATGCAACACTGCTTTTTCCATTACAAGCGGAAGTTTCCATTTACAGAATGCAATAAAGTGGAATACGAGAGCGTTTGTGTTAAACTAATTTATTTAAAAGAGGTGTATAAAGTATATAATACTTTTATAGTATATATTAATAACTAAAATAAGAGTTCTATTTGTAGTGATCCTTACATAGATAAATTTCTTCCTATTAAACTTGATAACTTAGTATTTTCGAAAGCATCATCAAAACTAATTTACGGGTTAATCATTTTTGTTAGTCGGCATAATTAATTAAAATAGTCTTCAATTATGCAATTTATCAACAACAGAAATGTCAGCAATAATTAAATTTTAATATAAAAGATTAAAATTCTTGAATTTGAGTTATTTCGATCTTAAAAAAAGATTTTTCAATGTCAAAATGATGATTGAAGAAAAAAATATTGTTGAAGTTTTTTTCGACCTAAAAATAATTTTAATCAAGATTTGCAATCTATGTTTCAATCTATATTTTTTTCTCTCTGTGTACTTCACATAGCATTCATATTTACCATGTTTAATAATATACAGCTCATGTATGTATGTAGCTCTTAGTTAATTCTACCTAACACTTTCAACTTGAGAACTCTTCCCATCAAATGCACAATTATTGTATAATTGGCAGTTGAAATGTGAACTTCACATTGCATTCATATTTACGATATTTAATAATTAACAGAGCACTCGTGTTTCACGATGATAAGTTGTGGTCAGCCAGTCAAAAGAGAACTAAGCCAGCAACAATTGCTAATTGCAGTTCATGTGAAATCAGCAACAACAAAAACAACTGAGCTGCAAAGCAATTGTAGTAGCAACACCCAACAATCAGCGTTGTCAATTTGAGGATTGGTCAACGTGGCGTATACACAATTTGCACAACGTTCCGGTAACGGCAAAATGAGCAAACTGTAAACGGCAACTGCAGCTCGAACCAACGCCAAGATTAGTAAACAATTATGGTTTTGAAATTGCTACAAGTTAATTCCACATGTAATTGCTGTCGTCGATTTCGGTGACTGTCTAATTTAATTCGTGTTTTTTTCAAAGGGCATTTTTGTCATAGGTGCAAGCACGAAAAATAAAAAAGGAAAAACTAGAATTCCAAATTACAGTTTGTAAGGCATTTTTCAGCCACAACTAAGATTGGCTGTCAGAGCTGTGATTGAATTCATTTGTATTTCATTTGTCTTATAGTATGTTGACACCTTTTTGGAATAGTCGTTTTTTTTACTACAATTTTGAAATGAGAAACTCACTTGTCAATGTAATCGATCGTTTCGATTTCCTTTTGAATTTTCTCCTCACTGGGGCTTTCCTCGCTGTTGGCTGCATCTGTAAAATATAAAATAGGAATATATAAATAAATGTGATGTGTTAAGTGATTCATAAGTTTTTGGATCAAAACACAACTAATTGCATTAAGCATTCACATTAGTTAAGAGTGGCAAGTGAATGGCGCATATGTTAATGCTGTTCATATTGTTCGAGTATTTAATTTATGACTTTTCTCATATCGCGTTCTTGTTAGGCAAAACATGATAAAAGTGTAATAGTTACACAAATGCTTTTCAAATGCGGTAAGCCAGCCTTACATAAATTAAGCTGCCCGTAACGTATGGCTTATAAATCATAATTAGTAGAGCAGCCACACAAAACGCTGAGAGATCAATTGGAATTGCAAATGAAACATTGAAACTTACGCACCGATTGGACGACAATAATAAACATTCTGGCCAAGCCACAATAATGTTTAACCTTATATGCAACTATAGATATCATTTGATTTATGACACAGTCGATCGTACAGCCAACGCAATTCTAATAACGTACTCGAATGATAATCTACATGTGCTTGAAGTCGGTATATGTATGTATATGTTTTTGTATATTGAAATGGAGCAGTCAATATACCGACAAATGTCAATCAGCAGAGTTACAAACAAGGGCCCTGAAAGACACTTGAATACATTTTGAGCTGATCAAATTGATTGAAATCATTTAATACAAAAATGGAAAGTTTTATTTGGCAGCATAAATATTTTAAACCCCCACAGTTGATACACTTTTAAAGTGGAACAATTAAGTCCAGAAGTCGGTTTTGTAAACAAGACTCAATAGGGTTTCAAACAAAAACAAAGTAAGAAAGCCACAGTCGAGTATGTTCGACTTTAAGACACACGCTATCTATTTTCAGTGCGGTATCTTCATTAGAATAGATCAAATAAATATATTCCGAATATACCAACTTTATTTCGTATATCGATATACATTTACATTTAAATTAGAAAAATAGACAACAATATATACCAAATTGACATATAAAATTATTTCTTAACCAACTTCATAATTTGAATTCAAAAATGAATAATAAGCTAAATAATAATAAAAACTAATATAAAGGAAAGATACCTATTATTTTTATTATATTCAGCTACAGTAGAGTATGTTGGACTTTGAGACACACAGTACATATTTTCAGTGTGATATCCTCATTAAAATATACCAAATAAATATACCGAAAAATACTAATATATACCAAATACTCCAACTTTATTTCGTATATCGATATAATGAATGCTTCAAGTGGATAAATAGAGAACAAAATATACCAAATTGTCATTTAAAATTATTTTTTAAACAACTTCAAGATTTGTATTGAAAAATTAGTAATAGAAATTATATACAAAGAAAAGAAAGATACTTATTATTTTGAATGTATTAAAATAATTTTATTGATAATAATACTTATTAAAAATATGTAGTTTGAAATCGCCTTGTATCGAGTTAGCATTGTTTAAGTGTTATGTTTATTCTTTCTTATAGACATCTTACAGTCTATACAGAAACTGGCACAGCTCGAAGACATGTGTATCATGCTAAAAGCAACTCAAGAACTTTGCCACACAGACAGTCTGACAACAAAGCATGGTATATATTAAACATGGCTTTGATTATAGGTAGATCAGTTCATAAGTCTATAGCTGCGGCAAAACACTTCAAGTTCAATTGAAAAGCGGCTGTCTGGCCAAAGATCAAATGCCCCAGACAGAGAGCGAAATAGAGACCAACCGCAGAGCCAGACAATGGCTTGGACTCTGATGACTGACGAACTGACAGACGGACTGACGGGGCTGGGCCCAGCTGTTTGGTATAGTTTTAGACGGGTTTTTGATTTGTTGTTACTGTTACTGTTGTTGTTCTTGGTGTTTGCCATATGACTGGAGCTGGACTGGTAAGTGACTGTCAGGCCTCGATGTGTCTCGGTCGTGTCTCGGCTCACTTTGCGATTTCATGCATGCAAATTAGTTTTTGAACCTGTTGCAATTTGTTTGTACCGCTGCCAGTGTTAACGGCGCCCCAAAGCGGCAGCACCACGAGCCACGTTGACTTGCTCTTGGGCTTGGGTTTGGGTTTGGGTTTAGCATTGGGATTCAATGGCGTCAATAGTAGCTGTTGCTAGTGTTCCCAGCCAGGTAGCATGCTAATTGAGCCAACAGAAGTGTGGAGAGCAAAATGAAAAAATCACTGATGGAAAATAGTGCACCAATTGGCGAAGCGCTTGGGCCTGAAACTCACTCGTGCATATCCTAGAGACATGCGTGAGAATATCCACATAGAATTTCTCACGGATACACACGGTTAAACTGAAACTGAGCGCAGTCAACTGACGACAACACACACACAGAAAGGGAGGCAAAGCAAAGATCTCCCAATTGTGGCGCAGTTTGTGTGCTAGCAAACATGCAACAAATTTATGCGCCGCTAGCAACGCGACGCAAGTCAAATGGGGTAGAGGAGGGTAGAGGTGGGGACAGGGACAAAAAAGTCTAGCCTGCATAGTTGGCAGACATGCTGATTTTGAACTTGTAACCGTGCAATGTTTCGGCATAACAACAACATACATACTATAAGTATATATAACATGCTTAAATTACACACACAGCACATCGCAATTGTGGAATAGTTAAGTGCCCTGCCAGGTTGGGTTACTTCTACCTACTACCTCTCACTCTTTACCCAGCTTTATTTAGTGTGGAATATGTAACGAATACTTTGCATGTTCTTGCACCAAATGTATCCGAAGGCGTCGCCAACACATTTCGAGGCTGTTGCACTCAGATAACTCAGAACTATGCACTAACAATTTGCTGCAGTCTCGCAATCATTCTCATCGGATTATGCATGTAGAGCAGCATGAGGAGAATGATCTTCAGGTTAAAACCCACGCAGCCACTAAACAGATTATAAATAGAAATGATTATCTTGAAAATGAAGCACACGTGTGAATTGACTTCTAAAATCGATGTTAAATTTAAATCGGAGCAGAACTTGTTAACTCAAAGTTTTCATGTCAAATTTCCATATTATTACTAACTTTAATTAAATAAAATCCAACACTTGTCATACAATGTCGAAGTACCAACGCTCTCACTAAAAATAAAAAGCTTTTATTATTTGCATTAGGAGATAACTGTATGTAAAAGCAGCAGAAATGGAGGCAAGTCGATAAACGCTTAGCTATCTGTTATCACTATTAAGAGATGGAGGCAAATCGATAAGCGCTTAGCTATCGGTTAGCATTAGTAAGTCGATAGGCACGAAGCTATCGATTATCGACTTTAGTATTTTAGCAACAGAATGAAGTCAATGTGCTGCACAGTTTTTAAATTGATTCAACTAAACTAAATCGTGTATCATAATACAACAAACTAATATTATATTTATAACCCATATTACACAAAAATTGTGGCTCAAAAATTGTTACAAATTCTATCAGATAATATAACACTTAAATAATACTTAAGGGCCATATAGAACTGTTTAACTTCAACATTTTATTATAATCATTCATTTTATTGACTCAACGATGCCAAAAAACATTGTTGCAAACCACCATAAAAAAATATTTGATAGCTTGCAAACGACAAAACATTACCGGTAACAAATGTAGATGAAGATTACCCATTTTTAATGTTGATACACGCACAGATGTTTGAGTTTTTCTGTGGTCACATTGTATCCAGAAAAACTTTGTGCCTCAAAGTTGCTTTGTAATTCTGTGGGGCAAAGACCCGGGAGCAATCAAGAAATAAATGCAAATAAAACCACAAGGTTTAGGCTAATGTATCTCTGTCGAATACGAGCTAACGCCTCTATGAAAGAACTACGAGCAATGGGATGAAAGAGTGAAAGATAAATTATCCGCAGCACACAACAAATGACAGGCACTGTAACGGAAGCGGAAATATCTGTGAGTCAAGTTACGGCAATTTGTGGTTTTAATAGTTGTTTTGCAGGGCCCAAAAAATGTTTTATGCAACAATACAAATACAAGTAAAAGGCTGAAATGCAAGAAAGCAAGTGTTCCATTTGTTTCAGTCTTAAATTATGGTTAGTTGCCAAGAAAGTATTAGGAGATGAGTAAGTTTACAATTACTCTACAGAAAAAGGAGAAGAAGAAAAATGCTGACAATAACTAAATAATCAGCGTGGGAAAGCTTTCAACGCAATCATATTTAAACATGCTTATTTATTATTGACAAAGATGACAACAACAACAAGGGAGCGAGAGAGAGAGACACCAAACAATTATCATAAATCTTATTTAACAAATTAAACTACACAATAAAAAAAGAGATAATGGAAACGAAAGAGATGGCGATAGAGCGATATATACTTTTGAGAGTTATAAATAAATTTCAAATTGAAACACAAATGTGGCGTGTAAATAAAAACGCCAAAAACACAAACAACATGTGACAACAGCCGCGAGTCGAGTGCTCAAATATGATACCACTTAAAGTAACTGTGGGCCAGCCCCTCAACTGTTGGCTGGCAAAACGACCCACTCACCAGACAGCAAGCAGAGAGAGCCCAAGTCAGAGAGACAGAGGCAGAGGCAGAGTCTGAGACAGGGGCAACTACAGGCGACAGCGACAGATATTGTCGCAAGTGTCAAGTTACCCAGACGACAACGGTCGACAGGCAGCAGCAGCAGGCAGCAACAATGAGAAATCGAAATAAAAATAATATACTTTTGCAATTGTTGCAACAATTGCGCGTTGCAACAACAACGCAACACAACAATGGTGTCTCGAAAAAGCCGCAAGTGACATAATTTTTAGAGGCTAAGGCGATTTACAACCCCAGACCATGTGGCACGTCTCTTGAGCTGCTGTTCGAATAGATTTCGAGTAGTCGCATATAAATGTGAATGTGAATGCTTTTTTCTTTATCTTTCTTTCTTCAATTAGCGAAGAATTGTGCAATTTAGTGAAAGAGACGTCTTAGCTGTGCAAAGGGATGAATATGGAAAGTTAAGCTCACCATTCAGAGATTACCTCTGTGATATGCGATATGTTTGAATACGCAACGTGTGAAATGCGATGCGAATCAACTCAAGCGATGCTTTGAGTATTTGATTGTAACTACGAATAATGCCAAGTACGTGTAAATCCCTTAAAAAAGCAAATATATTTACAACACTTAATGAGATCTGTTTGATTGTACAAACAATTCAATTAGCTTTTAAATTTGGTAACATTTGCAATGATTTTGTAACTTACGATTTAACCATTTTTTGCAGCATGATCAATAAAAAATGCAACATAAATTTGATATTTTACAACATTGAAAACTGCTGTTTAAGGCCTCGTAATAATAAATTATACTAACAGCCCTTTTTTTTATTATTACTATTAATATAAACTGACTAAAAGAATTTGATTGTATAATTGATAATTTCACAATGTGTTTACAATTTGCATAAATAAAATCAATATATCTTCGGAATGTCTCAAATGGAATGTTTAAAAAGTCGTGTTAAAACTCACTCTCTTTTTTTTATCTAGGAATTTTAATATTACAAATTGACTAAAATAATTATACCTAATAATAGATATTTAAGAAAAATATTCAATTTATTTGAAAATCGTTAACAATTATTTACAACATTTGCATAATAACTCTCCATTATTACATTCACAAATATAAAAAAAAAAATTGGATTTGACTTTAGCTTTGAAATTCCTCAAAAAATTGGAAATAAATTATCAATAGACACGCAACGGGAAAAATCAATCCACTTAGTCCGTATTATATAATTACAGCTATTTAAATTAATAATGCGCTGACTTTTCAAACTGTGCGCATAATTAATTAAGTGCATATTTTACAATTTATAACTTTGCATATGGAAAAAAAAAAACGGAAAATAAAAGCATATAAAATATTTATGCAGACAGAAAACTGCGAATGACTCTGTAAACTGAATGGATTAAGTGCAGGCTGGCCACACGCTCGAACCATTTATCACAGAGACTCATACGGATAATGAGCGGCTTTCGCGGCAGTCAAATTAAATTTGAGGCACATGCGACATGGTTTCAGACAAAACAAGTAAGAAAGCTACAGACGAGTGTGCTGGACTGTGAGATACCCGCTACCCATTTTTAATAAAACCAAAATATACCAAAATAATATACTACAAAAATACTGAAAATTATTCCAAATAGTATATTTGGTATATTGATATGGTACTACATTCAAGATATACTATAGAGTGCAAAATATACGTTTTTGCCCATATAAAAGTATTTCTTTAATAACTTCGACAATTTTTATCTGATTTCAGGAATCACAAGGACTATAGTTATTATTGTATATACCAAAATTCGAGAATCTAGTTTTGAAATTACGCTTGCTTTTCAAGTTTTCTCAATTTGTGGGGGGGCGGAAGTAGGCGTGGCAAAACTTTGAAACAAACTTAATCTGCGTGCAAACATAACAAATGCTGTCGAAATGTTGTTATAGCTCTATCTCTTATAGTCTCTAAGGTCTAGGTGTTCATACAGACAGACAGAATATATTATATATTCTTTATAGGGTCGGAGATGCCTACTTCTACCGGTTACACACATTTCCTGCCGGCACAAAGTTATAATACCCTTTTACCCTATGTGTAACGGGTATAAAAAGCTGTTGGTAAAAATTCGAGTGATTGACTAGCAAATACTCTGCTTACAGGTTCAAAAATATGCCTTTGTCTATATACCCTACTTACAGTATGTCCAGGGTATAACAATATAAAAAGCAACAATTTGTCGCAATGCAGCATCGAACAAAATGTCACATAGATTAAACGGAGCTTAGCGAGTGTCGGAGGTTTATTATTGTTAGTGTTGTTGTTGTGGCTGCTGCTGGTGTCGCAACGGCAGCTGTTGTGTTTCCCTCCTGAAAAAAAAATTATCTGCGGGATTAGCGGAGAGCAGCGACATGAACCAATTGATATAGTCACTGATATGTTTTAAATTGAGCGGGCTGGCAGACTCTTGGCCCTGACAGTCATCAATCTTTTTGAATTTGCGCCATGTTAATCAATTTTATTAGCATTAGATACATTTATTTGAATGCGAGAAACAAAAAAGAATTGATTTTCTGTTTGCTTTTTTTGTTTTGTACATTTCGGATTCTGTTCCGCCTTCAACTGTCGGACAAAGTGTACGAGTGTTGTAGCACTTTTTCAAGTACAATTTCAAACATCAAAAGTCAGCTTTGAAGTGCGCTCAAGTGCGGCAACTCATCAAAGCCACGACGATGGAGGCAACAAAATATTATATATATATATGTATGTAGTATACTTTATATATACGCGCGTACTTATTATGGAATTATGAATGAGCTGGCAACGTCTATCGGTGGCAAGCATCTTCTACATACTCCCTCCTCCATGAATGACTACGCTGATTTCTTCGGCAAATGGGTTTCGGCTATTTTAAGTTGTTTGTCTTCTAACGATTACGATTAAGTCTTTTCCTATTTGAAGGTCAGCAGCAGCGACAGCAACAACAGACAGGCCTAGAAATATCATTATAGGCCTCCATTTGATGAGCAGCTCAGACAATTAGACAGAGAGACAGACAGATAGAGCGACAGTCGAAAGAAAACGAAAAGTGCCGATTAATTCGATGGCACTTCCATTTGTAGGCATATAAGCCTGAAGAGGCTTCAAACAGTTGTTGGCTGCTCACGAGGAAGCGCTCAACAAAAAAAAAAGGAAATAAACAGAAAAATCTACAAAAATTCAAAATAAATTATTCACAAATTGAGTAGACACATAAATCTGAAATGCGAAGAACAACTTTATGGATATTAATTTGTAGCTACAAAATCTCAGACACTCAAACGTGATTACGAAATTGTTATGTGTCATTCGCAGTCTCTTTGCTAAGCAGGAGATCGTTCCGTTTTTAGTAGTCAATTTATTTCTTAATAATTTCATAAACTTTACACATCATCAACATAATGGTCTATTGCAGTTAGATTTTTAAACCTAAATACGAAAGGAAACACGTTTTTAATGGTTTGATTATAACAAATTACAAACATATCTTACGTATGCAAATAAAACGCTTAAAATCGTATTTTTATTGATCAATTACTATCAAATATTTAAAAGCAAAAATTACGACTGCCAAACTCTGTTGTACTGATATGAAAACGAAGTAAATTACTTTCATGACAATAAAAGTAGCCTCATTAAACTGACGAGTTGCCCCTTTATTCTCACACTTGTGTATTATTATTATCTGAAGCTTCAGACACTTATTTTTCTGACCCCTTTTGGCAAACGGAAATCTGTTGTATTCAGTTCGGGGATAACCCCAAACAATTTGCAACAGACGCGTGTTATTGACAGCTGACATTACAACAAGTGTTTGTACTTGTAATTGCTTTGCTCGGCTTGAATTTCAACCCTGCCGGCTACCTAATGACATGTGCCATGTGCCTGACTCGATATGAAGATGAGTACTAGATATTCGTATGTATATTCACATACACAGAGAGAAGGAATTATGAACCAAATTGAAACATTTTTTAACTTAAAAATATATTCTTGAAACAAAAATTCCACATTAAAATATTCTTGTTTTAAGAAAAGCTTCAAATTCTCAAATTCAACTTTTTTTTTCTAGTTTTCCTTATCAAGAACCTTTGCAGAGCAAAAATTTTTTCTAAAAATAGAATTGTGCTTTGATTGACTATCTGGTATATTTCGTACGCTATAGTATATATTAAATGTAGTTGTATATACATATACCAAATAGAGCTCTCAGTATATTTGTTTATTTTTCGATATACATAGTTGCAATATTTAAGGTATAAATTTTAAGAACTCTTGACTGTGGCTTTCTTACTTGTTTGTTTTTTTCTGTGTACGTATATGATGTGCACATGCATTTCCTCCACAAACTCGAAGAGTCGTTTGGCCCTTTTGGCAAATACCGTTTTTCATAATCATGTTGAGGAAATTTGATATACCCCCTTCTGCAGCATGGCACAGTGGCTGGTGTGGCACATGTGTGTGTGTCCAACAACAACCCTTTCTTGCAGTCCATCTATCCCACGGCATGTTGCACGCAACTCGAAATAATCCCTTTTTTTCGCTTCAGCTTAGAGAGCTAAATTTGCAATTCTACCAAAAATGACAAATATGAAACGTGCAAAAAAAAAAACAAAAATGATTCATATTCTATGACAGAAATTTGTTGCCTGCAGCTGTTGGCCCCACCACGCTTGAGTGCATCCAACCCGCGACCAAGGAGACCAGCTAAAAAAGCTTCGTCTTCGTCTCTTCTTCGTTTTCGCTTCCCGGTTGTCGTCTCATTCAAATTTCATTCCAAATAATCCAGCCAAGCCAAAGGATGTCGAAGACGACGTCGGCTACGAAAATTCGCTGATGCCATAATTTTTCGATTTCTGTTTAAATTAAATTCTGCTCAACATTTTGGCCCATTTCTGACAACACTTTAAGTTTTTTCTTTTCCTACTGTACTCGTATTATGTATATATTCACATACATGTGTATTACATACTTTAATTGAAATGCGAACGGAAGGCATATAAAATAGCTGCTGTTGCAGTTGCCAATGGGCAGAGGGCAAACGTGACCTGACCGACGCTTTATTGCCAATTCTGTTTAACTCGACAGAATTGTAATTATGAATTTTTATTAAAAACGAATTTTACTGCTCGTTTGATATAATTGGCTGAGTGCTTGAAATCACAATTGCGATTCATTGATATCCCGGAAATGAGCGAGAATCTTGACTATAACAAACAGTCGAAATCAAATTTATGAAATTTATGCTGTTTTCGGTTAATCATAATTATTGTTTTCCATGTTCAAGATATTGTATTATTTATTTTAAATTAATATTAAATATGTATTGCAAGATTATAATCAAAGAAAATGAGTATAAAGCTGCAATTCAGTGTACTCCACTGTGTTCTTTAAATATAATAACCTAATATACCAAAGTATACTGAAATAAACCGAAGCTGCACTTAGTACATCCATGTATTATTACATTCAAAATATACCATAAAATTCTAAACACACCAGATTGTCAAAAAAAGCTACCAAAACAAACAATTTGTGTATTGCAATTGAGAGATTATAAAAAAAAAAAAAAAAAAAGGTACACAAAATTCAAAATTAGTTTCTATTATGATAATCATATTGTGTTCGATGAATTTAATATTATGCAACAAAAAATTAGGTTAGCAAATATATTAAACTCTATATTAATAATTTATTTTTTCTACTGAATTATAAGTACTGAGAAATTTGTAACATAATAACTTAATCTACTTTCTATTAAGTACACGCAGTTACCTAATTTCCCAAGCAATTAAGAAAACATTCGTCTGCTGCACAATGGCGATTGTTCTATTATATTCAATTGTGATCGAAATTCCCTAAGTGCAGCATAAGAGAATATAAGCCAGCAATTACAATTTCTTGCATCTCCCTATTATCACAATTGGAGAGTGCAAAGCAATTATGACAATTCTTAACCCACTTTTGCGAAGCCAAACAAATATTTCTACGCAATTTGCGCAAACCTCAAAAGGAAAATATCATCATCATCATCATCGTAGTCGTTGTAGTTGTCGTTGTCTGCTATTAAAAGCAAATTTCACTGTTGCGCAGTTTTTCCCACTAATTGCATGTAGGCTAATTTCGCCCATTCCCAGTCACATTTCTTGACGCACTGCAACCCAAGAGACTCCGCGAGATGCAGTCGCAAAAGTGGAACGTGCGAAGTCTTTGCGGTATTAGGCTAATTTTCAATACGATTGTAAATGCAATACTTAGAACTTAGAATAGAATAACTAAAACGAGAGAGAGAGATTGTGTGATTGAGATTGTCGAGGCGAGCACATTGACAGCTCCATTGAACCCGGGTTCAAGTTGTTTCGAAACCACGCGGAGCTTGGCCCGCTTCTGATTGCATAGTAATTAAATCAACTTGTAAGGCGTGCCGCCTAAAAGTTGCCCAAGTCGTAGATGCAAACGAAGAAATAATGAACGAAACAATCCAACGCCGAAAAAAGCATTTAAACACAATTATGAACGCTCAGCAACTGCGATGTGATGATGCTGGCTGGGGCTTTGGTGACTCAGTAATTGTCGGCTTAATTGCGATCTTGGCCGGTTAATTGCATTTCAATTGTCATGCCGTGAAGGTTGTAGCAACTGTAAGTGCAACTGCAACTGCAACTGCGACCATATCGACATCAAAAACCACATCTGACATCTGCTCTCATGTGCCATCTGTCTGTCTGTCTTTCCGACTAAATGATGAGTCGTGTTTGAGTGCAAGTTATTTGAGAATACACAACACAACACAATACAAAAAAAAAATACAATTACATAAGCACATTAACAAGCTAAGACATAATGTTTGTTACACTCGATTTATGCACGCCTTAAAAATTCATATGATTTTTTTATATTTTCAATGACATCGGCATGTTGTTTAAATGGAACTTGGCTCTGTGTGAGTTATTGATTGAATGCGCCACAAATTGTTTACTTAATCACGTTTGCTAATTTCCAATTGAATTTCATTGTTCAATTAGCGACATATCAAATACAATTAGTGACTGTCACTCGAAGCACTTACATAAACATGGAATAGAAAGTACAACTCTGATAATTGCATTATACTCATTAAATATTCAGTTCTAGATCGAACTAATTGCACTCAAGTTCAGAGGAAAAATCTTGAAAATTACTTCAGGAATTAATAATTTACTCTCATATATTCTGAAGCCAATAAATGTGTTCTCCTTGCATCTCAAAAATAATACTTACGACGACTCAACTTTTAAGCAAAGTGTGACTCATTACGGAATCTCTAAGACGAATATACAACAAAAGTATTCAATACCATGTACAAGTTTAAGTACTATAATAGAAGTTATATCTATTTTAACAAAGGCATAAATTTCTTTTATAACAAGATCTACAGATAACTTCAGAGTTTGATAGCTTTATTTGAAGAAAATATAATTTTATCAATGTATTATTCTATTCTATTCAAAAATATAAAAAATTAATATACCAAAATCTATATTTAGTATATCAACAACATTAAAAATATACCATAGAATACAAAATATATAACAATATTATGTCCATAGTGCTGTCGAAAGAAAAATTATTGCTTTCAAAGTTATAATTACTTTCTAGCGGGAATAATTTTAAATTTCTTTAACTCAACAAATTGCATTTTCTGTTTTATGTTGTAAATAGAAATAGGTTCTTTTCTTTATAACTCTACAGTCACATTAAACTAATGATATTTACCAATTATAAAGACTTGTACACCACAGTGGATTTAAAAGGGGGAAATGTAGAAAAAAATTGTTTCCTCTCCATTGTCACAATATACATATTCTAACAATTGATGTCTAACTGTAAACTACAATGGACTTAACAAGATCAATTGAATGTGATAATATAGTGAAAATGATTGCATCTCAATTGCTGCATGGTAAAGTGTGACTGTCCACTCAGTTTATAATTAAATAGAAAACGTTAATTCGAATTTGTCACTATTACGGATTATGGACTATTAAAATCACAATCGATTTGGCTATAAAAGTCAATTAAAAGTCAACTGTATAATTGTTGGTATGTCGTCGACTATTCATTTGCCATTTCTTCGCAACAATTCAGATAATAATAGCTGAAGCAAATAAGTACAGTTTTCTTCTAGAAAATTGCAAGCAGTGCTCCATTTTGCTGTCTCTATTTATGACATCTTCATTTAAAATCTCAATCAGAAGAAGTCGCATCATAATCGTCTTAACTCTCAATTATAACGCTGGCATTTCATCCACAAAGCAAACGGCATTCCATTCAATCGAATCAACTCGAATCAAATCGAATCGATAACAATCTTCAGTTACAAGTGTCGACTTGTCAATAACATCGCAGGCAAACAGAAGAACTTGTTTTCAGTAGTTATTGTTTTTTTTTTTTTCTCTGTTTCAACGGGGTCAGTTGGCAATTGTCAATTGGCCAAGTTGCCAACTGACAATTGCAAGTTGTCAGTTGGCCACTTGGCTGTGGCAGTTTGGCTGTTTGGCTCGACAAATCGGTTTACAGGTCAACTGCAATAGAGCCAAACCAATTACTGCGAATGGCAACGCAAGTCAACTAACATTTCTCGAAGTAGTCAACGCCACAGTAGCTACAGAGATAAACACATAGCCAGAGCGTGCGATTCCATGGAAAATCATTAACGTGTCTTAGGCATAAATAATTAAAAAAATCAGCAAGAAAAAGAAAACAAGTCGAGAACTTGTATTGGATGTACATACTAACACTCGTCATCGTCATCTTCTTGGCTTGCACATCCTGTACAGTTGGACACATTTCAGTTCAGTTTCTCTCTCATTCAGATGCTTTGCTATCCGACAACTGACAGACGGGGCTATAAGGAAGCATGCCTGTCAATATGATGAGTGTGTGTGCTAGAATCTCTTGCTGGCTCTGAGTTGACATCCCGAAGTCCGATTTGATCTCACTTTACAGTTTTGTGCGGTCTCATTGGCACAGCGAGAAAGCAGCTTCACACACTGGATATCGCATTTCCGGTGCGGTTATTGTGGTAATCTCATGGCACAGAGAAAATACGCAGAGAGAGAGAGAGAGAGAGAGAGAGAAATCTCCATGGGAGTCGCTACTGAGTCGCAGTCGCTGACTCAGTGTCAATAACAATAATGTTGAGTACAACAAATGAGTTATAGCAGCATTCTCAATATTTATATGCCACTTAGTCGCCCCTTCTAATGCACCAAATAAATCAGCGTAAATATTTAGTATTCATTTAACACTCAAAAAAACACAGACAATGTTACGTGAGAGAACTAAACAATCCATTCATAGGCAGTATTCGACAACATTCGCTCGCTGTTCTCAGCTGACTCACAAACTTGTCTCGCACGCTCCCACATTTGATAAATATTTAAACATTTTTAATCTCGACTCTCAGCCCACTCACTTAACATACTCGCTTGCTTGCTCGCTCGGTCAGCTACCGAGTTTAGCACAGCGATTGTGCTGATTTTATTTTTTACTTTTCGTATTCACATACGAATGTATCTACTAGTGTGTACATTGTATCTATAAACCGTACACGAAGTGTGTCCAAGAGGTGCGCTTGAGCAAACAGTTCACGAGCAAACAGTTTGAGTCTCGACAAGTCGAGTTGTGTTGTGTTTAGTGCTGAACTGTATAACTCATATGGCAACAATGCAAAACACATGTTTATAGAGCTCTTTTATCAATCTCCAACTTTAGACACTTCCTTTCCTTTCCTTTTTCACATTTACTTTCTTATCCTCTATTAAACTGGAAAGTCTTATTCTGGATCAGTATAAACAGACAAGGGCAGTGATCCCTTTCTCCTGTCTGCTCTGAGATAATCTTAAAAGTGTTAGACACTCCAGTCATTAACTTTGAAGTGAAGATTTATGTGTACCACACACAAATCAAATGAGTCTTCAATTAAACCGGGTTTCAAATAAAATACATTTTAAGTAAGTAATTGTAGAAGCATTACAAAATTTACTAGCGACAGCTTCATTAAACTTATTCCATTTCAATAAAATTGACATTTCGACCATTAAACTTTGCGTAGCTGATTATTAGTCTAACACATAAAAGATGGAATTTCAAAATAAACCGCTGTCTTAAAGTAGTTGCAATAATAACAATATTAACTACCAATAAATGTTCATTTATATTGCATGCACATTAAAAAAATAATAAAAACTATAATTTAAATTTGAACGAATTTCTTTCGTCAAATGATTTGTACTCAAAATTTGCCACAGATAATTGGCAATAAAAATTTCAAGTGAAGGAAAATCGCATGAAAAACACGAATAATATTCCAGAGGTGCGCAAGCAATCACCATATTAAATCCTAATATTCCTAAAAAGTTTATTGCGTTTTTTAAATCAGCACTCCAAGGAAATCAAGGCAAGCAAAACTCAGATTATTTTGTGGGTGAAGTTTAGAACGTGGACAGTTCAGCGACTACTCAACTACTTTGATCTATTTGCTGTTTTTGACTCTGGTGACTTTTCAACTCGACGAATGACACGTTTTTATGGTGTACAGCGTGTCACAAAAGCTTAAAGACATGTTGAACTATTATGTACACATAAGTTGTATGTATTTACAAATGTTCACATTTATGGCTCAAAAGAAATAAAATCGCAGCATACCGAGACGGAGACCAAAGACCCGAGATCCAAGACTAAGACCAAGACCGACTCCACGACTCAAAAAAGCGGCAGTTAAAGTCGCAGACTTGAATTTGAGAGGCTTGGCTGAGTTTGGATTTGGAATTGATTCTTGAGTTTGTATTTGAATCTCTGTTGCTTTGTTCTGTTTTATATTTTTCTTCAAAGCTCTTGTTGTTGCTCTGCTAATGAGTGGAGCGCTCGGCAGAGCTCTCATAAAATTTATGAGGTGTTTTGTTATGTGTTAAGATTTTTTACATGGGTTCTTCACAGCAACAGCGAACTGCGCGTGCCCATATACAATCTTAATACTTCTATTCTCCAATTCTTGTATTCGAATGCTCTCTTTCTACAAGAATACAAATACAAATACGAATACAAACTATATAAATTTGTATGTGTTTTCGTGTTTTTTGTTTATTTGGTTAAAAAGTTTAAAATCAAATGCCGGCTCATTAAGGCAAGTTTAACAAATTATATGATCGATGTATTGCAAACGGATGTCTGCTAATGCTGAACTCAGACAATTCTCAAGAAATCACGTAAGCTCTCAAGCTCACATAATCACCCGGCAGTCTTGAGCATTAAACAGGAATGACAAGTTTTCAATTTCGTATCTGAGTTTACACACAAAAACACAAAAACTGAAAAAAAATACAAGACTTTGTGACTTTGCAGCGGGCGCCATAAAAACATTTGACGCGAAAGTGTCAAATTTTTTATGCCCTTCACAAATTACAATAAATTTTGAAATTTAACGATGAGTTTGAGATGGCCCCAAGAGCTCTGAGGCAAGCCGAAGCCGCCAAAGATGCACATTAGGCCACCGAATACTCATGGATGACGAGCCCATATTCACGTGAGTGTTTTAGGAGTGTCAACATCTGAATAAACGAGTACAATTTGTGCATAAATTTTACATAAACTAATAGTTGGATAAATTTTTAATCAAACGCACAAATTTTTCGAATAAAGTTTAAATGTGAATTTTTTCTAATTTTAACTAATAACATTAATAAAAATTGCAAAAAAAACAAGTTTGCTCGACTAAAAGATACCTGCTACTCATTTAAAATAAAAGCAAAAAAATAGGTAATCTTAAATATACCAAATATACCGTTCAAAATACTAAAATATACAAAAGGTCATATTTGGTATACCGATAAAGTACAACATTCCAAGTATACCATAGAGATAAAAATATACCAAATTGTCAGCGAAAGCAGATCCGATCGCAGTAGACGTAATTTTTTATAGAAAAGTATTTCTAACATATATTTAACTACCCTATTGGTATCGGGTATAAATATATGTATAATAATGTCCTTGCTTCATAAAAACATTTACTCAGCTTAGATCTTTAACGATTAATAAAATTTTAGTATATTATATATACTGAGTAAAAAATGAAGAATCCACAAATGTCATCTCACAACATTGAACAAATAAACTTAATAATAAACATATTACGAATTTTATATTGATGAAAACAAATTGCGATTGTTTTAAGAATATATAATTCGGACTTTTGAGGTAATCAATGCGATCATTACTCAATTATATTTTGCAATTACCCAAAGGTATACAAAGAGATAATGCCAAAGATAAATAATGATCACACGAAAGGCACAAAAATTCAGAACGTGATTGGAAATCTTAAAATGCAGCCAGTTACACTTTTGAAATATCGCTTAACAATTCATGTTTGTAAGTAGTTATATATAATATTTGTATGTGTGCATTACTGACATGTTAGTTCTAAGTGCCGCAGGCCTCTTTTTGTTCATATACACATAACTCAAGAGCAGGGAATTGATATGTATATCAGCCACACCTGAAGTCTTGCAAAAATATGGCTGAACCGTAAATTCGAACGTGTAATATAATACATCATGCAATTTGTATGCCAAAGGCGTGATATTATTATTTTTTAATTTTTTTATTATCTTTTTTTATTAACCACTCAACAGCTACGGCAAATTGTAAAGCAATTATTCGAATCACACGCCGGCGCGGGTGTGATAAATTTTATGAAAAATGTAATTTAATGAACTTGTATCGTATGGCGTAAAAAATACAAAAAATGCTTTGCATCGTTGCACCTGAACAAACGTCAAATGCTGCCGCCAGCCAGGTGAATAATTTGCAAAGGGGCCAAATGAGTTTTTCACTTCAATCAAAATTGGTATAAACAAAACATTGTTGATGATGTCACTCACCAGCAGTCGGTTAGACACAAAATGAAGACGAATTTGATTTGTTTATTCGCTTTCGTAGTCAGACAAAAATCAAAGTAAATCCAAGCCAAACCGAATAAATTTCAAATTTGATTTTCAACAAATTTGTTTATGCGCTGTTACTAATAAAATTTATTAAAAGGGGAGTATAAAACACCAGTGTTAAGTAACAGGCCAAAGAAAGCACATCGCTTAGCATTCCAATGATTAAATGATTAATGAATACTATAAAAATGTTTGACAAATCTGAAAGTTTTACATTTTCGTAATATTCATATAAATGTTATAAAAGGGGAATATAACGAAATAGTACTACTTATAATAATAATAATGAACACTAAATCAGCATCAAGCAAATAAAAATATATACGAGATTCAAATGTGGATAAAATGATTAAACTATAAAAGTTTATAATATTTTGGATGGCTAATAATTTCGCAAATGTATATTAATGCAATTTTATTAGGGCAATACTATAATAATTACTATAGTAGTTATGATTTCTGAAATTTGGTTGTAATCGGATAAAAATTGTAAGTCAATTCAGAAATATTTTTTTAAATATGCCTGCTGTCGGGTCTCAATTGCTTTGGTTGATAATCCAGTATATTTTGTACTCTATGGTATATTGTGAACGTAATATGGATATACTAAATGTAGCCATCGGTATGTACTAATATTTTTTGGTATATTTCATATGTTTTTATAAAAAAAAACGTAGCGGGTGTCCGTCAGTCGAGCACACTCGATTCTAGCTTTCTTATTTGTTTATTTTTCTCTCACATGGCAGTCCACAAATGCAGCGTTCATTGACCATATAAATATTTTTTCAACGCTTTAGTTGTCCAATACATTTTTTGGCAAGACTCTATGGCGCCGGCTTTTCAATTATTTTGGCCAACAATACTAATATAAACAAAAATCTGGCACACAATCCGAGTTCTGTGTGGTGTGGTTGTATAAATATCGTTTATGAAAAAAATATCACGCATACGCAGCAAACAAATTGCTGACGCTGTCAGTTTTGTGTCTCTCCATATACTCACAACACTATATACAAGTTCAAAATGGATGGAGAAAAACTGATTGGGAAAAAAACTGTAATTGCAATTTGCGCAATTTTTAAGAAAAATATTTAAGCATTTTGTTTTTTTTTATTTTGTTTTTGGCTTTTTGTTGTTTGGCATTTTTGGCGTTGTGTTTTTGTCTAATTTTGCCACCTGCATTTTGGCATATTTGGCAGCTCGGCAAGTTGGTAACTTGACCAATTGGCAGGCCGTAGTTGGCCAATTGATCGATTGGTTTTGACCGAAAATGGTCGCACGAGCAGCTCATTGGCGAAAAGGGAATCTCTCATTTTGGACAAAAATGATTTATTAACGTGCTCAGTTGTTTATGTCGAGTTGTTGCCTCTCTTTGGCCACTGCAATTTGTTATTTAACAATTTGTAAACGATCCGTGTAATGTAATGCCACCTTAATAATTGTATAATGCGACATTCCAACATTGTTGATATAGTTATTAGTTATGGGAAAATGTCGAATGTTTATGGCTTGCAAACTGGGACGAATCAAATGTGTGAAATAGAATCAATGTGGTTTAAAGTTCTCTATAATTAGTTTGGAAAAAATACATTATTTTTTCACTTAAATAAAGTAATCAATTTATCATTCAGTCATGTCTTTCCTCAACATATAATTTGTAAACAAAATTACTTTTAAGCGTTTACTTCTCAAGAGCTTAATAAGTAACATGGAAAGTAGTGTAATTGTTACTGATTTCTACAAAGAGTATGCCTTAAGGAATTGCTTAAACTGTTCCCTATTTATAGCAAATTGTTGCGGTTTAAACTCCAATGTACTTTGAATAAACTCCCGTCTTAAGCTACGACCATTTGAGCCATCATTATTTGACTTCAAAGCAACAGCGCCAAATTGGCAAATTCTGCAGCCCACAACTGAGAATATTTAGCTAGTTTTTTTGTACCATTTCTATTGAAGTCGGAAACACGTGCAGTGCAAAAAAAAATAAGAATACGAAGCAGATAATGAAGAAACCTGTCAAAGAACTACAATAGCAATCATTAAATAATAGAAGCTCTACAACAAACAGTAAATAAGTCGTAAATAAATGCTGAATTAAAATGAAAATAGCTCTTGCACTCCACCAACTATGCAAATCATAATAACAATAATATGCCAGCAACAAAAAAATACAATAAACAATGGGCATAAAAATATTGTATGAAAATTATGGTTGGAGGTTTTTTTCGGACTTTGATTCTCGTGCCGTCATTTACAATAGGCAAGGCAAATAAACAAAAGGTGCCAGAACAAACTTACAGAAGTATCTAAATAATGAAACAATTTAAAACTTTTGAATTGACTTCTGTTTGTGCTGCGCTGTGGATATGAAATGACAAATGATAAATGCATAAATTGCTGGTATGCAAATTTATTGCTCGCTTTTATGGCATTATGACGACGATTGCGAATAATACAAATTGTTTTGCTATTTTTCAGAATTTTGTGGTGAAAAGCGATTTTACAGTTTTGTAGATCGTAAATAATTGAATTGACAAACACTTGGTGGATAAATCAACCAAACTCCGCTTCCAAATCCACATTTATTTAACAATTTTATTTGTTGTAACAATTTACAACTGAGGAATTTCCAATGAGCTCTCTACCCTGTAATTTATAAGGCACATTCACATTTTTATTACATCGCCGGGGCATTGTCAATTCTTTGGGCATCAAAACGAAACCGATCATTAAATAAACTTTTATTAAGCGCAATTCATGCAAATGTAAAGCCACAGCAAAAGATACAGATACGTATAATTCAGTATCTGTTTGCCGCTAAATACTCGAAACTAACCAGGAACAAGTCCAAGCCACACATACTATATGTTGTATGTATATGCATATATATTTTTATACCCGTTACCCATTGGGAAGAAGGGTATTATGACTTTGTGCCGGCAGGAAATGTATGTAACAGGTAGAAGAAGGTATCTCCGACCCCATAAAGTATATATATTCTTGATCAGCGTCGACAGCTAAGAAGATGAGCCGTGTCCGTCTGTCCATATGAACACCTAGATCGTAGAAGCTATATGAGATAGAGCTAAACATTTTTTGACAGCACTTGTTATGTTTGCACGCAGATCCAGTTTGCTTCAAATTTTTGCCACGCAGACTTCCGTATAGGCAAAAACGTGTACTTATTATTGGTCTTAGTAGCTGTGGCTGACAATCTAGTACTGCTGGGAACTTTGAAATAACAGTGCGATAGAAAAAAAACTAAATACCTGCAATTTCAAAGTTATTTATAAAGCACACAATTTCACTTGTTATTATCCACATTCGCTAAATTAGCCAAATTGAAAAAGCGTTTAATTATTAAAACTTAAATATTTTTTTCAATTTTAAACGCACAGGTCGCTAGCACTGTTATTTCAAAGTTCACAACTGTATATTTCACACTATGGTATATTTTGAATATAAACATACCAAATATCGTCTTTGGTATATTTTTTACTAATTTTGTGGTATATTAATTTGGTATATTTTAAAAATAAAACCGTTTTGCTTTTATTCAATATCAGTAGCGGGTATATCTAAGTTGAGTAGTGTAACTCTATTACTTGTTTGTTATTGTTGCTCCGATCATGTGCGTAATGAAAAAATGTTGACTGTCTTGCGGTTTGGCCTCCTGCCATATTTGTACAAAATGCGCATGCGCGCGTGCCTCACTTGGCCCGGACTCGAGTCGGACTCAAGATTGGACGCGACGCTCTTTGAGTTGAATTTGGTGGTTTCGGGGAGGCGGGAGAGAACGGGGCGTGGCGGAGCGCCTGCCATATTGTATTGCTTGAACAGTATTCAAAGCACGCGCGCTTACAAATTGAAAACTTGTTAAGCCACCCGAAGACTGGGCAACAGGTAACAGGTGAACCACAGTGTACAAAGTAGCTGGACTCAGAGACGAAGTCGAAGTCGACATCGCATTCGCGGTTCGTTGTTGACAGATTTTGAGCTGGCAATTTGCGGTTGAGGGGCACATAACTTTGCAGTTTGCGTCGCTGTCGTGTTGATCAATTTGATAGAGTTGTTGACATTTTGTAGCTGCCTCAGCTAGATATTTATGCTGATTGAACTCGTACATAAACAACACACCCACCCAACTGAAGAGAGCCAAATACATACCTGAAAATAAACAAAAACAAATGCATTAGAATTGTGGGCAACGCTTTTGAAAATTAGGTTAGTGTTAACACATTCTGGCCATGGCAGCTGATTGCTATTCTTACACATATTTTTACCTGGCCATGCTCTTTAAGTTTTTCGTCTAACATAAACATAACTTTTGAATTCTTCAAACCCGAGCAATTGACCCAGTTTCCCTTAAAAGTTCTTGAAACGATCCACAGTCGATTAAGTGGCTTTTCGACACTCAAAGATGAGAATAATGCAATGCAACTGCATCGAAATGCCATAAACTACTTGAAGCCACTTGAGTCTGAGATTCAATAAACAAATGCAGCTGAATCTAAAAATAAAAAGTGCTTTTCGTAATTGTTTGAAAAATGGGTTTTTAAAAAAACGCATTCGATGCCGAAGAGCTCATGTAACAAGCTTCGTCTGATGTAATATATCCGATTTAAATAAATATTTCAAACTTTAGTTTTATAAATATATTTTAATACCTTATTGACACAATCGTGTAATCCAATTAAAGCAGACTTTAAGCTTTAATCCACTTATGTTTTTTATTTTGTTTTGAAGTGTTGAAAAATAAAGCTTTAATATGCTTAAGTTTTTTTTTGTGCGTTAACATTTTGCATTCGATTGTTTCAGTGTAGTATTTGTTAATGATTTTAATACAATAACAATAAACATAACGGTTCGTTTAAGAAATATTCAGACAATTCAAGCAGAGTTATTTTCAGATTTTGGTAAAAACAATAAATAAATTGGCTTTTGAAATCTTTTGAAAGCTATTTAATATTGTTATATCGATAATTCATATGTGATGGTTCAGCCATCGAGTAAACGATAGTTTGAAACCGATATGTAAAACCGTGCCGATAACAAATAAAATACTACATTTTATTGCAGTTAGAAAAGGAAAAGACTCTCGCAAGCAGAAAAAGTTGTAAAATGCTATAGGGGACAATTAAAAATAAAATATTTAAAGCGAAGAAATGAGGAATTAAATTAAACTCGTCTCTACTATATACTTTTTGTTCTTTTCTTTCAATTGTTCATTGCAACATTAAATTGAACATTTAGTGTAAAACATTTAATCGAATTATTTAAGCACAAATTAAAAGCATTAATTAGATGCATTTAACGTATTAAACAATCTTTGAGGTGTTGCACAAAATATGCAAAATAAATGCGAAGTTTAAAAGCAATTGCAGTAATTCTTTGAATTTTTCCACTTTAATAAAGTTCCTATGTTAGATTTACATTGAAACGGAAAGCCGCTGTAGGAGAATATCTCTGGTGGGTCTAAACATTTAATACGCTTCCTACTTATCCAATTACTGCCGCAAAACCTCAAGCAGGAAAGTCGGCGTTTTATTCATGATATTTATGCATATTAACCAACTGTTCAAAGTTCTTGCCCCGATGCAATGAAGTGCAGCAGGGCCACTCAGCTTCGAATGCAGCGAGTTCTTTTTTTTTTTTTTGTTTTTGAGTTTTTTTCTTTTTAAAGCGCACTCCAAAAGAAACACACGCTGATGTTGCTGTCGTTTGTTGCGTCTGGCTACAGTGGGCACTCGACAAAGTGGCCACGGAGTAAACCAATTGACACTTGAACACACAACGTGGGCCAGCTCGTGGTCTGACAGTGGCAAGGGCAATGGGCAACTGGCAACTGGCTATGGACAACCACCAACGCACACAAACGAAAAAAAGGCAGCCGGGTGGGCCACTGACAGAGAGACTGCCTGGTAAACTGGGCAAAGTGGCGGCTTTGGCCCTTCACTCGCTCGCTTGCTCGCTCGGTGACACTCAGCTTGACGGGCGACGCGTCGGGCAACGTTGACGTTTTATTTGATTTTCCGCTTGGTTGCATTTTTGCACTCGTCGTAGAGTAGAGGAGCACACACTCACAACGTGGTGGTTAGTCTCTCTCTCTCTCTCTCTCTCTGTTTTGGTCACTCGATATGCATGGCATCGATTTTAAAGTGGCCAGCAGCCTGCAGACAGCCAGAAGCCAGCCAGTCATCGACTGGACGTGCTGCATAATTTATAACTATGACACCAGACCACTAGAACAATGCCCAAAGATTAATGGACCTCTGGACCTCTCTGAATGTTAAATGCGAGTGGCAAATATGCTTTCACCTATCTCAGCATGATTGTGGCTTATCAATGAACGGTAGTGCAAAATTGTATGCTTTGTACCTTTCACATTTTTAATGAGTTTTCCTTTAGACACATGACACATTTTGTACTCATACGACTTCTTCATCTTCATTTCCATTGTCTAGGATCCTCGTTGCCATTGTCTGCATGGCTGCTTACCATATTGTGTGTCCTCACTTGACATTGCAACTCGCAAATAAACTAACAGGATTATGTGAAACCATTGTTAGCCTCTTCGGCTTTAGCACTCGCAAAATGCCTTGTAATCCTTTAATGCTCTTCGCTGCCAAGCTCTTCTTCTCTGTCTCTGACCCCAGCTATGCAAATTTATTTACATTTCGTGCTAAAAATACTCTCTTATATACAATATGTGCTCGACTCGAAAACAATGACTACGTGTGCGGCACAAGCACAGCTCGCACTTGCTTCTGGCCAAAACAACAAAGTTGCCAACTTGCCAACTTGGCAACCTGGCAAATAACACGCTAAAGTGCACAAGGACAATGGCACCAATTGCGCTTGCAATTCATGGAGTTTACACCACAATTGGATTAAAGCGGAGCAAAGATCTTAAAATAGCTCCCAGTTTAATCGGGTTGATAAGCATAAAAGCAGATCTGATAAATTGTGGCTTTAGATCGCATAATTGGTATTAACTTTGAGATTATCTTTTGCCTTTAGAGAAGGCAAGTCATTAGGGAATTTATTAGCAAAAAAAAGGAATATAGAATTGACTTATTTGGATAATAGTAAAGAAATTTCTGTTTTTAAGGTATTTGTAGTAAAGATTTGTTTAATGGTACAAAAAGATTATTTATGATAACTATTGTAAACCAACATTCAATTCACATATTAGCAAATGTTCTGTTCAAATTGCATAAATTTGAGAGAGGCTCTTAATTAAAAAATTAATCTTGAAATATTGCAGACTCATTAAAAAAAATAGGATAATAACTATGAAATTATATTTGTTTTTTTTAGAATATTTGAAACTAGTAAAAGTTGCATCAATGAGACATGTTTATGAGAACTATTCTAGTCCAACATTCTCTTCAGAATCAATCAAATTTCCAATTGATAGTAATCAAACAAATTTTCTTAAAGAATTGGTAAAGTTTTTGTTTGGATTTCATTAATAATAAAAGCAATTTTTATTATTAAGAGAAATTGCAATCTTACAATTTCCTCTCTCCGATAAAAATGATCGGAAATTACAGCAAAAAGAATGTAAAACAAAAGATCTTGTTATGTTATGTTTAAGCCTTCAATTATTTCAGACCGATATTTTGTTATCGCAAATTAATCTAAGAATGCGCTATGAATTTCTGTCATTGTCATTTAAGTATGACAAACATAAATACTCGTTAGTTGCAGGCAAAATTATGTAGACTAATGAGCTGTTTTCTGCTTTCTGTTCAATCTTCAATCTGTGCAGTTGATCCCACCTTTTGTTGCATTGTAAGTTGTTCGTCAAAACTTCAAAGGAATGTCAGACCATAAATAAATAAACACACGGATTGCAAACTGCAACTGCAAATGAACTTTTGCAAAATCAAGTCAACTTTTCATCTAGATTCCATTCAAACTAAAAACTGTCTGCTCATGGTAAAACGAAATCAAAACACAATTGGATTGGAAGCGAAGCCCCCAAAACAGAGAGAGGAAAAGCAAAAAGCAAAAAATGAAAAAAGCCAGAGCAAAGCAACAAGATCGAAACAGAAATGTAAATGTGCCACGATTTCGAAATGTGCACAAAATGCATTTAATGGATATAAAAATAGACAGAGACAGCGGCAAATGCGGTGCCCAAAGGCTGAGGCTGAGGCTGAGTTGCCGACAAATTTGGTACGGACGGATATATATTTTTATATATACACAACGTCTCTCGGGAATTGTCTGCACTTGTCTGCATTGCTCCCTGCTTCCGTCTCCGTCTCTGTCTCCCCTTCTATCATCTCGTCTCGGCAGGGCAGATTTTTGATTTGCATTGAAAATTGTCTGCTGGCTGTGCATTTTCCCCTGCTGCTGTGTATTTTCCCCACTCCCATCTTCGTCCAGCTCCAACTTCCTCCTCTTCCTTCCTACCTCCCCCCGCAAACTGGCGCGTGGCTGCAACAAAATAGCAGCAGCAACATTATTTTCCAGGCCAGCCCGAAAAAAGAGCGACACATTTCATGCTGCGCCCGCATTCAGTCTCTAAGTGCAACTGTCGTCTCTCCCCTCCCCTCGCGATCGAACTCGAACTCGAGCATCGTGCAACCCGCTGGGCTCATTGGTGCATAGGGCATCTGTTTTACATACTTGACAAATTAATAATAATTACGCTCTCCATTTGTGCGCGTTTTGTTAGTGAGTGCATTTTGTGTGGTGGTTTCCCCAATTCTACAAATTTATGTCTAATGTTACGGCAAACTTTTGCTCCATCTCCCTCCCTCTCTCTCTTTCTCTCTCTCTGGGTCTTTCTCTGCTTCTTGGATGCGGGGTCTCTGCACTTTGAAGTTCAGTTTGATTGATTTCGTAACTCTCATATGATTTATATGTGAAACACCAAAACTTGCTTAACTATTTTTCTCTTCTTTTCTCACGGCACGTCAACTTAAAAAATACTGCAATTCATTTGGGTAATAAATGGAATATACATTTCATGGTCTAATACATCTTATCTTCTTATATAGAGAATAGTAATTCTTGAGATTTTTAATATTCAATAAAATCGTGTAGCTTTATATGATTATATCTTTTAAAATCTCTTATAATATCCAAATGTAATTCTTTCTGAAAAATCTTACAGTTTTATTTTGTTGTATTCATAAAAAAAAAAAGATTTATTCAAAAAAAAAGTGAAAGACATTTAACAGAAAAAAAGAAAATTATTAATATCTATTATAATAAACAGCAAATGCCAATTTAGGATTAAGTGTTTATTCTTTTAAATAAGAATAATTTATTGTAATCAAAAACTATTGTAAAGTTTAATTAATGATCAAAATATTGTACCATTTAAAAATAAGTTTACATACAATTAAAGTTCAATCATTAAACACATAAATGAAATAGATTGTCTATTTTGATCTGATTTTGTGTATTAATTATACAGAAATAAAGAAGTCAACGAACAAGATCCAGTATTAAAAGCAAAAAATTGTCTGTTATACATGCTTAACAAGTCGCTTATCGATTTAATGCTAATGTTATTAAAAGCCTTCGCTAAGCTGCAGCTGAAGCTAAAGCCAAAGTCGATGCTGGGCGTAAGATACATATTTAAATATTGGTTACTTTGAGTGTCAGACTTTGCACGTAGCCAAAATGCATTGTTAGAGAAGTAAACTGCTCGCATACATAGATACTTAGGCGTGTATGTCGTGTGGTTCGTAATAAATTATGGATGAAGTGCAGAGTGGAGTGGGGTGAGTTGGGGAAAGCGCATTCTCAGTAGCACACGAACCACAAGGCACTTTGTACCGACTTCAACTACGCCAACTCCACTACCAAAAAACGATATGCATCTGCGCAAAACTAACTGCAGTCCACTGCAATTTATACCACTTAAGCACTAAAGTTGCACCATTAAAGCCAAAAAGGCGTTAACCCACCCAGATGAATGCAAACGAGGCGGGCAGAGTGGAGTGGAATGGAGTGAACTGGAGTGAAGCTGAGTCGACTTAACTGGACTAAAGTGGAGTGGAGCCTGCGAATGTTTTATGTGGCTTCTGCTTCTTCCGATGCCACAAAGGAATGAGAAAGGGCAAGAGGCTAAAGTACTATTTTGGCCGAAAAGTAGCAAACGTTGCACAACAGGATGTTGCCTGGATGTGCGCTTATCCTGCCCGCACTTAGTATCATTTTTTTTTTTTTTTGCTTTAGTTTTTTGCCAACATGCAAAATGTTAATTCATTTCCACGTCGCCTTTTGTGGTCCTGGCCACATGAACCGGATTTTTATCTCTCACGTGCGCGGAAGCTTCGACTTTAACCGCGTGCAAGGACCAACAACAGGACGAACATGAATACGGCAAAACACAATTGCAAACTAAACAAAATGTTGTATTTGTGGCCGCAAAAGGTGCGGGCGTGAGCACATTTCCGTTTCCGGTTTGTTTTCTTCTTTTACTCTCAGGCCATTTGTTAAACGAGTGTAGTTGCAACCTGAAAGCTGCCAGTTTCCATTGTGATAGCACTTAATTTGTTGCCTGTCAGCCATAGACGAGAATGTATCTTAAAGCGTCTATTTTTTGCTGTTTCGTGTTTCATTCTCCTCTCAAACAAAATGCATTTGACTGGCATTTCTGAATTTTCACATGTTACAAATTGAGTTTTAAAAGTCATCTATCATTTTTAGTCAACTTTTAATAACTGAATTTCCGTCAGTTAACTTCAAGCCGAAAAAAATATTGAGATTTAATAAGTTTACTGCCGCCGGCTGTCTGCACCGTGGTCTTAATACTCGTTATGCTTTCTGATTTTTTTTTAAATTTGTGTTTAACTCAATTATTCAATTATGTACATTTGCACAATTTAAATAACACTTAATTGAATTGAAAGTTGGGAGCTTGATTGCCTTTTGAATTATTAAATTTTAACTAAAATGTTATTAAGGGTTGAATAATTACGATTACTTTCAATAGAGCATGCAAATTAGATATTTATATCAAATTATATGTAATTCAATGTATAAGGTAAATGTAAGTCTGTCAATTTAGTTAAATAATTCGAATATTAGTTTTGCTAAAAATAATTTTGATTATCATATCTTTTCGGTTGATTAATTCAAAATACATTTAATGAAATCAACGAGTGAAGATACATTGTGAATATTTTTATCAAATTATTATATTATAAGATCCAATTTATTTAAATAATTGACAATTTAGCTCAACTCCTAATTTATTATTATTTAATTTATTTCAAATTTGATTTAAATTTTTGTTAAGTAAAGTTTTAAAAATTTGTATTAATATTTTTGTAAAATTACTATTAAAACAAGTAAGAAAGCTACAGTCGAGTGTACTCGACTGTGAGATACCCGCTACCCATTTTGAATAAAAGAAATATATTTTGCGATATTTTCTCAAAATATACCAAATATACTGCAAAAATACTACAAATATACCGAATTGTATATTTGGTATATCGACATAGTACCGTATCCAAAATATACCATAGACGGCAAAATATACCAGATTGTCAGCCAAAGCAACTAAGACCCCTAGCTAGGGGTCTAGGCCTAGTAAGTAGGCGTTTTTGCCCATACAAAAGTATTTCTTTAATAACTTCGACAATTTTTATCTGATCGCAACCAAGTTTCAGGAAACATAACTACTATAGTAATTATTGTATATACCAAAATACGCAACTCTAGCTTTAAAATTACGCTTGTTATTTGATTTTTTTGATTTGCGAGGGCGGAAGTGGGCGTGGCAAAAATTTGAAACAAACTTGATCTGCGTGCAAACATAACAAACGCTGTCGAAAAAAAATTATAGCTCTATCTCTTATAGTCTCTGAGATCTAGGTGTTCATACGGACGGACGGACAGACACACAGACGGACAGACGGACATGGCTATATCGTCTCGGCTGTTGACGCTGATCAAGAATATATATACTTTATAGGGTCGGAGATGCCTCCTTCTGCCTGTTACATACATTTCCTGCCGGCACAAAGTTATAATACCCTTCTACCCTATGGGTAGCGGGTATAAAAATGTATTATAAGAATTATGTTTTTTGTATATATTATTTAGAATAAATATGAATAAAATATATGAACATTTATTAATTATTCACATTGGCTTCTCGCATTCAAAACATGTACTTAATTTCAAATATATATTTGTCTATATTATTTGTTAAATAAATAATAATTTTGAAATTATAATTTATATTTTGTGTAATTTATTTATGAAGTACATCTAGGTTTTCATATAGTAGAATATTCATTTTCAACAGCACCTGTACCACTGTGCCTAAATAAAGACTACTACGCAATGCACATTGACGTTGACCTGGCGATGACGCCGAGTGGAGCTCTCAAATACATGGCCGCTTAGCTTTGGCTCTGTCAGTTGCCATTCGACGCGAATTTGACGTAGACAACGATATCGAATATGTGGCGAATATGCAAAACAAGTGTGGGTGCCAAACTACATGTGTATGTCCACGATGACAACCCAAACGATGTCGATGTGGAAGAGAATCGATGGTTACAGATTTGGATTTGTATTCAGATTTGGCTTAGCTTTGTTGCTGTTGTTGTTGCTTTTGCTTTTGCTTTTGTACAAGTATTTGCCAGTCAGTTTTTTGGCGTTGGCTTGCGCCCATGCCAATGTTTTGGTGTTATTCGCGAGAGGCGCCCACACGAGCTAAGCGCGCCCATATGTGGACATGGAAATGGCCACTGGCTGTTTGGCTGTTGGACTGTTGGACTGTTTGGGTCTACGAGCAGCTGACGTTGTTAAATACAAGCGAAACTCACTCACATAAATACAGATACTAGATGGTGAGTGCATTTACATGACGCAGCGAAAGTGAATCGAAGTCATGATTATGCAGGCGAACCCCAGATAGAGCGACAGCAAACTGCAGCAATTGCGAGTGCAACAACGACAGCGGCGACAGGCAATATCAGCATCAGCAACAGCAACAACGCCGCCAACAGGCAACAGGGAATGGGCAACA
This sequence comes from Drosophila pallidifrons, assembly GCA_023558445.1. Lineage (NCBI taxonomy): Eukaryota > Metazoa > Arthropoda > Insecta > Diptera > Drosophilidae > Drosophila > Drosophila pallidifrons. Next base: position 8,045,059 of record CM042348.1, read on the forward strand.
ACAAACATTTGACATGTGTTTGATTGGACACTCGCAGATAGCACAAAGGAGTGGAGATGCAAGTTGCAAGTTGGGCGCAGACAAGGGAGGACATTGATGAGCGAAAGGTAAAAGAGCTTAAAGACAGCTTGAAAGAGTCGAGCTGACCAAACGATTTTGTATTGAAAATCAAAGCACACAGTGCTGTGCTGCCACTTACAGCGGGTGTCGTAAAAACATGACTGGCGGCCACAAATTATGTTAAACGAAGGTGCCACACAGCGGAAGGTGGAAGTCAAGTAGCCGCCCTGTTGCCGTCTGCAATGTGACGATAACAACCAAGACTCGGCAGCGGGTGCGGCTGCGGCTCCGGCTGCTTCGGTGGCTACGGCTTCTCCAACCCTTTTCATCTCGCTGATGAGGCCCGAGATGAGGCGTGTCCCGACAGCAACAAAGATGACGCTCAATCAGCTGCACATCTGTTGCTGCTGCTTCTACTGATGCTGCCTCTTGACAGAAGTGACACGAGGGCGGAGCGGCATTCTTCTGAGTTATTTGTAATTTGCATGATGTGCCACAGAAGGTGCGTTTCAAAGCGTGGAGAGCGACAGACCTCGTTCTGGTGAGGGGAAAAGCTAAAAGCATTCATCAAGATATGCAAAAAGAGTGACAAGTATCAGGTATAGAATTGGAGCGGGAGAGAGTGGTGAGGAAACGGCTCAAAGCCAAATACTCGTAATCAGCATGAATAGTTAATAAGATGTGCTAAATTTAGATGTATAAATATACAAAGACGACTTGCAGATACACTTTCTTGGTGATACACAGAACTGTTGGAAATCAAAAGCAAAAAATTTTACAAAAATATATATGTACTAAAAAGAGCATACAATAAGTTTCTCGTAATTATGAAGATAATTTATTTGCTGGTGCAATTTATCATTTATCACTTTCTTGAGGCAATGTTTAATTGTTGGAAATCAAAAGCAAAACATATTAATAATAAATATGTATATACTAAAAGGTGCGCACAATAAGTTTCCAATTATGAAGATAATTTGTTTGCGAATGTAATTTATCATTAAATTTAAAACTAATTAAAATATTTATGTATTTGGAGATAAGATCGAACTATTTATTTAAAAGATACCTTGTTTGACATTAGAAAAATGTGACAACAAATTTCACTTAACTTAGCTGGGCAGTTATGTGAGACTATTAATAGCTAAAACAATGACAGTCTATTCATACAAAGCTCGAATAGGGAGTATACGACAATCAGATACTCCTAAAGTTGTTGAAGGGCACTCAAATCATCCAATGTTATTTAATTCACATTAAGTCCAATCATAGTGAGCTACACAAATTGTATGGTATTTGAAGAAAATCCTTATCTTTAACATATATTAGAGACATTTTAATATATCGTATAGTTATTTAATTCCTTTCGCTTTAAAGAGTATGAAAAATGCATTTAACTATCCAACTTTAAAATTCGATGTATAGCACATTCACAGTTTTTATCATTCTTACACAACGTGTTCTTGCCCTATTCTGATGTGCCCCTTGACAGACCTTTCCAGGGTCTTTGCTCATCAATTTTATAGAGCAGCGAGTATTTTTGAAATCAACTGAGCCATGAAAATGCGGTGCATGTAATTTATAGCAATTTCCTTCTTGCTTTAGCTGCACTTTTCATTGTCGTATTCGTATTTGTTGTTGTTGCTTTTGTTGTTTTGTTTTGAATTCCACGCCCGTTGATATGCAAATTTAGCGGGGAGCAAGAGCTTCCCTTACAAAAATAAAAATTTATTAATTTATGCAACACTTTAGCGTGTATAGTATATTTATTGTTGTTGTTTTTCTTGCGCTGTGATTTCACGCTACATTTGCTGAGAGAAACACAATTTATATAGCCCTCGTCGCTGCTGCACTTAGTCGGTAATTTATTTCATTAGTTTTCTGTCTGAGCCTTAGTTATGTGGCCGCAACTAGACGCCAAATGTCAGCAACTGCAGTTCAAGCGTGTCATACCCTCTAAGCAACAGGCAAAGGGAAGCATCTTGTATAAATAAATAATGTTTGCCTTCTCCATCATTTCTACAGTATTAAAAAGAGCATCTCTGACAATATACATATATTTTCAAAAATAGCAATGAGGCTTTTTCCGGCAGCCATCTTTTTCTAGGCAGTGTGACCAAATCTACTTAGCAAATAGTATTTCAATTTATCGATTCAGACACTGTGACCAAATCTATGTATGTACTTTATCGATTTTATCGCAAACTCGCAAAAATCACTAATTCAAATTTACTTAATATCGCTTCACGTTTGAAATGTGATGACAATTTTAAACAAGTAACAAGAACAATTTTTACAGATAAATAAATTTACAATTTATGTTACATATGAAAAGCTTCGCTACTCAGGGTAATCTATAGTCAAGCACTCTCAATAAAACATTCCTTGTTCTTGTTACAGTTGTTTTTCTTGTCCTCTAATTGCTTGCATATTTACAGCGAATTGATGACTTAAATGTTCAGCTTGTTAACACGGAGCTGCAACGAGTGGGCAGCAGGGGCATGGCGAGGGGGGCGTAAAGCGGAGGCGTTTCCTGCACAGCACGCAACATGCTCGCATTTCCCATTTATAGAGTAAAGTTGTTGCATATCTTGTTATTAGCGCCTTAATGAACCTCTTTACAGCTGCCAATCACAATGCGGCCATTTAATCTTATGACCAGTAGTTAACGCAGCAAATATGGCCAAAACATCGACTCCAAATTAACTTCGTTTTCATTTTCGTTTTCGTTTTGATTTTCATTTTGAAACTAATATGCACGTGGGAGGCGTGAAATGCAACTCACAAATGAGGTAGGTCACTTTGGGTCGGAAGTAGATGATTTACAGTGGAAACTCGCTAATATGACAACCAAGCGTGGGTTCTTTTTGTGAGCCGTGGGCCAAAAAACATTTAATTGTGCTTTGGTTATACATAAATATTAGATATGTCAAAGCACGTTTGTGTGTAATAATTGCTGGTATATTATTATTATATTTTTTTTTTTTTTTCAAATTAAAAAAAAATGAATAAATGAAAATTTGTATATAATCTATTTCTCAGCTCAGTGTTATTAACTGATGAATACAAACAATTTGAAACCAATTATTAATTATCAAACTGCGATAAATCCAATAAACTTTCAAATACAGTTTTTAACCACTGTTTTCCATCGAGTTTTAACTCTCGCACTGAGCTTTGAACTCTGCAAATCGACATTATTGGCAATGACATTCATAAATAAACATATTAATCGAGGTGAATGCATATTTGTCCAACAATTCAACAATTGTCAACAATGGCCATTTATAACTTCTGTTCATAAATTTGCCCAGATAATGGCAATAAATTCTCTCGCCTCCATAGACAGACTGCAGACGAACTGCAGTCGAGTGTTGTGGTCTGCTCTGCTCTGAAAGTGTTTTGCTCAGACACGACCAATTGGGCAAATAAGTATAACAATGCTGAAGAGAGGAGCGCAGACGAAATAATTTATAATAATTGTGCAAAATTAAATTATCAATTGCGAGACGTCAAGCGACACGCAATAAATAAATAATTCTGTGAACGGCGAGAAATTGCATTTTCCCACAGGAACCCAAAAGTTGAGGGTTAGCCTCAAAGCAAACGCACTTTCCCATTGCCTGTGTTATTATTGTGTGTATGGTGTGAGTGTGTGTGCATAAAATTGCATCAATAATTGCACAGCCAGCGGCATCCGCCCCAAAAATGCATGCGGTCTGAACGGATGAGCACAAGTTTTCCGGCGTCTGTATTTGCGTTTCTGCATTTCCGTTTCTCCCGGCACGTGCAAGCGAAATATGTTATTGACAAAGCAAAAACACAACCTTCCGACCTTACCTCCCGCCTCTAAAAGTCTGAGCCAAAGGCGTGGATGCGTGCAGGCTTTGAATATCACACATGATGACGATGATGATGACGCCCGTTGATTACGAATAGCTAAGCGGATATCAACGCCATATTTCAGTCAACAGAGACCCCAACAAGGGCTGCTCTGCTGCTACCGCTGCTGACGACCTCTTCTACTTTACCGACGTATTATGACGTCAGATGCCAACGCCAACGTGAATGTGGATGCGAATGACACTCCTCTGCGCTAGACGACAATAAGAGATCTAATTTGCCATTGTATTGCGTTTACGTTTACCATTTCCAATTCAATTTCAATTGAACTCAACTCAACTCAATTTATTGCAATCTATTTACAATATACAATGTGAAAGCCGCATCGTCTAATGGCATCCAATCAGCGTGCTTGTGTGTGCGGATTGCGGATTGACCTCTGTGGTTGTGACTACGATGATTGTGGCACAGGTGCGCAATGAGAGACAGCTAACATAACATGCGTGTAGTCATTGGGCAATCGCATTTGACGCAACGATGCGTTGAGCTCGTGTACGTAGGCAGACAGACAGACGGAGAGACAGGCGGACAACCCGAAGGTAGCTGGCTCACTAATTAAGTTACTAAAATGGGTTTGTTCCTTTGTTAACACAAAACAATTTAGTCAATTGTTTAACTCGCTCTCGCAGAGTGTTTAAGAGCATGATAACTTTGTGGAAGAGTTTGCGACGGACATTGGGTATCATGTCTAACCCCATTCATGCTATCTTTTTATCAATGCTTTCATCTGTCTGCCTGTCTTTCCGCTCATAGGAGTGTCGATATCTTAAATTTTGGCAGCTGTATTATTAACATTGAAGTATATTTTATTATTATCTATTTCGATTTGATCAATCAATGCTTCCGTCTGTCTGCCTGTCTGTCCACTCATACGAGTGTCGATATCTTAGAGAATATTCAAGTTAGAGCTACGAAATTTGGCAGCTTCATTTATTTAGGATTTAAGTATATTTAGTTTGATTTTCAATTAGATTAATCAAAAGCATAGAAATTTATATAAAGTTTAAATTTCACAACTCATAAACAAAAACATTATAAAAATAATGAATAATTATAAGCAAATATCTGGTATTTTTGCATCTGTATTTCTGAGAACATTAAAGGTAATATTCATGACAATTTAATTTCAATTCCATTTTCGATTGTCTTACTCATTATATTTCCTCCATAAATAAAGCGAAATAATCATCTATCAATATAAAGATAAACTCAATCGTATTCAAAGCGTCTATGCAAAGATAATCAAGTATTTACGCTCAATAGCTTTAAAGCATAATAAAGACATAAAACTTCCGTACCAAGATAGTTAGTGATAAACCTTCTCGATAGAATACTACAACTTGAACTTTGAAGCACGCTGACAATGCATACATTAGAAGGCATAAATCAAACGCTAAAACTAATACTCCTATTAACGAGATGTGAATATGCATATTTGCGAGCAGCTTGAAAAATGAATTTCTAAGCAGCTGTTGGCACTCATGCTGCAAATTTTTATTTATCTATTTAAATAGCCAACAATCAACTGGCCATAAATTTGCATAAGCTGAGTTCATGTCCGAAATAAATCGCAGTGCTCAAAAATCCACAATACTGTGTTTAAAAATAACATTAAAATCTGAGTAATTTAATCATCGTCAAATGTGCAAAAAAAAAATGTTCGTCTGGAGCTAAAACATTCGCTTTCTACAATGCTCAACGTATAGTATATATACATATGTAGAAGACGCCAGCGTGATCTTGATTAATATAGATCAAATCAAGAAGAACAGCGAACAACAACAACAAAAAGCATGTCTGCTGTTATTTTTACCGAGCGGCAAACTGAACGGCAGCTTCAATTAAGAAATTTCATTAAAAGCATAAACCAGAACAGGCGGATAGAAAGAGAGAGTGCGAGACACAAGGAGGTTCCTCTTTCCCCTTCGTCCAATGTCCAGTGGTCCCCTGATTGCCGTGGACACGCTGGAATTGCTGTCGATGATTGAGATAAACAGCGCACGTCGCACACACACATACATACATATGTGTACAAGTATGACCAGAGCAGAGCAAAAAGACCAGAGACAAACCAGAACATACCAGGAGCCAACGATTTGCCGGAAGCTGCTTGCACACTGGCGCCCTCTACCTAGCCACTCCCCGATTACATCCATAAATTCATACATATATAGAAGAGTATGAGGAGTATTCATTGCCATCATTTGAATTTTTCTATAAATTTTAAATCGCTGCATATTATAGAAATTTATAGCCCAAGTTGTTGAGACGCCTTCTCGGGAATAAGATAAATGTTCTTTAGATCGTTCGATTTCGATTAGCAGCAGCAGCAAAATTAAGTAGTTTGCAAACTCGAGTTTTCAAGTCGTTTCAACTTATTTTCACTTCATATTGATTGATAATCATGTCTGATTTATGGCGGGGTTTGCGCTTGTTCAGCGCTGCGCCTCAAATTTAATTATATTTTATATCCTTACACAAAAAGGGTATTATTAGTAGTCGTGATACGAAAAAGAAGATGCTATGAAAGATTATAAAATCTTTTCTTTTTTATTTTGTGAATTTAACGACAACATTGTGAGTGCATAGTTGGGATTGTTTGTGTTATTTTGTAGGGTAAATAAACAACGCTTTGCTAATTTTTAAGAAATTCTTTATTTGCAAATTTCGCAGAGCTCAGCTTAAAAACTACGAGTTCTCTCTCGAAGATTCATGTCTAAGCATTCATCATCAGACTTTGCATCATAGAGAGTGACATGTGCGCTTCCTTCTACAAATTCTAATACAACATTTCTCATATGACAAGAGTCGCTCGAGGGGGCAGCTGTCATGTCAATCCAAGTCAGATCAGGAAAAAAAATGCAGAATAACATTGACCACACACATTCACGCACAACCAGCTGGCCAATGGCTCACTTTTCTCCCTACAAAAGTTAAACCCGCTGGCGCCCTTTGTTTTCCTAACTAACCTAACAACACAACATCCCGGGAATCACAGCAAACGGCAAAAGACATGTTCTGTTGTGTTTTGATTTCATTAAAAGTAAATAAATTCTAGATAACAAGATCGTTTTACTTTCTTGTGCGATCCATTTGAATTCATGAACTTAATTGTTTTCCCCATCAGCATAAAGTTTTTTTTGTTTTGTTAAATAAAAGCATTTTGTTTACTTTTCTTAATTAGTTTTATATCAAGAAGTAGTCGATATTTATATTTACTGTTGCTGTTTATTAAGTTTGAATGTCAGTATCGAATTCCAAATTCACTTTAGATTACTACTCTAATAAGAAATCTAAATGTGATGTTATATGATGCCATCGAACCAGTTTGCACACAGTTATCATAAAATAAAACCGCATCTTTACGTAACAAAGATTCGTTTTAAGGCTGATAAATTTCTTTGTATTTTGTTTGGAGCAACAAGCACAAACACAATCAAGTTTTAAAAACAATAGTGAATGAATTTTAAGATTTTAATATTATGTATAGATTTTCATCCACTTCTTTCTCTCAATTTTACACATCTGAACAAAAACAACTTTCGAACCTCCCTGAAGTCATTTAGAATAGCTTCAGAGAAAAACAAAGCTGGTCCACTTTCAGTCTTAAGTCACTCCAATTATTTTCAAATTACTACATGCACTTTCCCCTGTGCTTGAGGATCATTAATAGGCCATTTTCTTACGTTGACGTCTGCGGTAAATGGAGCTACATTTGACCAGTAAAACACGCAATAAAAGACCATCTTGGTCCCAGACAATGAGCACAATGTTACTCGCTTTTCGTAATTTCAACTTGAGATGAAAACAAAGTCTAATTTTTCGTTTGCAAACTTTCTTTTTTTCAATTACATCCAAAAAAACAATACCAAAATGCAATCATTGTTGGCCTTTGAAACCCCAAACTCAAGAGGATAATGACAGTAAAGAGGGTCAACACCAAACTAAACTGGCGAAAAGTGTGGCGAAAATCAACAAAATCACCGAGTCGAGAGAGGGAAAATGTACAATGTCAACCAGTCACAACAGAGATTTAAATTTGACTACTGTAAGCCAGATATGTATCATTAACTGGAATCTGAATAAATCATTAGACGAAGGTCAAGTTAATTAAACGCCCAGACATTAAAATTTATAAATTTGGCGTAGCAAAATTTGTGTCTGCATTACGTTATGAAAACAAATCAATTAATAATTTATTGAAGTGGAAAGACCAAAAAGAATATTTAATTAGTTGAGCAAATCAAATTGAAAAGATTAAAGTGCGAGTACCTAATCTAATCTTTGAAATTAATGAACATTATATTTTTAATATATTATTATATTATATATATCGAAAGACCATTTCAAATTTAAAAATTAAGAGCCTAAAAATGTTCATTAGCCGATTTCTTGATTTTCCAGAAACTTGATGCTCAACGAAGCGTTAAATCAAATATTTGATCAATATACAATTTGGTGATACACTGAGGGTCAGTTCATTCGATCAAACTAATCAATCATCATTTACAACAAGAAAGAGAGACATCAAGATCGCCAAACGCAGCCAACTTGAGTCGAAGTTAACAATACTGGAGAAGCATCGACCGGCAAACGATAAATGAATTATAATTATTCCCAAAATAAAAGAGTTGGGGAGTGTTTTGGAGTGGAGTGGAGCTGGGCAGCCGTAACGAGTGATCAACAACGATCGATCAAGAAAGCAAAACCGAAACCGAAACTGAAACCAAAGCAAAGCTGTACTGCAATATTTGTATCTTTAAGTTCAGTCAGCTGCACTTTATGAGACAGAACGCCGGCATCCAAACTATGAATGAAACTAGCCATGAGTACGTGTGTGTGTGTGTGTAAATTAAAGCTAATGACTTGTAAAAATAACAGAAAGATCATGTAATGAAATAAAGAGAATGAGAACAAAAGTTAAGATACAATTTCAAGACGTCAGAAAGATGCTTTTACAGGCCATGCTGAGAGAGAGAGAGAATCTCCAGATGAGTTTCTTAGTTTTTCTGCATTCAACTTCGTTTGTTCTTCACAGGTCAAAATGCAGTAAACACAACGGATTTGTTATTGTTGTTGTTGATGTTGCTGCTGTTATTCGTTGGAAACCGAAACAGTTAAAAGCGGCTGCAAGTCTGAATCTGACGGCTCTGCAACTTCAACTTCAGCCAACTGGCAAAAGGCTAACGACTGCGCCAAGTTTATCAGCTGCACCAGCAGACAGAAACAACCAATTTAACAAGTAAGAATCATGTCAGATGTCAGATGATAAACAGCAAGATACTCAGTAAAATCTTAAGTTTGCATTAATATAAAATGAATGTATATTTTAATGTGACACTCTACCGTGTTTTTAAAACTCATTACAAATGACACATGTTGAAATTATGTTGTTTTAAATAGAAGATTATTCAACATCATGAAGATTAAATGCATTTTCGATTAATATACTATTAAAAGAACTATATTTGTAAAGCGTTACAAATATGTATTTATTTTGTAAACCTATTAGGTAAAATTAAAAGGTATGGTTTTCCACATTTATAATTCTTTATTTTTCCAGTCATTTACCGAAAAGAATATTTGTTATCTTAAAACTAAAAAGAATGGATTTCTTTATTCATAATTGTTTATTTTTCCATTTATTGAGAAGAATATTTGTTTATTTTTATTTATTTTTATTTTGAATTTGTATTATTATTTTGTTTAGTAATTCGATTTTGAAACTTTCATTTCATTTATATTTTTATTATATGTATTAAATAAAAAATTGATGTTTAAACATTGCCATCAAAATTCAAATTCCCTTTTGTTGCCCATTTTCAACACTTACAGGGTATACAAAACAAAAAAGAAACACAGTCACAAAACAGTTGCATGGCACAGACGCCAGTCTGGTTGCAAGTGAGCGTTGAGTCAGTGTTGGAGAACGGCTTTAACCATACAAGCGAAGAGCCGAAACGTTACTTAGCATGAGTCACACCTTTCCGGGCGGATTGTGAGTGTGTGTGCTGCATGTTGTAAAGAAAGAGCGTAGAAACAACGAATCGGTAAAAGAGACGCAAACAAGTTACCTGAAGGGAGCTGGGGCCACGCCGATAGCGTGACAGTTGTGTGGGTAAGCGGCTTAAGAGATCGTCAGAAATTGGAAGTTACTGCCGACAATTTTGTACCCAGAAAATGTGTATAGGCAAAAATAGGCTTTGCCTGCGCCTTTGACTTCGACCGAAATTAATAATGCTTTTGGTTGCGACTTCCTAATGAAGTTAAGTTGTAATCAGGGAGAATGTCAATTAATTATATAACTGATCTACTTGCCACACAGAGGCAAGCTGTAGCTATTTTGGTGGTCTATACGGTGTGGATATAATCTCAAAACATAACACAATCTAGTACAATTCTTCTTCAAATGGATAAGAACTATAAAAATGCCATATCAAAGTAGTTCCATATAAAAACAAGTAAGAAAGCTACAGTTGAGTGTGCTCGACTGTGAGATACCCGCTACCCAGTTTTAATAAAGGCAAAATATTGCGGTATCATTTTTCAAAATATACCGAATATACTGTAAAAATACTAAAAATATACCAAATGGTATATTTGGTATATCGATATAGTACACCATTCAAAATATACCATAGACGGCACAATGTGCCAGATTGTCGGCCAAAGCAACTCAGACTAGAGGTGGAGAACTATCGATGGCACTATCGACGCTATCGATGGTTTGGCGCTATCGCACCGCCATCGATGGCAGCCTTGCACTATCGATAGTTTTGCACTCGGCGTCTCACATCACAAAGAAAAAATATAGCTGAAAGTGGACATCAAAAATATAGCGCAAAGCAAAAATATAGTGGAAAGCCAAAATATTGTTGAAAGTGAAGAGTAAAAATAAGTTATACCATGGATAAGTTCGTAACAATTGTCGAAAAAGGTAAGTGCAAGTGTATTTTTATTAAGTGAAATTCAGTTTTTTGTTTATAATTTCAGATGAACGAAACGGATCTGGAACTTATAAAAACCGTAATGTTTAAATTTTTGTGCGTACCCGCCACATCAGTAGAGTCCGAGCGCATGTTTAGCAAGGCCGGAGAAATAGTCTCCGATCGCTGAACTCGACTAAAGGAGGAAAACATTAACATGTTATTGTTCCTCAATAAGAACAAATGGCTCTACGAAGAAGCTAAATGAAAATGTTTATTAATTAAATGAAATGATTTATTAATTTGTATAACACAAAAGCAACAAATGAAATGTATTTTTTTATTTTTAAGAGTTAAGAATGTAATAAAGTTTTGTTTAAATTTCATATAACTTTTTTTACATTTAACAATTAAAAAGCATGACACTATCGATGGCACTATCGACACTATCGATGGTTTGAGAGAAAAAATCGCTCGCTATCGATGGCGCCGACTATCGATAGTTCTTCACCTCTAACTCAGACCCCTAGTAAGTAGGCGTTTTTGCCCATACAAAAGTATTTCCTTAATAACTTCCACAATTTTTATCTGATCGCAACCAAAGGGATCATAACTACTATAGTAATTATATTATGTTCCAAAATTCGTAACTCTAGCTTAAAAATTACGCTTGTTATTCGATTTTTTTGATTTGCGGGGGCGGAAGTGGGCGTGGCAAAAATTTGAAACAAACTTGATCTGCGTGCAAACATACCAAATTCTGTCGAAAAAAAAATATAGCTCTATCTCTTATAGTCTCTGAGATCCAGTGTTTCATACGGACAGACGGACAGACACACAGACACACAGACGGACAGACGGACATGGCTATATCGTCTCGGCTGTTGACGCTGATCAAGAATATATATACTTTATAGGGTCGGAGATGCCTTCTTCTACCTGTTACATACATTTCCTGCCGGCACAAAGTTATAATACCCTTCTACCCTATGGGTAGCGGGTATTAAAAAAAGAAAACCCAACCCGGTTCTTAAGTTTTTTTTACGAGACAACGCAATTCACTATGTTGCAAATGGTGAAGATAATAAAGAGAGAGAAAAAGAGATCTGTCGACCTACTAGTTGGACTGGTCAGTGAACATAAAGCCAATATTTTAATGGCGCCAGACGCATCCTGAGTTCGTAACTGGAACGAAGCTAAATCGATGGAAAATCAAAAAAACCCCACAGTAATCATGCAACGAGAACGCGTCATGAAAACCTACTTAAGCCAGAAAGAGAGAGAGAGAGAGAAAGAGAAAGAGACAGTGACTTGGAGCGAAAACAAGAAGTAAGTAGGACTCGGACGGCAGCAACTGTGACGGTGACTGCGACTGCGACGGCAGCAGCAGCAGCAACAACAAAAACAGGATGCGCATGCGCAGCAGAAACAAAAGCAAAGGTGAACGTGAACATCATGATGACGTTGTGTTGAGGTAGAATAAATACGAGTGCACATAAAAAATAAAAAGAAATGAAGAAAAAAAGCGAAATCAAAGACATCAACAAATAAACATAAAAGGAAACGTCTCTTCCAGCAGCAGACACACCACAAAGAAGAAGCCAAGAACAAGAGCGATAAGAGCGGCACACAAAACGAAAAGGGAACGTTAAGCGGGCGATCGTTTGGCAAGTGGGGGGCGAATGGCAAAACGAGCAAGGGAATGGCAAACGATAAACGTCATCGAGCAGATTATGCTGCATAAATTATCAAAGGCAAAAGACAGTGCCAAAAGGGAGCGCCGCAGATTGAGCACAGACAGAGCTAGGAAACAAGAGAGAGACGAAAACTGCGCAGCCACAAACATTACGCGCTGTAAATAATTGTAATTTATGAACAGGGGACAGGGAACTGGCGACTGAATTGGGACTGGCTGTGCATCATCTACAGTCGTCTACCTGAGCGCAGAGATGATGATAATGAAGAAGAACGTGAAAAGAAAAAGAAGAGAGCGACGGCGCAATAGCAAACAAGAACAGCACGTACAAGAAATTAGCAAACAAAACTCTTTACATAGAAGCCTGAGATAGACAGAGTGAGCGAGTCAGAACACAAAACATAGCGAAAGAAAGAGAGGGAGACAGTAAAAGCAAAACGTCAACCCCTTGGACATTATGATTATGATGCTGAGTTGCTGATCATAATGATGAAGGCCAGCAGTCCAACGTGTATAGTATAGATGAAATACAACAACAAAATGTAAGAGAAGAACAGTAAACAACAAAATAAAAAGAAACCCTGTGGCAGTTGTACAAACGGAGTTACACACACATAGACAGACTCACACACAGACACATAGGCACATGCATGTTGGCCCCATGGACATTGGACCACGCGTAACGCGTTTCTTGTAATCGTGGCCAGAATCGTAAAACGTGATCGAGTGCCTTATGTACAATACATTGGCCATGGGCCGTTTTCTTGTTGTTGCCACTTTGAATACTCAGTAGCCCCAAATTGGATAAAAAGGGAATTTCCATGTTTAACTATTGCGGTCCTAGGTAAAAGGATCACTTTATATTGCTGAATCATAGTTGTTCTAGTACAAATGTTTTTCTAAACTTAGTTAAATAGCAAACATAATATTCGTGACAATATTTTGCTTGATTTTTTATCCACAAAATTTCAATTTAATTTATATTTATAACTAATCGCCACAATTGATTAGTTAAATAAAAAAAAATCATACTTCGAAAAAAATTCTTATCATTTTTCTGATTTAAATTTTAAGCATACCTGGAATTTAAAAAACTTGTTATATAATATTAAAAATATATTCTCTTTTATATTAAGAATGAACAATAATAAAAACAGGATATATTAATGAATAACGCGAACATATTTTGTTTTATTTATTTTATTCCAGGGTATCGTAAAGTCGTTCATAATGCCCCAGCCCACTCTTTGTAATTTTTTGCTCTTGTTTAGTTTAATTCTTTTTTTGGATTCGTATCTATAGTACGTATGTAGTATGATTATTTTGTTTTCTGCTCGAGCCAACAGCTTTTTCATTAGGAAAATACATATGCTCAACTACAAAAGCAACAACAACTCTAAAATGAAAACAACAACAACTAGAAGAATAACAACAATAGTTTGTATTTTGCTTGACTGGCTACGAGAATGTTTTTATTATTTCTCTAGCTGCGCGGTTCGCTCTCAATTCGATTCTGTTCTTATTTGGTTCTGTTGTGTTGTTCAATTCTTCTCTTCTACCTTCTGCCTGTTCCCTGTCAACGTTCGGGTAATTTACAAGTCTGGAGAGCTAGAGAGATTTACATGAAGCGAACATGTACTACGGTCTGTCTGGCATTGTTTGGTTGCTTGGTTGCTTGCATGAACTATAAGTTGTGGGTCAATGAATCAATGAATCAGCGCGTGGATGTTCTTTCAACAGCTGTGCGAATTTTTGATGAAGAACAAGATGGGGAAATCAGATTAGATTCGCAAGTAGTATGAATATTTATTAGCTTGACGCAAATTACTATTGAAAAGTTCTAATTATAATCTATTGTGAAATCTTTTCCAAACATTTTCTCATAATAATGAAATCTTTTAAAATTATTTTCTATTTATTCACAAGTCAAATGATATAATATTCATAAATATTATATATGTATTGCATATGTATATAATTAATTGAAACGTCAACCTCAAAAAATGCGACTATCTTAAAGTGTTCACTGAATTGCTGATAGTTATTTTTTGTAAAAGGAAAAGGGAAAAAGTCATCAGCTATCACTCTAACTTAGCGTTCCTTGTTATTATGTTACAGTACACACAAATAAGTTGTGAGAACCCTAAAATTGTTATAATTTCTTACAAAAACAAGTTGACTCTGCTTATCATAACAACCAAAAGGGAAACATCCGAAGGCTGGGCCAAACACAAAATGTGTTTCATTTGATTTCCAACGCAAACATTGACTGATAACAATTCTCGAGAACTTTTACAGCGTACAAACAAATCTCTCAAACCTCTAGTTACGTCAGGTACTCAGCTACCGGCTTAACTACTCAGCTACAAATACCGTTAGTTGGATCGTAAACAGTGCTTTAAGTAAAAGTTATGGGGCATATAAATATCATTAATACTCAATTACTACCAGCTTCCACAACAACTCCCACGTCCCAGCACGCTTATATTTGTAATAAAAAAATGTAATGATAGAATTGTTTATTCGCCTTTCCAATACTCTTTTCATAAGTAAATTGTATACAATAAAATGCAATTAAGATCGAAACATTTAACTAGATCAATAGCATCTTAATCAACAGTGGAAAAACAATTTCAAACAGATACAAGATAAGAGACTTTCAAAGCATCAATTATGTATTATGATAAGAATCGATTATACTTAAAAACTCTTCCTTTGGGTCATCTTATCTTTATACATGTTATGCAAATAAGGTTGAGCTCTCTTTTTCGCTTTCTGCACATGACGTCACAAGTTTTAGCTACTAATAAATATGCATAAACACATTTTTATCATAGACAACGAAACAAAAATTGTATACACATTTTATTTTATGCAAATTTAATAGAAACAATAAAAATAGAAAAGATTTAACTAATTACTTCCTTCCAAGACTTTATTCAAATCAGTTTAGCAAATTAACGCATTGTTGCCATTTTCATACAGTTATGCGACACTCTCACAAAACTCCATAAAACAGTGACAAATGTCACCTGTCTCACATCATAAAGATTGTCTAAAGCTAAAGCTTATAATCACAGATAATGGCCATTATTACAGTCGCGCCTCTGTAAAAGGTCACGCCCACGACGTCTGTCTGTAACTGAACACTCTATATGTGCTCTATGCAAAATTCCAATTAGCAAACGGCGAGAAATTTAAGAACCGATCGACCACAATTACGCGCATAATTTAGAGGCGATATCGCGATTCTTAAACTGCCAACTGCCAGAACAGGTTTTTTCTCACTCGATTTAGGTTTTGATAGCGATTTTTTTTTTTTAGTTACTTACCACTTTTTAGACGATCGTTAATTAAATCCTCAATGAGCTGCGGACACTCGCATTCGATAGCATAGCAAAACTGTTTGAATTTCTCAAATCCGCTCTTCGCAATTATATCTATAAGATTGGCGCATTGCAAACGCAATATGTCGGCATCGTTCAGATTGCCCCCGACAGAGGGCGTTAGCGACCGATTGTCGCTCTGCGCATGATCACCGTTGACACTGGCACTACGCGAGGAGCCCGCTAAACTTGAGCTATAATCACCGCCCACGCCTACACCGCTGACACTGGCGCTGCCCCCGCTGCCACTGCCACTGCTGCTGCTGGCGACAGCACTCAGCTTTCGTTTTGTCAGCGCACCCACGCTAGAGGGCGCACTGTCCGGTTCGGCAGCAGCAACAGCACCCAATGTTGTTGTTGGCTTCAGCAATAGATCCTCCTCGGATTGGCTGAGCACAGAGTTTTTGACGAGCACCGCGAGTAGATCAGTGCTGCCCAGATCTAGCATTATGCGCTCCTGGTGACGCGAGAGCAACAAGCGCACTTCTTCCTCTTCTTCGCGCGTCATTTTGACGTTTTGACTTTTTCTTTTACGTTTTGATTCTTATTTGCTGTTGTGTTTACAATGCACTTTTATTAACTGCACTCTCACACATACACTCACATTTGTTGTTGTTGTCGTTGTTATTTAAAATAGCATGTGCATATTCGAATTATTATCATTATTATTTGTTAATAGAACTATTGTTAGTCGATACGTAAAAAAACACAAACGCGCGCCATTTATTGCGGCGTTGACGCCGTTTTTATTCGTTGCTCCGCTCGCACAACGTTCGTTCAACACAGTCAGAAAACAACTGAAAAACCGGCTCGGCTTAAAACAGCGACGCAGTGTCTCATACACAGCAGTGTTGCCAGATTCTTCGGAGTAAAAGTTGCTAGATTTGAGAAAAAAAGTTGCTAAAAATTGCTAAAAATTATAAAAAATTGCCAAAAAAGTTGCTAAATCTTTTCAAGGTTAGTTTTGATAGATTATATTCATTTTATATTAATGTAGGAATAAAATATTGAAATTAGAAATAAAATAATTAAAATTAATAGGATTTCGTATCTTCTTGTGTTAACACCTATTACAAAAATATCAGAGTACTTTTCATTTTAGTAAGTACTCATAGAGAAGTACATACAACAACAACATTTTCCATGCTTATGTAGCCCATACCTGTTTATATAAATATATAAAAATAATTTTTAATTTGTTTTATTTATATTAAAATATTTAAATTCCAAACTAACCTTATAAATGTTGTTTATATTCTTTTGTTATCTTCATT
Source organism: Drosophila pallidifrons (assembly GCA_023558445.1). Taxonomy (NCBI): domain Eukaryota; kingdom Metazoa; phylum Arthropoda; class Insecta; order Diptera; family Drosophilidae; genus Drosophila; species Drosophila pallidifrons. The sequence goes on from CM042348.1 coordinate 8,062,304, forward strand.
TAATTTAAAACAAATAATAATAAAACAAGTAAAAAAGCTACAGTCGAGTGTGCTTGACTGTGAGATACCCTCTACCCTCTTTTGAATAAAAGCAAAATATTGAGGTTTTATTTTCAAAATATTCCGAAAATTCTACAACATTCTAAAAATATACCAAATTGTATATTTGGTATATCGATATAGTACCACATTCAAAATATACCATAGGCAGCTCAGTATATCAGATTGTCAGCCAAAGCAACTAAGACCCCTAGTAAGTAGGCGTTTTTGGTCATACAAAAATATTTCTTTAATAACTTCCACAATTCTTATATGATCGCAACCAACTTTTCAGGAACCACTATTGTTATTATTGTCTTAACCAAAATTCGCAGCTGTAGCTTTAAAATTACGCTTTTTATTCGATTTTATTGATTTGCGAGGGCGGAAGTGGGTGTGGCAACAAATGCTGTCGAAAAATTATAGCTCTATCTCTTATAGTCTATGAGATCCAGTGTTTCATACGGACAGACGGTCAGACAGACAGACGGACATGGCTAGATCGTCTCGGCTGTTGACACTGATTAAGAATACATATACTTTAGCATTCAGTTAAATAAAAATATCGATTTCATAGTGAACTATTAATCGCAACTTTTGCAGTGAATGGCAAAAATACAAAATAAAAAGGCTTTAAGTAAAATATAAATGTAAAATTGCTAAAATAGCTAACAAAAAATAAAAAGTTGCTAGATTTGTAGCTAATAGCATTTTCAAAAAAAAAGTTGCAAATATTTTGAAAAGTTGCTAGATCTAGCAACTAAATTGCTAAACTGGCAACACTGATACACAGTCTTGACCGAGAGAGCAAGAGAGAGCAGAAAAACCGCCCGCACAGTTCGGAGAGCGCAACGCACAGTGGTTAATTTTGCAGCGTTCTTCATAAAATTTTTCTCATAGCCCACAATAAATTGTTTACCATTGACGTCTAATGTATTTTAATACAACCCTGCAACAAGTACAAGGCTTAAAATAAATAAAAATGCAACACCGAAGCATGAACACTAATATCTTAGCAACTAAATGTTAACTTGATAATTTAAATCAATAAAAATTGTTTTCCTATGCAGCTCATTACAAAAAATAATAATAATTAATATTATGGTAATCTAGGATTACCTTTACTATTAAATAACACCAATCTAATAATTATTCCTGTGAGCTTGCCAGCTTTGCGTGAACGACCCACTGTGCGTTGTTTCTCTTGCATTGACCGTGCAGCTGCAATTGCAAGCGATAACAGTGGCGTTGTTATTGTGTGCCTTTGCAAAGTGTGCACGTACGAGTTGATGTTGTGTGTGTGTGAGGCTGTGTGTATACGAGCGAGTGTAAAATAACAACCCAGCAAGCAAAGTTAGGAGGGCTCTAAATTATGTGTCCAAAAAGAGCCGATTTTAAGAGTGTTTTCTGAGTAGGCACATAAATAAGATCGTTTTCGGAGCGCAATCAGTACATTCTAAACATCGACTCATAAAATGGTCTATTGTCTGAGCATATTCGGAGTTAAATTAAGTAAGAACTGAGTTAAAACAGCGCTTAAAATAACGGAATGCAGATTTGCGATAATCGAGATCACAAAACATTTATTTAGTTTCTGCATTACGTGCCTTGCAAGTCGGTCGTGATTAGTGGACAATTAAAATATAAAATATACGTTAAGTTAATAATGCTAAGTTCGTCGTAAAACTGTGAATTTGAAATCCTAACTTTATAATATTTCAATTATTTTTAAATTTTTCTTCAAATTCTTTATATAATATTTTTCTAATATTGTAATTTGTTGAATTAAATAAAAATTATATAAAGATCAATTTATCCACACGATTGTATAAACCAAAACAAGTCCGATAAGAATTTTTTCGGTGCGATTTATGTAAGTGCCTAAAAATTATACTTTTATGAGTATTTTCTGAGCGTTTTTAATGCTTGATTAGGAGGGTGAAAGCACTTATTTCTGTGTCAAAAAAGAGTCATATTAGACTCAGAAATTGCCCTCTTAAAGTGCGACCGTTTTCACGGAAAAAAACGCTCTTTCCGGACTCTTTTTTGGGCACTTTATGATGTAAAATGCTCATAAAAAACTATCAGAAAACTGTCAGAAAACGTTCAACTTGCTTGCTGGGAAAGTCAAACAAAATGTAATTGCATTTGCTTCACTTCTCTCGCTGCCCTGTCTTTGCGTAAACAAAGAAATTGCCTTTGCTTGCTTGAATATCGTATCGCAATATCGTATGTAAAATGCCGACTTTCGTATTGGGGAATAAAGGGAACTGAACGTAGTGCACCATTTAAAATGAAAACAAGTAAGAAAGCTACAGTCGAGTGTACTCGACTGTGAGATACCCGCTACCCATTTTGAAGAAAAGAAATGTATTTTGCGATATTTTTCTCAAAATATACCGAATATACTGCAAAATACTAAAAATATACCAAATGGTATATTTGGTATATCGATATAGTACCCAATTCAAAATATACCATAGACGTCACAATATACCAGATTGTCAGCCAAAGCAACTAAGACCCCTAGTAAGTAGGCGTTTTTGCCCATACAAAAGCATTTCTTTAATAACTTCGACAATTTTTATCTGATCGCAACCAAATTTTTAGGAATCATAACTACTGTAGTTATTACTGTATATACCAAAATTCGTAACTCTAGCTTTAAAATTACGCTTGTTATTCGATTTTTTTGATTTGATGGGGCGGAAGGGGGCGTGGCAAAAATTTGAAACAAACTTGATCTGCGTGCAAACATAACAAATGCTGTCGAAAAAAAATTGTAGCTCTATCTCTTATAGTCTCTGAGATCTAGGTGTTCATGCGGACAGACGGACAGACACACAGACGGACAGACGGACAGACGGACATGGCTATATCGTCTCGGCTGTTGACGCTGATCAAGAATATATATACATTATAGGGTCGGAGATGCCTCGTTCTACCTGTTACATACATTTCCTGCCGGCACAAAGTTATAATACCCTTCTACCCTATGGGTAGCGGGTATAAAAAGTATTATTATTATAGACCATACAACACATGTATGTATGTATTATATGATATTATTAATTAACTACCATCGGTTAACTTAAAGTATTTCAATTGTAGTTCGGATAATAAAATCTGTACCTGTCTAATTTGCCACTCTAGCAAAATAACAATCGTAAGCATTCAGTTACAGACCCCACACACGCACACATAAACTTACTCACATACGAAACATCGATTCGTGTTTAACGATTTATCTCAAGTGATTTGCCATTTCGAACTCACAAATACAAACTTACTCACAAGCATGAGACCACAAAAGGGCTCTAATTACACGTATTTTAGTTCGTTTCTGGCCTGATTAGCTCTCCATACAGAATTGTAACAGATGTTGGACCAGTTGCTAAGAATGAGCGTAAACGGATAAGAATAATTAAGGAAAAAAAAGTGATCGAACAGAGAGACAGGAAGAAGTCGTTTTCAGATGAAATTAATCCTTTGGAAAATAATTAACAAAATACTCAAGATACTTTAACGCCTGAAGGTTATGGTATTTTTCAAGGATTTCAAATATTAAAATTGGTTTAACAGTTAATTCAAAAATGAGTTTTAAAACAACTGATACTACTTTATGTATTCTTAAAAAAGTAGGATGAAAACACAATATTGCAAAAGATTAATTTCAATAATTATTTTAAAAAGTCAATTTAAAAATATTAATTTAAGAGAATTATATTTAAAAATGCATAAATTCAGAAATTATTCTATCAACTATATCATAAAATTAACTAAACTAAAAAGTGCAGAACATAATATTTTAATATTATTTAAATACGACAAACTAAGTGATTTAAAAATATTATTATTGATTTGTAGATGCAAACAATAAAATAATTTGAATTATATTAAATTATAAGAATTTTGTTTGTAAATATCAGTTTTTTTTTTTTAGGTTAAGTAATTTCACACATTTTAATCACCTTTCAAAAAAGTATAGATAAGGAATAAATATATAACATAATGTAATGCAACGTAAAATTCACACATTGGTTTGTAAAATCGACCAGATTGTCACGTTCATATCCAATAAACTAATAACATTTAGAATTGAGCACGTCTAAGGCGTGCTCTATCTTATGATTTCTTTCTTTATGGAAATCACGAGAAAATTGTGTTTACCTGTTGCCGACAAAAGTTGAAAGGAAATCTAGGATTTCATACAGCAGCATTCCAAGCATGTTTCATGGCTGTGATTTTGAGCTATCAACAAATTAGCAGGTGGACACCCACAACAAATTTCGATTATACGTAAATTGATTAGAGTAATTGCTCGAGCAATGCCAGCCAGTTTATGTTGTGAAATGTAATGCACTGAAAAAATATACCGCCCTCTTGGCACATAGCTTGTCAAGCAACTACTTGGATCGCTTCATAATTTATGCGAGGTATGTGAGACGGCCCCACAATTCTGGGCGGAGAACGGAGACCGAGAATTGTCAAGTCTCCACGCACACCCGCAAATCTGTCAGTCGAAACAAATCAGCAGACACGATTCTTCAATCGGAGCAGAATTTCAATGATAATGAAGACAGTAGGCGAGAGATCATTGCGAAATTGCTATAAGATCTTTGATATGCAAAAATTACGTAATTGTCATATGTTAGATTTATGTGATTTTTATTTATTATTTTTTTTCCTCCACAATAGGAAATTTATTTTTATGTATATACATTTATGAAAAAAAGTATAATTAATTTTGTGTAGTTACTCCTCACTTAATTTTGTCAAGTCTGATATTAACATACATATGTTTAACAAAACTTCGAAATTATAAATCAATATTAAATTATACTGTTCTAATTTAATCGCTTTGCCTAACGTAGTTGTTATTCATTTTCTTTCCAGAATTTTTTTTTGTTAAGTATTGTAATTATGTCAAAATAAAAGTATTCACTTAAATATTTGATTAAAAAAATTAAAATCTTAAATTTGATGTTTAATTAATAAATTAAAATAAAATACTTTCAATTCCATAAACTAACATTTACAATTTATTTTTGCAATATTTAGTTTATTTTCGTGATTTTAAATTATTTATGCAGAAAATGATATAACAATATATTACAGCAAAAACCCTCTCGAGTGGAAAATAAGCTTTTCGATATTAGGGTGAAAAGTTTATAAATCATGAAACAGCAGTTCCCTTCATCAAGATATTGGGAAACTCAGGATTACAATTGCAAATATAAATCTGCTACTGAAGAGCAGAAATGAACAAATAAACATGAGTGAACGTGTTTCATCTTGCCCATTACGTTCTGTGTTTCCTCTGCAATTAAGAGATTTGGTCAAAATGAGCTTAAAGCTCAGCTCACAACGTCTGTCTGCTGTATTTCCGTTTTCCTGATTCGTTCGTGATTATCGAGAGGGTGTTTCATGTTATCCCATTCATCAATGCGCGCCGGCCTAACCCTCAAGTGAGTCTGCTTCCATTTGCCAGGTGAAATTGTTCGTTAATCAACTGGGGAGTTGAAGCATCTTATTATTCGGTAGTCAATTTCAAGATTGCCTTTGCACGTGGTAATTCTCGATGGAGCTGCTTGAGTTAACTTATGCCGTAATTACTTATTAGCCAAAATGAAAATCATTTGATCTTGGCCATTAAATGTAATCCACAGCTGTTAATGACTCCGCCAGGTGGTAATTGCATTTAATTATACATCTTATCGTGCATTAGGCGTTTCAGCCTAAACTAAAATTCAATTGCAATGTGAAGAATTTGTTTACTTTCTTTTTTGAATAGAGAAAATGCCGAAAACAACGAAGTGCAGCAATTAAATTTTTATCTCTTCGCTTATCGAAAACTCCTTATAGAAAGGCCTATGCCGAAAGAAAGAATTTTGTTTTTGTGACGAAATGCCTTGTGCAATTGCATTTCCCATTTTTATAATATTAAGTGCATAACTTTTATTTAAGAGTTGATATGGTAAAAATTATTTATTCATTACTAAACACCCTAACGAATTTTACGCTTTTGCTGTTAAAATGTTCTAAGCTAATGAGCATTATTTTATTTTTTGTTTGCTTTTGCATTCGTCATAACGGCATTGATCAATGTCTATCAAACTATTACAGTACACAGTACACACACACACACACACAAACACATTTATGCGCTCACTGAGATGAATGGAGGAGGCATTGGCAATGGGAAAAGGTCTCCAAAGCTTCCAATACATAGATGAATGGCATTGGAGACATTGGAAGAGAAAAAAATCAAATAAGCGAACTCTCATTTTCGTCAAAACGATGGCGACATTCAGAAGTGAATTTAACAGCGTGCCGAGCACTTACCCCGATCGCCTGACGGCTATCCGAAAAAAGCTGACCACGTGTTTCCATCAGTGGCACAAACAGCTGCAGCTTTTCAAGCAAGACTGCTCCACGTTGCGAGCGAAAAGTATTTACTGGCAGAAATTTAAAAAGATTTACAACAAAAAAGCCGCACAGCTTCAGCAACGAGAGCTAGTAAAGCTTATCAGCCAAGAGGAAGTCGTGGTCCAGGAGCAGCAGCTACAATTTGTGGCCACGCTCTTTTCGTCGACATTGATATCGAAATTTAACTCGAAAAATTCCACCAGCTGCAGCAACATGACCATTTTGGATGATTCGTATATTGGGGTGCGCGATGAGTATCCCGATATCGATGCTGAAATTCGCGCCATATTGATGGCCAATGCCCAGAATGGAGTCACGATATCGAGCATCAAAAGTAAGTGCAAAAACGAGGAATCAATCGAAATAGAAATAGAGAAACCTTGTTGGTAAAATTGAAGAAATATTTTTAAGTGCATGCATGTTTTCCTGCCTTTTATTAAACCAAAGTTCAATTAGTAGATAATACATTGCGGTAGTTTAAGTCGACCATTCTTATCGATTAAGTATTCGATCACGATTAGGTGAGTCGATTTGGCGCGTGGTTGCTTATCTTTAAAATATTCTTATCGATAAGGTACAATTTTTTATTTAAAATTACTATTAATATTTCACCCATTCACACAGATGAATATCGAAATATGACGGGCAATACATTTCCGCTACGCGATAACATCACCGACTTTCTGCTCACCATACCGTACGTCACAGCTGAGTGCTGCGTGTCCGGCAAGCGGATTTTTAATATCAAGCCCACGGAGGACACACGTCACCTGCACGACATGGTGCTGAATCAGCGACAGCGTGAAAATGGCAACAGTAACAACAAAAATCACATCTCAGCCATGCAGGAACCGCCACGTTTGTGGCGTTCCCAATATAGGCGACGTAGTCCGCAAAATGAGAATTGCAATTTCAATCTCAATACCTGTGAGAAGCCGCCAGCTGTCAAAATAGCGCCAGAGCAGCAACTGGCCACGGCTGCAATGACGCCATTTTGTATCTATCAGGACAACTGGAAGCATCTGTACGACAACCTAATTAATATATTAATCTTATATTGTATAACGAATTAATTTTCCAATTGTAGCAACAATCAGTATCAGCTAACACAGTTAGCGGCTCAGAACAACAACAATAAATTTCCCTGCATACGTTCGGATCCTGCACAGTTACAAATAGCACCACAACCGCCTGAACAGCTACAACACCATCAGATTGGTGAATATACACATAAGCGACGTCATGAATTAACGCCCACGCCAACAACATTGTCATGTCCATCGCAACATGACTCCATGTTCACCATCAACTCGGACTGTGATGCATATCTCTTAGATTTTCCATTGCTGGGCGATGATTTCTTCTTGTACTTGGCGCGCATGGAGCTAAAATGTCGCTTCAAGAAGTGTAAGTAGATTCGACTGCAACAGAAGTTCACATCTCACCTCGTCTCGTTTCGTTTCGATCATAGATGAGAAGGTGCTACAGTCTGGTCTGTGCATCTCGGGACAAACCATAAATGCCGCTCGACAGCGGCTGCAGCACGTGGAACTGCATGAGATGACACAAATCATTGTTAACATCGGTTCCGTTGACATAATGCGCGGCAAGCCGCTGGTGCAAATCGAGCATGATTTCCGTCAGCTAATCAAGGAGATGCACAATCGCAGATTTGTGCCTGTGCTGACCACGCTAGCACCGCTGGCCAACTATTGCCACGACAAGCAGACATGCGAGAAGGTGTTGCGTTTTAACAAGTTTATACGCAACGAGGGACGTCATCTTACCGTTATTGATATACACTCATGTCTGATTAATGAGAATGGCGTTGTACGCTTCGATTGCTTCCAGAAGTAAGCAAAAGCTCCTCCATATCTACCGATTAATTATATATATTCTCCGTTTGTGTTTTAAAGCGGGCCACGTAGTGTGACGGGCTCACCAGAGCCATATGTATTCTGGAATAAAATCGGACGGCAGCGAGTGTTGCAGATGATCGAACAAAATATGGAATATCACTGAGAGAGGAGCTAAGCAGGAAGTTTGAGTTGGAATTGAAATAGTCGGTCTGGCACCAGGCATCGAGCTTGTACAAAATTTTTACAATTATTCACGGAGAATGGCATGCTGTCTTTTTAGAAAAAAAGCAAAATTCATAAGTTAAACGTTTAATTTTAATGTGTTTTATGTTCGTATCGTAATGTGTTTGTCCCCTGTACTATATATAAATGTATATTCATTGTGATTGTCTTTCTTATATGTTCTATGTGATTCTACTAACTCCTGAAATAACTTTCCTTTTGAGGTACATTGCGTTTTGGATGCATTGTTTTTGCTGCTATCCCAAAAACAGTGATCGAAAATTCAATGTGCCATCAAAATTGAGTTATTCAAACATGTATTTTCCCTAGTATTTTTCATTAAGATTTGGGCACAGAGCTTAATGAAAAATGCAAACGCAACTAAAACATTGCCATGTTATAAACCGTATATTTCTTTCGTTTCTTCTGAACCATCTTTGCCCATGCTCATGTATATAACTACCGACTTTTCTCTGTGCAGGACAGGCTACAAAATATACATTTGAGACATGTGTAATTTTGGTTCAATGAAAATGTATTCGCTTTGGTTAATACTTTGCTTGCACCAAATCAATGCCGCGGCTGATTTAATATTGTCAGTGCTAAGCGAACAAATTAATTAAAGCGATTGTACAATTTTCGTGTATCTCTTTCAATGTTTATATTATTTGTACGCTGTACATTAAACAGTCTGATTACATTTTAGATTGTTTTCTTACAGCGTACGATAAAAAGTATTCAAGATTCGAGTTTAAATTAATAACAAATCTTTATTCAAAAATGGTAGTAATTATAAACTAATTTATTGTATGTATGTTTAATGTATGTGATGATGTAATTTTTTTTTTTGTATGTCCAACCATAACAAGCAATGTAAAATCCAAAAAAAAAAATAAAAAAGGGGAAAAACAAATTGATACGCTTTATAACTGAAAGCAATAGTCATTGATTCGGTATTAATTCTTTTTCTTAATAAATCAACCTAAACGCAATGGAAATTATCTTGATTGTTACTAATATCATTTCTTCAATAGTAATAAGGTTTAATTCTAATAAAAAAAAAAAAAAGAAAAGTAGTATGTAAACCTGAGTTAATATTCAAATATTTCTTAAAGTTAATGCCTAACTCAAGTCATCGTTGTAAACAAAACAATATCATAGGATATGGCTTGAAGTTATTTGACCAAGAGGGATGTTGAAAATTCGTTCTTTGAAAATGAATAAAACAACGATGGGATTTGGTGCTGCTTATACATGTGGAAGTCGAGATCAAGCCCATTACTGGAATGCCAACCACACTTTACACAAATGGCCGGATCTAAAACCTCGTTGTGAATTTCAATTAAATGTTGACGGTACTCCGGATAAGATACAAATTTCAGGGGACGAATGTTTTCATCACAATGCAAGCAAATCCAGGACTCTAAAAAAATGTCGATTAATTGAGTAAACAATAAACAGACATGGGTCTTACCCGTTGTCTTCCCAGCTTCAGGAGTTGCAATATCAAACAACGCTCTTTTGCCAAAACGCCACTTATGCGCACCATTCCATGGCTTCAAAGAACTCTGCATTGATGGAGTCTTCAATTCCTTTGGTCGTGGAGCCGATTTGGATGTTGAGCTCTTCGCTTTATTATTCTGTAAAGCATTTGATGGTCTCAATGCAACTGACATTGTCGAAACAGTTTCGGGGAACGGATTATAGTCGGAATTTTCGATATTCTTTACTGCATTTAAAACCGGCGAAGAGGTCTGTAAAGGTGAAGGATTTCCAAGCAGCGAATCAACATCAGACGACGAGGTGTCCTTTGTGTTTTTCTGCAATTTTTTCTTGTATTGGTCAATCGTTTCATCGCGCGATTCAATTGAGGACACAAGCATGTCATTGATCACACTGAAGGCGTTTAATTTAGCATTTCGTTCATGAACCTGACGATTGAGTTCTTGTACATATGATGAGAGCTGAAAAATAACAAGCAATGAAAGATACGATCGACTATGTTCAAATAACAGTCACATCTTTAAAAACACTTCCATCAATAGAAACTTTACCTGATTTTAAACTAAGTTTGTCTTTATCGTTTTTGTTGAGGGTTGTTTAAATTTGAGAATTACCTTTAATAATTGTTCTTTTAAATTGACTGTTTCTGCGCTATTTCCGTTATTTCTCCTAAATAGGAAATGATTATAAATAATTTAGATTTACCTTTGATAATTCCTGCTTTAATTTAGCTATTTCTTCTTCCTGTTCATGAAGGCATTTGGTGTTTTCCTCCCTGTTCGCCTCCCTCTCTTTTTCAATGTTAATCGTAATCTGTTTCATACATAAATAAACGCATAAATAAAATATCGAATCTTTAACAAATTTTTTTTCGAAAATTACTTCTGATAATTGTTGATCCAAATTGACGATTTCCTCTTCCTTTTCTTGCAGACGGATGGTATTTTCCTTCTTTAATTCACTTTCCTTTTCAATTTTATATTTCATCTATATCATAAAAATAAATAAATTAATAAATATAACACAAATTCTCCTGAAAAATTACCTCTGCTAATTCAGCTTCTAAACTGCTCATTTCTTCATCTTTTTCCAAAAGTCGTTTAGCGTTTACCGAATTCACCTCACGCTCATTTTCAATATTAATGATCATCTATTCCATATGAATCAAATTATAGGGAAATATAAAATAAACATTTTCACTTAAATAACAAATTCTCATAATAAATTACCTCCGATAATTTTTGTTTCAAATTCGTGATTTCTTCTGGTTTGTGAATACACTTGACGTTTTCCAACAGCAGGTCACTGTATTTTTTTGATCAGCTTTCCAAATTTGACGATAATTATTAAGTTAATATGTTGTCGATATACATATATTAAATTTTTACCTTCGTTAATTCTTTTTCTAAGATGGAGATTTTCTCATTTTTCTCCTGCAAGTTTTTAGCGCAATCAGCACCACAGTTCGGCATCTCCTGAATCTTTAACGACATCTCCGAACGCAATTTTTTTTTTCGACAAATCGAAGTTTGGTTCGAAGTTGCTGATTTTCACGCTGCTGTATCAAAATGGAATGCATCAATAAATTAAAATTCGCTTGATCAAAACATTGCTGATAACTGTATCCGCCATAAGTTGGACTTGGTACATTCAACCACATTTGTGGAACAAAATGCGAGTTAAATTGCGGAAATTGTGAATTTTTGTGATGATGAGCCATTTTTGTCCAAACGTAAAAACGCGTGTATACAAAATACGGAGAAACGGTACTTTTCCGCGCTTTTGAAACCATAAATATTTGGTCTCAATCGATATATATCGATGTTATATTACGATCGATGTTATATTACGATCGATGTTATATTCATGATTTCATGATTTCTTTTATTGATATATATGTCCATTCACTTTTCTTTAATTTTGTAACTCATTAATTTTTGGCTTCTTTCTTACTCTAAGCCAACTGTCGTTATAGCACGCAAAGAACAAAAGCTTTTACTTGCCACTCTATCGATTATACCTACTCGTGTATCGATAACAATCTAAGTCAGCTGTTTGAAACTGTGCGACCGCACAAAAATACTAAATATAAAGAAATCGATAACAATTTGACAATTGTATTTTAGCTGGCAAGTGAGTGAGTATAAATTTATTTGTGTGTGGAAAATAAGTTCCAGCAAATTTCAGATTAGTTTGATACATTACAGTCCAAAATGGCTTCGTTTTTGGCACGTACTGGCAGTACACTCATCGAATCAGTAAGACCCAAGGCAGTTGCAAAGGTAAGCGCAGTGCAACGTTTCAAAATGCATGAAAATTAGTCGTACATTTTACATAATTGCAAAAAGCTGCAGACGGCAACAACAATGTGACAAGGTTGCGCCTCTCGTTCGCTCACCCATTAGAAAGAGAGAGAGTAGCCACCTGACTAGCGGCGATATTTTCGATCCATTTTGTTGTACTCTACAGAAACACATACAAGCACACATATGAATATCAATTGTGTATGTGTGTGTGACGCAATTCTTGTCAATGTGAGATGATAAAAATAAGGCCTTGAAAGCCGCCAAATAGCGGCTATGTGGGTTTCTTTTATCAATGGTATGGCAATGTCAACTGTTGCTGTCGAGCCCACTAATTAAACCAACCAAATCTATGCGAATTAGATTTGATTATCATCTCAGTTAAAACACCGTTATGGCGACGCTTCGATTGCAAATCTCGTTTCGTTTTTTGTGACCCACTCCAACAAATGTATACTACATACGTATGCTATGCGTCATTTGTTTTGTTTTTGATTTTATTTTTTTCGAAGCTCGTGACTTTTTCGATGATTGGAAATTCTTTCTTAACAGATCCTCAGTTACGCTCCCATTGGACTGCAGCAGACGAGAAACCTCAATGTGCAAGAACATGTCTCATACACTTTGCTTAACGAAAGCAACATCCCAACTCCCCGGTAAGTTCACATCAAATCCACAGAGTCCAAAGTTCAACCAATGTCTTCTTATTGGACTTTGAATAGCAAAAGTATGTGTAAACAAATCCGGAATTGATTTGCATTAATATTGCTGCATGTTCAGATCAACAAACAGCTGATGATAGCGCTGATAACGGTCTGTCTTTAAAGTAAACTATATACATATGTATGTATATATTATTGATTGTAGGGAGCAAAGGTGTTAGTCGTAGAGCATTTATAATCAAATGGCATATATGCTAGACAAGTTGAAATATTTATATTTTATTTATCTCAATGAAATATAATGATAGAATAATTGAGGCCGGTTTCTTATGCTCCAGTATAAGCGATGGTTCAAATAGGATTTTGTTTATAATTATAATAAATACAAAACTAATATCCATAATCTTTTATACTTTTTATATTATTACGAACCGAAAGCTGAAAAAATAAATACATATTTATGTATAAAGTGTTAGATCTAGGTTTCTAACTTCTGAGTATTTATTAATTGTTTTATTTAGAAATTTTCATAAGTGTGGACAATTTCATCATTGAAACAATTTTGATTAATTGAATTTTTATGAAAGTTTTGTACTCCATTTTCGGTTAAATTTTAGAAAAAAACTCTTTCTAACAATTGTCACTTTCTAAATAAAACAAATACAAATAGATTAATAACCTGTTTTTAAAAGGTCTTATTATTAAATAGTTCCATCACACTACAATCGAAAATGGAAAAATGTTATATATTATAATATTATATAATATATTACTATATATAATTTTTGATTTAAGAAAGTTTCACCCGTTTCAAGGGTTGAAGGGTATTAATCCTAATAACATTTTTACTAAACTGAACCCAGACATTAATCAGCTCGTCTGTATAAAATTAGAATAGATTGTTAGCGTTTAAATGAAATGATTAACTTAAACGAAATTCGCTCACTCAGCTGATGTGCCAAAAAAGACTTTGGATTGTGTGCTGGATTTGATAACGTGTTTCTGACGTTGTGCCGCTTTATCAGTCATATACTCTTGGTATTGCGGTTCAGTGGGTCATAAAAATCAAAATGGACTTTAAAATTGCTTCGCAAATTATTAAACGATGACTCAATTGGTCTTTTGCAGATTTGCCGTCGCAAAGAATGGCAAGGAAGCCGGCGAGATTGCTACAAAGTTGAAAACAGATAATCTGGTGCTGAAGGCGCAGGTTCTTGCCGGTGGACGTGGCAAGGGAACCTTCAAGAATGGACTCAAGGGCGGTGTCCGCGTTGTCTACAAGTGAGCCGAAATTATTTTGAAATTTATTACTACCTTAATGACCTGCATTTGTCCTCTATTCCAGTCCGGAGACGGCAGAAGATCTCGCCGGCAAGATGATTGATCAGCTGCTGATTACCAAGCAAACTGGCGCTGCCGGTCGACTTTGTAAGAAGGTCATGGTTGCCGAGCGTAAATTCCCACGTCGCGAGTTCTACTTTGCCGTCATGATGGAGCGTGCTTTCAACGTGAGTAAAACGACTCATTGATAAAGCACATTATTTACTTTTTTTGTTTGTTTTCTTGTGCAGGGTCCAGTTTTGATTGCATCCAAGGAGGGCGGTGTTGACATTGAGGAAGTGGCCGCATCTAGTCCCGATGCCATCATTTACGAACCCATCGATATTGCCAGCGGTCTCACTAAGGAACAGGCGGCGAGAATAGTCGAAAAAGTTGGACTGAACGATAATGCCGATGAGCACATTCAAATGCTGCTCAACATGTACAAGCTGTTTGTGGAGAAGGATGCTCTTCTGGTTGAGATCAATCCCTATGCCGAGGATGCCATGTCTGGCTGTAAGTTGCAATTGTTGCTGCAATCTCATCGTTATAACAAATCAAACTAACTTTTCATTGTCGTTTAACTAATGAACTAACTCTTCATCTCATACATTGTTTTGCTTAACTTTTTTGTATTCATGTGTTCAAACTAATGCTATCTCTGTTGATGTTTGTTCAAACTTCAAAGGCTGTAAGTACTACATTAACAACTTAAAGACATTAATTTTGACATGTTATGTTTTGCCTTGTTTTATAGTCTTTGCCCTCGATGCCAAGCTTCGTTTCGACGACAATGCCGAGTTCCGTCAAAAGGAGCTGTTTAGCATGCGGGACTGGACCCAAGAGGATCCCAAGGAAGTTGAGGCGGCCAAATACAATTTGAATTACATTGCTCTCGATGGCACCATCGGGTGCATGGTGAACGGCGCTGGTCTGGCTATGGCCACCATGGATATCATCAAGTTATACGGCGGCGAGCCAGCCAATTTCCTTGATGTGGGCGGTGGTGCCACCGCAGAGGCTGTGAAGGCCGCTTTCAAGATCATTACCTCCGACAAGAAAGTAATGTGCTTATTGGTCAACATTTTCGGCGGCATTATGCGTTGCGATGTCATTGCCGAGGGCATTATTGCTGCCGCCAAGGATCTGAACCTGAACTTGCCCATTGTTGTGCGTCTGCAGGTGAGTTAGCTAATAATTAAAGATAATTTTGTAAATTTACTTAAATATATGAAACTATTATTCGTTTGCAGGGCACCAAGGTGAAGGAAGCCCGCGATTTGATTCGTTCGTCGGGTTTGAAAATTCTGGCTCGTGATGATTTGGATAAGGCTGCTGATATGGCTGTCCACTTGGCACAAATTGTCAAGCTGGCGCGTGAGATGAATATGGATGTGAACTTCGAGATTCCCGATGCACAGAAGTAGATCAATAATAATAACAGAACAACATCAAACTCGATAAATGGCTAAGTCAACCATATTAGAGCCCAATACATAGAACACAAAAACATTTACTCAACAAGTTAGATACAATTTACATAAACTAAAACTACAACTGAAACTCATCGCTTTGTAGTTGGAGAGATATTCGTATTCGCTTTCAAAGAATTGAACATTTTTGCAAAAATTTTATTGATCTTTTTGTGAATGGAGTAACACCATGATTGTAGTATATTTTTTGTCTTTGGTCAAACCAGAGTGTGTTACATATTAACTAAATATTATAATTTCGAATAATCCTAAGAGTTGAGAGTTTTTTGCACCTGTGAAACATTGTAAGCGTAAAAACAAATGTATTGTTATTAGCACGAAACTTTACAAAATAATAACTAGTAAAACTCCAAAACTAAAACAAAAACAAAACTTGTCTAATGTCAACGTGATTATTGCAAAAACTCATTTAATTTATTGAAATGCAAACTGCTTGAAAAGTGGTAAGACGAAAAGTGTATTATGCTATTTTAAGTTAGTTTGCTTTAAATTAAAAATTCAACCACAACATCAACAAACTGTAGAAATTGCTTTTCCAGCTTCTTTATCTTGTATTTTATTACAAAAACATTTTTTAGCATCGATTCCAATTTCTGCATCAAATTCCAATAATTAATATTTTTCCCCAGAGAATGCAAAGATGATCCAAAGAAAAAGTAAATGCATTTTCTATATAAAGAACATGAATTCTCCAGATGTACGTCAAATTCGCCAATAGGATCTTAGATCCTCGATCCCTTTTCCATAGAAACTGACCAAAATTATCAATAAACTAAAACTAAAGTTCTGTTTGAAATAATCCAAATTTGATGGACGTGCGAATTTATTTATCTATTTGCGTGTGGTAGGGAAAGTTGGGTTATTGCCTCAAAAACGATCAACTAGAGATAGAATATGTGTCTGTTCCTGTTCCCGCCAGTCGGTGTCGCCATCGCCCAGATTTCCAGCGTACTCTGAAATTTGGACAGATTTAATACTAATACCTATTATACCAAAAGAAAATTCAAGTACTCACCACGCATAATGCTCCTAATGGTTTTCATGGATGCGCTGCGCAAATTAAGAATTTGTAGCACTCGCTGTTTGACTGTTTCTGTGGTGGCACTGACCTCCAGCAAGATGTAGTCGATGCGTTGCAGCGTAAACAGACCGCCAGTCAAGCGTTTTATATAATTATTCTCCGCCTCCTCGTCTTCATCGATGCCCGCATCCTGCAACAAAAGAAATTTCTATATATACGTTCCTATATAGTCGAATACTATTTTAACTTACTTTTGGCTGCTGATCAATCTCTCTGTCAATGGCCTCCACTTTGGCCAAGTACTTGAGGTGCAGCTCGAGCAGACGATCAACCTTCTCATGATCGTTCTCCGTGAACTTGGTCAGCATGCGTTGCCTTTGTGTGCCCTTGCAGTTGCGCAACATCGATGCAATCACTGAGCAGACATGCTCCTCATGCTCATCCACTGAAAGTAATCGCTGCTTGTTACGCTTGGGCGTCTTCATGAATAGTGGAAAGATGGTGCGCAGTCCCAGAATTTCGACGAACTTATTGCAATTCTCACGTCCATCCTGACCAGCCATGGCATGATCCAACACCTTCAGGGAACCATTCCGTGACATCTTTTTTCTCTCAGCATTAGATTCATCAGCTGCAATCCCTCGCCGTTGAGGAAGCGGTCGCGATTCTCGCGCGCCATCAGCGCCGAGCACATGCAATTGAACAAATTGGACATGTACTCTTGCTCCTCATTACTGGCGGGATCGTGACGCTTGTATACAGCCAACTGTTGCAGTAATACATCGACGCCATCTAGCGTTCCGAGCAACAAACGATTATCGTTCTCTGTCTGTATCAGTATGGACAATATTTCACTGCAATACAGTTTGTTGGGATCAAAGGGCGATTTGCCTTTGAGACGCTTCAGTATCCAGGCCAGCAGACCTTGTATCGCCGCCTCGCGCACAAATTCGCCGTCAATCTCCGTTAGATTCTCGACAATCGCCAGCGTATTGTGCACACCATCGGCTTCCTCTTTTACCTGTTCGTTGAGCCGCTCAAGATTCTGCACCAGCAGTGCACAGATTTGTTCCTTGCGCAACGCGTCGATCAAGGACTCGGCACCCTCGTTGCTTTCACCCAGAATATCCACATCGGTTACCTCTTGGAGCAGATCAACGACGGCAACTGCAATGTCTGTGTTTTGATGCGCCAGCAGCTCGAGTAGACTGTGGAGACCATGCAGCTCCACGAGCAGCGGATATAAATCGGGCACTGTGGCCACAGCTTTTAGTTCCTGAATAACTGTGTGTAAGTCCAGTTCGGAGTCCATGAATTTCTCGGGATTGTCAGAGAATTTGATGCGCATCTCTTGGTTCTTAAGATTGCGCTTCTCAAACACCAGTATTAGCTTCTTCAAACCTTGTTCGTCCAGCACATCGCCCTCTGCTTCCTCGCTCTCAACATACTTTAAGATATTGAGACGCTCCTCTTCTGTGAGCTCGGGATCAAACTCAAATGCACTGCCATTGGCTGACCCCGCTCCAGTCGCATTACTGTCATGTGACTTTCTGTAGTTGGCCGTTTCCTTGGCGTCCGCAATGCGACGCATTCGCTTCGACTTTTCATCGATGCCGCCGCCCCGTTTTCCAATATCACTCGCCGGCTCCGGTAGCGCGAAATCATCGTCGTCCTCATGCGGTCGCTTTGGTGTCTGCTCGGGCTGTTGCCATTGATGCCAATAATACGTTTTCTTAATGGTTTTCATATCATTTGTTAACACTACTTACCTTAAATGCCAAGAGTTCCCCAATATCCATAATTCAGCCAGCAAATTGTATAAACATCAACGCTACCTGGTAAAACTCACATCGATAATGGCAAATATCGCTGCGCTTTAAATACAAATGTGCTCACGCTTTGTTATCGATAGTTGAGTTGGTTACCACTCAAATAAACTCTGACCTACAATATTTAATATTATATATAATGATATATTTAGATTGCTTAGTAAAGTCCACTGCTAAGTAAAGTTCATAAAAACATATTTTTAGTTTAGGTGATATTTGTATCGATAATGTAAATATTGTGTATATCGATAACGAAATAGAGTAGAATTTTCGATAATTAACTTTTATGAGATGTTGGGCGGGTCAATAGCAAAAATTTTAAAACATTTTAAATTTAAAATATGATAACATTTTTATTATGCCTTTTAATATTAATATATTATATAGATTAATATATTTTAATATATTATATAGATTAAAAAAAAACATTCAATGAATATAAATTAATATTTAAAAATGTTCTAGCATTCAATAAAAACATATGCAGAAAATTGTAATTCGATTCCTAAACTTTGTCATACTCTACTGTGTAGATAACATGCGCAGAGGGTATTGAAGAGATGCTTTAATCGAGGTGTGGTTAAGGGTTGTTTTCAAATCGCTTTAGGGTCGAGCCCCACACAGTTCAAGTCTTTACAACTAAACGGCTCATTAACAGTCACGGATTTACGAAATTGAAAAAAACAAGGGTTTGTGTCAATTCTATAAATCTATTTATCTAAAGTTCATTAATAATTGAAGCTGTGCTATTGCAATTTCTTAAAACAGAGATCCAACCATGTCAGAGAGCCCGAAACTCGTTAAAAAAGTGCCCATTCATTTGCAGAGCGCCCAGAATCGAGTTTACATTCGAAACGGCGAAATTGTGAATCACGACAGAAGCTTCAAGGCAGACGTGTACATTGAGGATGGCATTATTAAGTACGAAAATTGTTAGTGCTGAGTGAAAACACTTTAACAAAACTGTTTGCAGATTTGTGGGACCGGCAAGTGAGATTACAATTCCCGGAGGTGTGCGCACCATCGATGCAACAGGACGGTTGATTTTGCCGGGGGGGGTATTGACCCTCATACACATATGCAACGCCCTGTGGGCGACACTGTCGCTGTGGATGAGTAAGTATTTCACCCTCTCCAATTCCTGGGATTGTATTCATTTCAAGTAATTGTTCGACAGCTTTTACCGCGGCACCAAAGCGGCTGTTGCCGGAGGCACAACTATGATAAGTAAGTGATAATCTAAGATTGAAATGAAATTGATTTTTGTCTACAAGGCCAATCAATAATCTTTTTGTGTGATTTTTGAAGTTGCTATCATAGTAAGGAACAATCTTATTGCATTTTAATAAATATTATGTATTTAATTATTATTATTTGTTTATTTAATTTCAATTGTACAAACTTTTTTTTTAACTTACAAGTAACAAACACTTCCAAGTATATTTCATTAAACTATTTTTACTCTACCTTTTTTTATGAGCCTCTTAATATATGGAAAAGTTCTTTTTTATTAGTTGACTGTGTGCTGCCCAAGAAACATGAATCCTTAGTGGAGGCCTATGACAAGTGGCGCAGCTGGGCGGATCCGAAAGTCTGCTGTGATTATGGTCTCCATGTGGGCATCACCTGGTGGTCCAAGTCTGTGTCTGAAGAGGTTGCCATACTATGCAAGGAACTGGGCGTCAACTCGCTTAAAATGTTTATGGCGGACAAGGGAGTCTACATGTTGAACGATTCGGAACTCTTGGATGTGCTCGAAAAGATTCGAAGCCTTAATGGTGTGGCAATGGTAAGGCTCTACAAATGTATAAGACCTTATAAACTGGATTGATTTAAATTTATTATCCATAGGTTCATGCTGAGAATGGCGAGCTTATCGCTAAAAACACGATGAATTTATTAGCCGAAGGTATTCGAGGACCTGAGGGCCATGAACTCTCTCGCCAGGAAGAAGTTGAGGCGGAGGCTGTTTTTCGTGCCTGCACTTTGGCTCATCAGGTGAGTTAAAATTGTGTACTACAGGATTTGGAAATATAATTAACCCTAGTAAATAGAGCGTTTGAAATTTTGATCGCTTTAAAGAAGACATAGCAAAGTGTATAAAATCGTATAGCGTGAAATCATATTAACCAATCTTAGATGAAGAATTTCTATAGAAGCTGGGTTTCAGCGAATTAGTGTATTTGGAATAGTGTCAAATACATTCATATGTATATAACAAAAAAGTCTCAAATAAAAATTTCGTTTTAAGGAAATAACTTTTATTATTAGCGGAGGTTCAACAATAGCTATTCTTTTTGATTATTATTTTAATTATATTGTCCGGTTTTAAGTAGATTTTATTGTTGAATCACTTGCAGACATCAAATCTGATGCAACTTGGCATCGCATTATTAATTTAACTTCGGCTTTCCACAATGCTGTTTATATAAATAATTCAAAGAATGCCAATAACTAAGTTTTCAAATTCATATTTAGATGAAAACACCATTGTATGTGGCCGGTGTCACCAGCAAGTCCTCTGCTGAAATTCTGGGTCGTGCTCGTCGCAGTGGATATTGCGTCTTTGGCGAGACCTTGGCCAGATCCATTGGACTTAGCATGAATGGAGTGCGTAAATCGGAGCGTATCTATTTTATTACCAGCCCACCCATTCGCATGTCTCCCGAAACACCAAGGCAACTTATGAAATCCTTGGCTTAGTAAGTATTATTTTTAGTTTAACTCTACGATTTGTGAACAATAATTAAATTTGTTTTTACAGCGATGATTTGCAAGTAACTGGCAGCGATAACTGCACTTTTAACAAGAGCCAAAAGGAAGCTGGTTCCGGGGACTTTACCAAAATTCCAAATGGCGTTAATGGCGCCGAGGATCGCATGTCGCTGATGTGGGAGAAAGGAGTACATCAAGGTCTGCTCGATCCATGCAGATTCGTTGCAGTGACCAGCACAAATGCAGCTAAAATCTTTAATATTTATCCACAAAAAGGACGCATTGGTACGTATGGATATCGCCCAAAATCATTTAAAATTATTTAGTTCTGTCGCAAAGAATATGTAAAGCAAAATTTGTTTTTTTTTTTCAATATACTTATAATCAATGATTTGGAAGATCTTTCCTATTCATGATATTTTCTAATATATTATATGTATTGTCTGATTTTAACCCAATTTATATGTGCTGAAGACAATATTTAATAGAAATTTTTAGATTCATAAATAGTTTGAATAAAAACTTAATAATAAATGTAATGTATTTTCTGACAGACAGTTGGGTTCGATTAAATCGTATAACTACGCCCGATGTTGTGATTACCTCCATAAAATTTTAAATTCTTATTTAATACATTACATACTTCTAAAGTTAAATATATATTCCTATTTAGAGATTTGATAATTAATAGAATGAAATATATATTTCATTATTTGACTATATATATAAAAATATATACCCTTTTCTATTAGAATATTTAATGCACTTTACTTATACTTATATCATTATTAAATAAAACTAAAACAGTCATATTTATGATAATTTATAATAATAATTATTAGTAATATATTTACATAAAACTATAAAACTGTCACATTTATGATAATTTTTTTTAATTTTTTACAGCGGTTGGCTCGGATGCTGATTTGGTCATATGGAATCCGCAGGCCACACGCACCATTTCCAAAGCAACCCATCACCATGCTAGCGACTACAATATTTTCGAGGGCATGACGGTGCACGGTGTTCCGGAATGTGTCCTGGTGCGTGGACGCGTCAGTGCGGAGAATGGCGTGGTGCGTGTAGCCGAAGGATTTGGTCGCTTTATACCGATGGCGGTGCGTCCGCCGTTTGTCTATGACATTATTGAGGGAAAAGTGCAGCCCACTGAGGAGCCACCACAAGAGGAATATCATAATGGTGGCTTGAGTAAAAAGTTTGCAGAGCTAGACATTCAAATACCGGCACATGAGCCCATCTCAGCAATGATCGCTGGCAATTTACCAATGCCAGGAGAGGGTTCTATCTGCAGCACTCCCTCAAATCGCGGCCGTGTCGATGGCAAGCGTGATTTGCAGGAATCATCATTTTCAATTAGCGGTGAGCTACAGCATAAAATAACAATCCCACGTTGATCTGAGTTCATTAAATTTATTTATTATAGAGGAACTCGATAACTCAGGAGTGCGATCCAGCATTAAAGTAAAGAATCCTCCTGGCGGTAAATCTTCCGGATTTTGGTAAATTTCAAAAAAGATGGAATGAAACTCGCACAATGCTCGACGATTCATAGATCATTATAGCTTAGATTTTTATACTTAGCTTCAATAGTATTACAATAATTCATTCATATTTCTGCCATTAATTTGTAGCCCAATCAGACTGATTTAGCTGAAATTTATATTTAGCTAAAGTTGACAATCTTTTTTAATTGAATCAAGTTAATATCGATTCACTTAAACAATGTGTTCACAGCAAAAAAAAAAAAAAAAAACAGGAATTTTGTCAGATTATTTATACGAGAATTGTGCTGCAGTCAGAAGTCAATTTAAGGGATTATCTAAAGAACACTTCGTAGTCAGAGCTTAAAAGCCTTCATAACCAATCCACCGATTTCATAAGATAACTTAATCTTAGAGAGAAAAGTTTTCAATATTTGTAATTTTTCAAAGATTTATAATTGAAGTAATCGAGAATAGCATATTAACACCCACAATTTCCAAAAAACAAAGAAAAACAAAATCTATTGTTTTGATTTAATGTTAAGTTATAGTTATGCACTCTTTATTTAAAAGTTATGATTGACAAACTATGAAGAATCAAGAGTTTCATTCTAGTACATTTGTATTATATATTAAATCAATATAGATATTATAATATACATTTATGCTGGATACATAATTACATTCATATTGGTTGGTTGATTTAACAATATACATTTATTATTCCGTTGCGAATAAAATACACCTACATAAGTATGTCATCTACTTGAGGAGTTGACGGTAGTTATGCGTAAAATATTTAACACAAATTTCAAGATTGGTCAATATAGATAATAATAAATGTAATATGTTAAAATATCATCTGCTGCATCTCAACTAAAGCATACATAGGTGAAGGTATGTGTGTGTGACGAGACATATGTATGTATTGGGTGAAGTAATAATTTAATTGTAATCGATTTGATTAACTTATCAGAGCTAAAATACATTGTGTATTTTGTTTTGCCCGCCAGCCTAACTTCTACTTACATTTCTTCATTCATGCAAAACAGTATTATAATCATTATAAAAGCCATATATGAATAAACAAAACTAATCAACTAATTTCCATGAGTTATATTTAATTGAACTGTTTGCGTAATTCTGGTGGGCTAAAAAAGACGAAAAAGCAAAAAGAAGGAGAAGGGAGTTGATAAAGACTTTTACTGCTTATGACCTATTTTCACTTCTGAATTGGCTTAAATACTAAAATCATTCGTAATGTAACCTAAAATTGACTTAAGAACTAAACTTCAATAGCAAAGACAATTCTTCTTTTCTGTTTCTGTTTTCTATGTATTTGCGCTTACTGGTGGCGATTGATGTGATTGATGGAGGCGTAGGAATGCATGCGGCCGTTAAACGATGTTGCGTGATTTGTTAAGAAAACGCTGTCATGAGGAAACACAAAAAATACGCATTAATAACAACGTCATTGGGATCAAATCAATATTTGTCTACCTACCGCCCCCCACCTTCGCCCTTCGTTTGCTTATAGCTTCTTTAAATATGCAGCACACTTGACGGCGCTGCTCACTTGTCCTGTATTCAGCAGACTCAACTTCTTGTGCTTAGCGCGGAATTTCTTGACGTACGCATCAATTAGATTTTTGATCTTATGTGGATTGATTTCACCAGAGCGACTGTGACAAATCTGAAAGATACAATAGAAAATGAATTAGTCAATTTGCTAAATGGAAGCGGATTGATGAGTACACTCACTTTGGGTACAGCGCGACGCATAATATCCTTGTAATCCTCCTTTGTAATCACCTTTTTGTTGAAATGCGGTTTTAATACCAGTTTCACTTCCTCCACAACGCGTTCTTGGCGATTCAACTTGCACAAAAACTGTCAAAGAATGAAATTTATTAAAATATGCTTTGCAAATACCATTGTGTATTACAAATAATTACAATTTTAAAGAAAATTGTATTATTGACAATTTAAAAACAGAATTTGAAAATACTATTGATATACCAAATATAGCCTTTGGTATATTTTAATATATTTGCGGTACATTTTTAGGATATAGTTTTATTAAACATGGGTAGTGCGTATCTATCAGTCAAGTGCACTATTTTGCAATAAATTTAGATTAAGTATATGTATTTTTTTCAAATAGTACTTGTTTTATATAGAACTAATTATTTCATTAATTGGAAGTTTATTATTAATCATTTCTGTATTAGTAAGAGTTGCTTTTTTAACGTAAAGTTTTAGGTTATATTCAAATTCGTTAGAGTCCCATTAAAGTTGGGATTATATGGTGCATATTAATAAAGTACTTTCTGAATTACGCAAAGTACAAACAATAGGAGTTAAGAGGCGCTTTTAAACCATCATCGATTGGTGTATGCAAATTTACTAAACTTTCACGGAAATAATTCATTTTTTGTTCATAATTACATTTAATAGAAATGAAACATATTGAAAATTTGTATATGGTAGTTACTTACCCTATCCTTGTTTTGCAAATCTACTGCTGAGCTGGGCACATCATCGTATAGTTTGCCATGGTCCTCAGTCGATTTGCCGCCTGCAACCACAATGAGAAATGATTGTTATTTAAAATGCGATCAAATATTGGAAATGGGAGAAAAATGGCAAACAAGTGAACATAGCTGCCTTGAAGTAAATTATAATTGGGTTTAACAAAGTGCTAGAATTGTTCTTGGCATTTCTCCTGCATCTCGAAATCAAAAAAGATTAATTAAGAGAGTCACCCACCTTTGGCTTTCGATTTACGCTCGGCTTTGCTGTTGTTGCCCCGCTGCTGCTTTCGGCCACCAGCGTTATTGAAACGCGACGAGTGTCGCGTTTGTCCCACAGGCGAACTGCTGCCAAACAGATTGTCAAACATCTCCGCTTTGCCGCTGCCCTTGGAGCGCCTGATGGCGCCCACAGCATTACTATCTGGTGGCGGCTCAAACAAATCCTCATAGTCTGCGGAGCCCGGTGAGTAAGGACTCTCAATGTCCATGTTGAAAGAGTCATCCAATCCAGCTGCGCCACCTCCACCAGTTGCGGCCGTGGTGCCGTTGCGCAATGTGGCGCTACTCGTTGCCATGCCGCTGCTGCTGCTGGCCACGCTGCCGCCGGCCGTCTTGGGCAGCTTGCGGCTGAGCGTGCTCGCTGGTGGACTTGATATGACGGGTATATGCTGCGCGGAGGATGAGGAGGACACAACGGTGCTGCTCGAGAGCAGCACATTCGAGAGCACAGTGATGGTGTTTGAGTTATCCGCAGGTGGTTTGTCATCAGCAGCCACACACGCGGACGACGACACCGCCAACGTGCTGCTTAGCGTGGTGCTGTTGAGATACTGAGTGGAGGCTACAGAGGCGTTAACATCGCAGGACTTGTTGCCCAACTCCTGCTGCAGGCTGCCGCTGTTCGGTTTGCTCATCAGCGCCATCACCAGATCCACGGGATTGATGACACCACTCGAATTTGCATTCGCTTGCGTATTGCTCGGATTGCTGGCGCTGGACAAATTCGATGTGTTGCTGGCACTCACATCCAGTTCATCGCTGTTGTTGTGCTGCTGCTGCTGTTGTTGCTGCTGTGCCTCGATCTTGTCCCCACTGGCATTGCTGCCAGCACCGCCCAACGGCTCGAGATTTTGCGCTGGCGTCGGCGTCGGCGAACGTGGCGACAACGACGGCGACTTTGTCGGCTCAAACGGATCGTAGGCATCCGGCGAACAGGGGCCCGACTCTGGCGGCGTATTGGGTCCAATTTTTTGCGCTGAGATTAGGCCATCGCTGACATGCGGCTGCTGGGGCTCGCTGTCGACAGCATTCCGCATAGAACAGCCGGTGTCCATGTCATCGGCCGAGTGTATATCGTCGGCATCGTCATGCAACGGATTGTTGCGCACCTTGTGCTGCTTTTTGGCGGGTAAATTGAACTTGACCAGATGCGGTTCCGGCGGCGTCTTTGGTCCCGTTGTCTGCGTCAACGTTTCGTACGACGTCTCCATGATGGTCTCCAGGCAATCCGCTGGCGGCGTCTTCTCAAGCTGCCCGTTCTCGCGCATCAACTGATGCTGATCAGTTGCCGTCGAGGCGGCGCTGCTGCGTCGTCGCTCGCGTCGTAAGTGCAGCTGCGTCTCGTTGGCATCCTCGCTGTCAGTGAGCACAATAACGTCGGCGGGCTCCTGATGCACTTGGAATGGCGAACGCTCCAGATCGATGATGGCCACCGGTTTCGCATCGAGTTTCTTACGTTTGCGTTTCGATTTTTTGCTATTGCTCGCACTGCTGCTGTTGTTGTTACTGCTGCTGTTGTTGGTGTTGAGCCGATCGATGCTGGTGCGCCGATTAATGAGGAACTCATCCCGTGTCGGTGGCAGTGTGACCACCGTCTGTTGTGGCTGCTGTTGTGCCGTGCCAGCCAAGGCAGTATTGCTGTTCGTCGCCTCCTTGTTGAAGCTAACACTAACGAGAATGTTGTTGCCCGAGGCAAAGACCTCCTTCGATGGCATCGGTTCAGGTGTCATTGTGTGGCGCTTGCGTTTCTTCTCCTTGCGCTTCTCCAGCGGCTTCTTTTTCTTTTTGCTCTTGTCGCTGCGCTTCGTCTTTACCTTCTTGCCCAGCACGGGCGTCAAGCTGCGTCGCGACGAGATCTCCGCCCCATAGTGAGCTCCAGGTGCACCGCCTCTTGGCGTTCCCAATGGCGGTGTCCACGAGCCGGGCTTGTCGCCGCCCATGAAATTCATATGCGGATCTCCCGATAAACTCGGCGTGGGCGATGGCGACCAGTGTGTTGCGCCCATGCCCACCAGCGATTTCTTTGATTTCTTGCTCAGCTGCGGTGCGAGGAAATCGTCGTCGTCATCGTCGAAGGGATCACGCTGCCGTGATATGCGTCGATGGCGTCCCACCGGGCTGCTGCTAGCGGCACGCTTCTTGCTCTTCTTCTTCTTGTCGCCCTTCTTTTTCTTCTTCTTGCGGGGCGACTTTGAGCGACTGCGACTCAAGCGTGGCGTATACCGAGGCGAATACGCCGGCGAATGCTTGCCCCCGCCTACTGCGCCGCCTCCCGACAGATTGCGTCCACCATTTATGCGTGCTGGCGTTCGGGAACGTGAGTGCAATGAGATGCCGCTGTTGCTGCGCGGATGCAGCTGATGCATGGCCAAAGCCGGTGGTTGCGATGTCGATGGCGAACGATTGAAGCGTCGGCCAATGGGCGATACGGAGCGACGACGCATGCCCGCCTCCTGATGATGATGCTGATGATGATGGCCAGCTAAACCAGCAGCGGGAGGAGAGGGCGACATGCTGAAACTGCGGAAACGTTTCGGGGATGCGGAGCGTACGCTGGGCGAGCGCGACGAGCTGCGCGAGTAACTGCGTGATGGCTGGCGACGCTCAAAGCTCAGGGAGCGACTCCGTGCGCCACGCGTGGCATCGCGTCCATAGCGATCCTTTTGCTGGTGACGCGAGGCGCTGACCACATTGCGCACATCGTAGCGCGGCAGCTCGCGACGCTTGGGACGCTGATAGAACTGCTGCTGTTGCTGTTGGGAGTTGCTGTATTGACCCTGTTGCTGTCCCTGATTGGAGTAGGATTGCGAATAGGACTGCGACTGTGGCTGCTGTGAATAGGAGGATTGCTGATAGCTGCTGCGACTCTGATACGGCTGATTGCGATAGCTGTAACGCACGCCACCGCGACCACGCACAAATCCGCCGCCACGGGTGGCAAAATCACGTCCACGGTACGTGGACCGCTGTCGTCCGCCCGAGTTGCTGCGGGAGCGCGAATACGACTTTGAGCGACTGTGGCGTCGTCGCTTGCTGAGACTGCGACTACGCTGGTGCTGCTGTGGACTGCGACTGCGTGGCGTTCGGCTGCGAGGTGTTCGACTGCGGCTGCGACTGCAGCTGCGTGAGCCGCCCGAGCGTCGGCGGGAGCGGCTGCGATCTTGCTGCTTGTCGCCGCGATAGTTGCGATCCTTCCGCCGCTTGCCTACCTTTTTAAACGTCTCAGCATTCTCCTTGCCACCGCGCTTTGAGCTGCGCTTTGATTTCGAGGCGTCATTGCCACGGTGCCGACTGCGACTCCTGCTGCGACTTCGACTGCGACTGCGTCGTTTGGCTTCATGCTCGTTCGTCAAGTTTTCGTCTTCGGAGATGAGTTCGGCGCCAATGCCATCGGCACGCTTCTGCTGCTCATCGGCGTCCTTTTCCTTCTCTTTATCCTTGTCCGCCATGGACTTTTTCGCATCGCTCTTCTTAGCATCGCCTTGCTGACTCTCGTCGCGCTTTTCTTGCTGCTGCCCTGCGGCAGCTGCCTCTTCTTCCAGCGTCTTCTCATCCAGACACGGTGTATAGGAACGATCGGGATCAGATTCGCTGCTTGAATGCTTCGCTGATGTTGATGCTGCTGCGCCTCCAGCCGCAGTATCTTCTTCTTCATTGGCAGCAGCCTCGTTCGCTTGTTGCTTTGGAGTTGTTGACTCCTCAGCGAGCGCCTTTTCAAACTCCTTAGGTCTATCGATCTCGAGTTCCTCCCAATCGCTATCATCGTACAGCTCCAAGACGCCTTTACCTCGATCCGCAGTGCGTGCATCCTTGGGCGTGGGACTTGGCGTACTGCGCGTTTTCGTCTGATCATCATCATCGGCGGCCGTGGCGGCGGTCTCTTTGGCAGCTGCAGTCATTGCCTCGTTGTCACCTTTTTCACCTTTGTCTGCCTCTTTGGCAGCAACAGCAGACTTGGCACCCTGCTGTTCATCATCATTTCGCTCGTCGGCGTCATCGTCATCGGGCTCATCTGTGGGATTCTCTGGCTCGTAGAGATCGCTGCCAGCGGTGTCGTTGACACTTGCAGTGGCGGGTTTATCGACTTGCGCTGGCGGCTCGGGAGGCAGTGGTATGTCATCATCATCGTCTAATTGAACTAAATCTTCATTCATTTCGTCGTCATCCTGAGGTAAGTGGAAAATATAGTTGGTGAAATTGAAAGAAAGAAGAAATAACAAATCACGGTTAGTATGCCAAGAAGGATGCGCTTTAAGCTAACTGAGGAATTGTCGAACAGCGATCTGTGGCCCTGCTCTTCCTCTAGCTCTCGCTCTCTAGTCTAGCTCTTTAACCCCACCCAATTTACTTTCGGACAGCTTGCCATTTTTCATAGTGCTACAAAGGATGATGGGGACATACCTTATCGGCGCTTTTGGCAGCCGTTTGTGGTGCAAACATTTCCGTGGCGACTGCTTGCGATTCTTGCGAATATATCGAGAAATTTGGACAGTTGTCGTCGTCATCCTCGTCGTCCTTATCCGCTGTCGTTTTGCTCGCATAGTCCGCATTCAATTTGAACAGCGAACTGTTCCAGGAGAGATTGGGCGGCGGCGCCGGTGGCGGTGGCACCGATAAAACCGCTGGCATCGAGATGCGGGGCGCCAGCGACACTGGCGCATTGATGGGCGCCGGCAGACCACCAAAGAGTGGCTGACGTTGTGGCTGCTGTGGGAAGCTGCTGTGCACTGAGCTGGCGCTTGAGTTAAACGGGGATTGGCGGGTTGCAGGCTGATTACGTTGCTGTTGCTGCTGCTGTTGTTGTTGCTGCTGTTGTTGATTTTGTTGCTGTTGCTGCTGTTGGTTGGGCGTGTTAAACCGTATGTTGAAGGGCGTAAAGTTTGTGTTACCGGTTGACGAGGCATTATTGGAGCTGTTATCGCTAGAGTGCCGCTGATACTGATTGCCACTTGCTGCATTTCCTCCACTTCCGCCACCTCCTCCTCCACCACCACCTTGATAATTGTTTCTATTGTTGTTACCACCGCCGCCACTGTAGCGATTATTGTAGTTGCCACCTCCTCCACCGCCTCTTCCGAAATTAGGTCCAGCGCCGCCGCGTTGATACAGCGGCGCCTCTGTAATCTCGCTGCTGCTGGCTTTACTCGCCGCCGTCGCTGAGGTGTTGCGTTGTGGCGGCAGATTGAGACTGCCATCGGCATTGATGTGCACCTTGCTCAGATTGCGTGTGGCGCCATGCCAACGATCCTGCATATCCAAAATACTGCTCAGCACATCACCAGCTGCAGCCGTTGCTGTCGCCGTCGCTGTTCGGGATTTTCCCATCAGCAAAGCTTTGCGATTGCGTTGCGAGCCCAAGCCAGCAATGCGTACCGCGGATTGCACAGCAGTTGCTGCGCCGCCGCCGCTTGCCAAACTGCCGCCGACGGCTCCCTCGTCGCTGTCCGAAAAGTATTCCAAGTCGTTGGCGCCCCCAAAGAGCGAAAAGCTCGTGGCATTGCCACCACCCAAATGCGAGCCATGAGCCGCGTCGTGCTTAACACCCAGCTGCTCCGCCAGCCGTCTGCTGGCCGTCATTCGCACTCCATCGCTGGCAGCAGCTGCTGCTGTGGAGCGACTGCGTCGCGTGGATTTACGTTTGCGGCGACGTCGTATGACCTTTTTGCTCGTCTTGGCCGCAAACTTCTCATCGAAATTGTTGAGATCATACTCCACCACGAAAGTGCGATGTCGTGTACGTCGTCGCGAGCGTCTCTGCTGTGTGCCACGTCTGGAGCGCGTTGTAGTGCTGCTGCTAGTCGTGCGTGTGGTGCGCGTTGTCGTGCTGCTGCGATTGCGTCTTGTGGTCGTCGTTGTTGTGGTCGTGGTGGAGGTGTTGGAGGAGCTGGTGCGTGTGTGCCGCAAAACGGCGGCGCGAATGCGTTCGTTTTGCCGTGTGCGCAATATGCGCGGTTGTTGCACTTGACGCACACGCAACCGTGTGTCGGGTAGCCCCATCCCACGCAAGTCCTCGTAGAGTGTGTGCAGATCCTCAGCCAACTCGAGCGCTTCGTCATCGTTCTCGTCCTGGGAGTCAATACAGTTGTCACAGTACCAGGAACCTTCGGGTATTAGGAATAGCGGTGGATCCAAGCAATCCATGTGATATCCCTGATTACAGCTGTCGCACAACAGCATAATATCTTCACGATCCGGCCGATTGCATATCTCACAATTTGTGACCTCCTCGCCCCCATCAGCGGCCGCGCCATCCTCATCGTCCTCGTCGAGAATAAGCTCTTTGTGTGAACTTGTTAAATCGACGCGTATCTCGCGCACCACTTGACGACGCTCGTAATTGTCGAGCACAATGATGCGATCGAATTCGATGCGGTCAATGGGGCAGGTCTTGACATTCTTGGCCCACGCCTCGATGCAGACGGCGCAATACAAGTGCTCGCAAGTGCCCGGTTTGCCGATCTCCTGCTGGCGAAATGTGAGCAGGCAGATGGGGCATTTCTCGAGCAGCTCATTGCTGCTGCTGTTGCTACTATCCGAATTGGCGCCGGCATCGAGATCTTCCGCTGCTGTTGTTCTTGAGTTCTTTGTATCGCTTTGGGCTTCGTCCTCCGATACGTTGACTCTTAAGCGCCGCGTTCGCGTGTTGCGATCTTCAATCTAAGGGATAAATAGAAAAATATTTAATTAGTCATCTATTGCAACAATCACTGAAATAAGCAAGACAAAGAAAGATAAGCATATATCTAAATACTGTACTGAGTAATTGTGGTAAGAGCTATAGGGTTGTTACTGTTACTTTGATAGTACATTATATACCAATGGGGAGTTTTTTTAATTTTGGCCTTGACTATTTAAAATGAGGGTTTAATAATTCGTTTTTATTATTTAGTGAAGTTTTTGTAATTCTCTATTTTATTTATTAATTTTTTATGCGATGGATGCTGAAACACAAATGTATTACTATTAAAAATTAATTGTTTCCAAGATAATATTAATATTGCCATTAAAGTTCTTTTTAAAGACTGTTAACCTAACCAGTAACAAAATAAATGAATTTAAAAAAACTATTAAATTTAGCATTACACAAAGCTGCTGTAAATTTGTTGACCGATAGTTAGCAAATTTTCAGAAATCTTTGAATGATTGTTATTGGTGAATGCTCCAAAATGTAATACTTTAACTCAAATATTGTGGATTGGAGCGGGGAGTGGCAAACTTAAACTCCGTGAACACTTAACAAGTTTTTTCCACAAAAATTATAGTTTCATCTATTGTCTCTATGATGAACAAACACGACAATAAGAACATATATGCTTTATCCATCTTGCTGAATCTTATTAGCAGTCATGGTACTTACTTCGCTGCCGCTAGAGACGCCATTCTGCGTATCATCGTTGTCCAACTGGCGACGTCGTCTTACTTGTCGCGCCGATCTCCTCGTCGCCCCATTGGAAGTGACATCCTCCCGAGCGTTCAAGCGATTGCTGCGACGTTGCTGCTGCTGTTGATACATTGATGCGCATGATGGCCGCGACGCAAGGTCAACAACATCGACGCTCACGGATGGGGCAGCAGCAGAGGGAGAAGGGGAGTTGCTAGTGGTTTCACTATCACTGTTGCTCGAGAAGGAGTCCGTGTCATCGGCATCGTTCACTTCGATGCGCATGATGATGCGTCGATTACGTTTCTCGCGCTCATTCGACGCATTATTATTATTATTATTCCTGCTGCAAGACGGCTGATTCATCTCTTCTGCATCGCTGCAGTCGCCGGAATCCGACATGCTGATGCAACGCCGTAAATGCTGCTGTTGTGGTTGTGTGTTTGCTTTTTAATGACTTTAAATTTATTTACAATTTTCCGCTTGATTAGCTCCACTTGTTTCGCGTATTATAATCGTGCATTTGCATGTATTCTATGTTTATTTTCAACTTTTACTCCTTGTTCATATATACGATTTTTCTACTTCTTCGCAACTACATTTTATGTTAAGTTGGCTGCGCTTACGCAAACCTATCGATATGTTTTTTCGAATAAGCTATTGTAATCGGTTCGCATCAACATGACGACGGCGTCTGAAACTGTTTTTCGAACCGCAGTGCTTCTCAAACTATTGGCAATTTGCAGCGCTTTCAAAACTGTTGAATTTTAACTATTCACAAAAAGTTTGCATTTTTTATTTGTACGACGTATATATACAGAGTTCGCGTTGTAGTGCTATCAAACATTTGTTTAATGACCAACTATTTGGGAATTTCTAGCGCTTAAAATTGAGCAAACATTTTTTCTCTTACAATTATTTACGCACACAGAAACATTGCGATTCCAACTAAAGAATTTATCGTCTTTGGCCACTATCGTAAATAAATTCATTCATCGATAGTCACAAGGATTATCCAATATTGGTAGTCAAGTTGCATATTGTTAAACTATTTGTAGAAATTTTGCAAATTAAATATATTGAAAACTTCTAATTTTACGACAGTGCCATCCCGTTTGTATGAAAATTTCGATAGACCTTTAATATAATTATCGATATACAATGGCATTTTCGAAAATGTGTGACCAATTTATAGGAAAATATACATTACCGAGTATTAAGAAAACGTTGTTTTAAATCACTTCGCAATGATACACATTCTGGAGCAGAGAAAAGCGAATACAAAACCAATTAAAAATTGTACCGACCGGTTTGCACAAAATTTGCCAATTGATATACTAGCGTGACCATACCGTTACTTTTAAATGCGAAAGTGGTATATTTTCGAATTAAAGTAAGTGCATTTTTAATTTGAAGAAGCGGTTACACTTACTCATAGATTTCAGCGCCGTGTGCGCGCTAAAAAAGTTATTCTTGGTGTTAGTAGACGAGAAAAGTATAATTCCATTATTAAAAGTCGAGACTTACGTACGGCGTTTGAATTACCTGATAATTCAGCTAGCAAAAATTTTTACGCGGCGTATGTGAAGACGTGTAAAATCATTTTCAGTGTCGCAAGAAAAAAACAACAGAATCACATTTCTGCACCAAGAAAAAGTTGAATAATTTTGCAAAAGAACTAAAAACACAAAGTGACACTTAATTAAATATGTTTACAAATCGCAAGCAAGTGGACGAGCATGTCCACAAAATATTAAGTAAATTGCCGCTTGGACCTGAGGTAAGCATTATGCGAATATTGCATGCAAACGTAATGCGTCCCGATCTCCTCGAACGTGCATCGAAATTTTTCAGCGACGCTTGCGAAATAAATGGTCGCCCGCCATTCAAGTGTGTGTGTGTGAGTGTGCAAAAGAGCTGTATGAGTGTATTGCGCCTTAGTGTGTGTGTGTATGTGTGAGTCGGCGTCTTTCTGGCGTGTATATAAAGAAGCCGCTAGAAGATAAAACAAATGCGCGCTTTTTGTTGTTACTGTTGTTGTTGCTTTGGTACAACAACAATTCGCAATGCAATGTTTTGACTAATTGCGGGCTGTGCATTATTTAGTATAAACAATGTCTGCAAATGTTGTGCTCTTCTTTGAGGTTATGTTTGATACTTATTTCCAATTCTTTTTGCATGCAGCGCGATATTAAAGGCTTTTCCATAGCACGCCTGTACACGAAGATACACGAATATAGCAAGGCCATCGACTACTTAATTCCCTACCTCAAGATCAATGAGGAGGCCAGCGTACACGCTCTCTTAGCCAAATGCTATCGACTTCTCGCAAAGCCGGATAATGCCAAAGCTTTGGAGCACTATCAACGTTCGGTTCAGCTGTTTCCCAAACAACCGGAAGTCATCAAGGATGCTTGCGAATTGTTGTGCAAGAACACCGCACTCTGCACCGCCGAAAGAGCCGCCTATTGGCTAGAGCAGAGCAGCACAGTCGATGATCTGAAAGACAGTGAGGGGCTCTTTACATTGCGTCTGCGTGCCGAGGGAAAAATCGATGGTGCGGAGCAGGAGAACTCCATTGAAATGCTCATCCAAAAGGAGCTATTGCAGCGTCCCCACGACATGAAGTTGCATGTGCGTCTGTTGCGTCATTTGTTGGAGACAAAACGCTACGACGAGGCCTTCAACTATGCCCACAAAGTGGAATTCGCCAAGCCGGCTCAGTGTGAAGCTAGCGATTGGTATGATGTAGTTTGGAAGGCGCTGCAAAGGCGCGAACAAAGCAAAGAGAGCGCCAGAGATTGGTCCTATTGGCAGTTAATGCTGCTCACCCTGGATCGCCTCATTCAGCTCAGTCTTCAGTCGGAGGCCACCAGCAGTCTGTCGGAGAGTATTGGTCAGCTCTTTAAACTGGATCAGAGCATACACAAGTTCAGTTTGCTTGTCGAGCAGTTGACGGCCAACGATAGTCGAGAGTTTCATCAATGCTGTCTGGATCATTATGCCGGACAGCTGCTGTTGCATGCCGTCTCGTTGTTGTTCAAACGCGAGTTGCTGGGTAAGAAGAACAAGTGGTCGCAAACAGTGCGTTCGGCATTGCCGCTGTTGCTGCTGGGCTATCAAGTGAACGCGCAGCACAAGGACAAGGATGCCTATTGGCAGCGTCATTGCAGCGCCGAACAGCTGAAGCTGTTGCAACTGTGGCGTTGTCAGAGCGCCTTTCGTTGCGCGCAGTTAGGTCGCACACTCTACGGTTGTCTGCAGAAGCCCCAGGACGCCGAGCTGTGGAAAGAGAAGCACCAGCAGCAACAAGCAACACCCGGGCTTTGGTCCGGCATCGATGAGCTGCTTGCGGCGGCCCGGCAATACTGTGCGGACAATCAGTGGCGCTCGCAGCTGTACCAACAGCTCTACACGCATGCAGAGCACAAGCTGAAGGAGTCAACATCGTTTCTGGTGCGCAATCAACGGCTACAGCAGCCGCTGTACGAATGTCCATCAATTGCCGAGATCGAGGGCTACGAGCATGACGCATTATTGCTGGAGCCGCACACTCTGGAGTTGCATGTGTATTTGGCACTGTGTGGCGACAATTTGGCGGAGGCGCCTCGTGTGCGTTTCCTCAAGAATTTGCGACACGAGTGCAAACTTGGTTTGACCTATTGCGGCATTGATTCGCTGTGCCAAGTGGACGTCGAGGTCTTTCTCTACTTCGTTGTGTTGCAGGCGCAGCGCAAGTTGCAAGTGCTGCACGAAACCTACGCCAGCCTCCATGCCGGAAATGTTAAGGCCACAGCCAGACCACATATGTTGCCATATGCCAATCTGATGGGACGCGATGAACTGGTCACCCCCGAGCAATGCAACTGGTGGAGCATTGTCCAACGTTTACAGTTGAACTCGCAGCTGAGCGAGGCCAGCAATCGCATGGAACAGCGTGAGAAACTAAAGCGCGGCATTGAAGCGTTACGCGGCGTTGCCGGCCCCCAGGCCGAGATCATTGCCGTCTTTCAGGTGGCCAAGTTGCTGGCTAGTCGCGCCGATACCAACAAAATGGACGCACGTATCGAGGCATTAAACAAGCTGGGCATCAATATGATGCGTCGTCACAGTCATCAGCAACTCGAGCCCTTCTACAGATACTTTAAATACGAACAGATTCAGGCCAGCGACATTTGGCTGCAGACACAGCAGCTGGCAGAGGATGCTGTGAGCTATTTGAGCAGTCGCCTCTTCAACAATGGTCTCTACGAGGAATTCCTGACCGAGATTCGTGGCCTGCAGCTGCCCACAGCGATTTATCTGCAAGCCGAAGCCTATCGCCAAATGGCCGACTCGAATCGTGCATCACGTGTCTCTCGCCAAAACTTTCAGGAGCGTCGTGGCGAGTGTTTGCGACAGGCGACACAATTGTTAGCCAATCAAGCGGATCATCCGCTGCAAGCTGTGGTGCAACGTGAACTCAAATCGCTCATGGTTGGCGACGAGAGTTTTACGTCGAACGATCGCCACAATAATTCCAGCACTTACGAGGATGCCGAGGATGATTACTACGCTGCGGCAGCGGTCACATTAAACCGCTCAAAGCGCCACGAGCAGCAACTCCAACAGCAGCAGCTGCAATTGCAGCAGCAGAGCTTCAATAATGAGCTGGACCAGGCTGTCAAGCAGATGAGCAAACAGTTATGTGTGCTCAAGGAGGATGTGGGCGTTGGCATCGACGGTTTGCGACAAGACATCAAAGGGCTGACCGACAAGTTGAGCTCCATCGAAGAGTTGCTCAAGAAGCTAAAGATTGGCAGCACTGCCAGTCGTGATACGCCCACTCGTGATGTGGATGCGGCAGCTGCTCTCGGGCTGGAGGAATTCTTCAACATGGAGGACGCACAGCAGACGAACTTTATGAACGATCGCTTCTATTCACCAGCTGCAGCGGCCATTCCGCCCAATCCCTTGTTCAACCAGAACCAGATGTACAACTATTATGCGAGCCAAGCACAGTTCATGCGCAATCCTCAAGCACCCAACTTCTACGGTAAGAACAGTAATCTGTTATTACTTATTTGTATTTTTGCATTAAATTATAGAATACTGTTTAGACTCTGTCTAATGAGAGTGCAGAAAGAATTTAGATCATAGAACTCGAATTTTCTTTTTGTTTTTTTCAAGGGACTTTTATGCAAACCAAAATTTAACTAATTTAGGATTCCATAAAGTAGAATCATACATTATAAAAATTCATATTTTGCTGCACTATATAAAAATGGAAATATATTGTTTTCCCTTTAGGTTCCTAGTCTAATTTTTATACCCGCTACCCATAGAGTAGAAGGGTATTATAACTTTATGGCGACAGGAAAAATGTATGTAACAGGTAGAAGGAGGCATCTCCGACCCTATAAAGTATATATATTCTTGATCAGGGTCAACAGCCGAGACGATCTAGCCATGTCCGTCTGTCCGTATGAACACCTAGATCTCAGAGACTATAAGAGATAGAGCTATAATTTTTTTTTCGACAGCATTTGTTATGTTTGCACGCAGATCAAGTTTGTTTCAAATTTTTGCCACGCCCCCTTCCGCCCCCGCAAATAAAAAAAATACGAATAACAAGCGTAATTTTAAAGCTAGAGTTGCGAATTTTGGTATATATAATAAAAACTATAGTAGTTATGATTCCTGAAATTTGGTTGCGATCAGATAAAAATTGTCGAAGTTATTAAAGAAATACTTTTGTATGGGCAAAACCGCACACTTACTAGGGGTCTTAGTTGCTTTGGCTGACAATCTGGTATATTGAGCCGTCTATGATATATTTTGAATGCGGTACTATGTCGATATACCAAATATACCATTTGGTATATTTTAGTATTTTTGCAGTATATTTGGTATATTTTGAGAATAATACCTCAAAATATATTGATTTTATTCAAAATGGGTAGTGGGTATATCACAGTCGAGTACACTCGACTGTAGCTTTCTTACTTGTTTATTACGTAAAAGGGGTTGTAGAAAGAGATAATGTCTAATTATTGTGGAAATTTCTTAACGATCTAAATATATCCCCAAGATATAGACAAAAGCATTTATTATTGAATTCCCTTATGATTACATGGGCATTCCACTATAAAAATAACTGCTGTATAATAGTCAATTATTTATAGTAGCCGTGTTTAATCTTTACTCACATTTCATTTTAATATATTAAATTTTTGTTATCAGAAAATTTATTTAAGAGGCAGAATGTCTCTCGAACCTAACACATGCCACGTTAACAATTTGAGAATTGTTCAGGAGGGCGTTACGAATTTATTAGTCATCAAAATTGAAAACTAAATGGCCAAAAATTACAATTTTGAGAATCGTCAATCATTTGGAAAACTTTAATATTCGCAATGAATTTACAGCTAACAAAATCTGAAAACCTCAAACTTATGCTCTATTTGACCATGTGACAGGTTGAACAAAATATGTTCTATAAAAATGACAGTCTCCAAACATTTACATTTTTGACTGTGAGCTACAGTTGGTCAACAAATGAAGAGCATTAAAAAAAGTATTTTTGAAATCTATACTGTATTATGAGAAAACAATTTGATTTGATCAGTGATTTTAAAAGCTTTGAAACACTCAAAGAAATACTATATTTTTATTTCCGCTTCCCATAGAGTAAAAGAGTATTGTAACTTTGTGACTGCAGATAATGTGTGTAATAGGCAGAAGGAGTCATCTCAAACCCATAAACGTCAACAGCCGATGACCGTATGAACACCTATGTAGATCTCAGAGACTACAAGAAATAAGACTTGTTATTTTTGCACGCAGACCAAGTTTGTTTTAAATTTATACCACGCCCACTTCCGCCCCAACAACTCGAAAAAAGATCAAATAGCAATTTTGAAGCTAAAACGAATTTGGCACACGATAAATTTAGCAAAATTTCCAAAATTTTGAACAAATTAAAATTTTAGAAGTAATTTAAGAAATAACTTACTTGTGTATGGGAAGAAATGTCTACTTTCGATCGAATTTGGCTGACCATCTGGTATATTTTGTACTATGGTGTATTTTGAATGTAGTAATAAATCATTGTACCAAATATAGCCGTTGGTATATTGTAGTATTTTTGAGGTATAATTGAAAATGGGTAGCGGGTATCTTACAGATGAGCACAAGCACACTTAAAATTGTTAAGAAATTTAGGCAATAATAGCTTTAATTCCATAATATAAGTACTTCAATTAAAGTATATTTTATATTTTTGTATAGGACAACGTGGAGCTGGCAATTATAACATGCCGCCCAACATGTTCCCCAACGCAGGCGCGGCACCATTTATGGATGGCCTTAACTATGGCATGACGGTGCCACCACCGAGTCTCGTGATGCCACAAGTGTCGCAGCCCCAGCCACCAATTATGTCCATCAACCAGCCTCCAGCGCAATCCAACTTGCAGCTAAATCCTGGCGCCAACTTCTTCAATGGTTCGCCTTTTGTGCCATCGCCCATTCAGACGACGCCAGCTCCAGTTGTGCCCCAGGTACCGCCGCAACTTCCAGCTGCGATTCAACAGACACCTTTGGTGGCTCATAAGCCCATCACAGTACCACCTCCAGCTGTAGTTGCTTCTCCGGCTCCTGCTGCAGTTGCAGCTCCAATCGTTGCACCACCAATTGTGCCGCCAACTGCGGTTGCGCCACCGCCAGCGATCTTCAATCGCGCGCTCAATAATCAGCCGGTGGAAAAGGAGCCACCCGCCAATGTGGTCATCACCAGCTCCGATCCGCTGCCCAAGCCAGCAGTGGCCGCTGCCCAGCCCACGTTAAGCGTCACCATTCCAGCGCAGCACATTAAACCCAGTCTGGTACAGCCTGCAGAGCCGCCGCAGCCAGTTTTGGCTAGCAACGACTTTAAATTCAGTCTGAATAACAACAACAAGGTGGCTAATGATACGAGCAGCATCTTCAAGGGCTTCGGCACCACGAGCTCCAACTCCACATTCTCGTTCAAGACACAAGTGGCGCAGGCGGCAGCAGAGAAGCAAAAGGAACTAGCTGCCGAGGCAGCAGCTGCTGCGTCCACCAGTGTGCACAACGAGAGTGATCACAATCAGAGTGCAGGACAGGATGCATCCGCCGAACTAGACTATGATCCACGTCCTGATTTCCAAGGCATTATACCTCTGCCCGACGAGGTGGAAGTGCGCACTGGCGAGGAGGATGAGGTGGTGAGCTTCAGTCATCGTGCCAAACTGTTTCGCCATGTGGATCACGAGTGGAAGGAGCGTGGCATTGGCGAAATCAAGATATTGAAGAACCAGGCCACCGGCAGCACACGTATTCTGATGCGTCGCGAGCAGACGCACAAGATTTGTGCCAATCACAAAATTACTGCAACCATGCAGTTAACTACACCAGAGCAGGACAAGGAGGGTAAATCCTTTTTGTGGGGTGCCAACGATTTTGCCGACGAGAAATTGCAGCTGGAGAAGTTCCTAGTGCGCTTCAAGTTACCCGAGACTGCTCAGCGCTTCAAGGCAGCCTTCGAGGAGGCTTCGAAAAATGCCAAGACAGCGGAAGCCAACTTGACCGTGCCTGCCAAGCCAAGTCTCGGTTTTGTGACGAGCACGCCAGCACCAAATACGCAACAGAAGAGCATCGACCCGCCGAAGAGCATTGTGGCTGGCACGAATAACAACAACGATGCCGCCGCTTCTTTGGTGTCCAAGTCGCTTTTTGGCAATTTGACCATTGGCTCCTCGAGCAGTAGCAGCAGCAGCTCAACAACAACAACAACAACTACAAGCAGCAAAGTGACAACTGCACCTTTTGCCAACTTTAGCTTTGGCGGCATTGGCAACGCTGCCAAGCCGAATTTGTCCTTTGGCAGTCTGGCAGCTCCGGACACCAGCACGAACACCAGCAATGCTGGCTACACCACAGCCTTCAACTTTGGCAGCAATCTAAGCAGCAGCAACATCGCCGATAGCACCTTGCAATCACAGACAGCAGCAGTGAAAGCAGCTGAAGCCGAAGCTGAGTCTGTGGAGGAGTATGTGCCCACCGCACACTTCGAGCCAGTCATACCGCTGCCCGAGCTGGTGAAGGTTGTCACGGGTGAGGAGAATGAAGTGGTGCTGTTCGAGTATCGCGCCAAGCTGTTGCGCTTCGACAAGGAGAACAACGAATGGAAGGAGCGCGGACTGGGAGTGATGAAGGTGCTGCAACAGAAAGACGATCCTACTCAGGTGCGTCTGCTGATGCGTCGCGAGCAGATCTTTAAGCTGTGCTGCAATCAGCGTCTGTTGCCCACCACTGTCTTTACCTATGCCAAGAACTCGGAGACTTCGCTCACATGGGCTGGCCAAGATTTTGCCGATGAAGAGCTGTCGCTGGAGATGCTGTGTGTGCGCTTCAAGACCGCCGCGACTTGCAAACAGTTCTATGATACGGTGCTCAAGGCTCAAGCGGCGATGTCGCAAAACTCTAAGGAAGTGACACAACCGGAAAACATCAAGGATAAGCCAGCGGAAAAACCGGTTACCAAGGGCTTTGGCGATGCCTTCAAGCCCAAGGCGGGCAGCTGGACCTGCGAAGGTTGCTACACCAACAATACGGCCACACAGCTCTATTGCCTGGCCTGTGAGGCGCCCAAGGATGCAACAGTTCCACCCAAGGCAGCCACGCTGGATCAAAGCGGCGCCTTGAATCTGAGCAGCAGCGCTGGCAAATTTAGTTTTGGATTCCCAGCAGCAGCAGCAGCTACAACCAACAGCTCAACTGTGGGAGGAGGTGGATTTACTTTTGGAGCTCCAGCAGCGGAGAAGAAAGTCGAGCCGCCAGTGGCCAACAACAATGCTAAACCAGCGGTTAGCTTTGCCCCAGTAGTCCCGCCAGCAGCAGGTGCAGCACCTTTATCTAATTTTGGTGATTTATTCAAGCCAAAGGCTGGCAGCTGGTCCTGTAAAGATTGCTATACCAACAATGATGGTGGTCAGCTTTACTGTTTGGCTTGTCAGGCGCCCAAAGACGACACTGTCCCCAAGAAGGAGAATACATTGGACACCAGCGGAGGCATCACCTTCCCAGCACCCACAACTAAGTTTTCATTTGGTTTTGGAGCACCAGCTGCAGCCGTCACTGCAGCTCCTGTTGTTGCACCAGCTACAGCTCCAATTGTTGCGCCAACTCCAGCTATTGGCAGCGAAACATTCAATTTTAAAATCAATGAAACCAAGGAAAAAGGCGATGCCCCAATCTTTGGCTCCAGCAGCTTCAACTTTAATGCGTCTACAACACCTGCAGCCAGTTTGACATCGAACACATTCAGCTTCAGCATGCCTAAGGCGCAGCCAGTGCAGCCCAAGAGTCCAGGTGGCGGTGCTGGCGATGACGATGATAGCCACGTCGAGGAGGAGGAGAATGGTGCTTATTTTGCACCCGTCATTCCCCTGCCGGATAAGGTAAAATGTTGATTAACAACCCGAATTACGAATGCGCATTTAACATTATGAAATTTATGTCAGATTGATGTCAAAACAGGCGAGGAAGATGAGGAGGTGCTCTACTCGCAGCGCGCTAAGCTTTATCGGCTGGCCGACAACACGGAATGGAAGGAACGCGGCTTGGGTCTCGTGAAGATTCTGCGCCACAAGGAGACAAAGAATTTGCGTGTGATTATGCGTCGCGAGCAAGTGTTGAAGCTCTGCCTAAATCATGTGCTCAATGCAAGCGTTGTCTACAAGCCCAAGGATGAGAAATCCCTTCTGTTTGCCGCCTTTGATTTCAGCGAAGGGGAGTCCGTCTTGGAACGTTTCGCCTTGCGCTTCAAAACCGCCGAGATTGTGCAGGCTTTCCTCAGTGCAGTGAAGAGCGCAC
The DNA here is from genome assembly GCA_023558445.1 of Drosophila pallidifrons. Taxonomy (NCBI): domain Eukaryota; kingdom Metazoa; phylum Arthropoda; class Insecta; order Diptera; family Drosophilidae; genus Drosophila; species Drosophila pallidifrons. Next base: position 8,106,273 of record CM042348.1, read on the forward strand.
TCGATGGCACCGCCGTTGCGCAGCCCGTTGATATTCAGAGTCCACAACAGCCAAGTTCCAGCACATCCGCTGGCATTTCAAATGAGATCCAGACACTGGCGGATAAGCTGCAACTTAATCCCGAATTCCTCGTGGCTGAAACGAAATGCAGTGGGTGCCGTGGCTGCGATGCGGAAAAATTTGTCTGGACAGCAACTGTGCCGACCGAGAATAAGGACGTTGTCAAGTCATTGCCGTTGACGTTGCCCGCCCTGAAATTGCCACCACCAAAAGCACAGGGCATATTGGCGCCACCCAATCGAACTCTGCTTAAGGCCAGCACTTTAGAGGCCAACACCACAAACAGCAATTTCGGCAGCTTTGGTGGCTTCAGCACTGCTGTCTCAGCCAACTCAACGGCGACAGTTGGCTCCTTCTCCAAGCCAGAAGAACCTCCAAAAGGAGGCTTTCTTTTTGGTCACTCCGGTAAGTGAACATTTTGCTTAGATGGCTGCAAACTTAGGAAGTAAAGTTGAATCGTCGAAATTTACTTTACAGTCAAGAAGGCAAACTAAAGTAATATTTCAAAAGTTATATCATTAAGCGATATCGAACGACGAAGCATCTGAAGAAATTTGGGATTTTTCTATTTCCGTTTTTTAATTTAGAAATAAGACTTAAAACTGTTTTAAATGATAGTTTTGATTTTATCATGAAATTAATTTTTTGTCAATTTATTGAAAAGCGTCAATTTCTTGAAAACATTTTATTTCAATATTTTGTATATATATATATATATTTTTTTTGTATTTTAATGCAGAATTACTAACTTTGTTTCCGTCTTCTATAGTTTTTCTAACTCGTTCGCTTATATCTTCCTAACTATGAATAATCATTTTACAGACAAATCAGTCTTCGGCCAGTCGCTATTCAGTGGCAGCAGCAATCCTGCCAAGCCGCAGGGGTCAATATTTGGCGGCTCCATTGCAGCCGACAAATCATCTGATTCCCCAAAAGTTTCGATATTTGGCAATCCAGTAAATCCACCGACTGCAGTTACCGGCAAACCAGATGAGGGCGTCAAGTCTATCTTTGGTTCTTCGATATTGACGAGCAATAACACCTTTGGTAGTAACACTAGCGGCAGTTTCTCATTCGGCGGCTTGGCGGCAAAGGGTGCCGCTACCACGACAGACACCGACACCAAAAAGCAAGAAACTAACAACAAAGATAATACACTGAAGGAGGCGCCGTCGACGCCAAATTTCTTGGAGATAGCATCGCGGGGAGGTGTGGATTTTGCCAGTTTGGCAGCCAAAGGAGGCAGTGGCAGTCAACCGATTGGTTTCCAAAAGTCTGAAACTGGTGGCTTCTATGGTCTGACACATCAGAATGATTTTAAGCACTTTAAGAATCCTTCGACGTCCATACTATCGCAAAATGATGGAGAAGCTGACTCCTCAAATACAGGCGATACCACCAACGATGAGAATTATGATCCACACTATGAACCCATCATTGCTCTGCCCGACGAGATTGTCGTCAGCACTGGGGAGGAAGACGAAAACCAATTGTTTTGCCAGCGAACAATGCTTTATCGCTACGATGCGGCAAATAAGTTATGGAAGGAGCGAGGTTAGTCTATTAGCAAACCCATTAAATCCATGTTATGAAGCTAATGTTCTTTATTTTTCAAATGCATATTTTAGGTGTTGGCGAAGTAAAGATTCTAAAGCATAAAATAACAAATAAAGTACGCTTAATAATGCGACGAGAGCAAGTCCACAAACTGGTGCTCAATATGCCGGTCGGTGCGAGTTTTACGATTGACTATATGCAGGATTCGAAGAAAAGTCTTGCCTATGGTGGGCTCAACTATGCGGAGGATGAGAAAGGAGAGCTCGAGCGGCTTGCCAATCGCTTTAAAAAGGAAGAAATTGCCGGCAGTTTCCTTGGAATTATTAGGGCCTGCATAAAGGATGCCAAAGATGACAAACAATCGGAGTCAGATGGCGAAACTGGAAATGATGATACACACTAAGATGAAAGCTAAACGTTAATGTATTTTTTGTTGTATAAAATTCACATGAAATAAATATGGATATGATTTCTACTCGGTAAATTGCCGTTAATAGTAAACAAAAAATTACAATTCTTATCGACCTGTTAAATATTGTTTTCGATTATTTGTGCATCACTGCTGTTAACCCCACAATGTTTATCAACACTGTAATTCTTCGCTTTGCAACACACTACTTTGACAGATGGTCGGCGAGAGCGAGCGAGAGAGAGGGTTCACCTTATTTGACATAATGACGTGGTGAACTGTGCGTGAAAAAAGAACAATAAATTACCGATGCCGACACAATAAATGTAATCTAAATTATTAGTCAGTTAATATTTACGAGCAACGGGACACTTGTTCAAACACTACAGCGCGAATAATAGCGGACAGAAGTAGGCGTTGCTATTTGAAATACACAGTCGACACGAAGCGAAACGAGCATTTTCTATGAGCAAGAGGAAGAAGGTCGATCAGGCGGTGGAGAACGTCTGACCAATCAACAAGGCAATGAAATAATTTTAACGTTCAACGTGTGCTTCTTGCCCATTTTGTGTTTGCTTCTGTTATTTACATCTAAATCAATAGCTGACGACGACATTTCAAGAACAGCAACAGTCATAGTCACAAAACAACAACAGCAGCAGCGCGCAGCAACAAGAACGAAAGAGAGATAGAGAGAGAAACGACGAAAGAGCGGTTTATTGGTTTGTGGGGTTATTTGGAGGGATAGCAGAGACGCTTAGTTTAGACACGCTGTACCAACAACAACAATGATGAACGAAGACAGCGGCACCGCGTCGTCGAGTGGCGGAGGCGGCGTTAAAAAGTTCTTTCTGCGTTTATCACAGGTGAGCGATTAAGATTGCAAATGCATTTCAATAGTATTGCTGATCGATTTCATTGACTTACAGACATACCAATCGACACTTGATCGCTCCACGCCGCATACACGAATGCGTTGGGTATTTGCCGGCTTCCTGTTGTTTCTCTTCGTTTTGCGCATCTTCATCTATCAGGGCTGGTACATTGTCTGCTACGCTCTGGGCATCTATCACCTGAATCTGTTTATTGCATTTCTAACGCCAAAAATCGATCCTGAATTCGATCCTTATTCGGTGGACGACGAGGACGAGGGACCCAATTTACCGACACATAGCAATGAGGAGTTTCGTCCATTCATCCGTCGGCTGCCCGAATTCAAGTTCTGGCTGTCAGTGGCGAAGAGCACAGCGATTGGATTATTCTGCACGTTCTTTGACTTCTTCAATGTGCCCGTATTTTGGCCCATACTGGTCATGTACTTTATCACACTGTTCTGCATCACAATGAAGCGACAAATCAAACATATGATCAAGTACAAGTATTTGCCATTCACACGCAATAAGCCCCGCTATCAGCGTGTCAATCAACCTGCGGGCGCTTCCAGCAATGTTGGCGGTGGCGCTGGTAATTCAAAGTGACAATTAGCCGCACAGACGCCGGACACACAAGCGACAACAACAGCAGCAGCAGCGCCGACGACGACGTCAGCAGCGACTGCGACTGCAACTATCGATAACTCAGCAGCGGGATCATTGGCAGCAGCGGGGACGACAACAACAACTGTCGGCAACCCAAAACCACCGCAGATTATAGCAATTGAGGATTACTAACTAGCAAGTTAAATCAGAGTAACTACAACAACACCAACAACAACAAACCCAAGCAAATTCATGTAATCACAACATCATTTATTTTGTTTTAGTTTTGATATTCATTCATTACATTCGACAGCATCGCATACGGTTTTGTTTATATTTTGATTTAACTCTACGGACTATTGAGTTTATTGAGTTGTCGTACGGCGTTTTGTGCAAAGCATTGTTTTATTGTTTAATTATATATTTATTATTTTAACATGCAATTTATTTGTAATTCCTCTACTACAACTACATACAAATGAAAACAACAATAAGAAACAGTTCAAGTTTTAGTTTTGCAAATAATTAATTTAATTTACATTTATTGTACTACCTTAAAAACCAAGAAGCGTATGTTTGTAAACATAATTTAATGTTTTCTTTAATCCAAAAAGTAGATTTATTGACGATTCTAACAATTATTTTCGATTACAACATACCTTGGCTAGATGCTAAATATATTTTGCATTATATATGTATATATATTTTATTAATATGTATATGTATATTTTGTTAGCGTTAACTATACAAAATGTTAAAATGAAAAACAAACTTAAGAAGGTCTAAACTGGGTGCATCGTATGAATAAAGTAATAAAAAACTAATGAATAACAGCATTTTCTTTTGAAATTTGATATCGCATCGCCGACTGAAATCGTATTCGGTTATTTCGTCATGTTTTTTAAGTAACTTTAATTTTTGCGCCAATCTAACCGATTTGGCGTTGCCAGACTATGAGTCACAAGCGCCTCTGTTGTTGTTCGAAATTATATAAAATACCGGAAAGTACGTTTCAGGTATATTCAGGAATTCAAAACGACATATTGATAGTAAAAGTCGCATTATTTTATATTTTGTGCAAAACCAGAAGCTATTTATTTTAAAACAATGAAATAAAATGACAACTATCTTACAATCCCTTATACTATATACCATATCTACCAGGTAGGAAATTTTAATTTTTCTATTATGGCACTCGACAAAGAGGATTTCAGTATATACGGTAATTATAAAAATAATGATTAATTTTAGTACTGTGTCATTCCAAAATAATGTATCTTAAAAAAATAAATTGAAAATTACCAACGATTAAGTGGTATTTTTTCAAACTAAAATGATATATAATGGTATTTATTTTTTGGGTTGATTAGTATTTTCTTTGTCATTAAACACGCAGTCACACTACTAGCAATATTTACACCGCTGTTGCGAAATTTGCACCACGCAGTGTGTTGTGATAGTCCTAAAGAAAATTTCTTATTGCAATTTGTATAAATCGCGTTCTTATTTTGTCTTTGTGTTTCAAGTAATGCAGCAATGTGCCTTAGTATTGATGGGCGCTCCTGCTGCTGCTGTTGTTACCAAAATAAACTTTCCAGCGCCGTCGTCGCGGCCGCCGCCGACGTCGTGGTCACTAAAGCCAATAATTAATAGCTAATTAAAACATTCCCCCGCGCTGCCGCCTCTCGTTAATAAGCACACAAAACAAAACTTCATACATACGTCACGCACGTATAATGGGCATAAAAAATGATTTGAAAGGCATCAAAATAAGTCGCCGTCACTTAATCCTTTATACTATGATCACATCCATTGTGGCTGTGGCGGCTGCACAAACGGAATCCACAAGCGAGTCGTCAAATCTACAGCATGCTGTTCCCCCAGCAGCCATTCCTTATTGTGTGGATCAGCAGGAGCGACGCATAGGACGTAGGTAAGTCTAGGAAGAAGAAGCATTGGCTCATTCCCACTTTCAAGCAATACGCATGTGTGTGTGTGTATGTAAGAACATGCAATAGTATTGCACGTGTGAAAAGTGTTCTAGAAAGTTCGCTTCCAATAATTGAATGCAATTGAAAACACACAAAGCCAGTTAAACAAATAGTTTGCTTTAATTAAAAAGTGCTGTTGGGAAGTTTTCAAAGTGTTGTAATGTGTGATATAAGCACAATTCTTAAATTTTGTATTGTGTGAATTATATAAATCGATCAATCTTTGAAATTTCCGAGTGTATTGTTTGAAACTACTTTTCTTTTTGCCAAATGTGTTATTTACGCAGAGTGCAGAATAAGAAGAAGAATGCCTAAAGGTGCCAAGTATAAACTGAAAACTGAAACTTGTTCGCGCTTATCAAAAAAAACAGAAACGGTGAGTGAGTCATGTGCAAACTTTTTCCATGTCTGTAGACAATTGAATAAACCAATAACAACAAATAATCACATATGAGGGGAATGCGTGAAATTCTATTTGAATTTCAAATTAGCTTGGCTTAACTACAAACATATTTATATTTAGGTTTTCCATGATACTTTTTGTATTATTTAAACCAATTTCGAATTTCACCATTCTTGGCATTTCTGCTTTGGTCTTCTTCGCTTCTGGGTCGTTGGTTTGCTTCGGCGCCATCTTCAACCGGCACACTTACACACGTATATGCACAGATGTTGCTGTTGATGAGTGTGTGTGTGTTTTGTTTGTTTGGTGTGAGAGGCCGAACAACTTGTTGATTATTTACTTGTCTCTGAGCTTGCGCGCGTTTTTTTTTTCTTACATAAGGCAGCGAAATCAGCTGTTAATGCTTGCTTGCTTACCTCCGAGATCTTCTCTCTTTCCCACTGTCTGCTGCCGTCGGTAGTTGCAGCAATGATGTGTGCTTTTATCATTGGTGCGCCGTTTGCGTCGCAGTTGCGTCGCTGCTTTTGAGTTTGTGCTTATGTGCGTGTCCCTGGTTTGTAATGAGTCTCATTTTACACGATGAAAGCTTAAAAACAGTTGTTTTCGAATAACTTTTGTAAATGTTTATAAAACAATAAAACAATATATTGTTAAACTAACAAAACTATTAATGATACCCCGTACTTAGTTAAATTGACTAAAAATGGCTGTATAATCAAAACCCTTTTTTTTTGCAAAGTTTTCAAAAATGAATTTTTTTATTACGTATAATGCCATAAAGTGGAACAATTAAATTGGGATTTAATTTGTATATATTTAAAAAATCATACAAATTAAATTCTAAGTTCTAGAAGTTTCGAATTTTGTAGAATTTGAATTTTTTTTTGCTGTGTTGCACGACAGTTCTAAAACTCCTCTAATCGACCAATTCTATCTGCCAGTCAAGTACACACCATCCCCTTTTTGACTACAAGGACAATAATATGTACATATAGTAATATGTATATATAGTTCACAACTGAGCCTAGCTATAGGAATCGACCCTTTAGACCTAGATATCGTATAATTTTGTTCTTTAATATTTTATTAATTCCAAAAATCGTGATTGATACATAATATAATACTAAACCTTGTTCTATGAATAAGCAAATTTGTTCGGGTTTATTAATAAACTCGTCATATCTCTGTTAATTTTTTTGGTCTGAGAAATTATCATAAGAAATTGTGAAAATTATATGCTGGGTCACAATTAAGCCGCTGACAACGCAGAGGGTCGTAAATGTTGATAGTGTTTCGTGTGTTGTGATGATGCATTGAACTAAATATAGTTCTTGTTGTAGTTCATTAGCGTCGTCTACTCCAGCAATCAAATGACGTGAAGACTATGCCGACGGCATTCACTGATAAGCGAAGTATTATTGATCATGGTCATGGTTATGGCGTTGTGTCTACCCTGATTTCTTGCATTGATTTGTGCTGAGCCTGATTGACACACCCCTTTTTTTTGTTTTATATATTTCACATAGATTGCTATACGTAACGACACTAGATGGACGTCTCAGCGCCTTGGACATTGCCAATTCGGGCAAGATGCGCTGGAGCATTGAAACTGGACCCGGGCCACTCATCTCGTCGAGCATTCATCGCCTGGAGCTGACCAGTAACGGACAGTTTGTGCGCATGATTCCATCACTAAGCGGCGGCATCTACAAGTTTGATGGCGATTCCATCGATCCGATACCAATAACAGCCGAGCATTTGCTTAGCTCGAGTGCCAAATTTAGTGACGATCTAGTGATATCGGGTGGCAAGGAGACTCGCAACTATGGTGTCTCTGTGCGCACAGGGCAACTGCTCTACGAATGCTCCATCAATGGTTGCATAAATGCCACAAGTGATCGCGATGCCGCCATTAAAGATACAATCGAGGAACTTGATACAAACGAGCAACAACAGCAACAACAGGAGCACGACGACGACGAGCAATTGAGGGACAAAGATGGTTACATTCTCCCACATGATTCTCTGGTGGACGATGTGATTGTCGTGCGACGACAGACGCAAACAGTGCGTGCCGTGGAATCGCGCACAGGCGTCGAGCGTTGGAATTTTAGCGTGGGACAGCACGAGTTGGATGTGATGCGTGCTGCCGATTGTCAGTTGCAGCCGCGGAGCGACATCGAATTGGCTGTGCTGGATGTGGACATTAGGGTTATAGTGCCCGAGGGTATTATCTGTGCCTTCAGCAAGAGCGAACCACACCTCATGCTTTGGAAGCACACGGTGAGTGTGTGAAAACATTAAAATATTTTATGATTATTAATTGTTCGTGCCTTACAGTTTAACCATCCGATTGTCAGCGCTTGGCATACAAACGAAGACGATCAGCTGCAGTCCATTGATCTGTTCAGCTCGGCGCAGTGGCTGTGGGAGCAGGATGATCTGCAACCCGGGGAGCAGCCCAAACAGCCAATAAGTGCACCCTCCATCTATCTGGGCATGTACGATAAGCAATTGTATATACAGGAATCAATACGTCTGCGCCAAGAGATCATGGATAAGACACAGCAATTTCTGCAGCTGAGCGGTGACACAAATCTCATGCCCAAAATACCCTGGCGACCAGTTGCAGCCAGCAGCAATTCGTTGGTGATATTCCAAGGCGATCGGGATCCTGTGGTGATTGGCGAAAATGATGATGAAAATAGTCAACTAGTGCCATATGATGATCAGAACGTTGCTATAGCGGCACAATCAGTGCTTAATGCTTCGGAGTTTGTGAATGGCAACGGCTTTTACTTCTACACAGATCCAAAGTGGCAGCAATCAGGGGGTGGCAGGGAATGCGGTGCCAATGAAACGCCCAGCGATGTGCCTGCCATTGAAACAGCTGCCGACGGCAACGAGACAGCAGCTGGTGGGAATCATAGCATTAATGATGATCTTAGCTTTAGCTTAGACGACATCGATGCACCCGTCAAAGTTGTCATACTTTCGCTGTGGTTCTGGTGGAAGGAAATTGTGGTTATTGCGTTTACTTCGGCCGTGCTGCTGAACATGTTCATGGGTCATCGCAATCAGCGGGTGGAGCGCGAGTACCTAGTCATAGAGCGGCATGTGCCAGTTCAAACGGCTATCGAGGCAACGGAAGCATCGACGCAAGCGCTGCTGGGTCCCGTTGTGCCAATGTCATCGGCTCATCATCAGCTACGCGGCAATCGTTTGGCTTTTTCCCCTGCACTTGGCTCCGGCAGCGCCAACACTAAGCGCTCCATTTCGGAATCGACGACTCATTCTGGCGAACACTTTACCTCGCGCTTCCAAACGGACTTCGACCTGATGCAGTGCCTTGGCCGTGGCGGCTTTGGCGTTGTCTTCGAGGCCAAGAATAAGCTCGACGAGAATCGCTATGCCATCAAACGCATTACGCTGCCCAACAAGGAGTCGTCGCGGCAACGTGTGTTGCGAGAGGCGAGAACCTTGGCCAGTTGCGAGCATCACAATATTGTGCGCTATTTTCATGTAAGAATGCAAAATCAGTTGAAGCAGTATGCTTTTATTTAATATGTCATAATTGTGTATTGTAGTCATGGGTAGAAACACCGCCTGTGGGTTGGCAGGAAGAGGAGGATCGCAAGCTGCTGGCGCATGAACTCTCCACATCGATCCAGATTGAAACGCCCGATGGCAGCACGCTTCCATCGATGCTGGAGCACACACAGAATAAGCGTCATCAGTTGTTGTCTTGGGTCTCGGATACAGCCAACAGCACCGCCAATAGTTACGGTCACGATAAGAAGGCATTGAATATCTACGATGATAACGACGATGATGAATCGTTTATTCAGTTTCGCAGTGAATCCCAGTCGGCTGCCTTGCACGCCAAAGAGGACGATACGGAGGGGGGAGACTCACTCACACCGCAGAATGATGCGCAGCGCTCAAAGCAACGTAACTCCGTGTCTATCGATATACATTCAGCATCGTTTGATTTGAAGAACATCAATTACTCGCAACATCACCAACTATCCAATTCATTTCAAATCGAATCAATTCGCTCCAAAAGCAATAGCACCGACTCGGATGACGAATCGGCAGATGCGGCGCCGCGGCGCAAACCTTTGACATTGGCCCTGCCCTACACTCACAATCAACCAATTAATAGCCAACCACCAGGCATGCCAAGTGCCGCAATTCAAAACGGATTAGCCGTTAAGCCCAACAAGGTCTACCTCTATATACAGATGCAGCTGTGTCGCAAAGAGAGTTTGCGTGATTGGTTGCGCGACAATCGCACGGATGCGCGTGCTTCGCACATTGCACACATATTTCACCAGATCGTGGATGCCGTGGACTATGTGCATCTCAAGGGCCTGATACATCGCGACCTGAAGCCCAGCAACATATTCTTCTCACAGGATGGCCAAATTAAGATTGGTGACTTTGGACTCGTCACCGATACTGTGGATATACCCAACACCCCCGGCGAAAGCGGCGATCATCCCGGACTGCCTTCCAGTGTGCGCCACACGCAACAGGTGGGCACACATTTGTATATGTCCCCGGAGCAATTGCGAGGTCAGCATTACGACTACAAAGTGGACATTTACTCGCTAGGCCTAATCTTTTTCGAACTGCATGTTTACTTCTGCACCGAAATGGAGCGCATCAAAACACTCCGGGCTTTGAGAGATGGTCAGTATCCGGCCGACTTTGGCACTCAGTATCCGGAGCAATACGAGTTGTTGCAGCGAATGCTGTCCCCACAACCATCACAGAGGCCGCAGACCAAACAGTTGAAGCAGCAACTGCACGAGATTCTGAAACTACCTGACCACCTGATCGATGGACACAGCGAATTGGCGGCTATGGCGGCGGCCACGCGCCGTTTAAGCCGCAGTCGCACCTTCAGCAGCAGTAGCGAACAGCCGCAGTGATAGTGAAATGCTTCATTCGATGGACATCAATTTGGCATATCGTAATAGGTTTTGATTCTGTTTAATTCAATGAACTGCAATTATTACTCATGGCACCCTTGGCTATGTCCCATCTGCTCTGATCCTGATGAGCTCTTCAGCTAATTCTTAGTTTATCATTTTATTCATTACAACATTCTTATGTTTAAGTTATATAGACTATAGACTACGATTTAAATTGTGTGCGACGCTGCTGTAAACAAACATAAAATCATTGTTTTGTTGAAAAGACTTAATTGTAGAAATGATATAATTATACGCCTAAATGCTATGACATGTACATACGTTACATATGTACATTAATGTACTCTAAAACAAAAACATCGATTAATTTAATATATGAAAAGATTTATATGCCCAAATTTGATTGTGCTTATTTTTAAATAACGTTGGAAGCTCTATCCTATACAATTTTTGTTTTTAGTCTAAGCGAAATAAAAATCTAAAATGTCGAAAAAAATATATATGCGTTTTCTTCAATGGCTTGCAAAATGCTTATCAGCCTATTATTGTTCTACGTCTTTCTGGACGAAGTGCAATTTCTACTCGCTAATGTTTATGATTAAACAAACATCGAAATTAGATGGCAGATTTCTTTTTTTATTGTTTCACAAGATTAGGATTAGCACGCTTTCAAAGTACTGATCGCAAATTGTTTTGTCGAGAAATTTAGAATTTTTGTGTAACATTTATTGTGTAAATTATTGTGTAAAATTTACAGACTGGAATTAATGTTTTGTGTTTTTTTATATTCTCTCTCTTATAGTTTGTATACACAAAAATAAAAATAATAGAACGATTAACATTAGTATTTTTTAGCTATCAAAATAATAAATATAGATACCCGCTACCCATTTTTAATTAGTGTACCGAAAAATACTGAAATATACCGAAGGCTATATTTGGTATTTCGATGTACTATTATGTACGTCGAATCTCAATACTCTTGCGTTAGTTCTTACGGATTGGTTATAAAATAAATCACCAAATTTTGATTTATCTATATTTTATTTTTCTTTGTATTAATTAAATTAAATGAAGTAAGTAAATGAAAATATTTAATACATAATGAACTTTTTATGGTTTTTTAATTTATTTTCAAAGTATTTCGTTAGTTATTTTCCCAAAGAAAAATACTTACGATTGCCGTTCAATTGTTAATGAAGTCAAAGACAGATTTTTTTGTATCACTTTATTCTATTATTTTCATTTATTACTGTTGCTTGCGGGTTTTCCAAAAACATTCTCTACATGGCTAACGGATTAGTCGTTACATACTTTTGTGTGTTGGATTGCGCAAACAGATTGCCCAATGTTGATACACAATATACATATGTGGCACAATAATGTAATGTAAGTACATACACTAATTAGTATAAGTACTAGTATAATGATTTCATTAATGTTGAGGCTTCGTTTTGCATTGCTTAATAGTTAGTTGCGGTGTGTTTTTGTTCTCATTTTAATGTGGGGTAGCTCATGTCAATATCAATAATAAGTACATCTGTACGTATACTTAATATGTTCTTTTCACTATTGCATTTGCGCTGTTTGCTTTTCATTTTAAAAAAAGAGATCATCTATATTATGTATATTTATGTATTTATATGTTACTATAATAAGTACGTTCTTAAGGTTAATTGCTGTTACTTAATCCTAATGTTTTGAATAATCCCATTTTTGTTGTTGTAACGCGATGAACAAACAATAAGCGGTTGAAGCATATTGTATTTGATTTATAAATATGTTTGTTTACTTTTCAAATACATAACTACAAATATATTATTTATTTTAGTTTTACTGTTGCAGGCAACGCGTTGCTTAAATATAATTCAACAGCAAATTTTGTGTTTCGTTTAATTTATTTTGTGTTTTTTGTTTGTTTATTATTGTGTATTGTTTTAAGCATTTAGCATTATTTAATTATTCTTTTCTTTTTTCCAAAAATTAACAGCCATTTTGACGAATCCGTAAATGTTCAAAATCATAAAAGAAAACTCGAACCAAACACATATACACGTAGTCTCTAATACATATATACAATACAAATACAGCATATATGTGTGTGTGTATGTAAGAATGTACGAATGTATGCATGTATTAATGTATGTTTTCATACATCGCGATGTCAGCGTATTCTAGTTTTTACTTGTGAACAATGGAAATAAGACTTTCAGCATTTTGAGAGTTAATTTTTTAATTATGAAATTTCATCTTTAGTTTTTTGTTGTTGTTTTTTTTGGAATCTAATGAACACACTTCATCAACAAGTCAACAAATTTGGCTGCACATTTCTAAAATTTCTATATTTATATTTCCGTCTTTATTATTATTATGATTAAGTATATTGTTATCAAAGCCCCAAAGCTACAATTTGATATTTAACGTTATGTTCAACAATATATATTTTTTGTATGTATAATGTGTATATTAAATATTCTTGCGATTTTTAATTGAATTATTATTATTGCCTATGCATTTTATTTACCCTTTAATAAATTCCAAAAATTTACGTTTCCTCTTGAGAAATTGTAATGAATGCCGATTTAATTAGTTAGACCTAATCTGAGCACTCAACTTGAATTTTGGCAGTCAGCCCAGTTGTCTATAGCATATGTACTATGTTGTCTAGGAATGTTTATGATGATTTTCTTGTTCATAAATATACATATATTGTTGTTGTTGTTGCTGTTCTTCTTGTTGAATATACATACGTGTTTATTTTTAGAGCTTTGCAGTTTAGTAAAGTTCTTGAAATCTCTATGTACAAAGTCAGACTTGATTGCTTATCTTTCGAGTGTTGTTTGAGGTAAAGAAAGAGTTCGGTATAGAGTTACGTAGATTTGTTGTTGTTGTTGTTTTTGTTGTGAAAATAGTGTAAAAGTATTGTTAAGTTCTATTTAAAGTGTGTACGTCAGCATTTTACTATGGAAACATATCTGTCTGTATGTTATGTTACATATCTAATGATCTAGTTTCTAGTCTATGTGTTTTTCTTCAACTCTACAAATTATGTAAATCCGAATTTGGATAAAAAGTATTTCTGTTGTATTTGTTTGTTCAATATTTTCAAAGAACACTAAAAATAATAACACAATTGTTTTTATTTTTGTGCGCTTATTCAAATAATTCTCTTAATAATCTTAACTATAATATTAATCCATTTTCATTTTAATTATTATGAATAACATCTGGGGTTGCATTGTTTTAAGGCTTTATTTGATGCAATATATTCGTTATCCCGATTTGTATGGCATAAAAATTGTTTAAAAGCAACAATTCCAGTTGTTACTTAAGAATTTTCTATTGTGGCCTACGATTAAAAAGAAATTAAAGTTTCAACGCTCTTCCAAAGTATTATTTAGTTGATATAATTCAGGCTTTTGGGCAGTTTTTCTTGAATGGATTGCTGCGTTTAAACAATTTCCACATTCCATTACTCATTAGTTGTCGTTTATTTGTCGAGCCCTTCTGTCTTCTTTCTGGCTAAGCTTAAAAATAGGTATCATATACTTCGTAACCATTAAAGGGCTATATAATTTTACTTGACCTCAACTGGCGTTTCGATTGCGTCACACCTGCTTAACAACTAATTCTTGAAATGATCACAACGTTAATGAATCTTTTATATATGTATGTATATATAACTAGATTATCTCTTAAAGATAGCTACCGTATAAGTACCGTTATATCGTAAATACTAATGGAATTTGGTTTTTGTTTCTCTACTTTTGTTAATAACAAGTTTATTTGTTCATTCATAAAATGTATTGTAAATTATGGTGGGATTAATTGCCTATTACTTACAAATAAAAAACGAAATCAAAAAACGACAAATGTAAATAGAAAAAAATGAAAAATGTTCCATTGGCAGCATTGTTGAAAATGTCTTATGCATTTTCTTCATTTAACTTGCTGTTGTCTTTGCATATTCATAGCTGCAGCGTTGAGCAGCTTTTTGAGGCATTGAATTGCAAATGCGAATGCGAATGCGAATACATAAAAAATTAGCTGCTAGCCAAAAAATGTTGCAGCTGTGTGAGTTGTCTGCTGTGCAATGGCTCAAAGAAAGCGGCGAGCTAAATGTTCTAATAATGCCAAACAAAAGCAGCAAACGAAAATGACCAACAAGGGAGACAAAGACGGAGGCGGTGACGGAGACGGAGACGGAAGGAGAATGAGAATGCGAATGCGAGTGAGAATAAGAAGCAGCGAGCGGTAGTAGATAAAAGGTCTGAGAGCCAACCAGCAAAGTGTGTCGACTACTAAATATAATATGTAATAGTATGTATGTATGTTGTATGTACGTGTGTGTAGTGTGTATGCATGTATACTTATAAGTACAAGTATATGCTAAAATATGCATCAGGAAGCGTTCGCAGGGGATACAACATTGTTGCCGTTGTTATTTTCTATGGAGAATACGCATACGCCCCATTGTCCCAGTTCAACAGCCGAACAACTGAACAACTGAAAATGTTTGCCAGCGATGCTCCCCATCGTCTTCTTCTTCTGCTTCTGCTGTCTGCGCGCGAGAGATCAAAATGTTTGCTTTAAAAACTTATGCAGCATTTGCTAGAGTATTGTACAGCGTCCTTTATTCCTAGTTGATTGCGAGAACTCAGTGCCAACGAGACCTCCTCCACCCGTCGTCCCAGTGACGCCTCCGCTACTGCATCCCATTAGCTCACGAAAAACGTCTCCGATTTTATAGTTGTATCTGCAAATGCGAATGTGAAACGATAATATCGATAGTCACTCCCAAATACATATGTATTTGTATGTATGTGTGTTTGCATAATCGTTGCTACTCACTGCGCCGAGCACTCCACATATCCACAACGCCAATGTTTACGCACAAGCGTGGAAATGTCCTTGAGTTCCTGCACGACAGCAAACGGAAAAAGCGATTATTTATTTAGTGGAATCAATTATCGCATTGCATAATTGCACACAATTGCATTTCAATCAAAACAAGTTTTGCTTTACACTGCTAAAACTCCAAATCATTAAAGTAAAAATTGAAGCAAATATAATTATAATTGTGTTTGCGCTTGCATTTTTTGAATAAACTGTTCTAGCTAATAAATTCACATTAATTCTAAAGAGTAGTTCATTTGACGCAGTCTGTCAAATTTTATTCATGAATATCTATTACTATTAGTTATTTGCTTTAGACCACTGCACATTAAAGTTGAAGTTATAAATTTATTTAATTTTAAATTTATTGAAGTGTTTCACGGTAAATATTTTAACTCTTAAATTTTTGTCAAAACAGCACAGCATAGTATTCATAATAATAAATAATTTAAACTATTTGGTTTGTGAATTTAGTTAGCACATTTGAATTAACATAAATTATACATAAAATTGTTCCTCTACATGCCTTACATTGTTTTTTAGCACTAATTTTATCTGTTTAAGTAGAAAAGTCAGAAAAGGCCTGTATTCTTTTTCTTTGTTATAATTATCCCTTCACATATTCTAGTGAAGTGTATATAAACTTCTTTAGAAGTTCAATACCTCATGAGACAGCTGTGCAGAATTCTATTTTTGCAAATTTATAACATTATATTATATTATATTATATATCTTTGACAAAATACAAATCAGTTGCAAATTTCGTCAATAAAGTTTGAGGTTACAACCCATTAAAAAATTAATTGTTTTTATCAGTTCCATGCATTGTGCTGATAACGACTATTCGTATGCATAGTGACGTAGCAGTTGAAAGTATAATGCATATCGTTGCTTCTCATTGATAATATTATTTTACCCGCTTAGTAATTGTGTCTGCAATAGTATGAAATATTAAGTATACGCACCTGCGAGTTGGCCTGCGCCTCAGTCACATTGTCAAATTTATTGCCAACCACAATTATGCTAAAATCACGATGACTGAAACTGTCCAAGATTTGATCTCTTATGGAGCGGCAGTACTGAGCATATACAGAAGAACATATATATATACATAGAAAAAACGGTATGTTTGTATGTGTGGCCTACCTGAAACGTTTCCAAATTGCCCATGTCGTAGACTAGAACATAGGCGTGCACCGTTCGCAACCCCAGCGGATGTCCATTATTCCATTCAGCAAAGTTATCAGCCGGAAATCGCTTCTGGCAAGATTGCCATGCCAATTTGTTGAGTGTTTGTTTTTCATCAGCGATGGCGTGTGTGTGTGTTATGTATGTGTGTGTGTGTGTGAGTTGAGAGTTTGTATGTGTTATGTGTGTCAACGTTGTCGTTGGTTTGTATTTTTGTTGCGTATTATTTGGGCACATATATGAAAAACAAATAGAAGAACGAGAGAAAAATGCGTTTTGGTATTGCGTTTGCAAAAATGAAACTTTATTTTTTTTTTTGGCTTTTGTAAAAGCATATTTTCATTTTGTTATACTCGCTACGTTATACCCGATCCCATAAAGTATATATATTTTTGATCAGCGTCAACTACGTTATGTCTGTCTGTCCGTCCGTGTGAACACCTACATAGATCTCAGAGTCTATAGAAGACATACAGTGGATCACAGCTTATTTCAACCACAACAAGCCGACAACTTTAAATCTGTCTACTGGCCAAACTAAAAGAGGTGTTCAATTTATATAAACGCAGCATTTCAGTTTAATGTCTTAACATAAAATACATTGATTCATTTATTCTCTAACCTTTTGTTTAATTTTTAAAATTTTTCAAAAACTAAAAAAATAATGAAAGCAGTACAACAGCTTATTTAAACCAGCAACTTTGTAGCTGCGCGAAGATCAATTTCCAAGGAAAATAATATATCTTTACTAGTATTGATCTATTGCCTTATGATTAATATTTTCAATGTTTAGAAGTTGGATATTCGACATTTTAAACTTTAGATCTTCAGAGATACGTATATTTCATAAATTAGCTGTGATCGACTGTAGCTAAAATTTTCGACAGCACTTTTAAATTTGTTTCAAATTGTTGCCACGCCCACTTTCGCCCCGCAAATCGACAAAGGTCGGATAACAAGCGTCATTTTTGAGCTGGAGTCGGTACAGACAATATTAATTATTGTATTTATAATTTCTGATTTATTGTGATCGAACAAATATTGTAGAAGTTATTTAAGAAATTCTTCTGTATGGAAACAATCTGGTATATTTTTTCATACCTCCATTGTATAATTTGAATGTAGTACTTTAATAATATACCAAATACTGCCTTCGGTATATTTTTGCATCTCGATGTATAGTATTCGGTATATTTTAAGTATAATACAACACTGTTTTGCTTTTATTCATAATGGGTATCGGGTATCTTACAGTCGGGCACTCTCGACTGTAGTTTCCTTACTGGTTTTTATTTATGTTTGTGCAACGGGAAAATGGTATGACTATTGTTTAACTCAATTCTCGTTATAGTATTAAATGTTAATGCCATTGCAAAGTTGAATACACTGTACTGGGATGCGCTGCTCTGCTCTGCTCTGCGGTTATAGCACGTGTCTCTTTACACGCATACATACGTGCAGCCACTGTTGGCAGTAAATAATAATTAGTTGTAGCTGCCACAGAGACCTCTAGATGCCACTGTAATGGCTTTACGTGCTGAGGGGAGTGGCAGGGAGGAGTGGCAGCTAGCTGCGTTCGTAAATATGACAGATGCAGTATCAGAGGTGCTTTGATTTACTGCCACAGCGACTGCGACTGCGTTTGTGGTTAGTGCTTCATGTGGCGAGCTTAATGGGTTTCGACAGCGCTGCTCTGTTTGGCCCCTAAATGCATTGCTGATGTATTTATTTGTATTTATTTTTTATACGTTATTTATTTGACAGCATTGTGTAATCTCAAGTGCACATATATTTGTAAATAAATAAAATGGTTGGTTCAAAAACATTCTCAGTTCGAGGCTTTAGCTTTTTTTATTATAAATCAATTTCAAATACAAATTTAAATGTTGTATTATTCCTATTTGTTTCCCATGTCCGATAAATTTGTAAATGTGTCACTTTGTAACACTTCATTTTTAGTGTTGTTTGTTAAATAGATTGTTCAACAACCAAAACTAAACTTAAATATTGTGATATTTGGATTTGTTGCTAAAAACACATTTATTTGCAAATATGCAATGCGATTTGTTAAATAAAGTCATAATAATTCAATTTTTGCGGCTGGAGAGAAAGATTTGGTGCGAATTTGTTTTATTAAATATTAAATCAATTTTAAATATTCGTGGTTTGTTGTTATTAATGTTATTAAGGCCTAATGGTTATTGGCTATATTACTTTAATATTAACTCAACTTTCAACCTTTTTTGTTAACTAAACCCCTCCAAGAGAGCGGAAAAATTTATTTATAAAATTAATTTTTAAATTTGCATTTTAGGATTATATATATCATATTTTAAGATTAATATCATTTTGGGATTATAAATATCCTTTGTAAAGATTAATATCTTGATTCAAGATTATTTTATTTCAAGGAGATTACCATTGCAAATATCGATTAGAAAACTTTTTGATCTAAAATGTTGGAGTTTCTCTCCTTTGGTTTCAAATCGTATGTAACGCACTTACCCCTTTATTTATATACGATTTAATTTTAAACTGATATAAAAACAAATTAAATAATATACATACATATTGTGTAAAAATATACGCATATATAAATAAAAACACGTAATCCATTTTTTTTTTATTATTATTTTATTCAATCTAAGTTTAAAGATTGTTTTATCATGATTAAAGATTTTGCCTTCTTAGTGCAATTTAAAGATTTTTCCATTCTTGAAAAAAGATTGAATTTCAAGATTGGATAATCAAGTTTTTTTTTGTAGATTTCGATCTTGATTGAAGAATAAACCTTCTTGGTTCAATTTCAACACACAAACAATCATGATTTTATTTTTCATTCTAGATTTTATTCTTTTTTCTTTCTGTGAAATCTTAATTGCAAATTAAAATGTAACTTTTTCGAAAGCATTTATCTACATACTCATCTAAATTATTCTGCGAGTGCATCACATATTGCATTTGAATAAAATTACTAATGTCTAATGCGATCCAACGAACTATTACTGAAGACACCAAGCTGGCAAATGAATCAAATCAAATGTGCACGAGTGTGCGCATATTCAAAATTTCAACTGCTAATGTTATTGCTGTTGCTTTTGCTGTTGCTGTTACTATTGCTTTTGCTTCTGCTTAGGTAGAGTTGTTGTCATCCCTACTTAAACAATTTTGCAAGTAGTTTTTGCCGAGATGTGGCACTCGTAGTAGCTTGAGCATATTTACTGCTTAAGCATTAAGTTGTAACAAGTTATAACGTGCAGTTGGTATGCATTAGCCTTATAAAGCTAAGTAACTGAAAAATGTGGCAGTTGCGTGCTTCGTTTGTTGCAGCCATCTTCTTGCTTCCCTTGAGTTACATTTACATTGAGTTAAAAGCCTTTTGGCTTTTGCTTTCGTCTCTGCCAAGTGGCATTAAGAGATACTGTTTTCTGCTTTTGTTATAAGTAACATGCACTGCACTTGGGTAATAAGCGACTGGCGGCTGAGGGAAAACAAAAAGAGAACGACGGAGCTGTATAGAGACCGTAAATAAACGTTATAATTAAATTTTCGCTGCAGCATTTTAGGCGCACACAAATGCCAGACAACGCGGAGGCTGCGACGCGGCGGCTGGCCAAGAGAAAATAGAAACAGAAACCAAAACCGAAATAGAAGTAGATGTAGAAATAGAAGAGCACAACCTTGCTATTAAAAATGTTGGCGGACAGCTTTAGAGTCCACGCGCCTTGGCACCATTCCGTCTGTCCTTCAGCTCTTTCCCTTCCCTCCCTGCTCCTCCTTCGTCAAGTTACACTTGAAACTCCTGGCACCATCCATTTAACGCTATTTGTCTGCTTGTGTCATTCTGGCAGCCAGCCAGTCGACGTTGTCGTCTCTGTCTCTGTCTCTGTCACCGTCGTCGATGTCTTCGTGGGGAGTAAGTTAGCTAGATTTACGTTTTTGATTAAATTTCATTTAATTTGCGCTTTCCTCTGCCTATTATTGTTGTCGTTGTTGTTATTGCTATTGCTATTACTGTTACTGTTGCTGTTGCTACTGTTTTGTTAATTAACGGCTGTGTTAGCCTGGAAATGCGAGCAGCTCGTTAGCCAATGGCAATGTGTCCAAACTGTCCAGCTGTCTGATTCTTGCTATAATTGTTGCTGCTTCACGGAAATTATTCTTGTATTTATATTATGCTCCTTTCCTTCTCTTTCTTTCTATGCTGAGATTGTCGTGCCTTTCAGCTATCAGCTATTT